>CM030361.1:129533726-130909723 GCA_017893485.1 Hemerocallis citrina
CTCATATTTTTAAAAAACTGTTTTCATAAAAAAATATTACTAAACAGCTTTTACACTCTTATTTTCAGAAAACTGTTTTCAAAACAAAAAACCAAACGCAACCTAAAAGTTTTATTACTAGATTTAGTGAACTCGCACTTGCATTATGGAAATAATTGTTGTAGTGCTGAGCATACAAGTCAATATCTGGTCAAATTTGATACTACCATACAAATTTAAAACTTTCAAGAAATTAATAAGAGTCACATGGGTTTTGCATGTTGATGCACGGTGGTGGTTTTGACGTAGTACAAGTATCAAACTTCATTAAACATTTTTTTCTCGAAAAAAAATTATGACTACATGAGTAAGATTTCTATGAGGAAATAAAACACCACTACACACGTTTGCATGGTCTTCAAAAAAATTGGAAAACATGTTCCACCACATGCATTTGCATGATCTTCTAAGAAATTGCAAAACTTATGTTTAAGGATAGGATGATTTCTTAAATATTTGAAAAGTTATGTCCCCCCCCCCCCCCCCCTTTGAATGTTTTGCAATTTTAGGGCTCCTCCAAAAAAAATTTCTCTTGTATTTATATATACGTATTTTATGCGTAAAGTTTTTTTTAAGGGTTCCTAAATTAATTTTTTTGTACTTTTGTTTTTAAAATTAGTATTTGGACCGGTTTATTTTAGTTGGATATATATATATATATATATATATATATATATATATATATATATATATATATATATATATATATGAGCTTTCTTCCGTTGCAAACGGGTCGGAAGCGGGTCTGTTCGTACAGACCCGTGCGAACTTTGATCTGGACCATTGGATTAAAATCCAACGGCCCATATTTTTTAAAATAAAATTTTACCTTAACCTGTCATCCCCAACGACGAGTTAAGGCAAATTTTTATTAAAAAAAATAGCCTTAACCCATCTTTTTCAAGAACGGGTTAAGGCTATCTATATTCATGTGTATTTCCATTCAGTTCGTCTTCTTCGGCGATTTCTCCGTCGCTCCTTCTTGTTTCTTCGACGAACTCAATGGCAAAAAAACCCTAATCCTTCGTCTAAACCCAAATCAACCCACTTACGTCCGCTCCCCCTCCTCCCAACTCCAAAGTTGGAAACCCTACCTTCTCTTCCCCTATTTGATACGAAATTGAAACCCTAGTTCTCTTCCAAATCGATTGTTTGGCTTGATTTGGACCTATTTTGTAAGGTATACACTATTTCTTTATCTCAATAATCTATATTTGTATTATTTTTTTAAATTTATGTGTAGTAAATTATTTAGAAATTGGGAAAAAATTTATTTGCCTTAGTAGATTTTAGATGTAGAATCAGGTTGACTTCAAGTATATTCAATTGCCGAATTATGTTGCTTGCGTTAGTAATTTGTAGAATTAGAATTGTATATACGAAATTAGTTAGAAACTTTTCAGTGCGGTTATGATTGAAAACCCTGCAAACGACCGTAAAAAAATACGAAAGTTTGCGAGTAGGTTCGTCTCACGTAGTACAAGCCATCCCAAGTTGTAGAAGCGAGTTTTAACTCTCGGTTCGAGAGATACGGCCGCGTATCGATTTCGGTTGAAAAAAACCAAGTAAAGCGGTACACGGCCGTATCTTCCTGAACCATGACTCGAAACTCACTTCTACAAGTTCGGGTGGCTTGCCCTACGTAAATTGGACCAAGTCGGAAAGTTTTATAATTTACAGATGCCGTTTGCGCGGTTTTGTTCAATTCCTCAAATGAGAAGTTTTTGACTTAGAATTTTCTAAGTGCGGTTATAGTTGAAAACCCTTCAAACGACCTCCAAAAAATACGAAACTTTGCGAGTTGGTTGGTGTCCCCTACGAGAAGCCAACCCAAATTGTAGAAGCGAGTTTCGACTCACGGTTCGAGAGATACGGCCGCGTATCGCTTTCGGTTGGAAAAAAAACAACTAAAGCGGTACACGGCCGTATCTCGCAAACCGTGACTCGAAACTCGCTTCTACAAGTTCAATTGGCTTGCCCTTCGTGAATCCGACCAAGTCGGAAAGTTTCATAATTTTCGGATGCCGTTTGTGCAGTTTTCTCAAGTTCCTCGCATGAGAAGTTTTTGACTTAGAATTTTCTAAGTGCGGTTAGATTAGAAAACCCTTCAAACGACCTCCAAAAAATACGAAACTTTGCGAGTTGGTTGGTGTCCCCTACGAGAAGCCATCCCAAGTTGTAAAAGTGAGTTTCGACTCACGGTTCGAGATATACGGCCGCGTATCGCTTTTGGTTGGAAAAAAACAACTGAAGCCGGTACACGGCCGTATCTCGCAAACCGTGACTCGAAACTTGCTTCTACAAGTTTGGGTGGCTTGCCCTACGTAAATTGGACCTAGTCGCAAAGTTTTATAATTTTCGGTTGCCGTTTGGGCGGTTTTCTTCAATTCCTCAAATGAGAAGTTTTTGACTTAGAATTTTCTAAATGCGGTTAGATTAGAAAACCCTTCAAACGATCTCCAAAAAATACGAAACCTTGCGAGTTCGTTGGTGTCCCCTACGAGAAGCCACCCCAAGTTGTAGAAGTGAGTTTCGACTCATGGTTCGAGAGATACGGACGCGTATCGCTTTCGGTTGGAAAAAGCCAAGTTTAGTGGTACACGGCCGTATCTCGCAAACCGCGACTCGAAAATCGCTTCTACAAGCTTGGGTGGCCTGCCCTACGTGAATCCGACCAAGTTGAAAATGTTTATACTTTTCGGATGCCGTTTGTGCGGTTTTCTCAAGTTTATTTTTTTAGAAGTTTTTGAGTCAGAACATTTTCTAAGTGCGGTTAGAGTTGAAAACACTTCAAACCACCTCCAAAAAATACAAAACTTTGTGAGTTGGTTGATCTCATGTAGCACAAACAACCAGAACTTGTATAAGTCAATTTGGACTCACGGTTAGAGAGATACGGCCGTGTATCGCTTTTGGTTGAAAAAAACTCAAATAAAGTGATACACGGCCGTATTTCTCGAACCGTTAGTGGAAACTGACTTTTACAAGTTGTTGTGGCTTGCGCACTTATAAAAACACCATGCACAACAGTTTAGTACTCCTAACTGTTCTCCTTTTCACGGTTTCTTAGGTATGGACAGTTTCGAAGGAAGTTCTGTTGCCGGAGAGAAATTTGTTCGTACACAACAAATTGACGAGTATCTTCCTCATGTTGACGAGCACCTAAAACCGAAGATTGGTATGACATTTCCCACTTTTGAGGAAGCGGAAAAATTTTATTCATCATATTGCAAATGTGTGAGATTCTCTATGCGTAAGGGTGGAAATAAATATAAGGGAAACGATGTTGTGGATAAATCATATATTTGTAATAAAGCTGGGGAGTCACCGAATAATCATAATGAAACTAGACGAGGTACAACTTCTAGAATGGGTTGCAAAGCTTTCGTTCGTGTCAAACTGAACCCACATAGTAATTCACAAAGTAATTCGTAGATTCTTTATTCGTTAAATGAAGCACACAATCACGAATTTACTTCACCCGGTAGACGTCACTTGCTACTTCAAAACCGTGAATTGACTAAGACAAATAAAAAAGTAATTGGTCAACTTACCGAAGCTAATGTCCCTGTATGCAAACAAATGCTATTCTTTGAAGGTGCAAGTGGAGGTAATGAGAAAATTGGGTTCACTGAAACCGATGTCAGAAATCTCAGGAGAGACGAGATGGACGGTTTAAAAGGACACGACGAACAAATGCTACTTGAGTTTTTTGAATCCAAAAAGGAGACCGATCCTTTATCCTATTTTGATTACCAATGTGATCCCGAAGAGCGATTGTCACATTGTATCTGGGTGGATGGTATCGCTAGAAAGAATTATGAAGTATTCGGGGATATTCTCTGCTTTGACGCTACCCACAACACAAACCGATACGGGATGTTGTTCGTACCATTTGTTGGATTCAACCATTATTGGCAATCAATATTCCTAGATTGTGGGTTCATCCCCAATGAGAAGACATCCTCATTTGAGTGGTTCTTTGAAAAGTGGCGAGAAGCAATGGGCTGTGATCCGATCAACATCGTAACAGATGAGGATCGTGGCATAACTTCTGCAATTTCCAAAATTTTCTCAATCACGTCACATAGATATTGCATTTGGCATATTTTGGATAAGCTACCGCATGAAGTGCGCATGCCGAATAACGTTGATGAGTTCAGGGATGCTTTGAAGACTATCATTTATACGGCGGAATTTAAAACAGAATTCGAACAGAAGTGAAAAAATTTGATCTCCCAGTACAAACTGGAGAATAACAAATGGTTGAAGGAAAAATTTGAGATCCGCAAAAAATGGGCTCCTGTGTACGCAAGAGACTCATTTTGGGGGACATGTTGAGTACCCAACATAGCGAATCGCTACATTCATCCTTGAAGCACCATACTCATAAAAAGTACTCATTACATGAAGTTGCCGTCATCTTTGACCGACTCTTAGTAAAACAAAGACACAATGAACTTAAAGAAACACATCGTAATCGTGAGGAGCGGCCAAAATTGAAGACCGAATGGGCATTAGAGTCACAAATGGCAGGAACATACACTTTGAAGATTTTCTACAAATTTCAACAAGAAGTTGTCAAAAGTTTATTACTTAATGTGAGTTTAATTGCCAGTATGGAATCACCGGATAGTGCAGCTTATTCTGTAATAATTTGTGGAAATTTAGAACCGGAGAGGGTGATTTCTTATTGTAAAATCACTGAAATTGCTAAATGCCCTTGTTCCATGTACGACTTCGTAGGCATTCCCTGCAAACATCTACTGGCAGTTATTCGGTTCACAGATCACACCGCACTACCCGAACAATATATTTGTAGGCGATGGACCAGGAATCAACTGAGAAGAAGCAGTATACCGGTTCCCAATAATATGGGCGACAATTTTACCTCTCGTTATTGTGAACTGACTATGCACTCAAGATATTTGGTCGATCTTGGTTGTTCTTCAGAGCGAGGATACAAGTACATGCTCGACCACATGTTGAAGAGAATCGAAGGCTTTGCTAACATTGAGTCAGTGAACAGCACACCACACGAAGGTAACGCACAACCTGAGAGTGGTGGACATGCACATGCACATGCACATGTAGGTGACCCTGCGCAGTGCACCACAAAGGGGAGACCTAAAGGAAAACGGTTGAAGTCTATAAGAGAAGGTCAAAAAATGAAGAGGCCAAGACTTTGTAGGACATGTCTTCGTGTCGTAGGTCACGATTCACGGAATTGCCCAAAAAATGTAGCAAGGTATTATATCAGAGATTTTGTATTTGTTAATTGGACTCATGGAATGTAAACTTGTTGTAGTCGGTACTAACTCATTCTTCTTCCTTATTTAGTGGATCGGTAGGGAATGAAGAAGCTCCAAACGCTGTAAAGAGTGATGATGACGAAGGCGAAGGTTCGTGCTAAGGGTTTTGATCTAATATGTATGTCATATCAAACTTTCAAGATAATCACCGAATAATTGTTGAATTTTATATTTTTTGTGCAGATAATTATTAATTTCAACTCGATTATTAACTTGTATTTTTTTTATTTTTTGCTGTAGGTCCGGAATGAAACAAAAAAACGCGCCCAATGGAAAGAAGCAATGCGTTGAAAAATTCGTTGCTTTTGGATTGTATATATGTGGTTAATTGAAGTTTATCTGTTTAGTACAAGTAAATTAATGATGTATTTAATCAGAGTGTAATCTCTGTATGTCAGTTTATTTTGTGTATTTGTGAACTACATATGTTGCTATGAATTTCGATCTTGTATTTGGGTAGCGAATGTTTATTTATGTCGAAATTTGTGAATTTTGAAGATGTGTGCAATTTGGGCAACTCGATCTGTTTGTGAATTATTTGGTAATGAAAATTGTCTGGATGCTGATGTGAACAGATTTATTATTTGTGTGGGAGATTGTGTATTTTGTGGATGATATATCTAGATTGTCGAAAATTATGAAAATGTACGCAGTATTGAAGAAAAGATGATGCCAGATACTCTCTACTAAACCCGTTATTAGGGATAACGGGTTACGATAACTTAACCCGTCATCTTCAATAACGGGTTAAGTAGATAGATATTGGTAGTCCTTAACGAATACTTCACATGTAGGGGATGAAGTGCGGGCAATATCTCTCCGCGTAACTCGTTATTGGCGTTAACGGTTTTATATTACCTAACCCGTTATTACCAATGACGGGTTAAGGAGATAGATTTTGGCAGTCCTTAACCAATACTTCACATGTAGGGGATGAAGTTCGGCCAATATCTCTCCACTTAATCCGTTATTGGTGTTGACGGTTTTATATCACCTAACCCGTTATTACCAATGACGGGTTAGGTTGAGATTTATTTACAGAACTTTCCACTTTGTGGACTATATCTTCTTTTATTGATACATATACATATTTGTTCATTCATTACAAATAACTTAATGAACTTTCGTCTGTGTTGGATATATCTTCTTTTGTTGATACATATACAAATTTGTTCATTCACAACAAGCCATTTGCAACAACAAATTTATTCATATATCAAACATTACAAACTGGTAAGAACAAGTTGTTTGAAGATACATAGAATGCGTACATAACTCAAGCAAATTGACATTACAAAGTCATCCTTTGACACTCTACTCCGAAATTGAAATTAATTTAGTATACAAGTACATGCTCGGTTTCTTCTCAAAGTGATAGGAAGGACTGCTGACTCTGCCTTTTTTTGATTGCATAAGTAGCAGTTATCCCCCATGCATACAATTTAGTTCACTACTATTACATAGAGGTAAAAATTCTCGACCTCGTAGGATAGCGTAGTAGTGGGTGTAACCGTATATTCAAAGTACTTGACAATTTCTTGACACGCACTCCTCATATTCGTACTATTTGTTGCACGATTGTGAGGTGTGCATGCCAAGAAGCTGAAAAGTAGCATGAATACACTGTGGCACCCACCACTACTCCGTCCTACGAAGCAGAAAATTTTTACACTCTGTATAACAATAGAGAACGAATGTGTATGAAAGGAGGACAATTGCTACTTATGCAAACACATCTAAAAGCTAGAAAAAGAAGACTAAGGAAAATGAAGGGAAAAAAAATGCAGAGTCGGCGGCCCTCCCTACCACTTGAGAGAAACCGAGCATGCACTTGTACACTGAAATGTTCATGCACAAGTCTCTCTACTCCTGCATCTTCATACACAAGAAAAACAATTGTAGGCGACCATCTTTGAACTCAAATTTATTTCATAACTCAAACTTCTTCCCCCCTTCAAGAAGAAGAGATTATCTTGAAGAGAAGAAGAAAAGATTGGCTCCTCATAATTTTTTTGGAGAATGACTTATTTGAAGTGTCCCCTCCCTATTTTTTTTCCTTTCTTCTCTACATTGAGTTCATTCTCATTTGAGTTATGAACTCAATATGCTCAGTTATAGGGAAGATTAGAAGGAGGGGTGCATGACATGATAGCTATCATGTACAGACCAATGGCCATCAAACAAGATGGGATGAAAACAAGAAGAAGAAGGTCAAATCCTTGATACACTTCAATTCACACTGATACAAAACTCAAAAAGTATGATACAAGTCTCTAAAAAATAGCAGCAAGGACAACAATTGTCTCCACCAAATTGATACACATCTCAAAATGTACAGACCATGTCTGCAAATTACATCTGCATAACCCGTTGTTGGTGACAACGGGTTAAGTACACTTAACCCGTCGTTACTAAGAACGGTTTAAGTATACTTGGTCTATGCCAATACTTGGTCTGTACATGATGAACCACTGCCAATATTTGTCAACGTAACCCGTTGTTACGGATAACAGGTTAAGTTAACAAAAATCGTTATCACCAACGACGAGTTAAGTACACTTATATTTGCAGTAGTTTATGGCTACATGCATAAGTAGATGGCGAATTTCTGCCAATATACATTAACTTATACCGTTATTGACGATAACGGGTTAAGTACATCTAACTCGTTATCGTAAATAACGGGTTAAGTGTACCTATATCGGCAGTACTGAAGATTATTAAATCGCATGGAAAAAAAATGTGTAAACAAGTTTGTAAATATAACATATAAAGTAGTTCACTTAATGAAAACAATTTATGATAAATTATTCAAACACCACTTTGACCATACTAAAATCTGCTCACAAAATTTTATATAATCAGCTTTTCATAGATGTTCGTTACGCGATTTCAAATTTTGTTTGTAAACAAACAAATTTTTAAAACATTTACGTTCATTCAGCGAATTCGGTTTAAACAATTATGTTAGATATAATTTTTGGTTGGGTTAGAGTACTTTGTAGGGTTAAAGTAGGTTAAGGGCATGGTTAGGGTTAGCGGGGGTTAGGGCTTTGGTTAGATCTTGTTTTTCATTTACTTCAATTCCTCGCCACGTAACTAACCAATATAAAATCGATATCATCAAATGAATATAAAAATTAACGCATATTAATTTAGTATTTTGTTTCTTAAAAAACAATTAAAAAAATTTTGTAGAAATCTAAATGTGGGGAACTACAAATATTAACCTAATTAATGAAAACAAAAAACAAACACTCACTACTAACCCTAAACCTACACTAACCCTATCTTAACCTAACCCTAACCCTAACCCTTGGGTTGAAATCTCATAATTTATTTTTTCAACTTTTTCACCACCAATAACAAGTTCAAATTTATAGTGGTTAGTTACGTGGCAGTAAATGGAAATTAATAAAAAATATAAACAATTATGGGCATATTAATGTCACGTTGCACAGTTCCAGAGACAATTCTCACATAGAGTGAAGAGAAATTTGTAGAAAACCCAAAATTTCAAACTCACTAACCCGTTATTCATAAGAACGGGTTAAATGACCTTAACCCGTTATTCAAAAAAACGGGTTAAAGAGAGCGATATTGGCAGTATTTTTTGACAACTTGGATAAGGTCCTTCCAATAACTCGCTACCTAACTCATTCTTGTGAACGATGGGTTAAGTGAACTTAACCCGTTATTCACAAGAACGGATTAAAGAGAGCGATATTGGCAGTACTTTGGTCTGTAGGAGTTAAAGGACTGCCAATATCGCTCTACCTAACACGTTGTCGTAAAGAACGAGTTAAGGCAACATTACACGTTGTTCACAATGACGGGTTAAGAAGAGCCATATTAGTAGAACTTTATTAAGACATGGTCTGTAGGCCTCCAAAGGACTGTTAATATCTCTCTACCTAACACGTTGTCGTGAAGAACGGGTTAAGGTCACATTATACGTTGTTCACAATGACGAGTTAAGAAGAGCCATATTAGCAGAACTTTATTAAGACATGGTCTGTAGCCTTCCAAAGGACTGTGAATATCTCTCTACCTAACCCGTCCTTAGTGATAACGGGTTAACCTCAAATAACCCGCTATCGTCAATAACGGGTTAAGTATAGATATTTGTGCAGCACTTTTGTTTGTGTTTGGCTATGTACATTTTTTCTGATTCGGAAACAACTTTATCAAATGTTGTTCACAAATTCACCTACAACATCACATCAAAGTAAATAATACAACAGATATCTTCACAAGAAAGTTGAAGGCGTACAAATGTACAATGTCAACCAAACTACTTAATTAATTGAAATGAATTCAATTTTCAAAAATTTACACCAAAATTATACATATCAAGTTGCACATGTCCAAAATACAAAAATTACAAATGAAGGCGTTCTCCACTTTGGCTTGCACACCATGCCCGGTATTCACCTACAACAATTTATCAACATTGAAACAAACAATACGTTAGTTACTGTAATAACAAAATCACCAACCAAAAGATACGCTATTACAGAGTATTAGAGACTACCGTCTACGACCACGCGGCTTGCCACCGCTTGGTGTGAATTGATCGGGAGGGTTCTGCTTCCTTTGAGGATTTCACCGTCTGCCTTGTGTCTGGGGAGAATCAGGATCATCCGACGACTGTTCCTCATCAACATCTTCGGGATTTGGCTGTTCTTGTAGTTGTTGTGGCTCGGCGATGCGAATTTCCCTACTCACAGTTTGTTTTCACCTATAACCCGTTGCTGGCAAGTTTGCTTTCAAATACGCCTCAAGTTGTGGACCTTCACCCGCGTCCTCAAGAGTACAATGGCACGGTGCTAGTATCTCCCGCATTACCTCCTTGAAGCTCTCGGGTACCCTAGTCTTCAAGATGCGAGCAGCTGTTCGAATGTTCTCCTATGTATTTTCAATCTACATTTGATGAAAAATTCCAATTTAAACATCATTCATACTTAACGGCATCACTTAATTACAGTACATGCATACGAACTATATAAAATTTGACTAATCATTTTTTGATATGTCTCAGCCCTTCGTTGGTACATTGGCTGGGAGGAAGAATATGCTGGAGCTGGTTCTGCCTGGGTAGGGGAAATCGGAAGTTGCACACCAGCTGGTACAACGGCCTTTGGAGAAACATACAACCGTGTTATTCGCTTGTACCACATCATGTATGCCTACTGGAGGGAGCCATCATACGGTATTGCGATGAACATCATATTCGGTGTCATTTGCCGCCGCATGATGTTCCAGTTGGCTACATGGTAACGATGGTAATCAGCCCAATCGAAGTTGGGCACTCGTCCCGTTCCCCTCACCTCGTGTAACTTTTTATCATAAGACCTGACATCGGGAATCTTTTGTTGATATTCAAATTGCCGCAAGACTCTATCAGGATACTGGAACTCGACAACTTCAAAATTCACAAGAGGTGCAGCCGTCAACCAAAGGACATTGTCTACGCAGACTGGAGGAACCCGTTGCAACCTGTCGGTCGAGTATGGTTCCCAATTGACAAACTCGTTCCGCAGGTTGTCTAACTCATTTCTGTAGTAGGTTAAAGATTGACGTGGGTTATCGATCCACGTGTGCCGGCCCGCCCAATATGCTCCTAGAGGAGGTAACAACTCCGCGACCCCCGGATCGGCCAACCAATCCGGTGTAACCTGAACAATATGGGGACGTTCGATGTGGATGCATTCCCAACTCCAGATTTGCAGTAGCACCATTGGGCCACCCATCTATACGCTACCTAAAGAACATGTGCACAAATTCCTATATAGTAGCGCCGGTGCCGCACTCTCCCAACTAAAACGACCCGCATACCGGAAATTCTCCAACAACTGTAGGTACATTAGCGGCACGGTTGATCCGGATGAGTTCGGGAAGATCACTCCCCCTATCAAACTAAAAATGTATGTACGTGCATAGTACGTTAGGGTTTGCTCGTCCGAATTGGGGGCCAAATATTCCTCCTCGATCTGAAATTTTAACCAGCTGATGTACAGTGATTTACCATCGAAAGTTTCATCCATCACTTCAGCCTCCGCTTTATTTTTCGCAGCTTCCATTTGTTCATACAATAAATCTTCATCAAAATTTGTGGGCACATTATCGAGGATATCTTTTTCAACGACCTCTTTTCTTTGGTTAACTATCAACTGCAGGTCGATACCGAGTAAGTCACGAACAACTTCAACTCGATCGAAGTCCATGTTCTCCGTCACGGCAACCCTATCTATTGATAGTTCAGTTATCATTGCCACATCTTATAGGGTCACAGTCATCTCACCCACTGGTAGGTAGAATGTGTTGGTCTCCAGCCTCCATCGCTCGACTAGAGCTGTAAGTAGTGGCCGATCTAGCTTCACTGAACCCATGAATCTTGCTCCATAGAAACCGGCCTCCACCAAGTACGGCGTGATACGGGGGTCGAAAGGAAGTACTGCGTGCTTCCGGAAATTACATTTTTTATCGGACCCATTCCACACGGCTTCGGATCGATGTTTGAGTTGCAAGGTGAGTATGCTTGTGTCCACGGGTTCAGGTGATGTAACGGGAATCGAGGACGACGGAGCTGCCCCAGCAGATGTGGATTGACGGCCACCAACCTACACGAATAAAGACAACAAATGTTATTATTGAGATAATGTTACATATTCGTATTTAAAACCAATAATAATAATCAATCTTACCTCAGTAGTTGGTGCACCACTAGTGTTACCAGACGGGCTTCTCGGTTGCCTTGTTTTAGCCATTTATCTATATGACAAAAAGTTTAAAATGTGGTTGGTACAAATGACAACAAAACAAACATACCGAGATTGTGGGAAAAAACGCACAAATGAAAACAAAAAAGGATTGAAGGTGAAATTGGTTGAATTCACGTAGTATAAGTCACCCCAACTTGTGGAAGTGAGTTTCAAATTTCGGTTGAAGAGATACGGACGTGTAAGATGGTTTAGGTTGTAAAAAAACCCAAATAAACCGATACACGGCTGTATATCTCGAACCGTAACACGAAACCCACTTCTACATGTTGAGGTGGGTTGTGTTCAGTGAAATCAGCTTACTCGCAAAGTTTCGTATTTTTTGGAGAATGTTTGCAAGGTTTTCAACTCTAACCGCACAAAAATATTGAAAGTTATTAGCTTATAATGCGAGGAACGTGAGAAAACTGCACAAACGGCATTCAAAAATTTATAAACCTTTCCCAGTTAGTCAAATTCACGTAGGGCAAGCCAGCAGAACTTGTAGAAGCGAGTTTCGAGTCGCGGTTTGCGAGATACGGCTGTGTACCACTATACTTGGTTTTTTCCAACCGAAAGCGATACGCGTCCGTGTCTCTCGAACCGTGAGTCGAAACTCACTTCTACAAGTTGGTTTGGCTTCTCATAGGGGACACCAACCAACCCGCTATGTTTCGTATTTTTTGGAGTTGGTTTGAAGTGTTTTCAACTCTAACCACACTTACAAAATTCTAAGTCAAAAACTTCTCATACGAGGAAGTTGAGAAAACCGCACAAACGACATCCGAAAATTATAAAACTTTCCGACTTGGTCTGATATATGTAGGGAAAGCCACCCGAACTTGTAGAAGCGAGTTTTGAGTCACGGTTTGCGAGATACGGCAATGTACCGGCTTTAGTTGTTTTTTTCCAACCGAAAACGATACGTGGCCGTCTATCGAACCGTGAGTCGAACTCACATCTACAACTTGGAGTGACTTCTCATACGTGAGACGAACCAACCGTGAGGTCGTTTGAAGTGTTTTCTAATCTAACCGCAGTTAGAAAATTCTAAGTTAAAAACTTCTTATTTGAGGAATTGAAAAAAACCACACAAACGGCATCCGAAAATTATATAACTTTCCCACTAGGTCGAATTCACGTAGGGCAAGCCACCCGAAGTTGTACAAGCGAGTTTCGAGTCAGGGTTCGGGAGATACGGCCGTCTACCGCTTTACTTGGTTTTTTTCAACTGAAATCGATACGCAGCCGTATCTGTCCAACCGTGAGTCGAAGCTCGCTTCCACAACTTTGGTTGGCTTCTCATAGTGGACACCAACCAACTCACAAAGTTTCAAATTTTTTGGAGGTCGTTTGAAGGGTTTTCAACTCTAACCGCACTTACAAAATTCTAAGTGAAAACCTTCTCATGCGAGGATTTGAAGAAAACCGCACAAACGGCATCCAAAAATTATAAAACTTTCCGACTTGGTCGAATTCACATAGGGCAAGCGGTCCGAACTTATACAAGCGAGATTCGAGTCACGGTTCGGGAGATACAGTCGTGTACCGCTTTACTTGGTTTTTTTCAACCGAAAGGGATACGCAGCCGTATCTCTCAAACCGTGAGTCGAAACTCACTTCTACAAATTGGGGTGGCTTGTACTACGTGAGACGAACCTATTGGCAAAGTTTCGTATTTTTTTACAGTCGTTTGCAGAGTTTTCAACCATAACCGCACTGAAAAGTTTCTAACTAATTTCGTATATACAATTGTAATTCTACAAATTACTAACGCAAGTAACAGAATTCGGCAATTGAATATACTTGAAGTCAAGGTGATTCTACATCTAAAATCTACTAATGCATATAAATTTTTTTCCAATTTGTAAATAATTTACTACACACAAATTGAAAAAAAACACAAATATAGATTATTGAGGTAAAAAAATAGTCTATACCTTACAAAATAGGTCCAAATCAAGCCAAACGATCGATTCGGAGGAGAACTAGGGTTTGTATTCCGTTTCGAAGAGGGGATGAGAGAGTAGGGTTTCGATCTTTGGAGTTGGGAGAGAAGAGGGGGAGTGGATGGAGATGTCGATCAAGTCTTCTTCGGAGCTAGGGTTTTTTTTGCCATTGAGTTCGTCGAAGAAAAAAGGAGCGAGGGAGAAATCGCCGAAGAAGACGAACTGAATGGAAATACAAATGAATATAGATAGCCTTAACCCATTCTTGGGAAGGACGGGTTAAGACTATTTTTTTAAATAAAAATTTGCCTTAACCCGTCGTTGGGGATGACGGGTTAAAGCAAACTTTTATTTAAAAAAATATGGGCCGTTAGATCTTTGATCCAACGGTCCAGATCAAAGTTCGCACGGGCCTGTGCGAACAGACCCGTTTCCGACCCGTTTGCAACGGAAGAAAGCTCTCTCTCTCTCTCTCTCTCTCTCTATATATATATATATATATATATATATATATATATATATATGAGAAGTCTTCCGTTGTGCACCACCTATGGTGCACACGGCGTGTGCACTCGACCTTCTCGGCTTCGTATCGACGATCCGTACCGTTCACATTGATCTACACATCTAAATTAGTCTAAATTTATAAAATCAAACCATTTGAAATTCATTTGTCCATCCATCATGTGACCATAAAAAATAATGATTTTCAGCCATACAATTTTGTAACACTTCAATGGATGGGAAAATGAATTTCAAATGATTTGATTTTACATATTTAGACTAATTTAGATGTGTAGATCAATGTGAATGGTTCAGATCGTCGATAAGGTGGAAAGGCTGAGTACAAACGAGTACACACAGAGGGGTGGTGCACACAATGTGAACGGTTCGGATCGTCGATACGAAGGCGGGAAGACTGAGTGCAAACAAGTGCACACAGAGGGGTGGTGCACACAATGTGAACGGTTCGGATCGTCGATAAGAAGGCGGGAAGACTGAGTGCAAACGAGTGCACACAGAGGGGTGGTGCACAATGGTAGATTTTTCTATATATATATATATCGGTTTTTAAGAATTTTCGCGAAAAAGAATTCTACAAAAAATATTTAAAACATTTTTTTGAAAAATAAATTTTGTATGGGACCTTATTTCGGGAGTTCGCCTTCGTCCCTGTAAACTCAGGGTCGGCTAATTATATATGACAAAATGGGCATAGATGTTTCATTTCCATATTTCTCTCCTCCCCCCAGATTACTGGTTTGATTGTAGTAACTTATGAGCTTATTACAAATATTTTGCAATTGAATAGGTGACTCTGGAGTCCACAGAAAAGTCATATTAGCGTATAAACAATAGTATAAAGTACATATTCAGTGTTACTTATTCAAATGGTGCCATCTTTGACGAAGTTATTGCCTTATTGGTGATCTTCCTTTGAATCTTTGATGCCAACTATAGACATCAGTATCCTCCATCTACTTGTTAACAACAACTGGACCTGGTTGAGTTTAGTAGGATGTGAACATGAGGACCCACAAACATAAATTTCTTGTTCACCCAGTCAAACAAATTACCTTTCTATGGACTGCTACTTTAAGCTAACCTTTTCACAGGTCTCATTTGAAACAGTTGATCAAATCAATTAATAAAATTTGCTGTAAATTTGCCTACCCAAACTATACTCTCAAAGTCAATACAATTATATTCAAACTGTATGTTGAATAAATATAAACCACCGTCATTAAGTGAGTTACTCTTAACATTTAATGACCAGCAAACTGCTGCACAAGCACAGGGAACACCTAGAAAATTTGCAAGAAAGGCTAGCTAACAATAACATACAACTATCAAATATCATTCTTAAAAAAAAAACATATATATATATATATATATATATATATATATATATATATATATATATATATATTTTACTCTTTTAAATTCTCTCTCCATATTTAGATTGAATTCAAATTCTCCTTTTATATTTTGTTTTGAAACATTATGTTGGTTTATTTTTTTACCATCATCACATATTAATTTATTTGTGGAATATTCTTATTTTAATATTTATTAATTTAAATTAGAATAAACAACTCTTAAAAAATGAGTAATATTTATAGGATACTTGCTAAATTTGTGTAGATAATTTTAATCAGTTGCAGAATTTGTGATTGTTAAGTTCTGAAGGGTTGAATTCTTTTCTCAACTAATGGCACAAAACTAATTTTTTACAAAGATTTTGATAAATATATATATGTAAGGTTTTAAAAATGATTTAACAAGACAAAAATATTTTATAATCAAATTTGGAGGGGAGGTTGTTTATATGTATTAAATGTAACTAAATGAGCTTTTTACAAAATTTGGAGGGGATGATAAAGGGGTAGAAACTCAAAGATTTTTGTCCCGAATTTTCAATAAATAAATATGAAAATATTCTTTACATAGCACAGCGGATATTAAACACATTAAATTTCATTTTCATTTTTCAACTTTTATTACACCAATTCTTTATATAGCACAGCGGAAATTAAACACATTAAATTTCATTTTCTTTCTTGTACAACACATTCTTTTACAATTTTGCATGGGCCATATTATCATTTTACCTTATGCATCCAAATCCCAAGCTAACAGTACCTACCTGAAAAATATGAGGCTAAAGATAACCCTAACCCTCAAAACTACGGGGTCAGCCATAACGGTGTGAGTGACATTAAAGAAATACAATTTAATGAAAGCATAAAGAATAAATTCATAATCAACACATTCCCACAGTAGTAACAAAACAGAATATGAAATAATGATAAATAAAGCATGAAAACATCGAGTGAAACTAGGCTAAGTGTCAAAAGTAGGAAAACAGAAAAACATCATGCATAATACAAGTCAAGAAAAAACAATGCAGTATGATGACTCTATAAAGCATACTTGTCGGATTCTATGCATTCCATACTACATAGATCCGGTGCAAGCACTTACTGTTCTCCACTTTATAGGGTTAAATCCATCGTTATGCAACTAATCCTACTACGGTTATAGAAACAAGATCTAGAATACTCTGCGAATAGGCCTAACAACCCACGATGCGCAAGCATCATGTAAGCATAGCTTTAATACCGGAGAATCACCTCCCTGCCGACCCTCGACGTGCAGATACATAGTACATCCCGTGAATATGCACGCCGAACATCGACACGCGAATGCACCGTATGTTCCTTAAATAAGCATGCTGACACTCGACACACGAATACACAAACTGTTTTCTAGGGACACCACAACACACAGTCCTGGATTACATCTGTTGGACTAACAACAGAGCCCATACTTACGTTTCCCAAGTTCTATCACATCTCCACTAGTGCCTGTCCTTAGGTTGATTATTATTAATTAAAACACAACTTTCCCCTCTCTAGTGTTGGTGTACTATGCCGGACTTAATTCCACCAAAACACCCCCAAGGCCCCAACTGGCCAAATCTACGAAATCTCATCTGCCGGTTGACAGGAATCCCACTCAACCCCTAGAGACTCACAAATCGAAATATCAACACAAATCTTTCATTAAAACTCTTAATTAGATCATCAATTCATTCATATTGAGAAACTCCTTTAAATCACACAAATCCTAATTTATCTGAATACTTCACAAATTTCCAGAAATAAAATCTGAGATTAAATCTCTTTAAATAACTGAGTTTCGCATTTTGAAGGCATAGAAAAAGATCACAAAACATCAATCCCTCAAAATCCATATATAGTTCGCTTTCTAAAGTCATAGAAATACAAATTAAATTCTGTTATTAATCAAAATATAACTCTATAAAAAATTTAGTAATCTGTAGCAAAAACTTCATCTAAAACAGTAGATCAATATTCCATAAGTTCGAAGAATTAATTGTTCAAGAAATCAGCAAGAAAACTCAACAAAATAGCAAGAAAACTCAACAAAACAGCAAGAACAGCAGGTTTCGGTCGACCGAAATCTCAGTTCAAATTCGAGAAAGTTGACCGCACATGCCAAAAATCCAAAATCAAACAATTGACAGTCGACCGACGTTCTAGTTCAAAAACAGGACAGTCGACCGACAGCTGATACACAACCAGCTTTAAAAATTATGCACTTCACAACTGATACATAGTTTTAAATCTTTAAAAGCATTAATTTGCAAAGTAAAAATCCTGAGATGATCAAATACAACTTGTTTAACATACTAGAGTTTATAAATCAAATCAAGCTCTCATCAAATTCATAAAAGAGCAATTTTCAATAAAACTTCTTCAAATCAGAAACTTATGAATATATATGTATATATGTGTATATATATTAGTAAAATCAACAAGAACCATGGTATAAGAGTAGTGTAATGTTCAATTCAATCTCAGTAACAATATAAACCAGAGATCCAGTTGAAAACTTTGCAAAAACACAAAAATTCCACTTTCGATCTATACCATCAGCCCCGAAAAATTCAAAACCCTATTCAACCTTCAAAACTTGATCTTTTGATCTCAAAACATTATTACCAATTGATTAAACATATGTACAAACTAGTTATATCGATATAAATTCAAAATCCATAGTAAACTTTGCAAAACTCAAAAAAATCAAATTTCGGCTGAACATCATCAGACCCGAAATCAAAATTCCTCTTTTCACTTCATGATTTAATCTTTTGATCTCAAAATTCTTCTTGCAACTTGTCAAACTCACATACAACTAATTAGGCTAATTTACTCTTGATTATAAGCATCTACAACATTCATCAGTCAAGTTTTTCTTCATCCAAACATTAAAACAGAATCTTTACATACATACACAGTAAAGAATTCATCTTTATTTAATTTTGTGCATCCTACATCATAAAATTTCATTATATACAATCAAATCAGTAAGAAATATGAAAGAAAACATCATACCCATGATTCCTACTAAGTTCTTATCATTCTTAAGTCATCTATGTAGAATTTTATTCATTTATTGCACAGTTTTCTTGAAAAGTTCTATTTTTAATCATCCATCAATAAATTCATTATATCATCATAAAATCTTCTATCATGCATTCTACTAGACAAATCATCATATATAACATGCATAGAACAACAAGAAATCAAACTTATGTCACTCACCTTATTGAAGAATCAACGAAGATAATAAAGAATAAGAAAAGCTCATCCTTTCGCAAAAATCCAAGATCCTCATTTCGAGACTCCAAGAAATCAATAATAAAAAATAGACTTCTGTTTTGTGCAGCAAAGAGACGGCTGCAACAGCCACTATATAGACCAAAATCTGGGTATTAGGATTTTTGATAAGGTTTTACAAAATTTTCCTTTAGAATATATCTTTACATATATATGTCCTATATACTAGGTAGCTAGATTAAACAATTTAGTTCGGATTTAAAACAAAAATAACCTCCCAGATCTGGCCGGCACCTATATCAAATCAGAAAAATCAATTTTGTAACTTTTTGCCTCCAAGTGCCAATTTTGTTAAAAGACATTTCTTTAATAAATTAGCAAAATTAACCAAATCTATTAGAAAAAAAATTAAAACCTTTACCTCTGAGTTGGCTAGCCATCATTCTCTGCCCAGAAAACCGAAAATCTAGAGTTTTTACTCCAAGTGGTAATTTTGCACAAAAGTCCATCTTTTTGTAATATTTGCAAACATGCCGAATAAATATAACAAAAATCCAGAAAATTCATAAATAATACCTACTAACAATTATTAGGTTTCCCCAAAATAATTTTTGATTTTTGAGTTTCTCAAGAAAAAATTTGAACGTGTTTTGCACGTGCAAAAGATAAATTTCAAAAAAATATTGATTAAATCACCAAAAATCACTTTAGTTCATTTATTAATCTTAAAAAAACATTATTTAAAATTCTAGGGTGTTACATCACTCCCTCCTTAGAATAGTTCAGTCCTCAAAACTACCACTAGTAAGGACCGAACAATATAAGCAAAAAGAAAAATGCAATCACATAATTGGAAATATAGTTTAAAGAATACAGTCATACAAGAGATACAATTTAACCAAAGAATACAATCATACAAAGAGCTCAGGAAAATCCTTCTGCATGCGACTCTCTGGCTCCCAAGTAGCTTCCTCAAACTGCTGGTTCCTCCACAATACATTGACCATAGGTATCACCTTATTCCTCAACACATTCTCCCGACGGTCAACAATCTCTACATGCTGCTCCTTGTAACTCAAGTTCAGCTGTAGTCCTTCGGGCACTTCCGCTATCTGATGATTCTGATTTGGCACGTACTTCCTCAAAATCAACACATGGAACACATCATGTATAGATTCTTGATTTTGATTATTACAACACAATACACAGTTATTCTATCTTACATATCTCTTGCAGTGTGTACTTAACATTCTCAAGGCTACAATACAAGGAAGCTTTCAAAAGCTCAAGGTCAAGCCACAAAGATAAGAAAGATTTCAATACTCAAGATCAAGATATAAAACAAAGACTTCTCAGAGCATCAAAGTTTCAAAAGTGTTCAGCTAAAGAAAAGTGTCTTGTAAATTCTTTGTAATATTTGTTGTGTCTTAGAACCTTTGTAAACGCCTTGATACACACACTCACACATCCCCTAGGAATAAATATAAAGTTTATTAAAATCAAAATGTCAAAAGAAAGCTTGTATAAGTTCAGCTATTAAGTACCAGTCGACTTACTTAGGTAAGCAGTCGACTGTTCTAGTACGAAACAGACTAAACTCACTCAAGCTCTAACCAGTCGACTCATATGGCAATCCAGTCGATTGTTCAAGCAGTTTTGACAGTTTTTCTGAAGTTTAAACTTTGTTTTTCAAATTCAAATCTTTGTTGTCGTTTAATGGCAGTTGAGGAACTGTTTTTCAATGTCTTGGAGATTCTCACTCTATAAATAGAGTTTAGAATCAACTTTGAAAAGGTTCCTTTAATTAATTTATCAAGTCTTTGTTTATTTGTGTGAAAAAGATCAAAATTTTTCAAAGCACTTTGTTTCTCTAGATTTGGTTCTCTAATCTCAGTCTTGCATAACAAAGATTAAATTCTAGACTGAAGTTAGAAGTTAACCTATAGAATCTATACAAAAAACACACTCAAATCAAGGCTTTAGGTTGTTGTAATCTTCAATTTTTTTGTTCACTCTCGGGTTGTGAGAGTGGTCCTCTCGGTTGAAGAGAGTGACTCTTGGTGTAGAGTCAGTGTCACTCTAGGTTATAGAGTGGGGTGTTGCTCTCTCTAGTGGTGAGAGAGGTCTACGGATTTGGCATAGTTGTTGTCAAAGGTTGTAGAGTATTTTTGTATTTTTTCAAGAATAGTGAAAAATCTTAAGTGGGTTGCTCGGAGACTGGATGTAGGTCGGGAGGACCGAACCAGGATATATCGCCGTGTTAGCATTGTTGGTTCACTGTGGTTTGAATTCTCTAACTTGCAATTTCATTTTCACTGCATTTTATTTTCAACTGTCTGTTCAGTTGACTGGTTTCCGCTTTAAGTCGACTTACCAGATTTGTTGTTCTTCAGTAGATTTATTCTCTTTTATCTGACTTTGCAGTCGACTAGTATCTCTTCTCCAGTCAACTTAACAGTTGCGTCAACTTTAAATTAGTAAATTTTTTATATAACACTATTCACCCCTTCTCTAGTGTTATTTGCCTTACATACAGGATCCAATACATGGTATCAGAGCCTAGTTAAGTACAATGCCATCTACTTCAAATGCAAGTCAATACCATGGAGGTCAATCCACACAAAGGCTGCCTCTCTTTGATGGAACAAACTACAACTACTGGAAATGTAGAATGAATATTTACTTACAGTCAATTAACTATGAGATTTGGAACATGACCGAGACGGAGTATACCGTGCCTACTCTTCCCTATGCTCAATGGAATGATGATATGAAGAACAACACCATGAACAATGCAAAGGCGATGAATGCTCTCTTTTTTGCACTTACCAAAGAAGAATTCAACCGTGTGTCAAACGCGACAACGACATTCCAAATTTGGCATACTCTTGAGATAACACATGAAGGTACAAATAAGGTCAAAGAATCTAAAATTTCTGTTCTTGTTCACAGGTTCGAGATGTTCTGAATGAAGGAGAATGAAAATGTATCAGATATGATAACAAGATTCACCGACATTACAAACTCTCTTGTGGCTCTTGACAAAACATATACGCAAGCAGAGATGGTCAGAAAGGTTCTTTGTGCTCCTACCCCCAAATGGGAAAAGAAGACCACCGCAATTGAAGAAGCCAATGGTTTAACACAACTCTCGCTTGAGAATCTTATGGAAAATCTAATGGCGTATGAAGTACAATTGGAGGAGTGCAAGAAGGACTTAGAACCGCAACAAGCTAAAAAGAAAACTCCTGCTTTCAAGGCCATGTCTGAATCAGAAGATGATGATGATGATGATGATGAAGAAATGGCTATGTTCACAAGGAAATTTAAGAAATTTCTTCGCAAAGGTAAATTTAATTCTAAATTAAAGGATAGTAATGAACCTCCTACTTGTTTCAAATGCAATAAGATAGGTCACATGAAGAAGGACTATCCATTAGAGAATGCAAAATCTAAATGCAAAGTCTCTAACTTCAAGAAGGGTAAATTCACAAAGAACAAGTACATGAAGAATAAGAAGGCCTACCAAGCAACGTGGGATGATAGTAATTCATCTTCGGAAGAAGAAAATGAAGAATCGAATGAAGTCGCAAACGTGTGTTTCATGGCAAATCAAAGCAATGTAAGTGATAGTATAGATTCTAGTGATTTATTAGAAGCTTTTAATGAAGTTTTTCAAGAACTAAAAAAGGAGAAAATAAACGGTAAAAATTTAGAGAAAGTTAATCAAATTCTTTCTCAAGAAAATCTTGATTTAGAAGTTGAAGTCAAGTCTTTAAATTCTCGTATTTCCAACTTAGATACAGATCTTATATCTCTAAAAAAGAATTATAAAGAGATATCTAAAAATGTATCTAAGTTCAATAAGGGAAAAGAGAATTTAAATGAAGTTTTCCGGAATCAAGTTCAATCTAATAAAAGATTTGGACTTGGTTTTCAAAAAATTCTTGAAAAAAGCAATCTTCTAATAACACTAGTAGTAATAAGATTTATTCTGTTTCTAGTGTAAAGAATAAGTTATATGATTTTTTTTTTAAAAACCAAAAATTCCTTTTAATCATGAAAATAGAAATCTTTCCGACAATACCAGTCGACTGACCCCTCAATTCAGTCACCTGTCCAGAGGTATGGAGTCTTATTCAAAAAGACATAAACCTCATATAAGTCGATTAGTTTCACCTCCCAGTCGACTGCCTCCACATAATAGTCGACTGATGGGTAAAAAGAATTCGACTGGACAATGCAAAAGTATTTGGGTTCTAGTTAATCTAAGTCTTAATGATAGGGTTTCTTATATAAATTCTTTTGTTAATAATGTTTGTAATTCTGTTAATTATAAGCCTGCATATGGTGGTAAATCAAACTCACTTTGGGTTTGGTTTTCCAAGCACTAATCTCTTTCAGACCCAATGAAAATGGTACCATATTCACAAATAATATTTTGTAGGTACCTAAAAGGGAATGATGGATACTTGACAGTGGATGTTCTAAACACATGACTGGAAATGCAAACTTACTCTCTTCCATACAAGATATAGATGGAGGAACCATTACATTTGGTGACAATAACAAAGGAAAAGTCATCGGAATAAACATAGTCGGTAAGAATACTATTCCTATTATTGAAAAAGTATTCTTAGTCAGTGGTTTAAAGCATAACTTATTAAGTATTAGTCAATTATGTGATAAGGGTTATAAGATAGTGTTTGAAAAAGATGCATGCTTGATTTATGATTCATCTTTGAAAAATGTGATTTTTCAAGGTATTAGAAAGAATAATATATATGAACTATGTTTAAAAACAAATGAATTTTCGGATAATTTTTGTTTAGTTGCCTCCAACAACGATTCTTGGCTTTGGTAAGAGGTTTGGACATGTAAATATGAAAAACATTGCTAATCTTTCTGAGAATAACCTAGTTAAAGGATTGTCAAAATTATCTTTTAAGAAAGATAAAATGTGTGATGCATGTCAACTAGGAAAACAAGTAAAATTCACTTTTAAAACAAAGGAAATGATTTATACTAGTAGGCCTCTCGAATTGATTCATATGGATTTATTTGGTCCTACTAGAGTCGATTCCTTAAATAAAAGTAGATATGTATTTGTTTTAGTAGATGATTTTTCAAGATTTACATGGGTATTCTTTTTAAGACATAAAAATGAAGCTTTTGAAGAATTTGCAAATTTCTGCAATCGTATTCAAAATAAAAAAATCTCTAACCATAGTCACTATTAGAAGTGATCATGGTGGAGAATTTGAAAATGAAACTTTTTCAGAATATTGCAACAAGAATGGTATAACACATACATTTTTGTATTTCCTAGAGCTTCACCAAACAATGGAGTGGTTGAAAGAAAGAATAGGACATTGCAAGAATGTACACGAACCATGCTTGTTGAAAGTAATTTGCCTAAATACTTCTGAGCTGAAGCTGTTTCTACAACATGCTATGTTTTAAATAGAATATTAATTAGTTCAAAACTTAAGAAGACTTGTTTTCAGTTATTTTATGAACGAATTCCTACAGTTTCTTGTCTTAAAGTATTTGGTTGTAAGTGTTTCATATTAAACACAAAAGATAATCTAGATAAGTTTGATGTTAGATCTAATGAAGGTATCGTCGTTGGATACTCAAATAGGAGTAACGCTTATAGAATTTTCAATAAGTCATCTTTGACTATTGAAGAATCTATGCATGTTTTATTTGATGAATCTTTACCTTCATCTAATGTTATTGAAGATGATGAAATTGAATCATCACCACTAGATAACATTGTTAAATCACTTGAGCAAACTACCCTAGATAAGTCGACTGATGGACTTCATAATTCGACTGATGCGTGAATAAGTCGGTTGATGGGTTTATTAAGTTGACTGATCCTGTAGAGATAACTCCAACTTTACCAAAGTCATTTGTTGAAGTTAGAGATCATCCTCATGAATTAATTATTAGTGACATCTCACACGACATTCAAACAAGATCACACTTTAATATGATTTCATATACTGCCGTCTTATCGGATTTTGAACCGAAAAATATTCAAGAAGCATGTGAGAAAGAATTTTGGTTGAATGCTATGCAAGATGAACTTAACCAATTTGCAAGGAATGATGTATGGGATTTAGTTCCACAACCCCTTGATCATACTATTATTTGTACCAAATAGGTATTTAAAAATAAGTTAGATGAATCAGGACAAGTTGTTAGGAACAAGGCTAGATTAGTTGCCCAAGGATATAACCAAGAAGAAGGAATTGATTTTGATAAAATATATGCTCCTGTTACTAGACTAGAATCAATTAGAATTCTGTTATCTTTTGCGTGTTTTATGAATTTCACACTTTTCCAAATGGATGTTAAAATTACTTTCTTAAATGGTTTCATTAAGGAGGATGTTTATGTTAAGCAACCACCCAGTTTCTGAATAATTCTCAAATCATGTTTTTAAATTGAAAAAGGCTTTATATGGTCTTAAACAAATACCCCTTGCTTGGTATGATCGTTTAAAAACTTTTCTTTTAGAGACATGTTTTAAAATTGGTAAAGTATACACTACTTTGTTTATTAGGAAAATAAAATCAGACATATTAATCATACAAATTTACGTAGAGGACATAATTTTTGTATCAACTAATAGTAATCTATGTCAAGAGTTTGCTACTATCATGAAAAATGAGTTTGAGAAGAATCACATGGGTGAACTCAATTATTTTCTTGGACTACAAATAAGACAGTCTCAAAATGACATATTTATTAATTAAGGAAAATATGCTACGGAATTACTCAAACGATTTGGCATGGATGACACTAGTAGTAAAACCACACCTATGGCTACTACTACTACACTTGACAAAGATGAATTAGGTAAGAGTGTCGATCAAAAGCTCTATCGAGGTATGATTGGTTCACTATTATATATAATTGCTAGTAGACCAGATATTATGTTTAGCGTATATTTGTGTTCTAGATACCATTCTGATCCAAAAGAATCTCACTTAAAAGCAGTCAAACGAATTTTAAGATATATTAAAGGCACATCTGAATATGGTTATTTTATCATCGCACCAATAATTTTCAGTTATTGTCGTATAGTGACGCTGATTTTGCTGGAAGTAAAACTGACCGCAAAAGTACTAGTAAAACTTGCCACTTTTTGGGACATTCCCTAGTATCTTGGTGCAGTAAAAAGTAAAATTTGGTATCTCTATCTACCGCAGAGGCTGAATATATTGCTGCAAGTTTGGCTTGTGCTCAAATTTTATGGATGAAACAAACTCTATTAGATTATGGTATTTCTTTTTCAAAACCCTCTATAATGTGTGATAATACTAGTGCCATTAGTTTATCTAAAAATTCGGTTCAATATTCACGTACGAAACATATTGATATTCGACATCATTTTTTACGTGATCATGTCTTAAAAGGAGATATACTATTGGATTTTATTTCAACTGATAAACAAATAGTAAATATCTTTACCAACCCACTGAAAGAAGATATTTTTATCAAATTTAGAAGAGAACTAGGAATTTGCTCTTTTCATGACATTTTCTAAAACTTTTAGTGTCTAAGTCGACTTATATTTGGTTTTCGGTCGACTTATACAGCATTTTTGTGTATATTTTGTTTGTTAAATTTTGTCTCCTATCTAGTCTACTGTCTTGATTTAAACAGTCGACTGACAATAACTTTATTTAATAGTTTATTGTTTGGTTTTATTTTTGCTCTCGACTTAGTCGACTACTCTCAAAGTCAGTCGACTGTCGCGACTGTGTTTCGTTTTTTTTATTCTGAATCGTCACAGATTGAGGCTTTCTTTTACTTTTTTGAGATCCGACCCAACCTACTCTTACCTTCTACTAATCCTCACCCTCTATTCAATCCTTATTGAAATCTCAACCCTCCATTCCTAGTAAAAACCCTAGCCTTTTTCACTTTCCCCCTTTCACTTCTACCCTTCTTCAAGCTCAGGTCGGCTGCTGCTCTTGGGTTTCGATCTGCCACTTTGGTCGCTGATTCCGAAGCCCTTAGTTTTTGGAGTCCTGTGTTCACTTATTCAGTGATCTTTGTCTCTTTGGTGTTGGGTAATTTCCTATTCTCATTTTTTAAAGTGTTCTAGGTTGTTAGTTCTCCATTATGCCTAAATCTAAGAGATCTAGGTCTTCAAATGTTGAGGATGAACAATCTCTTCCAAACAATCTTCAATATTTGAGGAACCCCTCTCTTGTTGAAAATTACTTTTTTATTTGTCAAATTCTTATCTTTCCGGGTAGATTTATCAATTTCCCTGACTTGGATAGATACCCTATTGCTCCATTGTTTCAACAATGTGGGTTATTTAACCTCCAATCTTCAGTTAATCAACCCTACTACTACCCTCAACTAATTTATTTGTTTTATACAAATATGAAAGCTGCTACTACTAAGGATGGTAGCGAGATATTTTTTTACTACTTCTGTGAAAAATATGAGAATGAAATTGACCGTTCAGAAATTAGGGCAAATTCTGAACATTCCTTTTGAAGTGTTGGATATAGGAGAAATTGAACTTGATGATCAATCTATTTTGTCCAAAATCGTCCTTTCCAATCGTGGACCTCCAATGACCAATAAGTCTATTACCCCGCTTGCCAAACTAGTTGCACGAATTTTGTCGTACCATATTATCCTTAAAATGGGAAGTTACGATCAATTTTCGTATGAATTACAACAGACAGTGTATGCTATTTTTGGAAACATTCAAATAAATTGGAATCAAGTCATCTTTAGTCGTCTACATAAGGCTCACACTTCTTTTCTACCTTATAGTGCACTTCTCACTCATATTTTTAACCATTATAAGGTTGATCTCGATTCAGAGTCTAGTGTTGTGACTTGTTTTGAATCATTTGATTGTGTGAGTATTGCTCGTATGAAAATACTTCATACACCCCCTTATTCACCTCCTCGAAATACTCCACCTATTCCTTTAGCAACTTCTATTCCACATCATTCTTCAGCGTCTACTTCGTCCTCTGGTCTTCATCTTAGAGCTAATTTTTCTCATCCTGAGAGTCTCTATACCTCTGTCAACTATCTCATGGATCGTCAGGATATTCTTTTGGGTCGGCAATATTTTCTTGAGGCTAGTATTGCTAACCTCACCCAGATGTTTGTCAGTCAGTTTCCTTAACCTACTCCTGCCTCAAACAGTGACGATGCAGATGAAGATGAAGATTGATGTTGTTTTTAGATTTAACTTTGTAATTTTGAATTATTTTGAATTATGTTTAAGATGTTATCTTTAAACTTTGTTTTATGCACCATATTTGGATATTTATGTATAATGTTATGTTACTCTCTTTGCCTCTCGTTTTTATATATGCTGTTGGTTTTCCTCTCGATTTTTTGTTGATGACAAAAGGGAAGAAAAGTCAGGGGGAGCCACTTTCATGATGTTGTATATCTTGTTATTGTGCATTTTAACGTTGTGTGCATGTTTTATTTTATTCAGGGGGAGCATATTCAAATTGTATATCTATGTGTTTGAAGAAGCATGTTGTTTAAATTTACATTCTATATTATTTAGCTATTGTGTTTTCATCATCAATAAGGGGGAGAATGCAGATTCTTGATTTTAATGACTACAACACAATACACAGTTATTCTATCTTACATATCTCTTGCAGTGTGTACTTAACATTCTCAAGGCTACAATACAAGGAAGCTTTCAAAAACTCAAGGTCAAGCCACAAAGATAAGAAAGATTTCAATACTCAAGATCAAGATATAAAACAAAGACTTCTCAGAGCATCAAAGTTTCAAAAGTGTTCAGCTAAAGAAAAGTGTCTTGTAAATTCTTTGTAATATTTGTTGTGTCTTAGAACCTTTGTAAACGCCTTGATACACACACTCACACATCCCCTAGGAATAAATATAAAGTTTATTAAAATCAAAATGTCAAAATAAAGCTTGTATAAGTTCAGCTATTAAGTACCAGTCGACTTACTTAGGTAAGCAGTCGACTGTTCTAGTACGAAACAGACTAAACTCACTCAAGCTCTAACCAGTCGACTCATATGGCAACCCAGTCGACTATTTAAGCAGTTTTGACAGTTTTTCTGAAGTTTAAACTTTGTTTTTCAAATTCAAATATTTGCTGTCGTTTAATGGCAGTCGAGGAATTGTTTTTTCAACGTCTTGGAGATTCTCACTCTATAAATAGAGTTTAGAATCAACTTTGAAAAGGTTCCTTTAATTAATTTATCAAGTCTTTGCTTATTTGTGTAAAAAAGATCAAAAGTTTTCAAAGCAATTTGTTTCTCTAGACTTAGTTCTCTAATTTCAGTATTGCATAACAAAGATTAAGTTCTAGACTGAAGTTAGAAGTTGACCTATTGTAATGCCCCGATTTTCATCTATGAAAATTATTTATTTATTTTGCACATAGTGTGCACGTGCAATTTTCATAATATGAAATCTTATAATTATTTTCCTTATGGATGATGAGTATATACATATATATATGTATATGTGTTCTTTAAATTATTTTTTTATAAAAGGCCCTTGTCTCAAATAAATACAAGTCCAAAAATCTAATTTATTTATTTTGTAAAAACTAATATTTTGGCCCATCAATTTAAGCCCATTCTCTTAATAACAACTTGTAAGGTAACATCTTTTAAAACATTATTTTTATAAGGATGTATAATGTACAAGTTTTTATATGGAGGCTAGTGCATGCACGTGCATTGCACGTACACGTGCATGAGCACCTTTCCTTGGCCGGTTTTTGGAAGAAGTGGAGTTAGTGTATGGGTGGTTGCCTAGTTGTGGGTAGTTACTACAACTCCTAATCTCATCCTAGCCCTCCATCTCATAACCATCTACTCAATCCTAGCCCTCCATCTCACCCAAAGATTTAGTATAAATACCCCTCTCACTCATTTGTCTGCTACACTAAGAACTTTATTTGAAAGAAAGATTTTTTAAGAGAGTTGTGAGTGATTATCTTGGAGGCCGGTCATCACTTCAGAGGATTCTCGGTGGCAAGGAGCAAGGAGGAGGAGTCACATTATCACACCAGAAGGCTTTACGGAATTTCGTTAAACTCTTCAACAAGGTGGGTGTTTCTCAGGACTTCTAATATAAAGATCATGCTAGGGCTAATATTGATTGTTATCATATTTGTGAAAAGTGGATTGATAGGGTGATCGTATATTGAAATGCTTTGTGTTTTACTTATTGTGGAAGATGTGAATAGATGAAAAAGAACTAATGATAATTAGAGAACTGGAAATGACCTGTACAGTCGACCAATCATGTGAGCAGTCGACTGGTACACTGAAATAAAATATGAACAGTTCGGAATTCTATGAAACGATGTATTTAATGTGAATTGTTAACTTGATTTTCTAGTATGTTAAATTGGAGTTAACATTCATCTTCGTGGATAAATGATGAGTAAAGAAAAAATGTATGTTTAGCATCTCATTTGGAGGAAAGAACATACTAATTGTGTGAGATTTACATTTAATCATAAACTATGTTATGATGATGGTAAATAGATAAGAATCACATGTTTACGTTGGCATTGAACATACTGTAGTTGAATAAAATGTTGTGTACTAATTGAAGAAGAGAAAGGAGAGATGATCCCTTAATTCAAAAATTAACCCTGTTCAGTCGACCGAATGTATGTAATAGTCGACTGTACTGAACTTGAAAAGTTGTATAATTGAACTCTGTAGAACAGCCGACTGGTTGAATGACAGTCGACTGCCCCGTAAATGATATTTAGATTTTGAACGCTACGGAACAGCCGACTGGCCATGTGCAGCAGTCGACTCTTCCGAGCGGTTATTGAAGAACTTTCTTCGACTGAACAAGTCGACTGGATAAGCACTAAGTCGACTGTCCAGAAATTCTATGAATTGTTTTATGGTAAAGATCATGAATCTTATGTTGAATGATTATTGGTTGTGACAGTTTAAGTAAACTCTATTTGTCTTTGCATGAATTTATACCTGAAATGAAGTGAATCATTTATTTGAATTTATGAAAGTTGTATGAATGTGAAAGCTATGAACATGGAAAAGGAAAATCTATTGAGATTATGGAAATGAACTTATGAGCTAGTAACGCTCAATTTTGGTAATTGTGAATTGAAATTGAAACAAAAGAGTAGCTAAGTTTTCCACCGGCAATGGGAAATAAATGAAATGAAATTTGAAAAGAAAGACCAAGGTTGGTCATGTTGAATGAATGATTAAGTCCGGTATAGTGGAGAGGCTAACTCTAGAGCTTTGATTTTGTTCATAATTCTAATAAAATAAGGACTAGATACATAGTGAAGATGTGATGAAAGTAAGAAAAAACATTGAGTATGAGGGCCATTAGATTGGCGGCGAGAGAGTATCCTAGGATGTCCCATGATGGGTCATGATAAGGCGTGGATACTGCTCCAGAGTACCGTCCCAGTGGCGATGCTCGTGGGGTGTTTGACGACTGCGGGTGGTGTCATGTCTATGGTAGGAACTGAATTAACACAAGATGTCTGCATGATGAGTCATGTATCAGTGCATTGGGATTCCCTCTAGGGCACCTAGATATGAGTTTGTATGTCAGAAAACATCTAGGATACTTACCGTAGTTACAGTAGTAGATTAAGTCATGACAAAGGATTGAACCCTACAAGATGAAGTACGATTAAGGGCTTGCCCTCGGACCTATGTAGTATGGGATGCATAGAACCCGAACAAGTGCGCACTAGCGTCATATAATATAATAATTGCATTAAGGATTAAGGGCACAATCACAACACGATATCATTAAGATTTTCCCTTTTTATTTGATATGTGAACAAGTTTGTGATTTGTTAAGAAATGAGAATCGTTATACTGTTTCTGGCATAGAGAGGATGACCATGTATAATTTTCGTCGGTTGAATAAACTGACGTGCCCACAGTTTTGTATGCAGGATAAATGGCTTGATAAAAGTGAAAGGAGAACTGATACTTACAAATTATTTATTGTTGATGTACATTTATTTAAATGATGTAAATTGCTTCCGCTGCCATTACATGTACATTATTGTGTTATATGCTTCCGCTGAAAAATGTAAAGTGTAAAATCTTATGTAACTCTGATGTAAAATGGAAGTTTCAATTCCTTGTAAGATTGTACCGATTGAGACGAAAAGATCTTGTGGAAATCTCGAATTCAGTTGTATTTAGAATTCGAGGTGTTACAAAGGTGGTATCAGAGCTACGTTTCACACTGGTACAAATTTATAAGGAACGACACCCTAGAAGTGGACATTAGAGTGTGTGTTTGAGTATAGAGATTTAAATGTAAGTGACTTACATTTGTGTTGCTCTATGACTTATGCTTCTTCCTCTCTATTTCTAAAGATGGCTGATCACTTCGACCCTGCTAGCGACGACAATTGGCATATCATTGAGGAAGAGTACTGTCCTGGACAAGCAGATCCCGAGGAAGAGTACCATCCTGGGCAAGCGAATTCTGATGAAGAGGAATGGCCTGAGTCTCGAGAGATTACCCCACCTCCAGACTCGTCTGATGATTCTTCTTCTGATGAAGAAGAGGGACCAGTTTCAAATAGTCTTGTTGCATCTCTTCAGAGGCAGGTTGAATCACTGCGGGAGAGAGTCGGATTGTTGGAAGCTCAGTTGGCCAAGCGCAAGGACGACTTTTCAGTTCTCAGTCATCGTGTATGGGAACTCGAGAATAGAAAGAATATGACTGATGTGCTGAAGGAAGAAGTTGATGAACTACGGGGAGAACTTCGTGAAGCGAAGAGGAACCGTAAAAGTTAGACTGTTGTAGTTTCTACTGTTTTTATTCTGATGTCAAGAAATATTTTTCAATTTGAATGTATAAAGTTTGGAATTCAATGAAATGCAAGTTGATTTAAAATTCATGTCTTATACTTCGAATTTAATGGATTTTTTGCATCAGAATATGGCTAGAAGGGGAGCTAGAAACGGTGAAGGTCTGGATCTGGAAACGGAACTTGTGAGGGTCTATCAGACACTCAACACCGTGGCCATGAATCAGAACCAAGGAAGGGGGCCTGTGAATCCAGTGCCCGAGGCAATTAAACTAGTGGAATCGTTCAAACGAATGAAACCACCTGTGTTCGAAGGGAAGTCAGATCCTGATGCGGTTGACAACTGGATTCGTCAGGTAGAGACCATCTTCGAAGTGCTGGAGACCCCGAAAAGCAGCAAGGTGAAGTTGGCGACTCTGCAGCTTGAGAAGGATGCGGCTGTTTGGTGGCAGTCGATGAAGCGAACAATCAGAGGCATAGTTCTTGGCTGGGAGGAATTTTTGGAAGAATTCCGCAGTCACTATTTTCCCTCTGATGTCCAGGAGAAGAAGGCTATGGAGTTTCTGTCACTTCAGCAAGGTGGCATGTCAGTTAGGGAGTATGAGACTAAATTTACTCAACTCTCTAGGTATGCTCCGGAATTAGTGATGGATGAGGCGAAGAAGGCTCGTAAGTTCGAGCATGGGTTGAGGCCAAGTTTGAGGTCCCGGATGATACCTCTTGGTATCAGGAGGTTTGACAAATTGGTCAAGCGAGCAGCAGCCATGGAGGCAGATATGGAGCAGTTTCATGCTGTTCAGAATCGGAGGAACAACTGGCAGTATGGAAAGAGGCCCGCAAATTCTGAAAATTTCAAGGGACAACCATCTGCACAAAGGTTCAAACCGACAGGGGCGAACGCTATTAGTGTGGTTGGAGGACCTGGGAACAATGTTGTGAGACCTCCTGCAGTAAATTGCTTTAACTGTGGTGAGACGGGACATTACAAATCTCAATGCCCCAAGCCACGGACTGGCAATCACATTGTGCCAATGCAGCAGACTGGGAAAAGACCGTACCAACCAGGGCGAGTATTTACCTTGACCGAAGCTGATGCCGATGAGGTTGATCACGTCATCACGGGTACGAGGGCAGATGTTTAGAGGTTCATGTGTTTTCTTTTCCCGCTTATTTAGTGAACTGTTGCGTAATAAGTATGTATTATGTAACAGGCGAACTTTATTTGAATGGAATGAAAGATGTTGTTCTGTTCGATACTGGATCCTCTCATACTTTTGTCTCCTAAATTTGCTAAAGTGTTGGGAGTTGAACCGAAGATTTTTTCAGGCAAGATCTTAGCAGTAGCTATTCCATCAGGGGAGACTCTAACCACTGATCGGTACTATGCTGACTGTGAGATCGTGATTGGTGATCGAATCTTTGGGATTGATCTGATCGAGCTGACTATCTTGGGAGTCGATGTTATCATTGGCATTGATTGGATGTCGGTGTACAGTGCAAGCATCGAGTGCAAGACTAAGACGGTAACAGTGAAGGCTCCAGGTGGACCTGAAGTCACTTTCCAAGGGAAGAGGAGATGTTCGGAGTTGGTGGCTGCTATCAGTCAGAAGAAAGGGATTCCGGCAGAGGTGCAGTTGATTCCTGTGGTTCGGGACTATCCGACTGTATTCTTGGATGATTTTCCTGGGTTACCCCCACATCGTGATGTAGAGTTCAGCATCACTATTCAACCAGGGAGTGCACCCATTTCTAAGGCACCGTATAGGATGGCACCAGTGGAAGAGGATGAGATCAAACGGCAGATTGAGGAACTGATGGAGAAATGCTTTATTCAACCTAGTGCGTCACCTTGGGGAGCACCAGTGCTTTTGGTAAAGAAGAAGGATGGTTCGATGAGGATGTGCATCGATTACCGGGAGCTGAATAAGGTCACTGTTCAGAATAAGTATCCTATTCCCCGAATTGATGACTTGTTCGATCGTCTACAAGGAGCAGCTGTGTTCTCCAAAATAAATCTTCGATCAGGATATCACCAAGTTCGAGTGAAAGCTGAAGATGTGCATAAAACTGCATTTAGAACTCGACACGGGTATTACGAATTCTTAGTTATGCCGTTTGGAGTGACGAATGTGCCCGCAATCTTCATGGACATGATGAACAGAGTTCTGAGGCCGTTCATTGATTCTTTCGTCGTAGTGTTTATCGACGATATTCTCGTGTACTTCAAGTCAGAGGAGGAGCACACTGAACATTTGGCAGCAGTTTTGGGAAAGCTTCAAGAGCAGGAGTTGTATGCCAAACTGTCCAAGTGTGATTTCTAAAAATCTGAAGTGGCATTCCTAGGTCACATCCTTTCTAAGGAGGGAGTGGCAACTAGCCCTCAGAAGATAGAGGCAGTGAGAGATTGGGCAAGGCCTACTACAGTGAAGGAAGTCAGAAGTTTTCTTGGACTGACTAGATATTACAGGAGATTCATTCAAGGTTATGCTCAGTTAGCTGTACCGCTTACTGGTCTGACCAAGAAGAATGTGAACTTCAAGTGGACTGAGCAATGTGAGGCAAGCTTTCAGGAGTTAAAGGATAGGCTGACTACTGGACCTATTTTGGCTTTGCCTAGGGCAGATATTGAATATGATGTTTATAGCGATGCTTCACATTGTGGGCTTGGTTGTGTCTTAATGCAAGAAGGAAGAGTAATCGTATGGGTCTAGGCAACTAAGACCGCATGAGAAGAATTGCCTGACTCATGACCTGGAGTGGGCTGCGATTATCTTTGCCCTGAAGCAATGGAGACATTATGTGTATGGCGAGAAGCTGAACATGTACACGGATCACAAAAGCTTGAAGTACATCTATCAGCAGAAGGATCTGAATTTGAGGCAGCGGAGATGGTTGGAGGTAGTTGAGGACATTCGTTCGGAGATTAAGTATCACCTAGGGAAGGCTAATGTTGTTGCTGATGCACTTAGCCACAAGAGCAGTCTGGCGAGTTTGATTACGACTCAGTGGCAGCTGGCAGAAGAGTTGGATCGGTCAGGTATTGAAGTTGTTCTGCATGACTTGGGAGCATCCTTAGCTCAGTTGAGACTTCAACCGACACTGAACGAAAGGATTATTGCAAGTCAGAAGGCTGATGCAGAGATTCAGAAGATGTTGGAGCAGGTTGGTGCTGGCAGGTTGCCCGAATTTCAAATCAGGGATTGAGTGCTGTGGTTTGGAGAGAGGCTGTGTGTTCCGGATCAGGCGGACCTGAAAGAGAGTATCCTTCAGGAGGCACATGCTACTCTTTTGTCTGTACATCCTGGGAGTGCCAAGATGTATAAGGACATCAAGCAGCATTTCTGGTTGTCAGGTTTGAAGCGAGATGTGGCCGAATTTGTGTCGAGGTGTGAGGTTTGTCAACAAGTCAAAGCCGAGAATCAAAAACCTGGAGGTCTATTGCAACCGTTACCTATTCCAGAATGGAAGTGGGATAACATCAGTATGGATTTCATTACGGGTTTACCCAAGAGTTCTGAGGGCAATGATGCAATTTGGGTTATAGTCGATCGATTAACCAAGTCTGCTCACTTTTTGGCAATGAAACTTACTGCTTCGATGGACAATTTGGCTGAGTTGTATGTTGGTGAGATTTTCAGGCTTCATGGCGTTCCGTTGATGATTGTATCCGATCGAGATGCGTGGTTTACTTCGCATTTCTGGAGGAGTCTTCAAACAGCTTTGGGTACCAAGACAGATTTTAGCACTGCTTTTCATCCCCAAACCGATGGGCAGACCTAAAGAGTCAACCGTATTCTTGAGGATATGCTTCGGTGTTGTATACTAGACTTTGGAGGCAGTTGGAAAAGGCATTTATCTTTGGTAGAGTTTGCCTACAACAATAGTTTTCAAACTAGTATTGGGATGGCGCTGTACGAAGCTTTGTATGGCAGGATGTGTAGGACGCCTGTTTGTTGGTTCGAAGTTGGGGAGCATCAGATGTTTGGACCTGAGATTGTTCAGCAGACTTCTGAAAAGATTGATCTGATCAGGAAGAGGTTGGTGAAAGCTCAGAGCAGGCAGAAGAGCTATGCAGACAACCGGAGAAGGGACCTTGAGTTTGAGGTTGGTGACTTTGTCTTTCTGAAAGTATCGCCCAGTAAAGGCGTGATCCGTTTCGGCAAGAGTGGGAAGTTAGCCCCGAGGTTTATAGGCCCGTACAAGATATTGAAAAGGATCGGGAAAATTGCTAACCGGCTTGAGTTACCGGAAGAGTTGTCTCAGGTGCACAATGTCTTTCATGTGTCTATGCTGAGAGGTTATATTCTAGACCCGAATCATTATTTGCCTGAAGTGCCGGAAGGTTTGCAGTTGGATCTAAATTACATCGAGTCTCCTGTTGAGATTGTTGATCGTCGAGAGAAAGTCTTGAGGAATAAGATGATACCGATGGTCAAGGTAGTCTGGAGAAACCATTTGGTTGAAGAGGCTACTTGGGAATCTGAGGAGAGGATGTTGAGAGATCATCCTGAGCTTTTTGTTCGATTTGTATTTTTGTATTTTCTTATGCTTGCTTTTTGTTCCTCGCTCTTGATTGAAGTTCCGGAGACGGAACTATTCTAAGGAGGGAGTGTTGTAATACCCCGATTTTCATCTATGAAAATTATTTATTTATTTTGCACATAGTGTGCACGTGCAATTTTCGTAATATGAAATCTTATAATTATTTTCCTTATGGATGATGAGTATATGCATATATATATATATATCTGTGTGTGTGTGTGTGTGTGTGTGTGTGTGTGTGTGTGTGTGTTCTTTAAATTATTTTTTTATAAAAGGCCCTTGTCTCAAATAAACACAAGCCCAAAAATCTAATTTATTTATTTTGTAAAAACTAATATTTTGGCCCAACAATTTAAGCCCATTCTCTTAATAACAACTTGTAAGGTAACATCTTTTAAAAGATTATTTTTATAAGGATGTATAATGTACAAGTTTTTATATGGAGGCTAGTGCATGCACGTGCATTGCACGTACACGTGCATGAGCACCTTTCCTTGGCCGGTTTTTGGAAGAAGTGGAGTTAGTGTATGGGTGGTTACCTAGTTGTGGGTAGTTACTACAACTCCTACTCTCATCCTAGCCCTCCATCTCATAAACATCTACTCAATCCTAGACCTCTATCTCACCCAAAGATTTAGTATAAATACCCCTCTCACTCATTTGTCTTTTACACTAAGAACTTTATTTGAAAGAAAGTTATATTTTTAAGAGAGTTGTGAGTGATTATCTTGGAGGCCGATCATCACTTCAGAGGATTCTCGATGGCAAGGAGCAAGGAGGAAGAGTCACATTATCACACCAGAAGGCTTTACGGGATTTCGTTAAACTCTTCAACAAGGTGGGTGTTTCTCAGGACTTCTAATATAGAGATCATGCTAGGGCTAATATTGATTGTTATCATATTTGTGAAAAGTGGATTGATAGGGTGATCGTATATTGAAATGCTTTGTGTTTTACTTATTGTGGAAGATGTGAATAGATGAAAAAGAACTAATGATAATTAGAGAACTGGAAATAACCTGTACAGTCGACCGATCATGTGAGCAGTCGACTGGTACACTGAAATAAAATATGAACAGTTCGGAATTCCATGAAACGATGTATTTAATGTGAATTGTTAACTTGATTTTCTAGTATGTTAAATTGGAGTTAGCATTCATCTTCGTGGATAAATGATGAGTAAAGAAAAAATGTATGTTTAGCATCTCATTTGGAGGAAAGAACATACTAATTGTGTGAGATTTACATTTAATCATAAACTATGTTATGATGATGGTAAATAGATAAGAATCACATGTTTACGTTGGCATTGAACATACTGTAGTTGAATAAAATGCTGTGTGCTAATTGAAGAACAGAAGGGAGAGATGATCCCTTAATTCAAAAATTAATCCTGTTCAGTCGACCGAATGTATGTAACAGTCGACTGTATTGAACTTGAAAAGTTGTATAATTAAACTCTGTAGAACAGCCGACTGGTTGAATGACAGTCGACTGCCCCGTAAATGATATTTAGATTTTGAACGCTGTGGAACAGCCAACTGGCCATGTGCAGCGGTCGACTCTTCCGAGCGGTTATTGAAGAACTTTCTTCGACTGAACAAGTCAACTGGATAAGCTCTAAGTCGACTGTCCAGAAATTCTAAGAATTGTTTTATGGTAAAGATCATGAATCTTATGTTGAATGATTATTGGTTGTGACAGTTTAAGTAAACTCTATTTGTCTTTGCATGAATTTATACCTGAAATGAAGTGAATCATTTATTTGAATTTATGAAAGTTGTATGAATGTGAAAGCTATGAACATGGAAAAGGAAAATCTATTGAGATTATGGAAATGAACTCATGAGCTAGTAACGCTCAATTTTGGTAATTGTGAATTGAAATTGAAACAAAAGAGTAGCTAAGTCTCCCACCGGCAATGGGAAATAAATGAAATGAAATTTGAAAAGAAAGACCAAGGTTGGTCATGTTGAATGAATGATTAAGTCCGGTATAGTGGAGAGACTAACTCTAGAGTTTTGATTTTGTTCATGATTCTAATAAAATAAGGACTAGATACATAGTGAAGATGTGATGAAAGTAGGAGAAAAACATTGAGTATGAGGGTCATTGGATTGGCGGCAAGAGAGTATTCCAGGATGTCCCATGACGAGTCATGATAGGGCGTGGATAATGCTCCAGAGTACCATCCCGGTGGCGACGCTCGTGGGGTGTTTGACGACTGCGGGTGGTGTCATGTCTATGGTAGGAGCTGAATTACCACAGGATGCCTGCATGATGAGTCATGTGTCAGTGCGTTGGGATTCCCTCCAGGGCGCCTAGATATGAGTTCGTATGTCAGAAAACATCTAGGATACTTACCGTAGTTACAGTAGTAGATTAAGTCATGACGAGGGATTGAACCCTACAAGATGAAGTACGATTAAGGGCTTGCCCTCGGACCTATGTAGTATGGGATGCATTTTATCCGAACAAGTGTGCATTAGTGTCATATAATATAATAATTGCATTAAGGATTAGGGGCACAATCACAACACGACATCATTAAGATTTTCCCTTTTTATTTGATATGTGAACAAGTTTGTGATTTGTTAAGAAATGAGAATCGTTATACTGTTTCTGGCATAGAGAGGATGGCCATGTATAATTTTTGTCGGTTGAATAAACTGACGTGCCCACATTTTTGTATGCAGGATAAATGGCTTGATAAAAGTGAAAGGAGAACTGATGCTTACAAATTATTCATTGTTGATGTAGATTTATTTAAATGATGTAAATTGCTTTCGCTGCCATTATATGTACATTATTGTGTTATATGCTTCCGCTGAAAAATGTAAAATGTAAAATCTCATGTAACTCTGATGTAAAATGGAAGTTTCAATTCCTTGTAAGATTGTACTGAATGAGACGAAAAGATCCTGTGGAAATCTCGAATTCAGTTGTATTTGGAATTCGGGGTGTTACACCTATATCCTGTATACAAAAAGCACCCTCAAATCAAGGCTTTAGGTTGTTGTAATCTTCAATTTTTTTGTTGTTCACTCTCAGGTTGTGAGAGTGGTCCTCTCGGTTGGAGAGAATGACTCTTGGTGTAGAGTCAATGTCACTCTAGGTTGTAGAGTGGGGTCATGCTCTATCTAGTGGTGAGAGAGATCTACGGATTTAGCATAGTTGTTTTCAAAGGTCGTAGAGTATTCTTGTATTTTTTCAAGAATAATGGAAAATCTCAAGTGGGTTGCTTGGGGACTTGATGTAGGTCGAGAGGATCGAACCAGGATATATCGCCGTGTTAGTATTGTTGATTCTCTATGGTTTGAATTCTCTAACTTGCAATTTCATTTTCACTGCATTTTATTTTCAACTGTGTCTAAAACAATCGACACAGGTTCCCAAAGCTGCTTGCAAACCCTTCCAAAACCTCGATGTGAACCTCGCATCCCTGTCGGAAAAATTTGACACAGAAACCCAATGAATTCTCACAATGTCATCAATGTACAACTCTGCTAGTTTCTCCAACGACCAAGTAATCTCCACAGACAGAAAGTGATCTGACTTAGTCAAACGGTCCACAATAACCCAAATTGTGTCATTGCCCTTCGGGCTCCTCGGCAACTCAGTTATGAAATCCATGCTGATATTCTCCCACTTCCATTCCGGAATAGGCAATGGTTGTAACAAACCTCCAGGACTTTGACTCTTCGCTTTGATCTTGGCAAGTCAGACACCTTGCCACAAAGTCTGCCACATCTCTCTTCATATCCGACCACCAAAAGTGTCGTTTGATGCCCTTGTACATCTTTGTGCCTCCAGGATGTACTGAAAATAGGTACTATGTGCCTCCTACAAGATACTCTCCCTTAAATCTGCATTCTCCGGTACAAACAACCTCTCTCCCATCCACAGAACTCCATCTTGGACACGGAACTCTGATAACTTGCCATCGGAAACCTGCTGCAACATCCTCTAAATCTCTGCATTTGATTTCTGACCCACCATAATCTGCTCCCTCAAGGAAGGCTGCAACCTCAGCTGAGCCAAAGATTCTCCCAAACCCTGCAGTATAACCTCAATACCTGCCTGATCAAACTCTGCTGATCAAACTATGTTGACATTCTCTCCATACATATAATGCATCCACTGCTTCAAGGCAAAGATAATAGCTGCAAATTCCAGATCGTGCGTCGGATAGTTCTTCTCATGCGGACATAACTGCCTTGAACTATATGTAATAACCTTTTCTTCCTGCATCAAGACGCATCCCAAACCTCTGAGAGACGCATCACTGAAGATATCATAGTCCTTCCTAGCTTGTGGCAAAGCTAAGATAAGCGCAGTCGTCAACCTCTCCTTTAGCTCTAGGAAACTTGCCTCACACTTATCAGTCCAAGTGAATGCCACATTCTTCCGAGTTAATCCTGTCAAAGGAACTGCGATCTGTGCATAACCCTGAATGAATCTCCTGTAATACCCAGCTAAACCCAAGAAAATTCCTGACCTCCTTCATTGTTGTTGGCCTGGGCCAATTCTTCACTGCTTCAACCTTCTGAGGATCGGTGGCCACTCCCTCCTTAGAAAGGATATGACCAAGAAAAGCTATCTCAAACTTTCAAAACTCACACTTCGACAGCTTGGCATACAAGTTATGCTCCTATAACTTCTTCAATACCTCTGCCAAGTGCTTAGAGTGCTCTTCCTCCGTCTTCGAATATACCAGAATATCATCAATGAATACTATCACAAAGGAATCAATGAATGGCCGCAAGATCCGATTCATCATGTCCATGAACATTGCAGGCGCATTTGTCACTCCGAATGGCATCACCAAAAACTCATAAAGCCCATGAAGAGTTCTGAAAGCTGTCTTGCTCACGTATTCCTCCTTAACTCGGACCTGATGATACCCTGATCGCGGATCAATATTCGAAAATACAGCTGCTCCCCGAAGCCTAGCAAACAGATCATCAATCCGTGGAAGCGGATACTTGTTCTTCACTAACAACACTGGTGCTCCCCACGGCAAAGTACTCGACCTGATGAATCCCTTACACAATAATTCCTCAATCTGCTTCTTAACTTCATCCTACTCCACATGTGCCATCCTGTACCGAGCCTTAGAAATCGGAGCACTTTCCGACTGAACATTAATACAAAACTCAACATCTCGCTACAGCGGTAACCCTAGTAGATCTTCCAAGAATACTGTAGGAAAGTCCCTAACTACTGGAATGCTTCTGACTTCATCTGGAATCATCAACTTAGATACCATTGCAGCCACTTTCGGGTTCTTCTTCTTTCCCTGAAAAGTCACTGCGGGTCCTCCCGGTGCCTTTAACAACACCTATTTCTTCTTGCATTCAATTGTGGCATCATATATTGTTATCCAATCAATGCCCACGATCACATCCACACCCAAGACTTGCAGTTCGATGAGATCAATGCCGAATAATCTCCCACCAATCTCGATATCACAGTCCTCATAATATCGATCAGCAACCAATTCTTCTCCTGATGGTGTTGCCACTGACCAGACTGCCTGAAAATACTTTAGATTCCATACCTAAAACTTTAGAAAAATTGGGCGACACAAATGTATGCGAAGAACCAGTATGAAATAAAACTTTTGTTTTTATTCCATTAATCAAGACAAATCCTATTACATGAAGAATGATACTCAAATCTCCAATTTATTTTTAAACAAAGTTTTACTTAATACATACAATAAATGAATTAAAAATTCTTGCATACCCTGTATCACATCCTCTGAGTTACCCGCATCCTCCTCAGTTAATGCGAACACTTGCCCCTGCCACTAGAATTTGCCTCCGCTTGCAACATCCTTCTTCAACTGCGGACAGTTTGGTCTGATATGGCCTTCACGACCATACTGATAACAAGACCGCACCGTAGGTGGCTTGGTGCATGCTGACTGATAGTGGCCTGCCTCTCCACAGCTGAAACAAGTCATGCCTTGAATTGCGGGCACCTTTTGCTCTGTCCTAATGAACCTGCCCTGCTTCTCTAGGAACTTCTTCCCACTCTGACTAGCTGTTGGCCTCTTGTTCCTGTTCCAGGTATTCTGCTTCTTCTGGAAATGATCCATATCTTCTTCTGTCATTGTTGCTCTTCTGACCAGCTTATCAACCCTTTTGATGCCCAACGATATCATTCGCGACCTCAAATTCGGCTTCAAGCCCCGCTCGAATTTCTTGGCCTTCTTCACTTCATCAACTATCAGCTTCGGTGCATACCTTGACAGCTGGACGAATTTAGTCTCATATTCACGCACTGACATGCTGCCTTACTATAGGTTCAAGAATTCCGTTGACTTCTTCTCCTGAATATCCATAGGAAAGAAACGATCCCTGAACTCCTCAAGAAAAGCCTCCCAAGTCACCTATTGAGCCCCAAAAGTCCTCTTCACTGAATGCCACCAGACGCCAGCATCCTTTTCTAATTGCATCGTAGCCAATTTAACCTTATTAGCAGCAGGAGTTTTCAGAACTTCGAAGACTACCACCATCTATCTAATCCAATCATCAGCCTCATCTGGATCAGACTGCCCCTCAAAAGTAGGCGGCTTCAACCGCTTGAAGGACTCAACCTACTTAACTGGATCAGCATTAACAAACACCGGTCCAACCCCTTGATTCTGATTCTGAGTCATGTTGGCTGTCATGAATGTGTTCAAGGTCTGATATACCCTGACAATTTTCGTCTTTAGATCAAGTCCGCCCCCCTGGGAACCCTCAGCCCCATCACCATTTCCACCATCCTTGGTCCTGGGTCTTGCCATTATACGGAATACTGCAAAATGAGGAGAAAAGAGCATCACAACACACATCATATTCACATCAATACCTTATGGCAAAATCTCAATCATGACCCAAACCATATCATCTTGTTTTAATTCTATGTAATACTTACACTCTAATGTTCACACTTAGGTACTCACAATGATAGTTTTCACTGCTCTGATACCAAACTCTGTAGCGCTCCGAATTTTCAATAAATAAATATAAAAATATGTGGCACAATTCCCAGCATCTACCTCAATGTAATAGTAAACATAGCCAAACACAGAAAATTTTTCAACTTACATCAATTCTTTACATAGCACAGCGAAAATTAAACATCTTGAATTACACATTCTTTCTTTTACAACACATTCTTTTACAATTTTTATAAGCCAAATTATCATTCTACGATATGCATCCAATCCCAAGCTAACGGTAGCTACCTGTAAAACATACGGCTAGAGATAATCCTAACCCTCAAAACTACGTGGTCAGCCATAACGGTGTGAGTGACATTAAAAAAATACAATTTAAATGAAGCATAAAGAATAAATTTATAATCAACACATTCCCATAGTAGTAACAAAACGGAAATGAAATAACGATAAATAAAGTATGAAAACATCGAGCGAAACTAGGCTAAGTGCCAAGTGTAGGAAAACAGGAAAACATCACGCATAATACAAGTGAAGAAAACATAGATGCAGTATGATGACTCTCTAATACATAGTCGTCAGATTCTATGCATTCCATATTACATAGGTCCGGTGAAAGCCCTCATCCTTCTCCACTTTATAGGGTTAAATCGCTCGTTATGCAACTAATCCTACTACGGTAATAGAAACAAGATCTAGATACTCTGCGAAAAGGCCTAACAACCCTCGACGCGCAAGCATCATGTAAGCATAGCTCTAATACCGGAGAATCACCTCCCTGCCGTGTACCCCACAAATAGGCCTGCCGACCCTCGACGTGCAGATACACAGTACATCAAGTGAATAGGCCCGCCGACCCTCGATACGCGAATGCACCGTATGTTCCGTGAATAGGCCTGCCGACCCTCGACACTCGAACATACAAACTGTCCTCTAGGAACACAATAACACACAGTTCTGGAATACATCCGTTGGACTAGCAACAGAGCCCATACTTACGTTTCCCAAGTTCTATCATATCTCCACTAGTGCCTGTCCTTAGGTTGATTATTATTAATTAAAACACAATTTCCTCCTCCATAGAGTTGGTGTACCCTATAGAACTTAATTCCACTAAAACAACCCCAAGGCCCAAACTGGCCAATATCCACGAAATCTCTTATGCCGGTTTACAGGAATCCCACTCAACCTCTAGAGACTCACAAATCGAAATATCAACACAAATCTTTCATTAAAACTTTTGGTTCCATCACCAATTCATCCATATTGAGAAAATTTCTTCAAACCAAACAAATCCAAATTTATCCAAATACCCACAAATTTCTAGAAATAAAATTTGAGATTAAATCTCTTTAAACAACTAAGTTTCGCATTTTGAAGTCATATAAAAATCACAAAATATCAATCTCTCGAAATCCATATAGTTCGCTTTCTAAAGCTATAGAAATACCAATTAAATTACATTATTAATCAAAATATAACTCTCTGTAAAATTCAGTAATCTGTAGAAAAAACTTAATCTAAAACAGTAGATCAATATTCCATAAGTTCGAAGAAATAATCGTCAAGAAATCAGCAAAAAAACTCAACAAAACAGCAAAAACAGCAGGTGTCGGTCGACCGATATCTCAGTTCAATTTCGAGACAGTTGACCGCACATGCCAAAAATCAAAAATCAAACAATTGACAATCGACCGACATCTTAGTTCAAAAATCAGGACAGTCGACCGAAAGCTGATACACAGCCAGCTTTAAAAATTGTGCACTTCACAACTGATACGTAGTTTTAAATCTTTAAAATCATGAATTTGCAAAGTAAAAATCCTAAGATGATCAAATACAACTTATCTAACATACTAGAATTCATAAATTAAATCAAACTCTCATCAAATTCATAAAAGAGCAAATTTTCATTAAAAACTCTTCAAATCAGGATAATATGTATATATGTGTATATGTGTGCATGTATATCAGTAAAATCTTCAAGAATCACTGTGTACGAGTAGTATATTGATCAATTTAAGCTTAGTATCATAAAAAATCAAAGATCCAATCGAAAACTTACAAAATTATATATAAAAAAAAACAACTTTCGGCTGAACCTTAACAGACTCCAAAACCATACCCAGTTTAAATTATTCAAAACTTGATTCTTTTGATCTCAAAACTTTCTTACCAGTTGATTAAATAAATTTACAACTGATTAGATCCATTAGCCCATGATTTTATGCGTCTACAACAATTATTCGTCAAGTTTTACTTATTAAAAACCCTCAAACAGATCATATATATAATCACCAGTAAAGCATTCATCTTTATTCAATTTGTGCATCCTACATCGTATAATCTCATTATATACAATCAAATAAGTATAATAAGAAAGGAAACAACATACCCATGATTCTTACTAGGTTCTTAACATTCTCAAGTCATCTATGTCGAATTTTATTCATCAACTGCATAGTTTTCATGAAAGGTTCTATCTTTAATCATCTTTCCATCAATAAATTCATTATATCATTATACAACCATCTATCATGCATTCTACTAGACAAAACATCATATATAACATGTATATATCAATAAGAAATCAAACATATGTCACTTACTTTATTAAAGAATCAATGAAGATAATAAAGAATAAGAAAAGCTCATCCTTTCGCAAGAATCCAAGATCCTCGTTTCGAAACTCCAAGAAATCAATAATACAAAATAGACATTTGTTTTGTGCAGCAATGAGGCAGCTACAACAGCCACTATATAGGCTGAAATCTGGGTATTAGGGTTTTTGAGAAGATTTTATAAAATATTTCTTTAAAATATATCTTTACATATATAGATCATTTATAGTAGGTAACTAGATTAACCAATTTAGTTGAGATTTAAAACGAAAGTAACCTCCTAGATCTGTCCGGCACCTATATCAAATCAGAAAAATCAATTTTGTAATTTTTTTGCCTCCAAGTGGCAATTTTGCAAAAATATCCCTCTTTATTAAATTAGCAAAAGAAAGCAAATCTATTAGAAAAAAAATTAAAATTTTTACATCTGAGTTGGCTAGCCATCATGCTCAGCCCAGAAAACCGAAAATTTGGAGTTTTTACTCCAAGTGGTAATTTTGCATAAAAGTCTCTCTTTTTGTAATATTTGCAAACATGCCGAATAAATATAAAACAAATCCAGAAAATTCGTAAATAATACCTACTAACAATTATTAGGTTTTTCCAAAATAATTTCTGAATTTTGAGTTTCTCAAGAAAATATTTGTACGTGTTTTGCATGTGCAAAAAGATAAATTTCAGAAAAATATTTATTAAATCACTAAAAATCAATTTAATTCATTTATTAGTCTAAAAAAACATTATTTAAAATTCTAGAGTGTTACATCACTCCCTGCTTAGAATAGTTCTGTCCTTAGAACTACCGCTAGTAGGATTCCCACCATCCGAATAAAATTTTGCAAATATTACAAGTTAATAGTAATAAAATTTATATATCAGTAATACCAAACTCTATAGCGCCCCGAATTTTCAATAAATAAATATGAAAATACGAGGCACAATTCCCAGTATCTACCTCAATGTAATAGTAAACATAGCCAAACACAGAAAATTTTTCAATTTTTATTACATCAATTCTTTACATAGCACAGCAGAAATTAAACACATTGAATTTCATTTTCTTTCTTTTACAACACATTCTTTTACAATTTGCATAAACCATATTATCATTCTACCACATGCATCCAAATCCCAAGCTAACGGTACCTACCTGTAAAACAAGAGACTAGAGATAACCCTAACCCTCAAAACTACGAAGTGAGCCATAACGGTGTGAGTGACATTATAAAAATATAATTTAAATGAAGCATAAAGAATAAAACTGAATATGAAATAACGATAAATAAATAATGAAAACATCGAGTGAAACTAGGTTAAGTAACAAGTGCAGAAAACAGGAAAACATCATGCATAATACAAGTCAAGAAAGTACAATGCAGTATGATAACTCTCTAATGCATACTTGTCAGATTCTATGCATTCCATACTACATAGGTCCGGTGCAAGTCCTTATCGTTCTCGACTTTATAGGGTTAAATCCCTTATTATGCAACTAATCCAACTACGGTGATAGAAACAAGATCTAGAATACTCCGCGAATAGGCCTAACAACCCTCGACGCGCAAGCATCATGTAAGCATAGCTCTAATACTGGAGAATCACCTCCCTGCCGTCTACCCCACAAATAGGCCTGCCGACCCTCGACGTGCAGATACACAGTACCTCCCGTGAATAGGTCAGCCGACCCTCGACATGCAAATGCACCGCATGTTCCATGAATAGGCCTGCCAATCCTCGACAAGCGAACATACCAACTGTTCTCTAGGGACACAACAACACACAGTTCTGGAATACATCCGTTGGACTAACAACAGAGCCCATACTTACGTTTCCCAAGTTCTATCACATCTCTACTAGTGCCTGTCCTTAGGTTGATTATTATTAATTAAAACACAATTTTCTCCTCCCCAGAGTTGGTATACCCTGCCGGACTTAATTCCACAAAAAAAACCACAAGGCCCCAACTGGCCAAATTCAAGAAATTTCATCTGCCGGTTTACAGGAATCCCACTCAACCCCTAGAGGCTCACAAATCGAAATATTAACACAAATCTTTCATTAAAACACTTAATTCCTTCATCAATTCATTCATATTGAAAAATTCCTTTAAATCACACAAATCAAAATTTATCAGAATACTTCACAAATTTCCAGAAATAAAATCTAAGATTAAATCTTTTTAAATAACTGAGTTTCGCTTTTTGAAGTCACAGAAAAAGATCACAAAACATCAATCCCTCAAAATCAATATACAGTTCGCTTTCTGAAGTCATAGAAAGACCAATTAAATTATATTATTAATCAAAATATAACTCTCCGTAAAATTCAGTAATCAGTAGTAAAAACTTCATCTAAAATAGTAGATCAATATTCCATAAGTTCGAAGAATTAATCGTTCAAGAAATCAGCAAGAAAACTCAACAAAATAGCAAGAACAACAGGTGTCGGTCGATCGACATCTCAGTTCAAATTCGAGACAGTCGATCGCACATGCCAAAAATCCAAGATCAAACAATTGACAATCAACCGACATCCTAGTTCAAAAACAGGAATGTCGACCGACAACTGATACACAACCAGCTTTAAAATTTGTGCCCTTCACAACTGATACGTAGTTTTAAATCTGTAAAAGCATGAATTTGCAAAGTAAAAATCATGATATGATCAAATACAACTTGTTTAACATACTGGAGTTTATAAATCAAATCAAACTCTCATCAAATTCATAAAAGAGCAATTTTCAACAAAACTTCTTCAAATCAGAAACTTATGAATATATATGTATATATGTGTATATATATCAGTATAATCAACAGGAACCATGGTATAAGTGTAGTGCAATGTTCAATTCAATCTGAGTAACAATATAAACCAGAGATCCACTTGAAAACTTCGCAAAAACACAAAAAATCCACTTTCGGCCTGTACCATCAGACCCGAAAAATTCAAAACTCTATTCAACCTTCGAAACTTGATCTTTTGATCTCAAAACTTTCTTACCAATTGATTAAACATATGTACAAACTAGTTATATAGATATAAATTAAAAATCCATCGGAAACTTCGCAAAACTAAAAAAAAAAAAACAAATTTCGGCTGAACATCATCAGACCCGAAATCAAAACCCCCAATTTCACTTCAAGATTTGATCTTTTGATCTCAAAATTCTTCTTGCAACTTGTCAAACACACATACAACTAGTTAGGCCAATTTACCCTTGATTATAAGCATCTACAACATTCATCAGTCAAGTTTTTCTTCATCCAAACATCGAAATAGAATCTTTTCATACATACATAGTAAAGAATTCATCTTTATTTAATTTTGTATATCCCACATCATATAATCTCATTATATACAATCAAATCAGTAAGAAATATGAAAGAAAATATCATACCCATGATTCCTACTAAGTTCTTATAATTCTTAAGTCATTAATGTAGAATTTTATTCATCAATTGCATAGTTTTCATGAAAAGTTCCATCCATCAATAAATTCATTACATCATCATACAATCTTCTATCATGCATTCTACTAGACAAATCATCATATATAACATGCATAGAACAAGAAATCAAACATGTCACTCACCTTACTGAAGAATCAACAAAAATAATAAAGAATAAGAAAAGTTCATCCTTTCGCAAAATCCAAGATCATCTCTTAGAAACTCCAAGAAATCAATAATAAAAAATAGACTTTTGTTTTGTGCAACAAAGAGACTGCTGCAACAACCACTATATAGGCCGAAATCTGGGTATTAGGATTTTAGAGAAGATTTTCCAAAATATTCTTTTAGAATATATCTTTACATATATAGATCATTTATACTAGGTAACTAGATTAACCAATTTAGTTGAGATTTAAAATAAAAGTAACATCCCAGCTCTGGCCGGCACCTATATCAAATCAGAAAAATCAATTTTGTAACTTTTTGCCTCCAAGTCGAAAAAAAGCAAAAAGGCCATTCTTTAATAAATTAGCAAACTAAACCAAATCTATTAGAACAAAAATTAAAATATTTACCTCTGAGTTGGCTAGCCATCATGCTCAGCCCAGAAAACCGAAAATCTTGAGTTTTTACTCCAAGTGGTAATTTTGCACAAAATTCCCTCTTTTTGTAATATTTGCAAACATGCCGAATAAATATAAAAAAATCCATAAAATTCATAAATAACACCTACTAAGAATTATTGGGTTTTCCCAAAATAATTTATGACTTATGAGTTTCTCAAGAATATATTTGCACATATTTTGCACGTGAAAAAAGATAAATTTCAGAAAAATATTTATTAAATCACAAAAATCATTTTAATTCATTTATTAATCTTTAAAAAACATTATTTAAAATTCTAGGGTGTTACGAAGGGGGGGGGGTCACCCCCCAGCCCCTTAAAGGCCTAACATTGCACATCCTAAACATCATTCTCAAGCAGGTTCTGCCCTATAGTACAGGCGAGAGAGGTGGTCGCCTCGAGCCCTTAATTTTTTGCGGATTTTTAGGGCCCCCAATTTTTATTATAAAAAACTATATATTGCGTATTTTGTGTGGGGTCCTAATTACAATTTGAGCATTTTGTAGGAGCCACTAAGATTTTTTGGGTTGTTTTTTAAATTTCTTTTTAGAATCACAGTCATTAATGGGTCAGCCCACAGACTAAGAAATTGAAGGAGAAGTGGATCACTGGACCAATAATGGATCCGACCCAATCACCTAAACCCGAACCTGAATCGGATCTCGATCACCCAAACCCGAACCTGAATCCGATCCCGATCACCCGAACCTGAATCTAATCCCCAAACTAAACAACCTGCTTCCTATTTCCCCTAAATCCCTAAATCCACTATACTTCATTCTTTGTCTCCTCAGTCCTCACCACCTCCATTTGAAACTCATCTCCAACTCCATCACCATCGACCTCATTAATAGCCCCAACCACCACCCGACCTCCATTTAAAACCCATCTCCAACCTCCATACAAACCCGAACATGACTCCAAACCCAAGCCTCTGCTTTGTAGCTGTTGTCATTGTTGTTGCCGCACGTTGTTGTTGATGTCCTGTAATTGTTGGCGCCAACCACCAAGAAGAACCCCATCGACCAACAGGTAGCTCTTCTTTGCCAAAATACCAAATTTTTTCCATCACATTATGTATGGGGCCCCATTTCGGCAGTTCACCTTAGGCCCCCATGAGCTACAGGGTCGGACATGTTCTCAGGTGATCGATAAATTTAGAGAAAAAAGATGACCAAACTAACTACTGTTGTAGAATCTGCCACAACTTGTAGTGCTAATAGCGGAACGTACACACCACAAACAACAGAAACTCCCAAGAACCAGATGCACCAAGAACAAGTCACCACAATAATCGCAAAATCTCACAAGAACACAATAATAAGCAGAGATACCTTATACTTCTTATTTTCCAAGAAATACAGAGATTACAAAGAGATTACAACTCCCAATCTCTTTCTTACCTTTGAAACACTCTGCGCATCCCCCTATTGAAATCGAACAACGATAACAGCTTACATTGATCAACACTTGATAACCCCAGAGTTCACATCTACTGCTATAATTATACCCCCCAAGTAAGCCCTAAAAGATAAGCACAGATACATCTTATTGGACCTTAAACCCGAAAGCCTAAATAACATATACCCGTTGTTGGTCAACCGCACCAAGTTGCGGTCGACTACACTTGGTTTTGCCAATACCTAAAGCATGACCAGTCGACTGCATGGTCGACTGTCCCACTCTCTATTGAAACCATGTACACTCGAAGAATGCTCAGCAGCTCGGTCAGGCTTTAGGTATTAGCAAGACCTAAAGCTTGACCGGTCGCACTCCAGGTCGATCGACCAACCCTCCAGCTTCACTTCTTCTAGCTGTTGTTTCCTTCTATTGTTGTCTTCGTCTTCTTATCATCTTCTCAAACTTCAAGAACTCTCGTGCCTACGTGTATTTGAGGTCACAATCCTAACAATCTCCTACTTAGACCAAATACACAACGCTTCAAAGTTATTGTAATCTTACATCGCATTATCTCTGCTAGTATCTCTCTCATGAAAGACCCAAGTATTCCCCACTCTTATGAAGAGCACCTTCGCCACTCCACCACGTGGAGTCAACCAACCACCCCTCATCATCTCACGAAGGATGTACTCCATCAATTGCATAGAGCACAAATAATGGAGAAACAACCTCCCGTATTGGATTCCGTGTTACAAGACTCCAATTCGCAGAATCTCCATTAACACCGGATATGGTTCAAAGTCTCTCAATGCACTATCTGCACTAGAAGTCTCAATGGATGACACATCCACAAAATATGCAGACTGCTCAACCACCACAGCCTCATTTCGGTTACCCTTATTAACATCACCCCACATATCGATAACAGTGCTATCTAACTTACAAAAGACTTGAAGCTTTTTTTGCCATATCGCAAAGTATCCTCACCACAGCAACATCTTGCTTTATACATCTTGCTCTCTAGGATCACTCTCATGGCCAACAATTCCCACTAAATTAGTAACCTTCTGTGAATTTCTACAACTGAAATAACTCGGTTACACCCCACACAACCTACTACTCGATCCTGGCTAGGAGTCAACTACATGAGAAATGTCTTTCACGTCTCCAAGTAAATATATCATTTCCTAATGCTTCCCTTGTGCAATCACCCCTGAACCTGCAGCTATACTCCTTACTACCAACTGTAGTAATCAACTTATCTTTCTCTAGCCTTCAAATTGAGATAAAATTTTCCTTCCAGTCTGGAACATGTCTTGTCTCCCACAAGACAATACTCTGATCATCAATGGACTTCATGCAAACTGTACTAACCCCTTTCACAGGACACCTTTGACTGTTCCCCGCGATCACATCTCCAAAAGAACCCTCTTTATAGTCATTAAACATCTGTCTCCTCGGAGTGTAATGAAAAGAAGGTCCCGAATCAATACACCAATCTCGCGTACACAACTCCTTCCTAGCTGATAGGCATAACTCTTCAATTTTATCAGACATCACATTGGCTTCCTTTGGTTTTGCTTCCTTCGGTTTTTTCTTACTTCTTCATTTAGGCCTTACAATAGCGCATCATATGACCCCTCTTATGACACTCAGGTCTATGTCCTCATTGTTGTCATCAGACATACTCTCAGATAAACTACTATGATCTTTTCTTTTTCGACTACTCTTAGATCTCCCACGTCTCTTCTCAACTAACATAGCAAAATTCTTAGAAGATGATGAAAATCTTCTGTTTCTCATTCTTCTCACCTCCTCGTTCAGAATGCTACTCACACATCCTGTAAAGTCGTTGAATCTGTCATAGTATCTGTAATAGTCTGTTCCACCGTACCATAACTATCGGGTAAAGTAGATAGAAATAACAATGATTATCCCCTTTCTGAATACTTCAATCCTGCAACTTCCATCTGATTATAAACCATATAGTAATTATTTACATGTTTTGCTAATAAACTCTCTTTCCTCAACTTCATATTAACCAATTTATTTATGTGAAAATTTTGATTAGATGCCAACGGTTTCTTATACATATCCGTGAGAATCTCCATAACCTCATTTGTGCTATTTGCCTTCGAGATATGAAATAACGTCTTCCTGCTCAATCCCAACTGAATCTGCCCTAGCGCCTTCTGATCCAAACGATTTCAATCCGCCAAGACATTTGCATCTTTATCTGCACCTTCCGGCTTCTCATCAAACAACAGAACATCTAGATTTTTCTGACGAAGATACGCTATCAAATGAATCTTCCACATCGCGAAGTCAATCTCATTAAACCTCTCGTTCTTCGACTTGCTATCGGCTATCCCGAACCGTTTTCTCTGATACCACTTGTTGTAGAATCTGCTACAACTCGTAGTGTTAATAGGGGAACACACACCACAAGCAACAGAAACTCCCAAGAACTAGTCACCATAATAATCGCAAGATCTCACAAAAACACAATAACATGCAGAGAATCAATACTTATTATTCCCCAAGAAATACAAAGATTACAAAGAAATTACAACTCTCAATCTCTAAGTCACTCACCTTTGAAACACTCGGCACACCCCTCTTGAAGTTGAACAATGATAACAGCTCAGCTTGATCAACACTTGATAACCCCAGAGTTCACATATACTGTTATATTTATAGTCCCAAGTAAACCTTAAAAGATAAACACAAATACAGCTTATTGGACCTTAAACCTGAAAGCCCAAATAACATACAACTGTTGTCGGTCGACTGCACTTAGTCTCGCCAACACCCGAAGCTTGACCGGTCGATTGTCCCGCTCTCTGTTGAAACCAGTATTCTAAATGGCGTCCGCCTCGGACGCCTAGGCGCTCAGATGGAGGAGAACAAACTGCCTTTGCATTAGGTGGTGGTCTAGGCGGTCATCTTGTTGAGTAGGCGTCCGTGACGCTGATCAGGCATCCGCCTAATGTCCAACGCCCAAGCATTTTCTATATTTTAAATTTTTAAATACTATAAAATAACACCAAAAAAAAAGAACCACTATTAATCTATTAATCTGTTATATATGTATAGATCTTTAATAGTAGTGAAATTGTTTTTACTTTTTTTTTATATTATTGGTGATAGATTGCACATATTACACCTATTACACATATTACAATAGTATATGTTACACATATTACACATATTGGCATATTGCACATATTACAATTGGACAATTTTTTTTTAATTGCACGAGTCTTTTTTTATGCATAAACACTCTTTAATTACACATATTACACAAGAACATGATAAATATTTACAATTGGATTGCATGATTATAAGGGTTGAAATTAACTAAATCGGCAAAATAAATTCAACCGCCTAGGCGCTGCTTAAGCGCCGCCTAGGCACCCTAGGCGCTGGACACCTTTTGACCGAACCGCCACCGCCTAATGCCGTTTACAACCTTGGTTGCACACTCGAAGAATGCTCAGCAACCCGGGTCGGTCGACCGCACTCCTAGTCTGTCGACCGCAACCCTCCCGCTGCACTTCTTCTAGCTGTTGTTGTCTTCTTTTGCTGTCTTTGTTCTTTCCACTTCTTCTTTAACTTCAAGAACTCCCGTACCTATGTGTATTTGAGACCACAATCCTAACAACTAAAATGCACTTTACATGATACACATCACATATTTGTACAGAAAGACGTCAATAAGGAATTTGCTTAGTCAATAAGGTTCCTAATTATACAACTTACGAAACACCCCAGAGTTTCTCTCTCGATAAAATTCTAGAGAGAGAAACTAACCCCCAAAAAGAAAAAAACCCTAGAAAACCCTAGATCTGAAATCCTGGGGGCGGCGGCGGCGGCTAGCCCTTTTCGCCGCCGCGCCCCCACCCCGTCGTCCCCCTTTACCTCTCTCTACTTCCTACCGTCGCTCTATCGAAACCCCACTATAGCCGCGACGACGAGATCTGGTCTGGTCTGGCCATGATCCACGACGACGAGATCCACGTCGACGAGATCTGCTCTGGCCAAGATCTCACCGTCGAGATCTGGTTTGGCTCCTCCACCCCGCATTCGCCCCGATCCTCCGCCTTGGTCGAGATTCGGTCTGGTCTGAATCCTCCGATCCTTCGCCCTCAACGCGCAATCCCCCCTTTCGATCTCCTCCTTCTCCACATCTGATCAACACTGAGTGGCTACCCCGTTCGTCCTCTGGTCGACGGCTACCCCGATCGTCCAACACCATCGATGCGTGATTGCCCCCCTTCCGAGCTCCTCCTTCCCTCCGATCATAACTAAGGAGCGGTCAGCGGCTGCCTGGTGCTGACCGGGGCTGCTCGAGCGTCGGAGGAAAGAGGATTTCGCCCTTCCTGGCTTTGCTAGATGTTTGCCCGGTTGTTCTTCGCGCTTGCCACCATGTCCACACTTTTTGGGCCAATCACGGCAATTTGCGGCTATGATTTGGTTTTTCGAGGGTTGGTAGTACGTATGAAGAAGCAGGGTGTGCTTGGCTATGTCGTAGTGCAAGATAGCAGGGTTTTTATTTGTTTGGGGGGTTCTCTAGAATTTGCACGATTGTGGAGCTCGGGCCCGAAGATGGGGTCCCTCCGTGATGTGCGCTCACTTATCTCAACTTTCGAGGTGCGTCTCAACTGTCGCGGAGCGACTATGTCACGCCAGAGCATCCTACCGCGCCTGTTATCGCGAACGCCTAGGATCTGTGGCTCAAGTGTGTGAGGTCGGTGGTTCGGTTTGGGCCCGTGGGGCCAGACCGGTAGTTATTTGCTGTGGGAGGTGGGGACTGTGTAGCACGTTGTATTGCACGATTGTGGGGCTTAGGACCGAAGATGGGGTCCCCTCATGACGTGCGCACACTTGTTTGGGTGTCCAACGATGCCGCTGATGCAGTCTTGACAGCGCCTACTATCAGGCTATTGAGCTTCATCCACCTTAGGCCAATGTCTCGTAACAGCATCACCTCTTTCCTAGTTGGGAGTAAGAGTCGAGTTGAGTCTGTGTGGTGAGAAATCGTCTGAGAGAGCAAGAGCATGAAAAAGGTGAAGGTATCCTCTCCACGGCTCTCTCTTGGAGCGTGGTTTTTGGTGGGGTGAGGAGATAGCTGTTTGGTGAAAAATCGCCTAAGATAGCACAATTGTAAAAGAGGTGAAGGTATCATCTTCACGACTATCTCTTTGCTAGCGGCTGTTGGCACGTTTGTTGGATGAGTGGTGTAGTTGTTGGAAGGATGCGGTTGCTGTGCTTGTGCCGTGGTGTCGTAAGTCGGTCTGCGGGGCTTGGACCCAAAGATGGGGCCCCCCAGCGAGGAGTAGGCAGGGATCGGCGAGTATTAAAATCCTACCAGACGAGTTTCAGGTGGGTGTGCATGTGCCGTAGAGGCAGTGTACGAAGCTAAACTGATATACACACAATTTTGCTGGACCGAACTTATTTGTCGACCCACCCTCCAGGATTGTTGGAGGAACTTGTTGTTTGTACTGGTCAAGTTGCTTCATGTATATTTCCTGTCTATTGATTATATTTTGGCTCAGTTCTATGAGTTTGTAACATTAATTTCTTATTAATGAAACAGGATGGCCATACTCCACATTTTCCCTCAAAAAAAAATAAGGTTCCTAATTATTGCTCCTGGCTGGATTACTAAATTCTTAAGAACTTAGTTTTGTGTGAATATTTGTATATTAAAAAACTATTAGAGTGCGTTTGTTTCAATATTTTTTTCCTTTTTTCTGAATACTGTATCCTCAGTTGGCGTTTGTTTTCAGTGTTTTTACAAAACACTATTGAGAATACTGATTCCCCTCGTTTTCGAATACCCAACCCATCTCTCCTCTCTTCTCACTCACGAGATTCCCCTCGTTTTGGAATACCCAACCCATCTCTCCTCTCTTCTCACTCACGAGCTCTCTCTCTTCTCTCTCACGAGCTCTAGGCTTCGTTGTCTTCTTCCTCCCCCCCTCTTTTCGAAACGGCTCTCTACCCTATCTTCTCGCATCACTTGCGAGCTCTATTCTCGCCCGTCTCTTCCAAATCTGGTCTCCCTCACCATCGGCGACAACCCCTTTCCCTCTCTTCTCGACCGTCTCTCCCTTGAGGAAGCTAACCCTACCCACTTCAAATCCGTACGGCATCTTCTTCCTCCCTTCTTTTTGAACCCAGATCTGATCTCCTCCCCCCCCCAAATCAACGTTTTTGGAACGATTCTACTGTGAAATCGATCCCAAACGTCTGATTCTCTAGCTGGCGACTTCAATACCAGTCTATTCCTCTGTCGATTTGGTGAGGGGTTGAGGAGTTTCGGTTGGGGGTTAATGGTTTGCACTACCCGTGCTGCATACAGGAGAAGAGCTACGGAACGACGGGCAAATCGAATCAAAGAGCTACGCAAGGTCGAATCCTGTGCTGACAATTTCTTCCTTGTTAAAATCCAATCAAAGGTATGAACCGCGATTGTATTCTTTATTTGGTTGTTTTTCTTTACCAATTTGTGCCAATTTTTAATACGCTTTTGCACCGAAATTTTTTTCTGGAAAACGGTCCGGACTGCATCTTTTGCCGAATTCAAAGTTACCATTTTTTGGTGTAATCGGTGGCTACTTGCAACCTAGGGTTATCCGATCAGCTTTTAAACTAATTGAAGGAATTTGGCAATTTTTTTTTTATTGGTATTTGTTCAATATAGATGAGTAATATGGGTAGGGGGAAGGAGAAGACAGTGGAGGAGGATTATGGGTTGTGGCCTCCCCATATTGTGGAATATTTTGTCAACCTTATGGAGGCTGCAGTTGACAATGGTTGCCTAAAAAGCAACACATTCGACGCTAAAACCTGGAGTAATTTTGCGCTACAAATGCAACAGCTGTGTGGCCGTTCATACAATGTACAACAACTGAAGTCAAAATATAACCGACTTAAATCAGAATGGAAGGTGTTTGCTGATATGAAGAAACAGAGCGGTTTTGGTTGGGATGAAGTCATCGAAACCGTTACTTGCGAGTTACCGGTTTGGGAACAATATGTTAAGGTTAATATATATAATCTCAAACTTTGTTTTTTGTTTGTGAATCCTTTTTATTATACTTCATCTTCACTCTAATACTTGCATAGTAACAACATATTCTATGAATAGATACATCCTGCTGCAAAAAAATACCAACATAAGGGGTTGCCACATTTTGATGCTTTGACAAAAATAATGGAAGATTCTGTAGCCCAGGGCAATGTGGCAAGGTCTTCCACACAAAGAGGGTTCGAGGATGAGGAGGCGCGGAGGATGAACTCTGAGTTTGGCCACTCCCATCAATCACACGTAAATGTGATTGATGAGGATGATGATGTGCCAATGGGTTCGGGGTCGGGATCACGTAAGAGAAAATCTAGTGCATCAAGTGGCCGCGGATCAGCGATGTCAATGGTGAAAGAATATCTTGATGTATGTATGCAAACTCAAGTAGTCAAAAGAAGCAGGTTGAAGAATAAAAATGAGGTGGATAGTGATGTCTCGATTAACCCTGATTTGGCTGAACAGGATCAATGCCAAGATATAATAAATGCGATAACAGGGCTTGATCCACATGTAGCTTTAAAAGCAGTACACTACCTATTTCAAAATCCTTGCATTTGTCATGGTTTCCTTCGTATGCCCCGAGAACAGCAGGAATTGGCGGTTCATTTTTATGCCACCCTGTAATCATCCCATTCGGCCTAATGGGATAAACAAATCATGTTGTAGACAATTTTTTATGATTATTTCCGTATTTGCTTGAGGCTTAAGGTTTATTGTACTATGACGGCTTGACGGTGAACAAATTGCTTATTTAATTTAATTTAAATTTATAATGTTATTTTTTCCTAAAATAGATTTGCTAGTAGTAGTATACCTTGTTTTCTTTTTTCAATGCTAGAGCTTGTGGAAATCTACCATCTCTCAATATGTTATTTTGTGATTCCGTAAATCTCGTTACATATAGTCGTATTATTAAATGTGTGTGCACTTGATATGGGATTTTCTCAAAATGATTTCTATCTTCTTGTTTATAGTGAGTTACTACTGCAAGTGTATCCTCTGTTATGGATACTTCTTCATCTAGTAGTGACGATCTCGAAGAGGTGATGAATATAATCTTGCTAACTGAATTATGTGAAGAACTTGACCGTACAAGGTCCACTAAAAAAAGGCAAATAGGACGTGAATATTTGGATGGTATGTTAGAGGGTTCCCAGTCCGAGTTTCATGGAATATTCCGTATGAACCAAGATTGTTTTATGGCCTTGTGTGCTTTCCTGCAAAATGGAAACTACTGCGAGAAAACAGCGGAGTCTTCAAGACTCAGACGATTGTCTTTCGAGGAAAGCGTGACAATTTTCCTGTATATTGTCGGTCATAGTTCAAGAATGCGACTAGCCGGTAATACGTTTAACCACTCAACTCAAACAATCAAAAAGCACTTTACACTTGTATTGAAAGGTCTGGCAAGAGCAGCATCATTCCTTATTAAACCCCCTGATTATACACTTCTACATCACAAAATTGCTAATTCCACAGACTTTTACCCGTGGTTTCAGGTATGACGTCACCCTGATTTTGTCATGTATTATTAAATTTTTTTCCTAGTTTGGATTTGTGATTTCTATTATTCGAATTCATTAATGTAGGGAGCTATTGGTGCTGCTGATGGCACGTTAATCAAAGCTACAGTTCCCGCTATTCGAAGCAACACTTGTCGCTCTCGAAAGGGTATCATAAGTCAAAATGTATTGGCAGCATGCGATTTTAACATGCTGTTTACATTTGTTTATGCGGGATGGAAAGGCAGTGCGAACGATTCCCGTGTATTGCATACTGCATTAGCACAAAAACTGTTGCCAATCCCACCGAACGATAAATACTACTTAGTAGATTGTGTTATACCAATATGCCTGGATTTTTGGCGCCATACCGTGGTGAGCCATACCACTTACAAGACTTTCAAGGGGCCAATCATGCACTAACCCAACCTAGACAACTTTTTAACAAACAGCATGCTAGGTTACGGAATGTGATTGAGAGAACGTTTGGTGTATTCAAGAAGAGGTTTGCCATCTTTGAGAACATGCCAAACTACCTGTTTACAAATCAAGTTATGATGGTCACAGCCTGTTGTGCACTCCACAATTTTATATGTATGCACTCACAAAACGATGCATTTTTAGAGGAACTTGATCATGAACAATTAGTACATCACCAACACACTGAAGATATCGCATCCACATCGCAGGGGTTGGATTTATCATCTTCCCAATTGAGACATATGAATAGGAAAAGAGATGATATTGCCATGGCAATGTGGAATGCTACACACTAATGTAATTTGAATGTAATATTGTTTCATTGTATTCTTTTTTTGAACTTTTTAACGAATGTAATTTTTGAATGAACAGGTATTGGGCACGGATTCAATGTTGTGCACATGATTGGTCACAAAAAATGAATGGAATTGTCGGTAACAGTAAGTAATCCAAATTGCATTTTTGAAAACCTAACAAAGATGAGTATCGTAATAGGCAATGATGATAGGGTTTCATTCAATGTGAAATGTGTCCCTCCCCCACCCCATTGCCGCTTTGTGCTTGATTGTATCGTCAAGCAACGGATATTGAGATTGGGGTATATGATTGAATAACCACTGAAATGATGTATAATACCCTTTAAACTGATCTGTGGTTGATGTTTGGAATGAAAGGTTAAGTAAGAATGAATCCATTGTGGTAAACAATGATGATGAAGTCAATTATTGTTGACGGCAAAGTGGGAAGGGGATAGGGGGGGGTGAACATTGTACTCAGTGGCAGTATGCGTGGCATTGTAAAGATGCAGTCCTGTCCTGAATTTTTTATCATTGAATTGAATAATCTGAGCCTACGACAAATATGATTTTCTTTTTCTGGACAGCTTATATCCTGACTTGGCCTTTGTTTTAAGTGTTTTTTGATGAAAAACTATTCAGAATACTTCAAGAGCAGTAAGTGAACACATTTGTTTTTTAAACCTAACGAAGATGATGTCGCTATAGTCAATGATGAACGGATTTTCAAGAACAGTGCTTTGTACTAGTGGGCGTGGCATTGTAAATAATGCAGCTCTAGTATGGAGTTTTTATCATTGAGCATGATGAATCTGAGACTGCGACTATGTTATTTATTCCCGGGAATTATGCCCTGCTTTTATGGTTTTGGGGAGGATCTGATATATTCTTATCCAAAAGAAGCTTTTTTGCTGCAAAACAGAGTGGGGGTATCAGTATTCTGAATAGTGTTTCCAAAATATCACTTATAATAAAGGCCAACTCAGTTTATTACTTAAGGAAACTTTAAAAAAATAATTGCTGAACAACCAGCATGTTTTCATGTATTTTGATGCATCTGATTTTTCCAGATGAATTGCACTTGTATTCAGATGATTCTACTTTGTTCTATGATTCTGCAATATGTATTATAATACATAAGGATTTGTGAATCCTTATTTGCAATATGTATTATAAAGAGAAGGCAGCCCAGTATTCTCAATAGTGTTTGGAAAAAACACTCAAAACAAACGCCAACTGAGGATACTGTTTTTTATGATTAGGAAAAAAAAATTATACTGATGTGTATCAAATGCTCATGATAGTAAATCATCAGTTTGTGTGCAGTATAAACCATACAGTGTGATAACAATCTCCCATCATGTTGTTACTAATATATAAACAATCAGTATGCATTAAAAAACCACCATGAGGGGCACCCACACTCAGCACAGCATTGTATCAGTTTGTGGCAGCATTGTGTCAGTTTCAAATTTTGGAAGTGATGATGTTAAATTCTGATCCTTTAATACTCTTTGGAGTAGTTATTGTTGTTTGCTTTAAACGAAAGTAAGGCCTTAATTCTACATCAAATTTGAGGATGACTTCTTCTGTGATATGAGAAAGCAATTTGTGTTTAAATTGGTTAATTTCCATATTGTACACAAACTGATACAATGCTGTGCTGAGTGTGGGTGCCCCTCATGGTGGTTTTTTAAGGCATTCTGAATAATGTTTATATATTAGTAACAACATGGTGGGAGATTGTTAGCACACTGTAAGGTTTATACTGCACACAAGCTGATACAGTGCTGCCATGAGCCTTTGATACACATCAGCATGCCTGGTGTGTTTGCTTCAAAAATTTTTTCCTTTTTCCTGAAAACAGTATCCTCACTTGGCGTTTGTTTTGAGTGTTTTTTCCAAACACTATTGACAATACTGGGCTGCACACTGATGGTGGCGTTTCTTTTTTCTGAGAACATTAGCACACTCATGGTTTATACTGCACACAAACTGATACAATGCTGTGCTGAGTGTGGGTGCCCCTCATAGTGGTTTTTTAAGGCATTCTGAATACTGTTTATATATTAGTAACAACATGGTGGGAGATTGTTAGAACACTGTATGGTTTGTACTGCACACAAGCTGATATAGTGCTGCCATGAGCCTTTGATACACATCAGCATGCCTGGTGTGTCTGTTTCAAATTTTTTTTTTCCTTTTTTTCTGAAAACAGTATCCTCAGTTGGCGTTTGTTTTGAGTGTTTTTTCCAAACACTATTGAGAATATTGGGCTGCACACTGATGGTGATGTTACTTTTTCCTGAGAACATTAGCACACTGATGGTTTATACTGCACACAAACTGATACAATGCTGTGCTGAGTGTGGGTTCCCCTCATGGTGGTTTTTTAATAAATACTGATGGTTTATATGTAAGTAACAACATTGTGGGAGATTGTTAGCACACTGTATGGTTTGTACTGAACACAAATTGATACAATGCTGCCATGAGCATTTGATACACATCAGCATGATGGTGCGTTTGTTTCAAGTCTTTTTTTCTTTTTTTCTGAAAACAGTATCCTCAGTTGGCTTTTGTTTTGAGTGTTTTTTCCAAACACTATTGACAATACTGGGTTGCACACTGATTTTTCCAGATGAATTGCACTTGTATTCAAATGATTCTACTTTGTTCTCTGATTCTACATTTTGGTATTATAATGCATCAGGAATTGTGGATCATTACTTGTCAAAAAAGAAGGGAGAAATTGATGCTTTTGTGCTAGAAATGGTGGAACTGTTTATTCTGAATAGTGTTTCCAATATAACACTTACAACAAAAGCCAACTCAGGTTATTACTTCAGGTTATCACAGCATTGTATTAGATTGTTTACATAGTAAACCCATTTGCTGATGGGTTGCTCATTGGAATTTGACAAATAAAAATTACTGGATATTCTGAATTTTGTATGAATGATACCCACCTTCAAAATTTGGAAGTGATGATGTTAAATTCTGATCCTTCAATACTCTTTGGAGTAATTATTGTGCTGTTGCTTTAAACGAAAGCAAGTCCTTAATTTTATAACAAATTTGAGGATATATTCTTTTGTGATATGAGAAATCAGTTTGAGTTTAACTTTGTTAATTTCCATATTGTACACTACCTAATACAATGGTGTGGTGAGTATTGGTTGATATAATCCGCAACCTGTGATTTACTCTTGGTTCAGTTAGATATACTGCTAAGCTGGAATTTGCTTTTGATAGACTGGTTTTGATGAGGAACTGTTTGAATTCACTATTGATGAAGTTCAGATCATCACTGATTCCTTTGTGTATGCTTGGAGCACATTTGTGTATGCTTGGAGTTCACTTTGTGATTCCTTTGTGTATGCTTGGAGTTCAGATCAACTCTTGCTTAAACTTTTTATTGAGTACCAATGATTGTTATTGCTTTGTATTTACTTTTGTGGTGTATTTTGCTGTTCACAACAGGTAATTTCTGGATTTGATCGAGCAGTAGCAACGGTACTGAAAGGTGAAATTTCAGCAGTAGCAACAGGTAATTGCTTTTGTGGTAGTTTTGTTTGATAAATCTACTGAGAACAAGTGAATTGATATGATTGTTTATCAGGTTGTTGACTATGTCAGTGAAGATGGATCTTTTGAGAGTGGCGAATGAAATTGAGACCCTTGCAATTTTCCTTTCTATCATTTTCATTTTTGTAACTTCTGATGTACCTTTGCAGAGAGGTGAAATCTTGTAATTGATTCCATGTTATCTTGTATTCTGATGAGCTATGCTTCCATATTATCTTGTATTACTTTCAATAAAACAGTTCATGTAATTGCTTTTTTAAAAATAAATTGGGCTGGAGAAAATATGTTCGAATGAATGATTACTGCTGCATAGTTATGCAAATCATGTTATCTTGTATTACTTTCTATAAAACAATCCATGTAATTAAAGAAATCGGGCCGGGCTCGGGTATTTTTTACTGCTCACAACAACCCATATAAAACAATCCATATAAAACAATCCATGTAATAAAACAATCCAAAAACATGTCAGCAAATGATGAATGCAAATTGATTCTAAAAAATGTCACAAATATAACCGAACAGCTTTCAAACTCTCTTTTTCCGGAAAAACAACTTTGAGATAACAGTTTTCAGCAAGAAATATGACCGAACAGCTTTTAAACTCTCCTTTTTCAGAAAAACAGCTTTCAAAAATTTGTTTTCAGCTAGAAATATAACCGAACAGCTTTTAAACTGTCTTTTTCAGAAAAACAGCTTTCAGAAAATAGTTTTCAGCTAGATATATAACCGAACAGCTTTTAAACTTGTTTTTTCAGAAAAACAGCTTTCAGATAACAGTTTTCAGCAAGAAATATAACCGAACAGCTTTTAAACTCTCTTTTTCAGAAAAACAGCTTTCAGATAACAGTTTTCAGCAAGAAATATAACCGAACAGCTTTTAAACACTCTTTTTCAGAAAAACAGCTTTCAGATAACAGTTTTCAGCAAGAAATATAACAAAACAGCTTTTAAACTCGTTTTTTCAGAAAAACAGCTTTCAGATAACAGTTTTCAGCAAAAAATATAACAGCACAGCTTTTAAACTCTCTTTTTCAGAAAAATAGCTTTCAGATAACAGTTTTCAGCAAGAAATATAACCGAATAGCTTTTAAACTCGTTTTTTCAGAAAAACAGCTTTCAGATAACAGTTTTCAGCAAGAAATATAACAGCACAGCTTTTAAACTCTCTTTTTCAGAAAAACAGTTTTCAGATAACAGTTTTCAGCAAGAAATATAACCGAACAGCTTTTAAACTCTCTTTTTCATAAAAACAGCTTTCAGATAACAGTTTTCAGTAAGAAATATAACAGAACAGCTTTTAAACTCGTTTTTTTCAGAAAAACAGCTTTCAGATAACAGTTTTCAGCAAGAAATATAACAGCACAGCTTTTAAACTCTCTTTTTCAGAAAAACAGCTTTCAGATAACAGTTTTCAGCAAGAAATATAACCGAACAGCTTTTAACTCTCTTTTTCAGAAAAACAGCTATCAGATAACAGTTTTCAGCAAAAAATATAACCGAACAGCTTTTAAACTCATTTTTTCAGAAAAACAGCTTTCAGATAACAGTTTTCAGCAAGAAATATAACAGCACAGCTTTTAAACTCTCTTTTTCAGAAAAACAGTTTTCAGATAACAGTTTTCAGCAAGAAATATAACCGAACAGCTTTTAACTCTCTTTTTCAGAAAAACAGCTATCAGATAACAGTTTTCAGCAAGAAATATAACAGAACAGCTTTTAAACTCGTTTTTTCAGAAAAACAGCTTTCAGATAACAGTTTTCAGCTAGAAATATAACAGAACAACTTCTAAACTCTCTTCTTCAGATAAACAGCTTTCAGAATACAGTTTTCAGAAAATAATATAACCAAACAGCTTTTAAACTCATTTTCAGAATAACTCTATTCAGAATACAGTTTTCAGAAAACTCTATTCAGAAAACTCTTTTCTAAATAACAAAACAAACGCACTCTAACAGTTTTGGAAACAGCATCCCGAATAAACAAACTGCACGAAATTAAAGTAATACAGACTGTAGTGCTGTTAAATTTTTTTTTTGCTCTCTAATGAGAAACCATGAAATTTGAAATATTAGATGCACCGCGAGATTGTTATGAAAGTTAACAAGTAATCTTAAAAGTAGTTTGTTGGTACATCAACAGTCGAGGAACAATTCCAATAGTCCAACAGACTAATTCCAGATACCTGTGAGCTATAGAGAAGCTACATGTGTCATACATACAATTTAGATATGTAAAATACATACAAAATTTCTACTAATGCTAGGAAATTGTATATGGGAACAATAAAATTAACAACACTTTGATGTATACAACTAAGAATTGATATCGCGTGTCAAATCCTGTAACATACCTAAGATTATGCTTGTTCAAGAGCATATGTGGCTCTCAAATAGTCTATAATGTCTGCACTTTCAAACATCTTCACTCCAGTGTTAGGGTCTTCTAAGTAAGGTGCCTGCCAATTACTGATAGCTTGTGAAATTTCTCCGTTCACATAGCACTATTGAAGCTCACATCACACAGTAAGAATATTTAGTACTGACGGGAATGAGGGTTTTCAGGGAAGGAAACCTGAAAGTGTCCGATTCTGTCATACAAAATCTGCTGTTTTGGGCTGCCTTGAGCAACGCTGCAGTGTCAATTTTGTATAAGGGCAAAAATTTGAAGATGGATAAATCGGAAATGAACTGCCATGAGAAACACTGCGAAGTAATGAAAATTTCACCCTATGCTCTATGTAGGGTAATTCTAATTCAACAAGAACTTCACGAACAAGTTTGCAGAAAGGTGAACCCTGCATGAGAACCATGGATAACTTACCTGATGAGGACATCGGTTCAAGACGATTTGGGCGTTTCCTATCAGCGCAGGCATCGTCTAGGACTGCTGCTTCATTAGCTTAGAATTTTATTTCAGTACTATATTTGTTTTTGGCAATAATAGTCATATATAATCTTTCTTTTACGCATTAGAATATTTCTGAGATTTTAAAATATTCTGAGATTTGTATCAAGATTTGTTTTGAGCTTATATATAGGCATTGAGATTAATGAGAAATTATGTAATTCCTGATTAAAAAATTATTGTGTTGAATTTTGCTCTTAATCTCTCTTTTTGTTTCATACAATTGACATCCAGTTTTAGAGTTTCAATTTTAGGGTTTGTGATCAACTCTAAAACTACCCCCAAATCCCCAAATTAATTAAACCCTAACTCCCAACCTAATCTCTCTCTCTCTCTCTTCTCCCTCTTCCCCGTCGAATCCCGAAACCCATCAGTTTTGAGTCTATATATAGGCATTGAGATTAATGAGAAGTTATGTCATTCCTAATTTAAAAATTATTGTGTTGAGTTTTGCTCTTAATCTCTCTTTTTGTGTGATACAATTGACATCCAATTTTAGGGTTTGTGATCAACTCTAAAACTACCCCCAAATTCCCAAATTAATTAAACCCTCACCCCCAACCTAATCTCTCTTTCTCTCTTTTCTCCCTCTTCCCCGTCGAATCCCGAAACCCATTAAAGTCCCAAACCCTACTCTAACTCCTCAGCCATCATCCCCTACCCCGGCCCTTCCGCTTCCTCTGGTCGGTGCCGAAACCCAACGCAAACCCATCCCGAAGCCCTCCACCCATCGACTTAGCCGCCGCCTTCTCCCACCACCGACGCCCTCAACCCCAACCTCCACTCCTTCCTTCCTCGTCGACCTCCATCTTCGACCACCACCTCCCATCTCCCGAGCCCATCTTAGATCGAACCCTAGTTGCCCTCGTCCTTCAGTCCCGCACTTCACTCTCGCCGTCGTCGACTACCACCGGCACAGCCGTTGTCGCCGGCTCTACCGCGAGCCCCGGCGCCCCCATCGCAGCCGCCGTCTTCCCCTTTGCTGCCTCGCCACTGTTGCCACTCGAGCATCAAGTACATCTTTCTTCGAACTCCGGTATACTCTTTCCACTTTTCAAATATTTGTGTTATACTGTCTTACCATCTCTATTACATTATCTGAATTATCTGTCGTCCACAAATATTGAAAGTGTGTGTTCTACTTGCCGATTAGTGTACAAATCTTTATTGACTATCTTCCATGCTAAGAACGATTAGGTATCATTGTTGATTGATACGATTGAACTTTTAATTGGTCTTGTTAAACTTAATTCAATTCTTGAAAATCTATCGAACCGATTAACTGTTTTAATTTCTAAGCTGATCTGCATTACATGTTGGTAAAATTAATCCTTTAAAATTCTTGGAACTTCTCTATTTAGGATTACGTTTTACATCATTACCTTTCTTGATTTTATAAAGAATCCTTGAATTTAATTTAGTTGTTCTCAGTGAATTCAAAGAGCAATCGTAATCAATACATACAAGGCTTGTGTTACAGATTAGAGTTGGTATGGAGTTCTACCCAAAAAGAATTTGACGGGATTTGTCAGATTGGTTGTCTACGTGACATCAACCCTCTGAAATGAATGTAACTATTCTTGTGACTGATAGTATTGATTAACATAATTATAATGATGTTTGTTAGAAAGAGAACCTCGTATGCCCAAACTTCAAGAGGTTCCTCTGGGAGTTTGGAGGGAGTATAAATAAAGCCCTGCAGGAAGATACGTCGAACAAGCTTCAAGGCGAGTGAGAAGAATAATACTAAGACGCTTCATATAAGCACTAATAAAATCATGTAATCCAAAAAACTGGAATTAAAAGGAATCATCAACATTTCTTACCCTCCGCATTCGACCAATCAATGCAAATCCTGCAGTTATCTGAAAAGAGAACAGGTTATGAACTAGCGATTAGCAAACAAGAAGCATATAGTTATCTTGCAAAAGACTGAATGAAGTAAATTAAAAGAACTGCACATTAATCATTTTATGAAGAGCTTACTGTGATGAGTGATCAATCCAAGTGATAACATGAGAGGAACTGTTCCATCACTTAAACAGATAAAGTAGTGTTAAAGTTCAAGTAAAATCGAGGAAAGACATAATTAAAATTTGAAGCTCCTAAAATTTTGAGAGTGCAAGGTGGAACTCCACTAACCTTGCCACTGAGTTACATGAAGCCTAACAGTATCCCGAAGAATCAAACAGGATTTTGTGTGTGTGTGCATGTGTCTGTGTGTGTGTAAAGGTCAATCAAGTAAAACTGGATATGAAACAGGTAAGATGCCATTTACCTAAAGTAAATGCGGCTTAACAATGGTCTTGCAGCATGACATTTTGAGATGGTATTCTGGTGATTGAGATGCAGATAATGGCCCATCCCAAAAAAATAAGGACCAAAGGCTTGGTTGTTGATGCAGACATAGATCACGATGTAAATTCTACATGAATTTGATAAAACCAAACAAACACGAACGAAAATTGTAAGCAGATTTACCATATTTGTTGGCAAGATACTTTATTATTTCATCTGATTCGTAGTATGCAACACCCGTGTTTGGATCCACCTGAACCATACAAAGAATCAAATGACAGGATACAACTAGCAATAGCAGATAGAAGCATGTTGTCATTTGACACTAATGTAGGATAATGGCTCGATTCTGGTTCAGATTGTTTTGGAGTATCTGCAGCAAATGAAAGTTCCAGTATATCAGTCGACTGGGTTGGAGGATCAGGCGACTGTCCAGAGAGAAGTTTCAAAGACTAAAGATACAGCAGCAGCAGTCGACTGATCAGTCGACTGTCCCGAAGGAAGTACCAGTCGACTGGTAATTCGACCAGTCGACTGTCGGCGGGTTTTGGATCCAGAATAGGCCCATTTCGAAAGGCCCAATAGTTTCCCTATAAATACGACCCGTTAGGGTTTTGTAATGAGAGACGAAATTAGAGACCTCTTTTCGGATTTTGCAGCCGTCATCTCTTGTAAACTTTGTTTTGCCCATCGTTGATTATAGCAAGAAGAAACCCCAACCGCCCCGTGGATGTAGGCATGTGTTTTGCCGAACCACATTAAATCTTGTGTTCTTGTGTTGCTTGTTTTTGTGTTTTTCTCGCTGTTTCTTTCGTTTGATTGTTGGTTAGTTTGTATTCCGCACAACAAGTGGTATCAGAGCTTTCGGTTCGACCTAGAGGGAGATGGCGAGTGATGCAGATGCAACCAAGGATGTTGTGGGATCAAGTTCGTCCAGAACAACGATTCACAACGCAAAATTTGAAGTTGAAAAATTTGATGGGACAAACAATTTCGGGATGTGGCAATGTGAGGTGTTGGATGTTCTTGTTCAACAAGAACAAGATGTTGCTTTGGAGAAAGAAAAACCAAAGGATATGTCCGAAGCAGATTGGAAGAAGTTGAATCGAGTAGCGTGTGGGACTATTCGGCTCTTTATTGCGAAGGCTCAGAAGTACGATTTGATGAGGGATACCATTGCTGCGGTGTTGTGTGTAACGACCCGGAAAATAGCATATGGCTATTTTGCATCGAAATGTGTGCGCGATTGAGAATTTCGCGCGACCATGGATTTTTGATAAAAATTATCTTAATTGAGAAATATAAGATATATTGTCTATTTTATATTATTATTATTTTCAAGATTAAATTATTTTTATACGGATTATCTACAAAGTAGTTTTAATGTATTTTGTATTGTTTGGAATTATTAGAATAGAGAGTTGGGCTTTATTTGAAATGTATTGAAGTTAGAGGGCTTATATGCAACATTCCCCTAGATATTTATCAATCTATTATTAATTATTCTCCTTTTTATAATAAACCCCTTCTCTCTCTCTTTCCCTTCTCCTTCTTCTTCCCTTCTCCTTCCCGTTCGTTTCTTCTTCCCGAACCCAAAGCAGACCCCGGCCTCCTCTCCCTTCCTTCCTCTCCCGTCCACGCCGACCGATCGAAACGAACCCCAACCGCCATTCCCACCTTCCTTCTCCTTCTCCCTACTTGATTCGATGCCGACCCATGGCAGCCCCGACCTCCTCTTCCTTCCTCCTCCTTCCGTTCGTTCCATCCGAGATCGAAGAAACCCCGACCCCTTCTTCCTTCTTCGTTCTTCTTCTTCATCCCGATCAAAACAAACCCAAACGAACCCATCGACGGTTCTTCCCCACCTCAAAATCCACCTCCATTCCTTCGTCAATTTCGAATTAAGTTGAGGGTTGGATTAATGGAGGGATTCTCTACATGGTGGTGTTGTCGGATTTTCGATTGGATTTCGGAAGGTATAAACCCTAACTATTTTATTGTATAAAATTTAGTTGGGTTAATTTTATTGAGTAGGAATGTTAGGGTAGAGAGATTTAGAGATATTGGAAATTGTGGATGTGAGAAATTAGCGGTTCTTTTAGAGAGATTTCAAGTTGTTAATAAAATAGGGTGTTGGATTTGTAAAAGAGAATTGTATGGATACGAATTAATTCTAGTATAGTAGGAAAAATTATAGTTGGACTATTAGTATTATTTGGGGGTGATTTTAGTAATTAATTGGGAATGAAAATACCATAAGCATTAGATTATCACGTGCATCGCACGTGTATATCCCAAGCGTTCAGTAAACGCTTGTGTGATATTTGGAGATAGTGTTATTAGCTTTTATGATTGGTTTGAATTATTTGAGTTTAATTGCTTTGAAATTGATGATAGGATATATTGCGACTTTGGAGGCGAAGTGGCATGGCGCTTCGGATCTTCGCGGAAAATGGTGAGTTAGTATACTTATATATTTTGTGGGTTGATGAATATGTGAGTTGGTTTATTATATATTTTGTGGTTTAAGAAATATGTGAGTTATATTATTTATATATTTTCGTGGTTTAAAGATATATGTGAGTTGGTTTATTATATATTTGGGTGGTTTGAAGGATATGTGAGTTTAATTTATTTATACATATTTTGTGGGTTTAAGAAATATGTGAGTATTGATTTATTATATATTTTTGTGGTTTGAAGAATATGTGGGCATAAATTTAATTACGTATTTTGTGCATTAAGGAATAGGGTGAGTATGATTTATTACGTATTTGTTGTTTCAAAAGATGGTTGAATAACGTATATGTCACTACAACAAATATGACATTTGATAGCATTCATAAAATGCTATAGTAGGCCTACAATAGCGTTTTACAAACGCTATCAAAAGCCCTGCTATAATAACTCTATAGCGTTTTGACCAAACGCTATAGAATGTATAGCGTTTCCGAAACGCTATAGATTCTATAGCATTTTAACAAAACGCTATAGAAACTATAGCGTTCTATAGAGTTTTGTTAAAACGCTATTAGATCTATAGCCTTTGCCGAAACGCTATAGATAGCGTTCGGCAAACGTTATAATTTCTATAGCATTTTGTTAAAACGCTATAGTTTCTATAGCAAAACGCTATAATATCTATAGCGTTTCGGAAACGCTATAGTTTCTATAGCGTTTTGTTAAAACGCTATAAAATCTATAGTGTTTCGGCAATACTATTAGTGTTAGAGCATTTTGTAAAAACACTATCGTTAGACAATCCAGTAATAGAATCAAACATACAACATTTTTAAAACTACAGATGCATAGAAAAGTTTTGAAAATTCTCCAGAAGATATCAATTTGCTGATAGTTCAGTCAATGTTGTTCTCCAGCATCCATGATCAATGCTATAAAGCTCCAGGTCGATACAGTACATAAAATCCTCAGTTTCCAAAACAACAATATTTTTATATAAAAAAATTGTAACAAGATAAAACATAAAATCCTACATAAAATCCTCAGTCTTTAATTAAAATCTAACAGTTACTGGAGAGCCATTCAAGTTAACACTACTACAAAGGAGTTTAAAGTGTTTTTCAAAAGTCCACAACACATCCACTTCCCACATTAGCCCCAGCTTATCCATGTTTTTTTCACTTTCTGACATTGAATCAGCCATCTGTTTATCTAACGAGGCAATCTGTTGGTTCTTCATCTTTATCTCATCTCTGACTTTCCTAATCTCCAACTGCAAGATAAACAATTGTATCAATTCTGACCTTAAGTTCAACAAACATTGACATCAAGAGGGCTCTAGAGCATTACAATGCATATTAAGCATCAAATTTGAAGTTGTTCACTTGTTAAGCTCAGCAAACAGTATATTTATCGGCATATGTTTGAAATCAACCAAAATATTGGTGCAAAATGACAATTTCCTAAAAAATTTAGGAACGCAAAGTGTTGAAAAATAAACTTTAGGGGGATATGATGGTAGTTACAGACAACCCCCATATTGTTAAACGTTTACTTGTACACGTCCTCTCACTATTTGAGGTTATTGACAACCTTTAACAATAATATGCAATTTTGGAGTCCCATATTTAAATATTCAATCAGTAAGTAATGACATTTACAAATACTGAAGTCCTGCATTATGCATCGTTGTCATTGAGATCTAAATGTTTCTTTTCTTGCGATGAGGTCACAAAATGCAAGTATTAGAAACACAACATGACTTCTTTAAAAAACTGAAGTATGCAATAATTTTCATGTCAGTATTCAAAAGCTATACCTATTTCAGAACGTACAATGACCTTCTCAACAACTTCAATCGAACAAAAATAGACATCCTTACAAAAATTAAAGGATTTCCCTTGAACTGACGGCCATTTATAATTACACTAATGTCTATACATATATATAGATTCAGCTGCATGATTACATTAAAGATTAAAGATACCTGGATAGGTATAGCTTGAATCAAAGTTACTTCCTCATCTCTAATAAGACTTGAAAACTCACTTTTGGATGCGCTCCTGTGTTTCCCATAATTGACCTCAAACTCGCTCGACTTTGTTGTGGCATTCTCAAGAACGGAGGGAGGAATACCTGGATAGCCAATGATGGTGAGTCAATTTTTACATTAAAGATTAAAAATAATGTTCATGGTAAACAATTTGTGTGAACCAACCTAAAATATATGCTGAACTGATAAGCTCCAATAATTAAAAAAGCAAAAAAATACTTTGTTCACCAGAAGTGGAAGTTGTAACTCAAGCTTTAACTGATGCGAAAAAGCAAAAAAATACTCTGTATATGTATTTATGAGCATATATTGACCCAACAAAAGTTTCTGATAAATGCACATCACTAACGTGGAGGAAGTTATAGGAAAAAAAATATATCACAAATGCTGACCCTGTTGTACCTAACAAATAAGTCGTTTTGGGCTTCTATTTTCCATAGTTTACAAGCATCCTCAATTATGCTAAGGTAACATTTTGACAATCCCTATAATTACGAATATGACATCAGTCAACTGTTTTTCTCATAAAATGAGATATGTATAAATCCTCTATCTTGCTTTGATTGCATTGTCATGCATTGTCAACTAATAGAGCTCTTTGAACTTTATTCTTTTTATGTACTTAGCTTCCTAAATTTTTACTATTTGTTTTAATCATCTTAGCAAGCTTATATATAAGTATAAATTTCTCGCCTTCCTTAATATTTATCCTGTTAGACAAATTAACAAAAGCTTTGCCTCGCAACGGGTTTCTTAGCTTCCTCCTTAGTTAAATATGCATTTTACAAACATCTCATTGTTTCTACAGACATACTGAATGACAATTTTTTAAAGTGGTTATAAATTTAACATCGACCCTCTCGGTTGAAACTGAGTCCTATCAGTTGAAGCAAAGAAACAGTGTTACTACACATATATCCTGGAAAGTTAACATATAGAAAGCCTACCCTTACAAGGATGTGACTTAAGCTTGTGCAACCAAGGAGAAACCTTACAATCCTCCTAAAAGTAAGAACCACTCTAGAAAGGAAAACTTTGATTTACAGAGAGAAGTACATTGACCTTAGGGAATTAAAGCCAAAGATCCAAGAGGGCACGTCAGAGGATCAGTTTTGTAACTACTGAAACATGAAACTTATTCAATACAATAATGCATGATGCAAAATGCTATAGAGAACTGTGTAACAAAGCATGCAACTTAATTAATGGCCAATAAAATGGAGTACCTGCAATTACAGAGACCAGCTGTCTCCATTTGCCATGGTGATCGCTGAATTGTGCTAATAGTCTCTGAAGGATGTTTTTCAGTTTAGATTCTCTGTCTTCTTCCGCTAGAGAGAGCTCTGACAAGTACTTCTTAATTGTTGGCGTCCGGTATCCAAAGTATCCCTTTACATAACAAATCAATAATCAAGAATAAAATATTGCTTAGCAAAAACTATATTAATTCTTATAAGGATGCTCTCATAAGAAAGAAGCATCACGCATACAGATATTTCCAGTATTCCACGACAGAAAAAATAGGTTTAAAAGTTCAACTGTTTTCATAAAAGAAGTAAAATATTATGAGCTTTGACAAACAACCTATTATTGCAGATACAGATAAGAGAAGAGAATCATCCAAATTGTTTTATCAACAGCAGTGAACACAATAAGTTCCTAAAAAGCAGCAGAATCATTATAGATACCTTTTTTTATGAACATAACTCATACTCCTGAGGAATAGTTGCACTCAAGCTCTCAGGTACCTCTAGAAGATATGAATCTTTTCCAATGGTGACATAAGATATCTATAAACAAGAATGAGATGAAATGTGATTAGATAAACACAGACAACTCTATACCGATAGTTAAAGTGCACTCAGATACGGTCTATTGATCTTACTGATGAATCCCTAAGTAGTTTTTTCTGTTCCTTCAGGTAGCTCTTTAAACGAGACTCAATCTCCTTTAAAGCTCCGCAGGCATTATCATATTCAATATCTCCACCTTCATGAGGAATAATACGGCCAGAGCGATTAGCTTCTGACCAATCAAATGCATCCTGGAAATGCTTTAAAACTGAAGAAATGTCTGGTAGCCCTTTCCCTGCATACAATTACTCATTAAAACATATAGGACACAACAAGCTACTGTATGTTAAAGAATACTCAGAATCAAATAGTTGTATAGAGGTAATATCATGGTACCAGGGGTTAGTAAATGATGAAGTAGACTAGAATTTGTACTAGCTAAAATGGAACTTAGAGAGGAGCATGCTTGGACCATCACTTGGCAACCACGAAGAGCAGTAATAAATTCCTGAAGTTGCTTCTTTGCTGCATCCTCATAAAGTACTACGCTTTTCGCATTTCTTCCATTCACGTGACTATAGTTCATCGAAACAAGTAGTGTTACAAACAAAAGTTAAACCTTATATGGCTTTATCTAAACAATACTCCCAGGCTGAGCTATAATGAACTTGCTAATGTAACACTTCCTATCTGCACATGAAAAATCTCAGGAATTTTATAATTTTTGGATGCTGTAAAACAAGAATTTTTACAGAAATGAAGCTTGATAGGCATAGTAGAGGAGACTTTTCCAATTTTCGACATATATCTCAAAATCAAAGAGGATCATACATATTGCAGCATTGCACAACATGACCGAAAGTCAAGAATTCGTAGTGTTGCAAGAAACTGAATAAGTTCAATGAGATAGGATCACACTGATCATGTACACAGAAATAAAGATTGAACACGTAAATATCATGAGCAACTGAGAATATTTATTAGTTTTGACTAAAATGACAGTATCAGCCCAAAGCCTTGTAACTGTATTATCTGGGTTCAGCTATATGAAGCATTCAAGTGGCAAAAGTAATTTTCTGACGTTCAACTCCGAGAAGATCCATCTCTTCGGCTATGTCAGTGCTCTTCCCATCCTACACTCAAGTTATTTTGAGTCCAATATTCTCATAACAAATTATACAGTTTCCCTTTATTTCATTATTATTATTATTTTATATTTCGCCAAGTAATTTTTTATTTAATGCCTGAGAGTCTTGATGATGATTCCAAGTCTCAGCAGCACCTAATAAATCTTGAATCAAAGTAACTTCCTCATCTCTAATAAGACTTGAAAACTCACTTTTGGATGCAGTCCTGTGTTTCCCATAATTGACCTCAAACTCGCTCGACTTTGCTGTGGCATTCTCACGAACAGAGGGAGGAATACCTGGATAGCCAATGATGGTGATTCAATTTTTATATTAAAGATTAAAGATAATGTTCATGGTAAACAATTTGTGTGAACCAACCTAAAATATATGCTAAACTGATAAGCTCCAATAATTAAAAAAAACTTCACAAATTGGGGGGTGGGGGTATCGAAGATCTCATATTAACATATATGTCAGATAAAAATTAACCGAAATACCTCAAAAATCAAAATTTCGACGACTAGTGTAACATGTAACAAAAATTGATTTCAAGGATCTTTCAACGTGACCTCTATCACCCATAGTTTTTGGAACATAGGCCATCAGCTAGGGCATATTACATAAGAAAATTTTTGAGTTTTTTAATAGAAAAGATGCAAATTGAAAAGTCTAGCATATCGATTAAGAACTCATATTTGGACGGAGATTAAGTGGAGGAAAGAGTACCTGCCAAGCGAGCAACATTCACACCATAACTTTTGGGGCAAGAACCAGGGGTCAGTCTATACAGGAATGTAACCTCTTCCACACCTTCAATCCCCTTCCCAACTTGGCAAGACATATGAAACAACGATACCTAACAATACAAAACAAGAATGGTGCAAAGGTCCAATGGAGTACAAATATAGAATATACATCCTAGTAGATTATAAAATACCTTGGCATCTTTCTCATATTGTACTGCTAGTCGATGGTAATGAGTTGACGACGGGGGAAGGGGAGGGGGAAGGCGGCACCGAAGGGGGCGGGTGGCGGCGATGGGGGAAGGAGCGACGACGGAGGAAAAGGAGGGGGAAGGCGGCGCCGAAGGGGGCGGGTGGCGGCGATGGGAGAAGGAGCGACGACGGTGGAAGGGGACGGGGACGGTGGCGCCGAAGGGGCGGGTAGCGGCGATGGGGGAAGGAGGAGGAGGAAAATCATTTTTGGTTTTTAGGGTGACTGGGAATTCGGGATGGAAACCCTAATTGGGATCGTAGGGTAATTGAAGAAAAATAAGAGGAGGAGGAGGAGAAAATGAACTGGTTTGAGAATGATTTGGATTTTAATTAGAATTTTCTTTTTTACCCTTATCACTTAAGTTTATTTACAGATATTATAGCGTTTCTAAAATGCTGTAAAAAATACAGCATTTTAAAAATGTTGTCATAGCTAAGAATAAATTTCAAAATTAATCAAAGATAGCATTTTATTAAGAAATGCTATTATTGATCACTTTCAATAGCATTTACACTTAAACGCTATAATAAATCCGCTATAGAAAGCCATATATGTTGTAGTGTGTGTATATTGGGATGAGTTATATTTAGATGATGATATCAAATATGGTGTGTATGGTTTTATATACGTATTTTGATGTTTTGAAGAAGTTTGAATAAACTAAAGTATTGATATGGATTATGGATAACGCGTATTGGTATAAATTATGGATGCTAAAAGAACCCATCTCTTGGGTGTGAGTTGTTGTAGGTTGAGAAAGAACCCATTTTGAGGGTTGAGTAAATTGTGGATGCTAAAAGAACCCATCCTATGGATTTGGATTGTTGTAGAGGAAGAACCCACACTTGTGATATAGTAAGAATTCATGCTTGAATTGTGGTAGAAAGAAACCCATGGTTAAGTTGTAGTAGAATATCATGCTTGAGTTGTTATAGGTTGATTATAGCAAGAAGCCCATGCCTTTCGTCCTAGGTGATCTTAGCTCAAACTTGAGGAGAGAACCCAAGAATCTAGTGCACGTAGTTCTAGTCCAAATTGGGGAGGGAAACCATGGATTTTAGTTGTATGAGACCCTAAGTAAAGTTGGACCATATCACATGAACATTATTCAGCTTCATGGATAATAAGAATTTGGAAAGTCACTAATAATCATTAGCTTGATAAAAAGTTTGATGTCGCTTCTTAGACTTCTCCTTGGTAGAATGCCTATTTTAGACTGTCAGTAGATTCTTCTGTTGCTTCTAATTATAGAAGATCAAGTTTATTAGTAAGCACGTTTGGCTGCTTCTAGGTTTGATCACCTGTATGGCTGTTTTTGTATGTGGTTTTGCTCATACGGGCTCGACTGGCCCGTATGTAGCCGTTGGTTCCATACGAAGCTCACTGGGCTCGTATGCAGGTATTGTCTTAAATAAGTAGGCCATGAGTGGATCCGAGGAGATCGCGTGAAGTCTAGTTTAAGACTTGGTTAATTGTTCGGACAAATTGTGACACTCTTTAGAAGAGGGACACGTGCGGTGCTTTTCATGACAAGTTGGAAGCACAGTGCAGGTCTCGCTTGTTGGGTTAGAAGAGGGACACGTACGGTGCTTTTCATGACAAGTTGGAAGCACAGTGCATGTCTCGCTGGTTGGGTTAGAAGAGGGACACGTACGGTGCTTTTCATGACAAGTTGGAAGCATGAGTTGCGTATCTCGCTTGTTTGACCCATATGGTGCCTTCTCATGATGAGTTGAGAGTACGACTCTAGGTTGAAAGTATCTTGTAGCTCGTACGGCCCATTTGGTCTGTTAGGGTTAGTAACATCGTTAGGGTAGTAACTTGTTACTTAACCATTTTTGCCAAAGGGAGAGAGTTGGTGTTGGGGGGATACCCTATACTCCAACATCTCCTATAGGCTGACACTAGGTGGTGTTATCGGGATGTATTCCCCTGTCAAAAGGGATACGGGCGGTGCTTTTCATGACAAGTTGGGAGCACGGGTTCTGTATCTTGATTGTTAATTCCTGAATGTGCAATGATAAGAACGAGAGGGTTCCTAGGGAAATAGACCCTACGATCCCGGCAGGTTCTATGCCTTCTCATGATGAGTTGAGAGCACGGAAGATGGTTGACGAGTATCTTGTAGTTCGTGTTGGCTTTTGGTGTGAGGTCCGGTACGCCGGCAATAGTCACCAGTCATGTAGTATTATGTCAGGAACAGGATGTGTACAAAATAGAATTCATAACGCGGGTTCAAATCCCTATATATGGAGAAACGGCTTGAGATGGGACGTATGTAGTATGGGATGCATACTGTTCCGGAGACTTGCTTGCATTAGAATAAGAGCATCATTGTATTGGTAATTTTGCATTAGAGTTTAAGTCATAAGGTACACAGGCACAAAATTATAGGTACACGTGTCTTTTCCATTCGAGATAAACTGCGACTGTGATAGTGAAGTAAATTAACAACCGAGCTATGGGCTTGGGATGTGAAGTGACATTACCCAAGTTGGGCTTGGGATGTGCGTGATTATTACCCAAGCTATCGGCTTGACGTGTGATATGTTATTGCCAAAACTATGTTGGGATATGGGGTACATTGTGATAAAATGCAAGTAAATGGTAAGGTGAAATGAGATGTTAGGTTGGACATGAATGAATGAGGTAGTATGAGAATGAAGGCATATGTCTATGAGGTGATACGTGATATAAGGAAGTAAAATCAATATTGTATTATGAGAGTGGTTTTCCAAATGGTTACTAAATATAAGTATGTTATGAGCGGGTATAGATATACACACAGGTGATGACTCGGAGAGTATTTGATGTAAAATCACATTTATGATGTTTACATATTCAGATGTCAAGTAAGATTTGTTTATCTTGGAAATTGTGAGTTCGTTATGTTTTTACTTGTAAGTTTAATTTATTTACTTATTTTAATAAATTATACTCACACCAGAAATGGCTAACCCCTTAGTGTTTGGGGGTTAGGGAGTCCCTGGGCTACCCTAGGTCCCTACTGTTACAGGTCCTCAGCAGTGCAGAGGTGAGGTGTAGGTACAGGTTCCGTGGAGTGGAGCTCCAGTTATAATTGTTTGTTATGTTTTAAATTGTAAATAGTAAAGATTTATGCTTTAAATTGTATTTTTGATGTATAAGTATGAGGATGATGAGGAAGAGCATAGTGTGAGGCAGCAGGATATGGTTTCGACTCGTGCCCCTTTCGTTGTGGAGTGCCGGTCGTCGTGGTAGGTTTTTACAGGTTATTTTCTAAAAAAACTTACTACGTTTTCAAAAGGATTTATGCTTTTTAATTGATATTTGTTAAACCGTTATGAGTTTGGCCCCCAGAGCATATATATATATTGCCTGTGTGATGATGCTCATTTTGGCCTGGGGAGCCCATATTATTATTGCCTGTGATGTAAGCTACGGAATTTAGAGCAAAATTCCGTAAGCTTTTCTGTGTTTTGGGCAAAAATACAAGGGAGACTCTGCCCAAATTTTCTTTGAAACATAACTATTTTAGTTTATGTTTAAAGTGATATAGAAATTGGAAGAATTGATTTTGGAGTCAAAAAGAAAAGAAAAGGGGCAGGCAGTACAGTTTGGTATTACAAACTGATATGTGTAATTACTGCATAGTAACTCTGTGTTGAAGAAAAGTTTTTAAATTCTCCAATTTTTCTGTGTCTCGAGACTAATTGAAGGAAAGATCTTGGCATGTGTCACGGTTTCCCAGCAACGGGGAGATCGGGGCGTTACAGATGGTATCAGAGCCGACTTCAATTTACAGTCCAACACAGTAGGAAAATTAAACTTGGATGCCTTTTAAGAGTTGGGTTTTAGCTAGTTGTAGATAGTTATAATTCATATTGTTGTCCCTTTCAACTTATGGTTTATAATTTTTCTATATCTGGACTAATTCCAGTATATGTGTTACCGTCCTTTAAGCACATGAATGATGTTCGAGGATGTCCTAACCAAGGAGGTGTTGATGGAAGAGAGTGAACCGATATAGATGGATGATCCGATAACCTTGAGCGAGGAGCCAAGGAGACTTCACCACTGCAAGGACTAAGTGTGGATCAACACACACCGGCGGCAGCCAGCATACATCGGGAAATGAGGAAGCTTAGGAAGTACGTGGTTAGGAAGGGTCGTCAAGCTAAGAAACTGGGTGATGCCTTCGGAGCTATATTAGAAGGCCTAGAAAATGGGCACGATTACAAAATGAATGGGAGCAAATCCCAGAGACCACCAAGTTTGTAGTATGCAGTCTTTGTGAGAGAGTCAGGCACAAGAAATCAGTCTGTCCACGACCACAAGGGTAGAGTTCGCACTTACTACCAGCAAATTGTACAAGGCAGGAGTGCTAGTACCGGTATGTGCATATAGAACTATAACTAAGTTTAAAAGTTGTATTTTTGGAAGTTATTTTGGACTAAGAAGTAACGTATGATGAAACACTTTCGTAACCAGTTGGATTTATATATATATGGAATCCATACAACTGTTTTGTTCAATTGTGGTTCATCATATTCTTTTGTCCGAACTATTTTTCAAGAGTTAAGTTGTGCGCGGGAGGCAACTCTAGATTTGGTTTGGTTGAGTACACCATCGGGAGCATCAGCTTCGAGCAAATTACAGGAGAGAATCCTGGAAGTTTGAAGTAATGATCGTAGGCCATGTCCTATTCTAAGGAGGGAGTGGCTACTGAACTGCAAGGGATCGAGATAAGTGAAGGATTGACCTCAGCCAAAGATCGTGAAAGAAGCAAGGAGATAGATGATGAGATCAAGTAAGCCAGTATAAGAGTGATTACTCAAGTTTAGAGCTCAGTTTTGGCACGATGGGAGTAGCAACTGAGTCCAAGCGAGCAAGTCAGAAGGCTTAGGCAAGAAACGTAGGGATTGAAGCACTGAAGCGGCACAGTTCTCCGAGACCAGCTTATGATTAAGCAGCCAATAAGAACACGCAAAGGAGGAAATCTCGCTCAGACAGAGGGCAATCGTGTTAACAATTCAGTAAGGTCACCAAGAGGAGCTGCTCAGGGGCTGAAGCGGCAATGTGTGACTTCGTCCTTTCTAAGGAGGGAGTGGTCACCAACCAACAGGAGTCGTAATAAAGGAGTGAATCAACATCACTTGTAGACAAGAATAGAGCAAGGCAATGCAGCCAATGTCTACTCCAGGGCAGGAGCAGAAGAATGTCAGCATCAAATTCATAGTGGGTCTGTCCAGAGGACTGAAGGACAACAGTTCAACTTGGTAGAAGACCAATTTCCGAGAATATCACTCGAGGAACTAAAGATGGTTCGGGAAAATGTCTCGTGAACCATTGATGTTTGTGGTTGTCTTCCTCTCCACTTACAGCGTTCTGAGGACAGAACGATTCTAAGGAGGGAGTGATGTAACGACCCGGAAAATAGCATATGGCTATTTTGCATCGAAATGTGTGCGCGATTGAGAATTTCACGCGACCATGGATTTTTGATAAAAATTATCTTAATTGAGAAATATAAGATATATTGTCTATTTTATATTATTATTATTTTCAAGATTAAATTATTTTTATACGGATTATCTACAAAGTAGTTTTAATGTATTTTGTATTGTTTGGAATTATTAGAATAGAGAGTTGGGCTTTATTTGAAATGTATTGAAGTTAGAGGGCTTATATGCAACATTCCCCTAGATATTTATCAATCTATTATTAATTATTCCCCTTTTTACAATAAACCCCTTCTCTCTCTCTTTCCCTTCTCCTTCTTCTTCCCTTCTCCTTCCCGTTCGTTTCTTCTTCCCGAACCCAAAGCAGACCCCGGCCTCCTCTCCCTTCCTTCCTCTCCCGTCCACGCCGACCGATCGAAACGAACCCCAACCGCCATTCCCACCTTCCTTCTCCTTCTCCCTACTTGATTCGATGCCGACCCATGGCAGCCCCGACCTCCTCTTCCTTCCTCCTCCTTCCGTTCGTTCCATCCGAGATCGAAGAAACCCCGACCCCTTCTTCCTCCTTCGTTCTTCTTCTTCATCCCGATCAAAACAAACCCAAACGAACCCATCGACGGTTCTTCCCCACCTCAAAATCCACCTCAATTCCTTCGTCAATTCCGAATTAAGTTGAGGGTTGGATTAATGGAGGGATTCTCTACATGGTGTTGTTGTCGGATTTTCGATTGGATTTCGGAAGGTATAAACCCTAACTATTTTATTGTATAAAATTTAGTTGGGTTAATTTTATTGAGTAGGAATGTTAGGGTAGAGAGATTTAGAGATATTGGAAATTGTGGATGTGAGAAATTAGCGGTTCTTTTAGAGAGATTTCAAGTTGTTAATAAAATAGGGTGTTGGATTTGTAAAAGAGAATTGTATGGATACGAATTAATTCTAGTATAGTAGGAAAAATTATAGTTGGACTATTAGTATTATTTGGGGGTGATTTTAGTAATTAATTGGGAATGAAAATACCATAAGCATTAGATTACACGTGCATCGCACGTGTATATCCCAAGCGTTCAGTAAACGCTTGTGTGATATTTGGAGATAGTGTTATTAGCTTTTATGATTGGTTTGAATTATTTGAGTTTAATTGCTTTGAAATTGATGATAGGATATATTGCGACTTTGGAGGCGAAGTGGCATGGCGCTTCGGATCTTCGCGGAAAATGGTGAGTTAGTATACTTATATATTTTGTGGGTTGATGAATATGTGAGTTTGTTTATTATATATTTTGTGGTTTAAGAAATATGTGAGTTATATTATTTATATATTTTCGTGGTTTAAAGATATATGTGAGTTGGTTTATTATATATTTGGGTGGTTTGAAGGATATGTGAGTTTAATTTATTTATACATATTTTGTGGGTTTAAGAAATATGTGAGTATTGATTTATTATATATTTTTGTGGTTTGAAGAATATGTGGGCATAAATTTAATTACGTATTTTGTGCATTAAGGAATAGGGTGAGTATGATTTATTACGTATTTGTTGTTTCAAAAGATGGTTGAATAACGTATATGTGTATATTGGGATGAGTTATATTTAGATGATGATATCAAATATGGTGTGTATGGTTTTATATACGTATTTTGATGTTTTGAAGAAGTTTGAATAAACTAAAGTATTGATATGGATTATGGATAACGCGTATTGGTATAAATTATGGATGCTAAAAGAACCCATCTCTTGGGTGTGAGTTGTTGTAGGTTGAGAAAGAACCCATTTTGAGGGTTGAGTAAATTGTGGATGCTAAAAGAACCCATCCTATGGATTTGGATTGTTGTAGAGGAAGAACCCACACCTGTGATATAGTAAGAATTCATGCTTGAATTGTGGTAGAAAGAAACCCATGGTTAAGTTGTAGTAGAATATCATGCTTGAGTTGTTATAGGTTGATTATAGCAAGAAGCCCATGCCTTTCGTCCTAGGTGATCTTAGCTCAAACTTGAGGAGAGAACCCAAGAATCTAGTGCACGTAGTTCTAGTCCAAATTGGGAAGGGAAACCATGGATTTTAGTTGTATGAGACCCTAAGTAAAGTTGGACCATATCACATGAACATTATTCAGCTTCATGGATAATAAGAATTTGGAAAGTCACTAATAATCATTAGCTTGATAAAAAGTTTGATGTCGCTTCTTAGACTTCTCCTTGGTAGAATGCCTATTTTAGACTGTCAGTAGATTCTTCTGTTGCTTCTAATTATAGAAGATCAAGTTTATTAGTAAGCACGTTTGGCTGCTTCTAGGTTTGATCACCTGTATGGCTGTTTTTGTATGTGGTTTTGCTCATACGGGCTCGACTGGCCCGTATGTAGCCGTTGGTTCCATACGAAGCTCACTGGGCTCGTATGCAGGTATTGTCTTAAATAAGTAGGCCATGAGTGGATCCGAGGAGATCGCGTGAAGTCTAGTTTAAGACTTGGTTAATTGTTCGGACAAATTGTGACACTCTTTAGAAGAGGGACACGTGCGGTGCTTTTCATGACAAGTTGGAAGCACAGTGCAGGTCTCGCTTGTTGGGTTAGAAGAGGGACACGTACGGTGCTTTTCATGACAAGTTGGAAGCACAGTGCATGTCTCGCTGGTTGGGTTAGAAGAGGGACACGTACGGTGCTTTTCATGACAAGTTGGAAGCATGAGTTGCGTATCTCGCTTGTTTGACCCATATGGTGCCTTCTCATGATGAGTTGAGAGTACGACTCTAGGTTGAAAGTATCTTGTAGCTCGTACGGCCCATTTGGTCTGTTAGGGTTAGTAACATCGTTAGGGTAGTAACTTGTTACTTAACCATTTTTGCCAAAGGGAGAGAGTTGGTGTTGGGGGGATACCCTATACTCCAACATCTCCTATAGGCTGACACTAGGTGGTGTTATCTGGATGTATTCCCCTGTCAAAAGGGATACGGGCGGTGCTTTTCATGACAAGTTGGGAGCACGGGTTCTGTATCTTGATTGTTAATTCCTGAATGTGCAATGATAAGAACGAGAGGGTTCCTAGGGAAATAGACCCTACGATCCCGACAGGTTCTATGCCTTCTCATGACGAGTTGAGAGCACGGAAGAAGGTTGACGAGTATCTTGTAGTTCGTGTTGGCTTTTGGTGTGAGGTCCGGTACGCCGGCAATAGTCACCAGTCATGTAGTATTATGTCAGGAACAGGATGTGTACAAAATAGAATTCATAACGCGGGTTCAAATCCCTATATATGGAGAAACGGCTTGAGATGGGACGTATGTAGTATGGGATGCATACTGTTCCGGAGACTTGCTTGCATTAGAATAAGAGCATCATTGTATTGGTAATTTTGCATTAGAGTTTAAGTCATAAGGTACACAGGCACAAAATTATAGGTACACGTGTCTTTTCCATTCGAGATAAACTGCGACTGTGATAGTGAAGTAAATTAACAACCGAGCTATGGGCTTGGGATGTGAAGTGACATTACCCAAGTTGGGCTTGGGATGTGCGTGATTATTACCCAAGCTATCGGCTTGACGTGTGATATGTTATTGCCAAAACTATGTTGGGATATGGGGTACATTGTGATAAAATGCAAGTAAATGGTAAGGTGAAATGAGATGTTAGGTTGGACATGAATGAATGAGGTAGTATGAGAATGAAGGCATATGTCTATGAGGTGATACGTGATATAAGGAAGTAAAATCAATATTGTATTATGAGAGTGGTTTTCCAAATGGTTACTAAATATAAGTATGTTATGAGCGGGTATAGATATACACACAGGTGATGACTCGGAGAGTATTTGATGTAAAATCACATTTATGATATTTACATATTCAGATGTCAAGTAAGATTTGTTTATCTTGGAAATTGTGAGTTCGTTATGTTTTTACTTGTAAGTTTAATTTATTTACTTATTTTAATAAATTATACTCACACCAGAAATGGCTAACCCCTTAGTGTTTGGGGGTTAGGGAGTCCCTGGGCTACCCTAGGTCCCTACTGTTACAGGTCCTCAGCAGTGCAGAGGTGAGGTGTAGGTACAGGTTCCGTGGAGTGGAGCTCCAGTTATAATTGTTTGTTATGTTTTAAATTGTAAATAGTAAAGATTTATGCTTTAAATTGTATTTTTGATGTATAAGTATGAGGATGATGAGGAAGAGCATAGTGTGAGGCAGCAGGATATGGTTTCGACCCGTGCCCCTTTCGTTGTGGAGTGCCGGTCGTCGTGGTAGGTTTTTACAGGTTATTTTCTAAAAAAACTTACTACGTTTTCAAAAGGATTTATGCTTTTTAATTGATATTTGTTAAACCGTTATGAGTTTGGCCCCCAGAGCATATATATATATTGCCTGTGTGATGATGCTCATTTTGGCCTGGGGAGCCCATATTATTATTGCCTGTGATGTAAGCTAGGGAATTTAGAGCAAAATTCCGTAAGCTTTTCTGTGTTTTGGGCAAAAATACAAGGGAGACTCTGCCCAAATTTTCTTTGAAACATAACTATTTTAGTTTATGTTTAAAGTGATATAGAAATTGGAAGAATTGATTTTGGAGTCAAAAAGAAAAGAAAAGGGGCAGGCAGTACAGTTTGGTATTACAAACTGATATGTGTAATTACTGCATAGTAACTCTGTGTTGAAGAAAAGTTTTTAAATTCTCCAATTTTTCTGTGTCTCGAGACTAATTGAAGGAAAGATCTTGGCATGTGTCACGGTTTCCCAGCAACGGGGAGATCGGGGCGTTACATTGTGGAAGAAGCTCGAAGACAAATACATGAGGAAAAGTTTGGAGAATCGGCTGTATTTGAAGAAGAGACTTTTTCGCTTCACCTATACAGAAGGTATGTCTATGAATGCTCATGTTGAATCATTTAATAAATTATTGGCTGATTTGTTAAATTTGGATGAGCAAATTAAAGATGAAGATAAAGCCCTAATTCTGTTGAATTCATTACCCGAAAGTTATGATCATTTAGCAACAACTTTAATATATGGAAAGGATACTGTGAAATATGAAGATGTTGCAAATGCTTTGTTGAATAATGAAACTAGGAGAATGGATAAAATGGTTGATAGAGAAACTTCTGAAGCATTGATTGTAAGGGGCAGGACTGAGATCAGATCTGAGTCCAAATCTGGGAAAAAGGAAAACAAATCTCGTTCCAAATCGAGAGGAGTTTCTAAGGACAGGAAAATACCGGCCAAAGATGAATGTGCTTTCTGTCATGAAAGGGTGCATTGGAAAAAGGATTGTCCAAAGCTACGAAATAAGGGAAATTCGACTGCAAATGTGACTGTTGATAATTTAGATAGTGGCGAGGATTTTTCTTTTGCACTTGCTTCTAGTCCCTCACTTTATCAAGAAGTATGGTTTCATGATACAGCAGCGTCCTATCATATGTCTTGGAAAAAGGAGTGGTTTACTTCTTTGGAGTATATGGATGGTGGTGTAGTTTTGATGGGAAATGATGCGCCTTGTAAGAAGGTAGGAATCGGGAAGATTGAATTGCTAATGCATGATGGTCTTATTAGGGAGCTTTCAGATGTATGGTATGTTCCAGATTTGAAAAAGAATTTGATTTCACTTGGTGCTTTGGAGGCCAGTGGATTGAAATTTGCTAGTGAAGGTGGCATTCTGAAGGTGACTAGCGGATCACTCGTGGTGATGAAAGGGCAAAGAAAAAGGAACTTGTTTTTCTTGCAGGGAAAAACATATTTTGGTCAGGCTGCCAGTGTAACTGAAAGGCCTAAACAGGTTGTTCCCGACTCTACTAGGTTGTGGCATATGCGACTCGGACATGCAGGAGAAAAGGCCTTGCAGGGGCTTGTGAAGCAAGGGTTGCTTAAAGATGCTAAAGGGTGCAAGTTGGAATTTTGTGAACATTGTGTTTTGGGTAAGCAAACTAGGGTGAAATTTGGTACAGCTGTACATCAGACAAAGGGTATCCTCGATTATGTGCACACAGATGTTTGGGGCCCTACTCAGACACCTTCTATGAGTGGTAGACACTGGTTTGTTACATTTGTTGATGACTACTCCAGACGAGTTTGGGTATATACCTGTTGGATCCTGTAGGCTAAGCAACAAACACTAGAGGGGGGGGGGTGAATAGTGTTTATAATAATAAATTGCGGAATAAGAAATTTCTCTCGGCACAGTCGACTTAGTGGGGAACCAGTCGACTGATATAGCCAAAATCAAATAAATTTAACCTCTCGAAACAGTCGACTGATAGATAATACAGGCGACTGGTGAGACAAAGAGAATAACTAACAAGAGACTGATCAGTCGACTGATATGAAGCTGAGTCGACTGGCCAGACAAGTTTTGCAGAGTTTAATAGACCAAAAGTAAATGCAATCACAAGATAACCAATCACAGAGTACACAAGATATATCCTGGTTCGGTCCTCCCGACCTACATCCAGTCCCCAAGCAACCCACTTGAGATTTCCACTATTCTTGAAAAATAAATACAAGAATACCCTACGGCGTTCAAGACAACAACCTTGTCTAACCCGTAGTCCTTTCTCTCAACCAGAGAAAGCAGACCCACTCTTCAACCAAGAGTGAAAAGACACCGACTCTACAACCAAGAGTCAAAAACACTCTCCAACCGAGAGCAAGAGTACAAGAGGAGTTTTACAATCAACCTATAGCCTTGTTGTTGTATGTGTTGATGCACGTGGCTAAAGAATTAGGTTGACTTCTATACTCAGTCCAAAGCGAATTCAATGCTATACTGGACTGAGTGTAGAGAACCAAAGTATGTGAACTTGAAAGCTTTGTTCTTCACAGAAAATCACTTAAATTTTTCTCAAGAGTGCTCGGGTGTTTATGTTACAAATCAAGTAAGTTTTCTGTTTGAGAAGAAACTCTATATAAAGGGTTTTGTTCTTTTGAACGTTGGAAAGCAGTTACATAACTGTCAACCAACGGATCAAACCGTTTGAATTTGAAAAAGTTCGTTTTTGAAAATCAGAAAACGGTCAAAAAGCTCTCGATCAGTCGACTGGGTTGCCATATGAGTCGACTGATCAGAGTTTGAATAATTTTAAAACAGTTTCGTACTTATCAGTCGACTGGCATAGGCTTAAGTCGACTGGTACTTAAAAGCTAAAATTCTTCAAACTGTTCTGACTTATTTTGAGGGGTTTTTTAGAGACACACATTATGAAATTGTTAAGTGTGTGTGTGTGTGTTGACAAGGCTTTACATCAGACTAAAGACTCAACAGGAAAGTACATTACAATGTTTACAAGACACAACAATATAACACATTTGAGCTTGAAGTCTTGAGTCTTGAGTTGAATTGAGTTTTTGATCCTTATTTTTGAGTAAAGTCTTGATCCTTGTCTTGAGTTGTATCCTTGAAAGCTTGTGCATTTGTTCAGCTAGAATTGTCTTTTGATATGAACACTGCATTGTTAGCTGTATAATATAAGCATATGTTGCACTGTGTTGTGATCATCAAAATCAAGAATCAACATTCTCCCCCTTTTTGATGATGACAACACAATAGCTGATATTAACAGATAATATGTATATATATAGGCACAGTAAGGATATGCTCCCCCTATTAAAAACACAGAATGCATTTTCTTAAAACACGTATCAGGCGACTGTGTCAACTGGCAGGCGACTGATCAGTAGGTTTACATTTTGAGCAGTCGACTGACCAGAGATAGTGTGTGAGCAGTCGACTGACCAGAGATTTTCAACAGCCAAAATAACACAGATTTTCAACAGCCAAACACAGATAAAAATCACAAAAACGCAGATAATAATTAAGCATAAATAGCATAAATAGAATTCAGATATCTCTCCCCCTTTGTTATCATCAAAAAGCACAAAATAACCATCTTTTTCATAGAAAAGAGACTAATAGAAAGTTGCATACAGAAATAAGTCCATTAAAAGGTACATAAGAGAAAAAAATCTTCAATTGTCTTCATCCGAGTCTTCATCGTCACCATGAGAAGGAGGATGAAATTGAGAGGTGAAGAGATTGGTGAGGTTGTCAATCTTGGTATCAATGTGGTGGAGTTGGGAATCAAAGGAATCAAGTCTGGAATCAAGGGTGTGAAGATGTGTATCCACAGTCTGTGAATGTTTCATAAGGTAGTTGACACATTCATACATGGTACGTGGATCATCATAGTTGGCGTTGGGAAGAGATGAACTAGACGAGGCAGAAGGTCTAGCAGAAGAACCTAAAGGTGCTTGAGAAGGAGGTGGAGAGCTAGGAGGGTTATCAACAAGCTTCATACGTGCGAGGCTAGCACGATCGAAGCAATCATAACGAGAAACAACATTGGTCTCGGAATCGAGATCAACGCTAAAAGCAAGAAAGACTCTAGTGAGAAAGCCACCAAAAGGTAGAAAGTGAGTGTGATGCTGAAGTTGAGAAAAAATGACATGACCCCAATTGATATCAATTTTACCAAAAATTGCATACACAGCTTTTTGTAGTTCTAGAGAATAGTGGTCATAACTACCCTTTTTGGGAAGGATGTTATACGTTAATATTCTAGCTACAAGCTTAGCAATTGGTTGAATATTTTTACTTGTCATTGGAGGGCCATGATGAGGTAAAAAAATTTTAGACAAAATGGAGGCATTATCTAAAACAATGTCATCAAGAAATATACCTCCGTCATCAATTCCTAAAATTTCATTTATCCTAGACGGTGTGAGTGTCATTTTGACATTCTTCACAGACGAACGGATAAGAACATTCCCATTGGGTTTTTGTACAACTATCATATTTGTGTAAAACAAATAGATTAGTTGGGGATAATAATTGGGTTGGTTTGCTAAAGAGAGAAAATCATAAAGACTGCTATTTTGAAATAAAGGAATGAGATTGAAAGGGGCAAGATCATTAAAGTTGACAAATCTTCCAGGGAAGATGGAAATGGTACAAATGAGGTACCATTGGTCAATAAGATCTGGACTCAATAAATATTGAGTGTAGTCTTGAGAAGAAGAGCTACCCTCATGAGTCCGCTTAGATCTTTTGGGTGCCATTAGAGAGAAACAGAGATAGAGACTATACCAAAGAAAAACGAAAGATCAGAACAGAAGCGAGCACCAGCAGCAAATTTGAGTCGACTTGCTCCTTCTTCAAAAACTAGGGTTTTGAAATTGGGGCAAAATAGGAGATCGGTAAGAGTATGAAAGAGGGGCAGGTAAAGGAGTTTTTAACAGTGAATAGACGGCTCAGATTACAGGGAAATGAAATCAACGGTCAGATAGGGTTGTCACGGGTGAGATAGTGAAAAGTTTTTATCTCAAAATTTGTGATGAATAGTCGCTGAAGACAGATTGATCTTGCGATAGTCGACTGGTATGATATATCAGTCGACTGAGTCGAGAAGAAAATAACATCTTATATCTGCTGACCAGTCGACTGGATTGATAATCAGTCGACTTAGTCGAGAACAAAATACGTATATATAACAATTCAGTACAGTCGACTGATTCAAAACACAGTCGACTTAACAGAGTGATTTTCAACAAATATCAATAAAATCACAAATTCCAAGTTCTCTTCTTAACTTGATAAAAGTTTCTTCTTTAAGGGGCTTGGTAAATATATCTGCTACTTGTTGATCAGTAGAGATAAAGTCTAAAGATATATCTCCTTTTAAAGCATGATCACGTAGAAAATGATGTCGAATATCAATATGTTTCGTACGTGAATGTTGAATCGGATTTTTAGATAGATTAATTGCACTGGTATTATCACACATAATTGAGGGTTTCTCAAATGAAATACCATAATCTAACAAAGTTTGTTTCATCCATAAAATTTGAGCGCATGCTAAACTTGCAGCAATATATTCAGCTTCTGTGGTTGATAGGGATACAGAATTTTGCTTTTTACTGCACCAAGATACTAGGGAATGTCCCAAAAAGTGACATGTACCACTAGTACTCTTGCGATCAGTTTTGCTTCCAGCAAAATCGGCATCGCTATAAGACAAAAGTTGAAAAATATCGGTGCGTGGATAAAATAAACCATATTCAGATGTGCCTTTAATATATCTTAAAATTCGTTTCACTGCTTTTAAATGAGATTCTTTAGGACTAGATTGATATCTAGCACATAAACATACGCTGAACATAATATCTGGTCTACTTGCAGTAATATATAAGAGTGAACCAATCATACCTCGATAGAGTTTTTGATCAACACTCTTACCTAATAAATCTTTGTCAAGAGTAGTAGTAGTAGCCATAGGTGTGGATTTACTACTAGTACTATCCATGTGAAAACGTTTGAGTAATTCCTTTGCATATTTGCCTTGATTGATAAATACGCCATTTGAAGATTGTTTAATTTGCAATCCAAGGAAATAATTGAGTTCACCCATGTGACTCATCTCAAATTCATTTTTCATGGTATTAGCAAATTCTTGACATAGATTATTATTAGTAGAACCAAAAATTATATCATCAACATATATTTGTATGATTAAGATATCATTCTTAACTCTTTTGATAAACAAGGTAGTGTCTACTTTACCTATTTCAAATCCTGTTTCTAAAAGAAAAGTTTTCAGACGATCATACCAAGCACGAGGTGCTTGTTTAAGACCGTATAAAGCCTTTTTCAATTTATAAACATGATCTGGAAATTGTTCATGTTCAAAACCTGGTGGTTGTTTAACATAAACATTTTCCTTAATGAACCCATTAAGAAAGGCACTTTTCACATCCATTTGATAAAGTATAAAATTCATAAAACAAGCAAAAGATAATAAAATACGAATAGATTCTAGTCTAGCAACAGGAGCATATGTTTCATCAAAATCTATACCTTCTTCTTGATTATATCCTTGGGCAACTAATCTAGCCTTGTTCCTTACAACTTGTCCTGATTCATCTAACTTATTCTTGAATACCCATTTGGTACCAATGATAGTCTGATCAGGAGGTCTAGGAACTAAATCCCATACATCATTTCTTACAAATTGGTTTAGTTCATCTTGCATGGCATTCACCCAATATTCATTCTCACAAGCTTCTTGTATATTCTTTGGTTCAAAATCTGACAAGAATGCTGTATGAGAGATCATATTAATATGCGAACGTGTCTGAATACCATGGGAGATGTCACCAATTATTAAGTCATGAGGATGATCTTTAACTTCAACGAATGACTTTGGTAAAGTTGAAGATATCACAATCGGATCAGTCGACTTGACTTGTTCTTCAGTCGCCTGGTTTAAGTCAGTCGACTTGGAGACTTTATCAGTCGACTTATCAGATAGATTAGTTTGCTCTAAGGATGTAATCACATTATCTAAAGGTGATAAATCAGTTTCATCATCCTTATTTAATGTTGATGAAGGTAAGGATTCATCGAATGTAACATGCATTGATTCTTCAATGGTCATAGTAGACTTATTGAAAATTCTATATGCTTTACTCCTATTTGAGTATCCTAAAAAGATACCCTCATTAGATCTAGGATCAAATTTGTCTAAATTATCTTTTGTGTTTAGAATAAAATACTTACAACCAAATGTTTTAAAGTAAGAGACTTTAGGAATTTTATTAAAAAATAACTCGTAACAAGTCTTCTTTAGTTTAGGTCTTAGAAGAATTCTATTCAAAACATAACAAGCTGTAGCAACAGCTTCAGCCCAAAAATGCTTTGGTAGATTGCTGTCAACAAGCATAGTACGTGCGCATTCTTGCAAAGTCCTATTCTTTCTTTCAACCACACCATTTTGTGGTGAAGCTCTAGGAAATGCAAATGAATGTGTTATACCATTCTTGTTGCAATATTCTGTAAATGTTTCATTTTCAAATTCTCCACCATGATCACTTCTAATAGTGACTATGGTTAGAGATCTTTGATTTTGAACACGTTTACAAAAATGTGCAAATTCTTCAAAAGCATCATTTTTATGTTTTAAAAAGAATGTCCAAGTAAATCTTGAAAAATCATCTACTAAAACAAACACATATCTACTTTTATTTAAAGAAGCAACTCTAGTAGGACCAAATAAATCCATATGAATTAATTCAAGTGGCCTACTTGTAGAGATTACATCTTTTGTTTTAAAAGTGGATTTGATTTGTTTTCCTAGTTGACATGCATCACATAACTTATCCTTTTTAAAGGATAATTTTGGCAGTCCTTTAACTAGGTTATATTTAGATAATTTTGAGAGATTTTTCATGTTCACATGTCCAAATCTTCTATGCCATAACCAAGATTCATTGTTAGAGGCTATCAAACAAAAATCATTTGAAAAATCAATTGCATTCAAACATAATTCATAAATATTGTTTTTGCGACAACCTTGAAAAATAACTTTTTCCATAGTAGAATCATAAATTAAGCATGCATCTTTTTCAAAAACTATTTTATAACCTTTATCACACAATTGACTAATACTTAAGAGATTATGCTTTAAACCATTAACTAAAAGTACATTTTCTATAATAGGGTTAGATATTTTACCGACCATGCCAATACCGATGACTTTTCCTTTGTTGTTATCTCCAAAGGTGACGGTTCCTCCATCTATATTCTGAATGGTGGATAGTAAGTTGGCATGCCCTGTCATGTGTTTTGAACATCCGCTGTCTAATATCCAGCGTTCTTTCTTGGGTACCTATAAAACATTTGAGGTAAATATGGTACCCTTTTTTATTGGGTCCAAAACATATTAGTTTGGGGGAAACCAAACCCATGAAGAGTTTGATCTTCCTCCATAAGCAGGAATATAATTGGTAGAAGTACATACATTCAGCATATAAGAATTGATATAAGCAATTCTATCATTCTGATTAATATTGACTGGAACCCATACTAGTTTGTTCTGTCCAGTCGACTTACCAGTGTTTATCAGTCGACCGTTGGTATGTATCAGTCGACTGGTAGATGCACTAGGTCGACTTATAAGAGGTTTTGATCTCGTGGAATGAGATCCACTTTCTCTGGACAGACGACTGGTGCTATGGTTCAGTCGACTTAACCGAACGTTAGTATCACTTTTATCACTGAATTTAACAACCTGTGGTTTTGCAAAGAAATCATATAACTTGTGTGTAACACTAGAAATAGATGCTGACTTAGTCTTACTAGTGTTTAAAACAGGAGATTCTTTTATAGAAGATTTCTTGAAACCAAGTCCAAATTTATGACTAGATGCAACTTGATGATGAAGCATATCATTTAAATTCTCTTTGCCTTTGTTAAACTTAGATACATTCTTTGAAATCTCTTCATAATTCTTTTTGAGAGTTTCAAGATCAGTATCTAGACTTGCAAGACGAGAATTTAAGGATTTTACTTCCTTATCAAGGTTAAGATTTTCTTGATTAAGTGTTTGATTCACTTTCTCAAGATTCTTAACTCTAATCTTTTCTTTCTTTAATTCTTGGAATATTTCATTAAATGCATCAAGAAGATCTTCAGAATCATAATCATTACTTACATGTTCTTGTGCAGCCATAAAGCATACATTTGCCACTTCGTTATTTTCATCCGTTTCTTCTTCGGAAGATGAATCGCTATCATCCCATGTGGCTTGATACGCCTTTTTGTTCTTGGCAAATTTGTTCTTTGAATATTTGTCTTTCTTGAAGTTGGATGTTTTTCCCTTGTTCTTTGCATTTTCTAAGGGACAGTCCTTCTTCATATGACCTATTTTATTGCACCTGAAACATGTAGGAGGGTCATTAGAATCTTTACTCTTAGAATGAAACTTACCCTTCTTTAAGAACTTCTTGAATTTCCGAGTGAACATTGCTATTTCTTCTTCATCTTCTTCCTCATCTTCTGAGTCAGTCATGGCTTTAAAAGCCAATGATTTCTTCTTTGCTTGGTGTGATTCAGTATCTTTCTTTCGATCTTCAAGTTGGACTTCATATGCCATGAGATTACCAACAAGATTCTCGAGAGTAAGTGTTGACAAGTCATTTGCCTCTTCTATTGCTGTGGTTTTCTTTTCCCATTCTGGAGTGAGTGCTCGTAGTACTTTTCTGACCATCTCTGCTTGAGTATAAGTCTTTCCAAGCGCCACAAGAGAGTTGGTAATGTCTGTGAATCTTGTAATCATCTCAGACACAGTCTCATTGTCCTTCATTCTGAACATTTCAAACCTGTGAACAAGAACAGAAATTTTAGATTCCTTTACTTTATTTGTTCCTTCATGTGTTACCTCGAGTGTATGCCAAATTTGATATGCTGTTGTAGCATTGGATACACGGTTGAATTCTTCCTTTGTCAGTGCACAGAATAAAGCATTCATTGCTTTGGCATTGTTCATAGTCTGACGCTTTTGATCATCATTCCATTGTGCATATGGAATGGTAGGAGCAGTATGTTCCGTCTCTGTCATTTGCCATATCTCGTAGTTGATTGATTGGAGATAGATTCGCATTCGGCACTTCCAATAGTTATAGTTTGTTCCATCAAATAGTGGTGGTCGTTGTGTAGATTGTCCTTCATGGTACTGATTAGTATTTGATGTAGTTGCCATTGCCTGTAACCTCGCTCTGATACCAAGTGTTGGATCCTGTAGGCTAAGCAACAAACACTAGAGGGGGGGGTGAATAGTGTTTATAATAATAAATTGCGGAATAAGAAATTTCTCTCGGCACAGTCGACTTAGTGGGGAACCAGTCGACTGATATAGCCAAAATCAAATAAATTTAACCTCTCGAAACAGTCGACTGATAGATAATACAGGCGACTGGTGAGACAAAGAGAATAACTAACAAGAGACTGATCAGTCGACTGATATGAAGCTGAGTCGACTGGCCAGACAAGTTTTGCAGAGTTTAATAGACCAAAAGTAAATGCAATCACAAGATAACCAATCACAGAGTACACAAGATATATCCTGGTTCGGTCCTCCCGACCTACATCCAGTCCCCAAGCAACCCACTTGAGATTTCCACTATTCTTGAAAAATAAATACAAGAATACCCTACGGCGTTCAAGACAACAACCTTGTCTAACCCGTAGTCCTTTCTCTCAACCAGAGAAAGCAGACCCACTCTTCAACCAAGAGTGAAAAGACACCGACTCTACAACCAAGAGTCAAAAACACTCTCCAACCGAGAGCAAGAGTACAAGAGGAGTTTTACAATCAACCTATAGCCTTGTTGTTGTATGTGTTGATGCACGTGGCTAAAGAATTAGGTTGACTTCTATACTCAGTCCAAAGCGAATTCAATGCTATACTGGACTGAGTGTAGAGAACCAAAGTATGTGAACTTGAAAGCTTTGTTCTTCACAGAAAATCACTTAAATTTTTCTCAAGAGTGCTCGGGTGTTTATGTTACAAATCAAGTAAGTTTTCTGTTTGAGAAGAAACTCTATATAAAGGGTTTTGTTCTTTTGAACGTTGGAAAGCAGTTACATAACTATCAACCAACGGATCAAACCGTTTGAATTTGAAAAAGTTCGTTTTTGAAAATCAGAAAACGGTCAAAAAGCTCTCGATCAGTCGACTGGGTTGCCATATGAGTCGACTGATCAGAGTTTGAATAATTTTAAAACAGTTTCGTACTTATCAGTCGACTGGCATAGGCTTAAGTCGACTGGTACTTAAAAGCTAAAATTCTTCAAACTGTTCTGACTTATTTTGAGGGGTTTTTTAGAGACACACATTATGAAATTGTTAAGTGTGTGTGTGTGTGTTGACAAGGCTTTACATCAGACTAAAGACTCAACAGGAAAGTACATTACAATGTTTACAAGACACAACAATATAACACATTTGAGCTTGAAGTCTTGAGTCTTGAGTTGAATTGAGTTTTTGATCCTTATTTTTGAGTAAAGTCTTGATCCTTGTCTTGAGTTGTATCCTTGAAAGCTTGTGCATTTGTTCAGCTAGAATTGTCTTTTGATATGAACACTGCATTGTTAGCTGTATAATATAAGCATATGTTGCACTGTGTTGTGATCATCAAAATCAAGAATCAACAATACCATGAAACACAAAGATGAAGTTTTGACATTGTTCACAAGTTGGAAGAAGAAAGTTGAAAATCAGACTGGTAGGAAGATTAAGGTTCTGAGGTCAGATAATGGAGGGGAATACAAGAACGATCCGTTTCTGAAATTGTGTGAAGATGAAGGGATCCAGAGGCACTTCACAGTTAGGAAGACTCCACAGCAAAATGGGATTGCAGAAAGGATGAACAGAACCTTACTTGAGAAGGTGAGATGTATGCTATCACAGTCTGGATTGAAGAAGACATTTTGGGCAGAAGCTGTTATATATGCAAGCCACATTGTCAACCGTTTACCATCAGCAGCACTTGAAGGCAAAATGCCTATTGAGGTATGGAGTGGTAAACCTGCATCTGATTATAGTTTTTTGCATATATTTGGTTGTCCTGCTTATTTTCATGTAACTGAAACTAAACTTGATGCAAGAGCCAAAAAGGCTATATTTGTTGGCTTTAGTACTGGTGTCAAAGGTTACAGGTTATGGTGTCCAGAACAGAAAAAGTTAGTAATCAGCAGGGATGTCACCTTTGATGAGACCAGTATGATCAGCTCGGGACAGTCGACTGGTGGAAGAGAACAGTCGACTGGTGAGCAGCAGAAGAGTGGGACAGTTCTCCAACAGGTGAACAGCAGAAGCTCGGGACAGTCGACTGGTGTACAGGATCAGTCGACTGGTGATCGACAGCAGCAGCAGAATGGGAGAGTTCTCCAACAGGTGGAGTTAGAAAAGCTTTCAGTTGAAAATCCTGCCCAAAATGAAGATGATGTGGTTGATACTGAGGATGAGGAAGAAGTTCCTAACCCTCCCCAGCACGAAGAATCAATTGCAGCAAGAAGGCAAAGCCGAGATATCAAACGACCATCTCGTTTTACAGATACAGTTGTATTTGCTCTTCCCATTGTGGATGATGAAGTTCCCTCCAACTTCAAAGAAGCCATTAGAAGTTCTGAAAATGCAGATTGGAAAGTTGCTATGGATGAAGAGATGAACTCTCTTCATAAGAATAAGACTTGGGATCTAGTGCAGTTGCCAAAGGGGAAGAAAGCTATCGGTTGCAAGTGGGTGTATACGAAGAAAGAAGGTCCAAAAGGCAGTGTTCGGTTCAAGGCTAGACTAGTTGCAAAGGGGTATGCTCAATAGGAAGGTATTGACTATAATGAAGTGTTCTCTCCAGTTGTGAAGCATCCTTCTATTCGGATTTTGTTAGCATTGGTAGCACAGTTTGATCTTGAATTGACACAGATGGATGTGAAGACTGCATTCTTACATGGGGATCTAGATGAAGAAATTTATATGTTGCAGCCAGATGGGTTTAAGACAGCTGGGAAGGAAAGTTGTGTTTGCAGGTTGAAGAAGTCTCTCTATGGGTTGAAGCAATCTTCAAGGCAGTGGTATTTGAGGTTTGATAGTTTATGAAAGTGCAGGGATATTCCAGAAGTGAGTATGATCATTGTGTCTATTTCAGGAAGTTGCAGAATGGTTCTTTCATATATCTGTTATTATATGTGGATGACATGTTGATTGCCTCTAGAAATGCTAAGGAGATTCAAAATTTGAAGAATCAGCTGAGTTCTGAATTCGAGATGAAGGATCTTGGTGAAGCCAAGAAGATACTTGGGATGGAGATAGCTAGAGACAGAGCAAAGGGCATAGTGAGTTTGACACAGAAGCAATATCTTTTGAAGGTGCTGAAACGGTTTGGTATAGATGAAAAAAACTAAACCAGTCAGTACACCCTTAGCCACTCATTTCAGAATTAGTGCTTCTCAGTCTCCAAGTACAGATGAAGAGAGACAGTATATGGCTAATGTACCTTACACTAGTGTGGTTGGCAGTTTGATGTATGCCATGGTGTGTACTCGACCAGACATCTCTCAGGCGGTGAGTATGGTTAGTCGATATATGCATGATCCAGGCAAAGAGCATTGGCAAGCAGCTAAATGGATTTTGAGGTACATAAGTGGCACCACAGATGTGGGTTTGAAGTTTGAAAGGGATGACAATATTAGCAGGTTATTGGTGGGTTATGTTGATTCGGACTATGCAGGTGATCTAGATAAGAGGTGGTCTACTACAGGCTATTTGTTTACTATGGCTAGAGCACCTATAAGTTGGAGGTCCAATTTGCAGTCCACTGTAGCGTTGTCTACTACTGAGGCTGAATACATGGCGGTTGCTGAGGCCATGAAGGAAGCCATTTGGATACATGGACTTTTGAAGAGCTTGGGAATTCATCGGGAGAAGGTGGAGGTACACTGTGACAGTCAGAGTGCTATCCATTAAGCGAAGAACCAAGTTCATCATTCGAGGACCAAACATATTGATGTCCGTTATCATTTTGTGCGTGATTTGATAAAGGATGGTGATATTCATTTGGTGAAGATTGGAACAGCTGATAATCCTGCTGATATGTTGACCAAAGTTGTTGGGGCAGCCAAGTTCAAGCATTGCATGAACCTGGCTAATATTTTGCATGTTTGATAATTTGGCATGGGCGGTTGGGATAGTGCTTTGCTATTGGTTTGTTTAGTATGCGATATCATACTAAGGTGGAGTTTGGGTTCTTTTGTTACATTTGGTGATGAGCAGTTGTTTTGGAGTATTTGTGGAGATTGCTTGGGCTACTTGGAAGATCTCGCCAAGGTGGAGATTGTAGGATAATGGCTCGATTCTGGTTCAGATTGTTTTGGAGTATCTGCAGCAAATGAAAGTTCCAGTATATCAGTCGACTGGGTTGGAGGATCAGGCGACTGTCCAGAGAGAAGTTTCAAAGACTAAAGATACAGCAGCAGCAGTCGACTGATCAGTCGACTGTCCTGAAGGAAGTACCAGTCGACTGGTAATTCGACCAGTCGACTGTCGGCGGGTTTTGGATCCAGAATAGGCCCATTTCGAAAGGCCCAATAGTTTCCCTATAAATACGACCCGTTAGGGTTTTGTAATGAGAGACGAAATTAGAGACCTCTTTTCGGATTTTGCAGCCGTCATCTCTTGTAAACTTTGTTTTGCCCATCGTTGATTATAGCAAGAAGAAACCCCAACCGCCCCGTGGATGTAGGCATGTGTTTTGCCGAACCACATTAAATCTTGTGTTCTTGTGTTGCTTGTTTTTCTGTTTTTCTCGCTGTTTCTCTCGTTTGATTGTTGGTTAGTTTGTATTCCGCACAACAACTAAGACATTAATCGTTGGTCAAAACATTTAAACATTATTCAAATTACTAACTGACCTAGAAGTAAATAAATAATTATTGGATAATTGACAGATAAATTCCTTCTGAGTTTCGCAATAATTGCAGAAAAGAATCTTGACATGCACATTAATTTGAAAGATCAATTCACTGAACTGTTTTACTTCCAGCATTTTACTTTAATCTAAATAACATCATCTTAAAATTTCACTGGATGCCTAATGGAACTTAGAGCAATCTACGTGTTTAGAAAACAGTTTAGTGATTTTTTTATTTCTCTTTCTACAAAAATAAAAAATAAAAAATAAAAAATAAAAAATAAAAAATAAAAAATCCTAAACTGTTTTCTAAATAGGCTTTGACTGCCCAGTGAAAATTTGAGTAGTTATTTAGATTAAAGTAAAATACTGGAAGTATATGACGAGAAATTACTATCTGCCATGACAAAATATACAAGCATCAGGATACTAGAGAAGAAAATAATAAACAACACATTGAACTACATACCCTTCAAACTCATAAATCTCAATAGGTTTCTCCAGCCTAGGCTAGGCCCTAATTTTGCAGTCTCTCTCCACTTGTTACCTAGCAGAGTATCGAAAAATATTAGTTAAATTAGCAAATTTTTAAAATGAAATTAATTAATATTAACATATATTCACCACAAATATAAAAATTTATCATAACATTGTTAATGTTCCATCGCCAGCTTCTAGAACACCGATTAACGAAAAGTGCACTAGATGAAGTGGAATTTGGGCATACCAGGAGCACAACATATAGGGATGCCAATCGGGTTGGGTCAACCGGCGACCCGCTCGAATAACCCGGCCCGCAAAACGGTGGTTCGGGTTCGGGTCGAACCCGTGAACAGTAACGGGTCGACCCGGGTCACGAAAATATCAAATCGAACCCGCTGAACCCGGCCCGCGAACCCGCTAAAATTACCCGCAACCCGCCCGCCAACCCGCGGGTCGATCCACGGATTGCGAACCGTTTGACCCGAACGGGTCAAACGTTCGACCCTCGGGTCCAACGGGTCGCAAACGTGCCGTTGGGCACTGTACAACAGAGAGCGGCAGCAGCAACGGCTCTTAGAGCCGTTTTGATGGTTTTTTTTTTGTTTTTTTAAAATTTTTACCCTATAAATACCCCCCAAAACCCCATAAAAATTCACACCTTACCCTCTTATTCTCTCTACTATCATTACTCATTTCAAAGCAATTTGTGAACAATTGAAGTATTAAACAAACAAGTCTTCAAGGCATATACTGCAACCCCTGTTTTCACAAAAAGTCTTTTTTCTATATTTTCTGTATTTAAAATTTTCGTAAATTATTTTTTTTTCAGTTTTCAACTATTTTGTCAAAATGTATTGTGGATCTTCTATTTTAAAATCTATTTTTGATTAATAAATTTATTTACAACTATTTTCTATGATTTTTATATTATAATAAAAATTCTTATTTTGTTACTATTACTCTTATTAGTATTATTGTTATTTTCGACTAGTTATTAAAAATTCACTTTTATCTTCTAACTGTATATGTAGTATTTTAAATAAATTATATTTTGTAATGCAAATTGCATTTTTATTTTGAACAATATTTTATTGATTAATTTATTTTTCCTATCGAATTTTTTTTCTAAAACCATATTTACTACCCAAATCCTATTAATAACCAAACCCAACTACCCATTAATACCTATCCCTACCCTGTTTACCAAAATCCCCAGACCCGTTTTCCCTAACTAACCCACCCGTTTAACTATCTACCTAGCCCGTTAAAACCCATCTAATTATCACCTAATACCCAAACCAACCTATTACTTTACATCCTACCTATTATATCTTCCTGGTTATTAAAACCATATACTTTTTAACTACTCACCTATTAATTCCCTAAACCTATTTCCTAATACATCCATCAGATCCGATTCCTTATAAAACAATTTTTTTTTTTACCTTCCTAATGCGGTTTGTTTTTGGGGAGAGTGTGGATGCACCAGGTATGAGTTCGGACTCGATTTGTAATTGTGGAAGGATGCGGTGCTGGACGGTGAGCGGGAGGCTCGCTTCGGTACTGGAGGATCGGCTCAGATTGGGATGCCTCGCCTCGCGTACCTGCAGACGGTCTTGGAACACCGGAGTTGATCCCGGTGGCAGACCCTCCGACGATCTAGTTAGTCTCTAAGAGAGAATAGCAGTAACTAGAATTTTTAAGTGGCAAAGATTGATTACCTGTAAAGGTGGGAGAGGGCCTGGTATTTATAGATAATCCCGACCGGGTTTGGATCCGTTTGGGGGTCGGGTCTTGACCCGAAAGCCCATGGGCCTAACGTGGCAGGAGGCCCAGGGGGTTTAGGGCAGACGTGGCAGTACCATGGGTGGTTTAGGGCTGACGTGGCAAGGCCCTAGGTGGTTTTGGAGCTGACGTGGCGGATCGTGGGGTCCCTGTGCCTCTGGGAGGATCGGATGACCTAGGTAGCGCCAGGTCATCCTTATCCCTTACTAGGCTGATGGGGGGACCACGGGACTGTTGAGGATCGGAGGCCGAAGGTCGTGGCGGATCGTCGGAACGAGGCGGCCGGTTTCGTAGGGGCGAGTTATCGGCTCGGCTCCGAGGGCGTGACGGTCCGATGCCGAGCTGGCGTGCTATTGAGTGGAAGCAATCCTGGGCCCTGGCTGGGCCTTGGGCATTTTTATCCCACCTCACAAGCCCCCCACTCCTGCGGGGATGCGAGAGTTAGCCGTGGAGGAGTATTTTTAGTCGTGGAGAAGAATGGGAGAGCGCCTCTGGGGCCGGTGCTGGACGGTGAGTCCTGGTGCTCGGCTTGACCTCGGACTGACGAGGGTTTACGGGTCGGCATGGACGATGGCGAGCCGTTGGGCCTTTCGCGAGAAGGCTGCCCTGGTGCTCAGCCTGACCTCGGACTGACGAGGGTTTACGGGTCGGCAAGGATGATGGCGAGCCGTTGTGCCTTCGTGCTCGGCCTGACCTCGGACTTTCGAGGGTTTACGGGTCTGCAAGGACGATGGCGAGCCGTTGTGCCTTCGTGAGAAGGCTGCCCTTGTGCTCGGCCTGACCTCGGACTGGCGAGGGTTTACGGGTTGGCAAGGGTGATGGCGAGCCGTTGGGCCTTCGCGAGAAGGCTGCCCTGGTGCTCGACCTGACCTCGGACTGACGAGGGTCAACGGGTCGGCAAGGACGATGGCGGGCCGTTGTGCCTTCGTGGGAAGGCTGCCCTGGCGCTCGACCTGACCTCGAACTGACGAGGGTTAACGGGTCGGCAAGGACGATGGCGGGCCGTTGTGCCTTCGTGGGAAGTGTGCCCTGGTGCTCGACCTGACCTCGGACTAACGAGGGTTAACGGATAGGCAAGGACGATGGCGGGCCGTTGTGCCTTCGTGGGAAGGCTGCCCTGAGTTGATTACTGTTTCACGGACCGTTAATGGCGCTCCGGGGTGTGTGTGACGTTCTAACTTTCCAGGGGCATCAATGATGTCCCCTAATAAATGCGCGGCGCTCCAATTCCCCAGGCGTGACGGTTGGACTTCCGTCGCTTGGCTTCCCAGGGGCCATAATGGCGGGTTTGGGGGAGGCTATAAATACCCCACGCCCCCACTGCCTTTTCGATCACATCGGGAGTGGTCCACCGACCATCAGAGGTGTCTGCCTTGGACGTACGCCTGATACTTGAAAAATTTCAACTCTGGGAGCCCCGGATTGGTGGTTACTCTGCCGTCCGGATCTTCTCTTGGGTACACGGCCCTGATGGGGTTGTTTGCCCAAGAGAGATTGGGACGGGAGGGGTATCGACCGAAGTTCGGGCTCGGGGGATAAGGAGCCTCGAATGGATGGCTCTTCTATAGTCTCTGTCTTCCTTCCGGGCCGACGGTTTCTGAGGGCTGTCTGCCCGAAGGAGACAGGGATGGGAGGCGGGCCGTTCCGTTTTCCGATAGGGTCCCAGGCGATGGTGGTTTTTCTCCCACCCTCGAACAATTCGGGGTTTCGGCTTCCGAGGCCGTAAGCCCCGAGTTGCTCGCGGGTGAGAGGGGATCCGACCGAGTTCTGGAGCCCGGGGCGCTCGTCCAAGGCGAGCGCCTTAAAACTTTAAACAAAACTTTTCTTCTGTTGACAAGAACAAGTGGTGGCGCTGGGGTACCGGGGCCTTCTTTCCGGGCCGACCCCTGTATCCGGCGGCGTTTGAGCGGGAACCGAGTGGTTGCCAACCGCCCAACTGGGTGACGTCACGGGATAGTAACGCAAAAATCAAGGAGTGGCGGGATTTTCTAGGAACAATCTTACGCGAATCAAGGAACAGTAACGCGAGAATCGAGGAGTCAACCTTTCCTCTATAAATACCCCCCACTCTTCTCCTGTTTTCGCCTATCTCTCTCTCGCTGCCTTCCCCGAAAGAAAAACAAAAGCACCTCGGCGCTCGCCCTCTTGATTAGCAGCACCGGCTCGTCGTTCCGAGGTAACACAGGTTAGTTTTAGCTTTATTCCGTTAGCATGTCTAGGGCTCAGTCCGGCTCGTCCGCTTCGACCTCGAAGGGGGAAGACAACCCTGGCACAGGGCTCTCAGACTCGACGTCGTGGGAAGAGGACACCAGGGTGTATGATGTGAAGCCCTTTCGTGTCCGGAAGCCATACGTGGTGCAGAGCAGCGACTCCGAGGAGGACAGTAGTGATAGCTCGGACGAGGTGCAGATATTGGATCCGGTGTCAGAGGAGGACAGTAGTGATAGTGAGGGCGATGGAGAGGCCGAAGCGGCTGAGGCTCGGAGGAAGGGTACTGGGAGAAAATTCTTGGCCCGGAGGCGGAATCGGGGTGAAAACTCCTCTTCCACGGCGACCGTCCTCGAGCCCCTAGCTACCCTTTCGCCGGAGAGGGCCAAGAAGAAGAGGATGCCAAGGCAGAAGGGAGCGAAGGCCAGTCGTCTGAGGGAGACGTCCCCTGTTCGAAATATAGTGACAGGGTCACCGGTGCGGCCGAAGCCGATTAGGCGGTATCCAGACGACCTCTCCGACAAGGAGCTGTACGGGGTGCAGCCTTCATCGCCGAGTCGGAAAAAGGTGAGGATGGATGCGCTGCCGACGATCCTGGAGGCAGGTGATCTGGAGGTTGTTCAGTCGGCCTTCCACATTGGGTCCGGTTACGAGCTGATGTTACCGAGCCCGGGTCTCCGTCCCACTGACCCACTACCGGAGTGGGACTGCATCTTCCCTATAGACGCATTCGGTTCCGGACTGAGGCTGTCGATCCATCCGTTTATCCGAGAGGTGCTCAATTGGGTGTCTCTGGCCCCGATGCAGTGTGGACCGAACTCATGGAAGTAGATGGTATGCTTCGTGTTGCTCTGTGTGGAGAGGAAGGTGCCGCTTCGGTTGGATGTGTTCCGCGCGATGCTGAGGATCAGCTCGTCGGGGGAGTCCGAGGGGATCTTTTATATCTCTCCTCGGAGCCGGGGGAAGATAGTCTACGGCCATCCGGACTCCATTAAGGAGTGGAAGCAGAAATACTTCGTGATCCGGAGCGCGAAACCTTGGGACATCCCCACCCGATGGAACTTTTACGAACCAAACTTCAAAGCGCTGAGGCAGAAGGATCTGTCTGCCGAGGACTGGAGACATGTCGAGCATCTCCGTCTGGGGCACAGCATCAGCTGGCCGAGGGTGACGGAGGGTCATCTGGTCAGCGTCGGACTGAGCCTGGCCAAGTCTAGTATGTAGTCATTTCTTTTTTCTTGTTTTGTCGTTCTTTCGAGCTCATTGTCCTTAATGGGTCTTCTTGCAGGTATGGACCCAGAATCGATTAAGGCTAGGAGGCTCGCCCTGAAGAAGCAGAAAGCCGAGGAGGGGGGCCAAGCGAAGAGTACGAGGGAGTCGTCCCAGGTCGTCTCCAAGGCCCCGGGCGACCAAAGGGCTAAGAGGACGCGCTCGGAGGTGGGCAAGGAGGTGGTCGCTCCGACGAGCCCGGTCCAAGCTAAGGTGGTCGTTCGCAGCAAGGGGAAGGCCCCTCTGGTCGGAGCCGAGGGAGTGGACGTTGTGGTGGAGGAAGTGCAGCGGCCGTGGGCGCCGGCTTGGTCGATACGGGAGGGGGACAGCCTAACTCGCAGGCCCAATGCCATCGAGGTGGTGGAGAAGCTGGCGACTCTCCGGGACCATGAGAATATGAGCGGCAAGACTGTGGAGGAGGCGTTCATGCGCTTATCGCAGGCGAGCGTGCTGGTAAGTCTGCCGACCCCCTTCCCTTGTAATTTTTCATGAAGCGAGTTTTTCCTGAGCCGTTCTCTGTTGCCGCAGGTTTGTCTGGAGGCGGCCAAGGTGAAGAGCCTTTACGAGGCGGCCGTGAAGCAGGAGCGAGGACGGGCGGATAAGTATCAGCAGGAGATGAAGGAGATGAAGATCGAGCTCGAGGGCTCACACAAGAGGGAGCAGCAACTGAAGGTCGAGCTCGAGGCCAAGGAGGCCGAGTAGGTTAAGAAGGTGGGTGTCCTGAAGAAGAAGTTTGCGAAGGAGAAGGAGGTATTGACGACGACGGGTCAGGACATGGTAATTGCAGTCCAGAATGAGGTCTATGAGAAGGCCCTCAGCCACGTAAGGCACTTCTATCCGACCATCGACCTGATCGGCCTCGATTATGACTTGGAAGTCGAGCCGCGGCCGAAGAATCCCGAAGGGGACGTGCATGAAGGACCGGTCGTCGGATCGGCTGCCGATCCGCCTGTGAACTCGGCCGACGCAGAGGTGGGGAACTAGGCTACTTGCCTCCCTGTTTTTGTCTTCTTTCTCTTCTTTGTTGTATTTGCCGACCGCGGATTGGCCACCGCATTTTTGTATGGAATTTTATTTTATATAAAAAAGGATTTTTTGATTGGCCAAGTATTTTGACCCCGGATCTTTCCGGACCCTTTTGCCGATGTGTTTTGAGTGGTGGTTGGTTTCCTTTTAGGTAATGGCTCTTCTTTCCGAGGCGGATCCCTATCGCTCCGACGTGGCGTGGCTCCGAAGTAAAATCAAGGTCCTGGACGCCACGTTGGTCCGCTACCGCGAGGGGGCTCGCGATCAGGATGCCGCCTTTAACTATTATCGGGATAAGTCTGAGGCTCTGAGCGCGGAGGCGACCCGGCTGAAGAGGGCAATGGTAGATCGGGACCTCGGAAGCGCTGGCCTCAGGTACACCATGTCGAGTGCGTCGGTGCAGCGGCCCTCGTCTGAGAGGCTCCTTCGTGACGTCATAGTGCAGAAGGAGATGGAGATACACCGTTATAAGACGATACTGTGTATGTCTGAGACGAGGACGGGATCCTCCTCGGGAGGCCGGGGAACGGAGGGGGTTTCCTCCGCGTTGTTGTTGCTGGAGCGTGTTCGACCGGTTGACGTCCAGAGCTCCGTGGTCGGCGTGTCGACCTTGGCAGAGTCCGAGGACCACCGTGACGAGGAGAGGGCTCCTAGCCGTTCGGTCGGAGTGGGATTACCCTCTGTCGGACCCGAAGGGCCCTAAGAGGTCCCTTAGCCAGTAATTTCTTTCTGTTTAGATGAGTGGAGTGGTCCTGTAACGGTCTTTGTTCGTTTTCAGAAGTAATAAGGGAGTATGAATAAGGGGTTTCTTTCCACTCTTTGCTCTGATGAATTTGTTAATTGATTGTCTGTGGAGTTGAGGGTCAGACCCGTCAATCCGTGGGGGATCGGTACCGGGTTTGGCCTCTTGGGCGCCGTGGGGCATTAAGGCGACTCCTTGGCTCGGAGCCGATTCTGACCTACCGAGACCTCGGTGGCCGACACTGGAGTGATGACTCGGGTGCCGCAGCTTTGAGAAAGCGATTATGACTCGGGTTGCGGCGGATGCAGTCGATTATGCCTGACTTCAAATCTCCGGAGGGCGAGCGGCTCACCCGGAACCATTTCGACTTGTCTGCAGTCCCGAACGGGACCTCCTCCAGCTCGTCGGCTGGCTCAGGATCGGAACCGTCCTTCTCGGACCCGAGTTCGACGGCATCGAGGGGGAAGACGCCCCCTCCGACGGCTGTCATATAGCAAGATCGCGCCGCCTCTTGGTTGCCGCGGACAACACCGACCCCTCACTCGGTGGGGAATTTTAATTTCAAGTGGTAAGCCGACGGTACCGCTTGAAGGGAGCACAGCCCGGACCGGCCGAGTATAGCATTGTACGCCGCCTTGACGTTCACCACCATGAAGTCCATAGATTCGGTCTACCTGATAGGAGCCGAGCCCGCTGTGACATCAAGAGTCACAATCCCTTCTATGACGACAGGGACGCCGGAGAACCCGTGCAAGGTGTATCCGGCCTGCTTGAGTTTGTTTCTAGGTAGCTTGAGATTCTCGAAGGCTTCGAGGAAAAGGATGTTGACCGAGCTGCCGTTGTCGATGAGGATTCGGCGAACCTCAAAATTCACCATGTGGAGGCAAATGACGAGGGCGTTGCAATGAAGAAGGCAGACGCCTTCGAGGTCCTCACCGGAGAAGGAGACAGGTAGCGGTTGTACGCGGGGCGAGGGGAGGTCTTGGACAGCGTTCACCTCTCGGATGAATGCTTTCCGCGAAGTATTCGACTCTCCCCCCATCGGTCCTCCGTGGACGCAATGTAAAATGGCTTGTCCTTCTGCTTCCTCGGGATCGGGATCTCGCTCCTGGCGGTGGTTCGGAATATGGGTCGGAGGCGAAGGTCTCCGGTTCCTCGTATCCCTCCGATCCCGTTGGCTTTCTCTGGTGAACTCGCGGAGGGACCCTCGGAAGATGAGGGCTTCGATCTCGTCTTTCAGGGCCCGACACTGGTCGGTTTCGTGCCCATGATCCCTATGGAAGCGGCAGTAGAAGCGTTGGTCTCGCCTCTTGTTGTTGCTTGGTCGGGGAGGTAGTCGGACAAGGCCCTTGTCCTCGATTTCTAAGAGGATGGCGGACACGTTCTGTGTCAAGGGAGTGTACCTTTCGAAGCGAGGGACCGGAGGTGCCCTCTTTATGCCGACTCCTTCCTTTGTCGTTTTTCTGGCAGGTTCGACCTCTTCGACCCTGCGTTTGCCCTTCCCTACGACTTCTTTGCTGCCCTCTGGATTTAGAGCTTCTTCAGCTCGTATGTGATGGAACTGCGATGAGACCCAGGACCACGGATTGGTGTGCGTATCGATCATAAAAGCTTAACAGATTTAATACGTGATCTAACCCTTTATAGCGGAATCTAGGGTTCACGAATTATACTTGCGATGAGAAGAAGACGATAGTTTCTAGCAACCTCGAGTCGTCAGCGACCCCAAGATCTTCTGCACGTATTCCTTCCTCGGGTTGGACGTCGGGTGGGCGACGGTCTCCCAACCTTTCTTCTCCTTGACTGACCTCTCTTTCTCTCCTTATGTGAATCACGAATTTAGAGAAAACTTCTTATCTCTGATAATGATATGACGGCCAGAGAATAGAGGATATATATATAAGGCTACGACAGGGACCATGAGGAGAAATTAGGGTTAAGTCTCCTAACGAATCTGGGTATCCCGTGTTTAGCCCGAACACACAACCCAGGCCCATTAACAATAGCTCGGTCCACTAAAGAGCTATTGTTACACTACCTTCCTAATCCCAAATTATATTTATGGGCTTCTTTTATTATATGCTCGTTCAGCTCCCCATGTTAAGATATCGAATGTCCGTCGATCAAATTAAGTTACTGACAACTATATTGATCAACATCTTTTATCCTTAAGTAGTACCACTCAACTTTATCTGTCATGTCGGATGTAATCCACCTGCAGGGTTTACATGACAATCCTTATGAGCTCCTTAAGGGGACATCATCAACCCGACGTATCGGGACATGGATTCCTTTTACAATCAACAGCCCATCATACATACAATGCTATTACCCAATTCATAGAGCTTGTTGATCCATAATGAATCTCACTCTTTTATGAGTCAAAGTAATGCACACTGCATATACATGTCTGTTATTATATCTGGATTAAGAGCATAAGCATCCATAATAATAGAGGTGTTTGTTCTCTTTTGTAGTCAGTACAAAGAGAACAACCTCAAGTGGTCCTGTTCAATACACACAAAGTGTACTAGTGTAAACCTATAGTCAAGATAGACTAATACCAGATTACACTACAACCTTTCCAATAGATTGTCCAAGTCCGTCTAGGTTGTGAACTATTTATATATTCCATAGGAACTGATAATATGATCTTCTGTGTGTCATCTCACACCATATTATCAACCTTATAGAATATCAGACACTTGCATTAATATTATAATAAACACAATATGCAAACATATGCCCATATGATTCTCATTCAAAAAAAAATAAGGAAATAAAGTTAATACAAAAGTGATGCTTTCAGTATATAACCCTAACAGTATGTACTTCTTGACTCGGTTAAGAAGGTCGGGAAAGTCCAGGGGTGGCTTCTTTGCCAAGGAGACCTTCAGCTGGTTGTGTCGGACATTGTGTCGGAAGGCGGCCGAGGAGACCCCGGTATCGAGGGCAGAGACGGATCTTGCCTTGGCTGTGAACCTCTTGACGAAGTCACGGAGCGACTCCCCCTCCCTCTGCCGGAGGTCGAGCAGGGATGCGCTCGTCTTCTCGGCCTTCCTGCTGGTGACGAAGTGGGCCAAGAAGTTGGCTTCCAGCTGATCAAATGAGAAGATTGAGCTGGGGAGAGTTTGAAGAACCACTCCCTGGCCGGACCCCGGAGGGTGGCCGGGAACGCTCGGCACAGCAGGGGATCCGAAGCACTGTGAATCATCATGAGGGTCTTGAAGCCCTCCATGTGATCAGCTGGATCACCCTCATCGTTGTAAGTTTCGAACTGTGGAGGCCGAAATTTCCGGGGGATCTCCGCTTCTAAGATGTTGACAGAGAATGGCGTCCGGGAAGGCCTTTGGCCTAGGACGGGGTTCGGATTCCCATCGCCGATGCGTTCGAGGCGATTCTCCATCTCTAAGAGGCGTCGAAGTACCTCGTCGGTGCGCTCAGGGGGAGGAGTTGGGTCACGAGTGTAGCTCCTTCCCTCGCTTATTTGAAGGGGTCGGTCAAGCGTCGCGGCCCTTGGCACCCCGTGAAGGGCCTTCATGATCTCGTCCCGGAAGCTCCTGAACTCGGCCCTTGTGACCGCGCCATGGTCAGTAGGGTCGGGTTGTGGCGTCGGAATTCGGCCAATGCGGCTGAGTACCGATGGCCTTTCTCCAGGCGCAGGCCTGGAATGGTTCGGGACCGAGTTGGAAGCGGTCCCTCCCCTAACTTGGCGGGCCCTTCGGTTCTGGATGACCCGGCGAAGGTCGGATTCGGCGGCGTGAGGTGCGCTCCGTTGGGGTCCGGGGTTCGCCCCCGGATTGTTTGATCCGTGAATCCCGTCGAGGGCGTCCTGAAGAGGAGGCCTGTCTCTCCGGGCGCTGGGAGCCATGGGAGAGCGGATCGAAGGGAGACCGTTGGTGGCGAGGCTCGGGCTGTCGTCCGCACCGAACAATTAATGACTTCCCACAGACGGCGCCAACCTGATGCACTTTATTTTTGGGGAGAGTGTGGATGCACCTGGTGTGAGTTCGGACTCGATTTGTAATGGTGGAAGGATGCAGTGCTGGACGGTGAGCGGGAAGCTCGCTTCGGTACTGGAGGATCGGCTCGGATTGGGATGCCTCGCCTCGCGTACCTGCAGACGGTCTTGGAACACCGGGGTTGATCCCGGTGGCAGACCCTCCGACGATCTAGTTAGTCTCTGAGAGAGAGTAGCAGTAACTAGCATTTTTAAGTGGCAAAGATTGATTACCTGTAAAGGTGGGAGAGGCCCTGGTATTTATAGATAATCCCAACCGGGTTTGGATCCGTTTGGGGGCCGGGTCTGGACCCAAAAGCCCATGGGCCTGACGTGGCAGGAGGCCCAGCGGGTTTAGGGCAGACGTGGCAGTACCATGGGTGGTTTAGGACTGACGTGGCAAGGCCCTAGGTGGTTTTGGAGCTGACGTAGCGGATCGTGGGGTCCCTGTGCCTCTTAGAGGATTGGATGGCCTAGGTAGCGCCAGGTCATCCTTATCCCTTACTAGGCTGATGGGGGGACCACGGGATTGTCGAGGATCGGAGGCCGAAGGTCGTGGCGGATCGTCGGAACGAGGCGGCCGGTTTCGTGGGGGCGAGTTATCGGCTCGGCTCCGAGGGCGTGACGGTCCGGTGCCGAGCTGGCGTGCTATTGAGTAGAAGCAATCCTGGACCCTGGTTGGGCCTTGGGTCATTTTTATCCCACCTCACTTCCTATTCTACATCCAAACCGTGAGCATCATCCCCCTATTATACCGATTACTACCTTACCCAACCGACCCACTTCTTTTTTTTAGCCGTCCATTGTGTGCCCCCTCCTTCAACCCTAATTCAATATATCATATGCTATATATATTAGTACAATCCGATTTCAACATGCTTTTATTTTCTTCCAAACCACTGAACCCTATTTTTCGTGCTTCACGTCTCCCGCTTCCTCTCCATCTGCCGTCTCGCGCTCTCTTGCTCGTGGGGTTTTATTGCGCGTGCTCGAGTGCGTGTGTGGATCGTTCGTGAGTCCGTGGATTTTCGTTCGTGGGAATTGCTTTCACTTTGATTTGCATCGTTCTTCATCTCCAAATTAAGGCAAGTAACTTGTACAAAAATTCATTAGGTTGATACAAGTCAAAAAGTTCACATATAGGGTAGTTGAGACTAGAGACGGTCAAAAATTGTATTTTTATTTATGAGTTTTGTCTCTAGTATGTAAATCAGGCCATAGATGACTTAGGACATGGGAATTAATAAGTTGATGTTCTAGGTTTCACCCAAACTTGATTTTGATCGTGTATGAGACATATTGCATGCTATGTGTTTGACTGATTGCCCATGTGAGAATTATTAGGTTTGGACATGTTAGAAACCCTTAGATATGATATTTAAATGATTGGTAGAATGCGTTTCAAATTTGGTGGATTTTGGTTCATTATTATGAAAGTTATGACGTTTTTAAGATGAGGTGTGAAATCTGGAATTTGTGGGCTGTGCTGTGTTGTTTGCTGTTTTCACCTATGCTAGGGTCTGAATCTCTACTTGGATATTTTAAAGTAAATTGTAGATAATCGTGTCTATTTTCAAACCCCACTGGTTTTACTACATTTGGAGTTCGTATGACTAAGATGTGATAATTTTGGTACATGCGTGTCGGTAGTTTTCAGATTCAGTTTTGTGTCAATTTTGCTAACTATTTATTTTCAAGATGTAGGCTATACATAATATATTGCTATAATATTTTGTTCAGTGTTTCCTCATGATGTTAGGGACTTTTCAAATTTTTGGTGTATTTTAAAGATAAGATTTGTGTGGTGTTTCATATCCTTTTCTAAAATCTACTTTTGATGTAAATTGCATGCTGTTCAGTATAGAACCCTGTTTTCACCCTAATTCTTTATACTGTATGAAAATTATTTGTGAAATATGAAAGTTGAAAAATTTTATCTATTTTCACTTCGTTTTGGCGGAATTGGATTTCGATTCACTGTTTGCGAGATATCCCTATTTTCGTACAGCAGTGTTGAGAAATTCCAGATTCGTCAAACCATGTTTTTGAGTTGCTTTTTATTTTTGATGACTTATCTATACTTACTGAAATATTATGAAACTTTTTATTTTGAGTCTATATTCATAGGGGACTACCCCAGATTTATCGTGGAATTATTTGATATGTTTTCATACTGTTTTCATGCTTTTGAAGCCGTTCTCCTGTTTTCTGGCTGAACATAAATTTCGTATTCAAATCAGTTTTGAGTTGAGATGTTGTGAACTAGTATGTGACTTATTTATATGCGTTGGAATTGTGTGGATGACTAGTTTCCAGATCCTTTGACGGATCTTGATTTGCATGTCTGTAGCTCTTTGAATCTTAGTTTTAGTACTGACTGGTCGTGTTGTCCAGATTACAAACATACCCTATTTTGCTTGTTTATGTGACTTTATATCACCCATACTTGCTGATGTGATTCCCTGAACCTAGCCCTGATTATATCATGTTAGTTTGAAACCATTTAGCGCACATTCATGTCTATTTGATAACCATAAATAAAAGTAATCAAGCCGGAATTTATGGGACAGATCTAGTAGAGGGAAAGCATAGAAACGTGTACTTGGAGGCGGACCAATGGGTTCGGACTGTTCTGTTACTGATTACCTGATTACATGCTTCCCTATAGGAAGATGTACTCGGAGGCGGACCACTAGGTTCGAACTGTTACTGTTACTGATTACCTGACTGCACACTTTCCTATAGGAAGGTGTACTCGGAGGCGGACCACTAGGTTCGAAATGTTACTGCTACTGTTACTGTTACTGATACCTAAGTACACTGCCCTATAATATCCCCTACGAAATCTACATACGCAACTGTTTTGACTGTAGCAACCATGTGATAAAAAGATGGCACATGAAGTGCTACCTAGTTAGTAATACCCACAAGACTGTAAGAACATAAACTGAGACAGTTAGACTGAGACTGATATACTGAGATTGTTGCACTGATACTGACATACTGTTAACCTGAAACTGATATACTGTTATCCTGATTCACTGATATATTGAGATGCTGTTACTAGAGACTGTTAGATACCTTATGACACTGCCTTTAACATAAAACAACTGAACTGTTAGGGTACCATGCTAGATATTATTGTTGATGCATTACGACCTGTTATTAGTTAGTTTTCCCCCATGTGCTTGTATCCTACTCTATTTGTAACCCGGACTTGCAATTAACGGGTACTTGTTTTCTCCTTTTCTCTTTTTCCTGCAAATTTACTTATTGCAGATCAGGTTGGACAACTGCTTGATGGTAATGGCGAAAAGAATTATTAAGTTGGAAATTTCTGTTTTCTGCTTTTTATTAGTTGTTGCTTGAACAATGAACAAGTTGTATTTGGTTTATTTGGATATTATTTGTATTGGGCGATGTGACCCAGAATATTGTTTTTCTCCAGACTCTGTTTTATTTGGGAATATTGTATTTGATTTCAAATAAATTTCTGTTGGTAAATTGTTTCAAGTATTCGTGAATGGTTGTGCCTTTTGCTTCCGACTCTGATTATATTGTGATATATTGTAAAGAATTCTTGAACAGCTTAAGGATGATTATAATCATTCGCTGGGCTTTTGTTACGTGCTCGTATTCCGTATTTTTGGGAAGCGGGGCGTGACATATACACAATCAAATTCCGATCATATCGAAATCAAAATTCAACAACGTCTTCAACTCTCCAACTCTCCTCCAACTCCAAGTGATCAAGTCTTCAACTCTCCTCCAAGCTCTCCTCAACTCTTCAATTCCGGATTTGAGGATTTCTACTTCTACTTCTATTCTTATTTTCATGAATTTTTTTATATACGTGTATTCACGGTGAACGATATCAAAATTTCATACATCTCTTCTTATTTTATTTTTGTTGTAGTTATATTTTTTCGTATCTTAACCGTTTGTTAGTTTTTTGATCTTCTCTCTCTCAACCCTCTTGTTTTCTAGATTTTTTTTTGTAACTCATCGCTCCTACATTGTGTAGTTTTTTTTTTACATACATTACTACATTATGTCTAGATCACGCGGTAGCGGTCATAGCCTAGGCCACCAATTGTCTCAATTAGTGAGCCCGCCGAAGAGTACCATGATCCTCCTACCCAACAATGGGGTACACATGATGAGTTTGTAGAAGACATACAATTACAAGAAGAAGAAGAACAACCAACCGAAACAACACAATCCCCTAGTGGTAGGAAAAGTAGAGGGGAAAGTAGTGATTAGCATAAATTTTACGATTTTATCCCGGATGAAGAAACTCCGGGTATAGGTTTGAAAGTTTGTAAAACATGTTCTAAGCAATACAAATTCAAGAGGGGTGATGACACCGATACAATTAAGCGACACATCCTAAATAACCATAAAGATCTTCTTGTTGACCTATCCAGCCAACAAAAAATCCACTCTAGGACCGATCTAGTTGATAGCCACCCTTATGATCCCGATCTTGTTCGTCGGGAAATGGCTCGATTAGTAATAAAGGAAGAGTTACCATTTTCCTATCCCGATAGTAGGGACTTGAAAATTTTAATCAAACAACCTTAAACCTTCATTTTAGAAGAATCCCGAGAAATACTTGCAAATCGGATTGTTTTAAAGTGTACAATAAAATGAAGGACATTTTGATTGCAATTTTATGGAGTTTAACTTGTAAAGTTAGTTTAACTTCGGATTGTTGGACATGTGTCATCAATATTCCAATGATGGGAATAATCTGTCATTGGATTGACAATGATTGGATTCTTCAAAAAAGAATCATATTACTTGCCGCGTTGCCCTATCCCCATAGTGGCGTTGAAATAGCAAACCGTATTTTAAAAATTTGTAATGTTTTTCATATTCGTGATAAAATTATGTGTATTAGTTTTGATAATGCATCTACAACAATGCATCAATTAGTACTTTAAAATCCGCATTAAACCCTCCATCTGACAATATTTTTCATGTCAGATGTGTATGTCATATTTTAAATTTATGTGTTCAAGATGAATTAAAAATAGTCGATTCATATATACATAAAATTAGAAATTGTGTACATTTTATTGCATTAAGTGGCACCGTATTTCATGAATGGAAAAATTGGTGAAGGATTTCAAATGTACCTTTTAGAAAATTTTCAAAGGATGTTAAATACCGATGGAACTCTACTTTTGATTTACTACATGTTGTTACCGAATATAAAGCATGTATAAATGATTTTTGTATCGCAAAAAATATGCCAAATTTTGAAATGACTCCCACCGATTGGTTTTATGCCGAATCTTTGTTGAAATTTTTCGAACCTTTTAAAACCGCAACTTTAAAATTTTCAAAATCATATGAATCTACTTCAAGTAGTATTTTTATTTCAATAGTTACTATGATGCAAACTTTTGACGAAATGTTAAATGATGCTTTTGTTTGTGATATTGTAAAACCTGCATACAAATTTTTTGTGAAGTATTTTAATCCTCCTCCTATGTTGTTTTGTGTTGCTACCGTTATGAATCCTCGTATCAAATTAGAAGGTACGAAGAGTTTGATTGAAATATTTTTTGCATTACTTGGAGAAGTAGAAAAAGAAATTGATTGCTTAGAAAAAGAAATTGATTGCGCTTCTTTTTTAGTTAAATTTGAATCTACATTAAATAACTTGTATGATTATTATGATAGATCTTTTGCTTCTAGTAGTACAACTTCTGTAGTTAGTTCTTCTTCTGCTACTTCCAAAGGTAAGGGTAAAAGTAAATTTGATGATAAAACATTTAATTTACTTGCACAAATTCAATCCAGAAAACCTAGGACCAATCAACCAAATCAATTAAATTGGTATAACTAACAAAATTCTGAGTCTTCTACTTCTTCACTAGATATTTTACAATGGTGGAAAGATCATGAACACACTTATAGTATTCTTAAATATATGGCTAAAGATCTACTAACTCCTCCTATCTCTACAGTTGCTTCTGAAAGTGCATTTTCTTCAAGTGGCAGGATTCTAACTGATTACATGAATCGTTTGAAGTTCGACTCGTAAGAGATGCTCGTTTGTACAGAAGACTGGCTGAAGGCTGAAGATATGACACAAGGAAAAACATTATCTACGTCCACAAGTGGGAGCAACTCGCCGGAAGAAGAACAACAACAACATCAATATCAACCAAAATAAAGAATTCAAGACCAACAACAACAAGTCAACAACAACAAATTGAAGGCCATCAACTTGAAGACAATTGTAAATAAATAAAAAATTGTATTAAATCTTTGCTTGTTATTTCAAATTAGAAAATTGAAGTAAACTGAAATTGTATATAAGAAATATGTTAGTGTATAAAACTAATTTGTGAAATCTTTATTTCTTATTAGAAATTGTGAAAATTGTATAACTTGAAATCATATGAATAATATTTTAATATTTTTTGGTAATTTCACTCTTTCAATATTATTATTATTATTACGATTTTTAATGTTTATTATTATTATTATTATTATTGTAAGTTTTAAAAAAATTCTATCTAAACGGGCCAACTCGCGACCCGATCCGGATTGGACCCGAAAGGGTTCACGAGTTGGGCGGGTCGCCATTTCCTCTCTTCGATCCAGCCCGGCCCGGCCCGGCCCGGTTAAGCCACCAATCCGATCCGAACCCTCCCAAGTCAACCTCCAACCCGGACAGGTCCAGCCCGATCCGTTCCGGTCGACCCGAATGCCATCAACATACCTGACACACTCATACCGTACTCTCCTGCTGGAAATTCGTCCTCCTGTATATAAGTTACAGAATATCTACAAACATCATCATCATCATCATCATCATACAAATGGAAAAAAAAACATAAGGATCTCGGCATGTGAAACTGTACGAGAGATGCACATAAGAGCCGTAATTGTCTCTACTCCTCATAGTTATATTGCTCCTACAATTTTCAACATCTGGGATGTCACATGTTCACAGTCTAAATAACAAGCAAAACAAATTGTTTCAGTAAATATTAATTTTATCGAGACACGATCACGCATCAATTTAATTTTATCAGCTACAAAATCTGCAAATAATTCAACACCGAAAGGACAAACCCTTGGCAGAAAGTGCCGGAGCCGAAGCGCGAGAACAACGCAAGCGAAGCCCCAAACACGTCGCCATATTTTCCGGGTGCGACGGCGAATGGTTTCAGGTCGGGCGCCTTAAATCCGTTAGGAGGAGAGACGGCGGGTTTCGGATCCGATTGGACCGAAACGGATGGAGAAGGGGAATCTTGAATATCCGCGGAAATTCGAAACTTCTTTGTGGTTTTAGGTGGCCGGAAAACCGGGAGTGAGAAGGCGGTTCGAGCTCCGACCATGGTTTTCGGGCGAGTTAAAAAGGTGGGATTTTTAGGGCGAGTAGTAGAGTGGAGAGTGAGTGAGTGGTGGTCGGAGTTTTAACATGGGAATGTTTGGTTGGAAGTCAAACTTTTACAAAGCAGCAAGAATGGTAGAGAAAAAAATTGTAAAAATGAATTCTGAAAAAGTGATTTGGTTGGATGTATGTTTACTGTAGCTGCAACGTCTCGAATTTTAAATACATGTAATTCGTACCGTAAACAAGATCTTTTACTTCAATTCGAACAAATTTACAAAGATTTTAAAACTTTTTCATTACACAATATTTGTTACAAAAATACACAACGAAAGTTACAACAAAACATACAACTTTGATATTCAACAACTTTAATTTGAAAATAATCATCAGCATCAATTCATTTTTTTATGTCTTTTGCTAATCCAAGTCCTGTATTAGAAAACTGTTGGCACATCAGTTGCATACAACTGACGCAATGCTATAATACAGCGATTCTCTTACTTTAGCAAACACAAACTTGAATGCATAGTAAAGTATAAAAAGTGACACTTCTAAACATGTCAGTGTATGATGAACTTAAATGCCTAATGTAGATTTACACTACGATGCACTAATGCACACTTGTTCGGATTCTATGCATCTCATACTACATAGGTCCGAGAGCAAACCCTTATCGTACTCCTCAATATATGGTTTAATCCCTCGCTATGAAATACAACTACGGTGATTAATATAAGATTTAGATATCCTGTGAGTATCTAGTAGCACCCCGATAATTCTTGAGAATCGCTCTCCTACTTCGAGTCGTAACTCTGATAATTCTGGAGGTGAAACCCACACCGCGAACTATGACCCCGATAATTCTTGAGAGTCGTTCTCCCACCGCGAGTGATTTTTGGACATCACGTCTCACACCTCGATAATTCTGGAGACGAAACTCATACCGCGCTGTCATAGGTATCCCATCACACAAATACACTATGAGAGTCGCCTCGATCCGGATAATTCTGAAGAAATATCTCCTACCGCGAGTGATTTTGGACGTATTGCCTCAAACCCCGAAAATTCTGAAGATAATCTCCCACTGCGAATCATATGTGACCCTCATACCCATATTTGCCCATACTTCATCACATCTCCCGCTAGTGCTTGTCCTTAAGTTTAGTTATAATCATCACAATCTAGAGCTAGCTTACCTTACCGGACTTAAATCAACACGAGAGAAAGTCAGCCCACACTAACTACTTCTTAAAGAGAAAGTTAACCCACACTGGTTATGTAACGTCCCGGATCCCCGTTACCGGACCTCCATGATGCAACTAGAATCTTTGCCTTCAAATGCATCTCAACACAGTAATAACACAGAAATTTAAAAACTTTTTATTGCCAAATAAAGTCATTACATCATTGATTACAACCGATATCTTGTTCTTGGACAAGGAGTACAAATTACATCAACTCATTACAACCTATTACAAATATTTATAAACTCCACTTGTAAAGTTAACAGCTGCCTCCCGGAATGGCAGTCGACGGCTCACTACCGAAGCTCCGCTGAATGGTCAATCTGCTTCCCTGGGGCATGCTCATCGGCTTGAGTCTTCTGCTGCGCGACTCTAATATTCTGCACCTGTTTGAAGGGTAGAGTCGATACCTTAAAGGTGGGGAACGTCAGTACTTCGACTGACGCAAAGCTGATAATAACAACGATCCTCTAAACTACAAGCACAACTATAATTTTATGCAAAGAGAAAAGTGATGTGTCAAAACAAGGGTTTAATGGATTCGGGTTCTAATGCAGTGATATGCCATGATCCTACGACTAGATGCAACAATTCACATGTCTGACTCTAATGCAAGCAAGACTTTGGAAATGAATGCATCCCATACTACATACGCCCCCAAATCTAAACGTCTTTCTCCACAGTTTAGGGATTCAAACCCTCGCCATGCATCCTACTCTTGTACTCAACCTGTTCCCAATAGATTGTCCGTTGCCCAAGGAGGTTGCAGTTGGTCGGTCTAGTTCCGCCACTGCAGTGCCTAAGTGATGGTCGTGTTTGCCACTCAGTACCCACGTACGGACCTCTTCAGAAAGCCGCGTTAAAGACGGTCGTAAGACCGTTGTACCTACCTGGTACCCTGACGTCAATGATATGTGCGTTCACCCCCTCACTGGGGTAAGAAGTGATGTATGAAGTAACCCACGTGCATAGGAACGTAATGTCCTCGATGGTCAAATCTCCCCATCCTCCCGTTCCTTACTCCGGCAAACTTTGGAAATTAACAGATCGAGATACGAGACCGAGGACTCAATCATGAGTACCAAAAATGTATCCCTACGATAAGAGAGCACAACACCCGACTATGATCTGCTAGTACTAATGCAATTACAAAACCCCTAATGCACCACTCTAATCCCAGCCTTACTCTAAACACTTCGGTGGAATGAGACTGCTTCCAAAAATTCTGCTTATCGACCTCTGGCCCTGGCGATACCAGTTCGGTTCGCTACTTTCCCTAGCTTAGAGTTTGTCCAGCACCATGGCCTGCATTCACTCCTAACCGGGCAATGAATGTGTGTGTTCACCCCTACCCGGGCAATGAACTTGTGTGTTTATCCCCATTGAGCTTAATTTGACGGCATGGCTTGGACGTCCTACGCTTCGGTGGAAGTTCATAACTTAGGGTCGACAAACGTAGGGTATCACCCTACCCTAGTGACTAACTCGAGTCACAAGTCCACCATGGAAGTCAACAAAACCAACAATAGATACCAAACATCCCCAGACAAAGAGTTATCAACTCTAATGGATACACAAGGGAAAGATCCTCACAACACCTAGTCAAAACCCAAGACTAAGCAACCTACGGGGATTCTGTCCAAAACTTAAAAAGGTCATAACTCCCTCAATACAACTCTGATTGGGGTGTACAAGCCCAATCCGGAAAGGTAAAGACCTAGGCTACAACTTTCTAGTTGATCATAACCTCAGATTCCATCATTTAAGTCTTCAAAATGACCTCTCAAATCTCAGCCTGTGTATTTTCTGTACACTGGCTGCTTCTTACTAGTAGCATAAGTCACTACCTACTCATCAGAATGCTACAAACCCAAGTTCTATGAAAAGGTGTGGGTGTCCTCAACAATCCTCTAGTTGGTCACAAGTCCAAAATATGCCATTAGATCTCCCTAAAACACACATTACTCTCAAGTGTACCAAGTCACACACTAAGACTTTCTCAATCAGAGCACTCAGCTCAAATCCTGGTCTCTATCCAGTTTTGAAAAAATCATATTAAATCAACCACTCACTGGACTTACCTCAAATAGGACTTTTTAGAAAGGTCTTGATGTCTACTACAATCCTCTAAGGAAACACTTCCTCAAAAGTTGCTCTTAAGGAGTCTCAATTGTGTCATCTCTACAGGGTGTCAAATCTGACTGAATCCAGCACAGTACGTGCTATAAAAATCATCATAAATCCTATACTCATCCAATAGTCACAAAACTTATAGTAAAGAAACTAGACTTCATAAATAACATCATGAAAAATGTTTCATGTCCAAATTTCAAGTATACACTGAGTTCTTCATGTTTCAATTAAGCATAAAGATCATCTTGTTCTTCAGTCACAGTTCTATCTAATGTTGATAGATTAATTTTGAATATGTCTGTAAAATCATCCAATTAATTTCTTGATTTTTCCATAGAGTCTAGATACATATAGAAAAACGTGGTAAAAATTTCAAATTGATATCATGTGCCAATTAATTATGAAAAATCCAACAATATCAGGTATCACAGTAAACAATTTCTGCTACTGTCTTACGGAACTGTTGCACAAATGGATTTTATTAAAATACCAAAAAACCTCAGAAAAATCCTAAATAATTCAAGAATCATCTATACACATAAAGTAACAATCTATAAAAATTTCATCATCAAATTCTTTGTGGTTTGCTCTCTGGAAATTCTAGAAAATGGCATGCAGATCAAGATTCTAGTTCTAGTTTCAGATTTCAACTTCCAATCTCTTAAACAATTATTCTAACTCCTACTACTTCACATGCATGCAAGAAATCAAAAAGAAACAACAAGAAAATTTTAGAGAAACTCCCCACCCTGAGTTGATTGTGGAGTATATGATAGCTTTGAGCTTCACTTCTCCAAGAGTTCACTCCAAGACCTCCTTCTTCAATCCTTTTTTCCTTTCTCTCCTTCTCATTCTTTCCTTGGGTTTGAGTTGTGAAAATTTCAAAATTTGGAAGAAGAAATGAGGGGTTTTTAATGGGAAAATGAGTGAGGAAAGAAAGAGGAAGGTGGGGTAGTAGGGTGTAGACGGGTGGTTTTGTGAGAAAAACCATGGTCTTTTGCTCTTGGTTTGGGGTACAATGGTTGGCTGCCCTATTCAGTCCTTATTTGGGTTCTTAGATGAGAGATGAGAGGTTTATCGAGTGTACGCAAGATATACTCATCGTAGTATCATACAGTGATATATTTGCATAAGTATCGTATAAAAAACTAGTGTTTATACCAGTATCGGTCCTTCTCATTCTCGCATCGTCTAGAACACAACCATCCTTATGAACCGCCCCGCAAACCTAACCGCACACCAACGATAGCAAAAATCCAACAAAACACTGCAATCATGTGCACGCATACAGACAATACATACACACACACACACACACACACACACACACACAAGCATTGTTCTCCTCAAATTGTCATTATTCACAAAATTCCGGTTACTAAGGATCTCGCCTAGCCTCTAGATTCTAACAACCATCTCACTATAGAGATCAGTCATGTTATACCGAACCTCAACATAAACATTTTTAACCATCATTTCTCTTTATCCACTTTCTTCATATTTATAGATCATGAAGTGTTCACTTCTATAACAACATTCAACAACAATTTCTCAAATCAAAATTTTGTAAATAATTCATTGGTTAACGAACTAAATCATTCACTTTAATAATATTCTATGCTATTCCAATTAATCATCAATTCTTAATACCAAAATTCTTAGGATTAATCACTAGAAGTACCTTATTTAAATATCATTCTTATACTTTGATGTTATTATGAACCAGCTCTTGAAATCTTTAATCATATACATTTTCTTCTTAAACTTGAATTCAAAACTCAACCAATACATGAATATGACTTTAAATTCTCAAAATATCTATTAGAATAATATGAAATAATCCCCAAGTGTTCTAATAACATCCTCTAATATTTTTATAATTTTTTCCAAATTTTAAAACTTGAAAAAGATCATAAAATAAAAATAAAACCCCAAAAAAGGTACAACCGGATTCGAACCAGGTCCAACAACGACCCAGTCCACAGCCAAACCAATGAGCTAACTCACATTTGTGAATAAACCCCAACTCAGTGATTTAAATACTCCTCTACTATTATTAATTAAAAAGAAAAGGGGCATCCCAAGCCTCGAACTCGAGCACAACCAGAGGCCCAAGCCATATTGCGCTCATGCGCTAACCAAGATACCCAAACGTTACAACTGATAGTATATGGGTTTGAAACCTTACAACTCAGTCTCTGATTTCAACTCATTTCAATTTGTTCATCTATTTTGATTTCTATTATTTCCATCATAATTAATACTATGAAATTATCTTTCTAAATTTCCAGAAATGCTTCTTCACTGATTTTATCTATATTAAAGTGAAATTTCACACAAATATTGGAAATAGTAATTTTTGAAAACCTTCATAAACATATACTTTTATTTACCATCATGACTACCTTTTTATAGCAACTAACATGAATATTTTTATTTCCTCTTAGCAATTCTCATCTTCCAATAATTCACCCTTAATTGTACATGAAATTTAACAACTTTTTACACCTATAATTTGTATACATAATTTAATCATGGCATACTACCATATGCCTAACAATACTACAGCATGCTCTAAATACAATTTTAATTTGACAACATAACAAGTCTATATTGAAACTTTCAATTAGCATGCATTATTTCACATTATTAATAAAATTATAGATAACAATACAACATGAATCACAAAAGTAATTAAAGAACTCATACCAATTATCAATTTCAAATATAATCTACCTAATCATGCACTCTACAACAATTTAGAAAGCAAAAGAGACACCCACCTTTTTCTTGATGAAAATTGTAAATAGAACTCCTAAAAAATTGCTCCAAGCTCCAAAAAAATTGCCTTCTCCTCCTAAGCAAAATGAAAACTGAAATCTCTTCAAGCCAAAATTTGAGCTCTCTCTTTTCCTCTTCTCTTTCTTTTCTTTTGATTGAGTTTTGTGTATGTTCATGTTAAAGGAGGGGGGGTATTTATAGGAGTATTGTGTGGTTGAGATGACTCCCACTACTCAATTTAACTACCCACTTTCCCACTCACTCTCTCAACTCTCCCCTCTCTCTTACATGTGGTCGGCCAACTCTAGGGTGCACAACACGTGCACGTGCACCCTATGTGCACACCACTTCTCATTCTATTATTAATTGTTATTAAATTAAATGTAGTTGCACGTTACATGACAAGTGTACTAGACTTTAAAATGTGTATTTAAATGTAGAATTAATCTTCGGCCTCTATTTGGTAATTAATTTTTGGTGAGCTTCAAAATAGAATTTAGGCCTATTGGGTTTAATTAAAATAAATTACACAAATGTGACAAATAAAATGAGAAGAAAAATGTGCATGACTCATAAAAAAATTTAGGGACTAAAATGCTAATAATTTTACGTGCTATGCACGTGCAAAAAATATAAAAATTATTTTTTTCTGGAATGTTACAACACTCCCTCCTTAAAATAGTTCCGTCATCGGAACTACGCTTAAAAAGTGAGAAAAGCAAAAGAAATAAAATTACAGTGTTTAGGCGAAATGCTTGGGATGGACCTTCATCATCCTCTCATCTGATTCCCAGGTAGCTTCCTCAACCAGTTGATTCCTCCACACAACATTGATCATAGGTATAGTTTTGTTCCTCAAAACTTTCTCCCATCGATCCACAATCTTCGCTGGATGCTTCTTGTAGCTCAAATCTATTTGTAGACCTTCTGGCACTTCTGGAAAGTGATGATTCGGACCAGGAATGTAGCCTCATAGCATAGATACGTTAAAATACATTGTGTACTTGGGCTAGCTCTCCCGGTAATTCCAACCGAAAAGCTGTCTTCCAAATTCTCTTCAATATCTTGTATGGTCCTATGTACCTTGGAGCTAACTTTCTTCCTTTCCCAAATCGAATCACACCCTTAGTTGGAGATACTTTCAGGAAAACATAGTCACCTTCTTCGAACTCCAGATCCCTTATCCGATTGTCAACATAACTCTTCTGTCTGCTCTGTGCATCAACCGGCCTCTTTCTGATCAACTCAATCTTCTCTGAAGGCTGTTGTACTATTTCCAGTCCATACATCTGCCTTTCTTGCACTTCATACTAGAACACCAGAACACCGGTGTTCTACACTTTCTCCAATATAAGGCCTCATATGGTGGCATACCGATGCTAGTCTGAAAGCTGTTGTTGTAGGAAAATTCCACCAGAGCTAAGTGCCTCTCCCAGATGCTACCGAAATCCATCACACAACACCTCAACATGTCCTCCAACACACGATTGACTCTCTCAATTTGTCATCAGTTTGAGGATGAAAGATGGCACTGAAGTCAGTCTTAGTCCCCAAAGCTGCCTGAAGATTCCTCCAAAAATGCAATGTGAATCGTGCATCTCGATCTGACACAATCGATACGGGAATTCTATGTAGTCTTACAATATCCCCGATGTACAATTCCGCCATCTTCTCCATTGACCAAGTGATCTTCATCGCTAAAAAGTGAGCAGATTTGGTTAATCGATCCACTATTACCCAAATTGCATAATTCCCTTTTGAACTTTTAAGTAGCCCAGTGATGAAATCCATGCTGATGTTCTCTCATTTCCACTCCGGAATAGGATATGGCTGCAACAATCATCTGGGCCTCTGATTCTCTACCTTGATTTGTTGACAAGTTGCACATCTGGCAACAAACTCCGTTACATTCCGCTTCATCCCCAACCACCAGAAATGCTGCTTGGTATCCTTGTACATCTTGGTACTCCCTAGAGGCACTGATAAAAGAGTGGTGTGTGCCTCCTGTTGAATGCTTTCCTTCAAAACCTTTCTCTAAACCACAACACTTCGTCCTTCACTTGGATATCTGACAATTTGCCTACACTGACTGCTCTTTCATCTTCTGGATTTCTGGATCAGACTTTTGACCGTCGATAATCTGCTCTCTCAATGTGGGCTGAAGTCTCAACTGTGCTAAAGATGCTCACAGTCCTTGTAACACAACTTCGATTTTAGCTCGATCGAGCTCCTGTGTTAGTTTCTCCTGAGTTGTGATCAAACAGGACAAGGAGCTCTTCCGACTGAGCGCATCCGCCACCACATTTGCTTTGCCTAGATGATACTTTATTTCAGGATGGATATCCTCTAGCACCTCCTACCACCTCCTCTGCCTCAAATTCAGATCCCTTTGCTGATAAATATACTTCAGGCTCGTGTGATTTGTGTACATATTGACATTCTCTCCGTACACGTAGTGCCTCAATTGCTTCAAAGCAAAAATAACTGATGCCAACTCCAGATCATGGTTTGGGTAATTTTTATCATGAGATCTCAATTGCCTAGACCCATAAGCTTTTACCTTTCCTTCTTGCATCAACACACAGCCCAACCCTCGATGTGAAGCATCGTTGTATACATCATAATCAATCCTTGCTCTCGGCAAAGTCAATATTAGAGCGGTAGTCAATCTCTCCTTCAACTCTTGAAAACTTGTTTCGCACTGCTTCGTCTACTTAAAACTTACATTCTTCCTCGTAAGTCCCGCGAGTGGCACGGCTATCTGAGCATAGCCTTGAATAAACCTCCGGTAGTAACCAGTCAAGTCCAAGAAACTTCTGGTCTCCTTCACTGTTGTGGGTCTTGGCCATTCCCTCACTGCCTCTATCTTTTGCGGATCAGTGGCCACTCCCTCCTTAGAAATGATATGACTCAGGAACGCGACTTTGGACTTCCAGAAGTCACACTTGGATAGTCTGGCATACAGCTTCTGTTCCTACAGCTTCTTCAATACCTCTGCTAAATGCTCAACATGTTCTTCTTCTTAATTGGAGTATACCAGAATGTCGTCGATAAATACCACGACGAAAGAGTCTATGAATGGTCGCAGGACCCTGTTCATCATGTCCATGAATATAACCGGTGCATTCGTTACTCCAAATGGCATAACCAAGAACTCGTAATGCCCATGCCGAGTTCGGAACACAGTTTTGTGCACATCCTCTTCCTTAACACGAACTTGGTGATAACCCGACCAAAGATCTATCTTGAAGAAAACTGTAGCTCCTTGTAGTCGGCCAAATAAATCAACGATTCGCAGAATCGGTTACTTATTCTGGAGGTTTACCTTGTTCAGTTTCCTATAATCGATGCACATCTTCATCGATCCATCCTTCTTCTTCACCAATAAAACTGGCACTCCCTAAGGTGACACACTCGGTCTGATAAAACCCTTGTGCAAAAGCTCTTCAATCTGCAAAAGCTCTTCAATCTTCTTCTTGACCTCTTGCATTCGATACTGGCATTATAGATCGACATCAAATCTATGCCAATGATTATATCGACCCCCAAGACTGCCAACTCTATGAGATCGATTCCAAAGACTCTTCCACCAATCTCGAGGTCACACCCTGCATAGTATCGATCAATAGTCAATGTTTCTCCTGACGGAGTAGCTATCGCTAATACCTTGTCGGGGAAAATTTTTGTTCAACTCCCAACCGTTTAGCAAATTTAGGTGACACGAAAGTGTGGGACAATCCAGTATCAAACAAAACAGTAGCTTTTATTTCATTTATTAGAAGTTCCCCTGTTACATAATGAATAGTCTCAGTACATAACATTCCTCTAAAACTTGAAATAACAACATTAAAACTCTATTCAGTTGCGCCCATCCTGATGATGACATTGTTGGCATCATTTGCATCCTCTGTAGTTAGAGCGAACACTCACCCCTGCCAGTACGGTTTCTTCCCCTGTTATGCCTACTTCTGCCTCTGCCCTCCCTGCTGGAGCTGTGGGCAATAAGGCTTGGTATGGCCTTCCTTCCCATAGTTGAAGCAAGGATATGGGGTTCTGTGGCTTGGTACATTCGGTCCTGAAATGGCCCGATTCCCTACAATTGTAATAGGTCACTCCTGGGGCCCTGGTACCTCCATTGCTCGGCCTCCCCGTCACAGCGATGACATTTGCCCTAGTTGGTCTGAACCTCTGTGCTGGGGGCTGCCCCTTGAAGTTGCTTGATGCTGCGGGCCTCTTGCAAGTACTCTAGTTGTTCCTTTTGATCTGCGCCAATTGATACTGCTCCATGTCAACCTTTGTGGCTGCAACCCTTCTGACCAGCTTGTCGAACTTCCTTATACCGAGGGGTATCATCGAGACCTCAAACTTGGCCTTAGCCCCTGCACAAATTTTTGTGCCTTCTTAGCCTTGTCGATCACTAAATTTGGTGCACACCTCGAGAGCTGAGTGAACTTCATCTCATTCTCCCGAATCGACAAGCTCCCTTGTTGCGAGCCCCGGAACTCCATTGTCTTTTTTCCTACACATCTTTAGGGAAATAGTGGCTACAGAACTCTTCCAGAAAGTCTTCCCAAGTAATAGATTCATCTCCCAGGGTTCATTTCATGGACTGCCACCAGACCCCGGCATTGTTCTCTAGCTGAATAGTGGCCAGCTTCACCTAGCTAGCCTCTGGAGTCTCCAAGACCTCGAACACTGTTTCTATCTATCGGATCTAATCGTCTGCTGCATCAGGATCTGCCTTGCCCTCGAACACAGGTGGTTTCATCCACTTGAATGATTCCACCAATTTAATTACCTCTGGGACTTGCATTGCCTGCCCTGCCCTGGTATTTCGATTCACACTTGCAGCAAATGTGTTGAAAGTTTGGTACACCCGAGCCAGTTCTGTCTCCAGATCAAGCATGTTGCCTTTGCCGCTGGATCCTTCACTATTTCGAGTTCTCCATCCGACCATTTCTGGGTCATAAAACTTTATTAATCACCAAAAATAGAAACAACATAGACTTTTCTTCCCACATAATTTATTTATTTCCAAAAATAAACTTTATACATTTAGAAATAAAACTTGTCCATACATCTTGTACACAAAACACTAGAAAACACCAAACATAAAAATAGTCTAGATTCTACGGTTCCTCTTGGCTTCTTTGAGCTCTCCACGTAGTTAATCTATTTTCTTCTGCATTTCCTCGCATCTTTGACGACATTCTTGTTTTTCCCATTGAGTTTTGTTGTCTAGCTGGGTGAAATGCCGAGCATTCCTATGTCAAATCTTCTCTAGCTCCCACACTCGTTGACTCAGAACTATAATGTTCTGCTTGTCCTCTGCATGATGAGCTTCCAATTGGTTTACTCTCCACTTATGGATGTTCAATTGCTTCCGGAGAGAAGTAATGATGTGGTCCTTCTTGTCTCAAACTGGCTCTTCATCCGAGGATTCATCTGGGGAATCAGGTGGAGGTAGAGTGATCTCTCGAGATTCTGGTAGTTCTCCCTCTTCTTCTTCTGTGTCTTCCTCTTCTTCTTCTTCAGGGCCTTCTTCAAAGAACCATTCTACTTCTTCCACCGGGTCTTGGTTATCAGCCATCTTATAGGGAAAGGGAGGAGAAGATATCAGTGTATAGAGGAACACAAATGTAAATCAACTTACATTTTGATATGGCTAAAAATGGGGTTAAATCAGAACCGTCCAAATCGGGCACGAATCTTGAAGACCAGGGGTAAAACGGTAATTTCACCTACCAATAGGTCTGAAGCGGGTACTGGTTCTCCTCCTCGGAGACCCACTAACCCGCGAACGGATCCACCTCAACTGGGTGCGGGTTTCAACCCGCAGCAAACCCGGTCCAGAAAGGATAGAATTAGGGTTTCTGATTAATCCTAATCAACGGCCCTGATTCATATCTATCCTTTCGCTGGGGATTAGGGATTACATTCCTTATCTAACCACAGGGATTACATTCCTAATCTGATCCCAGCGGTGCCTATAAATACCCCCCATCCATCTCCATTAAGAGGTAATCAATCTTTTGCCAGTTTTACGCTCTTTCATAATCACTTCTGATTACTGACTTGAGCGTCGAACGGTGCGTTGCCGGGAACAACCCCGGTGTCTCGTACTTTTTGCAGGTAAACGGCAGGAGCAATGGTCAAACTCCGGCAGAACAGGTAACAGGTTTGTTATTCAAAGTTTCCCGAGAATCCACAATTACTATCTGTTTGCCCCAACACCAGATTCAGCAGCAACAGATTGGCGCCGTCTGTGGGAATCAATGAATAGCAGCCTCCCTTCTTCCTGCTGGTCAGATCTTCTCCAGCCATGCCTCCTAGGAAAGCCAGATCCAGAGGGTCCAACCGAGGACCCAACCCCGATCAGCAACAGGAAGTCCCCATCCAGCCCGCTCAGCAGCAGGGGCAACTTCCTCCTCAAGTCGAGGACCCTCTCCAACAGGACCTGCCTCCTTCTCAGAATCAACAACCTCTTAAGGGTCCCAACCCGCAGAAACAACCTCTCCATCCGGACCACGTCTCCATCCACAATGCCTCTTCGGATTCTATGACCTCCCACAATCCCCGAGCTTCCGACCTTCGCAACACCGTCCTCAATCGGCAGAAGGATGAGGATCTTTGCTGCCGTCTGGATGAAAAGCGGGCCCGAGAGGGAGCCTCCCACCAGCAACGTCCGGATGAGTGATCTCCTCACCACCGGGACTACAGAAGGTCCCCTATCCGAAGGGGGCGGAGAGAGTCCCCCGAGCATCACAGGAAAAGACCCCATTCCCCTGCCGGTCGACAACATCCTAGGAACGATGAGGCACCCATCACCCGTGCCGAGTTCCAGCAGTTCCAAGCAACCGTCCTACAAGCTCTCAATCTCCGTCCCAACAACACCAATGCTCCAAGGATTCCCTCTCCTCCTCCGGTCCGAAGTCCTCGCCGACGGTCTCTAACTCCTCCTCCAGCTCCTAGCAAGCCTCGGCACATGCCAAGTCCTCGCCGCTCTAGGAGCTACCGTCGTCGTAGCCCCCGCTCTCCCTCGTACGAAGATGAGTCTAGAGGCTCGGCTGATTACCGTCGAAGGGATGACGCTATCTACCGTCGTCTCTACGAGATGGAGAGGCGCTTGGGTCAGTTGGACCGAGAAGAAGAACTTAGAGGAAGGACCCTTCGTCCTAGTCGACCTCCTTTTTCCCGAACCATAATGGATGCACCCGTACCAATCGGCTTTAAGCCTCCTCAATTCGAGACTTATTTCGGGGAGACTGACCCCGTCGATCACATCGAAAGCTTCAAGACCCTCATGCTCATCCATCAAGCTTCTGATGCTCTGCTCTGCAAAACCTTCCCCGCAACTCTCAAGGGTCCGGCTCGAGAATGGTACTCTCGCCTCGCCCCTTCCTCAATATTCTCCTTCGAGCAATTTGAGACACTCTTCATCACCCACTTCGTGAGTAGCCGCAGAACTGAGAAGACCAGCATTTCACTACTCTACCTCCACTAGAAGAAGGGTGAGAAGCTGAGAGACTATGTGAAAAGGTTCACAGCTGAAGCCAGGTCCATAGCATCCCTCGACCAGTCGGTCGCTGCAGCAGCATTTCAATCCAATGTCCTAAACTCCAGCCTCTGCTCCTCCCTCGCCAAGAAACCCCCACAGAACTTCTCTGACCTGCTCCTCCGCAGCAAAAAGTATATTCGGGCCGAAGAAGCTGAACACCGCCCCAACTTGGAGGGGTCTTCCTCCGGGTCTAAGAGAAAAGGAACGGAAGAGGAAGGGGCCAAGAAGCTTCAGAAGGATAATGGCGGCCAGCGCCGACCTCTCCCCAGATTCGAGAAATTTACTCCTCTCACTACCAATGTCTCCACCATTCTAATGGAAGTTGAGAAGGAGGGGGTCATACATCCTGCTCCGAGGATGAACACCCCCGCCAAGAAGAGGGATAAAGAGAAGTGGTGCCGTTAACACCGGAACCATGGCCACGACACCAATGATTGCCGGGCCTTGAAGAATGAGATAGAAGCCCTCATCCAGAGGGGGCAGCTGACCAGGTTCGTGAGAAAGGACCGAGCCAACCTTCCTCCCCCGCCTCGGGGGGCTAATAAGCGTCCTGAACGCGATGAAACGCCCGACTTCGAAGAGGAGCGTGTCCTACACCTCATTCATGGGGCCCAATGGGGGGCTCCTCAAACTCCTCTCGAAAGGTGTTCATTACGGAAGTCAATTCGTTCGCGCCACCCCTCCTCCTAAAGGCCTCGGAGTGCCCGTCACATTCTCAGACGAAGACCTTGAAGGTGTCCGCACCCCCCATTGTGACGCACTCGTCATCAATCTCCATATGGCGAACTTCAAAGTGGAGAGGATCCTAGTGGATAATGGCAGCTCCGTTAACATCCTCTTCCTCGCCGCTTTCAAAGGACTCAAACTATCCCGAGACAGACTTAAGCCCGTCGGCTACATGCTGCATGGGTTCACGGGAGTGCCAGTGACTATTGAAGGGGTGATCACCCTCGACGTAACCGCTGGCAAAACTCCTACTACCCGAACTGATTCGATGGACTTTATGGTCGTGGATGTCCCTGCAGCTTACAACGTCATTTTGGGTCGGCCCGGCCATGCTGCCCTTGAAGCCGTCCCCTCTGCCTATCACCTCAAAATGAAATTTCCCACCCGGGCAGGAGTAGGAGAAGTAAAAGGCAATCAGGAAACGGCCCGCAAGTGCTACATGACCTCTACCCTCGGTCCAGTCCTCTCCCTAGAAACTCTGGAAATCCCCCAGGTTGTTACCCGACCAACGTCCGAGCCGGTGGATGAATTGGAGGAAGTGCTCTTCTCTGAGCAGGATCAAACCCGAAAGTTCTTTGTTAGCAAGACCCTCCCATCCGCCCTATGCTCCAACATAGTCCAGTGCATTCGAAGGAACCGAGACCTCTTTGCTTGGTCAGCTACAGACATGCCCAGAATTTTCGAAGAGCTCTTGGTCCACCACCTCAGCGTTCCTCCGGGGTCTAAATCAGTCCAACAGAAGAGGCGCAAGTTCGCCCCCGAGAGCCAGCTAGCTATAAAAGAGGAGGTGGACAAGCTCTTGAAGGCCCGGTTCATACAGGAGGTAAACTATCCCGAATGGCTCTCGAATGTAGTAATGGTGAAGAAGTCCAATGGGACCTGGAGGATTTGTATCGATTTTACCGATCTCAACAAGGCATGCCCCAAAGACCCCTTCCCTCTTCCAAGTATCGATACTTTGATTGACGCCACTTCGGGCCATGAACTCCTCAGCTTCATGGACGCCTTCTCAGGCTACAATCAGATCCGGATGTTCCCTCCAGATATCCCGAAGAAGAGGTTGGATAAATGCTAACAGACAGATCCTCTCCGGTATTAAGAAGAGGTTGGATAAATGCTCTAAAGGCTTATGGGTCGATCAGCTCCCTAACGTGCTGTGGAACTACCGCACTACAAGATGGACCCCCACAGAAGAGAGTCCATTCAATCTCACCTATGGGTCCGAGGCTATGATCCCCCTAGAAGTCGGTATACCATCTCCTCGTCTAATGGCTTATGAAGAAGAAAAAAATGCCAGAGAGCTCCGAGCAAATCTAGACCTGATTGATGAGATCCGAGAAAGAGCTGCCATTCATCAACAAAGCTACCGAAGAAGGATCGAGTTGGCATACAATAAGAGAGTCCGTCCTACCGACCTCAAAGAAGGGGACTTGGTCCTCAGAAAGTTAGCCATCTCTTTCCCCGGTCAGAAGAGCAAACTGGCTCCAAATTGGGAGGGACCCTATAAGATCGCCAAAGTAGTTCGGCCCGGGACATACAGACTAGAAGACCTCGAAGGCAGGGAGATCCCCAGGACTTGGAATGCCGAACATCTTTTGAAATACCAAGAGAGAGCACTAACGCCTCTCTAAGTATTCTGGGATGTCGAACCGTTCCTCTCCCTTTACTTGTATTCTTTCCTTTATTTCTCTCTTGTAATAACGGTTCATAACTTTAGAAGCAGCCGAGCATTAGTCATCAATAAATAAAGCTTTTTCATATTTTACTTGTAAAACTGTTTGCATCTCTCTGCTTTTACTCTTCACCCTAACGATGGTTCAGAGTCCAACACTTGGCTCGATTCTATTTCGCAAGTTCGCTCTTAAGCGAGCTAGAAGTAGGTCGCCATTCGGAACTGCTCCCACAACCGTTGAACAACTCTAACGTTGGTTCGGAGTCCAACACTTAGCTCGATTCTACTTCGCAAGTTCGCTCTTAAGCGAGCTAGGAGTAGGTCGCCATTCGGAACTGCTCCCACAACCGTTGAACAACTCTAACGATGGTTCGGAGTCCAACACTTGGCTCGATTCTACTTCGCAAGTTCGCTCTTAAACGAGCTAGGAGTAGGTCACCATTCGGAACTGCTCCCACAACCGTTGAACAACTCTAACGATGGTTCGGAGTCCAACACTTGGCTCGATTCTACTTCGCAAGTTCGCTCTTAAGCAAGCTAGAAGTAGGTCACCATTCGGAAATGCTACCACAACCATTGAACGACACTAACGGCGAGTTCGGAGTCCAACGCTCGGCTCGATTGCTCTACCTTAGTATCCCGAGTCGAGCGGACGAGGAACCGACCTCCACATATGGAGAAAAATTCCGCCGAACCAATTTCACTGTTAGATCGTCTCAAAATGCGTACCAGAACATGATGAACGGATCGGATCGTGCCACGTATCCACAAAACGACAAGATAGCATTTTCTCAAAACTCGAGCTTCCCGCCTTGTGATTCGTGCCACGATCGTGATCGACCGTCCAGATTGAGCCACGTGGCTCGGATCTGAAAGACGAGCACATCACATTCAAAGACTAAAATTCGAGCCAAACACTTAGATAAATTTGGAATAAGAATTTCATTCATAAAGAAGAGGCGGTGGCCAGTCCGCAAAAAGGCGTTACATTTTTAAAATAAAAGAAAAAACAAAATTACAGAAGACAAGGAGATCAGGGGTCCACCTGCGTCGTCGGCTCAGCCACAGGCGCCTCGTCAGACGGCCCCTCATTCCCCGTTGCCCCGGCCTGGGGGTCGGTCACCACTATCTCAGGGACCACCTCCTCCTCATCGCCGCCTTCCTCCTCTTCGCCTTCCTCCTCTTCGCCCTCTACCACAGCTCTGGGCCACAGCCTGTATCCGACCCGCTGAAAGCCGGGGACGCGGTCCTGGACATGGTCGAGCGTCCTCTCGTAGGACTTCTCCATGTTGGAGGCCATGTGCGCCTTCGCCTCGGCCTCGACCTCGGCCCTAATCACCACTGCCACGGGGTCCTTCTCCACCTTCGCCTCCGCCAGGGCCTTCGCCGATGCCGCCAGCTCCTCGACAGCCTTGGCGACTTTGGCAACCTCCTCAGCAAGCCGCCCCTTTGCTCGCTCCAGGTCTGCCTCAAGGTCAGCGACCCGGACCTCCAAGCCATCCGCGCGTCTCTGCTCTACCTCGAGCTACCGAACCGCCCTCACCTTCTCTGCCCTGTCCATATCGCTAGCGGCCTTCAACTCCTTCTCCTGTTCAGCGAACGCTTGAAGGAGGTGGCCGAAGTGACAAGTGGCCTGCCGAAGGAAAAAGAGTAAGAACAAAGAAAAAGCTGAACGACACACTTAAGAAATTCTCAAGAAAAATGAATACAAAGACTTACCGACACAAGCGACCGAGCGACTTCGTAGGTGTCATCGCCAGTCGTCCCCGCCTTCAGTGCTGCTCGATCCTTCGGGGTCGCCAAGTGCTTGACGGCTTGCATGCACATCTGCAAGTCCCCAAGGAAGCCGTCGTGGTTCTTGACTCGCCAGTCTGGGACGAACAGCTTCTTATGCTGCTCGGTCAGGATCTTCTCGGCCTGAGTGGTCAGAGGCGGAGCCTGGAGCGACAGCACCGCCGAAACGTCGAAGGCCTCACCGGCCGTGGCAGATGCAGTAGGAGCCGAGGGGTCGGTGGCAACGACCACCGCTGGCGAGAGGACCTCAGCAACGGCAAGAGGCGGAGCAACCGCCGAAGGAACCTTGGAGGGTCGGCTGGACGAAGCTGTCGTGCTCGGCCTCTTCCTCTTCCTTCCGTCGGCAACCTTGCCTTGCTCGTTCATCATCCCCAGAAAGTCCATCTTCGGCGCTTCTGTTTCGAACAACAAAACAAACAGCAAGTTATCGAAACGAGCTAAAAACTTAGAAGAAAAAAATATATATATTACGAGATGTCAGGAGCGTACTCAGGTCGATCGGACTAAGGCCTGACCCGTATAGCACCTCCTCGGTCATCTCCCTCCAGCTCAACATTGGGAGAGCCATGATCTTCCCCACAACTTCCTCCTCGGCCGCTGTCAGTACCGGGTCGACCCTCGCAAACTTTGGCACCTCCACTTTCCACTGAGTTGGAATCTTCAGCATCGAGGGCTCCCTCAACAAAAAGAACTTCTCCTTCCAACCTTTGATCGAGTCCGGATTCTCTATAATCCTAATGCCTTTCTGAGGCGACAGGTAGTAGCGATGCTCGGTCTTGTGCATCTGGTGAATCTGATACATGCTCCGAAGGATCGTCAGGTCTGGCGCGACCTCGGCATTGCGGCACTGCAGCAAGAAGGCATTCACGTGGTGCCAGGTATTCAGCATGAACTGGGTCGGCGCCAGGCAGTACCACTGGAGGACCTCTAACACAAAGGGGTACAGAGGAAAGCGCAATCCGGCGTTCAGCGAGTCGTAGTCGAACATACACATATCCGACGACGACAGTTTGGAGTTCGCTCACATCCCAGGGCTAGGGAGGATCAGCGTGTACTCCGGAGGGATGGCGAACCCTTTTCTGATCCGGAGCAGGTCCCTCTCGGATAATACTGAAGAAATCTCGTCCGCCTCGGTAGCCAGGACCAGCACGTTCTCCTCGTACACTGCCGACCGACCTACGATCGCCTTCTCCAGAAGCTCACCCCCGTATTGCCTGACTCCGGCATGGCCGGACAGTACACAAGGGTACCGGCCAAACTCAGGGGCTTGCCACACGGTCTCCACGATCTCCTCAACTACAGGAGATCAGGACACAACCTTCTTCTTCTTCTTCTTCACCTCGGCCACAGACGGCTTGCCCACCTCCTTCCCCTTTCGTCGGATCTCCATTCGCCTCCTCTCCTCGGCGCCACTATTGCCCGAGGACGAGGCCTCACTCCCCGAGTCTACCCTTGACATTTCTAAAAAAAAGGTTAAGGCAAATAAACTGACCTTGATGTGACGTGTCCTTGAAGTGACGTTCACGGTCGGAATTAGTTCGTCGGAAATCGTCTGGCCCACGTGATAGCTAACGCAACCGCCTTGGAGTTGAAATCACCGCTAGCAGAGCACGCAAAGAGTAAAAGTGAAAACTTGGAGTGAAAAGTGAGAAATGAGCTCTGGGGTGGGGGAGTGAGAACTTATAACCACAATGCGACGTTTGGGCTTCCTTGGGCATTTAAAAGCCCACTAAGAGAAGCCAAAGCGCCAAAACGAAAAGTTGCGATGTTTCAAAATAAAAACTCCTCAAATTGCTTAAGTCAATGACTCGGCCATCGGTGTGCCTAGCCGAGCTACCGAACAGCTTGGCTAAGCAATCGAGCCACTGAGTCGGAGGGTGACGACAGTCCAGAGCCAGGACTCTTCAAAACGTCTTACTCCATTCCGCAGCAAACAACACCTCGACGTGCCACCGAAAAACCGTTCTAACCGGACCGAGGTGCCGAGGTACCGAACTCCACATATGGAGAAAAATTCTACCGAGGCTGAATCACCGTCGGATCGTTCCAAAATTCGTGACCAAACTCGATGGACGGCTCAGATAGCACCACGCTCACAAAATGAAAAGATAACATTTTCTCGTGATCTGGGCCCCGTCCTCGCGATTCACGCCGTGATGAACGCTCCAGATCTAGCCACGCGTACCTTCCGAACTTCCGGCCACCGGTGTGCCGAGCCGAGCTACCGAACATCTTGGCTAAGCAACCGAGCTACTGAGTCGGAGGGTGGCGATGGTTCAAAGCACCTAACTCCATTCCTCGGTAAATAACACCTCGACCTGCCACCGCACAATGCCGAACTGCCGTGCCGAGGGGACGAGGAACCAATCCCCACATATGGAGAAATAACTCGCCGACCCTCCTCAGTCGTTGGATCTTGTCAAAAAACGTGGTCGACGTGATGAACGGCTCAGATCTTGCCACGTTCACTAAATGACAAGATAGCGTTTTTTGGGGATCCGCGCTAAGAGGGACGCTCAGGATCTTGCCACGTAGTTCGGCTGATTCCGAGCTAAGTGACGGGCTGCCGAGCCAAGGGGACGAGGAACCGACCCCCACATATGGAGAAATAACTCGCCAACCCTCTTTAGCCGTTAGATCTTGTCAAAAAACGTGCTCGACGTGATGAACGGCTCAGATCTTGCCACGTTCACTAAACGACAAGATAGCTTTTTTGGGGATCCGCACTAAGATGGACGCTCAGGATCTTGCCACATAGTTCGGCAGATTTCGAGCTAAGTGCCGAGCTGCCGAGTGGAGGGGACGAGGAACCGACCCCCACATATGGAGAAATAACTCGCCGACCCTCCTCAGCCGTTGGATCTTGTCAAAAAACGTGCTCGACATGATGAACGGCTCAGATCTTGCCACTAAACGACAAGATAGCATTTTTTGGGGATCCGCGCTGAGATGGATGCTCAGGATCTTGGCACATAGTTCGGTAGATTCCGAGCTAAGTGCTGAGCTGCCGAGCCGAGGGGACGAGGCACCGACCCTCTCATACAGCGAAACTATCTGCCGAGCAACTGGGATCGTTCGATCGCTCAAAAAATCGTGCTGGACGCTGATGGAGGGCTCTGATCGCGCCACGCCATAAATCAGTATTTAAAATTAGTTTTTATTTATTTTAATCATTTTATTTATTTAAAAATTGCGAAAAAATAGTAAAAATTCGGAAAAATTAACTAAAAATTTTAGGAAATAATTATAAATTCGGGGGTATATTTTTGAGCCCCTGAACGAATAATTATTGCCTGGAACGTGTCGTTAAGACCCCCGAACTACCGGTTAACACTTCGCAAAATTAAATAAATAATCCAAAAAAATAGATAAAAATCACCAAACATCCAGAAAAGCTCTTAAACAACTGAGAGTGCAAACAACTTGAAAAATCACCACACTACCTCCTTCAAAGATTCAAAACCTTCCATTTGGACTCCGATACAACTCCACTAGCCATTAAACAGTAAAACTACTCCTCAAAGGCTGATCAAACTCAGTCTTTAGGAGAGGGGGCTCGTGATATGGCTAAAAATGGGGTTAAATTGGAACCGTCCAAATTGGGCACGAATCTTGAAGACCAGGGGTAAAACGGTAATTTCACCTACCAATAGGTTTGAAGCGGGTACTGGTTCTCCTCCTCGGAGACCCACTAACCCTCGAACAGATCCACCTCAACTGGGTGTGGGTTTCAACCTGCAGCAAACCCGGTCCAGAAAGGATAGAATTAGGGTTTCTGATTAATCCTAATCAATGGCCCTGATTCATATCTATCCTTTCACTGGGGATTAGGGATTACATTCCTTATCTAACCACAGGGATTACATTCCTAATCTGATCCCAGCGGTGCCTATAAATACCTCTCATCCATCTCCATTAAGAGGTAATCAATCTTTTGCCAGTTTTACGCTCTTTCATAATCACTTCTGATTACTGACTTGAGCGTCGGAAGGTGCATCGCCGGGAACAACCCCGGTGTCTCGCACTTTTTGTAGGTGAACGGCGGGAGCAACGGTCAAACTCCGGCGAAACAGGTAACAGGTTTGTTATTCAAAGTTTCCCGAGAATCCACAAATACTATCTGTTTGCCCCCACACCAGATTCAGCGGAAACACATTTAAATCTCTATAAACTGAACTCATACTTCTAATGTCCACCCTAATGTGTAGTCCTTGTAATTTTGTACTACTTATTGAAGTCGGCTCTGAGACAACTCTGTAATGCCCCGAATTCCAAATTCATGTAATTCTTTGCATAAACAGGATCTTTTACTTCAATTCATGGAATTTAAAACTTTTTCATTACACAATGTTTGTTACAAAAATACACAACGAAAGTTACAACAAAATATACAACTCTGACATTCAACAACTTTAATCTGAAAATAATCATCAACATCAATTCATCTTTATGCATTTTTCTAATCCAAGTCCTGCACTAAAAAACTGTAGGCACGTTAGTTGCATACAACTGACGCAATGTTATAATACAGCGATTCTCTTACTTTAGCAAACACAAACTTGAATGCACAATAAAGTGTAAAATGTGACTATCCTAAACATCTCAGTGTATGAAATGAACTTAAATGCCTAATGCAGATTTACACTACGATGCACTAATGCACACTTGTTCGGATTCTATGCATCCCATACTATATAGATCCGAGGGCAAGCCCTTATCGTACTCTTAAATATAGGGTTTAATCCCTCGCTATGAAATGCTACTATGGTGACTAATGTAAGGTTTAGATATCCTGTGAGTATCTGGTACCACCCGGATAATTCTTGAGAATCGCTCTCCCACTGCGAGTCGTAACCTCGATAATTCTGGAGGCGAAACCCACACCGCGAGCTATGACCCCGATAATTCTTGATAGTCGTTCTCCCACTGCGAGTGATTTTCGAACATCATGCCTCACACCCCGAATGTAACACCCCGCAAAATTGGAAACGACAATTTTGTCCTTGTGTGTTACGCATGTGTATTTTGTAACGTGTTTTCACTACATATTTTTGATTTTCGACTATTTATGCATTTTCCGCATTGATTTTATCATATTTTGAGTCAACTCGAATATATATTTCAATCTTGATTTTTCATGTATTTTGATGCACGTATCGATTATGTGTTTTCACCTCTACGTGTAATAGTTTTCTATGTGTTTTAATTATTTATCTTTGGTACTCAAATCTATTTTTTATAAACTAAAATCCATTTCCCCCTATTTTCATTAAAATGCATTTTTCAAATTTTGCACATATGATGCACGTGCTATTTTTATTCTTAATTTTATTTCTCATTTATTCATTTTGTTTGCATGCATAAGTCTAATTAGTTTTCTTTTGACCCATTGACCTAAAAGATAAATCTAGCCCATTAGAATAAATTAAAAGAGAGCTCATTAGAATAGTTAATTAGTTAAATAAAAATAGAGCCCATGGATCAAGCCCATCAATTAAATCCCATTTTAAGTTGTGCATGGACTCACACATGACATGTAACAACTTTTAATACACATATTAGAATTATAGAATTTGTGTTTAAATTGTGTGTGTGTGTGTATGTGTAGAGATATATATAAGATAGTGTATATGTGAAAAAAAATAAAAATAAATGAATAGTGTAAAGTGGATTAATATGTATAGGGTGATATGTATTAAAATGTGAACAGTAGTGTATAACTATAAGTAATTTAATAAGTGAGTATGGTATGTGTGTGTGGATGGGGGCCCACGTAAGTGTTGGCTGATAGTATTATTTGGTATAAGTGAAGTATGGTACATGTGTATGGAAAATGAATATGTGTATATGTGTTTTGGAGGTGGGGCCACTCGTGTGCAGAGTGGTCGATGGGATAGGCCGATTTCTTTTGAAGTGGGGAAAGAGAAATTGAATGAGAGTTAGGGCTTGAAAGGAGTGGGGAGATGAAGAGTTAGGAGTTTGGGAGTTTGGGTATGTGGAGAGCTTGAATGAGGAGTTGAGAAAGTGAAGAGAAGAAAGAATTAATTTGGAAAGTTATTAAGGTGAAAATTTTGCAAATGAGACCCTAACCTAGACCTATAAATAGCACACCATTCTCTTCTCTTTTCTTCACACCAAAAACAAAACAAAAATCAAGAGAAAGAAAAGAAAGAGAGAAGAGTGTTCTCATTTGGAGGAGTGCTTACTTGGAGAAGTCTTGCTAGGAGAAGAAGGAGTTGCTTTGGATCTAGAAGTGGAATTCCATCTTTCTTTTCATTGTTCAGACTTCAACTAAGGTGGGTGATCCTATACTTTCTAATTGTAGGAAATGCATGCTGTTTTGATTAATGAGTAGTATATTTTTGATGTGATAATTAGAAGATAAATTCATGCTTTTATGTATGCCAAATTGTAGAAATTTTGTTATTTATTAAGAAACAAGTGTGGTCATGTTGCTTGGAAATGAGAACAAAAGTAAGGAGTAATTGACATTTGTATGTTAATAGAAACTAGTAATTGTGAAAATAATTGAAGAGATTTTCTTTATGTTTAAAAAGGAAATTTTGTAAAGTAAATGGGTATACATAACTTATTTTAATTTGTTATAAGAGAATACAAATTTTCTAGTTTGGTAAAGATGAATTCATGTAATAAAAGAGAAGAAATGGATTTGAAATTAGATATATTATCAAATATGAAAATTTTCTAATCCATAACTTTCTGTTAGTAAGTAAATTTTAGTTTAAATAAATTAATTGTAGATTAATGAAAAGATTTGATCAAATGAAAAATCAAGTTTTATGAAAAACAATAAGATAATAGAAAGTTGGGACAAAAACCCACGAAGTGAGTTTATGTTGTTGGGCGCATTCGGCCTAGTGGTCTGGCGTGCGCTAGCCTCCTTGTTGGGTCTGGGTTCGAATCATGTACACCCCAACTATTTTTTTTTCTACTTTATTTTTTTAATTCACTCATAAGCCGAGAGTTAGCATAAGGGGCTTTCAGTAATGAATTTGAACACAAAGTCCACTTGGACTTAGTGGCTAGTGGGTGAGTCTTGGTCGCCCTCGCGTGCTCGCGGGTTCGAGACCTGGGATGGTCTTTTGTATTTTTTGATGTTTTTAATTGAATTAGGGAGTCTTAAAGTAAGTAAAAATTTGGGGAAAATATCTAATAATTCTACAAAATGAATTAGAATTAATTAAAAATGGTTTTGGAATTTTCATGTATATTTTAAGAAACTAAAAAGGAGCAAAATGAGAAATGAAAAATGAGCTTTGACAATTATTAATGAGATTTATTGGTAGAATGAGAATAAATTATCCATGTGAATAAATTTCTCTTGATGTGATGATTCACTTATGCGAAGTTAGAGTACTTGGTATATGTTTAAATGTGAATTTGTTATTTGCACTTAAGTTATTAAAGATATTGATGTTGGATAAAAATTTTCTCATGAAAAAGAATTATTGTTATTAAGGAATTATGATTAGTGTTAAGATAAGATTTGAGACAATTGTGAATAAGTTGAAGATAGAATAATCTAAGTTTAAGATATGGATAATGAAGGGTATGTGTACCCATGTTTCTTGTACATGAAAGTTTATGATTAAGAATTAGTAAGACCTCGGTTACCGGCAATATTGAAAGAAAGATTTTGAGATATTGCCGTGGGGCGATCTCGTATTTTTGTGAACAAGTCCGGTAGGAGGTAAAACTGATTCTAGATAACACATTCATGTCTTGAACTAAATGATTAGGCACATAAGTGAAGATGTAGTAAACCTGGGCAAACGTAAGTGGGCTGCCTCTATATAGTCGGCGGTGGATCTCCGTGGCTATAGACCCAGTCGACGGACTGAGGTTGCTCTGTGGGAGACGGATTTTTTTTTATATTTAAATCTGGGACTTGGCGAAGTCGGGCTGATAGTTTGCCGTCTCCAATGTATATACGTATACCGGGGCTAGGAGGCACTTGTGGGATGATTTGCACGATGAGAGAACCGTTATAATAGCCGTCGGGCTGGGACCCATATTCATGGAATGATCTAAATCTTGTTTTACTACTGGGTAATTATCATGGCTGTAACGCCCCGAATCCCAAATACACTGAATTCGAGATGTTCTACAGGATCTTTTCACTTTCTGTAGTACAATTTTACAGGGAAATTAAAACTTTTCATCATACATCAGAGATTACATCAAATTACATCTTTCTTTTGCACAGCGGAAGTAAAATACAACAATTGAATACAAGTACAACAGCTTGATATAATCTTTAAGCATCCAATCCTCTTTAATCTTTAGCATAATATTTACCTGCATATCAGACTGTGGGTACGTCAGTTTATTCAACCGACGAACATTATACACGGCCATCCTCTCTATGCCGGAAATAGTATAACTTAACTTTTCATATTTAGCAAACACAAACTTGTCGCATTCAAACTAAAGGGACTACCCTATTGATGTCGTGTTATGATTGTGCACTTAATCCTTAATGCATCTATTAATGTTACATGACACTAATGCGCACTTGTTCGGATTCTGTGCATCCCATACTACATAGGTCCGAGGGCAAGCCCTTATTCGTTCTTCATCTTTATAGGGTTCAATCCCCCGTTATGTCTTAGTCTACTACTGTAACTACGGTAGTGTCTTAGATGTCCTACGATCTATGAGCCCATGTCCAGGCAGCCTGGAGGGGAATCCCACGCACTGTCACGACGCATCGAGCAGGCAACCTATGGACAATTCAGCCTCCGCCATGGAACCATGGCACCACCCATAGCCACTCGAACATCTCACGAGCGTCGCCACCGGGACGATAATTCTGGAGTAGCGCCCACGCCATGTCTTGACGCATCAAGCAGGCAGCCTGTAGATCACTCTCACACCGCTATCCGATGGCCCCCATACCCATGTTTTTCTTCTACTTTCATCACGTCTCCACTATGTACTAATCCTTAGTTTTATAAAAATCATGAACAAAATAATCTCTAGAGTTAGCCTCTCCATCAACCGGACTTATTCATTTGTTTCATCATGACCAACCTTGGTCTAATTTCATCTCAATTCATTTTCTTTTTCAATGCCGGGGAGACTTAGTTACTCTAGTTCGAATTTCATTTCACAATCTTCAACTTGAGTACTTACAACTCATAAGATTCATATTCATAGCCAAACAAATTTCTTTTTCTTTTCATCAACATGATTTTAATTCCATAATCATACATGAACTCATGCACTTCATAATTTCACATTTGAAATTCATATTACTAATAAACATTCATGCTTCATATTTTGCACAATATTCTCAAGTGAGAATTAATAATATCATGTCACACAACAAGGTTCTTTTTGCCAATTGCTTACTAATAAATCCATTTCAATTTATCTTTATAAACTATAATTTTCATAAGTGTGTATCTTAGAACCATAGCTCTAATTGTGCCATTTGTTCACAAACCATATTGTATTTCCTTCAAATAATACCCAACTCAATCTCATAAAATTCCTTGCATTTTTATGAGAATTACCATATTTTTTCCACATTTTTTGGACATCACAAACTCACAAAAAAAATATTTTTTATAAGTGCCGAAGGGAGGAATCGAACCCAGGCACAACGGGAAACAAGCCAAGAGCACCCGCCAACCGGCCAAGCTGTGCTAGCGGTATGAAAGGGGGTCAAATAGTATATATGGTGTACAGACCGATAGTTATAAATTCTCAAAATTTGTAGAAAAATATTGTAATCATTGGGGCTCGAACCGCTCGACCCAGAGAAGCCACACGCCGACGCTGACCGCCTGAGCTACTAGCTCAGGTTGTCCAAGTATTGGTTTAAAGTCTAAATAAGTTATTTTGATACTGTGGTTAAAACAACTCGATGTTCAACTACACTTAGTCTCATATGGCTTTTATGAAAGGTACTCAAAAATTCCAGATTATCTTTCTCTTACATGATCTTCATGTCAGTAAGATTAAAATAATTTTTGCATAAATAAAAGTATATTTTTCACACAAAACCATGAATTGTTAATCACAAATCATTATATTCTTTATTTTCGACATTGGTTACAATTAGTCCCCAAGTCTCTTCCATCCCAAAATTATTGTGCATTTTTGCTGATATTAATCTTTCCTCTAACATACACAAATCTACTTCTTTTTAATTTACCCATCCTCACAATAATTAAGGAGGTCTCTTCACAAATTAGCACTAACAAGATATGGGTTTTCTTTTTCATACAATTAGTGATAGCAAAAAGTGTTTCCTTTAATTTAACATATACTTCTAGTTCAATCATGTGCATCACAAAAATATATAGTCACTTATCAATTATTAGGTTCACATATCAACATACAAGAAAGTTGCTCCTTTAAAAAGCGTGCTCTTTCTTAATCAATTTGCATGTTTCATCTTTTCCAATTAAACTAGCATTCCCAAACATCAATACTAACGTCATCCATTTATTCTAATGAGCATGAAGAGATTTTATCTACAACTCAATTAACATTAATAAGCACATGCAATTGTTCATTAACATGCTAATCAAGTTGTAAACTAACTTTCCCAAAAAATGTATTTTACTAACATTTTCCATAGATTATTTCTAATTAAGAACAAAGATAATCAACTCACTTTGTAATCACATTCTTATGGCATACAATCCCACATAATACACATATCAATAATTCAATCAACTAGAGATTATTTATTCAATTAAAGGCGCATTCTTATTAATCATTTTTCATGCAATTTGCTAATGAGATCTAGCATACACTCCTATATTAGAAATATGAAATGTTTTACCCACCTTGAATGGAGAGAACTAAACAACACAAGCCTTGCAAATGAAAGCACCTCCTCCTAGCCAAAGCGCGCACAAGCTCCAAGCCTCCTAGCCAAAGCCGAATGCTTCCTAGCACAACCGAATGCTCCCCCTTTGTGATGGCCGGCCATTCCAAGCAAGCAAAACCCACACAACTCTCTATCTTTTTATAACTCACACTATTACAACAATAATACTATAGCTTGGAAATATAATTTGCATATCAAAATAGCCATGAGAGGGGGGGGGGGGGGGTATTTATACTAGAGAATAGGTGAAATGGAGGGCCAAGATTGAGTGGTTGGTTGTAGAATGAAGGGCCTAGATCAAAGTAGGAGTTATGCAAACTACCCACTTCCATGAAACTACCACCATGATCACCATGATCAATTTTGAAAATCCCTCCAAAAGAATGTAACCCGGCCTAGAAAAGAGGGTGTGCATTGCACGTGTACGTGTAGTGCACGTGCATGCAACTAGGCCAAATTTGTACCTTTTTAATTTGTATAAAAATAAATTAGTTAAAAAAAGTCTTCTACATGACAAGTTTAATTAGAAGAGATTAATTCATGGGCTTTCTTTTTGGGCCAAAATAGTTTATAAAAAAATAAATAAAATAAAATACATTTGGGCTTTTAAGAAAAGGCCTTTTTAATTAAATCAAAATAAGGCTTTAAAGAAAGGCTTTTTGTACAAAATAATTTGAGAACAAATTTATATATATTTATACACATCATAATAAAAATAATTCAACCCAAAATATTGCACGTGCACACTACGTGCAAAATAAATAATTTTCCATTAATTGAAAAATCAGGGTATTACAATGGCGAGGGATCGAGCCCTTTATTGTGGAGTACGTAGGCGCTTGCCCTCGAACCTATGTAGTATGGGATGCATAGAATCCGAACAAGTGTGCATTAGTGTCATCCTAGTATAAAAATGTGTGCATTAGGCATTACGGCATGGCATACACTTACATGTTTAGCGTAGTCATGATTTAACACTATACTTGTTCATTCAATCTTTTGTTGTGATTTTGTTAAAGTAATGAGATCGTTATATGTACGGCATAGAGAGAATGACCGAGTATAAAACTTTTGTCAGTTGTAAGTGACTGACGTGCCCACAGTTTAATATGCAGGTAATTGACTATTCATGAAGGAATAAAGCTATTATGATGCAATCGATGTTTTGTTTAATAAAATTGTATAAGTTGTATTTTTCAATGTTGTTGATGCGGTTTGTTTCTGGGAGACGTGTGGATGCACCAGGTGTGAGTTCTTACTCGATTTGTATTTGAAGGAGGAAGCTCCTAATCAGACGACTCCGGCCGGCCGAACGGTACCGGTGACAGGCTGGAGTGAGGCGAGGCTGGATGCTCGGCTCGAATCGGGAGGCTCGGATCGGGAGGCTTGGATTCGAGGTCTCGTGTACCTGCAGACGGTCTTGGAACACCGGGGTTGGTCCCGGTGGCAGACCCTCCGGCGATCTAGTTAGTCTCTGAGAGAGAGTAGCAGTAACTAGGGTTTTGAGTGGAAAAGATTGATTACCTGTAGACAGGGGGAGGGTCTAGTATTTATAGGGAAGGCCAATTGGGTCTAGACCCGTTTGGGGCTGGGCCGGACCCGGTTACCCGAATGGCTGAAGCGGTAGAAAGCCGGGCGGTATAGAGCTGACGTGGCAGATGCCGGAGCGGTTTTCGGGCTGACGTGGCAGAGCTCCGGGCTGTTTTCCGACGCTGATGTGGCAGATCTGGAGGATCAGAAAGAGCGCGTGTCCTGAGGGGATCCTGTGGCCCAGGATGGGCCACGTCATTCCTAACCCACATCACAAGCCCCACGCTCCTGTAAGGCTGGGTGATCCAGCCATGTAGGAGTGACTCTTTGTCTCTGGGGGTAGAGCTGATGTTGGGGTGAGAAAGTAGGATTTGTGATTTTTCGAAGAGGCCTGGGGTTAGGAGGAATGGATCCCTCGTTGGAGCTTGCACAGGAGGCTGTGTTAGATGGGTAGGAGAGCCTCAAGGGTGCATGCCGAGGCCTGGGGGTCGGCGGGCGAGCCCATGGGGCTCGTTTGCCGAGTATTAGGGGTCGGTGGCCGAAACCCTGGGGGGTCAGCTTGTCGAGCGTTTGGGGTTCAGTGGACGAGCCTACGGGCTCAGTGGACGAGCGTTTGGGGATCGGCGAACGAGCTTACGGGGTCGGCGGATGAGCCCCAAGGGTCGGCAGACGATCGCCTCGCTAGTTGGAAGAGCGAGGGGACGTCGAGGCCTTCTGTTGGGGCTCGTTTGCCGAGCGTTAGGGGTCGGTGGCCGAGACCATGGGGGGTCGGTTTGTCGAGCGCTTGGGAGACGGCAGACGACCTCCTTGGGTCTGTGGACGATCTCCTCGCTAGTTGGAAGAGCAAGGAGAGCATTTGATGTTCGGGATGCTATCTGAGCATCGAGCCCCCCCAGAGTCAAAGGAAAGCGATTGGTGCTCGGGATGCTATCCGGGCGCCGAGCCACCCAGAGTCAAAGGCGAGCGATTGGTGCCCGGGATGCTATCCGAGCACCGAGCCACCCTGAGTCAAAAGGAGAGTGAGCGGTACTCGGGATGCTATCCGAGCGTCGACCTTTCTGTGAAAAAGGAAGTGGAATTGGCTCGTGCTGTCAGCCGAGCTCCGAGCCCCCACTGAGAAAGACGAATGTGGCAGGGCTTGAGCTCTGATCCGAGCGTCGACCCTTCTGTCAAAATAGAAGGGAAATTAGCTCGTGCTGCTATCCGAGCTCCGAGCCCCCACTGAGAAAGGTGAATGTGGCAGGGCTCGAGCTCTAATCCGAGCGTCGACCCTTCTGTCAAGATAGAAGGGGAGTTGGCTCGTGCTGCTATCCGAGCTCCGAGCCCCCACTGAGAAAGGCGAATGTGGCAGGGCTCGAGCTTCGATACGAACGTCGGCCCTTCTGTCAAGATAGAAGGGGAGTTGGCTCGTGCTGCTATCCGAGCTCCGAGCCCCCCACTGAGAAAGGCGAGGCGGTACGGCTCGCGCTTCGATCCGAGCATCGACCCTTCTGAAAAATAGAAGGGGAGTTTGCTCGTGCTGCTATCCGAGCTCCGAGCCCCCACTGAGAAAGGCGAATGTGGCATGGCTCGAGCTTCGATCCGAGCGTTGACCCTTCTGTCAAGATAGAAGGGGAGGTGGCTCGTGCCGCTATCCGAGCTCTGAGCCTCCACTGAGGAAGGCGAAGGTGGCTGGCTCGAGCTTCGATCCGAGCGTCGACCCTTCTGTCAAAATAGAAGGGGAGCTGGCTCGTGCTGCTATCCGAGCTTCGAGCCCCAACTGAGAAAGGCGAGTGTGGCATGGCTCGAGCTCTGATCCGAGCGTCGACCCTTCTGTCAAAAATAGAAGGGGAATTAGCTCGTTCTGCTATCCGAGCTCCGAGCCCCCACTGAGAAAGGCGAAGGTGGTCTGGCTCAAGCTTTGATCCGAGCGTCGACCCTTCTGTAAAAATAGAAAGGGAGTTGGCACATGCTGCTATCCGAGCTTCGAGCCCCCCACTAAGAAAGGCGAGCGTGGCATGGCTCGAGCTCTGATCCGAGCGTCGACCCTTCTGTCAAAATAGAAGGGGAATTAGCTCGTGCTGCTATCCGAGCTCCGAGCCCCTACTGAGAAAGATGAATGTGGCATGACTCGCGCTTCGATCCGAGCGTCGATCCTTCTGTAAAAATAGAAGGGGAGCTGGCTCGTGCTGCTATCCAAGCTTCGAGCCCCCACTGAGAAAGGCGAGTGTGGCATGGCTCGAGCTCTGATCTGAGCATCGACCCTTCTGTCAAAATAGAAGGAGAATTAGCTCGTGCTGCTATCCGAGCTCCGAGCCCCCACTGAGAAAGGCGAAGGTGGCATGGCTCGAGCTCTGATCTAAGCATCGACCCTTCTGTAAAAATAGAAGGGGAATTAGCTCGTGCTGCTATCCGAGCTCCGAGCCCCCACTGAGAAAGGCGAAGGTGGTCTGGCTCGAGCTTTGATCCGAGCGTCGACCCTTCTGTAAAAATAGAAGGGGAGTTGGCACGTGCTGCTATCCGAGCTTCGAGCCCCCCACTGAGAAAGGATAGCGTGGCATGGCTCGAGCTTTGATCCGAGCGTCGACCCTTCTGTCAAAAATAAAAGGGGAATTAGCTCATGCTGCTATCCGAGCTCCGAGCCGCCACTGAGAAAGATGAATGTGGCATGACTCGCGCTTCGATCCGAGCGTCGACCCTTCTGTAAAAATAGAAGGGGAGCTGGCTCGTGCTGCTATCCGAGCTTCGAGCCCCCCACTGAGAGGCGAGTGTGGCATGGCTCGAGCTCTGATCCGAGCATCGACCCTTCTGTCAAAATAGAAGGGGAATTAGCTCGTGCTGCTATCCGAGCTCCGAGCCCCCACTGAGAAAGGCGAAGGTGGTCTGGCTCGAGCTTTGATCCGAGCGTCGACCCTTCTGTAAAAATAGAAAGGGAGTTGGCACGTGCTGCTATCCGAGCTTCGAGCCCCCACTGAGAAAGGCGAGCGTGGCATGGCTCGAGCTCTGATCCGAGCGTCGACCCTTCTGTCAAAATAGAAGGAGAATTAGCTCGTGCTGCTATCCGAGCTCCGAGCCCCCACTGAGAAAGATGAATGTGGCATGACTCGCACTTCGATCCGAGCGTCGACCCTTCTGTAAAAAATAGAAGGGAATTTTTTGGCTCGTGCTGCTATCCGAGCTCCGAGCCTTTCTGACTTAGTGAAAAGGACTTTCTTGGATGGAAAAGGTGAAAGGGGTAGTGGGGTAATTTCATGCTTTATTGCTGATGTCATGGAACAAAGATCAAAGCTTTTTCAGATCTTGGTGGCCGTTGGATCTTGTCAGATAAGATCCAACGGCCAGATCTTTATTGCGAGAATCGAGGAGTCGTTTTCCTCTTTAAAAACCCCATCCCCTCTCATTTTTCTTATCTTCATTTTCATTACTCACTTTCCAATTTTCACTAAGAGCGGGAATCTTACTTGCCGTCGGCGGATTTTTCTGGTGACCGTAACCTTCTACGCTCCAGGTTAGTATTCTTCCCTTTAGTAATGTCGCGAACTCAGTCCGGATCTGAGGCTAGCTCGTCTGGGCGATCTGTGGGGGAGTCGGAGTTGGAAACGTCATCATCCTTGAGCAAGTACAAGGTGAAGGAGGAGGTTCTTTCCGACCCTGGTTCAGACGGAGGTGACGATGTCGTCTTTGTGGTGGCCCCGTTGAGGTCCAGGAGACCGGGGAAGGAGCCTATGGAAGAGGGTGGCGAGGAAGAGGACGAGGGGGACAGCGAGGATGAGGATGAGGAGGAATCGGATCAGGAGACGGGTGACGACGACGACAAGGAGGGTGATGAAGAGGAGCAGGTTGACGAGGGTGATGCGGAAGGTGAGGGTGATGAAGAGGAGCAGGTTGACGAGGGTGATGCGGAAGGCGAGGGAGACGAGGAGAAGGAGGGCGACGGACAGGAGGCCGGTCAGGGCATGCCCGGGGGGCTGGCTGGGGTCGGAGAAGACCTTCCTCCGCTACCCCCTTTGTCGACGCCGTCTCCCGAGCGTAAGGCTCGCCCTCGTCGGAAGAAGAAAGCCATGACAATTCCTCATAGTCTCTCCTCGCCAGACGAGGGTGCACCGAGATCGGGTCTTGATGTTTCCCCGGTCACCTTCCGGAATCCCGTGTCGATTCGTATGTACCCTAATGACATTAAGGACATCCAACCGATCCCTCCCGTGCCGGGCGAAGACACTCGGGTGAAGATCCGTGCGGACAGCACACCGTGCATTCTGAGGCCGGAGTATCTCAACATTATCAGGGCTGCCTACTACATTCCGCGGGAGTATGAGCTCTTCCTTCCAAGCCCCGGTATCCGCCCTACCACCGTTCTGGCCCCGGGCTACTGCATGTTCCCAGAGGACGCCTTCCTCTCGGGACTGAGATTGCCGATGCACCCTTTTGTGAAGAGGGTCTTGAACTGGGCGGAACTATGCCTTATGCAGTACGGCCCGAATTCTTGGAAGCATCTTGTTTGCTTCATTCTGAAATGTCAAGAGAAGGGTGTGAAGCCGCGATTGTCGTACTTCCAGGCTATCTTCGGGATCGGTTCGCTCAGAGATCTGTAGGGGGTCTTCTACTTCTCACCGAGGCCGCACAAGAAGGTGATGCACGGCCACCCGGATTCGATAAAGAATTGGAGGGGTAAGTACTTTGTTGTTAAGACCGACGGGTCTTGGGAGATCCCGACCCAGTGGAACTTCATAAAGCCGAGACGCAAGCCTCCGAAGAAGAGCGAATTATCGGCCAAGGAGTGGGAGAAGGTGGAGGCGATAGTGGGGGGTCACAGCATTTCATGGCCCCGGGTGACCGAGATTCACCTTGCAAGGGCCGGATTGTGTCCCGCCAACCCTAGTATGTTTCTTTCCATATTTGTTCATCTTTCTACCTTCGCGTTAACGTTAGCTTTTTCCTTATCTTATTGCAGGGATGTCGACACAGCAGGCGAAAGCCAAGAAGATATTGCTCGCCGCGGTCGAGAAGACGAGGGCGGAGATGAAGAAGAAGGAGGAGCAAGATCGTCTAGCGGCCGAGAAGAAGAAGCTGGCCACCCAGACCGCGCAGGCCGGAGGGTCCTCCCAGGTGCCTGCCCCAGCGGCCGAGGGGTAATCCCCGGCGAAGAAGCAAAAGAAGCACCACCAACACCACTCCCACTCGTCGAGATCAGCTCGAGACGTCGCGGGCGACTCGGGCAAGACCGTGGAAACCCCGCGACAACAGCAACCCTCGGTACGACCGAGTGCCGCTGAGATGGTTGGGAGGATGGGTACTATGCCCTTCGTTCCTGACTGGTCGATTCTGAAGGGGGACACTATTCTCGACGGGCCCGTCGAGATGGAGTTCGTCTCGAAGGCCATCACCGAGCGCAATGGGATGGCCTTGGCAGTGCAGACGGCCGACCAGGCCTATATGCGGTGGGCCCAAGCCCAACTCTCGGTAAGTCGGTTGAGATCCGCTTTTTGACTTAGCTTGGAACTATCATTAATTTTTATCTCTCTTTGAACAGGCGATGCTCCACGGCCAGCACGTCCACAAGTGCCTGGAGAAGGAAATTCTCGTTGAGCGGAAAAATGCGGAGAAGTACCTTCGGCAGCTGAATAAGGTGACGGACGATCTGAAAGAGGCCCGGGACCAAGTGCTCGTTCGCGAGGCTCAGATAGAGTCTCTCGATAGGATCCATAAGCAGGACCGGGAGGATCTTTTGGCGAAGGTCGCAGCCGAGGCGGAGAAGCGGAAGAAGGCCCTGGCAGATTTGGAGGCAGTTTTGGGGGAGACCGTGGTGACGGCACAGGACGAGGCGTACGAACAGGCCAAGTCCCATTTTTGGCAGATCTACCCCGAGCAGAACGTCGACCACCTCTCCTACGGATGGCGTGCGAACTTGCCTCCGACCCCTAGCGGTGATGGGACCGGGGGAGACCAAGACGATGACGAGGTGCCACTCGACCACCAAGAATAGATAGTTGTTTTTGTTCTTTTTGCTTTTGATGTAAATGCCTACAGCAGACTGGACACTGCGGTTTTTTGTATCAAAATTTTGAAAAGAAATGAAATATACTTTTTGGTCCGACCCTTCAAGACCTGCACTTTTGTGATGTTTGTTTTTATCTTTTGGTAGACGCGTGGGACTCGGAAAGCCGATCCCGTTCTGGCTCACCAACGAAAGTTGGCTCAGGACTGAGAGGCTGCCAAGAATTATTTTCTGAACAAGTCAAGGGAGCTCGGCTTGGAAGTGGCCTGTTTGAAGAAAGTCATAGCCGACCGGGATTGGTGGGTAATCGAGGCGGACTGGTCGGTCTCGGATGCCTCTAGCGGGCGCTCGGCTTTGGAGTCTTTTCTTCGTGAGACCGTTGTGGAGAAAGAATTGGCGGTTCGTCGGTTGAAGCTCATATTGGGTGCGGGTCTGATTGAAGAGGCGAGCAACTCCACCCCGGGGCAGTCGCTGCCATTCTCATTGGTTGAGGCCCAGCCGGATGATGCAGGGAGCTCGGTGGTGGCAGTGTCTTCCCTGGTCGGCCCAACCGAGCGTGATCAGAGCCCTGAATTTGAGTTCCCTGGTGAGTGCGAGTGAGTTGTGAGCCTTCTTTTTTTTCTTTGTATTTGTACCGAATTTCATTGAGTTGTAAGCAATGAGTAATCAATAAGAACATTTGTATCCCGTAACCTTGATTGCCTCGGATGCCGAGGGTGGTCGGTGTGACAGATACGAAGGGTCGCTACTGACGTGACTGCGTCCTTAATTGCGATGTTTCGCATTTCCATGAACATTTATGGCGACATTTTGCCTTCCGTCGTTTCGCATTCCCAAATGCAATAAATGGGGGCCTCAGGGGGCTATATAATCCCCCACTCCCTTTGTTGGTTGTCAGGCAGTGAGCCGTCTGACTTGGGTGCCTGCCGAAGGCAGGCACCCAGAGAATGAAATATTTCCGAGTACCCCGGATCGGATGCACACCGATCACCCTCAGACTATTCGGGGTTCAGGCCGTTAGGGCCATGAGACCCCGGGTGGTTCGTTGGTGAGCGGTGTGCCGATCGATTGGTTTGGGGGGTCGGGGGGAGCCGAAGCGTGGTGGCTCTTCTGCCGTCCGGGAACAATTTGGGGTTTTGGGCTCATAAGAGCCGTAAACCCCAAGTTGTTCGGGGGCGAGAGGAGGGTCAGCTGAACAGCTCGAAGGCTCGGAGCGTTTCTTTCGGGACGGAGAGAGCAGCATGTTGACGTCCCCCCAGCCATCCTCGAACAGTTCGGGGTTTAGGCCGGTCGAGGCCGTAAAACCCCGGGTTGTTCGCGGGTGAGAGGGTAGTCAATAATTCGGCACGAGGCTAGGGGCGTCTGCCGAAGGCGGACGCTCTAAACCTTAATAAAATTTTGTTAACCCTGGATGGGGACCGAGCTTGGTGCTTTGTTTTGCCGAGCCCCCATGTTTGTGAGAACCATCCTTGGAAGAGTATCGAGGTCACCGTCGAGCGTCAAGGTCGCGGTGCCTAGGAGAAGGCACCCGCCTTGCTCGGGGTCGACGCCGAGCTCCTGCACATGTTCTCGTGGAGAGACGGCGTGGGCGTGGCTGGCGGATGTCACCTCGTACATAGGTTGATGGGCTGTAAGGAGCCCAAACCGAGTGAGGGACGGATGCCGAACCCCCATACCGGTGAGAAAGGCAACCGCAGGCGTAGCAGAGGGTCACCGCCGAGCGACAAGGTCGTGGTGCCTCGGAGAAGGCACCCGTCCTGCTCGGGGTAAACGTCGAGCTCCTGCACATGTTCTCGGGGAGAGACGGTGCGGGCGTGGCTGGCGGATGTCGCCTCGTACATAGGTTGATGGGCTGTAAGGAGCCCAAACCGAGCGAGGGACGGATGCCGAGCCCCCATACCAGTGAGAAAGGCAACTGCAGGCATAGCAGAGGGTCGCCGCCGAGCGTTAAGGTCGCGGTGCCTCGAAGAAGGCACCCGCCTTGCTCGGGGTCAACGCCGAGCTCCTGCACATGTTCTCGGGGAGAGACAGCACTGGTGTGGCTGGCGGATGTCGCCTCGTACATAGGATGGGCTGTAGGGAGCCCAAACCGAGCGAAGGACGGATGCCGAGCCCCCATACCGGTGAGAAAGGCACTGCAGGCATAGCATAGGGTCGCCGCCGAGCGTCAAGGTCGCGGTGCCTTGGAGAAGGCACCCGCCATGCTCGGGGTTGACGCCGAGCTCCTGCACATGTTCTCGGGGAGAGACGGTGCGGGCGTGGCTGGCGGATGTCGCCTCGTATGAAGGTTGATGGGCTGTAGGGAGCCCAAACCGAGCGAGGGACGGATGCTGAGCCCCCATACCGGTGAGAAAGGCACTGCAGGTGTAGCATAGGGTCGCCGCCGAGCGTCAAGGTCGCGATGCCTCGGAGAAGGCACCTGTCCTGCTCGGGGTCGACGCCAAGCTCCTGCACATGTTCTCGGGGAGAGACAGTGCGGGCATGGCTGGCGGATGTCGCCTCGTACATAGGTCGATGGGCTGTAAGGAGCCCAAACCTAGCAAGGGACGGATGCCGAGCCCCCATACCGGTGAGAAAGGCAACTGCAGGCGTAGCAGAGGGTCGCCGCCGAGCGTCAAGGTCGCGGTGCCTCGGAGAAGGCACCCGCCTTGCTCGGGGTTGACGCCGGGATCCTGCACATGTTCTCGGAGAGAGACGGCGCGGGCATGGTTGGCGGATGTCGCCTCGTACATAGGATGGGCTGTAGGGAGCCCAAACCGAGCGAGGGGCGGATGCCGAGCCCCCATACCGGTGAGAAAGGCACTACAGGCGTAGCATAGGGTCGCCGCCGAGCGTCAAGGTCGCGGTGCCTTGGAGAAGGCACCCGCCTTGCTCGGGGTCGATGCCGAGCTCCTGCACATGTACTCGTGGAGAGACGGTGCAGGCGTGGCTGGCGGATGTCACCTCGTACGCAGGTTGATGGGCTGTAGGGAGCCCAAACCGAGCGAGGGACGGATGCCGAGCCTCCATACCAGTGAGAAGAAATGGTCGCCGCCGAGCGTCAAGGTCGTGGTGCCTTGGAGAAGGCACCCGCCTTGCTCGGGGTCAACGCCGAGCTCCTGCACATGTTCTCGGGGAGAGATGGTGCGGGCGTGGCTGGCGGATGTCACCTCGTACGCAGGTTGATGGGCTGTAGGGAGCCCAAACCGAGCGAGGGACGGATGCCGAGCCCCCATACCGGTGAGAAAGGCAACTGCAGGCATAGCAGAGGGTCGCCGCCGAGCGTCAATGTCGCGGTGCCTTGGAGAAGGCACCCGCCTTGCTCGGGGTCGATGCCGAGCTCCTGCACATGTTCTCAGGAAGAGACGGCGTGGGCGTGGCTGGCGGCAGAGTTGTTTGATTGGATGCACGTTACCAGAAAACCAACTAGGCCGAGCCACCCGAGCCCCAAGCTTGTATGCGAAGCTTTTTGGGCCTGCGATGTTATCCGAGCGCCGAACCCTAAGCTTGTAAGGGAAGCTTTTTGGGTTCACGCTGTTATCCGAGCGCCGAACCCTAAGCTTGTAAGGAAAGCTTTTTGGGCTCGCGCTGTTATCCGAGCGCCGAACCCTAAGCTTGTAAGGGAAGCTGTTCTGGCTCGCGATTCCGTCCGAGGGCCGAACCATAAGCTTGTAAGAGAAGCTGTTCTGGCTCGCGATTCCGTCCGAGTGCCGAACCATAAGCTTGTAAGAGAAGCTGTTCTGGCTCGCGATTCCGTCCGAGGGCCGAACCATAAGCTTGTAAGAGAAACTGTTCTGGCTCGCGATTCCGTCCGAGGACCGAACCGTAAGCTTGTAAGAGAAGCTGTTCTGGATCGCGATTCCCTCCGAGGGCCGAGCCATAATCTTGTAAGAGAAGCTGTTCTGGCTCGCGGTTCCCTTCGAGGTCTGAGTCATAAGCTTGTAAGAGATGCTGTTCTGGCTCGCGATTCCGTCCGCGGGCCGAGAGTGGAACATTTTCTCTATTTGTAACAAAATAAGAAGCCATGGCTTGTTTTAAGAAAGCTGGCATATTTACAATATATTCGTACTATTACAAAAGACTAGGCACGAAGTGCCGATTACAATCACGATAACTTACATGGAGGCTACTCCCCTCCGAAGAACTTGATCAGGTGCTCCGCGTTCCAGGGCCTCTTGATGGGCTTGCCGTCGGGGTTTGCCAGGCGATATGTGCCCGGACGTACGACCTCTGATACCCTGTAAGGGCCCTCCCAGTTTGGTGCCAACTTTCTTTTCTGGCATGGGTTGGATACCGCCAATTTTCGGAAGACAAGATCCCCGAGTTTGATGTCAGTTGGGCGTACCTTCTTGCTGTAGAACCTCTCGATCCTTTGCTGGTAGATATCCTTCTAAGGGCCGATCCCTGACCTCGTCAACGAGGTCCAGGTCGGCTCGTAGTTGTAAAGAGTTACTTGCCTCGTCGAAGGCCATGATCCGGGGGGAGGGGATCCCTATTTCCAAGGGAATGACGGCCTCTGCGCCGTACGTTAGATTGAAGGCCGACTCCCCTATCGGGATCCTCTTCGACGTTCGGTGGGCCCAGAGAACACTTGGCAGTTCGTCGACCCACAACCCTTTGGAGGAATTATCGAGTCGCTTCTTGAGTCCGTCGAGGATCTGACAGTTCGCATTCTCCGCCTGCCCGTTGGACTGGGGTTGACATACTGAGGAGAAGCGCTGCTGGATCCCGAGATCTTCCCAGAACTTGCAGAAATGCTTGCCTGCGAATTGGGTCCCATTATTTGTGATGAGCACTTGAGGGATCCCAAACCAACAGACGATGTATTTCCAAAAGAATTGTTGTGTCTGTTGCTCGGTGATCGTTGCTAATGGTTTTGCCTCGATCCATTTTGTAAAGTAGTCGATTGCCACAATGAGAAACTTTCGTTGCCCGATTGCCTTTGGAAAGGGGCCTACCAGATCCATCCCCCACATTGCAAAGGGGGTCGGACTGGCCATGGATCGGAGGTTAGCTTGCGGAGCCCTTTTGATGGGGGAGAACCTTTGACAGGGGCCACATTTCTTGACAAGGGTTAGGGCGTCTTGCAACATGGTGGGCCAGTAGTACCCGTGATTCAAAGCCTTTCGCACGAGCGAGCGGCTTCCCATGTGGCATCCGCCGATCCCCTCGTGTAATTTCTTGAGAGCATATTCGGCTTCGTTGGGAGTGAGGCAGCGGAGATAGGGTCGGCCATCCGAGGTTGTGTAGGACCTTTTGAAGAGTGTGGAGTCGATCATTGTGAATCTTTCTGCTCGGGCCCTGACCCTTCTTGCCTCAGCTCGGTCTTCGGGGATCTCTCCCTTAACGAGAAATTGCCTAATAAGGGTGGTCCAGTCGTCGGGGGGAGCTACATCCTTAATACACAGGACCTCCGGGGTGTCAATGCTTGGTTTCAACAAGACTTCGATCAGGACCGTGCGGTCGAGACCTTCGAAGGACGAGGAAGCCAGCTTTGACAGAGCGTCAGCTTGGACGTTCTGTTCCCGGGGGATTCTCAAAATAGCCGACTCGTCGAAGGACGTTAGAAGGCGTTGAACCACATCTCGGTACCAGACCATTCGATCGTCGCGGGCTTCGTATTCCCCTTTGATCTGGTTGACCACGAGCTGGGAGTCTGATGTGTCGAATTTATATGCAAATATTTGTACTCATTTACCTATTAAAATGACTTGTTTTCGCTGACATTGTCTATAATTCATCTTATTTCTACACGATTTCATTTAATTAATTATTTTTGAAGAAATAATATTTTTGATGCAAAGAGTAAAGAATTGTGGAAAAAATTAACAAACAAAGTAAAATAATTGATTTATCATTTTTTATTGTTTTGTTGACTGAAAAATGTGACAAATAAATTGTAAAAGGATTTTTATACGCTAATATGATATATAGTTAGTTTAATTAATTTTAAACCAATTAAATTTATTTCATTTAAAAATCCTAATTTCAGGTATTATTTTGTGTATGCAGAAGCACGTGGTTGGCAGAAAAGGCAGAAAAGAAGGAAAGAGAAACAAATAAAATTCTGCATTATAAAAGGAAGGAAATAAAGGAAGAATGAGGACTTTTCTGCAAAAGTGCAAACCCTAATTGACCACTCCGTTCTCTATAAATACAAGGCCAAAGAGAGGGTACAAACTCAAGAGGTGACGGCTCATCATTATTCATAAAAAAAAAAAAGAGAGATAGAACTATTGTGCACGGCATCTAAGGGAACAAGGAGAACTGTGCGGGCAGTAGTAATCCTCTTCACTTGGGGTTTTCGAAGTGCACCCGGCTGTCTCGACTTGGACCCTGTGCTGACTGGCGACTCCTTCGTCCTCTCTCTGTCTTGCGTGCTGAACGAAAATAAAAAAAAAAAGAAAGAAAATCAGCAGGCGCACAAGACGAACGGGACCCACACACACGTGACAGAGCAGCTCAGAATAGATCTGACGCGCTGCAGCTGCTGACATCGACGCTGACGTGGTGATAGGCGACAGCTGACGTGGTGATAGGCGACAGCTGACGTGCACGTGGCAGACGCGACTTCAAGCTTCTGTTCGGTATTTGAGAAGGGAACAATATGTATCATTTTTTTTTATATTTTTTGTGTACTTCTTCTCTAAATATTTTTAGATGCAATCCAAACAATTCTATTAATTGCAAATTTGAGCATGAACTGAATTTAAATGTTCTAGAGGCTAAGATGTAGCCAAGTTTTGAACACAGATTTTAATTCCTTGTTATTACTCTATTTTTTCTGATTGTGTTTTTAATTTTTATTATTTATGCATACAACATGGTGGATAGACATTTGTATGAATTTTCAAATCATAAAGAGACCGAACAGGTAATTTGTGATTAATAAAAATTAAAGACCGTATATTGGAGGACGTGACCGTTAAGAAATCCAATTTTTCAATTAATAATTTGGTGGATAGACGAATGATTAATTGAGAATAATTTTTAGACTACGTTGATAGAGTGGTTAATATCTTTAGGATTTTGGTCGACAATTGGGGAAGATAATATTTTTATTTATAAGGAATTATAATTTGTGAACCAAGAGCCCTAGAACAAATTTTACCCTTAACAAATTACAAGAGCTTCAAAGTTTGACAACCCTCTCCCTCTTCACCAATTTAGTTAGTTAATTAGATTAGAATAATTTAGTTGTTCTATTACTCATAAAATTCGATCTTCCAAATAGTGATTCATCTAGTGATATCGGTACTCAGTAAAATATCTAGTCCCTGTGGGTTCGACACTCTACTCATCTATCTATATTACTTGTGCGATTTTGTACACTTGCAAATATCAACATCAAGTTTTTGGCGCCGTTGCCGGGGATTAGTTATTCTTTTATTGATATTGAAAAATTGCTAGATTATTGCTAATTTGGATTCTTTGTAATTATTTTTATTTTTATTTTTTATTTTACATCTTTCCTTTACTAACTTTTACTTTTATTTATTTTTCTTTCTTTATTTATTTATTTTATTTATTTGTATTTAGTTTTCTGTTTTTATTCTTCGTTTTATTGTTTGTATTTTTATTTTTATTTTTATTTTTATTTTTATTTTTATTTTTTTACTTCTTTGTCCTTTTAATTTATTTTTGTTATTTATTTTTTATTTTCTTTATTTTTTATTTTATTTATTTTATTTTTATTTTACTTGTTTTTCAGGGTTTAGGTGTGTATGCCCAGATCTTTACCATTGGAGCCTATACTCTTTGATCCAGAGATCGAAAGGACCTTACGACTTATTAGAAAGAAGAAGAAAGAAAACACCGCATCCATGGCGAACGAAGAAAACAAAGCTTTGAGGGATTATGCAATACCCTCAGTTAATGGAACCTTATCAAGCATAACAAGGCCTGCAGTTGAAGCAAATAATTTTGAAATAAAACCATCAATCATTCAGATGGTTCAGCAGAACCTTCAATTTGGAGGACTACCACATGATGACCCAAACACTCACATCACAAACTTTCTTGAGATATGCGATACCTTCAAATTCAATGGAGTTTCTAATGACGCCATTCGACTTAGACTTTTTCCTTTCTCACTTAGAGATAGGGCAAAGTATTGGTTGAATTCTTTACCACAGGGAGCTATTACAACTTGGGAAGGTTTAGCACATAAATTTTTGACAAAGTACTTTCCCCCAGCAAAAACAGCAAAGTTAAGAAATGACATCATAACATTCACTCAACATGAGACAGAGTCATTATATGATGCATGGGAGAGGTACAAAGATCTACTAAGGAAGTGTCCTCATCATGAACTTCCAAAGTGGCTACAAGTGCAAACTTTCTATAACGGGTTGGGGGCTACAAATCGATCCATGGTAGATGCAGCAGCTGGAGGTGCTTTAATGAGTAAAACTCATGAAGCAGCTTATGACCTTTTAGAAGAAATGGCATCTAATAATTATCAGTGGTCCTCAGAAAGAACAGTGCAAAGAAAAGTGGCGGGAGTTTTTGAACTTGACCCTATTTCTAATTTAAATGCAAAAATTGATATTTTATCTAAGAAAATAGGTAATATGAATGTTAATGCTATTCAATCTCATATCATTTGTGACTATTGTGCAGGAAATCATTCTAATGCAGATTGCCAAGTGGGGAATCCTTTTGCTCCATCAATTGCAGAACAAGCGAATTATGTGTCAAATTTTCAAAGGCAAAACAACCCTTATGCAAACACATACAATCCAGGATGGAGAAATCACCCCAATTTTTCTTGGAACAATAATCAAGAAGGAGCTAGACCACAACAACATTTTCAACAACAAGAAATGAAGCCGACATTAGAAGAAATGTTCAAGCAATACATGCAAAAGACGGATCAAGCAATTCAAAATGTTGCAAATTCAACTTCGGCCTCCATCCACAATCTCGAGGTACAAATTAGTCAAATTTCTAATATTCTTAATGAAAGAGATGCAGGAACTTTACCAAGCAACACAGTTGTAAACCCAAAGGAGCATGCAAGGCAATAGCACTAGGAAGCGGGATGAACAAATTCAGCGTGAGCAAGTAATGTATAATGTTTTTAATTCCACAAATTTTCCTCCTGAAGAACAGTCATCTATTCAAGTAAGTGAAACTTATTTAATTGTGGGCGAGGAACATAAGGCTAAAATTGAAAAATCACCAATTGAAGTATGTCTAACAAGTTCAACAAGTCTTGAAACTCAAAAAGAAAATATTTTTGAATATGTTATGTACTTGGATGCTGAACGTTCTATTTATTCATTTTTTCAGCATAAACTCAAATGGGGGAATCAAAGACATCAACATCTAAAAGAAAACGCCTCAAATTGGAACTTGAACCTGATCCACACAAGAAAAGAAAAATTGGAAAGGATGTGTTAATGTTGTTGGATCTTGGCGTTACTTAACCATCTCACCCCCATGTCTGGCTGAAGACTTAAAACTTAGCGCTTCGTGGGAGGCAACCCATGTTTTCTTTTATTGCATTCAGTTTTCATTTATCTTTTAATTTATTTTATTTTAATTTTTGATTTTATCTTGTAGGATTGCATCAATTTTGAAAGTCGCCAAACGGAGCTGGTTTGAACACCTGCATTGATGGCTGTTTTCGAGCAGTTTTGAGTCAAAATCTGGAAAACTGATTCAAAAAGAAGTTGTAGAAAATTGTCTTAGATTTCCAGCAAAAAAAAATTCAGCCCATTTCGACATCTACAGCTCCAGATATCGCCAAAATACTGAAGGCTGCGCGTGCAGAAATTTAAAGACGAATCAGGAGAGATATTCTAAACTTTTTGCATTCTTTTTGTTTTTCTTTTTCTTTCCCATTGAGGACAATGTGACATTTAAGTTTGGGGGGAAGGTTTACAAATTTATTTTTATTTTTATTATTTTTGAAAAGAAAAACAAAACAAAAGGATTATAATTGGGCTCACCATTAGACTTTTGAGTTCTTTATGGTGATAAGCATAAAAGACAATTTTTTTGGTATAAACAAATTTTTTTTATAAAGCAATATTAAGCATACTTATTTACTTTAGGATTATTGAGTTTCAAAATTCCTTACAAAATTGTGTGGGTCATGCTATTATATATATAAAAAAAAAAAAAACAAATGTAACGCTTTTTCTTGTGATTATCCCTTTAATCTAGTCCTAAACAGAGTTTAAGTAAATAGAGTAATAATGAAAAAAAAATAAAATTTTTTGAATAAAGTCAATCTACTCCAATGTTTTGAGTTGCTTAGTAACTAGGGGTATTCATCACAAATGTCTACACTTACGTAGAACAGCAACTTGAAATATGAGTATGCAAAGCACTTTAAGTTTGTGACTTGTTGAGTAACCGGGTGAATTCATCACAAATGTTTTGCATTCGCGTCAAAAGGCAAGTGACAACTTAAAGAAGAGACTAAAAAAAAAAAAAAAAAAAAAAAGAAACTCTAGTTTGCTACTCGGTTTGTAGTAGAGAGAAGGGATAATCACAGATTGAGTTGTTGCATACTATAATTACATTAATTGCATGACAAATGCCGTTTTTTTTTGGAATTATGAATAAATAATTGCACTGGAGAAAGTGGGTATGCTTAGTTTTACTTTATTTGCAATTGTTTATATTTTTAATTGTAATTTTGATGCTTGCACGATAAGATTTCTTGGTGTGATGGGTTGAGTCTACTATTATTATTCCCTTGTTCATGATTCTACTTTTTGCTCGAGGACAAGCAAAATCTTAAGTTTGGGGGTATTTGATGTGTCGAATTTATATGCAAATATTTGTACTCATTTACCTATTAAAATGACTTGTTTTCGCTGACATTGTCTATAATTCATCTTATTTCTACACGATTTCATTTAATTAATTATTTTTGAAGAAATAATATTTTTGATGCAAAGAGTAAAGAATTGTGGAAAAAATTAACAAACAAAGTAAAATAATTGATTTATCATTTTTTATTGTTTTGTTGACTGAAAAGTGTGACAAATAAATTGTAAAAGGATTTTTATACGCTAATATGATATATAGTTAGTTTAATTAATTTTAAACCAATTAAATTTATTTCATTTAAAAATCCTAATTTCAGGTATTATTTTGTGTATGCAGAAGCACGTGGTTGGCAGAAAAGGCAGAAAAGAAGGAAAGAGAAACAAATAAAATTCTGCATTATAAAAGGAAGGAAATAAAGGAAGAATGAGGACTTTTCTGCAAAAGTGCAAACCCTAATTGACCACTCCGTTCTCTATAAATACAAGGCCAAAGAGAGGGTACAAACTCAAGAGGTGACGGCTCATCATTATTCATAAAAAAAAAAAGAGAGAGATAGAACTATTGTGCACGGCATCCAAGGGAACAAGGAGAACTGTGCGGGCAGTAGTAATCCTCTTCACTTGGGGTTTTCGAAGTGCACCCGGCTGTCTCGACTTGGACCCTGTGCTGACTGGCGACTCCTTCGTCCTCTCTCTGTCTTGCGTGCTGAATGAAAATAAAAAAAAAAAGAAAGAAAACCAGCAGGCGCACAAGACGAACGGGACCCACACACACGTGACAGAGCAGCTCCGAATAGATCTGACGCGCTGCAGCTGCTGACATCGACGCTGACGTGGTGACAGGCGACAGCTGACGTGCACGTGGTAGACGCGACTTCAAGCTTCTGTTCGGTATTTGAGAAGGGAACAATATGTATCATTTTTTTTTATATTTTTTGTGTACTTCTTCTCTAAATATTTTTAGATGCAATCCAAACAATTCTATTAATTGCAAATTTGAGCATGAACTGAATTTAAATGTTCTAGAGGCTAAGATGTAGCCAAGTTTTGAACACAGATTTTAATTCCTTGTTATTACTCTATTTTTTCTGATTGTGTTTTTAATTTTTATTATTTATGCATACAACATGGTGGATAGACATTTGTATGAATTTTCAAATCATAAAGAGACCGAACAGGTAATTTGTGATTAATAAAAATTAAAGACCGTATATTGGAGGACGTGACCGTTAAGAAATCCAATTTTTCAATTAATAATTTGGTGGATAGACGAATGATTAATTGAGAATAATTTTTAGACTACGTTGATAGAGTGGTTAATATCTTTAGGATTTTGGTCGACAATTGGGGAAGATAATATTTTTATTTATAAGGAATTATAATTTGTGAACCAAGAGCCCTAGAACAAATTTTACCCTTAACAAATTACAAGAGCTTCAAAGTTTTACAGCCCTCTCCCTCTTCACCAATTTAGTTAGTTAATTAGATTAGAATAATTTAGTTGTTCTATTACTCATAAAATTCGATCTTCCAAATAGTGATTCATCTAGTGATATCGGTACTCAGTAAAATATCTAGTCCCTGTGGGTTCGACACTCTACTCATCTATCTATATTACTTGTGCGATTTTGTACACTTGCAAATATCAACATCAGAGTCGCTAAAAGCCCTGATCTGTCTGGCACCGGCCTGATGAGCCAGGGTGAGCCCGACGATCATGGCCTCGTACTCGGCCTCGTTGTTGGAGGCCGGGAAGTTGAGGCAGAGGCAGTTTTGGAGAAGAAAACCATCCGGGCCTCGCAGAATAATGCCAGCTCCGCTACCCGCCTCGCAGGAGGAGCCATCGACGTAAACTTCCCACGTCTGGTCGGCCTCCTTGCTCGCGGGATGCTCGGAGATGGTGCATTCCGTAATGAATTCTGCGAGCGGGATGCTCGGAGATGGTGCATTCCGTAATGAACTCTGCGAGCGCCTGCCCCTTGATGGCTGTTCTGGGTTGATAGCCAATGTCATACTGGCTGAGCTCGATCGACCATTTGACGAGTCGACCCGAGCTCTCCGGCTTGTAGAGCACGGCCTTCAGGGGTTGGTCCGTCAATACCTGGACCGAATGAGATTGAAAGTATGGACGGAGTTTTCGCGAGGCCATGACCAGGGCGTACGCTACTTTCTCCATCCGAGAGTATCTGGTCTCGGCATCGAGCAGGACCTTGCTGACATAGTACAGAGGCTTCTGTGATCCCTCCTCCTCCCGAACGAGAACGGCACTGAGCACCTTCTCCGAGGCTGAAAGGTAGAGCCAGAGTGGCTCTCCTGGTTTGGGCTTGCTGAGGAGGGGAGGGTTTGCGAGGTACTCCTTCAATTGGGCGAAGGCCTCTTGCTGTTGGGTACCCTACTCGAAACCTCCAGTGCTGTGCAGGGCTTTGAAGAACGGAAGAGACTTCTCTCCAGACTTGGAGAGGAAACGGCCGATGGCCGCCAGTCTCCTCGTCAGCTGCTGGACCTCTTTGATGTTCCTGGGAGGAGCCATGTCTAATATGGTCTGGATCTTCTCGAGGTTCGCCTCGATGCCTCACTGGCTGACAATGAAGCCAAGAAATTTTCCCGCGGAGACGCCGAAGGCGCATTTGGCCGGATTGAGTCTCATATTATGGGTTCGAAGTACCCCAAAGGCCTCCTCTAGATCGGCGACGTGATCCTACCCCCGCTGGCTCTTGACGAGCATGTCGTCTACGTACACCTCCATATTGAGCCCGAATTGCTCCTTGAAGACCCGGTTGACGAGTCTCTGATAAGTGGCGCCTGCGTTCTTCAGCCCGAAGGGCATGACCCTGTAACAGTATAGCCCCTGGTCTGTAACGAAGGACGTCTTGGCGATGTCGAGAGGGAACATGCGGATCTGGTTGTAGCCTGAAAATGCATCCATGAAGGATAGGAGCTCGTGACCCGATGTTGCATCGATAAGAGCATCGATTCTGGGGACGGGGGAACGGATCCTTCGGGCACGCCTTGTTGAGGTCCGTAAAATCTATACAGATCCTCCAGCTCCCGCTCGCCTTCTTGACCATGACAACGTTCGCCAGCCACTCGGGGTAGCTGACTTCTTGGATGAAGCGTACGGCCAGGAGCTTGTCGACTTCCGCATTTACCGCCTGCTGTCGCTCCGGAGCGAACTTACGTCGCTTTTGGACAACCGACTTCGACCCGGGGATCACACTGAGTTTGTGCATGATGAGATCCTCGGAGATACCGGGCATGTCAGAAGGCTTCCAGGCGAAGAGGTCGACATTGCGGCGAATGCAGGTGATGAGGTCGGACTTAAGGTGAGGGGTGAGGGAGCGACTTACTCGAAATTGCTTCGACGGATCCCCTTATCTCGAACGAGACATCTTCCAGCTCGTCTGCCGACTCCGGCTCTGGCTGGGTCCTCTAGGGCTGCATGTCGACGGTGTCGAGGGGAAACACGCCGCTCCCGACTGCTGTCATGTAGCATGAGCGAGCAGCTTCCTGGTTCCCCCGGACTACGCCTACTCCGATTTTGGTGGGGAGCTTCATTTTCTGGTGATAGGCCGAGGGGACAGCCTGGAGGGAGCAGAGGCCCGGGCGACCGAGTATCGCATTGTAGGCTGCCTTGACGTTTACCACCATAAAGTCCATGGACTCGGTTCTTCGGTTTGGGGTCGTACCTGTCGTGACATCTAGTGTGACGATCCCTTCAATTGTTACAGGGACGCCCGAGAACCCGTGCAAGGTGTACCCTGCTGGCTTCAGCTTGTCGCGGGAGAGCTTTAGGTTCTCGAAGGCTTCAAGAAACAGAATGTTGACCGAGCTCCCGTTGTCCATAAGGATTCGTCGAGCGTCAAAATTGGTCATACTGAGCTTGATGACGAGGGCATCGCAATGGAGAGTGGCACCCCCTCCAGGTCTTCCCCCGAGAAGGAGACAGGGAGTTGCTGGATCTGAGGGGGGAGAGGACCTTGGACGGCATTCACATCCCGGATGAACGCCTTGCGGGAAGTGTTCGACTCCCCTCCCATGGCCCCCCCTGTGGACGCAGTGCAATATGGCTTGGCCCTCAGGCTCATCAAGCTTCTACTCTCGCTCGAGGAGCTGCAGGGGAGATCGAGGAGGAGGCGGAGTCCTCCTGTTCATCGTGTCCCTCTGCCCTCGAGCTTCCTCTCGTTTGTACTCTCGGAGGTATCCTCGCTGAATAAGGGCCTCGATCTCGTCTTTCAGAGCACGACAGTGATTCGTGTCGTGCCCGTTGTCCCGGTGGAAGCGGCAGTAGAACCGCTGATCCCTTTTCTTACTGGTATTGTTGGACGGACGAGGGGGACACTGGATGAGGTCCCTGTCCTCGATCGCCAAGAGGATGGAGGACACATTCTGGGTTAGCGGGGTATACCTTTCAAAGCGAGGGACCAGCGGGACCTTCTTCATGGCGCTCGTATCCCTTGGAGCCTTCTTCGATGGCTCAACTTCTTCGGCCTTCCCCTTTCCTTTTCCGGGGGCCTCCCTGGACTCTTCTGGGTTTAGGGCCTCCTCCGCCCTGATGTATTTCTCAACCCTGTTGAGGAGGTCGGGAAAATCAATGGGGGGCTTCTTCGCTAGAGAGGCTTTCAGCTGTCCATGACGGACGTTGTGCCGAAATGCTGCGGAGGCGACGCCAGGATCGAGAGAGGAGACCGACCTTGCCTCTGCTGTGAACCTCCGGACGAACACCCTGAGCGATTCCCCCTCCTTCTGCCTGAGTCCAAGCAAGGAAGCACTTGTCCTCTCGGCCTTCCGGCTGGTGACAAAGTGGGCAAGGAAATTTGTAACGCCCTGAATCCCAAATACACTGAATTCGAGATGTTCTACAGGATCTTTTCACTTTATTTAGTACAATTTTACAAGGAAATTTAAACTTTTCACTTTACATCAGAGTTTACATCAATATTACACATTACATTTGCACAGCGGAAGTAGAATTTACAACAATTAAATAAATGTACAACAACATGGTATAATCTTTAAGCGTCCATTCCTCTTTAACCTTTAACAAGCCATTTACTTGCATATAAGACTGTGGGTACGTCAGTTTATTCAACCGACGAACATTATACACGGCCATCCTCTCTATGCCGAAAATAGTATAACTCACCTTTCCATATTTAGCAAACACAAACTTGTCACATTTCAAACTAAAGGGACTACCCTATTGATGTCATGTTGTGATTGTGCACTTAGTCCTTAATGCATTTATTTATAATACATGACACTAATGTGCACTTGTTCGGATTCTATGCATCCCATACTACATAGGTCCGAGGGCAAGCCCTTATTCGTTCTTCATCTTTGTAGGGTTCAATCCCTCGTTATGTCTTAATCTACTACTGTAATTACGGTAGTGTCTTAGATGTCCTATGATCTATGAGCCCATGTCCAGGCAGACTGGAGGGGAATCCCACGCACTTACACGATGCATCGAGCAGGCAACCTATGGACAATTCAGCCTCCGCCATGGAACAATGGCACCACCCATAGCCACTCGAACATCCCATGAGCGTCGCCACCGGGACGATAATTCTGGAGTAGCGCCCACGCCATGTCTTGATGCATCAAGCAGGCAGCCTATGGATCGCTCTTACACCGCTATCCGATGGCCCCCATACACGTGTTTTTCTTCTACTTTCATCACGTCTCCACTATGTACTAAACCTTAGTTTTATCAAAAATCATGAACAAAAATTAAATCTCTAGAGTTAGCCTCTCCACTAACCGGACTTATTCATTCATTTCAACATGACCAACCTTGGTCTAATTTCATTTCATTTCATTTCATTTCTCAATGTCGGGGGAGACTTAGCTACTCTATTTCATTTTTCATTTCACAATTTTCAACTCATAAATTCTCCATGTTGAGTTCTCATACTCACATGTATATTCTCTTTTCAATTCATGATTTCTAATTTGTTCACAAATTCATAACGGTATATGAATTTGCATATACTTTATCAATTATCACATCATATCAAATTCACATTACTAAACAATATGCATACTTCATATTGTTCCACAAATGAGAGATAAATTGCATTATGTCACACAACCAAGTTTCTTTTTGCCAAATCAACTTCTAATCCTTCATTTCACTTATTCTTTTAAGTTATAATTTCACATCAATAACACATATAGAACCATATTTCTATTTATGTATTTTAACTCCAAATCATAGTTAATTTCATTCAAATAATCCCCAAATCATTTTTATAAAGTCCCTTACATTTTTAGGAGAATAACCATATTTTTTTCATAATTTTTGGACACTCAAAAACCCAAAAAAAAATTAATTTTTCAATCTTGCCGATAGCAAGATTCAAACCCAGCACCACAGTGACACAGCCGCAAGCCACAACCAACAGGCCGAATGCCACTGGCGATATAAGAAGGAAACAGAGAGTATTTATTACTCTCTGTTCGCTGATTCTACTGTTTAAAAAAAAAATGAAAACAAGTGTATGCCGCAGGGTTCGAACCAGTCACCCAAGAGAACACAGCCACACACAGTGACCACTTGAGCTACATGCTCAGGTTGTCACAGTACAGTTTAAAACCCTTTTGAAATCAATTGCCACTGTTGTTAAAAACATCTCGATGTTCAATTAAACTTTGTTTCATATTGCTTTAATAGAAGTTACTGAAAAACTCCAGATTGACTTCCCCTCACATGATTTTCATATCAGTATGAATAAAATAATTTTTGTACTAATAAAAATATATTTTTCACACAATTCAATGAATTATACATTACAACTACTATACTTCTCATTTTTTGACATTGTTTAACAATTGGCCTTTTAATCTTTTTATCCACAATTTTCTTATATTAATTTACTGTTATTAATCTTTTATTCAACATACACATCTATTTTTGAATTTATCCATTCCCACAATAACTCAAAAGATCTCTTCCAAACATACATTAGCATTAACAAAGTACTAACTTTTACATATAATTTGTGATGGTAATAAATGTATTTTCTTCCATCAATCTATAATCATAATCAATTACACATGCAACTTATAATTTTAACGATAGAATTACATACTAAGAGCATCTGTAGTCGTTTGCTATATATCGATAATATCGATATTTGTTTTAAAAAACAGCTGCAGTCGTTTGCTATATATCGATATTATCGATAAATCGCTACAGTAGATTTCTATAAATGAGAATCGATATAGCATTTATCGATAAATGAGGGACGGCGTTCGAAGCACCGTCCCACGAAAAAAATTAATATTTTAATCGTCGGACGGCACTTGAAGTGCCGTCCGTTTGGAAAAATTATATTTTATCTGATTTTTTAAACGCCACAAAAGGATGTGCTGCATATCCCGGACGACACTTGATGTGCCGTTCGTCGAGTTTTAATAAAAAAAAATTTTATATGCCAAAAGATGCCAAAAAGATGCCAAAAAGATGCCAAAAATTTTCAAAAAGCACTGAGATGTCTTGGACGGCACTTCATGTGCCGTCCTAGACTTAAGGCTGAGAATTTTTTTTTTTTTTTTTTTTTTTTTTTTGGTTGAACGGACGGCACTTCATGTGCCGTCTGACCGAATGGGACCCGTTTTTTGCGCTTTTTTCACCACCGACGGCACTTCATGTGCCGTCTCTTAATATTATATTATAGATTGCTATAAAATAGCTTTCGATGAGTGCAGCGGAATCTAAAATCTTATTTCTATTTATCCATATATGGATAATTTTACCATAAACGACTACAGATGCTCTAATTCCCTGTCAACAATTCAATCAATTAGGGGTCATTTTCCAAATTTAATGTGCATGCTTATTAATCATTTTCATACTTCATGGTTCAATATAATACTAGCATATTTCTAACTAGAAATAGGGAGAATTAACCCACAACTCAAATTAATACTAGAACCACATACAAGTTAATCACAACATTTCAATCAGTTCATAAACTAATTTCTCAATTAAAGTGTGTTCTTATTAATGTTTTTCATGCATCGTTTTGATAATTAAATCTAGCATGGATCCCTATATTAGAAATATGAAAGGTTACTCACCTTGTATGGAGAGAAACAAACACAAAAGCAACAAATCCTTGCAACAAGATGCACCTCCTCCTAGACGATGCGCGCACAAGCTCCACGAACACCAAAGCAAACCGAATGCTTCCTCCTTGAACTAGCCGGCCTCTCCTCCTTGGAAAATGCAAGCAATCCCACACAATCTCTCAATCTTTTTAACTCACAACTAATTCTATTAGACTATAGGTTTAGAAAGATATAATTTGCATAAGAATACTAGCCATGGGAGTGGGTATTTATACTAGAAATCAAGTGGAATGGAGGGCTAGGATTGACTAGTTGGTTGTAGGATGGAGGGCCAAGATTAGAGTAGGAGTTATAAAAACTACCCACATCTAAATAACCACCACCATGATCACCACTCAACTTTTTGAATCTCCCTCCAAAAGGAAGCAATCCCGGCTCCCATGGAGAAGTGTGCAGTGCACGTGTACGTGTAGTGCACGTGCATGCAACTAGGACCAAAATTGTACATTTTAATTTTGTACAAAAATAAAATAGTATTAAAATAGTCTTCTACATGACAAGTTAAATAAAAATAGATTAATCCATGGGCTTTAGTTTTGGACCAAAATAATTATTTAAAATAAAATAAATAAATTACATTTTGGGCTTTTAAGAAAAAGGCCTTTTAGTCTAATTAATATAAGGTTTTCTATTTATTTAAAGAAAATGGCTTTTGTATAAAATAACTTGAGAACACATATTTAAATGTTCATACACATCACAATGAGAATAATTATAAGATTTAATTTAACCAAAATATTTCACGTGCACACTACGTGCAAAATAAAATAATAATTTTTCATTAATTGAAAAATCAGGGCATTACAAAATTGCCTTCCAGCTGTTCGAAGGAGTAAATGGAGCCGGGGGCCAGCTTGGAGAACCATTCACGAGCCGGACCCCGGAGGGTGGCAGGGAAGGCTCGGCATAGCAGGGGATCCGAAGCGCTGTGAATCATCATCAGGATTTTGAAACCCTCCATGTGATCAGCAGGATCTCCCTCGCCGTCATAGGTCTCGAACTGCGGTGGTCGGAAATTTCGAGGTATTTCCGCTTGGAGGATGAGGGCGGAGAAAGGAGGTCGGACAGGTCTGTACCCCTGAGCCGCTCCGGGTCCGCTGTCGCCTATGTGGTCGAGGCGATCCTCCAATTCTTGGAGGCACCTTAGGAGATCACCTGGTGGGATAGTCGATGGGCGGGACACGCTGGCCTCGGCGTCCGACCTGGTTTGAGAATGGCGGACATCCTCCTGGTAGGGGGCCCCTCGAAGGGCCCCCAGGATCTCCCTCCGGAAGTCTTGAAACTATTGGTGAGTGACTGGGCTCCCTCGACCCGGTTCGGTCGGGCCGAAGGTTGCCATCCGACGCGGCTGAGCATTGGCCTCCGCTCCTGGGATGGTGGTTTTGGATGGTTCGGGGCCGAGTTGGAAGCGGCCCTTCCCCTGCTGCGGCTAACTTATCGGTTGATGATTACCCCCCGTAGGTCGGGCTGGGCTGGACGGGAGGCACTCTTCTGGGGTCCCTGGTGGGGAGCCCCGTGATTGGATGCGTGTGCTTCGGCGGTGGGACCTGATGGGGCCAAGTCCTGCCGAGGTGCGGAGGTGGCAGCCTTCTTGGCTTTGGGGGCTATGAGAGTTCGGCTGTCGAGGTACCTTGACGATCGGGGTCGGGTCGGCTTCTGAAGCAGCTTTCCCACAGACAGCGCCAACCTGATGCGGTTTGTTTCTGGGAGACGTGTGGATGCACCAGGTGTGAGTTCTTACTCGATTTGTATTTGAAGGAGGAAGCTCCTAATCAGACAACCCTCGGCCAGCCGAACGGTACCGGTGACAGGCTGGAGTGAGGCGAGGCTGGATGCTCGGCTCGGATCGGGAGGCTCGGATCCGAGGTCTTGTGTACCTGCAGACGGTCTTGGAACACCAGGGTTGGTCCCGGTAGCAGACCCTCCGACGATCTAGTTAGTCTCTGAGAGAGAGTAGCAGTAACTAGGATTTTGAGTGGAAAAGATTGATTACCTGTAGACAGGGGGGAGGGTCTGGTATTTATAGGGGAGGCCAATCGGGTCCAGACCCGTTTGGGGCTGGGCCGGACCCGGTTACCCAAATGGCTGAAGCGGTGGAAAGCCGGGCGATATAGGGCTGACGTGGCAGACGCCGGAGCGGTTTCCGAGCTGACGTGGCAGAGCTCCGGGCGGTTTTCCGGTGCTGATGTGGCAGATCTGGAGGATCAGAAAGAGCGCGTGTCCTGAGGGAATCATGTGGCCCAGGATGGGCCACGTCATTCCTAACCCACATCAGTTGTAATCTTTCATTCTTCCGCTGTGTAAAACAAAGTGTAATGTAACTCTGATGTACTATTGAAAAAATTTTAAAATTTTCCTTGTAAAATTGTACGAAGTGAAGTAAAGATCCTGTGAAATCTCGAATTCGGTATTATTTGGAATTCGGGGCATTACGCCAATAATTCTGGAGACGAAACCCACACTGCGCTGTCATAGGTACCCCATCACACAAATACCCCACGAGCGTCACCTCGATCCCGATAATTCTTATGAAATACCTCCCTCCGCGAGTGATTGATCCCGATAATTCTTATGAAATACCTCCCTCCGCGAGTGATTTTGGACATATTGCCTCACACCCCAATAGTTCTGAAGATAATCTCCCACAGCGAATCATATGAGGCCCTCATACCCATATTTGCCCATACTTCATCACATCCCCCCTAGTGCGTTTCCTTTAGTTATAATCATCACAACCTAGAGATAGCTTACCCTACCGACCTCAAATAAACACGAGAGAAAGTCAGCCCACACTGGCTAATTCTCAAAGAGAAAGTTAACCCATACTAGTTCCTCCTCAAATTTTTGTTATTCACAAAATGCCGGTTACTAAGGGTCTCGCATAGCTTCTAGATTCCAACAACCATCTCACTATAGAGATCATTCAGGTTATATCTAACCTCAACATAAACATTTTTAACCATCTATAACCCCCGTTCCCGTAAATACGTATTTCCTAAATTTTTCTGTAATCATTTATTTATAAACTTATTTTGTGTTAATTTCATTTTTAATCTTCTACAAAAGTATTAATAAGCAATTATATTTATTTCGAATGACAGTATATTTTAATTTTGTTTTTCTATACCAAATTGATCGACTACTTACATTATTACTATTCGGATCATTTTAATAAGTTTGTTTAAATCCAATTCCTATTTGTTACATAATCTTATTACTACTATTATTAATATTGTTATTGTTATTTTCATTATTATTGTTATTTTTGTTATTATTATTATTATTATTATTGTTATTATTATCATTATCAGTATTATTATAAGTATTGGTATTATGATTATTGTTATTGTTATTATTATTTTAATTATCAACATCTTTTGTTATTGTTACTTTTGTTACCATTATTGTTATTATTTTTATTGTTTCTTATTTCATTAAGCCCAATGTTATTTCTGCTATTATTACTATTTTGTTAAAGCCCATTGATGTGATCTATTTTATATTTGAAACCCATCATCTAAAGGCCAAGTCTTATATTTATTTTTGCATTATTTATTTATATATAATATGAGCCCAACCCAGGCCCATCTCTTATTGGATCCTAGCCTACCCTAAACCCAATACCCATTAGCCAATTCTCCCTTTAATCTGTTATTGACCAGTCAATCCCGGATCTTCTCCCCTACAATCCCCACAATTACTCATAACCGCATCATCCTGTAACCCCAAAAATTGAATCCCTAACAATCAGCCCTACAATCTCTTCCCATTATTATACATTATATTTATTATATCATTAATATTTTAATATAACCCCTGTTAACTCTCTCTCCCCGTTCTCTCTCTCTCCCCCCCCCCCATTCTACTCTCTCCTCTGTTTTCGAAAACAAAACAGAGTTTCCCCCCATTCGTCTTCCTTCATCGCTCGACTCACCCCCGACTTCGTGCCTCCTGCACCTCGTCGTCCTCGCCGCCGTCGTCTCGCCATCGTCCTCACTGCCTAATCTTCGTGCCCATCGCAACAACCACCGTACCTTCGAGCTGCCTCACCTCACCTGAACATCATCACCCTCGAGCACCACAGTCGAGCCGAGCCGAACCTCCGCCTTTCCGCTCCGTTGTGCTCCGTCGTTAGCCTCTTCTCGCCCCGCCTTCATGACAGAGCAACCACCTGCCATCGCCTCAGTCGCGACCACCACTTCCAGCACCCATCCCCTTGCCATTGTCTAGTTTCTCACCCTCCTCATCCACCACAGATCCCCCTAGCCCCTTGTCATCGTCGTCCAAGCCCGAAAGCCTGCCATCTTCACTCCTCTGTTTTCGGTGCAAAACAGAACGACACCATTGCCATCGTCCCTTGGTCGTCTTCGCCGCTGCCGTCGCTTCCTGACCGCAACAATGTCGTCGCCGCCCTTACTGTGGTCGTCGCTGCCGCTGCCCCCGACCGGAGCAGTCGCCGTCGCTCTCTCTCCCTCTCTCCGTTTCATTGGAGAAGACGAAGCGGGAGTGACCGCTTTTGGTGTTTGCAGTTTTGCCTAGAGACGATCCCGATTTGGTGTTCTGCTATTTGGTGTTTGTGTGAGGGATCCAATGGAGAGTCTTGGTGTTTGCTGTTGTGTGGGTTGGGATCTAAGAACGCCGTTTGCTGTTGCCTTGGGATCCGCTGTGGGGTTGTGTGCTGTTGGATCTTGAATCGGTGTTTGGTGTTGTGTGCTGTGTTGCTGTTTTGCACGTGGCTCCCACGTGTTAGTGCTTCGTGTTCGTAGTTCATCGCCAGGATTCTGATCCCGTTATTCTTCGCGTATTTAGATTAATCTAATGTCATCTAAAGGCAAGTCATCCCACTCTCGAATTGTATTGTATTGTATTCGAGATTGTTTATTGAATTCTACAAGTAGATCTGTTATTGTTATCTATTGTTGGGATACTACGGATTTACACGAGCGAATTCAAGTAGTAGTCTTGACTTCATGCCGTCTTTTGCCTCCAATGTATAGAGATCTTGCATGTATTCATGTTGTTAATTATTGAGTATAGAAATAAGAATTATTATTGTATTTCATGTCATGACATCATACAACAATTGTAGATTGTATACTAGTATTGTCTGTTTATATGATTTATATTGGTGTGCTAGTCGATTGTGATTAGTAGGGTTATGGACATTATACATCTTAATACCATGTTCACATAGATGTAAATTGCTGTGATTTGTAATTGTTAATCCCTAACTCATCGTTCATAAAATTTTAATCTTTTGTCCATGAAGAACATGTTGAAACCCTGAAATTTACTGCCAACCTAAACATTACAATGCTGTTTCGACCTAGATAATGTCGCCAAAATCAATAACTTTCTGAATATGAAATGTAGCCCCAGATGTCTAGTTTACTACCCTTTTGATGGAATTGAATTCTGAGTTATGGTTTGTGAGTTATCGCAGTTTTACTGCTACTGTATTGTAGAATTCCATATTCTAAAAACTGCTGCATCACTCTGATTTATAATTAATTTAACCATGCTACCTGTAAGATAATAACTTGAAATTTTGCATGCTGATACTAGGCACACTAGAGAATATTCTCTAATTTTTCTGGAATTAATTAATGAAGTTTCAGACGTGTTTCATACGTATAAACACAATTTTACAAATTCTGGCTGAACATGAATTATGTGTAGTTTGCTGTTTTGACTCCAGTTGTTACCACTTTTATGTATATTGTTTATATGCGTTGAAACCGGGCAGGAGTCTAGTTTCTAGACCTTCTAACGGATCCATATTTTCTATCTTTTAGCAACGGAAATTCTGATTTTGGTACAACAACCTACTTCTGTCCAGAATTGGGTTTCTATATTTAATAATATATAATTTAATCCATAATGATGAATTTGGTGTATTTGTTTGTATGGAGTACATTGCATAATCTTAGGATTGTGTTGTCATCATTCTAGTGTCCCTTATTAATCACCTTATCGTTTTCCCATTGATATTTCTGTCCCTATTGTTCCCTATTAGTATTGCATGTTAATTGAATAAAGAATGTTAATCAAGCCGGGGTTAAGGATTGACTAGGGTAGTTGATAATATAGTGATTGTACTCGGGAATGTGGGCCTCGTTCCCAAAATATCGTTAACTTTATTGTGCAAGAAATTGCAAATGGCCAGTGTTATCATCATTGTGCAAGAAATTGCAAATGGCCAGTGTTATCGTTATTGTGCAAGAAATTGCTCAATAGCCAGTGTTATATTATGCCGAGTATATGACCTATAGAATCTACCACCTTATTCTAAACGAAATTGATTGTATGCATTGAACCTGTAATATGGGATGCAGTAGTATGTGCATTAGTTAGGATTAAAATGAATAATAGACTTAAGACTTCATCGCACTGTCATTACATTTTGTTATCGTTATCGAACAGTGTTATTGTTATTGTTTACCGTTATTGTTATTGTTTATTTTTATTATTATAAATCATCGTTATTACACACTACATTGTTACCATTGTGCCACTGTTCAATACTATTGATATCATCGTTCATTGAATTCATCGCTATATCGCCATTGTCATTGTTTCTCTGTTTCTCTACTTGTTGTCCACGACTTGCTCTAAGGACATATTTTTTCTCTCTTTTAGATGAACAACTTACAGGTAATCAAGGAGATTTGCCTGACGGACTAGGAAAGCAACTATGGTGAAAGAATTGTTTTGCTGCGCCGCTTAATAATTATTGTTTCATTTTGAGAGCTTTAATTATTAAACAATGTTGTTTTCTTTGTATTGTTGGCTTTTGACCTAAGTATTGTTATTATTGATTCCAGATGTTGTATTTATATTATGTTGGTTATTTTATACTTAAAATTTTAAGTATTGTTATTTATGTGATTACTTCTTTTATTGCATGTGTGCTTGTTTTACTTCCTGTTTTATATTGTTGAGTTGAATCGATGACAGCTTATGAATGACGCATGTCATTCGCTGGGCCATGTCACGTGCTTGCTGTAACCCCTGTTTCTGGTTGTACGGGTTTTCTTGTATTTTTGTACTGTTCTCTTTTTTATTTTAATGTATTTTGGGTCTTGGGCTTGTTGTGGGCCTTCTGTTGCAATTTATTTTATTATTGTTATTATTATTGTTATCCTTGTTATCTTTTGTTAGCCCAATCTATTTCCAAGCCCATACTATTATCTACCCAAACTCATCCTCTTATTGGATCCTGAACCCATATCCTAGTATACCCAAACCCATATACTCCCTAACAACTAACCCAGATCTCCTCCCCTACAATCCCCCATATTCCCTAACTACCCACATCTCACTCCTATTATTCTATTATTAAATAATCTTCTCCCACTCCCAAAAATCACAACAACCAAATCCCCACTACCCCGTTCTGTTCCTCCATCCCCTTCCCTGTTTCAACTACAACCACCAAACCCATCGCCTAACCCAACCATTCCCGCTCAACCTCCATCGTTAACACCCCCATCGACCTCGCCTTGCTCCACCCCAAAACACCATTGCCGACTACAAATTCCCGCTCACCCGCTGTCTTCCTCTATTGCCGGAACCCACCTCCGTCGCCTTCTTCTTCCTCTGGGTTCTCGTCGAACCCATCGCCAGTCGATAGCACCTCCCCCGTGTCTCGCCGACCTCCCCTATTTTCCCGCCGAAATAGAGCGTTCCTCCTATGCCGTGCCTCCTCCCGAGCACCACACGCCACGCCGTCGGAGCCCCGCCTTCTGCCGCCTGTGTCGCCCAGTCCACCGCCTTCAGTCGTCCACGCCTGTGCTGCCGAAGTCCCGCCCGCTCTCTATCTCTCTCTGTCAAAGTAAGGAAGGAGACGAGCACCTATTGCTCGATTTGGTGTTTGGTGTTTTGCATGTAGCGGGTCTCGTCTCTTCGTTTGCTGTTTTGCCCCAGATCCGATGTGAATTGCTCTTGCTGTTTGGTTTTGCTCTTGCTGTTAGTATCTTGCACGTGTCTCGCCCATGCTTTGGTCCGTCGCCCGGGATTCCGATCCCGATATTCTTTTCGCATATTCGAATCTCTCACACAAAAGGAAAATCCACTTGAACTCGGTTTATTTTTCTAGTTCAAGATTATTGATCTCCTCTGCAAGTAGTTCCACTTCAATTATCTTAATATTGCTTTGTATACCTACCGTTGGGGATATCTAGGGTTTACACGAGATAATCTGAAGTATCCTTGACTCGTGCCAATATCCATTGATTCAAACCCAAACTTACATGCACATACAACATGAACAAATTGACTAGAACTTGCATATGAGAAATATAAAATGATATGAATACATGTTAATTGATTGAGATCTCGTGAATTGAATAGTGACATGATAATCTTGCCTTGTATACAGTATAATTTTATTTCAACTTGTTGTACCTTAATGTTAATGTATTTCATGATACAAGAACATGTTGATTTATTCACTTTGATAAATATATATGATGATTTTTGTTATGTCTTGCTGCCTATTCTGTTTTATACTGAGGTTTCGACCCTGTTACAATAGGAATCAGCCAAAACCATATAAATGAGAATTGTAGCATAATGAATCTAGTTTCTAAAACACTTGACGGATCTAGATTCCGATCTGTAAGCTGTGAGATATCGCAGTTTTATTCACTGTTGGTCTGTACTTTTCAGATTGCCAATTTATGAAACACCGACACAACTTTCAATTGAAATACCATGATAACAGTATTATAATGACTTGAAACTCTCCAGAAACTTAGTAGACATGCTTAGGATCCATTCCTAATTTTTGTAGATTTTTATATTGATTTTACACCTAGTTTTCACCCGTAAAGTTTTGACTATAAGCTGCTGCCAAAATAGTTAAACTGTAAAGATTAGGATAATTAACCTAGTAACAATTAGAATTAATAAAAACTTGCTGAACATGAATTGTAGTCCCAGATGTCTAGTTTACTTTTCCTTTTGGTGGAATCGAATTCCGAGTTATAGTTTATGAGTTACTGCTGTTTTAGTATTTTGTGTCTGCTTTTTCCAATTGACAATTACATGTATTTTATCATGCATTGTATCATTTTGTTGCATCTTATCATCGACTTGATACTCGTATACACACTTGCATGATCATGAATGAAATAATAAAATATTAAACAAGCCAGGGTTAATAAGGGTTGACTTAGTAGTGGATAATCTCAGAAAATGTACTCGATAAGGCCTTATCTTTATATCGTATTGTCATGGAAGGAGGAGTATCGATTGTGAATCATTGATTGTCAATTGATAATTGCAAATTATTGTCATCGATGTCGAGTATACGCTCTGTAAATCCCACCATGAAGTCTAAAACGAACATTATTTTGCATGCACCGAACATGTGGTATGGGACACAATAGTACATGCATTAGTTAGGCTAAATACTAATAGACTAGATTGACACTTGCATCGTTGAATCATGACTACTGACATTGACAATGTTATCGACTATTGTTATTGGAAATTACATTATTAAATTTATACCTTTCACCAGTCTCTGTTATTGCTTTGAAATTTTGATCTTGCTTCATATTCCTTGATGTTCCATATTCCATTACACTTTGCTTTTCACTACTTGCCGTCCGTACTTGCTCTAAGGACATTTTCTTTTCCACTCTAGTTGATCCAACTACAGGGTCACAAGGAGAATTGCCAGAAGGCATTGGTGAGCATTCTTCTAGGATTGGAGCAGAAGCCGCTTTAAAATAAATTATCTTCTTACATGTCATTCTTCTATCGTATTGTTATTCTTTTGTTGAACTTTGTATCACGGGCTTGTTGACCCGTAACTGTTGTTTATTTTTTCCAGTTGTTGTTTATTATGTTGACTACTGTATGTTTTTATTTCAGTTATTATTTATGTGATTATATCTATCTGCGTGGTTGTGATTATTTCTTTCATGTTGTTGAGTTAAGACTAGTACAGCTTATGAATGATGTTAATATCATTCACTGGGCCTTCGTCACGGACTCGTATTCCCATATTTTGGGAAGCGGGGCGTGACACTTGCATTCCGTATTTTTGAGAAGCGGGGCGTGACACCATCATTTCTCTTTATCCACTTTCTTCATATTTATAGATCATGAAGTATTCACTTCTATAACAACATTCAATAACAATTTCTCAAATCAAATTTTTGTAAACAATTCCTTGGTTAACAAACCAAATCATTCAATTTAATAATATTCTGTGCTCTTCCAATTAATCATCAATTATTAATACCAAAATTCTTAAAATTAATCACTAGAAGTTTCTTATTTAAATATCATTCTTATACTTTGATGTTATTACGAACAAGCTCTTGAAATCTTTAATCATATACATTTTCTTCTTAAACTTAAATTCAAAACTCATCTAATACATGAATATGACTTTAAATTCTCAAAATATCTCTTAGAATAATATGAAATAATTCCTAAGTATTCTAATAACATCCTATAATATTTTTATTAATTTTTCCAAATTTTAACTTGAAAAAAGATCATAAAATAAAAATAAAACCCAAAGAAAAGGGTACAGCCGGATTCGAACCAGGTCCAACAGCGACCCTGACCGCAGCCAAACCAATGAGCCAACTAACATTTGTGAATAAACCCCAACTCAGTGACTTAAATACTCCTCTACTGTTATTCAGTAAAAAAATCAAAATTAAAAAGAAAAGGGGCATCCCATGCTTCAAACCCGAGCACAGCCAGAGGCGCCCAAGCCACCTTTCGCTCACGCGCTAACCAAGATACCCAAATGTCACAACTGATAACATAGGGGTTTGAAACCTTAAAACTCAGTCTCTGATTTCATCTCATTTTAATTTGTTCATCTATTTTAATTTCTATTATTTTCCATCATAATTAATACTACTAAATTATCTTTCTAAAATTTCAATTTCACTGATTTTATCTATATTAAAGTGAAATTTTACACAAATATTGTAAATAGTAATTATTGAGAACCTTCATAAACATATACTTTTATTTATCATCAAGACTGCCTTTTTATAGTAACTAACATGAATATTTTTATTTTCTCTTAGAAATTCTTATCTTCTGATAATTCTCCCTTAATTGCACATGAAATTTAACAACTTTTTCCACACCTATAATTTGTATACATGATTTAATCATGGCATACTACCATATACCTAACAATACTACAACATGCTCTAAATACAATTTTAATTTGACAACATAACAAGTTTATATTGAAACTTTCAACTAGCATGCATTATTTCTCATTATTACTAAAATTCTAGATAACAACACAACATGCATCACGAAAGTAATTAAAGAACTCATACCAATTATCAATTTTAAGCATAATCTACTTAATCATGCATTCTACAACAATTTGGAAAGTAAAAGAGACACCCACATTTTTCTTGATGCAAATTGTAAATAGAACTCCTAGAAATTTACTCAAAGCTCCAACTAAATTGCCTTCTCCTCAGCAAAATGAAAACCGAAATCTCTTCTAGCCAAAATCCGAGCTCTCTCTTTTTCTCTTCTCTTTCTTTTCTTCTGATTGAGTTTTGTGTGTGTTCATGTTAAAGGAGGGGGGTATTTATAGGATTATTGTTTGGTTGAGATGACTCCCACTACTCAAATAACTACCAACTTTCCCACACACTCCCTCCACTCTCCCCTCTCTCTTACATGTGGTCGGCCAACTCTAGGGTGCATAACACGTGCACGTGCACCCTATGTGCACACCACTTCTCATTCTTTTATTAATTGTTATTAAATTAAATGTATATGTATGTTACATGAAAAGTTCACTAGACTTTAAAATGTGTATTTAAATTTAGAATTAATCTTGGGCCTCTATTTGGTAATTAATCTTTGGTGGGCTTCAAAATAGATTTTAGGCCTACTGGGTTCAATTAAAATAAATAACACAAATGTGACAAATAAAATGGTAAGAAAAATATGCATGAATCTTAGAAAATTTTAAGGACTATAATGCATAAAGTTTTACGTGCAATGCATGTGCAAAAATGTAAAAATTAATTTTTTTCTGGAATGTTATAGTAGCAGAAATAGTTTTCCATTAAAGATTAGGTTTGTTTGAGTTGTAAGAATACTGCAGCGAAATTAATTTTAAACAATTTTTAACTTTAATTTTATTTAAAATTAATCTCAATTAATTATGGTTTAAACTACAAGAACAAAGCATAATTAGGGTTTAAACTAATTAAACTAAATTGATTTAAATTAAATTTTTAAAAAAATAACTTAAAAGAAATTAAGCTAATTTTTTTTTAAACCCCCTAACCCCCCCCCCCCCCCCCAAAAAAAAGACTAAACTGAACCGAACCTTATATTCCCAGCACTTGGTCCTACATCGGCCGTGCGTTGGGAAGTTTTTGGGTTTAAATAAGAATGCATGAATAAGGTTTATGAACAAAGGAAAGAGTCGAGAGGGAAGGAAAGTGTAGTCTAATTTTGGGAGGATTAATTACCGAAGGCTTTGTATACGCTACATTTTCGGTATTGTTTTAATTAATCGGGGATTTTTTAGTCCCACATCGGCCAAAGAGAAGGAAGAACGTGGGTTTAAATATAATTTCCTACATCTACATAAAGGCAAAATCACTTTAGACATGGGGAAAGAGAGAAACGACAAAATTTACGCAGTACTGTAGACTATAGTATGAATCCACTTCCGACCAATTCACACCATCCAAACCAAGTGCCCTAAGTGGGCGCCAAAGAGACAACGAACAGTGATAAAGTCGTTTGTCTTTTTGTGGGTATTTTGGGAATGGTTGGGTAGGTAGGGTTTTGTGTTACGTAGGATGGATGATAGCGGGTATTTTAATGGATTATACGGGAGTACTGAAGAATTTATTTTTTTTATGTCATTTTTTGAAACTATTTACAAAAAGATGACAGTTGCCAAACTATTTGCGACTGTGGACTCGAGAACTAAACTCGCCATTCCCAACAGCGAGTTTAGTTGTTTCATGCTCACCGTTGGGACACAACGAGTTTATTTCTAATTTTTTGAGAAACTTGTTGTTTCCAACGACAAGTTTAGTTCAAAATGTTCAAAAAAGACTCGTCGTTCCCAACAACGAGGTTCTTTGTACTAGACTCATTGTTGGGAACAGCGACCGTGAAATTTTTAACATTTCACAGAGAGTGAAAACTCTCTGTTGGACTTGGTGAATTCTCCGAAAGAACTCCATAGAAGATCTCGTTATTCCCAACATTGAGGAAAATTATACTACACTCACTTTTTGGTAGAGCGAGTCTACTGGATCCCTATTTGACTTACCTGACTCAGTTCAACTCATCTCTCATTTCTCTCCCCCCGCCCCCACTCATTCCCCTCTTCGAACTTACATCAACCCCAAATCTTAGTTTCTTTCTTCTTGGCATTCATAAAGGTGTGGTGGTTTTTTTCATAGATTCTTAAGCACGCTCATTCTGCTCTCTTTCTCGGAATCAAGACTATCATCTACATAAAGGTATTATTTCTATTGTTTCAATTTATAGAATGTGAAACATAGTCTATGTTTATATTGTTTCAAATTGTGGTTAGGATTGAGAACTCTCAAATTAGTTAGTTATAGTTAAAAAATGTGTGTTATCAATGGTGGTTTTGGTGAAATTTCGGATGCCCACATACTGTTCTACGAAATGCCCAATTGAGGGTGGATTGATGATCTTCATGACAATGTAGTAATTAATTTGTTCATTTACATGTGGGTATGGAATACAAAAATTCCGGTTTGGTGTTATTATGGGGGAGAAACCTTTCGTGACCCGAAAGTGGGATTCATTTATAGATGTGCTGAACCAAAAGTAATTTGGGTTGATCGTAACATTACAAAACAGAAACTAGTGAATAAGATATATGAAATTACTAGCTATGATCAATGTGAATGAATTATTAAAATCTAAGGTCGATATTCTGCATCAAAAGGTGAAAAGCAATATTTCATGGCAGCTCCCATATACGACGATGATGCTCTTGTTGCAGTGATTGCAAGGTTAGATGATCCAAACTATAATTGGACGGTGATGGAGCTATATCTTGAGAAAATTCTGATGCCAATTCGTGAGTGCAATTTCATACGACAAGCACAGTAGGTGAAGTCCTAACTCAAGAATCAAGGAACATCGCGGTTGGCTTCACGAATACACGTAAAAATTTGAGGAACATCGAAGATACATTCTCAATACCAACTGTACCAAATCACTCGGAAGATGAGTTGCCTCGTCATTCTCATTTCATACGCGATTTGGTTAACAATGAAAATATGGGTGGTCAATTCAATTTCACATGTATGAACAACGATTTATTAGATATCGATGAGGAAGAAGAAGATGATAATGAAAATGAGACATGTGAAGAGCATGAAGAGGATGAAGAAGCTAATGAAGCAAGTGTTTGTGGTGAAACACACGACAATTGTGAAGATAACATCCAGTCCACCGAAGGTCGAAGAAACCCCTCATCTCAACAAGGGTTTCAAACACATTCAGTGGTGTCTGAAAAGGTTGACTGGGTTTCAAACACATTCCTGCAGTAGCTGCCTCTCCTTAACAACGGTTGACTAGGTTAATTTCATATAGCAAGATATGGCGTGCAAAGAATAAAGCTATTGAGCGGTTGTATGGAGGATTTGCGGAAGCATATGAGAAGTTGTTCGCTCTTTTATCAGCGCTACAGGTGTCAAATTCGGGGACTATTGTCCATTGGGGGTAAGGACAATACTGGGGTTGGTGAGGAAACATTCAAGTCGGTGTTTTGGGCATTTGGGTCTTTGATTGAAGAATTTAAGTCGCATCGTCTTGTTATAAGCATTGATGAAATTTTTTATATGGGAAGTGCAAAGAATGTCTTAATAGTCGTTGCTCCTGACGCAAACGAGCAGTTATTTGCTTTCGTTTTTGCACTAGTCGATGGAGAAAGTATAGCTACTTGGTCATGATTTATGTCTTGTATTAGAGTTTTTGTAACTGATCGGCAAGGATTATGTGTCATCTTTGATCGTCTTTAGGGTATTTTGTCTGTGATGGAGACACAAAAAGGTTCATGAAATTAGCCTCATGCATATCATAGGTATTCTATACAACATTTTGTGCAACTTTTTTTTACAAAATTTCACGATAAAGCATTGAGGGAAAAACTGAAGTTGATTGTATGTCAAAATCAACCAAAGAAGTTTGACCAAAAAATGGCCGAAATATAGAAAGTCAAAGCCGTGTCTATCATTTGACTCAAGGAGAAACCATTAGAAAAGTGGTCAATATGCGCAGATGGAGGACGTCGTTACAAAATAATGACTACAAATATATCAAAAGTTTTTAATTCGGTTTTGAAAGGTGTTTGTAGTTTGCCAGTAACGAAAATTATTGAGATGATATTCTATGACCTCAATCATTACTTTACTCAACGTCATTAATTGGCTGCGAAGCCTCTAAGTGAGAGTAAAGAATTCACTCCCGCGGTTCAAGAAATTCTAGATGTGCGGCGTGAGAAAGGAAATATGCATGAAGTTATCATGTTCAATCATAGACCTGGTGTGTTTCAAATTAGAATGAGACTTAGAAAGGTGTGTGGCCATCAAAAGGGTGGTAAGTTGCATACGGTTGATTTGGATAATTTGGAAATGCACTTTTATACGTGTCAAAAAATTTAGCTATATCATCTTTCCATGTTCCCATATTCTGGCGACATGTGCATTTAGGGCTATTAATTACTGCCCTTATGTAGATCCATTATATTCAGTTAAAAACTTAATTCTAACTTGGGCACATGTCTTCTATTCTATGCCCGACGAAGCATATTGGCTAATTCAAACTGATCCGAAATTTATCACTGATGCATGTCTTAGAAGATGCAAAAAAGGTCTTCACCGGACCAAGTGTATTCGCAATGATATGGATGTGAGGGATGATATGAGAGGTACGGGGCTATCTTGTTCAAAATGTGGTTTAAAATGTTACAATAAGCGTCGTTGCAGTGGAACCGACATAGGTTAGATAATTATTAGTTATATACTATCCTGTTGCATATGCACAATCTAATTGGAATTTACAGGATCATCATCACGATAAGGAACATCAAGACCGAATATTGAAGGATCATCATTGCAGCAACCCGGCTAATATCCTTTTTTATTTTGTCATTGTAACATTATCAAATTTCATTGTAATGTTTCAGCTTGTTGTAATATTTTAAGACTATGTTGAACTTATTGTAATATTTGAAGAGTGTGTTGAACTTGTTGTAATATTTGAAGAGTGTGTTGATTTCTTGTTGTAATAATTTATGGTTGTGTTGAACTTGTGATTGTATAATATGAAATTGTCAATAAAGTTTCCGTATCTCATTCTGATATTTTGAATCTGTGTTTGTATCTATACGTTGTTGAGAGTGTGTTGAATTGGATTTTTGTATGTAAACAGGAGCATTAGTGCAATTTATGTTTCATTTTTTCATGATCAGTAGACTCGCTCTTTTGAACAGCGAGTGTAGTATAATTGTCCTAGCTGTTGGGAATTCACCAAGTCCAACAGAGAGTTTTCATTCTCTGTGAAATGTCAAAAATTTCACAGTCGTCGTTCCCAACAACGAGTCTTCTATGAATTTTTCCAAAGAATAATTTGCTGTTCCCAACAGTGAGGTAAAAAGAGCTACACTCGCTGTTGGGAACTGCGAGTTTACTGGGCCACTTTATTCCCCCGAATTCATTAACTACTACTCTCACTTCACTCACTTCTCTTTAACCTTTATTCATATCCTTCCTCATTGAACCAAAACCCTAGCTATCGTCTTCGTTTTCTACCTCATTTGTTGGTTGACAAGTTCACTTGGCAGAATCTCTAACATTCCCTAACAAAACTCTAGCAACTACGTTCATTTTTTTTTCACAAGTGACAACATAAAGGTATGTTTTTACTTGACTCATACAATGTATTTGGATATGGCTAGGGTTAGGATTAGGATTATGCTTTAAATTGAATGAAGGGTTAGGGTTAGGGTTAGGAGTTGAAGACGGGTTGTGTTTGATTTCTAGATAAAGTTCGGTTTTGTTATGCACATAAAGTGTTCGATGAATTGGGTTAGTGATCGAACTGTTCGTTATGCACATTCGGTGTTCGATGCAATGCATTAGAACTGACATTTGAATGTAGGTGACCCCACCTTCGTTAGTGGTGACTTGTTTGTGATCAATTGTATTCATATATAGTTGTTGTACCTAAGAATTGTTAAAAGGCAAACTGAGAAATGCAATGTAGTTAATTAGATCTTGCATTTTTTGTAGCCTCACAATGACATACCTAGAGGTTCTGGACACCGTTCTCTTACTGCATCCGAGCGGGGGAAAAATCCTGCAATGGTAGGAGTTGTTTTTTATAGTTCCGAACTCCATATATATATATATATATATATATATATATATATATATATATATATATATATATAGAGTTAGTCTATTATGAGTTGCTGAGCTTAACTTCTTATCGTGAGCTGAAGTTCCCAGCTGTCTGATCGCGATCCGAGGGCTCAGATTTGATCTGCTCACCATCAGATATGTTGAGGGGCAAAATAGGGTTTTCACTATTTCTTTCTTTCTCATTCAGCTCTCACTCTCTCCCGTTCTGTCTCTCTCTTCGTTGAACGAAACCCTACTCCTCAGATCTGATGTTCTCTCTCTTTCTCATCGACGAGAAACCCTACTCTCTCCCGTTCTCTCTCTCTCTTCGTCGAAGAAACCCATCTATCGATAGGGTTTGAATTTCTACTGTCTCTTGCTCTCTCTCTTTCTCTTCGACAAGAAACCCAAATCGCGGATAGGGTTTCGATTTGTTCTGAACCCTACCTCCTTCCTGAGCGATTCGAAAAGTAACCCTAGCCCCTAATCAGCCAAGCTCCACATCTCTCTCTCAACGCACTATCAGCTGAGCCCCTAAATCGAAACCATATTAGTTGAGCCCTTCTTCTTTAAGACAGCGATGCGTCGACCTCCTAACAAAGCTGCAATCTTTTTATTAGGTAATCTCAATTTCAATTTTTTTCCCTTTATAATCGTTCATGTTTATTTGGGGTTTTTATTTTGGAATATATGTATGAATAGGAAATTAGTTGAAAAACATCATAATCTGGCTAGCAGGGTTTAGAAAATAGATTCTGTTATGGTAGCATGGATTAGAAAATAGGAGGTGTAGCGCCCCAAATCCCCATACCGGGAACCTGAGATCCTACTCCAGGAGTCGAACTTCAAAATAGCCACAATCACAGAAAGTACAGGAAAATTTAAAACTTTTATTCCATATAAATATTACATTTACAAGTGTTACAATATCCAAATAAAAATTACAAGATTTACAACAATATAATAGCACTTGCATATGTCCCTTAGATCCTCGGACCAACTCGAGCTCTGTAGTACCTGTAGATCGGCTTCGGATACCTACAAGGTGGGGAACGTCAGTACTTCGACTGATGCAAAGCTGATGATAATAGCGATCCTCAAAAATTCAATCGGAATCGTAATTTATGCAAAAAGGAAAAGTGATGTGCCAAAACAAGGGTTGAATGGATTCGGGTTCTAGTGCAGTGGTATGCCATGACCCTATGACTAGATGCAGCAATTCACATTCCTGACTCTAATGCAAGTAAGACTTTGGAGCATGAATGCATCCCATACTACATACACCCCCAAATCTAGCCGTATTTCTCCACAATTTAGGGATTCAAACCCTCGCCATGCATCCTACTCTTATACTCAACCAGTTCCCAATAGATTGTCCGTTGCCCAAGGAGGTTGCACCTTGTTGGTCTAGTTCCGCCACTGCAGTGCCTAAGTGGTGGTCATGTTTGCCACTTGGTACCCGCGCACGGACCTCTTCAGAAAGCCGCGTTGAATCTGGTCGCAAGATCGTGTGATTCCCATGTCCACCCCTAACCCAGGCTATGGACCGACGCATGCGTGTTCACCCCTAATCGGGCTATGAACTTATATATACAAAAAAAACAACAAAATCCATGTGCATAGGGACGTGAGTGCCTCGGGGGTCAAATCCCCCTAGCCTCCCGTACCTTACTCCGGCAAAACTTTGGAAATTAACAGATCGAGATACGAGCCGATGACTCACTCATGAGTGCCGAAAACATATCCCTACGACTGGAAGGTACAACACCGAGTATGGTCTGCTAAGACTAATGCAATTACCCAATCCCTTAATATGTCACTCTAATCCCAGCCTTACTCTAATCACTTTGGGTAAAAGATAAGATTGCTTCCAATTTGCTTATCGACCTCTGGCCCTGGCAATACCGGTCCGGTTCGCCTCTTTCCCGGCTTGGAATTGTCCAGCACTACGGTCTACATTCACCCCAAAACCAGTTGTAAATGTATGTTCACCCCTAACCCGGGCTATGAACTTATATTAATGGCACGGCTCGGATGTCCTACGGTTCGGCGGAAGTTTATAACTTAGGGTTGACAGATGCAGGGTATCCCTTACCTTAGTGACTAACTCGAATCACGCACCCACTATGGGAGTCAACAACACCAAAAACAGATACCAAATGCTCCCATATAAGAGTTATCAACCCTAATAGTACACAGGGGAAAAGTCGTCACAATACCTAGTCAACAACTAGACTAAGCAACCTATGGGGTTTCTGCTCGAAACTTAGTCATAACTCCCTTGATACAACTCCGATTGGGGTGTACGAGCCCAATCCAGAAAGGTAAGAACCTGGGCTACAACTTTCTAGTTGATCATAAACTCAAATTCCATCATCTAGGTCCTCAAAATAGTCTTTCAAGCCTCAGCCCGTGTATTTTTTGTACACGGGCTGAACCTTACCGGTAGCGTAAATCACTGCTCACTCATCAAAATGCTGCAAACCCAAGTTCTATGAAAAGGTGTGGATGTTCTCAACAACTCTCTAGTTGTTTATGAGTCCAAAATATACCAATAGATCACCCTAACAGACACATTTCTCACAAATGTATCAAGTCACACACTAGGACTTCCTAAATCAGAGCACTCAGATCAATTCTTGGTCTCTGTCTAGTATTATAAAAATCACAATAAATCAACCACTTACTAGAAAAACCTAAAATAGGTCTTGTTGGAAAGGTCTTGATGTCTACTACAAACCTCTAATGAAACAGTTCCTCAAATTTTGCTCTTAATGAGCCTGAAATGTGCAATCTCTACAGGGTATCAAGTTTGGCTGAAACTAGCACGGTACATGCTAATAAAATCATCATAAATTACATACTCATCCAATTGACACAAAATTTACAGTGTTGAAACTAGAGATCATAATAAATAGTATGCAAAAGGTTTCACATCCAAACTCCAAGTCTACACTGAGTTCTCCCTATTTCAATTAAGTACAGAAATCAGCATGTTCTTCAGTTACAGCTCTAGCTACTGTTTAAAGATCAATTTTTAACATGCCTATAAGTTTATCCAAACATTCCCTGATTTTACTGTAGAATCTAGACACAATTGGGAATATAGGGTAAAAATTTCAGAATAAGAACTTGCTCCAATTAATTATGAAAATTCCAACAATATCAGTCATCCTGTTAACCAACTGCTGCTTCCTTACGACACAGTTCTACAATTAGATTTTATTAAAATATTAAAACTTCTCAGTAAAATCCGAAATAAATCATGAACCATCTACACATATATAGGAACAATCTCTAAAAAGTTAATGATCTAATTCCATGTGTTTTGTTCTCGGGAAAATCTAAAAAATAGCATTCAGATCAAGATTCTAATTCTAGTTTCTGATTTCATCTTCCAAACTTCTTAGATATTCATCCTAGCACTTACTACCACACATGCATGCAAGAAATTAGTAAGAAACATAGAGAAATGTTTAGAGTAACTTCCCACCCTGAGTTGATGTAGAGTAGTTGATTTTCTTGAGCTTTCATTCCTTGAGAATCCCTCCTAAAGCTCCTTCTTCAATCCCTTTTCTTTCTCTCTTTTCTTCTTTTTTTTCTTGGTTGAGTTCTGAAACTTCAGAACAAGAGAGATGGGAATGAGGGGTTTTTGATGGATGAGTGAGTGAGGAAAGAGGGGGAGGAGTAGGGCGGTAGGGAAGTTTTGAAGCAAAACCATGGCTTAGCCAATGGTTTTGTGGTGTATTGTGTTGGTTGCCCATTTTACTCTTAAATGGGTTCCTTTGAATGCGAGACGAGGGGCTTATCGAGTGTACACAAGATATACCCACCGTAGTATCATACAGTGTTATATTTGCATAGGTGTCATACTAAAAATTAGTGTTTATACTAGTATCAGTCCTCCTCATTCTCGTGCATCTTTTAGAACGCAATCCTCCTACAAACCGTCCCGCAAACCTAACCGCACACCACGATAGCAAAATCAACCCAAAACACTGTAATCATGTGCACGCATGTGAACAATATACATACTTACATACATATATATATATGCAGGTATCGTACAATCCGGGGTGTTATCTATGAAAATAATCTTGTCCATATTATCTTAATGTCGAATAAGGTAATATTACTGATTGGGAATGTTATTTGTTCTATCGTAAAGGTAATAGTACTTGTATACAGCGTCATTCATGTATGAAGGAGTTTACAGATACCAAGTATATGTAAATATTTCTGTGAAGGGATTTCTAGAACCGATAATTTAGCTAGCTTCTTTAAACACAACTGAATGGAAAGAAAAATATTAGTCATACAAACTCAAATAACCCCTAAACAATGTGCTACTAAAGCAGCTAGTTTCCATAAAATAAATTTAATTAAGTTACCTGCCATTGAATTGATAAAGCCATCAGATGCTTTTTTCTTCACGGGCTTGATTCCTTTATTAGGTTTAGACAATAAAATTAGTACACAATGACATGCATGGCCTACATTTTGATGAGAAAAGAAGATGAAATGTTTGATTAGTTTAGTAGAAAGGGTTGTGTGAAAAAACAATCCATTTCATAGTTACATTTTGATCATGCATTTAGGTTTGTGTCACGCTTTCATCTTTTATTTATCTTTGTGTTATTTTCTTCAACTGCAACATATCAGTTTCACTGGAGCACAGAGGTAGATATGTTATCTATAAGTATCGTTACTGGTTATCCAATTGGATGAGTGTGTACTTCCAACATAGTTTAGTTTCTTTAGTTTTTTAAGTTGTAGCTTGTTTTTTTATGTTTATTATCTCATTTTTCTATGTAGAATGGAGTTTGAAAATGTAGAGTTACTAAGCCAAGATGTTCATACCGGTTGGAGAGACATTGATGAAGTTTCTAAACCAATTGTTGGTTTAGTATTTGCAACTTTAGAGGAAGGATATGAATTTTATAAAAAAAATGCAAAGTTAGCTGGTTTTTCTGTTCGCAAGTCTGCTATAATGGTAGACACGTCTACAAAGGAGAGGTATTCACAACAATTTGTATGCTCAAAGCAAGATAAGCCGATAGATACAGTTGGAGTGAATGTTGCCAATATTGAAGAACCATCTTCTTCAAATGTGATCAAGAGAAGGAGAAAGGCTAACTAGAGAAGAGTGTTTGGCTCAAATAAGAATTCAAAAGGATGATGATGGGAGGTGGTCAATTCGAAGGTTTGTTGAAGAGTACACCCATCCTTGTGTTACACCTAGAAAGCAACAATTCTTAAGAAGTAATAGAATTGTTTCCGAAGTACAAAAAAGTTTACTTAGTTCGTTCAAAGAGGCTAACATAAGAACTTCGGAGTTTATGTTCTTCATGGAGATAGAAAATGAGGGTTTCAGTAAATTAATTGTATTGAAAAGGACATTAGAAATTCGTTGTAAAGAGACAAGCATGGGAGGAGAGCTTATGATGTGGATTTATTGATGGAGCACTTGCAAGAGGAAAAGGAGATGAATCCTTCATTTTGTTTTCATTATAAGGTGGATGAAGACAAAAAATTAACCAATGTGTTTTGGGCTGATGCTCTTGTCAGGAAAGCATATAACCATTTTGGTGATGTGTTAATTTTGGATACTACATACGACACAAATGAGTACAAATTGGTTTTTGCTCCATTTACTGGACTTGATCACCATGGTCAATCTGTCAATTTTGGTGCAACCTTCATAAATAAAGAAACGAACGAGTCGTTTATTTGGTTGTTTGAAAAATGGGGTGAAACAATGTGTGGGCCTCCACCTAAAGTTATTATTACAGATCAAGATCCTGCAATGGAAAATGCAATCCGAATGTGTTTTTCTGGTTCCAACCACAGGCTATGTATGTGGCACATTCTTAACTTCCCGATAAGCTTGGTGGTCCGGGACTTAATAGTGATTTTACCATTCCATTCTATAGTTGCATTTGAGATTCAGAAACGCCGGAAGAGTTTGAGATGAAATGGAATGAAGTTATGAATGCTAATATGCAAATTGCAAGTAATCCTTGTTTTAATGAATTTTATTGTCGTTTGACTCATTTTTTAATGATATTATTACTTGATAAATATTGAAATAGCAAGTAATCCTTGGCTTTTTGATATTTATGAGCTTCGTGAAGATGGATACCAGCTTATGCTAAGCATATTTTCACTGCTGGAATTCAGACAACTCCAAGATCAGAAAGTATGAATGCTTTTGTCGATAAGTATGTTAATAGTAAAAATTCTTTACATGAATTTATTACAAGGTTTGAAAGGGCGATAAGGAAATAAAGACAAAATCAGTTAGCAGCAGACTACACAGCTCTTCATACAAAACCGAAGCTGCAAACAGAATTAGAAGTTGAGACACAAATGTCTGAGGTCTACACATGGGAGAAATTTCATGTATTTCCAGATGAATTAGTTCAAAGCTTGAATTACGCATCTTTAATGAAAGATGATAATGGGAGTGTGCGGCACTATATTGTGAGGAGAATGGGAAAGTCACTAAAATCAGATAAAACAAGGGATGTGTTCTATAAAGGAATGGACGATGTTGGGTCCTGTACTTGTAGAAAATTTGAAGTTGATGGAATTCCTTGTAGACACATCCTTGCGGTATTGAGGAATGAGGTTTTCGATTTCCTACCTCAATCTTATATCTTAAAGAGGTGGACCACCTCAGTAACTACTGAGATTGTATATGATGATGATGGTGAAGAAATTATTGGTAGCTACGGCAGTCCACAAGATTTGAATATGGTGGAGTTATCAAATGAAATCCACAAGTTGATGAGCATTACTCGCTCATCCAAAGAGATTTGCCACAAGGCCAAAACATTAGTAGTTGGTGCTAATGCAGAATTGCAACAAGATATGCCCTAAGAATTACAACAAGCAAGAAGCACTTCATTACCTAAAACAGTAAATATTCATGTACCGGATATTGCAAAGACTAAAGGTAGTGGGAAGCGAATTAAAAGAGGGGAAGGAGAAAGCCTTGGATAAAGCCGCGAAGCCATTAAGGAAGTGTCGTTTATGCAAGAAGCTTGTTAATCATGACAGCCGCACTTGCTCTTTGAAGGAAAGGTTGGTATTTTATTACATATTTTATTTCATTTTTTTATTATATATAATATAATCTTACCTTTAATTTGTACTAATTATTTGTGTAGTTCTAATTTGAATGAGTCACAAGCTTCTACAACTTTTTCAAGAATGGAATCCATAACAGAAGAGGCTCCAAATATTGCATGATCTTTATTATTTTAGTTGTGGGGATTTTGTAGGTATGTGTTTTACATGATATAATTTTTATTTTTTTTCCATATCTTTAATTATTGTTCTTTAATTCTGAATAACACTTTTGTTAAAATAATCGTTATATCTTGGCTGTTTGCAGGCAAACTGATGATGTATATAAATGAGATGCATGATTTTTCAGTACAGGAAGTATCAATGCTTTCAAATATTTCTTCTTCTTGCTTTTGTTGTGTGTTGATGTAGGCAATGATGACAAGCACTATTTAACAAGCACTACTTTCAGTTTGTCTTCCCTCACTCCCCCCCTTAATTTTACAAGAACTATTGATGTATTTTGGCTGATTCGGAATGTTGTATCTGAAGCAAGCATGATTCAGAATTTTTTTCATGTATCCGAAGCATTTTCATATATCTTGGTTGATTCACTATTATTTTAAACAACACATAAACATCTTTCAATCAGCCAAGATACAATCAGCTAAAATGTATTGCGAATCAGCCTTGATACTCAGCAAAAATGCTTCAATCAGCCATGATTATTTTGATGCTCAGTTGATGTTGTTTCATGGCTGATTTAGCTCTGAATAATTTTGTTTCTGAGCATTCCACGTTGGCATTTTGTTGGGGGGGGGGGGGGGGTTGGGGGGGCACGATTGGGACTAGTAGGCATGGCATAGTATTGCAGCCCTAGGGTAATAAGTTTGCTTGATTTAAAACGAACACTGAAATAGAAGTGTGTTCTGAGCCTACGATTACTTCAAATAATTTTTTTGTTGATTATTACGACTTGGCAGTTTGTAGTAATATTTTAGTTCATTTAACATTTTGCTTTTAATTTTTTTCAGGAGAAGCATTAGCATCTCAAGCAGGTATGATTCAGAATCTTGGCTGATTGAAGTAATTTCATGTATCTTGGTTGATTTTTATTATTCCTAATTTTTTTCACGTATTCAGAATTAATTTTTGGCTGATTTTATCTAGGCTGATTGTATCTTGGCTAATTTTTTTCATGTATTCGGAATCAGGGATGATTGAAGCAATTTCATTTGTTTTGGCTGATTGTATCTTGGCTGATTGTATCCTGGTTGATTGTATCTTGGCTGAGTGGATATTGGCTGACTGTATCTTGGCTGAATCTTGGATGATTGAAGCAATTTCATGTATTCAGAACTAATATTTTTGTGTCTTGGCTGATTCAGAATGTTGTATTTGAAGCATGTTCATGTTGGCTGATTGAAGCATCTTGGCTGATTGTATCAAGGCTGATTCACGATACATTTTGGATGATTGTATCTTGGCTGATTGTATCCTGGCTGATTGTATCTTGGCTGATTGTATCTTGGCTGAATTTTGGCTGATTGAAGCATGTATATGTTATACCTTGGCTGATTCACAATATTATGAGGTTGTATCTTGGCTGACTGAAGCATTGTCATGTTATATTTTAACTGATTCACAAATTTTTAATATTCTATCTTGTCTAATTGAAGCATTTTCATGTTGTAACTTGGCTGATTTAAATAAAATTTTCAGATTGTATATTGGCTGATTGAAGCATGTATATGTTGTATCTTGGCTGATTCACAATATTTTCATGTTTTATCTAGTGTGGATTGAAGGAAGAACGATGTTGTATCTTGATTGGATCAGCTCATTTTTGATGTTGTGTATGAGAAATTGATAGATGTTTATGTTGTATATTGGCAGATTCAGCTGTTTTTTATGTAGTTGATGAGTTTTTTGAACTATTTTTGATCGACGAGGCTACATTTTTCTTCTCCAAAAAATATCTACACATTACAAATCATAAGCTTTATTTAAATCAATTTTAACATATAAATAGCTCAACAACATGAAAATGATCTTTATACAACATATTTCAGCCAAGACATCTAAATGATCTTTATACAAAATAAGTAGAGTGACATATAAGTCTCTTAATTGATTCTCTTCATTTACACCTCAAATGGAAAAGAATGAAATTGTACAATCAGCTCATAAACAACATAAAAAAAAGATACAACATAAACATATTTTAATCAACTCATAAACAATATAAAAAATAACTCAACAGCCATGATACAACGTAAAAACATTACAGTGAGCTCAAAAATACACTTCTTGCTTCAGCTGCCTGCTTGAACTACTACAGCTGCGCCTAAAAATATTTAAAAGCGAAATCTTAAACATGAATTCAAGAACTAAATTGCTACTAACAAACTTCCAAGTAGCACTAACCAAGAAAAAGATGATTTGAAGTAGTTGTAGGCTCAGACCACAATTCTATTTCACTGTTTCTTCAAATGAAGCATACTTATTTCTCTAGGGATGCTTATTATGCCATGCCAACTAGTTTCACCCCCCCCCCCCCCCCCCCCCCCCCCCCATCAGCCAAATTAATTCATGAAAATGCTTCAATCAGCCAAGATGCAATATAAAAAAAATATCTGTCAGCCAAGATACAATCAGCCAAAATACAATCAGCCAAGATACAATCAGCCAAAATTGCTATAGATCCATAAATTAACCAACAGGGTCGTCATTGCTATAGATGAAGACCAATAACATAACCAACACTGCTATAGATGATGACCAAAATTGCTATAGATGAAGACCAATAACATAACCAACACTCAATTAAAAAAATTGTAGAGGGGAGGTCATAATAATTCAACGTAATGCTTGTAAAAGAGTGCTTGTCATCATCGCCTATACCAACACACACAACAGAAGGTGGTTTCTACAAATTTTAAAACAATGAGACTGAGAATCGAAAACTTCCTATATTGGAAAATCATGCATCTTCTATTATAAACTGTGATTCTGTATACAGGAATCATGCATCTTCCTGTATTGGGGAATCATGCATCCTGTATTGGAGAATCGAATCACTTTTCTATTCGTCATAGATAACAAACTGTGATTCTATCATCTTGCCTACAAACATAAAAAAAAGTTATGAGCACAACAAATAAAGTTAGGTAATGTGATATGAGGCGTTATACAACAATAATTAAACCGTCTACAAATTTTACAAATTTTACAAAAAAAGTTAAAAACACTTCGCTGGATTGCATCTTTCATAAATTTTTTAAAAAGCTTTGATACTTCATGCGGTGTCTTAAATTTTAGTATCTTGCATAATTCTCCCTCCGTTTCAAAATATAAGTTGTTTTAAAGTTTTTTATTTTTGTTCCAAAATGTAAGTCATTTACATTTTTCAATGCAATGTCTTTATACTCTTAATGTCTCACTAATTATTTTTTTCTCAAATAGTAACAAAGCTTTGTTAACCATATTTTGATTATCGGAGTAACTAAGATGATTTTTCTGGGTCGGTGGAAGATAGCATGCTCAAGGGAAGGTATTTATAGGCGAATAGGCAAACAAGTGGCCAAATTTTACATTTATGAGGGTGGTCTAGAATTTCAGTTAGATGAACCAATCAACTCACTCACTCAGTGTGTAGTTGGGGAGATTGGTTGTCTACATCTACGTTTATGGAAACCTTATTGCTTTAGGAAACAGTTATCTACACGCGTGCGAAGAATGCTGTATTTTTTTAAAAAAGTAAAGACTGCGATTGTTGTATAAAAAAATTAAAGCGATAAAGTACATGTTCGTACATGATTACAAGCCTTATAAAGGTGCCACCTATTGCAAGAATGATCACCAATGATAGCAGAATCAATGAGCCCAATATAGAAAAATAGTACTGCAATTTATAAAACACTATCGGAACTGTAAAACCAACAAACATTTATCAAAATTATAGGTTTAAACTACAGAATTTATGTAACTGTTATAAAACATGCTCTAAAATATTTACAACGAATTTGGCCTTTAAACTATAGTTCAAACTCAATGAAATGTTCATAGGCAAATAGTCAGAAAATTTTCCAAACCAACAATTTGATATACCTGTACCAATGGAATTATAGACAAAGTTTAATTGACTCTAAAGAAGTCACTAATTTACTACAAAAATTACAAACACTGACACATGTGGCACACTAATGGTAGAAGTGCTTTACTATATTGAATCCTAAAAATAGCAAAATATCTAAATCTCCTCCATGATCTAAAACCCATGATATATTGTCTTCACCTACCTATTTCAGTAAATTTTACGAACCATCCAACATACAGCTCTGCATAATTATTCAAAACAAAACGACGTGGCTCAACAAAGAAAAACCACAACGTTCTTACATACCCATTACAACAACATATCCCTATTCCCCTCAATCCCATAATCATTTCATCGCCTAAGCCTTCTTCTTTCTAAATGGATTTAACTATGGCTCCTAGTATCTAAAAAAATTATCTAACAATAAACATGAACGATTATAAAGGATTTTTTTTTGAACTTGAGATTACCTGATAAAAAGATTGCAGCTTTGCTAGGAGGTCGACGCTTCGCTGTCTTAACGAAGAAGGGCTCAGCTGATATGGTTTCGATTTAGGGGCTCGGCTAATAGTGCGTTGAGAGAGAAAGGTGGAGATTGGCTAATTGGGGGCTAGGGTTACTCTTCGAATCGCTCAGGAAGGAGGTAGGGTTCAGTACAAATCAAAACCTTATCGGCGATTTAGGTTTCTCGTCGAGGAGAGAGTAGAAATTCAAACCCTATCGGCATATGGGTTTCTTTGACGAGAGAGAGAGAGAGAGAGAGAGAGAGAGAGAGAGAGAGAGAGAGAGAGAACGGGTGAGAGTAGGGTTTCTCGTCGAAGAGAGAGAGAGAACGTCAGATCTAAGGAGTAGGGTTTTGTTCGACGAAGAGAGAGACAGAATGGGAGAGAGTGAGAGCTGAATGAGAAAGAAAGAAATAGTGAAAACCCTATTTTGCCCCTCAACATATCAGATGGTGAGCGGATCAAATCTGAGCCCTCAGATCGCGATCAAACACGATCGGACGGCTGGGAACTTCAGCTCACGATAAGAAGTTGAGCTCAGCATCTCATAATAGACTAACTCTCTCTGTTGAGTTAGTCTATTAACATTAGCTTGAACTAGATCAGCTGTTGAGTACCGGTCGACTGCCGTTAAAGATCAGTCGACTGAATCTAGGGGTGTCAAAAAATACCATATTACCATACCATACCGTACCATACCATTACCATACCATATATTACCGAAATCTTGGTAATACCATACCGAAATCTTGGTATTGTACCATACCGAAATTATATGGTATGGTACTGGTACCCAATACTGATACCATGATATACCGTACCATACCAAGTAATTAATATATATTTAATTTAATTTTTATATTTAAAAACCCATGCCCAGACTTAGCTCTAGGCCCATTTTTCTTATTTTCTTTTTCAATTTTTCACCCCAGTTATACTAGTACTTCAACTATTGTTCTATTTTTTCTTCTTCCTTTTTTTCTTTTTTTGAATCTAGGGCACACGCACTGATTGACCTACGCACTACGCTGCCGAAGCACCACACTGTCGCGATGCCGCCTACCTTCTTCAGCCCCATCGGTACGGTATTTTTGGATGATTTTTTTGACAAATTAGGAAACATTAGAGTTTAGTTGGTGTATTAATATAAGATACATCTTCTTCTTGTTCTTGTTGGGTTTTCTTGAGATCTTGGGTATTATTATTCACAAGTAATTAGGAATTTAGAATGTAAAAGATCTTCTGATTTGATTTATCAAATTAATTTTTGTATTTTTTTAGGAGTTAATATAGGTGAAATCTTATTTATGTATTATATTTGTATCATAATCCTGAAATTGATTTATATATGAATTTTCTAAATGAGATACATACTGGAAAAAAAAGGAGTAGAACAATACACAGAAATGAAAGAACCATCAAATATCATGAATGTTATGAACGGAAAATAACAATACTGTTGTCATTCTTTATATATGAATCTTCTTAACTTCAGGAATTGTTGTCATTCTTTCTCTATATGTTGAAGCTATCCCATTATATCTAATTAAGCATATTGCAGAATGTTGAATCTAATAGAGTAGCATATTAAATCAATCATATTGTAGAATGTTGAAACTAATTTTCAAACAATAAAGATATATTATATTGAAACTTATACATCTCTGAAATTGTACAACAATAAAGTCTACAACCCTGATTTGTTGTTTGGCCTGGTGTTGTGCAATCTAGTTCCCTAAATAAATAGATAAAACTAGACACAAATTATAAACCTCGCAAGTGCACGAATCGTTTAGAAAAGCGTAGCAATAGCAAGGGTCGATCCCACAGAGATTGTAGACTTTAACTTACTAATCAATAAAAAGAAGAAGAATCATAAAGAGTTGTTTTAAATGTCTAAAAGAAATAAAAAGATTAAAACTAAATTAAGAAGTGTTGAATCACAAATATCGATTAAGTAGTTGGGTTTAGATTTTCACCAGTAGTCAGTAATGCTAAGTCACCTTCTGAACTTCTTCTTATTACTCATGTTTGTTCCCTTCAAGGGCATGGTATCTACTCCTTAAAGTACTGTTTCCCTAAGCCAAGAATTAGGCATGGTATCTACTCTAATTCGTTTCTTTCATTAAGTGTTTAGCATGGTATCTACTAAGTTGCACTTAAAGAAAACATAAGATCAGTGGAAACGAACAAACACTCAAGGTTCTAGAAATTGGTATCAGATCTAGATCCCTTAAGTTGATTGAACCAGGAACCCCTAAAGATTCCCTTGTTACTAGTTACGGGCACGAGATACGGGTCATCTCAATATGCTCATCTAACAGATTCAGATGGATGGTAATGCAAACTTGATATTCTCAAGTTCTGTACGTCAGTCGACTGGCTCTCACCTCAGTCGACTGCTCTCAGAGCTTTGAGAACAAGTCTGATTACCATCAATCTATACCAATACAATCGGGTTCAATCAATAAGTAAAATAGAAGAATTCAGAAGAATATAGCACTACATAACTATGGCTTCAATCTACCCTACTATGAAATTTAGTTCCACATAATAATACTTTTATTAATCAACAAGTTCAAATACATGACCAACATAAAGAATAGAAGAAGAAGAAATAAACTAATGAAGTCCGGCAATGAGGTCGACTGGCTGTCACACAGTCGGCTGCCTTCGAATACTTGATCTCCTATCTCCTTCCTCGATGCTGGTAGAATAATACCCCTGTTGATGACTTGAACGCTCAGACTCTTGTGATTCGGTGGTGGGTGTTTGTGGAAGATGATGATCAAAAGATGGAGTCCAGAGAGAGAGTCCCTGTTGATGCTTTCTTTCTGATATTTATAGAATACGGCCAGAGAATTAGGGTTTCACTTCTTCAGGAAAGTCCTTCTTTAATTGATTTGATGATTTATTTCTTTCTCGTTTCTTCTTTCCTTCCTTATCTGTTAACCACGCCTTTTGCTAATTCCCAGTCTCTAGATTTGGTTTGTTGGAGAATTCGCATAAAATCTGGATTTAAATAGATTTGGAATTAGATGCAGGTATATCTTCAAATATCTTATCTGTTAACTCCGCCGCAGACCAGTCGACTTGTCTTCGAACCAGTCGACTGTGTCGAGACTTCTGACGATTTCTCAATTGATCAGCCCAGTCGACTGGTGTTGGAGTAAGTCGACTGTGCCGAAACTTCTGTGTACATTTGATTTCTCTGTTCAGTCGACCTGTGTGGAAGACTCAGTCGACTGATGCTCTGTAATATTCTGTGTATCATCCTTGAAGTCCTGGATCTGCTTTGTTTTGCTGTTATAGGCTGTTTCCTATGGAAAAGAGAAAATAAGAGTTAAATACCATATATAGAGCATTTAAATGTGCATTTACAATAAGATTATTGCTTCTAAATGAGAATAATAATGTGTTCATCACCTGGGTGGATTAAGGAACTTCTTCACACACACACACACACACACACACACACACACACACACACACAAATATATATATATAAAATAAAACACAAAGAAAGCTATCAAGTGGCTCTCCTTCAAACCCCCCAAAAATTAAAGGCCCAGATCTAACCTCCCAAAACATATTTTCCCCCCAAAACTCAAATTCAAATCCCCACACAAAATAACTCCTATATTTATTTAATTTTTTTTTCCTCTCTCTCTCCTTCCCTTCTCTATTCAAAAAATTAAGGGAAAAAAAATGTAAAAAAAAAAATAAATAAATAAAAATTAAAAAATTAAAAAAATTAAAAACATTAAAAATAATTCCAAAAAAAATTAATTTGCACTATGTTTGCTACTTCAATTAATTTGCTAGACCTCCAAAACTATTTTATATGATCAAACAAGGTGCATCGTGCCGAAGACGTGCGTAGGCACGTGTCTACGGGTAAACCTAGTATATATATAATTATTTATGTTGGAACTTCTTCATATATATATTTATGTTGAGCTTATTTATCCTTTATTTGCCATTTATATGAATGTTATTTTTTTAAGCTAATTGATGTCCGGTAGTACCATGGTATTACCAATACCGTACTAATATTTCGGTAGTACCGAACTCGGTAATACCAAAATCTTGGCACGGTAATGGTAGAGAAATTTGTGTACCAAGTATTCCGGTACGGTAGACGGTAGAGTAATGATAATACGGTACGGTACGGTATACCAGCCCTAAATCTGAAACCCTAGCCGTCCCCCACCGTCCCCCACCGTCTTCCTCATCCTACCCAGCTCAATCTCTCTTCCTCTCAATCCCGAACCCCGGCCACCACTATCGCCCTTGTCGTCTCCCTTCTTTGCCATCCTCCATTGTCTCCCTCCCCACCGTCGTCCCCCAATGCCCCCTCCGTCTCCCACCATCGAATACATCATAGTCTTCAGGTAAAAATTAACTTAATGTTAATTAGGGGTTTTAGGGTTAATTTTGTTTTGGGATTTGTTAGTTTTAGGGTTTCTTCACAAAAATAATTGCTCCGCTACATATCTCAAGCTAATTCCTAATTAACATGCAAATAATTGTTTAAGGAGCTGAACATGATGTAAGAATAATACTTGAAATAATACTTGGATGGAAGCAATAATTGTCGCCAATGGAGACCATGAATTTGAGGCTTTTCACAACCACAATTACAATGCTTGCTGCAAGTAGCTAATAATTAATTAAGGAAAAGGTTAAGGTGCACAAAGTAATTCATGTGAATCCATGTGAAGAGGAGGACCTCACTAATGTAGAAATATTGCTAAGTAATTAGGTTCTGGTAAAAATTAGATCATAGTCTAAGTTAGATTAATTTTTTATGCTAAAGTTCATGCTTTCTTAATTTGGGGGAGGCTTATGAAACTATTTGTTAACAATTAATTGTAGTAAAAGGTATTAATTGCAGTGGGACAGAAACTGAAGAACTAATCCAAAAGAGGCTGAGAAATGCAAAAGCCGAGCTTGATCAAGGAAATTATCCTGGTCTCTTTGATCATCTTTTGGTGAATGACGATCTTGGTATTGATTAATGAAACTATTTGTTAACAATTAACTGTAGTAAAAGATATTAATTGTAGTGGGACAGAAACTGAAGAACTAATCCAAAAGAGGCTGAGAAATGGAAAAGCCGAGCTTGATCCAAGGAAAATATCCTGGTCTCTTTGATCATCTTTTGGTGAATGACGATCTTGAATCAGAAAATCTGAAGGTGCTCATTATGTCGTTTAAAGCATAAACTAAATAACATTTGCGAGAAGTACGAACAATAGATGATTAGGGTTGATCTATGTCCTCTCAAATTGATATTATTTGCGAGAAGTACGAACATATATATTTCAAATTTTGTATGAGTTGTTTTGAATTTGTTTGTTTTGGGGATTCTACGCGGATTATATTTGTATACTGCTATACTCTTTTCTAAGTACTTATGTTGATGATAGAGCTGAACAGAGTCAGAGAGATCCCTCCATTGTTTGCCCAAATTTCTCCAGAACTGATGGGCATAGTGAAAGCTCCTTCATAAACAACAAAGGTAACTGGTTGGTCATACAAAGACAGTTGTCGCAGCTAGAAAGACAACAAGCGAATCTCATGAATATGTTGCACGTTTGTTTCTGAACAAAACTTTGCTCATAACAAAATGGTGCAAATAAGTTTTCTTTGCCTGTATGCTTTCAAATAGTTTTTGAAAATAATTGGTCTTGGAGTTTGTATTATTTAATATTTAACTGATAGAAACTTTTTTTTTTTTTTTTCATTTTTCACTGTATTTCGGAAAATCATTTTAACTTGTAGACGATGGTTTATTCATGAACATGCTAGAGAAGGCTTATCATAGGAGATGGAGCTGCTCTAATTTCATCACTCATTCAGTCTGCTTCTCATGCTTCATTATTTCCATTATTTTCATTCTTGAACCAGGGATGTAGTTTTTCCATTCTTATGACAATATGTGCGCTTCATTATTTCTTAGCGCTATTTCTATTTGAACTGGGAAAGCCTGGTACTACCAATCACTTAATGCTGTTTTCATTCTTGATTATTTTTCTTTGCATATGTTGCTATATAGATCAAATGGTTCCTTTTCATTTTTCTGTTCTTGTTGTATGAATTAGTTTCGTATAGATGATAACTTCTCCTATGTGTGTATGATCATGCTTTCAGTTATATAGATCGTTATTTCTCCTTGGTGTAGTTCTTCATCACATTCCTTGTGACTAATGCATGCTTCTGTATCTAATTACATAATTTTCTTTAAGTAGAGCAAGTCACTCTAAAGGGTAAAAATTCACCTGTTCCGAGATTTAGTTAGTTCCTAACCGTGTTTGTAAAAAAAATCACAGAAAAAATGGTGTGTGGCGAAGCCTTTAGCCGATGAAGTAGCTCTGTTCAATAACATCCAGTATGCCTGCTCTAATGTAGATTGCAGAATAATACAGCAAGGTGGAGTTTTCTTTCAACCTGAGACCAACATCTCCCATGCTTCAGTTGCCATGAACCTCTACTACAAGGCTAAGGGCATGAATCCTTGGAATTGCTACTTCAGTTTCTCAGGTATTACTGTCATCACTGACCCTATTATGACTACTTTAGCTTTCCCAAATCCGAAATTTCATTCAAAATTATATTTATGTTTTCTTCATATTTTCTTAATCTGTTAATGATTGGCTTTAGTTGTTTAGGTCCAATTCATTTTTGTTAATTATCGAAAAGGGCTTGGCTAAAACTGAGCACAAAAAAACCAATGCTAATATGTATCTATTTTTTGTAAATGTATATATGTACTATAATAAGCTATGATTCGTTTCAAAAGAATTGAAGTGATGATTAATTTGCTTGGCTTCAGTTCTGGGAGGAAAGAACTGAAATAGAAGTGAACACCATTACAGCAGAAAACTAATTTAAGACACTGTTGGTGGTGTAGTTTGTTGAGCAAGCAGTGTTATCTGCATAGTGTTCATGTGAGAATCATGGTTAAGAGATTGATGATAAAACTGTGTGTTTTTGCAGGCTATGGAGATTGCAAATACATTTAGGGAGACTGAATATGTTCTTACTGCGACGAATTGGGTGGAGTAATGAAGTTGGTTGTTTTTTTCCGATTTCTTTGTATTCAGGGTCTTCTTTCTTTCATCTGAAATTGTCTGGAAGTACATTTTGGTTCTTTGTTTACATCGAATTTATAAGTTTTTTTAATCGAAATTCAAAAATATCAAGTTGATTCAATTGGTTGTATTGAATGGAATTGGGGAGTTATATGTTGTTATATGAATTTTATTTTCATGTAGGGTAAAAAATTTTATTAAAAAATGTTTTAAAATTCAAAAAAAAAAACCATCTATCCCGGTGTTTTTGTCAAAAACGCCGGGATAGGATGCTTTTTTCAAAAATAATAATAATTACCTATCCCTACATTTTTGCACAAAAACGTCGGGATAGAACCCCATTTCCTTTTTCCTTAACAAAAGCTTTATACTGGCATTTTTTCAATTAAACGCCGAGATAGATATAGGCAATAGCGGCGTTTCACAGAAACGCCGGGATAGACCCTATATCTGTCCCGACGCTCGCTATAGCGGCATTTCTGGCAGTGTTTTCATGAACGCAGCTACGGTCTATCCCAGTATTTATACACACCGGGATAGCCCAAAAAAACCACTGGGAAAGCCTGTGCAGTTTGTAGTGGTGTAGTCGTGACTGGAAGTTGGGGTGGCAATAAGTTTCATCTTGTTCGAGAATACCTTGGTCAGGATCCGACCAAATTGACTTTTATTAGTACATCTCTTAAACTTTCATGCTTGATGAAGTCGTTTGATAATTACTTGAATCCAGAGTCGACTGAGTATCAGGTAGAATGCTACACCTGAGCCTATCTTATGATCCTTTTTTGAGGTGTGATATTTCCCAACTCAACAGGCAACCAAGTACCGATGATGTATTTGTATTTGATCGTGGACATTACACTAGCCGGCCGGTTTAGTTGGATAGTGCCACTTTGGTTGTCCTTTACAAAAATATGTGTCATGCTTCTTTGAACAATGTACAGGCATCATGGCCGATGTTGATACTACAAATATGGATCTAGGAGCGATTCCACATTGGTCGGCCACACGTAAGAGTCCAACATCCGGTGTGGAGTTTGGGGGGTGTTTGGAGTCGGTAGGTTGGCTCCTATTGGTGCATATTGGGCTGGCGACCACATATACCATGATAACCCGCATGGACCGCTCACATATTATCGAGATGAGCTCGATCAGTTGCCGGCGGAATGCATAGTGTGGAAACTATACACTGACGAGAGATTGGAGAAGTTGTCGGTGTGTTGCACAGATTACAGTGATCTATGGTTGACGACTGCACCTCTCATCCACTTCTCCATTGTAGAGAATCCTCATGTAGATCAAGTACTTCGATAATTTGGTCTTCAACAAGATATACCCGCCGCACGAACATATGACACCACCTTGCACGATGTCATAGGGATCGGTCATTTGCCCAATATCGATTGGGCCGAATATCACCGTACTTATGTCTACTCTTGGAATGAGCGCCAAAACAAAAATGATCATTGGCAGGATTCCTCCGTATGATGGACGAATGCATGATGCATACATGACTTGGTATATCAGTATTAAGCGGTTGGCTATCACACCTCCCACCACTGTGCTCGCCCAAGTGATACTTCTGATACCAACGCGAGAGACTGAACCATCTCCAGGCCACTCATCCCAACAACCCATGTTTCAACCAAAGGCAAAGACATTGGAAACTGTGGTAAGAAAGTCTAATAACTATATGACACATTTATAGTTAGTATCATATGGTTTTCAATTATAGTTTGTATCACACGATTATCATTTATAGTTCGTATCACATTTTATAACCGATTTATCTTTGTTTTTTCCCCATATATTACACTATCTAATTTATAGGCGGAGAACGCATGGGAGATTGCAAGAAGCGCCGTTCGACATTAATCAAGTACCACATCCGATGTGACCAATGCTATGAAAGAGTTCGCACACAAGATTCTAGCACCATGTAAACAATCTCTTGATGCGGTTGGTGAGGGCCCTGCATTCGACGCATTTAGGAATAACACCGTTTGTCAAGTTAACGTGGATATACACCTCCTCCCACTGTGTCAACACAACCCAAAGAAGAGATACAACCGCAAGATGCGGGGCAAGGTTCCGAAAGACAGAGTACTTCATGACGACGAGCTTCTCATATCCCAAGTAACACAAAAACCCAAACTCCAAAGAAGCGCAAAGTTGTCGCGCACCGACATCGTAAGAAGACCGATAGATACACGCCGGGTTAGAGAATTGTAGCTTTTAGTTTTCTTGGTGCAGTTGTGATGTTGTTAAATTGTGAAGTTGTCAAGTTGTTAATTTTTGGTTATGTATATTAAGTTTATCAAATTATGTTTGTGATGTTGTTAAGTTGTGATGTAGTTATGTTATGTTGTTTGTTAAGTTTGTTTTGAAGTTGTGATGTTGTTAATTTATGGTGTTGGTATTGTTTGTTGTTAAGTTGTGATTCACCAAGTTGTTGTGTTGTTTGTAGCTTTTTTAAAAAAATTATTTTAAAATTATTTTTATTTTTAATTGAGAATTCACCAAGTCTAACAATTTCACTATCAGTAAACTCGTCGTTCCCAACAGCAAGTGTTGCTCTTTCCTTCTTGTTGTTGGAAACATCGAGATCTTCTTTGGAGAATTCACCAAGTCTTAAATTTGACTATCAGTTAACTCGCCCTTCCCAACAGTAAATTTAGCTCTTTCTTTCTCGCTGTTGGAAACAATGAGTTCTTCTTTCACCAAGTCTAACATTTGACTATCAGTTAACTCACCATTCCTAGCAGTGAGTGTAGCTCTTTCCTTCTCGTTGTTGGGAACAACGAGTTCTTCTTTGGCAGGTAACTTTGAGTTTTCACTCTTTGTGAAATATCAAAAATTTCACAATCACCGTTCCCAACAGCGAGTTTAGTACAAAGAACTTCGCTGTTGGGAACAATGAGTTTTTTTTTGAACATTTTGAACTGAACTCGCCATTGGGAACAACGAGTGTCTCAAAAAATTAGAACTAAACTCGCCGTGTCCCAATGATGAGTATGAAACAACTAAACTTGCTGTTGGGAATAGCGAAATTAGTTGTTGAGTCGACGAACGCAATTAGTTTGACAACTGTTTTTTTTTTTTTTTTTTTTTTCTGCAAATAGTTTTTAAAATTGACATTAAAAAAAATCAGTATTGAATATCTTGTGAAGTTGGGTTTACAGGGGTTTTTCTTGTTAGTTGTACTATGAATTTAAGTTGTTTAACAGATTCTGGATCTTGTATCGTTCGTATGGGCCTTGTTTTGCTATGTGATTTTTGGGTTGATTATTGGTACGTTGATATCTCTATAATAGCCTCAAGTTCAGTGTGGTGTTGTCAAAAGCTCAAGCAATGTCGTACACTAAATTAAAAATGCTCCTTTTTTTCATATTGGGTGAATAAGCTATGTAATTGATAGGGATGAGAACCGAGCAGGTCAAGCCCGTGGTTGTTCAGACTGGCCCAAATCAGGCTCAAAACCAAACTGGTCCGAGCACGGGCGTAGACTGCCAAATTTGGCGGTCTAGTCTGTAACATCCCATAATTTTCAAAATAGTTATGTATGTGTGTGTGTATATATATATATATATATATATATATATATATATAAGTTGGCAATGGCATAAATGGTAAATAATTGGAAATGAGATAGAGATGGGGGCCCACGGTAGTAGAAACAGCAAGTGTGTTGTTGTGTGGAGGTGACGTCATGCTGACGTCACTAGCTGGGGCTCAGCTTGGTAAAGCAGAGCAGATGAGGCCTATGATGTGGCACAGTAGGGCCCCTTGGGGGTTTCAGTTGTACCTATACACGGGAATTAAGAGAGAGAGTGTGTGTATAAGTTAGTCCCATATCGGGATTGAACTAGAATAAAATAATATTAAAATAATAATGCCTGTGATCAAGAGTCACCAATCCGGTTAACCACATTTTGAGAGGCAGTCTGTGGTGGGCAGTTGTACTATACTATAAATAATTTGTCTTCTAAATTGTATAAATTGTCCGAGCAGGGGTAGGGGCGTTACAAATGGTATCAGAGCCGACTTTCAACACCGAGTGTGGAGCATGTCTATATAATCGGGCAGTAGATTTTAGGACTATAGACCCAGTCGGGCGGTGGATTCTGGGACTGTGGTGAGCCCTCAATTAAATCCGGGAGAGTGATTGACCGGGCAGTGGGTTCCGAGATCATGATTAGAAGAGCAGATGCTCCACAACGGATAGAAAGTAGATCCTGCACTAGATTGTGCATGCCCCTGCTCAGCGAGAACGCTGATTTCTGAAGGGGGGTGTATGTAACATCCCGTAATTTTCAATATATATATATATATATATATATATATATATATATATATATATATATATATATATATACAATAAGTTGGCAATGGCATAAATGGTAAATAATTGGAAATGAGATAGAGATGGGGGCCCTTGATAGTAGAAACAGCAAGTATGTTGTTGTGTGGAGGTGACATCATGCTGACGTCACTAGCTGGGGCCCGGCTTGGTAAAGAAGAGCAGATGAGGCATGTGACATGACACAGTGGCCCCCTTGGGGGTTTCGGCTGTACCTATACACTGGAATTAAGAAAGAGAGTGTATAAGTTAGTCCCATATCGGGATTGAACTAGAATAAAGTTATATTAAAATAATAATGCCTATGACCAAGATTCACCAATCTGGTTAACCACCTTTTGAGAGGCAGCATGTGGTGGGCAGTTGTACTATACTATAAATAATTTGTCTTCTAAATTTTATAAATTATCCGAGCAGGGGCAGGGGTGTTACATAGACGGGTTCAGTTTGGAGCTAAAAGTGGCCCGGTATGAATCATACCACTTTGGGCCCATAAAACGCAAATTCGACTCAATCCGGATTGCAACGGTCCGGGTCGGTTAAGCCCAGGTGGGTCCAACGATCAGTCCGCCCGGGCCAGCTATTGGGTTTATTTTTTTATTTTTTTTTATTTTGTGATTACTATTTTTCCCCTAATCACGACAATTTTTTGGGGGCAAAATTGGAAACCCGAAAAATATGAAAATCTATGAATAGCCTCCTCCCCTATTTCATTTTCTTCACTCAAAGGTCTCCAAATAATTCTCTTAACGCTCTCTATTCAATACCAAAAATTTCCAACAACCAAATCAAGTCTCAAGTTCTCAACTCCATTACAATCTTTCAAAGAAAAGAAGTGATTCAAGTGAAGAACCATTCTTGTCAAGTTCTCAACTCTCTTGCAATGTTTGGAAGAAAATAAGCCATTCAAGTGAAGAAATAATCAAGAAGCATCTCAATTTTCTCTTGCAATTCCTCTAGTGATGTATCAATTTTAATTATTTATCGTTCAATATTACTTAGTTTTTAATTTGTAGCTTGTAAGTTGTAATTTGTTATATAAATTTTCATATAAATTTTTGAATTTTCATACTCACATCACAAATGACATCATCACGTTCACGTAGCCATAGTGGACAATAATCCACCGATAGTAGGTTCAATACATCTCACACACCTCTTTCTTCAAATCCACAATTACTATTAGAGACCGATACTATTAGAGAGTTTGATAGTATTTTGGAGTTTCCACAAACACAAAATGAATAAATTCTTTTGAAGAGACTGAAACCCAAACACAAAACACCGATCTCCCCATTTCTTTTTCTACCCAAAAACATGGTGGTTTCTTTGTTGAAGAGACCTAAACCCAAACACAAGACAGAGATTTCCCCACTTCTTCTACTAGCCGAAAACATAGAGATGAAACCTCTGAAATCCACTCATATTTCACATTTGTTCAATCTCAGTCAAATTCAAAAGAGGGTAATAAGTTATGCAACAAGTGTTAAACCACATACAAATGGAAAGTGGGTGAATGGACAGGTACACTTAGGCGACACTTGGTTAGAGCACACCCAAACTTATTAGAAGATCAGCTAACCCAACAAAAGATCCACCCTAAGTTTGGCCATATAAATAGCCACAATTATAACCATGATTTAGTACGTATGGAAATGACTAAACTCATTATTAATGATGAGTACCATTTTTTAATCCGAAAGTAGGATCCTAGCAACTTTTAATCAAACCGCTCTAAACTCCCATTATAAAGAAATTCGTAGGAACACCGTTAAAACCGATTGTATTAAAGTCTATAAAGAGGTTAAATAGATATTAATTGTTATGTTGTATTCGTTAACTTGTAGGAATTCGTTAATCTTCAATTGTTAAAAAGTTGTGACGATGTTCCAATGATGTGTGTAACATGTTATTAGATGGCTACCGATTGGATCCTTCAAAAGTGGATCATACAATTCAGATTTTTGTGGTATCTCCATAATGGTACGACTATCACATCACATATCATAGAAGCATGCACTACTTTTTGTATTCATGAAAAATTTTGGCTATTGATTTTGATAATGCCTCCAACTATACAAGGGAAATTGATACATTAAGGGATGAGTTTCAACCTATAGAGTATGAAATATTTTATGTTAGAGTCAGATTCCCAACCTATGTATTCAAGATGCATTGAAGTTTGCTGACGAATATATGAGTGCATTAAGAGATTGTGTGCATTTCATAACTTTGAGTGGTCTTACTCTTCAAGCATGCAAAGTTTGTTGTGATCTTAAGGGAATAAATTATGTAAAAATCCCTAAAGATGTTAGACATCGTTGAAATTCTACTCACAAACTGCTTCTTGTTTCTACTAAATATAGATGGCTTATAAATTTTTTTTGTATTGGAATGCATATGGAAAACCTCGTATGAATGGTGAATATTGAAATTTTGCCGACAATTTGTTAAAACTTTTAGAAACTTTTCAAACCGCAACCTTGCAATTTTCAAAATCTTATTTGTCCATTTCTAGTACTATTTTACTTACAATAGTTACTATGATGAAGAATTTTCAAGAAATGATGTTTGACTGACCCTTTGATTGGAGCAATTGTTCATTCCGCTCACAATAATTTTTAAAATATTTTCATCATATTCCTCTGTTGTATTGTGTTGCTAGTGTAATGGATCATGTGATAAAATTAGTAGGTACAAAAAAACTAATTTATATATTTTATACATATGTTAGAGATGGTCTGGGCCGACCCTCCCCTGAGACGGCGAGGCAGCCGCCTCAAGCCCCCGAGTTTTGCACATTTTTAGGGACCCACCAAATTTTCTTTTTTCCTTGTATTTATATATACATGTTTTGCGCGTAATATTTGTAGGGGGCCTCCAATTTTAATATTTTGGCCTTTTGTTTTTTTAAATTAGTACTTGGGCCGGCTTATTTTAGTTGGGATTGGGTTTGTATGAAGGTTTATTTCTCAAATCCCTAAATCTCCATCTATCGGGTTTTTTTAGAATTGTAGTAAAAAAAAATGTTCGAAATTTTTTTTTCACCAAATTTTTTTTAAAATAATTCTGTATGGGGGCCCCATTTCAGGAGTTCGCCTCGGGCCCCCGTAAACTCAGGGCCGGCCCTGGAGATGGTATTGATAACTATGATCATTATGCATTTATTGTTCAATTAGAGTCAGTAATAAATAGTTTATATGATAGTTATGATAAAAGTTTGCATCTACTACTCATACACAACATACAAGTGCATCATCTTCTTCTAGTGCTAGAGGTAAGGGTCTTCCATTTTCCAATGCAACAAGTGATGTATTGAATCTTATCAGATTGAAAAAACCTAAAACTAATGCACCAAATAAATTACATTGATATAATGCACAATCTTCGATTAAACATAATAATTTGATGTGTTATCAAGGTGGAAACACAATGATATATCTTATCCTATTCTTTCTCATATGGAAAAAGATAAACTAACTCCTCCGGTGTCCATCGTCTCATCGGAAAGTGTTTTTTTTCTTCTCTTGGTGGCAGGATATTGAGCGACAAAAGGAATTGCTTGACGCCGAAGTCTATGGAGATACTCGTATGATGTGAAGATTGGATGAAAGCAGAGGACATGACTTAAGGAATACAAGACGACTCAACAAGTAGTAACTACTGAAGATTGTATATTGAAGACCTTATTTCCATAAAATGAACAATGAAGATTGAAGATTATTGCAGTGTAGCAAACGTTCGCTAGGGAATTCAGGGTGATGAGATCCTAGGTTTAGACCCAGTAGAGGTGTACGAAAGTAGTCCAATTCACTCTCTTCAATCTAACCCTAAACTATCTCAAACTCTATATCATCCTCTTAACTTGTAATTTTAAAATTTGTAACTTTGTATGTATTATTACAATGTTAATTTATTTTAAATTTTTACCTTTGTAATTCATTCGAGACTTCAACAATCGAGAAAAATAATACATGTTTTTTTATATGATTAGTTCTTGTACATCATATTTTTTTACAACTTTTTAATTATTTTTTTCCATTTTAATTTTGAACTAGAGAAAAAAAATAAGAAAAAAAGTATACAACCAGGCTAGCTCGAAAACCGGGACTCAACTGGCAGTATCTGTTCGGGCTGGTGGGCCTGGCCCGGCGGGGTTTGGCCCAGCCCGGACCACTTGACCCGAATGCCACCCGTAGTAATTGAGAAGAGAGCAGTAAACGATACAATTATCTACCTATTTATTATATAGCAGTAATTTACATGTGCGATGTACATCTTAATATATATATATATATATATATATATATATATATATATATATATATATATATATATATATATATATATATATATACTAGATTTGCCCGTAGGCACGTGCCTACGACACGTCTTCGGAACGATACATAACACGCAAAGCCCTGTAAACAGTAAAACAACAATTATGTAGCTCAAGTTTGAATATTATGACAATAATTACTTGTAAATAAAAGTCAATGTTTCCATTAGTATATGTTGAAAAATAATTATAAATGGGGGTGTAAATTCTAACTTCTTAGAACTTTAAGTGTGGAAAATGATGAAATTTAACTGTTGAAGAGATATTTGCTATTTTCAATATAACATGTGCAATAAAAAAAACATAAAAATTCTGAAAATTTACAAACCTGAAATCTTAAAATCTAAATTTCTAAGTAAAGAAAGAAAGAATGGGAGAGAGAGAAAGAGAGAAATATGAAAAAATAAAGAGAGAAGACAGAGATAGTAATAAGGTAATGAGTTTTTAGTTTTGGAGGGAAAATTTTGGTTTTGGGGTTTGAAATTTGGGGGGGGGGGGGGGTTGAATGTGTTCCGTGAGGTTAGATTTTGGCCTTTAATTTTAGGGGGGGGTTGAAGGTGACCCACTTGATAGCTTTCCTTGTGTTTTATTATATATATATATATATATATATATATATATATATATATATATATATTGAAAACGGGTTCGTTTTCAACGGGTTGGAAAACTCAGATCAGAGCCGTTGGATCGCTCAAGATCTTGATCAACTGCTCAGATCGAAATCCATTACCGCTCCCACTAAAGGCTCTAAAAGCGGAAGGGCAATTTTCGAACTTCACGCCAAAAAATACTTCAGACTTAGCATTTTTTTGGCGTGAAGTTTTGTTTGGAAAAACTTATACTTAGACCGTTGTTGGTAACAACGGCCTAGGTTGTTTGAAGTTTTTTTTCAAGAAAATTATACTTAGGCCGTTGTTGGAAACAACGACCTAGGAACCTAGGTCGTTGTTTCCAACAACGGCCTAAGTATGTACATACTCAGATCTTAGCCATCTTCCTCATTCTTCGAAAACTCTCTCTCTCTATCTGGAGCTCCCGAAACCCAATCCCCAAACCCTAGCTCTAATCCAACCTCCTCTCTCTTGATCTGAAACTCTTCTCGTTCTCTCCCTCTTCTCGATCTATCTCTATCTATCTCTCCCTCTCCTGAATACCCCAACCCTAATCCAATCCGAAATCTCCCCAACTCACCCGAACCCTAGCACAGATTCTACGATACCGTAGACTCTACAACTTGTTCGTCTACAGCAGCGGCTTCTCATATCTTCGCCAACTCTCTCTCTCTCCCTCCCCCCCCCCCCCCTCTCTCTCTCTCTCTCTTTGGACTAGGTAGTCACTTTTTCACAATTTAGTATAATGAACAATGTTAATTTATTGAATATTTTTTCAGTTTTTGAGTTTGATTTTTTATATAATGCGTAGTAGTCTTCAATTTAGAGAGTGTACAATTTTTGTATCATGTGTGTTGTATATACTTTGTGAGAATTTTTGTAGATGTATTGTTAGTTGTAGTTGTAGAATATAGGAAAAGCAAACAAACGAGATTCAAAAATTCCAAAATTTGACAACTTGGTCGGGCTCTCCACACAGAAGGCAACGCAATTTGTAGTGGTGATTTCTGTCTCACGGTTTGAGAGATACGTCCGTTTATCACTTTTATTCAATAAAAATGAATATAAAGTGATACACAGTTGTATCTTACAAACCGAGAGTCGGAACTACCTCTGCAAGTTGCGTTGGCTTGTGTTTGGTGTGCCAGACGTAACAGCCAATTTTCGGAATTTTTGCATCTCGTTTGTGTTGTATTGTCGCGTATATGAAAGAACTTCTATATACCATGGAATTTTTTAGTACGAGCTCAGTAGAAAATCACTCAAATAAATTCCAAAAAATACGAAACTGTGGGAGTAGGTCGTGCTAACCATTCACAACCCAACGCAACTTGTAGTTGCGAGTTCCGACCCACGGTTTGCGAGATACGTCAATGTATCACGTTCCGCTCTTTTTCAAGAGTGAAAGCGATACATGGTCGTATCTTTCAAACCGTCGGTCGGAACTCGCTTGTACAAGTTGAGCGGGGAGCCCGACCCAATCGTGAAGTATAATTTTTTTTACCATCGTCTTTATAGTTTTCTCATAAATTTTGTTATATATTTAACGAGTTTACAATAGAGAAATGGCTAAAAAATTCCGAAATTTTGCGGGTAGGTCGTTTTCGCCACTCACAAGCCAAAGCAACTTGTAGTTGGGAGTTGTCACCCACGGTTAGATATACGCGTCTGTGGATCGCATTTCGCTCTTTTTTCAAGAGTGAAAGCGATACACGGCCGTATCTTGAAGACCGTTAGTCCAAACTCGCTTCTACAAGTTGCGGAAGCTTGTGTGCGGCATTTTAGACCCATTCGCAAAGTTTGGTATTTTTTGAAAGTTGTTTTTGCGGTTGTCTCATGTATTTTGTTTCGTATCTATATAAATGCTTTTTTTTGTGAACAAATTATTTTATATATGCGAACTTTCTTATAGAGAAATTGTTAGAACGAGGGGAACCGTAAGGTCATTTGTTAGTGGTCGGGGCGAACATTCCACAGAAGTAAGAGAAATATTAATTTGTATTGTGAATTTTGTATATAGTGGTATTGTTAGTACACTAATAATAATTGTGTTTTGTGTTCGTGTAGGTTGGTGCATTCTCTTCGAGTCCACCACGACGAGGTCCACGACCAATATATGATGGTGAACTCACCTTGCAAGACCACCACAGATCCGAGGTAGTGTGGGGTGGGACGATGCGGAGGTGTAATTTCCGCACCCAAGAGACTATGACGGTGCACCCACGTATCGTCGAGTACCTAGTTCCGGCCGGTTTCTACGGAATCAGCATGATAGGTCAGGTGAAACTCGCATGAGTACTTCTTGCAACACTCGTGGAGCGATGGAGGCCAGAGTCGCACACCTTCCATCTACCGGTCGGAGAGATGACGGTGACGCTACAGGATATAGCGATGATCTCCGGTCTTCCAATAGATGGGATGGTCGTGACCGGTAATATGAACTTTGATAAGTTAGAGCTTTGTAATGAACTCCTCGGTACAGAGTTTGATGAGGAGACCGAGGAAGATAAGGATATTTTTGTCGGACAATCAATCCGACTATCTTGGTTGAAGGAAAAATTTGAAGGGAGGTTGAACGATGATTCTACCGACCACGATGTATAGTGCTGCAAAAGAGCGTATATTCTAACGGTGCTTGGAGGGGTTCTCTTGCCTAACTCATCCGGAGATACTGTACAACTCATGTATCTACGATTGCTCGCCGACCTAGGCTTAGCTGGCCGGTACAGCTGGGAAAGTTGCGCGTTAGCAACGCTGTACAGGACGTTGTGTTCTGTAGCATTAGATGGGACCGAGATGACCGGTCCAATGGTCTTGTTACAGATTTGGTTATAGGAGCATCTACACTTAGGTCATCCCCGAATTACGAGAACGACAGATGGTTGGATGGTTGAAGCACCAAATGCTCATATGTTAGCACCCTTAGGGGTATATTGGGCAGGTAGACAGAGTTACAAAGACAATCCAAAAGGTGTACTAATGTACTACAGAGACGAGATCGACCAACTACGAGAAGAGTTCGTGATTTGGGTGCCGTATACACCCGAGCGGGGTATTGGATGCGATGGGGGTTGGGGTGGTAGAGGTGATGGGGGGTCGGGGAGGAGGAAGTCAGGGTTGTGATGGGTTGGAGCTTAATGGCTGCTGAAGAAGATGAAGGAGAAGATGGAGAAGATGAAGGGGTTTTGAAGGAGTGGTGGCTGTAAAGTAAAGAAGGGGGTAGGGCTATAGTTTATGGTTTCTTACAAACCCCAATAATCACATACACAAGAGAAGAATGAAGAGCAAAAACTAAATACACAATAATTTTTTTTATCAATCCAAACATGTATTCTGATTAGCCTAAAGGCCTATATATAGGCTCAAAACAAATCTCAAAAGAAATCTCCAAAATATATCCCAATATGCAGAAAGTATGGTGCAAATAGCAAAACTACTACATATACCAAAATAATTAAAAGTACTGAAATAAAAATGACTAGGCTAATAGAATAGCCATTCTAGACGATGCATGCACTGATAAAAGCATCCAAATCGTCTCGAAACAATGTTCTCATCATTCTCTTCGGGTGGGAGAGAGCTTAACCCAGTCGAGTCAAAACCAGTGCACTTGTCATAGTGCTCCAAAAGGTCTGGATCCAAGTGCTGAGCTCCTCACGGTCAATCAAAGTGTCCTCTAACTCCGGCTTGTTCTTCCATCTCACCAAATACCCATGAATACCACCATCTCTAGTAGAGATTATCTGATCTTCTAAAATATTATCCAATTTTTCTGTCGATGGGTAAGCAGTGGCAGATAAAGGTGTAGGAATCTCACCAGTGGGCAGCAGGGTAGGCTCATCTACAAGAGAATTTGTAGGATTAAATAATGGGCCTTCATAGGGTATTAGATCCTTAATATTGAAAGTCTTATATATGTCAAAACCTTCAAGAAGGTCAAAGTCATAGGCATTATCGTTAATTTTATGCAAAATTTTAAATGGGTCTGCAACACATGCATTCAATTTCTTAACGGACCCATCTGGATCCAGACAAATCCGAACCATCACCTCATCACCAATATCAAAAGTTTTAAATTTCTTTCTAGTATATGCCCTTAACTTGTAGTTAAAATTATCCTCATTAATTTTCTTGAAAATTTTTCTATGCAAGTCATTAATGCGGGATGCAAATGTGGATGCATAATCTGAGACTCTATGCTATTCTATCATGGAGAGAAGATCTATGGGCTACCTAAGACGATAACCATGCACAACTTCATATGGACTCATGTCGGTGGTTCTATTCTTTGATGTGTTGTAGGAAAATTCAGCAATAGTTAATTTTAAGTCCTAAGTTCCTAAGCTTTCTCCTACAAGAGTACGCAAAAGATTTTCAAGACTCCGACTGACAACCTCAATCCGTCCACTAGTCTGTGGATGTAAGGCTGAAGAGAATTCCAGCTTCGTTCCCATCTTGTGCCATAGGGTCTTTCGAAAGTAATTCGTGAATGTTACATTCCTATCAGACAATTATTTTTGGCAACTCATGTAGCTTCACAATATTATCAAAAAAGATTTGAGCTACATGAGATGTATCAAAAGTTTTCGAACATGGGAGGAAGTGGGTCATTTTAGAAAAATGATCCACGATGATAATATTGGAATCGTATTTTGTGTGTGTTTTCGGTAAGCCTAACACGAAATCCGTGCTGACATCTTTCCAAGGGCAACTGAGAACAGATAAGGGAGTGTAAAGGCCTTTGTTGTGTTTTTGTTGTTTGGCGAGTTGACAAGTATAACACATGTTAACAAGTCTCGCAATGTCCCTTTAAGTTTAGGCCAATAAAACCTATGTTCCACAACATCAATGGTCTAACTATGTCGAAAGTGTCCTGCAATGCCACCAACGTGCAATTCCCAAACAAGATACTCTCGTAATGATATACTAAGAATGCACAGTTTGGAGTGATAGAAGAGATAATCATCTTTCAGGATATAATCATCTATTACTCGAGTGATGTCATCCTTCAAAGAGATGTAGATCTCGTAAAAATCTGGGTAGAAGGCATACTCTTTTTTAATCTCTCAAAATCAATAACCTCGGTGCGCAGTGTAGAAAAAATCATGTGACAATGACTTAGCACATCTGCAGTCTTATTATCAATCCCTTTCTTATGCCTAATGGTATACGGATATTCTTGTAGAAACTCCACCCATCAAGCATGTCTCGGATTCAACTTTTTTGGGGAATTAAGGAATCGTAAGGCTTCATGGTCTGTGAAGATGACGAATTCTTGTGGCAGGAGGTACTGTCGCCAATAGCAAAGTGACTAAATTACCGTATATAATTTCTTGTCATAGTGGAGTATTTTTGTTTTGCCTCATCCAGCTTTTCATTGAAATATGAACATGGTGACTCTCTTGACTATGGACTTCACCTATATCAATATCAGAAGCATCGCATGTTACATCGAAAATTTTAGTAAAATCAGACAACCTCATGACAAGTGTCCAAGTCATTCTTTTTTTGATATCTTCGAAGGCTTTCGTGACTGCTTTCGAACAGACGAATTCACCTTTCTTCAAATAGTCGGTTATTGGAGCCATAATTGTGCTAAATCCTTGCACAAACCGACGATAGAAGGTGGCAAGACCATGAAAACTTTGCATATCACGTATGTTGCGGGGCTCTGACCACTCAATAATAGACCTTATATTTTCTGGGTCAGCGGATACTCTTCTGGCGGGGACAATAAATCCCAGAAAGATAGTCTATTCAGAGAGGAATGTACATTTGGTAGGATTAGCAAAAAGTTGTTTATTCCTCAAAACACCGTAGACTTGTCGCAAATGGTCAAGATGTTGCCCACCGGGCCTGCTGTAAATGAGAATATCATCAAAGTACACCAAAAGGAACTTGCCCATAAAATGATGAAGTACTTGTGTCAAGATTCTCATAAACGTGCTCGTGGCATTCATCATTCCAAACGACATGTCCATCCATTACAGGCTATCCTTCGTCTTGAAGGCAGTCTTCTATTCATCACCAGGAAGAACACGTTTTTTGGTAGTAGCCACTTTTAAGGTAAATCTAGGAAAAGATGGTCGCACCAGAAACCATGTCCAACATGTTTTCGAAACAGGGAATGAGAAAACGGTACTTCACCGAGATTTTGTTTATGACACAATTATCCATACACATACGCCAGATTCTATCTTTCTTTGGTGTCAACAGAGCAGGGACTGCACAAGGATTTACGCTTTCACTAATGAAGCTCTTTGCCAATAACTCGTCAACTTGCCTTTTCAACTCAGCGTGTTCCAACAGATTCATCCGATGGTGTGGCAAGTTAGGAAGACTTGCTCTCGGAACTCGATCATTAGCATGTTGGATGTCACACAGTGGGTGTAACTGGTTGGGGAGATCAGCAAGAATCACATCTGCAAATTTCTGAAGGACAGGAGTGGCTTGAGGAGGGATGGGTGACTCAGGCTTTTTAGGGGTTTCCCTCACTGTGAGTAGGAGAACGGTTGTCCATTTTTCAATTTCTTCCATGTGTTCCTTTTCTCCCATATAAGCTACTTTCGTGCCCTTTCTCGAGGGGTTTGGTGTTGTCACAAACAAACTAGTTTGTGGGTTCACGGGTTTGAGCTTTATCTTTACTCTGTCATGGTGGAACATACATTGGTTGGATCGACCATATACTGTCACATTGAGGTCATTTACCAAGGTCTCCGTAAAATTGCTTGACTCACATCTATTTTGAGCACATCACACCAAATTTGTTCCTTGTAGGCTTTGAAATATACAGGGACCAAACAATGATGTGCTACTTGGAGGGCTATCGTATCGATCTAAGATACTTTGTATGGGTATGGATGGGGTTCAGCTTTAAGCCCAGTCTTGGCTAGGCCTGTAGAAGAGACATCGTTGATGCTGCTTCCACTATCAACAATCACCTTACAGTTTTCGCTACATATTGTCGTGAAGTTGTGAAATATAGCAGTGCGCTGCCACTCATCTTCTGCTTTTGGTTGGGACAATGCACATCTAACTACATTCAATGAAGGTGATTGGATCGATCGAATACAGTTGAGATACTGGTCATCGTCTTCTTCGCCGAAGTCATCACTTTCATTAGGTTCATAAAAAAACTCATTGTCGAAATCATCAGCATGACAATGGTGTCTTCTACAATGTTGATCCTACTGGGACTGGGACAGTTACTAGCAATATGGCTGTATCCCTTGCATTTATAGTACTTAGTGAGAGAATCAATCTTAGAGTAGTTTCTTTCAGTGTTCTTATCCTTGTTGTCATTTCTAGGTGGATAGAGATTTGAAGTAGACTTACTTGGATAAAACTTGTTGGGGTACTGAGAAGAGGACTTAGATTTAGAGGGATCAGTGGAATTCATTCTAGAGAAATGATCTTTCGAATCACTGAACTTGTAGCGGAAACTTGCTTTAAGGGACCATATCAAGGACAAGGGCATAAGCCGCTACCAAGGATTCCACATTTCTATGGATTAGCTCGTTCCTTAGATCGGCTCGTAGTCCATCTCTGAACCTAGAGAGAGTTTGTTCTTCACTCTCTTTACCTAAAACATTGCACCGAATGAGGAAGTCGTCGAACTTATCCACATACTCTTGGGTGGGTTTGCTTCCTTGATAGAATTGGTTCTACAAATCTAGTAATTGGGTGTGGAACGAAAATGAGATATCTCTCAGTGAGCTTCTCTTTCACGGCCTCCCAATTGGTAATGGGTGTCAGGCCTCGGTCTCTACGAGTATGTTCAAGATTGGTTCAGTGTTGTTGAATTTTACCAGTCAATTTTACTGTGGCAGATTTTACTTTCAGGGCTTCGTTCAGGTAAAACCACACGAAGTAGTGGTCCATGGCACAGATCCAATCGAGATAAGCTTGGGGTTCTATATGGCCTTGAAAGTGGGGAACATTAGCCTTAACGTTCTTCTTGTATTGTTCGTTAGGGTCACGATTTTGACATCAGTCGTCACAATCATTCCCTTGAGGGATACGATGATGAAGCTCAGGGGCAACATTTTGATTTAATTCCACTTGCTCAAGGCTTTGATTGATATTAGCGAGAGTTACTTGAATGGCAGCGAGAGCTTTGGAAATGTCAGTGTTGTCCATCTCAGTTCGATGAGGGGCTCATTGATTTCTAGGATTCCTGATTGGATAGTTGGGAGAGACAAGAGAGGCTCTTCGGGATTTGTGATGGTACTGCGAAGACGCATTCACTAAAAGCATAAAACTAGGGGCCGTGGGAACACGTGCTTACTAAAATTTGGGGAAATGTGACCTAAATGCACCTAAAATGAATTTTTATAAAATATGAAATGATCTAAAAAAATAACCCTAAAATGATCCTAAATGAATGCAAAAAATATTACTAAATGATGCAAGAACTCGGGTTTTAAAACATTTGCGCTGATACCAAAATGATGTAAACTTAACCTTAGATAGAGAATTTTCCAAGAATATTAAAAGATTAAGTTTACTAACATGTAGTGCCGATTAAGTTAGATATTAAAACTAGTGAGTGGTTTGATTGATTTTCAAGAAATGAACTAAATTAGCAATCCCAAATAAATATCAAGCCTAAGATTCAATAATTATACTTAAGTGTTCTTAGCAAGTAAAATATTCAATAGTGATTCATACACTATTAGAAAAGTAGAAGCACACATACTCAGTATTTGTGGATGATAGATTATTCAGATAATATATAGAGATGATAAGAAGTACCATAAATAATGGGGAAATGAATAGAAATTACCGGGGTTCAAAGCAAGTGTAGCAATGGAGAGGAAGTTGCCGATAGTGGTGCGGCGGGTGAACCAGGAGGGGGTCGGGGCGCAGCCAGCAGTGGGACGAGTGCAACAAGGGGTTGCGTTGGTTGTTGTAGTGGAGGAACCGGTCGTCGGCTGTGGTACGGTGACGGCGCAGCGAAGGAGGAAGGAGAGGCTATGAGCAGTGGTGGTGCAGGCCGTTCGGGTTATGGAATCGAGCCAGCGAACCACAAGGGGAGGTGCGAGGGTTGACTTCATGTGTGGTGGTGGTCGGGTGAGGCAGGGTGCTCGTTGGGGCTGAAGGGGTTGGTCGAAGGTTGAGGGAAGGCGGCAAGGGGTCTGGGTAATGGAGGCGATGGGGGTTGGGGTGGTAAAGGTGGGGGGGGATCGGGGAGGAGGAAGTTAGGGTTGTGATGGGTTGGAGTTTAATGGCCGCTGAAGAAGATGAAGGAGAAGAGGGAGAAGATGAAGGGGCTGTGAAGGAGTGGCGGCTGTAAAGTAAAGAAGGGGGTGGGGTGTAGTTTTGGGTTTCTCACAAACCCTAATAATCCCTTATGGTCTCACACACATAAGAGAATAATGAAGATAAAAAAAACTCAACACCCAATAATTTTTTTTATCAATCCAAGCATGTATTCTCATTAGTCTAAAGGCCTATATATAGACTCCAAATAAATCTCAAAACAAATCTCCAAAATATATTCCAATATACATACAGTAAATGGTGCAAATAAAAAAACTATTATATATGCCAAAATAACAAAGAAGTGTTGAAATAAAATGGCTAGGCTAATAGAATAGCCATCCTAGATGATGCATGCACTGATAAAATCGTCCAAATTGTTTCGAACCGATGTCCTCATCAGCCCTTCATCAATTTGAAATTTGGTGAATTTGGTGCACACTGACAGAAAATTAATAGCATGAAGAGAATTTTTTTAGATAATCAATATTTGTTCCTTCACTCTCTTTCCCAATCTGATTTGTCCTTATCAGAAGATGTCACTGATTCATGGTAGCATTTGTATCATTTACTACTAATAATGTTTCTTCTTTACCGTGTTCGTTGATTCTTTATTTCTTTCCAGGCAATTGTCCTTATATGACTCTTCATATCGTATTTACACAAGGAAAGCTTGTATTCCCTCAACTTATAGAGCCCCATGTGAACATTATATTTTTTGAACCATCCTCTCTTCCACCTTGTCCATTATTACAATTCTCTCTAATCAAGCGCTCAAGACACATTCAACAAAAACGTAAATATTACCTCATCAAGCTTGAGAGAATCCTTCTAAAGCAGCAACTAAAAGTGCGGGGAAACTTGCTCTCTTCCTTACCCTTCAGAACCAAAGTAGGCAGCATCACAAAGATCCGGTAGAACTTCATTTGTATGCACCTTAAACTTGGTTTCCTTTGTTATTAGGAGCCTTGACAACCTGGTTAAAAACTAGCAATTTGTCAAGAAACTTGAGCTCGTAATGATTCTATAAGTTATCCGAGGTAATTAGAACCAAACAATTTATCAAGAAACTTGAGCGTGTACAGATTCTGAAAGTTCCTCCCAAGAACCTGATGATCTTATCAATTCAACAATCTCCCAGAGATTGTATACCAGATATAGCTCAAGTTTACTTGAACAAGGTCCTTTGTATCCTCCCTTATTTTATTATCTAATTCCATTGTTCTGTTTGACTTGGGTTTCAGAGCTATGCTCAGTTTATGTGCTTCTTGAGATGTGTCATTCTCCATGGTTTTGTTGAAATTCCTAAACATTAAAGTGAACTATGAAGGATCTAACCAGACATTGGATTTGAAGAGTTTAAAGGAGGGGAGGGGAGGAGAGGGAAAGGGAGGGGAGGAATTTAATGAAAACTCTGTTTGGTTCAAAGGAGGGGAGGGGAAAGAAAATAATAATTTTCTTGTTTGGTTCACAAGAGGAGGGAATGGATTTTATAATAAAATTACTTTTATACCCTTTTGCATATAAGAGTTAGATGATAATAATGATAAAAGTAACCTGGAACTCAATCTTGTTCCAATCTATATTGCTTTCAAAATCAACTGTAGTTATCGTTTACCAGTGTGCAGTGTGGTTTCATTGATTCTTCAGTTCATAATATTGGAGATGCAGTCATAAAGTGTTGCAGCCATTCTGGATATAGATTGGCTTGTGGACATAGAAGACAAACTCATCATTTTCGACCATCAAATAGGATGCTTCCAAACAACTCATCATTATTTGCGTTAAGTGAATTATCAAAAAATCTGCATTAACGATGGAGATCAAGCAAGTAAATAATAATAATAATAATAATAATAATAATAATAATAATAATAATAAATCTTAATCTCGTGCATCTGCTGTTCTTATCTTTTCTTTCAATATAAGTCAATGAAGCCGGAACACTTACAAGATTAGGTGCTCTTACAGTACAGGCACGACAAGAGAGGAGGAAAGCAAAGAACTCAAAAATTCTTTATCCTGTACTGCAGTTAAACTAATGTAAACCAGCCCATTCTTATAACAAGTAGCTTTCTCATTGTTAGTGTGTTTGTGGGGGAATCATTCAAGTCCAAAATTCAGACGTAATTGCAGATAATCACCACATATCTCTTGAATGAAATGATTATGAATATAAGATACTGATTCAACTTTAAAATCGTAATCTTTTAAGTACAACCAAATTAGGTTTGATCTCTCTTTATTTGAAGGATTACAATTACATCATCAATCCATCGTGTTTCACACTCATTACAGACCAGGGGCTTGAAATAAATGGATGAAGTATTACAGTCGGTGTAATCTAACAAATAAAGAATTCTTCATTGTATACGCCCATGCATCCTACAGTAATAAATTGAAAGGATAAAGATCTTAAAAGAAAGACCGATTCACACCATAGCAAATAATGTAACGTTCTGATGGATTTCTGAGGAAGGGGGGCGTGCGAACGGCGGAAGGGGGCGTCGGACGGGATAGGGAGAAAAGAGAGCGGGAGACCGGGAAGAGAAACAGTCGTATGGAGAAAGAATGGTTTTTTTAGGATTTAGACTTTTTAAAAAGGGCAATTTGGTCATACAACTTTAAAAAATTAGCCCTATTTTCTCTCCCCTCCAAATCCCCCACTTTTGGAGGGGAGCCAAAATTGGCTCAGGAGGGGTGTTGCACCACCCCATTTCCCTCCCTTCCCCTCCTAAAAATTGAACCAAACAAGAAAAATAATAAAAAACCCCTTCCCTCCCCTCCCCTTCCCTCCAAAACCCTCGAACCAAACAGACCCTAAGGCTGGAGCAACATTAGCCTTTGTCTTCATTTCTTCATATATTGTTGCTACTGTTTGTTGTTTGTGGACTAGACTGAAAATTTGTCTTTTTTTTCAGTGCCGGCTCTCTCGTACCAAACAAAGTCCTCACGGCAATTTCTTCTTCCTGGCTGTTTCAATCTAACCCATTAATTAGTGGAGGAAGACCAACCCAAGTTTGAAACCCGTATTTAAAAAAATAACCCTATATCATTCAGCTTAAACTTGATCATCTTTAATTGTGCTCTTCTGGGATATGCATTTCAAGAACTTGTTGTTCTGCTCACGAAGAAATATACCAATCTTTCAAAGTGGTTGTGTGCTCCACAATAAAAGCTAATGCAATTAAAGATTGTATATTTCTTCTACTAAAATATATTAAGGATAATGCTACAGCTACTACCAATTTTACAACATTTTCATTTACAATCTTAGGTGGCACACCACTATTGGACTTCTTTATCACCTACTCTACACCTACTCTATAAAAACCTCCACTACTAATGTGCCACCTAAGATGTAGATGAAAAGGTTATAAAATTGGTAGTAGGTGTAGCATTACCCATATATTAATAGGGAAAAAGGGGTATAAGCAACTTGCTCATTTAGTAAATGAGCAATTGATGATGTGACATTCATGTGATTGGAAATTCCTTAAAAGGGTTAGTTGTCCAATGTTTCACATGCATGCCACATAATCAATTGCTCATTTACTAAATGAGCAAGTTGCTCATATCCCTTTTACCCATATTAATATACAGAAAAGTTCGGTATATTTTGAAAGATGAATCCTTGAAAAATTAATCTATCGATAAACTCTTCTGTATATTTCTTAATTCTATTGACATGCGCAGAACAGTTAGCTTGAAATCCTTAATGCAGTTGAACGCATAACTCAACCGGTTGCTGCTGCAGGCTATGTTTGAAAGGTTCGACAGGGATCGAAGTGGAGAAGTTGGCTTAGCAGAGTTGAGAGACGCGCTTATGAGTCTTGGGTATGCAGTTCCACCCTCGGTTATTCAAGTACTTGTATCCAAATACAAAGATGGAAGAGGTGGCAGGGGTTCTCTTCATTTCAACAGCTTTGTTGAGTAAGTAATCAATTCCTATCACTGTCACTTAATACCCTAAATCAGAACTTATGAGAACTGTCATTCTCCTTCTAAGTTCATGAATTTTTGCATCTGCAGGTGTGGTACTATTGTGAAGGTAAACCGTCTAAACCTTTAAACATCCGTTCTATAGAACCTTCCTAATTTGATTAAAAAAAAATGAATGATCCTTTTTGCCTCAATAATCAGATTATTTAGATTATTGGAAACTGATATTTCTAAATGCTAACCTCTTTCATGGGGGAAGAAAAATAAATTTCTTCCTTCTTTTCTTAATTTCTATCACTACCCGTGGGAGTATTAGATTACTAGAGCTGCCTCAACGCTTCTTTTTGTTGTTGCCATTGTGCGACCATGCCATTACCTGCTTGATTTCCTTCGATTCCTTTGTGTTTTCTGAAGTGTATATGTTCTCTTTTTTTGCAGGGTTTGACCGACAAGTTCAAGGAGAAAGATCAACAATACACTGGTTCGGCTACACTTATCTATGATGAATTCATGTTGATGGTTCTTCCTTGTCTGAGTTGTCTCATAAGCTGCCTGTCACCTACTGTACTTTGTCTCGCCATGATGCCATTCATTTGGTTAGTTTTATTGAAATCGGATTTTGGGAATAAACATTATTTCTTATTGATTATTCATATGCTCAGTACATCTATATATATACAATGGTTACTTGGAGAAGGGGTACAATGATTGGGAGAAGTTTAAGAGATTAGAGAAGATACATTTTCTAATCTGTATTAGATAGATTTATTCCATATATTCCAACACTCCCCCTTAAGTTGGTGCATAGATATTGAGCATGACCAACTTGTCTACAAATTTCAAGAAGAGCCGATTCGAAACTGCCTTGATGAGAATATCCACAAGTCGATCTTCTGATTTCACTTTGGAGATCTCAATAATTTTCTCATCCAATTTCTCCTTGATGAAGAATCTATCCACCTCTACATGTTTCGTTCTATCATGTTGAACTGGATTGGCGACAATATCACATGTTGCTTGATTGTCACAATACACCTTCATAGGTTCATTCAGACCACAGCCTAGGTCCTGCAACAAGAGTTTCAGCCATAAAGCTTCCGCTATACTTAGAGCTACTCCGCGATACTCAGTCTCTGCACTAGAGCGCGCAACAACATTTTGCTTCTTGCTTCTCCATGTAACTAAATTTCTTCTAATAAATGTGAAGTATCCTGAAGTGGAGCGTCTATTAATAATAGATCATGCATGCCCAATCAGCATCAGTATATGCCTTAACTTTCAAGTGACCATATTTCGCAAATAGGACCCCTTTTCCTGAGCAGGCTTAATATATCTCAGAATTCTCATCATTGTATTCACGTGTTATTCCTGAGGTGCATGCATAAATTGACTTATCACACTTAAAGCATATGATAAATCTAGCCATATATATATGTACAAAATACATCAGTCGTCCAACCAATCTCTGATATCTTTCCTTATCACAAGACACATGATCAGATTCGTTGCAAAGTTTCAGTCCTTTTTCTAGCGGTGTACCAATCGGCTGACAAACAGATATTCCAGTTTCCTTCAATAAATCAAGATCATACTTTCTTTGAGATAGAAATATACCTTTTCTCGAGCGAGAAACTTTAATACCAAAAAAATATCTCAAAGAGCCAAGATCCTTCATTTCGAACTCTTGTGACAAGTAGCTCTTCAATGCTGTTCTTGTAATGCCCTGAATCCCAAATACACTGAATTCGAGATGTTCTATAGGATCTTTCCGCTTCCCTTAGTATAATTTTACAAGAAAATTTAAACTTTTCTCTTTACATCAGAGTTTACATCAATATTACATTTACATTGCACATCGGAAGTAAAATTTTACAACAATGAAAACAAATATGCAACAACATTGAGTAATCTTTAAGCATTTGTTCCTATTTAATCTTTCTCAAGCCATTTACCTGCATATAAGACCGTGGGTACGTCAGTTTATTCAACCGACGATCATTATACACGGCCATCCTCTCTATGCCGAAAATAGTATAACTTATTTTCCATATTTAGCAAACACAAACTTGTCACATATCAAACTAAAAGAACTACCCTATTGATGTCGTGGTGTGATTGTGCACTTAGTTCTTAATGTAGTTATTTATGTTACATGACACTAATGCGCACTTGTTCGGATTCTATACATCCCATACTACATAGGTTCGAGGGCAAGCCTCTTAATCGTTCTTCATCTTTGTAGGGTTCAATCCCTCGCCATGACTTAATCTACTACTGTAACTACGGTGAGTATCCTAGATGATCTATGAGTACAAGCTCGTGTACAGAAAACCTGGAGGGAAACCCCACGCCATGTCTTGACTCATCAAGCATGCATTCTGTGGCAATTCAGCCTCCTTCATGGCACACGATCCTCTTGCAGTCACCAAACATTCCATAAGCGTGATTAGAGTCCGATCATTCTGAGTTGTGCCCACGCCATGTCTTGACTCATCAAGCATGCATTCTGTGGCTCACACACCCGCACCGTAAACCCTAGTTCTCATACTCGTGTTTTTCTCTCACTTTCATCACATCTTCACTATGCACTAATCTTAGTTTTTATTAGAATCATGAACAAAAATTAAAGCTCTAGAGTTAGCCTCTCCACTAAACCGGATTTATTCATTCATTTCAACATGACCAACCTTGGTCTTTCTTTTCAAATTTCATTTCATTTCATTTCCAATGCCGGAGGAGACTTAGCTACTCTTTTGTTTCAATTTTCAATTCACAATTTCCAACAGTGAGCATTACTAGCTCATAAGTTCACTTTTCATAATCATAATGGAGTTTCTTTTTCATGTTCATAGCTTTCCTATTCATTTAATTCCCACAATTCAAAATAAATGATTCACTTCATGTAAATTCATGCAAAGGCAAATAGAGTTTACCAATATCGACCATAAGATTCACAATCTTTACCACAACAAATTATAAGATTTCTGATATACCAAAAGCACTCTGGACAGTTGACTTGGAGCTCCTCCAGTCGACTTATCCAGTCAAATACAGTTCATCAATAACGCTTGGAAGAGTCGACTGCTGCACATGGCCAGTCGGCTGTTCCGCAGTTTTCCACATCTAAAAATGTCATCCGCTTAACAGTCGACTGTCATTCCAATCAGTCGTCTGTACTGGGTAATTCAACTATACACTATCCATGCTCAGTACAGTCGACTGCTACAAGCATTCGGTCGACTGAACAGGTTAAATTCCAAATTAAGGAACCATCTTTCCTTCCGTTCTTCAATTACATTATATTCGTGCCAACATAACATGTAATTTCTTATCTGTTTACTAACATCACAACGTGGTTTCAATTAAATGTAAATTTCACATAACTAGTACTTCTTTTCTCAAAAGAAATGCTAAGCATGCACTTTCATTTACTCATCATTTACTTGCAGGGATGAATACTAGTCTCAATTTAACACACTAGAACATCACATTAAAATACATCGTTTCATGGAACTCTGGACTGTACATACTTCATTTCAATAAGCCAGTCGACTGTTCACATTACCAGTCGACTGTATGTGTTATTTCCAGTTCTTTAATTATCACTAGTTCCTTTTCATCCATTCATATTTTCTAAATTATATACCGCATGGAGGATATTGATTTAGCAATCGTTTTCAGTTTGCATACACATACACAACTAAATCTTTAGTCTTAATAAGGATTATAAATTAGAAATCATGAGAAAACACCCGCCTCGTACCAGTCGACTTGTCCACTTGACGGTCGACTGTACAGGCCATTTTCAGTCTTTTTACAATGTCATTACTAATAGAACCACATACAATTGCACATCCATATATCAATCAATCAATAGGTCATTTTTCAATTAATGTGTACTCTTATTAATCATTTTCATGCTTCGTTCATTCAATTCAATCTAGCATGCATTTCTAATTAGAAACATGGAAAATTTACCCACCTTGTATGGAGAGAAAAACACAATTAGCAACAAAAATCCTTTGCAACACGAGTGCACCTCCTCCTAGATGCCCGCACAAGCCTCCAACCCGAGCTCTCCTCCTTGTATAGCCGGCCTTTCCTTCTTCTTGAAAGCAAGCACAATACCCACTCACAACTCAATCTTTTAACTCACAAACTACTACTAGATAATACTATTAGACTATAGGTTTGGAAGAGAATATTAAGCACAAAATAACTAGCCATGGGGGGGGGTATTTATACTAAAAATCAAATAGAATGGAGGGCTATGATCAATTGGTTGGTTGCAGGATGGAGGGCTAGGATGAAAGTAGGAGTTGCAATAACTACCCACATCCAAATAACCACCACACCATGATCACCATTACAAATTTGATTTTCCCTCCAAAAAGAAGCACAACCGGCCTAGAGAAGAGTGCATTTTGCACGTGTACGTGCAATGCACGTGCATGCCACTAGGCCCCAAAAATTGTGCATTAAATTTTTGTATAAAAATAATATAGCCTTTAAATTGTATTCTACATGACAAGTTATATAAAAATAGATTAATCCATGGGCTTTAGTTTTGGGCCAAAAATAATTATTTTAAAATAAAATGAATGAATTACATTTTGGGTTTTAAGAAAAAGGCTTTTTATCTAATTAAAATAAGGCTTTTGTACAAAATAATTAAAAGCACAAATTGAAATATCTTTACTCATCTTGATGAAAATATTAAAAAAAGTATTGCACGTGCACACTACGTGCAAAATAAATAATTTTTCATTAAATGAAAAATCAGGGCATTATAGTTCTCTCCTCAGAATCATTCCTAGTTACTATCATATCATCCACATATATAATGAGAGCAGTAATCTTACATTCTTTTCTTTTCAGGAATATGGTATGAACTGAATTACTCTGACAATATTCGAATGTCCTCATTGATTTTGTAAACCTCCCAAACCAAGCTCTTGGCGACTGTTTGAGACCATATAATGCCTTCCTCAACTGACACACTTTATTACTGTGTTGGACTGGTCTATTTGATCCTGATGGTAGATCCATATGAACCTTTTCTGTCAATTCCCCATGCAGAAAGGCATTCTTCATATCAAATTGCTCTAACGACCAGTCAAGATTTGCAGTAAGTGAAAGTAGAACTCGAACAGTGTTGAACTTTGCCACAGGTGCAAATATTTTGTCATAATCAATTCCATAAGTTTTAGTGTACTCTTTGGCAACCAGCCTTGCCTTGTACTGCTCTATAGAACTATCAGACTTATACTTCACCGTATAAATCCATTTGCATCCTACCGACTTCTTTTCTGCTGGTAGTTCGACTGTCTCCCAAGTCTCATTATTCTTTAAGGACTTCATCTCCTTATCCATAGCTGCTTTCCACCTTGGATCGGCTAAGGTTTCTTACACACTGTTAGGAATAGATACAACAGATAATTGATTCACAAATGACTTATTTGATTCAGACAATCAGTGAGTGGATACATAATGACTCATGGGATACTTGATATTACTAGTGGGATCAGGCTCATAAGTAGGTTTTGGGATACCTCTAGTAGTACGATTCGGGAGTTCTCTTCTTGGAGCTTCCGACAATGACGACGATTGGTTTTGGATTTCTGACGGTGCTGGTGGTGAGATGATACTAGCAGTGGTATGGATCCCGACGGCTTATCTTCGAGGAGGTTCAGCACTGATTGCAGTTCCTCATGGAGATCTTCCCTTTCAACCAAATCTTCTTCCTCCTTAACCAAATCTTCATTCGAGTGATCGTGATCGTCAATACTTACATCCAGTTTTTTACCTATTGTATCCAATTGGTCACTCTGAGCGGTAACCACTTCATCATATGCAAGAGTCTGAACTTCACTTCGGTACTCCCCTAAAGTTCAACCTCAGAGGAAAAATACATCTCATCTTCATGAAATACAACATCCATAGTCACAAACATCCTTTGAGTAGGTGGATGATAACAACGATACCCTTTATGATTTGTTGCATGTCCCACAAAAACACATCGCACAGCTCGAGGAGTTAACTTATTTCGTTCATGTTGATGAAGGTGAACAAAAACGACACCCAAACACATGATGTGGCAAGTTGACGACTGTTGGTGCATTCATAGCTTCAGTCAATGCTTGAAATGGCGTGATGAAGTTTAGGATACTAGAGGGAACTCGATTGATTAAGTATGCAACAGAACAAGGGCTTCTCCCCAATACATGAGTGACATATTTTCATGAATAAGAGAAGCACGGATCACCTCGAGCAAGTGTTTGTTTTTTCTTTCTGCAACTCCATTCTGTTGAGGTGTATACGAGCATGTAGCCTGGTGAACAATCCCATGTTCCACCAAATATTGTTGCAGATTCGAACTCAGGTACTCGCCGCCATTATCGCTCTTAAGAACTTGAATCTGTGCTTTATACTGAGTCATAACTCGTTTGTGAAATTTCTGAAACAAGCTACTAACTTCACTTTTAGACTTTATCAAAAAAATCCAAGTCATACGGGTACAATAATCATTAAATGTCACAAACCATTTAGCTCCTCCAAAGGTAGTGTTTTTTGATGGACCCCAAACATCAGAATGAATAATCATAAATAGGAGAGAGCTTTTACTTAGATTTGGAGGAAAAGAAACCTGGTGACTTTTTGCGAGTTCACACACATCACACCGAAAGGTAGAAATATCCAACTTCGAAAATAAACTTGGAAAAAATTTCTTCAAATATCCAAAAGGAAGCATGTCCCAGACGTCGATGCCATAACCAAATCTTTGATTTCTTCTTCTCCCTCTCGGATCCTTCCACAGATAGAGCTTGAGTCAACTTGCTTTAACTTTCAAATTCTAAATTCTGATAGTAGAGATTTCCATGTCTAACCCCATAACCAATCATCTTATGAGTCCGAATATCCTTCAACACACAATCGGAGGGACAAAAAACCACAATACAATGTAAAACAATAGTTATTTGGGCAACAGATAACAGATTAAAATTCAAGGATTGCACAACTAATATAGAATATAAGGTTAGGGTTTTTTTGAGAGATATGGAACCCTCGCCAATAACTGTGGCGGGATCACCATTGGCAGTGGAAACGCTGAATTTGGTGGATGGTTGTAAGGTGTGGACTTGTCTAGAATCAAAAGACATATGGTCGGTAGCACCCAAATCGATTATCCATGTATTATTCATAACAGAGGCAGAAATATTAAATACCTTACCATCATTACCTGCAGCTGTAGAGGCTGATCTACCACTTTTCTTAGCTGGATCAGCCACTCTAACAACGACAGTAAGTTGATTGCAATTCTTCTTCCAAGCATCCCTGCTATGATCTCAGTTTTTCGGATAACCGATAATCTTATAACAACGGGCTTTCGTGTGACTGATCTTGCCACAATGAGTACACTTCCTTGACTCATATGGTAGTTTTGGTCCCATGGTGTTATTGTGACAGAACAACAAACAGCAAAAACGAACAGATCAAGCAGCAAAGAGCAAAAGACGATGATACCAGCAAACAGCAAGTACTCAACAGTGTACGGCAAACAGCAAATACGCAACAGAAAACAGCAAAAACAATCTAACTATGATGCTGGAGATCGATGGCAGGGGATCAGGACGCGATGGCAGCAACTTCGTGCGACGATGAGAGCTTTGGGGTTTCGGGTTTGGGTTCTGAAGTCGAAGTCGAAGTTGGATCCGAATTCGCGACGACAACAACTAAGGATCCAAAGTCGGTAGGGTTTCGACGAGATCTGGATCCAAAGTCGGGAGGGTTTCGGTGATGAGGAGGGTGATCGAAGGTGGAAGGTGATCAAAGATGAGGGGAAGTTGCAGGCGGAGAACGCGATGGCGACGATGGGGGGAAGTTGCAGGCGGAGATGTGCAGTCAAGCGGGAGGTGATGGCAACGGGATGATGGTGAGCGGCTTGACGGAGGTAGGGCACATCGAGGTCGACGGCAGGCGGCGAGGTCGAGGCCTTCGGTTGCTGCGACGGAGGGCCAGCTCAACGGCAATGGTAGAGGGGGCTGACGATCGGGGATGGGTTCGGGAATCAACAGACGGGAAGAAGAGGAAATGGATTTGGGGGTTCGGAGATGTCGGGAGTTTGGGGATGTCAGGGTTGGTCGGAATCAGGTCGGGATGTAGGCGTTAGATCCGATCACCTCCGTCTCTTCTTCTTCTTCAACTAGCCTAGATCTTGTTAGGCTCTGATACCATATTAAAATCAGATTTTGGAAATAAATATTATTTCTAATCTGTATTAGACAGATTTATTCCATATATTCCAACAAGTTTTGTATGGAACAATCTCTGTTATTATTTGACTACAAACTGTAAATTGTTACCTTTATCATGATAGAGAATCTCCACTTGTATTTGTGTCCATTCTTTGGTACTACACTTTCATTGTGAGTGAAGTGAGTTTGTTCTATGATAAGGTTGGTTGTGCTAATTAACATTTTGCATTGCTTATAACTATTTTGGATGGCTTATGTGTAAGTTTAATACTACATACCGTCAAACTTACACATAATTAGTACTCGGCAGCAAGTGCTGTTAAGAGCTAGTGGTCAGTGGTTCGCTAGTGAGTCTCCTCTAGTGAGCAAATGTTAGTTGTGAGGTTGGCAGTGGTGCGGAGTTCGAATAAATTAGGTAGTGACTCATTATGTATAATGTAAATGAGGGGATGATGCCATTTGATAATAAAATCACAATTTCAATTATGCATGATAACAATTGGAATGAACAACACTTCCCGTTGATAATGTTAACAATAATTTTGTTGAAGACTTTGGTTATGAAGAGTTTGAAATGCACCACCCTCGCCAACAACACCTCAACCCTCATACCCCCTATCAACCCCAGATATTCCAGAGTTCCATGACAATGTCAATGTTGAAGGCTATTATAATTGTGAGTATGAAGTAGAGAATTTGTTTAATTTGATGAACGTAGCCAAAGAGAAGAAGCTGAAGTTGGTGGCATACAAGTTTCATGGCAGAACAACCGCTTGGTGGGCATACATGCAGGCCTCAAGGCGATTTCACAGAGAGCACCCTGTACGAACATGGTGACATATGAAGAACATCATGCAAAAGAGATATCTTTCCAATGGTCATAGGCAAATGATGCATTGACAATTTCAGAATTACACGCTAGGCAATCATTCAGTCTCAGAGTATACCAACAAGTTTCTGAGGTTGCAGTCTCATTGTAATCTTTCGAAATCAAAATATTTGCAAGTGTTGAGATACACCAACGGATAAGTATGATATTCAAGAACATTTGATATTGCAGGCTGGTTGGAGCATTAATGAAGTACAGCATGGAGCATTAATGAAGTACAGCAGAGAGCATTGCAAATAGATAAGACACTAAACCGAAAAATAAATTCTTTCACGGAGTTCAGAAACAACAATATTATCCGAAGATTCCCCTTAGTTCCGAGGTAAAGTCTCTCAAATTGGAGGAGAGTCATTATTTTCTTCACCCAAAACAGAGTCTACTTTCAGCCATGATGACAAGGTGGAAAATTTTTGTAAGTTCGAAAGTAAGAGAGAAGAGGAGGCTGAAGAAGTGGTTGAGGAATAGTTGTAGAAGAAGTTGAACACATTCCTCCAGAAAATGTGCAACCTTTATTGGAGTTCAGTGAGCCCTTATTAGAGGAACCACCAAGTCAACTTCGGCCAATATATGATCTTTATTTTGATGACGACAATGTTTCACTTTCAGAGTTGCAAGGAGAGAATATTTTTGTAGGAAAACTGGTTGGACAAGTGCAATTTTTTGAGAAAAAGTTAGAGATTCTTTATGAAGAAGTTGATGAGTTATTGCCGAAAGGACAAACTAGTGAGATGATGGGCTTATGTGTAGTTCTGACATTATTGGCTCCAAAAAAGGATGTTACTTGGGAAATGGGAGAAGACAGTCTTGCACCCAATAAGCACACAGTAACCTACATATTTTCTGTTCTGAAATTTGAGAACATGTTTGATCAATTTTAGAAATTTCAGGTGTTTTTTAAAATGATCTAGAAGGTGGGTGTCATCAGTTTCCTATCCGATGAGATGTTGATTGGAAGACCAAAGTGAGGTGGAAACTTGAAGCATGCAATGAGAACACGGCCGTCCCAGAGTTCCTTGGGGCCAAGGCAAAATGTCCAAATAATTATTTTTGGGGCCCCTAACTCAATATATATATATATTTTTACACTCAAAATACGTGCATAAATTTACAAGAAAAATACAAATTTTGGAGCCCCTAAAATTGCAAAAAAATAGGGGCCTGAGGCGATTGCCACACCTGCCTCAAGGTGCAGGCCGACCCTGAATGAGAAGTATAGGGTTGCAAGCTGACAAGCACCGTCAATCGAGGGTGTTTGATGTTTGAGATTATGTACTGACATTCATGTGCAAAGAGATGTTCCATATTGATATTTATCATAGGTAGAAGGCGAAAAATGTTGAAAGTTGAAGTTGAGATCATGTTGATTTCATGCAAAGGGTCTACTCATGATATCGATGGTTTTTTTATCACAGGTGGAACAGAAGAAAGAGCAGCCATTGGAGATGATTCTCTTTACTTCATTCAGAACTCGAGGTCGAGCTATTTTTCAAATGGGTGAGAATGATACGTACGGAGTGATACAAGTTGATGGAGCACATTGAACCATGACGGTTCGACGAAAATATGATAATGGTTCATATGGGAGAACAAAGCGCATGCAGCCCTAAATTGATTTGCAGTCAAGGAAAAAGCGATTGACACGTGATGTAAACTCGGTCAAAACTAGATGTACTGACATAGATCAAGTACGAGTTGTGTTCATAATACAAAGTATATCAACCATTTATTTAAATTCAGCCAGATATGTATAATCACAAGTTTGTATATAAAACTTTAAAACATGTCAGTGAACCACTTTCATATGGTGGACGATTAACATGCATTGCAGTGATAGATAACTGTCTTAAATATAAGTATTACAATATATCTCTACCGGATTCGGGAACAAAATCCAAGTCGAGGGACTCTTAGTCCTCTGCGCGCTTCTTACCTTTTATTTCATATTTTCTTGCCTGCACTTCTTCAATTTGTGTATCTATGGCAAGACGCTCGTCTTCAAATTCCGCCATTATGGCATTATATTCGGCTATTATGGCCTTAAATTCGGGGTCGCTATCTGAAATGAGATCTTCTTCGCTGGTAAGTACCTCATTGCTCTGCCCCTCCAGATCCTTTAACTGATCTTTTTCGCTGGTAAGTACCTCATTGCTCTGCCTCTCCAACTGTTCTTTTTCGCTGGTAGGTACCTCATTGCTCTGCCTCTCCAGATCCATTAACTCTGAAGATGGTTCGTCCGGATCGAGATCGATATATATAGGTCCCTTAATGGTCTGCACCTCATTGCTCTGCCTCTCCAACTGATCTTTTTCGCTGGTAGGTACCTCATTGCTCTGCCTCTCCAGATCCATTAATTCTGATGATGGTTCGTCCGGATCGAGATCGATATATATAGGTCCTTTAATGGTCTGCATCTCCACATCCTTTATCTGTGAAGACCCTTCCCCAACTGAATTCGACATGAGTCGTCACTGTTGTGAGTATTGAAGGTAAGATATTAGTCAAACTAGATCAGATCAAAGAGTTAGTGATGAGAAGATTGCATTTTAGTAATTAACCCACTTCTTAAATTTACCATCATCAGTTGAGATTACTCACCTAAGCTTTTGAGAATGAAGATGAGATGGTTGCAATAGTTGGTGGCGATGTAGGTGAGGCCTTTGATTGACTCTGGTATCGTGTGTGTGTGTATATATATATACAGAATACTTGCAGAAGAAGTGAATCTAAAGAACGAAATAAATACAAGAGGGAAAGATAATTAAAGAATTTAATAGGCCTTTGATTGACTCTGGTATGTGCATGTGTGTGTCTATATATATAATTAATGTGCCTTTAATTATCTTTATTTATTTTGTACGCATAATTTTTTATTCATTTTTTATTTTGCATCCAGCCAATGTTCTTGTAGTTATTATTCCATACTTGACATCTTGTAATTTGGTCAAAAAAGTATACTTATCTCCAATACTTTTATTGGTCCTTCTATCAAATTCCTCAGCAATTTTTTCCTGCATATAGAATTGAGTAATTAGCTCTTGATAATTTTTAATATTATGGAAATAACACATTATACCTTGTTCTTAATATGTTCCATGATTTACGCGGAACAGCCGATGATGTATTGATATGAGCATAATAGGATTGAGGAAGAGTTAGAAGCAAGGGATTAGGAGAATTGGAGATTTGAGGAAGGAATTGGGAAAGAACAGAGTAGAGAATTAGATTAGATCAGAGAAAGAAATTCAAGAACACATTTCATTCATTGCATAATCCTGATCTATTACAACACTCGCTATTTATAGTATCATTACACCCATTCAGTTACAACCTCTACTGCTTGCCCTAATTGACAATAAAGGGTGTGTATAACACGTACAAAATAACAACAGGTGCAAACAGCTGCACAGTTGACTGCAAACTCTTCTCGGCCGAATGCTTTTACTCATCAGTCGATTGCCACATGAACCATACACAACACACTTTATGTGCATATATAATCCACCAGCTACCCGTGTCTTGCTTTACTCCGTGTTTGTTATTCTCTCGTCACCTGCGTCATATATGCACGTATCATGTATCTTGCTTCCTCATCAAATAAAATCAATTCTGTTTCTGCACTTGTATGTTTTATTGTGATTTTGAATACATATTTGAAACAATTCATTCTTAATTAATTTTATTTTTTTTAATATTTGGTTGATGAATGGAAAAATAAAAAACTAAAAATATGGTGTTTTTTATACAATGACTCATATTCTACATTATTCTTTTTATATTTTCGACAATAAGCTTCATCATTTTCAACGTTGACTTTTGTTGATCATGCTTTACATACAATGTACCATGGATCTCTAACATCTTTGACACTTTTGATCAAAACTTTGCAATAGTAATATTTTGCTGTAAAAAATAAAATTAGAAGTCAACAAAATATTCCTAGACATAGAGAATTTAAAAAAAAATATTATGCACAAGCTATTTAAAAATATAGAACTATTTTAAATATTGAATTTTAAAATAATTTCACTATTTATAATACCTTAGAAGAATCCTCGTATTCACAATAGAGAATGTCAATTAGTTTCACTTCTTTCACATCCATTACTTTCCTTTTGTTTACTTGCAAGAAATTACTTTTTAATAAAATTTCATTACAGTTTATCCTGAAACAAACCAAAAGAATGTGGTAAATGATACTTTGAAAGGTAGCAATTATAGAATTAAGTACACAAAATAAATTATACCATTTTCGAATTTGATCTGCTTCTGGTTCATTCAGATTTATCTCTATTGTAGTGATGTTTGTTGATGTAATATATAACTTCAGAGCTTCTGATCCTGTTAAAAACTTCAATAACAAAAATAAATTAAATATATAATATATAAAATTATTAATTTTTATTGCATATAATTATCTCCAAAGTTTGAGATTTTTATTGAGCTAATTATAATAATTGGCATGTTGGATAATAATTCTTTCAGAGCTTTTCCTTCCTTGATCGCTAGTTCTCCTCATAATGTTAGTAAGATTGGGTTTGACCTAAGCAAAAAAACATATGAATTCAAAAACAATTTTGTAAATTATTATATAATTTAATTAATCGATATTACCTAAATCCTACAATTGTAAGATTTCTCTTCTCTACTTCTGTCACGTCCCGCTTTCCGAAAATACGGAATACGAGTACATGATATTGGCCCAGCGAATGATTAACGTCACACATAAACTGTTTATCCGATCAACTCAACAATATAATCAATACAGAGCAATTGCGCGTGCAATAATAAAAAGCTCATGAACAATAATACTTGGAATGAAGCAATATGAAATATCCAAATACAATAATCCAACGTCTGTAAACAAATAATAAAATTCGGGTTAGAAGCCCAATACAATAATAATCTAATTACAATTAGATAATAAGTCTCACTACAATGAGTTCAATAAAATTAACATTCAATTATAAAGCAATAGTTCTTTAGAAATTTTGTTCTCCAATTCCAGTAGGTAATTCTCCATGATCACCAGTGAACACTCCATCTAAAAAGATGAGAAAAATTGTGCTTAGAGCAAGTCATAGACAGCAAGTAGAGAAAACAAAGAACAATTGAATGACGGTATAACGATGAATTCAATGGATCATTAGGAATCAATAACATGAGACAATAATCAATAATCAATATCACGATAATCGATGCAATTGGTATAAACAATGGTTCAATAATCGATCACAATATTAAATGATCAATAACATTTAGATAATATTCGATATTAATTATCACGCTCCGCTTCTCAAAAACATGGAATACGAGCGCGTGACGAAGCCCAGCAAATGATTTTAACATCATCCATAAGCTGTAGGATCGACTCAGCATCACAACAAGAATATAGCAAGATATATATACCACCAAACACGCATGAATAATTTATTAGCAACAGAAACAATTGAAAACACAATAATAGCATCTAAATAGTTTCAAGTCTGGATCAAGTTAAAACTCGGAACATCAGCCCGTTACCAGTTCTTAAACAGAAAGAATAAATAATTCAAGAAAATAAATATTTTGAACAAGTCTTTTCTTCACTTGAAGGCTAAAACCTTTGCTCACCAATTCCAGCAGGTAGCTCGTCACCAAAGTCTGCTTAATAAATACAAAAGGAAAAAATAGGAAAAAACAAGAGAAAATGCCCTTAGTGCAAGTTAGGGACACAGATAGTAAAAACGAGTACAAGTAATGTGGGACAAGAATTGGAATCAAGAATGTAACAGGAATACAACAAGTAGTGGAAATCCAAGAACTAGCTAGCAAGGATGACAACTCAAGTGAACAGGCTGGATAACAAATACTAATAGTGGAGCAAGTGACAAGTCAACCTGTAGGGTATCTAACATTAAGTGACAAGTCTCAAGTCTAATGTCAAGTAACAAGTGTCAAGTCTAGTGTCAAATATTATATTCAAGTGCCAAGTCTCAAGTAACAAGTTGTCAAGTATCGAGTAACATGTATCAAGTTCAAGTTTCATGTTTCATGTCTCATGTATCATGTTTCATGTATCATATCATCAAGTATTAAGTAAACATGTATCGAGTTCAAGTTTCATGTTCAAGTCTAGTGGTGATTACTATCTAGGTAGCACTTCATGCATCCATTCTTTTACTACATAGTTGATACAATCAATGCAATTTCGTTTAGACCTAGTAATGGCTGTTATAGAGCGGCGTACTCAGGTATCAAGTATCAAGCAAGCACGGTTTATGAATACGAAAATAAATAACAAGTTCACGAAGCGAGTTCGTGAATACTAACAAGTTCAAGAACCACACAGTGAGTTCATGAATACAACAAGTTCATGAGCCAAGTAACTGACTCCATGAATACATCAAGTGCAACAAGTTCATGAACCGAGTACTGGGAAACACGGGCTCCCTTCCGAGTACACTTACCTATATTGTCCACTACTATGGTCTTTCCCTTAAACCCCGGCTTGTTACTTTTATTAATTTTTATCAAGTAAGCATGCAAGTGTGCGGAACAAGTCAAGCAAATCATAATCATGGACATGGGACAAGTTTGAGATATTTATATAGCACATTCGAGGGTCAACACGAACAAAAATATCACGAACAACAAAAATCTCAAATCTGGACAGCACGACGTTGCTGTACCAAAACTGCGATTCTCGTTGCTACGAGATAACAAAAGTGGATCCGTCAGAAGATCTAGAAACTAGACTCATGTCCGGTTCTAACACATATAATTAAGATACGAGAAGGTTGTGGGAACATGTGTCAAAACAGCGAATTACACAGCTAATGTGTTCAGGCAGAAATTGTGTATTTAAATTTAGACATGTAAAACCGTGTTGAAATGTTGTTAAATTAATTTAAAGAAAATTTGGGAAGGTTCTCAGCATATAAAATTTCAAGTCAAACGCTTACTGTTAACATGGTTAAATTAATTTGCAACCTAAAGGTGTGCAGCAGTTTTGCGAATCTGCGACTAACGACGCAGCTGCAGTAAAACTACGATAACTCCTAGACCGTAACTCCGAATTCAAAAATTCCGGAGGCTATCGACATGTAGACAACTGAAGCTACATTTACTGTTCAGGGCTCGGGTTCAGATTCTGATGTTAAAAGGGTCAAAACAGCAAGTAAAGTTCAGGACAGCAGCAAGTGTGAATGTCTTACATGTATAGGTTGCATGAAAATTGGTTGTTAGGCATCTAGGTTAATGTGTGATACAAATACGGAGTAATGGTCATTAAAAAAGCAAGTAATATTTATTTCTCAACTCAAATGGGTGCAAGTTCATCACATACAAGATATAACACATATCTACAAATCTAGGGTTCCTTAATCTCATATGTTTAAGTATCTAGGTGATAAAATGAGTCCAAGTAGTTGTAATATAATACAATGAAATTGTTGTGACTCTTAAGATTATGAAATTGATGAAGGTTAATATTTGATCAACAACGACGAGTCAAAGAGGAGTCACAACTTCTAACTATTTGCAGTATTTTCAAATTAACGCTTGTACTAGAACAAAAATATGTACAAGATGAATACTTGCCTTGATGATGGAGAATCCGAACACGAACCAATACGGGATGAGAATTTTGAGAGATGAGGAACTAGCATGGACACGCGCACGTACGAGATACGTACAAACACCCACACAAGATCAGATCCGGAGCGGATCTTGATGGAAGATCATGATCAAGGTGATCGGACGGCTGGATCTGCTTAGATCTAAGCTGAGGATCACGATTGGATGGATGGCTAAGATCCGATCTGGCTAAAAAGATCAGATCTGATCAAGATCAGATCTTGATCACATCCAATGGCTGAGATTGAATCTCCCACCTTCTGTCTCTTCTTCCCTCCTTTACTGAACCATAGAGCGAGAGAGAGAGAGAGGGATCGGCGACGGCACGGCAACGGGCGGTGAGGCGGCGATGGTGGAGGGACGACGGTGCAAGGAGGTGAGTGGCAGCGCTGTCGTCAAGGGGTGTCGACAGCAAAGGGCGGAGCAGCGAAGGACGCTGCTCTGTTTTTTGGGTTCGAAACAGAGGATGAAGGCGCCAGGGATGGGTTCAGGTATGTTGAAGGCGAGGATGGTTGCGACGGCGAGTGGCTGGCGGAGGTGCTGGGGTTGTCACTGTGGTGGGGGTGACGGTGATGGTTAATGGCGGAGTGTTGAGAGGTTAGGAAATGGTCGAAATGGGTTCGACGGAGGATGATGGCGGTGGTGGTGATCGTGGGGTTGACGAGGAGCGGGAGTCGACTAGGTGGTGGTCGGAGGGCGATGACGAGGCGAGGAAATGGGGGATTGGGCGAGAGGTTGAAGACGGAGTGGGTTCGGAGTTTGGGTAATGGCGGAGGTGGTGTGTTGGTGAGTTGGGGACAGTGATCGGAGGAGTTGACGAGGAGAGTGGCTAGGTGACCTGTGGTGGTGAAGACGAGAGGGAGGCGAAGGCGATCGGTGAAGGAGACTGGGGATATAGGTTTCGAGCATTAGAAAAGGAGACGGGAGGAAGAAGAAGGGTAGGCGGCAGTTGATTTGGGTTTACACAGTAATAGGGTAGGGGTTAGGGTTAGGGTTAGGAGGTTAAGGTTTAAATAGCTAGGGTTTGGGTTTTAGGGTATTAGGGTATCCGCTTTGAGAGGGATCCAACTAGGGACTTGGTCAAAAATACATAAAAATGGGGGAAAAGAGATACATGGACTGAATGGTCTATTTCTCCAAGAAGAACGACACAAAAGAGCAGAATGGACACACTATTGAATTAGATAAAGGCACCGAAAATTGAGTTGAAACAATATAACGATTTTATTCGAACGGAAAAAAATAAAGGATCTCAAATTGATAAAAGAGTACAATGGGGCAAAATACAGTATAAAAATACAGATACGGAAAATAGGAGTTACATTAATAGGAACAATGATGTACAATATCAATGTCGATGATGTGTCAATCCTTATATCTATTAATCATTTTAATCCTAACTAATGCACGTAGTACTGTGTCACATATGTTCCATACCAGAGGTTTGATGCATACAATCAATTTCGTTTAGACTAAGTGGTAGATTCTATAGTTTATGTACTGGGTATGATGACAATTACAATATAACACGGGATATTGAGACAATTTCTTACACAATGATGATAATGATAATAACACGGGCCATGATATAATTTCTTATACGATGACGATAACGATAATAACACGGGCCATCATCCGAGTACAGTCCCCATATCATTAACTACTCTAGTCAATCCCTTAAACCCCGGCTTGTTAATTATTTATCAATACAACAATAAAATATGCAATTTGAGACATGAGATGAACAATAGTACCAATAAGAGAACAATAGGATGGTAACATGGAATAGGACAATTGGAATGATGACAATAACTCATTAGAATCATGCAATGCAACATACATACTTTAATTCATGCAATATTACAATATAGGAATAATTAATTTATTAAAATCTGGAATATAAAATTATGGACAGCAAGAGTAGTCTGTACTAAAATGCAAATTTTTGCTATTTCAGAAATCGAAAACTGAAACCGTCAGAAATTCTGAAAACTAGACTTCCACACAGTTCCAATGCATATTAAAAGTTCAAAATCCGATAACATTAGCTAGGTCAAATACATTGTTCTTTACAGGTTTCATGTTCAGACAGAAATTCGACATCAAGTGGTTATAATTTTAGAATCAGAAAAAAATTCAATAATAAATTCATAAAAAATATTTTCTAGACTCCTAAACATGTTAAGTAACAATCTGAAAATTATCAAAGCAATTTTTTATCATTTGATCAGTCTTTTAATAGTTTAAACCTGAAAGATACAAAAATCTGAAAATCCGGACACAAAAACACAGCTGTAGTAAAACGGGCATAAATTTCGCTACACAACTCGGAATTCAGAAATTCAAGATGTTATGGAAACTAGAAAGATAAGGATACAATTCTCATTCAGAAAGTTATTCATCTTAAGATCATTTACTGGGTCGAAAATAACAAACAATATACAACTAGCAAGCAACATACAGGGTTTTGGGTATTTTTCATGAAATAAATTAATTAAATATGATGGGTATCAATTCTATTAGTTGATAAACGTTTTAGTTCGCATGATGAGTGTCAAACATGATAAATAAAATTAGAAACACACACATACATCAGTTTATCATCAAACAACATCATTCGATCAACCAAACGTACAACCTAACAATTATTTCTACAATAGATTAGTTGTGAGATAATTATATGAGTACTCTTATCATGATTACTATATGGATGCATGAAAGATTCAATCTTTGGAGTCAAAAGTGTCACGAAGTCAAGAATATTGGGGTTAGTTCGTGTAAACGCTCAATAGACCCAACGAAAGATAGTCAATACAACGATACAATAAACGAATAGTATATACTTGCGGAATTTCAATAAAACTTGAATTTGATACGATGTTCAATTCAAGGTGAAGTGACTTGCCTTATAGATGAAGAAATCAAATACCAAGAATAACGGGATAAGGAACCCGGAGCAACGAACCAACGAACACACCAAATAACACGTGCGAACTACGTGTAAAAGAGAATCAAGCCAATCAATAGAAGAAGCAATAGACAACAACCGAACTAGGAGGGGGTCGACGATGGTGAAGCGAGGACAGGGGCGGCGTGTCTTTGCTGGCGTCGATGGAAAGGGGCAGCAGCGGTGGCTTGGCTGCTGTCGACGGAAACTAGGGAAAACAGGGGGTTTCAGTGTGGGGGTCTACTGTGTGGCCGTCGACTGGAGAGGGTGGAGGGCTTGGCATCGACGACTGGGAGGTCGATGGGAGTGGCAATGAGGGGGGGTGGCCGGAGTTTGGCCGGAGAATTGGGGAAGATGGGTGAATAGTAAAGGGCGGGAAAATTTGGGTCAGGGAGAGAGAAACGGGAGGAGAGAGAAAGCAGCTAGGGTTATGGTTTCAAATTGTATATTTTTAGGGTTTGCAAGAGGGTTGTATTTATAGGGTGCAAATAAGATGTTGGGTTAATGGCTTAGGATCCAATAATAGCGGTTTTGGGTCAAGAACAGATGAAATTGAGTTTTAGGGTTCAATAGGAGATGGATCTAAAATAATAGGGTTCAAATAAAAATAACCACAATTAAATAAGAGAAAATAGGATCAATAAGAATAGCTCAATTAGGAAGGATTAAGAATTTCGTGAACAAATTTAATTAAAAAATTTAAGAAAGAAAAATAGAGTATTTTATTCCATTACAAATAAAATATTACAAAAATGGAAAAAAAAAAATGAAAATAGTGGAAACGGTAGTTACAATCCTACCCACCTTATAATAAAATTTCGTCCTCAAAATTTAAGCAAGTGGTAGTAGGGTAACCCTGAAGAAAAGATAAAAACAAGAACTACTCGAAAAGATAGGAAAACTTTTTTCGAATCTCATCCTCAAGCTCCCAAGTCGACTCACTTGGAGAGTGAGGATTCCAAGCAACACGAACCAACTTGATAACCTTATTCTTCAAAATCTTCTCCCGCCGGTCCACAATCGAAACTGGATGAATCTCACAAGATAAATCTGGTCGAACCGAGAACTCCGAATAGTCAATGACATGACTATCATCCCTGACATACTTCCTGAGCTGAGAAACATGGAAGACGTCATGCACTCCAGAAAGAGCTGGCGGCAGTGCAAGTCTATAGGCCATCTTGTCTACTCGCTCCACCACGTCGAACGGACCAATGAACCTAGGGCTCAACTTGCCCCCACCTCCAAAATGTATCACACCTTTCCATGGAGACACCTTGAGGAACACATGATCACCCACTTCGAACTCTAATGGTCTCCTGTGCACGTCTGCCCCTTTCCTTTGCCTGTCCTGTGCGGCTTGCAAATGCTTCCTGATCTGGGCCACTACATCAATAGTCCTCGTGATCAATTCTGGCCCCAAAAGCTTCTTCTCACCAATGTCATCCCAGCACACTGGTGATCTACACTTCCAACCATACAAGACTTCAAACGGAGCTGCCTTAATACTAGCTTGGTAGCTATTGTTGTATGAAAACTCCACCAAGTGTAGATGATCTTCCCAAGATCCTCCCAACTGAAACACACAGAACCTCAACATATCCTCCAATGTCTGAATAGTCCTCTCTGATTGACCATTTGTCTGCAGATGGAATGCAGTACTGAACTTTAGCTTACTCCCAAGACTGTTCTGAAGACTCTCAAAATTGAGATATGAATCTAGTATCTCTGTATGATATAATACTGACAGAAACACCTTGCAGTCTCACAATCTCCTGCATATACCTCCATGTAAGGCTCTCTGTAGACTGACCAACTCTGAAAGGAGTGAAATGAGCACTCTTCGTCAAGCGATCCACAATCACCCAGATGGCATTGTGACCCTTGGGACTTTTAGGCAAAGTAGTCACGAAATCCATAGTTATATTCTCCTATTTCCACTCCGGAATAGGAAGCGGTTGAAGAAGTCCAACAGTCCTCTGCTGTAATTCATGTGACTCATTATTGTATTTTATGTGTACTGATTATTTTCCTGGATATTTTATTCTTGATTGTATTCTTTTGTCTCTCTTGAACAATTATTATTTTTCCTCTCTTAATAAAAATTCATTGTTGCCCTGGTTCAGCTTTGTTTCCTAATCTAATTGATCTAAAAATTTGTTCTTTATCTTGTGAATTTACTAAACCTAATTCATGGCCTATTTGTTTAATATTTGACTTTTTCCCTTCTTATTGAATACTACCTAATAACCCAAACTCGCTCTAGTTCTATATAAACCCCTACTATTCTACCCTAACCCTAATTATCAAACTCTAAACCTATTCCTCTACTTTAGCCGTCACCCCCTCATCCCCTACCTTCCGACTACCCTCTATTGCACCCGTCGACCTCGTCTCCCTCAGCCTCCTCGCCGGTGAACCCATCACCGCTACACCCCCCTTGCTCTTCCCCTCGCCCTGTCCCCGCTCGAGCACCCGCAACACCTGATATGGCTAAAAATAGGGTTAAATCGGAACCATTCAAATCGGGCACGAATCTTAAAGCTCAGGGGTAAAATGGTAATTTCACCTATAAACAGGTCTGAAATGAGAACTGGGTCTTTCTTTAAAAGCCCAATAACCCATAAACGGACCTGTCTTACTGGGTATAGGTTCCAACCCGTAAGAAACCCAGTCTGACTGGATAGGAGAGGATCCAGATTTATGATTATCCTTAAACAGCGATCTTAACCAATTCTATCCATTTACATCGGGAAGTAGGGATTTGATCTTATCCTGAAATTGATTCCTAAGGCGGCTATAAATACCCCCCTCCCCCCACTGTTACCAGGTAATCAATCTTTTGCCAATTTAAGCTCTTTCTTAATCATTCAAATTAATGACAAGAGCGTCGGAGGGTGCGTCACCGGGATCAACCCCGGTGTCTCGCACTTTTTGTAGGTCAATGGCAAAAGGATCTTGGTCAAACTCCGGTGAAGTCGTTCAGGTTTGACTATTCAACTTCCCTCGAATCCACAAATCTATCTGTTTGCCCCCACACCGATTTCAGCGGTAAAACTCTTTTTGTCGTTTTGTGGTAAATGGGCCGGAGGACTGTTGGGTTTTTGGAGCCCACTATTCTCGTTTTGTGTGACAGCTCTATAAGACTCCACTCCCCCCCTCATTTGTTCCCTTCTCAAAATTTTTACTCAGGCAGTAATTCAGACTGGCGAGAGCTTCCGGCAACCACTGACCATTTTCCAGTGATCTTTCCGACCGCAGCTGTCACTTCAAGGTAACTTAATACTTAGTTTATTTTTTAGTCAAAATGTCTTCCCTCTCCCCACGTTCGGAGCCCTCCCCTTCTGCTGGCGACGAGCCATCTCCGAGCCAGGTTCCTCTCGTCGACTGAGGCAAAAGAGACGAGATTCCTGCTTCGGTGGTAGCGAGACCATAGTGGAGAATCTGAGCAGAATCGGAGAGTTCGGGAGACTGCCGGGCGTTCTAACGGGGCTCCACAGGGTTCAGAAACTTCCGGAGGAAAATGCCGAACGGATCGTATATGGGAGGGGGCGGAGTTTTGAGGAGAACGCCGCGAGGGAGACTTCTGAAGTTGACGACACCATCTCGATCCTCAATGAGGCAGACTTGGTGGCGATCCGAGAATGTTTTCAGATCCTCGAAGAATTCGAGCTGATGCTGCTAGGTCCCAGGGTGAGGGCCAATTTGCTGATTCCAGTGAACATGTGTTTCTGGCCGGTCAACGCCTTCATCGTCAGAGCACGCCAGCCACTCCACCCCTTTGTCGTCCAAGTCTTGCGGTGGTTCAGGGTCAGCCCCATACAGCTAATGCTGAATGGGTGGAAGGTCATCAATGGATTCGCACTCCATTACCAGGCAGCCGAGATCGAGCCGGACCTGAGGGTGCTTTGGACGCTGTACCGGCTTCATCAGCAGCACAAGTCAGAGTTCAGGTACTATTTGGCTCCGAGGCACGGTGCTCGGCTCATCAGTTGCCCTGACTCAATAAAACATTGGCACGATAAGTACTTCATCATTCGGGGTCGCAAGCCGTGGTGTATCCCCTCGGATTGGGTTGAGGAAGTGACGAAGAGGGTAAGAGAGCTTCCGGTGCTCTACCTTAACAAAGAAGAGATGGTTCAGGTTCTCCTCGACTGACCGAAGTTCGATTGGAGGGACCTAACGGAAGAGGCGCTCTTTAGGGGGGGCTCAGCCGCATAGACCCTAGTATGTTGTTTTCCTTGTTAGTTTTTCTTTCCTTATTTGATTTTAACTTGCATTTTAACCATACTTTCTTATGTTATAGAAACTATGGATTACGAAGCGGTATTGGTGCAGAGGGCAGCACTTGGCAGTAAGGCTCTGCAGAAGCGGAAGAGGGTCGCCACGAAGGTGACTACCCCGAAGCCGAAGATAGTTGCCAGCGCTATCCAAGAGGCATCGGCTTCGGCGACGGTGACCCCGAGGGTGGCGACTGCGGCGACCTCGGTATCGGCCGAGGCAAGCGACTTCTCGATGGAGGCTGCTCTCGGGATGGAGGCGGCTTCGTTGATGGCTGAGGCCGAAGTGTTCCTGACCAAGGAACACAAGAAAATTTTTGTTCTGGATTGGTAGGTTTGGAAGTTGGACGGATTGCTCGGTGACTAGACATCGAGGATGTAGGCCGTCAAAAATTTGGCGACACCGAAGGATCGTGCCGCCATGGACGCCGGTGGCGTGGGAGACGATGCCCTCGAGATCGCCCGAGCTGCGGTGTCGGTGAGTAGCTTAGTTTCATTTGTTAGATGAATTACTCGTTTATTTCTATCTGGTTTTCTTGCTAACTTGTCTTCTCTCTCCAGATAACCTGTCACTTCGGTCATCTCATGGAGAAGATCACCAAACTCGAGAAGGACCCGAAGAAGGAGGTCGACAGGGCTCGGGTTGAGAAAGCTCGAATCGTGAATGAGCTCGACAGGCTGAAGGTCGAGGCTGACGGGAAGACAACGAGGTTGGAGTACCTCGACAGCCTCGTGAAGAAGCTCGAGGATGATCTGCTCCGGCAGAAGGAGGCAGCGGCGAAGTAGCAGGTAGAAGCCGTCGAAGCTGCTAAGATCGCGACCGCGAAGGAGGCTGAAGCCGCGACCATAGAGAAGGCCCAAGGGTTCCTCGCGGCCAACATGGCCAAGGCCTATGCTCGCATCATCGATCAGGTAACCGACGCTTCCCCGAGGTCGACGGCTCCGGGTGGCACCTCTTCCTCGACCACGTCGATGGCTTTAACGAAGAGTCAGACGAGGATGAAGTCGGGGACGAGGATGCGAATGCCGAGGTCAAAGTTGTTGGCGAGCGTCAAGGATCCGAGGTGACCCCCCTTGCGATCGTCGCTCCTTTGGAGGAGTCTAACCCCGCAGCTTCGAGACACCATGGAAAAGAGGTCGCGCCTTGATTTCAGTCTTTTTCGTTTCTTCTCCCTTTTATTTTATTTTATATTTCAGCGATGTATCTCCTAATCGCGGACTGGCCACCGCTCTTTTGAGTGAATGAAATCTTTTTTTTCTTTGAATTTGACTAAGTGTCCGTGTCGCTCTGCCTTGAAGCTTTGGCTATGTGTTCACAAAATTTTCGAAATTTGGCTAAGTGTTCACTTCGCCTTGCCTAGAAGTTTTGGCTATGTGTTCACCAAATTTTTAAAATTTTGCTAAGTGTTCACATCGTCTTGCCTTGAAATTTTCAGATCGTCGAAGTGACGTAGCTCGCCGAAGTGCCTTATGTGACTGAGGCGACTCGTCCCGAGGCTGGCCTAGGGGTGACGAAGTTATGCCTTGCTAGGTGTCGAGAGCGACTTTTCGAAGTCAAGTGGGGGCTTTGTAGAGCAGAACGTGAGCGGAATCATCTGCGACTAGTCGTAGGCCGTCGAGATCTCGAGATCCGGAGGTTAGAAGAGAGGTTCAGGGAGACGACCCTCGAAGGTGATGATGATGGTTCGTCGATAGCCGTTAACCTCGGCCTGAGGCTTAGGCGACTCCGTCATTCTCTGACGAAGATGACGGCAGAGAGAGATGAACTGGTAGCTGAGAGAAACGAACTGACGGCAGCGAGGAACAAGCTTTCGGTGGAGAGAGATGAGCTGACAGCAGCGATGGGCAAGCTGACGACGGAGAGAGATGATCTGACAGCAGCGATGAACAAGCTGACGGTGGAGAGAGACGAGCTGAATAGGGTGACTGTCGACAAGAGCAGTGAGGTTACTCATCTCCGTTGGATTATCACCGACAGCTCTGGTGGTGCGGGCTCGGCGTGGCTGCCTCGCTTAAAGATAGCTGTGAAGGACGACTCACTGAAGGAACAAATCGTCGAACTTGAGGTGGAGGTTGCTCGTCTTAAGGCCCAACCTGAGCGGGTCAATGTCAGAAGCACCTCGTGCATTCGGGAAGAGTGCGATAGAGGAATTTCTTTTTATGAGCTTGCGACTCGCTCGCCCGTTACCCACCGGAGCCCTGGTGACGCACAAAGTGGGGTGGCTGCTTCGTCGAGCGGAGCGTCTGTTGGGGCTACCATCAGAAGCAGTGCAGAAGATGCGTCTCAGCTTGCTGGCCTAGAGACGAGCACCGAGGTGAGACGTCGGCAGTACAACGTTCGTCGTCCCCGGGTTTCTCTGAACTGAAGTATTCTCGCACCTAGGAGGCGTTGAAGTAGTTTTCAGTATTCTTGTTTTTTTTGTTCTTCAAGTTTTGTATCTCGTCATAAGGATGAGTAGTTGGTCTTGTAAATAGATTTGTTCCTCAAACTTCAATGTAATAATACTTGTTTTGTGAACTTACGCATTTTGTTGGCACTTGTAGTTGTTGGCAAGCACTTGGAGCGGAGTTGAACCAAGTGTTGGACTCCGAACTCATCGTTTAAAGAGAGTCAACGATTACGGGAGCAATTCTGAATGGCTACCCACTTCTTACCCGCTTATGAGCGAATAATTTGAAGCGGAATCGAGCCAAGTGTTGGACTCTGAAATCGTCATTTAAAAGAGATTCAACGATTGTGGGAGCAATTCCGAATGGCGAACCACTTCTTACCCGCTTATGAGCGAGTAATTTGAAGCAGAATCGAGCCAAGCGTTGAACTCCGAACTCATCGTTCAAGAGAGATTCAACGGTTGTGGGAGCAGTTCCGAATGGCGAACCACTTCTTACCCGCCTATGAGCGAGTAATTTGAAGCGGAATCGAGCCAAGTGTTGGACTCCGAACTTTTCGTTCAAGAGAGATTCAACGGTTGTGGGAGCAGTTTCGAATGGCGAACCACTTCTTACCCGCTTATGAGCGAGTAATTTGAAGCAGAATGGAGCCAAGTGTTGGACTCCGAACTCATCGTTTGAGAGAGATTCAACGGTTGTGGGAGTAGTTCCGAATGGCGAACCACTTCTTACCCGCATATGAGCGAGTAATTTGTGGCGGAATCGAGCCAAGTGTTGGACTCCGAACTCGTCGTTTGAGAGAGATTCAACGGTTGTGGGAGCAGTTCCGAATGGCAAACCACTTCTTACCTGCTTATAAGCGAGTAATTTGTAGCGGAATCGAGCTAAGTGTTCGACTCCGAACTCGTCGTTTGAGAGAGATTTAACGGTTGTGGGAGCAGTTCCGAATGGCGAACCACTTCTTACCCGCTTATGAGCGAGTAATTTGAAGCGGAATCGAATCAAGTGTTGGACTCCGAACTCGTCATTTGAAATAATACGGTTTGGGTATTAAACAGAGATAAACTGAGTACAAGAGAATTATTATTCAAAAGAAACTCTTTATTAAGTATTGCTAATCGGCCGATTCTAAGTTGCGGGACGTTATTTACAATGAAAAAAAAAAGGAAAACAAATAGAGTAGCCTAAAAGCTGATGGTGCTTGGAGAGGTGTTCAAACACCCTCTTGGTACTTCAGTAATGATCGGCGTTCCATGTTCTTGGTATCTTCCTGCCTTCGAGGTCTTCAAGTTGGTACGCTCTGGGGAGAACTACCCTGGAGACCTTGTATGGTCCTTCCCAATTTGGGGCTAGCTTGCTCCTTTGGCTGGGGAACGAGATGGCTAGCTTCCTGAGGACTAAGTCCCTCTTCTTAAGATCTGTGGGACGGACTCTCCTGTTGTAGGATCGCTCGATCCTTCTTCGATAATTCTCTTGGCGAATCGAGGCTCTCTCGCGGAGTTCATCGATAAGGTCCAGATTGGCTTGGAGCTCCCTTGCATTCTGCTCTTCATTATATGCAATTAGGTGGGGGGACGGCAAACCAACCTCTAAGGGGATTATGGCCTCGAAACCGTAGGTGAAGTTGAAGGGCGACTCTCCTGTGGGGGTTCTCTTTGTAGTGCAGTGTTCCATAGTACGTTAGGAAGTTGCTCTGCCCACAGTCCTTTAGCCGACTTATTTAGTCTCTTCTTGATGCCCGAGAGGATTTGCCTGTTGGCGTTCTCTACTTGTCCATTGGATTGAGGGTGGGAGACGAAGGAGAACCGCTGCTAAATGTCGAGGTCTTCACAAAAGGAGCGGAATGTTGTCCCCGCGAATTGTGTTCAGTTATCTGTCACCAAAACTCGAGATATGCCAAACCTGCAGATCACGTTCTTCCAGAAGAACTGTTGCACCCTGTTCTCAGTAATAGTTGCTAGTGGTTCGGCCTCAATCCATTTGGAGAAATAGTCGATCACCACAACTAGGAACTTGAGCTGGCCTGGAGCCGGTGGGAACGGACCTAGAAGGTCCATTCCCCACATTGCGAAGGGGGTTGGATTTGAGAGGGAAGAGAGTTGAGCTTGCGGTAGGCGACGGATAGTGAAGAATTGTTGACAGGGGCCACATTGTCGGACATGTTGCTCGGCGTCCCGAAGGAGGGTAGGCCAGAAGTACCCATAATTCAAGACTTTTCGGGCGAGAGACCTTGATCCCGAATGGGCTCCACCTATCCCTTCGTGGAGTTCTTTCATAGCATACAGGGCTTCTTCCGGAGAGAGACATCTCAAGTAGGGTCGGCCATCTACTTGGGTGTAGGAGCGTTTGTACAAGACTCCCTCAATGAGGGTGTACTGTTCCGCTCTTGTTCGGATTCGGCGAGCTTCTTTGGGATCTTGGGCAAGGCTCCCGTCTCTAAGGAACTCAACTAAAGGCCTCATCCAGTTATCTTCGAGTTGGACCGGTAGCGACTCCATTGAGTCAGGGGCTTCTTCTTCGATGCTGGGCCTTGGTAGAACTTCGATCAAGACGGTCTGCTCGAGGCCTTGGAGGGAGGAGGAGGCTAGTTTTGAGAGGGCATCTGCCTGGGCGTTCTCCTCTCTTGGGATCCACTGGAGTTGTGCTTCCTCGAACGAAGCCATGAGACTTTTGACTTTGGCTAGGTACTTGTCCATACGGTCGTCTCGTACCTCGTATTCTCCTAAGACCTGATTCACCATGAGCTGAGAGTCGCTGAACATTCGAACACGCTTCGCCCCTGCCTTGCGAGCCATGCCCAGACCCGCTATTAGGGTTTCATACTCGGCCTCATTGTTGGAAGCCTTGAAATTGATGCGGAGGGAGTATTGGAGGATGAAGTCATCTGGGCTTGCCAGGATAACTCCGGCTCCACTCCCTTCAACGCAAGAAGACCCATCCACATACACCGTCCAGATGGGTGGCCCATTTGCCGCTTGATTGACCTCAGGGATCGTGCTTTCCACTATGAACTCGGCCAGCGCTTGTGCTTTGATGGCGGTCCGAGGCTGATAGGATATATCGTGTTGACTTAGCTCAATTAACCACTTCATTAGACGTTCGGAGGTCTCGGGCTTATACAAGATCTGCTTGAGCGGCTGGTCGGTAAGTACGACCACCGAATGGGATTGGAAATAGGGGCGAAGCTTTTGGGCCGCCATAACTAGGGCGCAGGCTATCTTCTCCAACCTTGGATAATGGAGCTCGGCATCTCTAATGACCTTACTCACGTAGTAGATAGGCTTTTGTGCCTTGCCTTCTTCCCTCACTAGGACAGCACTGAGGGTCTGTTCGGAGGCGACGAGGTAGAGGTAAAGGGTTTCCCCAGGTGTTGGCTTGCTGAGGAGTGGGGGGTTGACCAAGTAGGCTTTGAGTTGGTCGAACGACTCTTGCTGCTGCTGGCCCCACTCGAAGCCCTTAGCCCCTCTGAGGGCTTGGAAGAAGGGGAGACACTTTTCTCCGGACTTGGAGAGGAAGCGCCCTATAGCCGCGAGGCGCCCGGTGAGCTTTTGCACTTCTTTCACGTTTAAGGGGGGAGCCATATTAAGTATGGCCTTTATCTTCTCAGGGTTTGCTTCAATCCCCCGCCGGCTGACCATAAAACCTAAGAATTTACCCGATGAGATCCCGAATGCACATTTATTCGGGTTTAGTCTCATGTTATGCCTTCTTAGCACGTCAAAGGCCTCTTGGAGGTCAGCGACATGGTCAGACCCATTGATGCTTTTCACCAACATATCGTCGACGTAAACCTCCATATTCTGCCCGATCTGATTTTTGAAGACCTTATTCACGAGACGTTGGTAGGTGGCACCAATATTTTTAAGCCCGAAGGGCATCACTCTATAGCAGTAGAGGCCTTAATCCGTGACGAAGGACGTCTTCGGGATATCTGGGGGGAACATTCGGATTTGGTTGTATCCGGAGAATGCATCCATGAAGCTCAGCAGCTCATGCCCCGAAGTGGCGTCGATCAAGGTGTTGATGCTAGGGAGTAGGAAGGGATCCTTGGGGCATGCCTTGTTTAAATCTGTGAAGTCGATACAGATCCTCCAACTTCCATTGGCCTTTTTTACCATCACAACGTTGGAGAGCCACTCTGGATAGTTGACCTTCTGTATGAATCGGATTTTGAGGAGCTTCTCCACCTCCTCCTTTATGGCCTGCTGGCGCTCGGGGGCAAACTTATTCCTCTCCTGCTAAACTGGTTTGGCCCCCGGAGCGACACTTAGATGGTGGACGAGAAGCTTTTTGGAAATCCCCGGCATGTCGGCTACTGTCCATGCGAAGAGGTCACGATTTCTCTTTATGCACTGGACTATGTCGGAGCAGGAGGCAGAAGGGAGGGTTTTGCTGATTAAGAATTTGCGGGTCGGATCTTCCTCCGAGAAGAGCACTTCCTCCAGCTCGTCTACCGGTTCCGACATAGCCTGGGTGTTCCCTTAGGGAATTTCAAGGGCATCGAGGGAGAGGACGGGCCCTCCAGTCGAGGTCATATAGCATTTGCGGGCCGTTTCCTGACTTCCCCTTACTTCTCCCATGCCCACCTTGGTGGGAAACTTCATCTTTAGATGGTAAGCTGATGGGACGACTTCTAAAGCAGCTAGGCCCGATCGACCTAAGATCACATTATAGGCGGCTGGGACGTCAACAACCATGAAGTCCATTGGCTCCGTTCGGGTAGTAGAGCTTTGCCAGCGGTTACGTCGAGGGTTATAACACCCTCGATCGTCACTGGCACTCCCGTGAACCCATGGAGAGTATAACCGGCGGGCTTGAGCCTGTCCCTCGGTAATTGGAGCCCTCAAAAGGCCTCTAGAAAGAGGATGTTGACAGAACTGCCATTATCCACTAGAATCCTTTCTACCTTGAAGTTGGCCATGTGGAGGTTGATCACCAGTGCATCACAGTGGGGGGTTCGGACACCCTCTATATCATCATTCGAGAAAGTAACTAGGACTCCAAGACCTTTGTGAGGGGGGAAGCTATGCACCGAATTGACTTCCCTGACGAATGTAATCCCTGTTTCCCTAAATACATATTTTGTGAATATTTTTCGTATTTTGATTAATTATAAATTCAGTATTATTTTAAACTCGAATTTGGGCCTTATATTAAAATCTTTTCGAACCGGAAATTGTATTTTCTTCGAATAACAGTGTATTCCAACCTTAATGTATATTTTATAAGTGACTGACAAATTGTATCTTATTTTATTACTATCTGAGTTTTCATAAACTTGTTTATCTCACATCTCATCTTGATAGGTATATCAAAATCTATTATTGTTGTTATTAATATTATTATCTTGATTGATGATCTAGAAACCTATTCCTATTGATTTTTGTATTTGTAGAGATTTCAAATAATTTTCATATTGTAGTACAATATATATAGCTTGATATATATAATCCTACATTTATTGGTAATTTTATTTCTCTATTGTATTTTAAACCCGATAACCCTATAAACCCAAAACCCTACCCAATCTCCTATTGGATCTATTTTAATACCCGATAACCCAAACCCAATAACCCATTCTTTATAAACCTAGTTAACATCTAAACCCTAACCTAATCACCTATTCTTCTGTACAACCACAGCGCCGCAACTCTTCTTCTCCATCCGATTCATCCCCAACCTTCCCATCTTCTCCAAACTCGTCTCCGCATCCTCCAGCTCTCCTCCTTTTCGACCCATCGTCCGGATCTTCTCTTCGGCTGTCGTAACCCCACCACAACGCAGCCACCGTAGCCTTCTCCTACCTCGCGACGCAGCCGCGATGCTGCAGCCCCGCTCCGCCAGAGCTCGACTCCCCTCGGCGTCCGCGACCCATCCCTCCTGCAGCGCTCGCCAGCCCTGTGCACTCTCGCTTGTGACCCCACCGCGACGCCGCGCACCTACTGTGCGCCCAGCCCGTGCCTTCCCCCACTCCCCTGTTTTTGAACCCAAACAGGGCATCGTTTCATCGCCGCGCCACCAAGCTCCTTGTGCTGCCGTCGCCTCCCTACGACGAGTCCTTCCCAACCAGTCGTCATCGTCGACGTCGCCCTCGCCACCTTGCGCCGCTGCCGGTGCCGCCGCTGCTCTCGCTCTCTCTCCCCGCTCTCTCAGTCGAACCGAAGAAGGAAGAAGAAGCCCATTGGCGCCATTCAGTCTCAGCCGTCGGATCTAATCAAGATCCGATCTTGATCAGGTCTGATGTGATCGGTGTTCTGTGTTCTGGGCACAGCAGATTCCATTGCCGTTCCGTGTTTGGGCTTAGATCCGGTGTGCGGGAGAGATCCGATTGGTGGGTTTTTGGTGTCCCGTGTTTTGGCACGCTAGATCCAAATCGTCGTATGCTGTTCTGGGTTGATCCGGTGTGGGGGAAAACTCGATCTACGGTTGATTTTTGCACGTGCTTTTGGAGGACTTCTTCCGAGATTTTTCTACCCAATTCTCTACAACAAGTGGATCTAGTCATCGTCAAACTAAGGCCAGTATCCTTGTACATTTTATTGTTCTAGTACAAGCACCCTTGAAATACTACAAATGGTTAGATTGTGACTCCTTGAAATTCGTTGCATATCAATATTGAACCTCCAAATTGACAATTCTAAGAGTCACAAAATTTTCTTGTATTTAATTTATAATTATTGGACTCTTTTACCCTTGAACACATGAACACATAGATATATGAATTAAGGAGCCCTAAATTTGTAGATACATGTCACATTCAATTTTTGACGAACTTGCAACCCTATAACTTGAAAAACATTTATTATTTGTTGTTTGACCTCCATTATCATGTATTTATGCCACATAATAACTTAGACGCCATATGACATTTTTCCATGTAACCTACGCTAGTAAGTTAATTCTACGAGTTGCTGTCCTGAATTTCCTTTCGCTGTTTCGACCCCCTTATCATTTGAATCTGGGCCCGAGCCCTGAATAGAAATTGTAGATCTGGATGTGTAGATATCGATAACGTCCGAAAGTTCTGAATTCGGAGTTACGGTCTAGGAGTTGTGGCAGTTTTACTGCAGCTGTGTCGGTGGACGCAGATTTGCAAAACTGCTGCACACAATTACTTTGCGCATTAATTTAGCTATGTAACCAGCAAGCATTTGACTTGAAATTTTATATGTAGTTGCTGGACACCCTATAGAACATTCCCAATTTTTCTTAGAATTAATTTTCATTATTTAAACCCTGTTTCACATGTATAAACCCCGATACACAATTCTGCCTGAACAAATGTAACAAGCCGGAATTTATGGGAAAGACTATAGAGTGGACAACATAGGTAAGTGTACTCGGAAGGGGACCCGTGTTTCCCAATGTTGTATGTTAAATGGAACTAAGTGCCACGTAGAACTAAGTGCCACGTCATGGGTGACGGGGGCCACCTCTAGAGTCTACGGGGGCCACCTCTAGAGTCCATTATATGATTACATGATATATAGTTGAGATCACATGGAACTAAGTACCACGTAGAACTAAGTGCCACGTCATGGGTGACGGGGGCCTACGGGGGCCACCTCTAGAGTCCATGATTGATCACTTGCTTGATACTTGATACCTGAGTACGCCGCCCTATGGACTCCATTACTAGTCTAAACGCAATTGATTTGACTGTAGCAACCATGTAGTAAAAAGATGGATGCATGTCGTGCTACCTAGATAGTAATTACACAAGACTTGAACTTAATACCTGATACATGATTATCCTGTTACCTGATTATCCTGTTACCTGATTACCTGGTTACCTGATATCTGATACATGAAACTTGAACATGACACCTGTAACTTGAAATATGAAACTTGATACGTGAAACCTGACACATGAAGCATGATACTTGATGTTAGTTACCCCTACAGGTTCACCTGACATATGTTTTACCATTAGCAGTTGTTAACTAGCCTGTTTACTAAGAAGTCCTCCCTTGCTAGCTAATTTCTGGTTGTTCCCACTACTTGTTGTATCCCTGTTACATTCTTGATTCCAGTTCATGTTCCCCATACTTGTACTTGTTTTCACTATTTGTGGTCCTAGCTTGCACTAAGGGCATTTTCTCTTATTTTTTTCCTGTTTTTCTTTTTATATTTATTAAGCAGACTTTGGAGACGAGTTGCCTGCTGGAATTAGCGAGCAGACATTTTAGGCTTCGCTTGGAGCAAGGACTTGTTTAAATAATTATTTTCCTTAAGGTATTTATTTCTTCTGCTGTATAAGACTTGTTTCTGAGTTTACACTTGATCCAGACATGGGAACTATTTGAATATTATTATTTGTTTAAATTGTTTTCTGTTACTTAATAAATTATTCATGCATGCTTGGTTATATATAAATCTGGTTATATTCTCGTTATGATGCTGAGTCGATCCTACAGCTTATGGATGATGTGAAAAAATCATTCGCTGGGCTTCGTCACGCGCTCGTATTCCATGTTTTTGGGAAGCGGGGCATGACAACGAAGGCCTTTCGGGAGGAGTTAGAGGTTCCTCCCATTGGACCTCCGTGGATGAGGTTTCAAGATGTCATCTTCCTCGAAATCGGGAGTCTTCTTACGCCTCTCAGGCTGCCTGTTAGCCCCCCTAGGGGTGGAGGAAGATCGGCTTGGTATTTCTTTACAATTTTGGCGAGCTGCCCTATCTGAATGAGGGCTTCGATCTCGTTTTTCAGAGCCCGACAGTCATTGGTGTCGTGGTCGTGGTCTCGATGGTAGCGGCACCACTTCTCCTTATCCCTCTTCTTCCTAGGAGTATTCGTCTTTGGGGGAGGAGGTAGAATTCCTTCTTTGTCAACCTCCATCAGAATGGCCGAGACATTGGCGTTGAGAGGGGTGAATTTCTCAATGGGAGGTGGACGATGCTGGCCCCCGTTGTCCTTTTGGAGCTTTTTAGCTCCCTCATCTTTAGCGGCCTTCCTCTTACTTCTAGAAGAGGATCCCTCGAATGTAGGCCGGTGCACAGCTTCCTCTGCCCGGATGTACTTCTTGCTTCTGAGAAGAACGGAGAAATCTCACAGGGGCTTCTTGGCTAGGGATGAACGAAGTTCAAAGTTGAGGATATTGGATTGAAAGGCGGCTACGGCAACCGACTGATCGAGGGAGGCGATGGACCTGGCCTCCGCGGTAAATCGGTTGACATAGTCCCTCAGTTTCTCGCCCTTCTTCTGACTAAGGAAGAGTAGTGAAATACTCGTCTTTTCGGAGTGGAGGCTGCTCACGAAATGGGTTATGAAAAGAGTTTCGAACTGGTCGAAAGAGAAGATGGAGGACGGGGCGAGGCAGGAGTACTATTCCTGATCCGGGCCTTTGAGAGTGACCGGAAAGGTCTTGCATAGGAGGGCATCGGAGGCCTGATCATCATGAGAGTTTTGAAACTCTCGATGTGATCCATAGGGTCTGATTTTCCCATGTATGTCTCAAACTACGGAGGCTTGAAATTTGCTGAAATGGGGCCCTCCATGATGGTACGGAAGAATGGAGGTCTGCTTGGACGAAGGGTCCTCCCTCTTAGTTCCTCGTCCCTATCGAGTTAACTGAGGCGCCTCTCCATCTCGTGGAGATGGCGGTAGACAGCATCCTCCCTTCAACGGTATCCTGGTGAGCCTTTGGACTCGTCTTCGTACGAAAGGGAACGTGGGCTACGATGACGGTAACTCGGAGACTGGTGAGGATTGGGGATGTGAGGGCCGTGGCTCGGAGCTTGAGGAGGAGTTTGGGATCGATGGCGAGGGCTTCGAACTGGCTCAGGAGTGGGGACCCTCGGGATATTATTGTTGTTGTTTAGCGGGACATTGAGGGCCCGCAAGACTGTTGCCTGAATGTCTTGGAATTCTGCTCTGGTGATGGGTCCGTTCTGGTCCCTCTGGGCCTGTCGACTAGCGGGAGAATGGTTTCCCCTTCGACGATACTCGGGGGACTCCCTCCACCTCCTAGGAGGAGGGGACCTCCTGTGGTCGCGGCGGCGAGGAGATCATGCATTTGGACGTTCTGAGCGGGAGCCTCCCTCTCGGGCCCGCCTCTCATCCAAATGGCTACGAAGATCTTCCTCCTTCTGCCGATTGATTATGATGTTGCGGAGATCTTCTGAAGGCCGAGGGTTATGGGATGCCATGGAGTCGGTGGAAGGGTTATGTACCGAGATATGATCGCGGTGAAGAGGTTGCTTTTGAGGATTAGGACGAGAGGTCCCTTCACCAGCATTCTGGGGCTCGAGCTGAGCCGGCTGGGGTTGAAGATTTTGAAGAGGAGGCTGTCCCTACTGTAGCGGCGGATCAGGTTGAGGAGGGAGCTCTCCTTGTTGCTGGACAGGTTAGATGGGAGCCTCCGGTTGCGGTTGTAGAGGAATGGGAGTGGGCCTATGGTTGGAGGCTGTAGATCTTACTTTTCTTGGTGGCATGATTGGAGGCGGTCTTGACCGGTGGAAAGTTGGACTGCCATTCGATGTTCCCACAGACGGTGCCAATCTGTTGCTGCTGAAATCGGTGTGGGGGCAAATAGATAGATTTGTGGATTCGAGGGAATGTGAATAGTCAAATCTGAACGACTTCACCGGAGTTTGACCAAAAATCCTTTCACCGTTAACCTGCAAAAATTGCGAGACACCGGGGTTGATTCCGGCGACGCACCCTCTGACGCTCTTGTCAATAATCTGAATGATTAAGAAAGCTTTAATTGGCAAAAGATTGATTACCTGGTAACAATGGGGAGAGAGGGGTATTTATAGCCGCCTTAGGAGTCGGTTTCAGGATAAGATCAAATCCCTACTTCCCGATGTAAATGGATAGAAGTGGTTAAGACCACTGTTTAAGGATAATCATAAATCTGAATCCTCTCCTATCCAGTCAGACTGGGTTTCTTACGGGTTGGAACCCGTACCCAGCAAGACAGATCCGTTTATGGGTTATTGGGTTTTGAAGAAAGACCCAGTTCCCATTTCAGACCCGTTTATAGGTGAAATTACCATTTTACCACTGAGCTTTAAGATTCGTGCCCGATTTGAACGTTTCCGATTTAACCCTATTTTTAGCCATATCACCTATTTTCTTGCAATTGCTATATGAGCAGGTTTTGGTGATCAACTACCTGAGGGAGTTGGTGAGCAAAGATTTTACGCCTCACATTGGAAATTCCTGCTTAGTGATTTGTTTTTGAATTATTTCATTCATGTTTCTACATTGAACTTGTAACGGGCTTGTAGTCCCGAAGTTGTTTTGATTCAGATCTTGTATTTGTTTGGGAATTTTATATTGTTGCAAATAAATGTTGTTGGTTAATAAGTGTTCATGCATGCGTGGTTGAGTATATTGCTATATTTACTGTTATGCTGAGTTGAGTAGATCTTTACAGCTTATGCATGGTGAAAACCATTCGCTGGACTTTGTCGCATACCGTATTCCGTATTCCTTTGGGGAAGCGGGGCGTGACATCTGATGTTCTGCTTTCACTTGCTGACAGATCAGACACCGAGAAATAAATCTTGCAACAGCCCTCTTCATACCATGCCACCAGAAATGCAACTTCAAATTTCGATACATCTTCGTACTACTGGGATGAATATATTAAGACGAGCAATGAGCTTCTTCAAGTAACTTCTTCTTGACTTCCCCCTTCGGAACACATAGACGAGTTCCAAAGAGGAGAGATCCATCCGCATGAATCACCATATCAGTCCTCGAACCAGCTTCAACCTCAGCTCGAAATTGCTACAACTGCAGATCACCAGACTGTGCCTCAATCTGATCCACCAAAGACGACTGCAAATGAAACACCATACAACTCTGTTCAGAACTAGGCAATACCACATCCAATTCCAATCTCCTCATAGCTTCCAAAAGTTCCTTCTGCTCAGTAAGAACCATAACAACAGGTCTTCTGCTCAAAGCATTAGGTACCAAATTAATCTTGCTAGGGTGATATTGCATATTGATATCATAATTCGCCATCAATTCCAACCATCGCCTTTGCCTCATATTCATCTCCTTCTGAGTGAACACATACTTGAGACTTTTGTGATCAGTGAAGCTCTCCACTCGGTCTCCAAGTAATAATGCCTCAAAAGCTTCAAGGCAAAGATCACGGCAGCAAGATCTAAATCATGTGTAGGATAATTCTTCTCATGTAGCCTCAATTGTCTAGATGCATATGCAACGACCTTGCCTCGTTACATCAGAAAAACACTCAAACATCTACCTGAAGCATTACAGTGAATTATGAAACCTCCTGATCCATCCGGTATAGTCAACACATGTGCTGATGTCAACCGATTCTTCAGTTCAACGAAGGCTCCTTCAAAGGACTCATCCCATACAAACTTCTGATCCCTCCCAGTCAACTTGGTCAACGGCCTTGCAATCTTTAAGAAATCTCGAACAAACTTCCTGTAGTAACCCGCTAGACCAAGAAACTTCTAACTTATGATACAGACTTTGGTGTCGGCCAATCCTTAACTGTAGAGATCTTGGATGGATCGACAGAAACTCCATCACCAGAAATAATATGGTCCAAAAATGCCACATGATCCAACCAAAGCTCACACTTGCTAAGCTTCCCATACAGCCGATTCTCCCTCAAAGTTTGCAAAACAACCTTCAAGTGCACAGCATGCTCCTCACGGTTTCGAGAATAGACAAGAATATCATCAATGAACACCACAACGAACTTGTCCAGGAAAGAAGAGAAAACCCGATTCATCAAGCTCATAAATATAGCTGGAGCATTAGTAACTCCAAAAGGCATCACCAAGAATTCATAGTGTCTATATCTCGTACAAAAAGCAGTCTTCTGTACATCCTCGGCTTTCACCTTAACCTGATGGTAACCAGAACGAAGATCCAGCTTCAAAAATATAGAAGTGCCTCCCAATTGATCAAATAGGTCATCGATTCTTGGCAACGGATACTTGTTCTTCACTGTGAAATTATTGAGTTCACGGTAGTCAAAGCACAACCTCCGACTACCATCCTTCTTATTGATGAACAGTACATGAGCTCCCCAAGGCGAAACACTTGGCCTGATAAAACCTCTATCCAGCAACTCCTGAATCTGCTCCTTCAACTCAGCCAACTCAACAGGAGCCATTCTGTACGGACTCTTAGAGATTGGAGTTGTACCCTGCTGAACATCAATACTGAAAACCACTTCATGATTTGGCGGTAATCCCGTCAATTCCTAAGGAAAAACATCCAGAAAACCCTGCACAACCAACAGTGCGACAACATCATCAGCACACACTTCCTCCATAACTCCAACTTCCTGACTAGCCAACTTCTCCACACAAGCAAGCGGCATTTCACTGGCACAAAATTCAAATTCCTGACATTCTGGAATACGAAACACCACCATCTTCTTGCGGCAGTCAATTACAGCATGAGTGGCATCAAGCCAGTCCATCCCTAGAATAACATCAAATCCGGAATTATTGATCACAATCAGATCGGCAACAAAATACACACCACCAATAACCAAGGGATTCTGCTCACAAATCTGAGAACACACGACAACACCTCCACCTGTAGTAATGTTCCAAGCTACCGGCATAGCGCTGCAAGCCAAGTGATGCAGATCAACAAAGCGGGAAGAAACAAATGAATGAGTAGCATCAGAGTCGAAAAGAGCATAAGCAGGAAAGGAATGGAAAAGGATAATGCATAGCAAGAAGTCAAAGTGAGAACACAAAAGGCAGAAGCAAGATGCAAGAAATAGACATGAATGGGAGGGTAGCATGATAAAGCAACAAGGAATCTTGGAACCTGTAGGTTATGGGCTCACCACTCTTCCACTGCACTACTCTGATGGTGAAGCTCCAAGCTGTAGACATGTCGTTGTAGATCAAGCGATTCCGATCGACGGATCAAGCAGGATGGAGAAGAATGCATGACACCGAAATCAAAAGATATGGGTATGAAAAGAATGAAATCATACCCAATAAAGAATCAATGAATGGAAGGGATCAAAGAGGAATCAAATAAGACTAGTTTTCATATCATAAGTTGGTTATTAATTGTTCATGTGATCTCTGTATTGCACATACTGTTGAATCAAACCGATAAAACCCAAATATGATTAATATATCAATCAAAGTCAAACTTTCTTTCGTTAGTCACGTTTGACTGATATATTATCCAAATCGGGGCTCTGATACCACTAAAAACCTTGTCACACCCCACTTCCCAAAAATACGAATTACGAGTACATGACACTGGCCCAGCGAATGACTAACGTTACCCATAAGCTGTTTATCCGATCAACTCAACAATATAATCAATACAGAACAATTGCGCAAGCAATAATAATAATCTTATGAACAATAATACTTGGAATGAAGTAATATGAAATATCCAAATACAACAATCCAACGTCTGGAAACAAATAATAAAATCCGGGTCATAAGCCCAATATAATAATACTCCGATCATAATTAGATAATAAGTCTCAATACATTAAGTTAAATAAAATTAACATTCAATTATAAAGTAATAGTTCTTTAGAATGTTTGTTCTCCAATTCCAGTAGGTAATTCTCCATGATCACTTGTGAACACTTCATCTAAAAAGATAAGAAAAATTGTCCTTAGAGCAAGTCATAGACAACAAGTAGAGAAAATAAAGAACAATGGAATAACGGTATAACGATGAATTCATTGGATCAATAGGAATCAATAACATGAAACAATAATCAATAATCAATATCACGAAAATCGATGCAATTGGTATAAATAATGGTTCAATAATTTATCACAATATTCAATGATCAATAACACTTAGATAATATTCGATATCAATAGGAACAATGATGTACAATATGCAATGTCGATGATGTGCCAATCCTTATGTTTATTAATCATTTTAATCCTAACTAATGCACATACTACTGTGTCCCATATGTTCCATACCACAGGTTCGATGCATACAATCAATTTTGTTTAGAATAAATGGTAGATTATATAATTCATGTACTGGGTATGATGATGATAACAATATAACAAGGGCCATTGAGATAATTTCTTGCACAATGACGATAACGATAATAACACGGGTCATAATGTAATTTCTTACACAATGACGATAACGATAATAACACGGGCCATCATCCGAGTACAGTCCCCATATCATTAACTACTCTAGTCAATCCCTTAAACCCCGGCTTGTTAATTATTTATCAATACAACAATAAAATATGCAATTTGATACATGAGATGAACAATAGTAACAATAAGAGAACAATAGGATGGTAACATGGAATAGGACAATTGGAATGATGACAATAACTTATTAGAATCATGCAATGCAACATACATACTTTAATTCATGCAATATTACAATATAGGAATAATTAATCTAGGTCAAACACATATTTAAAGTTCAAAATTCGACAACATTAGCTAGGTCAAACACATTGTCTTTACAGGTTTCATGTTCAGGCATAAATTCGACATTAAGTTGTTATAATTTTAGAATCAGCAAAAACTCAATAATAAATTCATAAAAAATATTTTTTAGACTCCTAAACATGTTAAGTAACAATCTGGAAATTATCAGAGCAAAATTTTATCAATTGATCAGCCTTTTAACAGTTTAAACATGAAAGATACAAGAATCAGAAAATCTGGAAACAAAAACATAGCTATAGTAAAACGGGCATAACTTTTGCTACACAACTCGGAATTCAGAAATTCAAGATATTATGGAAACTAAAAAGACAAGACTAAAATTCTCATTCAGAAATTTATTCATCTTAAGATCATTTACTAGGTCAAAAATAACAAACAATATACAGCCAGCAAGCAACATACAGGGTTTTGGGTATTTTTCATGAAATAAATTAATTAAATATGATGGGTATCAATTCTATTAGTCGATAAACTTTTTAGTTTGCATGATGAGTGTCAAACATGATAAATAAAATTATAAACACACATACATCAATTTATCATCAAACAACATCAATCGATCAACCAAACATTCAACCCGACAATTATTTCTACAATAGATTAGTTGTGAGACAATTATATGAGTACTCCTATCATGATTAATATATGAATGCAAGAAAGATTCAATCTTTGGAGTCAAAAGTGGCACGAAGTAAAGAATATTGGGGTTAGCTCGTGTAAACCCTCAATAGACCCAACGAAACATAGTCAATACAACGATACGATAAACGAATAGGATCTACATGCGGAATTTCAATAAAACTTGAATTTGATACAATGTTCAATTCAAGGAAAAAGTGACTTACCTTATAGACGAAGAAATCGAATACCAAGAATAACGGGATAAGGATCTCAGAACAACGAACCTACGAACACACCAAACAACACGTGCGAACTACGTGTAAAAGAGAATCAAGCCAATCAACAGAAAAAGCAATAGACAGCAACTGAACAAGGAGGGGGTGGCGGCGAGGCGGGGACAGGGGCAGAGTGTCTGTGCTGGTGTCGAAAGAAAAGGGCAGCAGTGGTGGCTTGGCTGCTGCCGACGGAAACAGGGGAAAACAGGGGGTTTCGGTGTGGGGGTCTGTTGTGTGGCCGACGACGTGAGAGGGCGAAGGGGTTGGCGTCGATGATTGGGAGGTCGATGATAGTGGCGACGAGGGGGGTGGCTAGAGTTTGGCAGGAGAATTGGGGAAGATGGGTGAACAATAAATGGAAGAAAAAATTGCGTCGGGGAGAAAGAAACGGGAGGAGAGAGAGAAAGCAGCTAGGGTTAGGGTTTCAAATTGTATATTTTTAAGATTTGCAAGAGATTTGTATTTATAAGGTGCAAATAAGATGTTGGGTTAATGCTTTAGGATCCAATAATAGCAGTTTTGGGTCAAGAACAATTGAAATTGAATTTTAGGGTTCAATAGGAGATGGATCTAAAATAATAGGGTTCAAATAAAAATACCCACAATTAAATAAGAGAAAATAGGATCAACAAGAACAGCTCAATCAAGAAGAACGAAGAATTTCATGAACAAATTTAATTAAAATAATTAAGAAAGAAAAATAGAGTATTTTATTCTATTACAATTAAAATATTACAAAATGGGAAAAAATGAAAATAGCTGAAACGGTAGTTACAACTTCATTACCATATTTTGAGTCTACCTTCTTCATATCTACTGTATTAATTATTGCTAAACAAAGATCAATAGTTCATTGTAATTAGTATTTGATATCTTATATCAGTAATCACCAATATGATATATAATTTTTTTTAAAAATGAGTCACATAATTTTTTCCCTTTAAAGTAACTTCAAAATGCTGTCAAATTTATCGTTCATTGGATTATATCTTGTGTTGGCATTTTCCTACATTCCATTAGAAATTAAGAAAGTTTGGTTTCTCCTCAAGCATATGTTGGAACGTTTCAACTGCTTCATTAAACCTTAACACAGTATTCTAGTTCCCTACAAATGTGTGTGTGTGTGTGTGTGTGCGTGTGTGTGTGTGTGTGTATGTGTGTGTGTGTGTGTGTGTGTGTGTGTGTGTGTGTGTATTAAAACACAAAGAAAGCTATCAAGTGGCTCTCCTTCAATTCCCCCAAAATCAAAGGCCCAGATCTAACCTCACAAAACACATTTCCTCCCCAAATGTTTCTCCCCAGAACTCAAATTCAAATCCCCCCAAAACAACTCATTTATTTATTTAATTAGATATATATACCTTTTGGTATTAGAAGATTCGACAAGTTGGTCAAGCGCGCGACAGCCACGAAAGCAGACATGGAGCAGTTTCATGTTGTTCAGAATCGGAGGAACAACTGGCAGTTTGGAAAGAGGCCCGCAAATTTCGGGAATTTTAAGGGACAACCATCTGCACAAAGGTTTAAACCGACAAGGGCGAACGCTATTAATGTGGTTAGAAGACCCGGGAACAATGTGGTGAGACCTCCTGCGGCAAATTGCTTCAACTGTGGTGAGACGAGACATTACCAATCTCAATGCCCCAAGCCACGGAATGGTAATCGCAATGCACCAATGCAGCAGACTGGGAAGAGACCGTACCAACCAGGGCGAGTATTTGCCTTGACCGAAGCTGATGCCGATGAGGTGGATCATGTCATCACTGGTACGATGGCAGATGTTTAGAGGTTTATGTTGTTTCTTTTTCCCGCTTATTTTGTGAAACTGTTACGTAATGAGTGTGTATTATGTAACAGGAGAACTTTATTTGAATGGAATGAAAGATGTTGTTTTGTTCGATACTGAATTCTCTCATACTTTTGTGTCTCTTAAATTTGCTAAAGTGTTGGGAGTTGAACCGAAGATTTTTCCAGGCAAGATCTTAGCACTAGCTACTCCATCAGGGAAAACTTTAACCACTGATCGGTACTATGCGGATTGTGAGATTGTGATTGGGGACAGAATCTTCAGAATTGATCTGATCGAGCTGACTATCTTGGGAGTCGATGTTATCATTGGCATTGATTGGATGTCGGTGTAAAGTGCAAGCATCGAGTGCAAGACCAAGACGGTAACAGTGAAGGCTCCAGGTGGACCTGAAGTCAATTTTCAAGGGAAGAAGAAATGTTCTAGGCTGGTGGCAGCTATCCGCAAGGAAGAGATTCCTGTGGAAGTGCAAAGGATTCCTGTGGTTCGGGACTATCCGACGGTGTTCTTGGATGATTTTCCTGGGTTACCCCCGCATCGTGATGTAGAGTTCAGCATCACTATTCAACCAGGAAGTGCACCCATTTCTAAGGCACCATATAGGATGGCTCCAGTGAAACAGGATGAGGTGAAACGGCAGATTGAGGAACTGTTGGAGAAAGGCTTTATTCAACCTAGTGCGTCACCTTGGGGAGCACCAGTGCTTTTGGTAAAGAAGAAGGATGGATCGATGAAAATGTGTATCGATTACCGAGAGCTGAATAAGGTCACTGTTCATAATAAGTATCCTATTCCCCGAATTGATAACTTGTTCGATCGTCTACAAGGAGCAGCTATTTTCTCCAAAATAGATCTTCGATCAGGATATCACCAAGTTCGAGTGAAAGCTGAAGATGTGCACAAAATTGCATTTAGAACTCGACATGGGCATTACGAATTCTTAGTTATGCCATTTGGAGTGACGAATGCACCCGCAATCTTCATGGATTTGATGAACAGAGTTCTGAGGCCGTTCATTGATTCTTTCGTCGTGGTGTTTATCGATGATATTCTCGTATACTCCAAGTCAGAAGAGGAGCACACTGAGCATCTGGCAGCAGTTTTGAAGAAGCTGAAAGAACAGGAGTTGTATGCCAAGCTATCCAAGTGCGATTTCTGAAAATCTGAAGTGGCATTCCTAGGTCACATCCTTTCTAAGGAGGGAGTGGCAACTGATCCTCAGAAGATAGAGGCAGTGAGAGATTGGGCTAGGCCTACTACAGTGAAGGAAGTCAGAAGTTTTCTTGGAATGACTGGATACTACAGGAGATTCATTCAAGGTTATGCTCAGTTAGCCGTACCGCTTACTAGTTTAACCAAGAAGAATGTGAACTTCAAGTGGACTGAGCAATGTGAGGCAAGCTTTCAGGAGTTGAAAGAGAAGCTGACTACTGCACCTATTTTGGCTTTGCCTAGAGCAGGTATTGAGTATGATGTTTACAGCGATGCTTCACATCATGGGCTTGGTTGTGTCTTAATGCAAGAAGGAAGAGTAATCGCTTATGGGTCTAGGCAACTACAACCGCATGAGAAGAATTACCCGACTCATGATCTGGAGTTGGCTGTGATTATCTTTGCCCTGAAACAATAGAGGCACTACGTGTACGGTGAGAAATTGAATATGTACACGGACCACAAGAGTTTGAAGTACATATATCATCAGAAGGATCTGAATTTGAGGCAGCGGAGATGGTTGGAAGTGCTTGAGGACATGCGACCTGAGATCAAGTATCATCCTGGGAAAGCTAATGTTATTGCTGATGCACTTAGTCGCAAGAGCAGTTTATCCAGTTTGATTACAACTTAGAAGCATCTGATGGAAGAATTGGACCGAGCAGGTATTGAAGCTGTCTTGCAAGGATTGGGAGCATCTTTAGCTCAGTTGAGGCTTCAGCCTACTTTGAATTGAAGGATCATTGCAAGTCAGGAGGTTGATGCTGATATCTTGGAGATGAAGGAGCAGGTTAGTGCTGGCAGGTTGCCTGGATTTCAAATCAAGGATGGAGTGCTGTGGTTTGAAGATAGGCTATGTGTTCCAAATCAGGCGGACCTGAAAGAGAGTATTCTTCAGGAGGCACATGCTACTCTTTTGTCGGTACATCTTGGAAGTACTAAGATGTACAAAGACATCAAACCGCATTTCTGGTGGTCAGGTTTGAAGCGGGATGTGGCTGAATTTGTGGCGAAGTGTGAGGTTTGTCAACAAGTCAAAGCCGAGAATCAGAGACCCGGAGGTCTATTACAACTGTTACCTATTCCGGAATGGAAGTGGGATAACATCAGTATGAATTTCATTACGGGATTGCCCAAGAGTCCTAAAGGCAATGATGTGATTTGGGTTATAGTCGATCGACTAACCAAATCCGCTCACTTCTTGGCGATGAAACTCACTGCTTCGATGGACAAGTTAGCTGAGTTGTATGTTGGCGAGATCGTCAGGCTTCATGGTGTTCCATCAACTATTGTGTCTGATCGAGATGCGCAGTTTACTTCGCATTTCTGGAGGAGTCTTCAGACAGCTTTAGGTACTAAGACGGATTTTAGCACTGCTTTTCATCCGCAAACCGATGGGCAAACCGAGAGAGTCAACCGTCTTCTTGAGGATATACTTCGGTGTTGTGTACTAGACTTTGGAGGCAGTTGGGAAAGACATTTACCCTTGGTAGAGTTTGCCTACAACAACAGTTTTCAGACTAGCATCGGGATGGCGCCGTACGAAGCTCTGTATGGCAGGAAGTGCAGGACACCTGTTTGTTGGTTTGAAGTTGGGGAGCGTCAATTGTTTGGGCCTGAGCTTGTGCAGCAAACCTCTGAGAAGATTGTTCTGATCAGGAAAAGGTTGGTAGAAGCTCAGAGCAGGCAGAAAAGCTATGCAGACAACCGGAGAAGGGACCTTGAGTTTGAGGAAGGTGACTTCGTCTTTCTGAAAGTATCGCCCAGTAAAGGTGTGATTCGATTTGGCAAAGGCGGGAAATTAGCCCCGAGGTTTATAGGCCCGTACAAGATATTGAAAAGGATCGGGAAATCTGCTTACCAGCTTGAGTTACCGGAAGAGTTATCTCAGGTGCACAATGTCTTTCATGTGTCTATGCTGAGAGGTTATATTCCAGATCCGAGTCATCATCTGCCTGAAGTGCCGGAAGGTTTGCATTTGGATCTCAACTACATCGAGTCTCCTGTCGAGATTATTGATCGTCGAGAGAAAGTCTTGAGGAATAAGACGATACCGATGGTCAAGGTAGTCTGGAGGAACCATTTGGTTGAAGAGGCTACTTGGGAGTCTGAGGAGAGGATGTTGAAGGATTACCCTGAGCTTTTTGCTTGATTTGTATTTTGTATTTTGAATTTTCTTGTGCTTGTTGTGAGTGTTTCGTTTCTCGCTCTTGGCTGTAGTTCTGGGGACGGAACTATTCTAAGGAGGGAGTGTTGTAATGCCCCGATTTTCATTTATGAAAATTATTTATTTATTTTTGCACGTAGTGTGCACGTGCAATTTTTGTTGTGTGAAATCATATAATTATTTTTCATTATGGATGATGTGTGTATATGTGTTCTTTAATTATTTTTATAAAGGCCCGTTTTTCTTCAAATAAACATAAGCCTTTCTTTTTAGCCCAAATCTAATTTATTTATTTTCTTTTATAAAACTATTATTTTGGCCCATTAATTAAAGCCCATGAGTTATTTCTATTTTAACTACAACTTGTAATGTAGAACATCTTTTGAAGATTATTTTTATAGAAAATATAATGTACAACTTTTTAAATGGAGGACAAATGCATGCACGTGCATTGCACATACACGTGCAAATGCACCATGTGAGGCCAGTTTTTGACATGGAGGGAAAAGGAAAATTGAATGGAGTCATGGGTGGTGGTTGCTTGATCATGGTTGGTTACTATAACTCCCCCTTGAATCCTAGCCTTTTATTTCTAACTCCTAGTTTGATCCTAGCCTTCCATTCACTCCAATTTTTAGTATAAATACCCCCCCTAGCCTAGTTATTTTTGTACTCTTTATTTCTCCAAAACCTATAGTATAAAATACATTATTAGTAGTATAGTAAGTGAGTTAAAAGATTGAGAGTTGTGTGTCAGGAGTTGTGTTTGCACCAAGAAGGGAAGGCCGGCATCAAGGAGCTCGGGTTGGCATCTTTGAAGGCTTGGGTGCGCATCGAGGAGGAGGAGGAGGAACGCTCGTTTGGCAAGGACTCTTGTTTAGGAGGTGTTGCAATTTGATTTCTCTCCAAATTAAGGGGGGTTATTTTCCATGTTTCTAATTAGAAAGCATGCTAAGATTGAATTGAAATATTAATGCATGAAAAAGATTAATAAGAGTACATTTTAATTGAAAAAATGGCTTATTAGTTGATTGGAATGTTGATAAATAACTTGTATGTGGTTCCATCATCAAACATAAGTTGTGTGTAAAATAATTATAGCTATGGATTGCTTGAAGTAAAATTCATTGTTAGCATCAAAAACTATATGCAAATGTTAGTAGATGAAAATGTTGTTTTATGTGCTTGAATGAACCTTTTGTGATAGTGTTGTGATGAATGTCTTAAAATATATTTTGTGGGTTTGTGGAATGAATATAAACAGGGAATTGATATAGAGAATATTAATGTTAAGTTAGATAAGAAATGTCGAAAAGAAATGTGGTAGTAGTAACATACAAATTAAACAAATTGCATGAAAAATATGTGTTAATTATTGGAAAAAATATTTTTAAATTACTGGAGTATAAATTATTATGGGAATAATTAATCTGAAAATTTACAGTAAGTTTAGTAAAAGCAAAACTCAAATGAGAGCTTTTGAAACATCGAAATGTGCTATTAGACAGAGAGTTGATTTAAATAGAGTGCAAGTTGTATTGAGACAACTTGAGCCTATAGCTCAAGTGGTCGGGAGGCTTCTAATCGCTACAGTGTGCGGTTGGGTTCTCACAGGTTGATGGTTCGATTCTTGTTAGCACCATATATTTTGTTGCGCATTTAAAAAATTAATTAAGCTTCAGCCGAGAGCATTTAAAGCTCTTAACCCCCTTTATGTCGATCGGCGCGATTGGCCTAGTGGTCAGAGCGTGCGGCTTGTTTTCCTGTGGTTGCCGGTTCGAATCCTAGTCTCGGCCAGTATTAAACTTTTTGGAAAAAAATATTTTTTGAGTGGATTTTTGATATTCGAAAATTATGAAAAAAATATTATTATTATTCTAAAATTATGTGGGACTTATGAAAAATAAATTAGGAGTTATTAAAATGAAATAGAGTATATTTTTGAGAACAAAAGTGTAATTGGAACTATGGTTCTACACTTATATTTTTGTGAAAGTTGTACTTTGCAAAAGAACTTGAAATAAAGTGCTAGAAAGGAAATATAAATAAGAAAGAAAATATATGAAGTGAAGTGGTATGAATTATTCTTATTGAAGAATAGTGTAACAATTATGAGTTGTGAATATTCATTTTGACCATATAATTGATGATGTGATTTTAATGTGGAAATGAATATTTGATGAAATGCATGCATGATAATTGAATTCCATGTATGGTTATGGATTCATGAATTATTTAAAATCATGTGATTGGAAAAGAGAAATATTATTGAATATGAAAACTCAAATATGTGAATTTGTGAATTGAAAATGAAAATTAGGGTGTAGCCAAAACTCACACCGGCAAGTGAAAAGTGATGAATTATGATTATTGACATTGAAATTACCAGTTTGGGTCATTGTGAAATGAAAGAAATAAGACCGGTAGTAGTGAGAGGGATAACTCTAAGAGATTGATTTTGTTCATGATTTCATTAAATTAAGAATTAGTCCATAGTGAAGAGGTGATGAAAGTGAGAGAAAAACACAAGTATGAGGGCTTCGAGTCTACGATGTGAGAGTGATTCACAGAATGCATATTTGATGCGTCAAGACATGGCGTGGGCACTACTCCAGAAGGATCGGAATCTTGGCGACGCTTGTGGGATGTTTGGTGACTGCAAGAGGATCGTGTGCCATGAAGGAGGCTGAATTGCCACAGAATGCATGCTTGATGCGTCAAGACATGGCGTGGGATTCCCCTCCAGGTTTTCTGTACACGAGCTTGTACTCATAGATCATCTAAGATACTTACCGTAGTTACAGTAGTAGATTAAGTCATGACGAGGGATTGAACCCTACAAGATGAAGAACGATTAAGAGGCTTGCCCTCGGACCTATGTAGTATGGGATGCACAGAATCCGAACAAGTGTGCATTAGTGTCATGTAATATAAATAACTGCATTAAGGACTAAGTGCACAATCACAACACGACATCAATAGGGTATTCCCTTTAGTTTGATATATGACAAGTTTGTGTTTGTTAAATATGGAAAATCAGTTATACTATTTCCGGCATAGAGAGGATGGCCGTGTATAATGTTCGTCGGTTGAATAAACTGACGTACCCACAGTTTTGTATGCAGGATAAATGACATGATAAAGATTAAAGAAGCACAGATGCTTAGAGATTATTCAAATGTTGATTATTCAATGTTGTTGTACTCTTATATAAATGTTGTAAATTTGCTTCCGCTGTAAAATGTAAAGTGTAAAGTTTTCATGTAACTCTGATGTAAAGTGAAAAGTTTTAATTTCCTTGTAAAATTGTACGAAAGAAGTGTAAAGATCCTGTGGAATCTCGAATTCTGTTGTGTTTTGGGATTCGGGGCGTTACATTTGGTGTGCCAGACTTGACGGCCAAATTTAAGAATTTTTGCATCTCGTTTGTGTTGTTTTGACGCGTATATAAAAAACTTCAATCTACCTCAGAACTTTTATAGTACGTTCTCAATAGTAAAATGGTTAAACGAAGTCCAAAAAATACGAAACTGTGCGAGTAGGTTGGGCTAACCATTCACAACCCAACACAATTTGTATTTGCGAGTTCCGACCCACGGTTTGCGAGATACGTCAATGTATCGCTTTCCGCTCTTTTTTCAAGAGTGAAAGCGATACACGGCCGTATCATTCAACCGTGGGTCGGAATTCGCTTTTACAAGTTACGTTGGCTTGTGTTTGGTGTGCCAGACTTGACGGCCAAATTTAAGAATTTTTGCATCTCGTTTGTGTTGTTTTGACGCGTACATGAAAAAACTTCAATATACCTCGGTACTTATTTAGTACGGTCTCAATAGAAAAATGCTTAAACGAAGTCCAAAAAATACGAAACTGTGCTAGTAGGTTGGGCTAACCATTCACAACCCAATGCAACTTGTATTTGCGTGTTCCGACCCACGATTTGCGAGATACGTTAGTGTATCGCTTTCTGCTCTTTTTTCAAGACTAAAAGCGATACACGGTCGTATTTTTCAAACCGTGGGTCGGAACTAGCTTCTACAAGTTATGTTGGCATGTGTTTGGTGTGCTAGACTTGACGGCCAAATTTTGAAATTTTTGCAACTTATTTGTGTTGTTTTGACGCATATATGAAAAAAATTCAATATACTTCGGAACTTTTTTAGTACGGTCTCAATAGAAAAATGCTTAAACGATGTCCAAAAAATAGGGTGTTGTGCTAGTAGGTTGGGCTAACCATTCACAACCCAACGCAACTTGTATTTGCGAGTTCCGACCCACGGTTTGCGTGATATGTCATTGTATTGCTTTCCGCTCTTTTTTCAAGACTGAAAGCGATACACGTCTGTATTTTTCAAACCGTGGGTCGGAACTTGGTTCTACAAGTTGCGTTGGCTTGTGTTTGGAGTGACAGACTTGACGTCCAAATTTTGGAATTTTTGCATGTCGTTTGTGCTGTTTTGACGCGTACAAGCGAACTTTTAAAATTTTTGCATCTCGTTGGCTTGTGTTTGCTTTTTTTTTTTGGTGAATAATTTCTTTTATATATGCAAACTTTCTTACAGAGAAATGGCTAGAACGAGGAGAATCGGAAGGACATCTAGGGATGCTCGGAGGGAACATTCCACAGAAGTAAGAAAACTATTAATTTGTATTGTGCATTTTGTATTTAGTGATACCTCCTCTAATAATAATTGTGTTTTGTGTTCGTGTAGGTTGATGCATCCTCTTCGATGGCAACACTTCGTGGTCCAGGACCAAGATATGCCGATGAACTGACTTTGCAAGACCGCCATAGATCCACGGCAGTGTGAGGTAGACGACGCGGAGGTGTAATTTCCGCACCCACGAGACCATGCCGGTGCACCCACGTATTGTCGAGTACCTAGTTCCTGCCGGTTTCTACGGAATCAGCCTGATGGGTCAGGTTAAACTCGACCGAGCACTTCTCTCAGCACTCGTGGAGCGATGGAGGCCAGAGTTGCACACCTTCCATCTACCGGTTGGAGAGTTGAAGTTTTGGGAGTGTTCTCTGACTTGTTGGAGTTAAAAAGAGAAATAAGTCAGAGAGTAACATCTTATTTTTTTTAAAATCTTAGGCCGTTGTCTCCAACAACGGCCTAGGTAATAGACCAAAAGTTAAAGTTTTTGGGGTGCTCTTTGACTTGGAGTTAAAAAGAGCAACAAGTTAGAGAGAAAAACCCTATTTTTTTTTATATCTAAGGCCGTTGTTGGTAGTAGGCCAAAAGTTGAAGTTTTTGGGGTGCTCTTTGACTTGTTGGAGTTAAAAAGAGAAACAAGTCAGAGAGTAACATCCTATTTTTTAAAAACCTTAGGCCGTTGTCAACAACGGCCTAAGCAATAGACCAAAAGTTAAAGTTTTTGGGGTGCTCTCTGACTTGTTGGAGTTAAAAAGAGCAACAAGTCAGAGAGCAACACCCCTTTTTTTTTATACCTAAGGCCATTGTTATGGTTGTAGGCCAAAAGTTGAAGTTTTTGGGATGCTATCTGACTTGTTGGAGTTAAAAAGAGAAACAAGTAAGAGGGTAACACCCTTTTTTTTTAAACTTTAGGCCGTTGTCGGCCTAGGTAATAGGCCAAAAGTTGAAGTTTTTGGGGTGCTCTCTGACTTGTTAGAGTTAAAAAGAGAAACAAGTCAGAGAGTAATACCCTTTTTTTTAAAAAACCTTAGGCCGTTGTCTCCAACAACGGCCTAGGCAATAGACCAAAAGTTAAAATTTTTTTGGGTGCTCTCTGACTTGTTGGAGTTAAAAAGAGAAACAAATCAGAGAGCAGCACCCCTTTTATTTATAGCCTAGGCCGTTGTCTCCAACAACTATCTAGGTTATAGCTAAAAATATGATGTTTTTGCATTGCTCTCTGACTTGACCAACTTGAAAAGACCAAAAAGTCAGAGTACACCTACAAAATATTAATACCTTAGGCCTAGGTTTGAAGTGTTATGCTTTTTACAACTTTATCTTCACTCTTTACGAACAGTCTTTGTAGAACTTTATACCAAAGATAGATGATCTATGCTTGTATATCGTTAATATTTTTTTTAATCAACAATTTTTTCCATCTAACTAACCAATATAAAATCATGATGGTTAGATGTTTACAAAAAATACCAGAAAATAAAACATGATCTTTTCATTTGGAAAAAACAATTTCTTACATATATTCTTACCCCGTATATTCTTACCCCTACTATGTAAATTCGTCTGCATAGCGTACACCTAAAACTTGTTGCTGGTGAGTGTACGATTTCAACCCAAGTAGTAACTTCTAGGTTGTTTAAGGATAGGGTTAGGGTAAGCTTAGGGTTAGGGTTATGTTTTTTATGTTTTTTACAACTGTCTCTCCACTCTTTACGAACATTGTCTCCTGAACTCTACAAAATAGACATTCATATTTTTGTACATCGTTTATATTTTTTAATTATTTCCATTCATAGCCACCTAACTAACCAATATAAAATCTTTAAGTTTTAATGAAGAAAAAAAATTATTAAAAAAGTATATGATATTTTGATTTGTAAAAATCAATAAAATATGATATTTAGGGTACAGTTAGGGTAAGCTAGGGTTAAGGGTTAGTGTAGGGTTAGGAGAGTGGGGTTATGGGTTAGGGTTAGGGTTAGTGGTTATAATGCTCTTTATGGACAATATATATGCAAAATCTGTGACAAGTACAAAGAGCAGTATTACAAGGATCATGTGAATGACAATGGAATGGAGTTTTATCAACTCATGAATTCCATAAGTTGGACCACATGTAGATATTAAGTCTATGTCGAGGAATGGAGTGTTCATTTTGTTTAGGATAGCTTTGCATACTATTATTGGAGACTCATCAAAGTGAGCACCACATGTAGAAACCCACATGTAGAATAAGTCCAATATAAGAAAAACCTAAAGTACATAACTTGCTTATTATTTCATTTGTTATTACAAAGTGGGCACCACATGTAGATACCCACATGTATAACCCATTAAGGAAAAAGATTCAGATGAGTTTGAAAATTGGAATGTTTTTATAACCACTAACCCTAACACTAACCCTAACCCTAACCCTATCCCATAACCCTACACTCCTAACCCTACAATAACCCTAACCCTACCCCTAACCCCGCCTAACCCTACAATAACCCTAACCCTACCCCTAACCCCGCTTACCCTAACCCCCGCCAATATATGCAAAATCTGTGACAAGTACAAAGAGCAGTAAAACAAGGATCATGTGAATGAGAATGGAATGGAGTTTTATCAACTCGTGGATTCCAAAAGTTGCAACACATATAGATCCCCACATGTATAACCCAATAAGGGAAGAGATTCAGTGCGCTGTAGAGCGGAGAGTCATCAGATCCAATATGGGAAAAATATCTAGTCCATAACTTGCCTACTATTACATTTGTCATTACAAAGTGGGCACCACATGTAGATCCCCACATGTATAACCCAATAAGGAAAGAGATTCAGTGCGCTGTACTACCTCCAACTACAAATATTAACCTAATTAATGAACCAACCATAACCCTATTCATAACCATACACTCAACCACTAACCTTAACACTAACCTTACCCTAATCGTAGTTATGAGTAGGGTAAGGGTAGGGTTAGGGCTAACCCTACCTTATAGGTGTTAACACTAACCCTACCTTAATCAATCAATAACCCTTAACCTTGCCATAACCCTAGCTTAACCTAACCCTACCCCTAACCCCCATTAACACTAACCCTAACCTTACACATATAACCTTCATCCTTTTATTTTTTGGAATTATTTTTAAACATATAACCTTGATCATTTTATATTGGTCAGATAGATGGAAAATATTGGAAAGTAATAAAAAAATATAACCGATATACAAGCATAGATCATCTGTCTTTGGTATATAGTTCCAGAGATACTGTTCGTAAAGAGTTAAGAGGAAGTTGTAAAAAACGAAAAAACAAAAAACCCATAACCCTAACCCTAACCCTGACCTTACCCTAACCCTATCCTTAAATAACCTAGATATTACTACTTGGGTTGAAACCCTACACTCACCAATAACCGGATAGGTGTATGCTTTGCAGAAGAATTTACATATAATAGGGATTAGAATATATTTAAGAATTTTTTTTTTACAAATTAAAAGATTATGTTTTATTTTCTAGTATTTTTTGTAAATATTTAACCATCATGATTTTATATTGGTTACTCAGGTGGAAAAAATGGGCTAATAAAAAAATATAGCTAAACGATATACAAGTATAGATCATCTGTCTTTGGTATAAAGTTCCACAGAGACTGTACGTAAAGAGTGAAGAGAAAATTGTAAAAAGCATAAAACTTCAAACCTAGGCCGTTGTTGGAGAAAACGGCTTAAGGTATTCATATAAAGGGGTGCTCTCTGAATTTTTGCACTTTTCAAGTTGGTCAAGTCAGAGAGCAATGCAAAAGCTTCAAATTTTTAGCTATAACCTAGGCCGTTGTTGGGGACAACGGCCTAGGCTATAAATAAAAGGGGTGTTACTCTCTGACTTGTTACTCTTTTTAACTTGTCCAAGTCAGAGAGCACCCCAAAAACTTCAACTTTTGTCCTATTAACTAGGTCGTTGTTGGAGACAACGGCCTAAGGTATTTGTAAAATAGGGTGTTGCTCTCTGGCTTGTTGCTCTTTTTAACTTGTCCAAGTCAGAGAGCACCCCAAAAACTTTAACTTTTTGCCTATAAGATAACGACCTAAGGTATAAAAAAATATTGTGTTGCTCTCTGACTTGTTGCTCTTTTTAACTTGTCCAGGTCAGAGAGCACCCAAAAAACTTCAACTTTTGTCCTATTACTTAGGAGGCAACGGCCTAAGGTTAAAAGTAAGGGTGTTGCTCTCTGTGTTCATGCTCCAAAACACAGAGAGTTATTGATGAAAAAAAAATCAACAAATAACCTAGGCCGTTGTCTTAAACAACGGCTTAGGTTTAAAATATATATATATATATATATATATATATATATATATATATATATATATATATATATATATATATATATATATATATATATATATATCTACAACTCCAACAGCAGCTACAGCTGCTACAATTGAATCACCCCCAAAATGAAGCTAAATTATATACAACCCATCAGCTACAAACTCCCAACAACAACAACAACAACAATATTAACAATCGACACAAACCAACAACACTTGAGTCTCAAGAACATTACAGTTAACAACCAAAAGTAATTAACTACACTTGCATCAATCTGTAATATACTAAAACATTACATTAAAAAAATTTCAATTCACAATGGATCATCATATCTCTCGTCAGAACTCTCTTCATCGGATGGAATCACTTCTTGCTGATTGTTTGGCCTTCATTCAAAGATAAGTTTTAGTTAGTGAGAAACTCATTTACCACAAATGAAGTATAATAAATTTAAAAGAGGGACAAACAAATAAAGTATGAGTCTTACCCCTCAAATAAAGTTGGACAATTTCTTGAATCATGATTCATTTGCACAATGCCACATCTTCGGCACCGTCTCGAATTTTTTATGCGGAGTTTCTCTCTTATCGGCCTTAATCTTTTGGCGTGAGGCCTTCCTTTTGTCGTGCATTAATGTGGGTCACTTACGTGTGTAGGTATGTGTCCACTCCCTTCATCATGAGGTTATGCACTATCATGCGGTTGTGAACTACCTCCTGGTTCTACACTGTCATGTGGTTGTGAGGCATGTTCTGGTTGTTCACCCAATCTGGGTTGTATTCGAAAGACCCCGTCAATGATCTTCTGCAAATTCTCCAATGTGTATTTGTAACTTTCATTAGAGGAACAACCGAAATCGACAATCTATTTTGCTTGGTAGCTCAACTCACAATATCGAGAAGCAAAATTCTCGGTATTGGGTTCGGTTGGAACAGATGTATAACTTCTTCTCATCACATTTCGGATTCATCTTCTTTTAATGTATACATCTGGAAGGGAAGTTTGATGGTTGAAACAAAGAGCGGCTAAAATATGCCTGCAAGGAATGCCAACGAAGTCGAAGAAGTGACATGCACATGTAATAATTCCTTTGATTTTGCATAATTGAAGAAGGCGAGCCGGTTCTGATTCACCACAGAGTATCACATGGAAGGTTGAACTGTCCGGTGTCTCAAGATCGCCAACGTAACTCACATTGTACATGAAGCTTTTTGTAACTTCATCTTGGAATTTGTAAAAAAAAATTAAAGTGTATGTTTTCGCCATTTGTGCCTCCAAAGCCCATTCGCTCTTCAACTTCGGTTTCTTCTCATGGTTATGATGATTTTCTTTCAGTTCATCGTGTCTTTGCCTTCCCAAAAAACGGTCGAAGATGATGGTAAATTCATGCAAGGAATATTTCTTTTCTGTATGATGCTTCAGGGCAGAATGCGCTGACTCAACCCGTTGGCTACTCAACATGCCAGCCCAAAAAGAATTTTTAGTGTAGACGGGTGCCCAACTATCACGGATAACAAATAGATCGTTCAACCATTTGTTACTCTCTAATCCGTATTGCGAAATCAAAAAATTCTATTTTCGTACAAAGTCATGTACATATTCGGAATTGTAAATGATATTCTTCAAAGTTTTCCTAAACTGGTCGACATCGTTCGACATACGCACCTCCTGCGGTAACTTATCCAGAATGTGACAAATACAAAAACGATGTTGAGTCTGGGGGGAAACTTTCTTAACTGCGGCAGCGATCCCACGGTCTTGATCACTGACGATACCGGATAGAGCACGATTCATAATCCCTAACCACTTTTCAAAAAACCATTCAAACGAGGAGGCCGTCTCATTTGGAATGAACCCACCTCCTAAGAAAGTCGATTGCCAATATTGATTCACTCCAACAAAGGGAACAAATAACCTTCCATAACGGTTCGTATTGTACGTGACATCAAAGCAAAGTACATCGCCAAATTCTTGATAATTTTTTAAATCTCCTTGTGAACATGGCTATCTCCTCTTCATCTTCTTCTTCATCTTCTGAGTCTGTCATGGCTTTAAAAACTAATGATTTCTTCTTTGCCTGTTGTGATTCTGCATCCTTCTTCCGTTCTTCAATTTGAACCTCGTAAGCCATTAGATTTCCCACAAGATTCTCAAGAGAAAGTTGTGATAAATCATTTGCTTCTTCTATTGCAGTGGTCTTCTTTTCCCATTCAGGAGTGAGTGCACGAAGAACTTTTCTCACCATTTCTGCTTGAGTGTATATTTTCCCAAGTGCCACAAGTGAGTTTGTAATGTCAGTAAATCTGGTTATCATTTCGGACACGCTTTCATTTTCCATCATGCGAAAAATTTCAAACCTGTGAACAAGAACAGATATTTTAGATTCTTTTACTTTGTTTGTTCCTTCATGAGTTACCTCGAGTGTATGCCAGATTTGATGTGCGGTTGTTGAATTTGATACCCGGTTGAACTCCTCCTTTGTGAGAGTACAAAATAATGCATTCATTGCTTTTGCATTGTTCATTGTTTGATTCTTCATGTCATCATTCCATTGTGCATATAGAATAGTAGGAGCAGTGTATTCCATTTTCGTCATGTTCCATATTTCATAGTTGATGGATTGGAGGTAGATCTTCATTCTGCACTTCCAATAGTTGTAGTTTGTTCCATCGAAGAAAGGTGGCCTTTGTGTAGATTGGCCTTCATGGTACTGATTTGCATTTGAAGTAGTTGCCATAGCCTTTAACCTCGCTCTGATACCAAGTGTTGGATCCTGTAGGCGAGGCAACAAACACTAGAGGGGGGGTGAATAGTATTTATTAAAATAAAATTGCGGAATAAAGAATTTTTCTTCGGAGCAGTCGACTTAGGAGTGAACCGGTCGACTGAGTTAACCCAATAAGAGATAATTCAAACAAATCTGTGAAGTCGACTTGAAGCAGAAACAGTTGACTTATTTAAACAATAAACTTACAGAGTACAATTCTGACCAGTCGACTGTCCAGACAAGTTTCACAGTAGTAAAACAAACAGAAAAATGTAAATGCAAGTTCAAGAGATACAACCACAGAGTGCACACGATGTATCCTGGTTCGGTCCTTCGACCTACATCCAGTTCCCAAGCAACCCACTTGAGATTTCCACTATTCTTGAAAAAGTTTACAAGAATACCCCACGGCGTTCAGACAACAATATTGTTTAACCCGTAGTCCTTTCTTTCAATCAGAGAAAGCAACCCACTCTTCCACCAAGAGTGAAACCACTGACTCGACACCCTAGAGTCTAACTCTCCAACCGAGAGGAAAAGAAAAACAATAAAATGTTTACAATCAACCTATAGCCTTGTATGTGATTAGTGATGTAGTACGTGGCTAAAAGAGGTTGACTTCTATATCCAGTCCAGAACGAAATCAGATGTTATACTGGACTGAATGTAGAGAACCAAGACTTAGAAATTTGAAAGCTTTGTCTCTTGAAAAATAACACTTAAAATCTCAACAATGAATGCTCGGAAAATGTTAGATCTTTTAACAGTGAATTCTGAACTCTATTTATAGAGTTAGAGTTACTGGACGTTGGGAAGCAGTTATTCCAACTGTCAACCAACGGATCTAAACAGCTTTGAATTTGAAAAACGATTTTTAAAGACAGAAAACGGTCAAACGCACTCGAACAGTCGACTGGGTTGCCATAATGAGTCGACTGGTCAGAGTTTGAATAAGTTTAGTCAGTTTTGTACCGACAGTCGACTGGTATGAGTATCGGTCGACTGGTACTCAACAGTTAAACTATTTCAAACTGTTTTGACCTTTTTTGATGTTTTGAAAAACACACATTTGTAAAAGAGTGAGTGTGTGTGTGTGTGTGACAAGGCTTTACATCATACTAAGACCCAAATAAAGAAAGATTACATTTGTTTACAAGACATAACAATAAATGACACTTTAAGCATAAGTCTTGGCTTGAGTCTTGAGTCTTGAGTGAAGCTTTGCCATTGTCTTTGTCTGGAGCTTTGTGCTTGTTCATTTGTTCAGCTGTATAGTAATGAAACCTTTGTGTATACAACGTGCAATTATAAAATATAGCATAGATACATGTTGCAGTGTGTTGTGATCATCAAAATCAAGAGTCAACATTCTCCTCCTTTTTGATGATGACAACACAATAGCTGATAATAACAGAAATAATACAAGCATAGAAATGATATGCTCCCCCTATTAAAAGCACAACATGCATACATGAAGATATATCATAAAAACTTAAACAGACTGTGTATCATTCGACTTATTAATGTGATCAGTCGACTTAACAGAAAAAAACACAAACACACAAACACAGAAATATCAGTCGACTTATAATGTGATCAGTCGACTTAACAGAGAAATAAATACAGCAAACACAGTAAACATAAGATAACCAGTAAACACAATAAACACAAACACAATAGAAGGTATTTCTCCCCCTTTGTCATCAACAAAAACATAAGATAACAATGAAAATAACGGTCTCTTACAGAAATAACAAAGTCTTTGTAAAACTAACAGCAGATAAAAAGAAGGAAAAATACATAGAAAATAAAATGAAAAAGTCATCAATCTTCGTCTTCTGTGTCTTCATCAACAGCTTGAGACGGTGGGGGAAAGTGAGTAGTAAAGAGATGAGCTAGATTGGTTATTTTAGAGTCAAGAGAGTCAATACGAGAATCAAGAGTGTCTTGATGATCCATCAGATAGTTAACACATTGATATAGAGTATGTGGATCATCAAAATCAGCACGAGGACGAGAAGAACTGGAAGCAGAAGAGCGTCTAGCAGAAGTTGCTAGAGGAACTTGGGGGGGAGGAGGAGACCTAGGGGAAGTTCTAGGTGGAGGGTCAAGAAGCTTCATACGGGCTAAACTAGCACGATCGAGGCACTCATAATGCTTAACAACATTGGTCTCCGAGTCGAGATCAATATCATAAGCCATAAAGACTGTTGAAGTTTCGAAAAGATGACACGACCCCAATTGATATTAATCTTACCAAAAATTGCATAAACTGCTTGTTGCAATTCCATAGAATATTGATCATAACTTCCTCTTTTGGGAAGAATGTTATAAGCTAGTATTCGTGCAACTAGTTTTGCAACAGGTGTGATAGATTTACTAGTCATAGGGGGTCCATGATTTGGCAAAAATATTTTGGACAAAATAGAGAAATCATCTTGAATTATTTCTCCTAAATCAAGTCCCTCGTCATCAATACCCATAATAAGATTAATTCTCTCGGGTGTGAGTTTAATCTTTGTATTTTTGACCGAGGAATAAATAATAATTTCTCCATCCTCCTTTTGAACAACTTTCATGTTTGTATAAAAGAGATAGATAAGTTGGGGATAGTAATTAGGTTGATTTACCAAGGAAAGAAACTCATATAAACTACAGTTTTGAAAAATAGGGACAAGATTGAACCTATCTAAATCATTGAAGTTAACAAATCGTCCTGGAAAAATCACCATGGTACAAATAAGATACTATTGTTCCAAAAGATCAGGACTCCTAAGGTATTGAGAATAATCTTTGGATGAGGAACTATCATCACCATGAGATCTCTTAGATCTTTTAGGTGCCATTTAAGAAAATGTAAGGAACGAGAGTGTACCAACAAGTAGAGAGAAACAAACAGCAAAGGAAGAATCAGCAGCTCCAAAAGATTCGGCAGTCGACTCTTTGATCTCCTTCTTCTCTCCTTAGTGTTTTAGATTTGGGGTAAAAGTAAAATTGGAAGATGGAGACTGTGGAGAAAGTTTTTAACAGAAGACAGACGGCTGAGATTCAATAGGAAAGAGATCAGCGGCTCATAGAGATGTCACGGGTGAGTAAAAAGATAGACCTTTGTCTCAAAATCTGTGTGATGATTCGACGTTGAAAACAGATTAACTCGCGACAGTCGACTTACAGTATAGAACAGTCGACTTAGTCGAGAAGAAAATAAGTTTTTATATCAACTGATCAGTCGACTTGGGAAAAGTTCAGTGGACTGGTCAAAGAAGAAAATAAGTATACAGAGAATACGAGACAGTCGACTTAATGAAAACACAGTCGACTTGACAGAAATATTTTCAACAAATATCAATAAAATTACATATTCCTAGTTCTCTTCTTAAAGTAATAAAAGTATCTTCTTTAAGGGGTTTTGTAAAGATATCAGCTACTTGTTTATCAGTAGAGATAAAGTCTAAAGATATATCTCCTTTTAAAACATGATCACGTAGAAAATGATGTCGAATATCAATATGTTTCGTACGTGAATGATGAACCGGATTTTTAGATAGATTAATTGCACTGGTATTATCACACATAATTGAAGATTTTTCAAAGGAAATACCATAATCTAATAAGGTTTGTTTCATCCACAAAATTTGTGCACATGCCAAACTTGCAGCAATATATTCAGCTTCTGTAGTAGATAGGGACACTGAATTTTGCTTTTTACTGCACCAAGAAACTAGTGAATGTCCCAAAAAGTGACATGTTCCACTAGTTCTTTTGCGATCAGTTTTATTACCAGCAAAATCAGCATCACTATACGACAAAAGTTGAAAATTATCGGTGCGTGGATAAAATAAACCATAATCAAATGTGCCTTTAATATATATTAAAATTCGTTTCACAGCTTTTAAGTGAGATTCTTTAGGACTAAACTGATATCTAGCACACAAACATACACTGAACATAATATCTGGTCTACTAGCGGTAATATATAAGAGTGAACCAATCATATCTCGATAGAGTTTTTGATCAACACTCTTACCTAATATATCTTTGTCAAGGATAGTAGTAGTAGCCATAGGTGTGGATTTACTACTTGTACTATCCATGTTAAACCGTTTGAGTAATTCCTTTGCATATTTTCCTTGATTAATAAATATGCCATTTGAAGACTGTTTAATTTGTAGTCCAAGGAAATAATTGAGTTCACCCATGTGACTCATCTCAAACTCGTTTTTCATGGTGTTAGCAAACTCTTGACATAGATTATTATTAGTAGAACCAAAGATTATATCATCAACATATATTTGTATGATTAAGATATCATTCTCAATTCTCTTAATAAACAAAGTAGTATCTACTTTACCTATCTCAAATCCTGTTTCTAAAAGAAAAGTTTTCAGACGATCATACCAAGCACGTGGTGCTTATTTAAGACCGTATAAAGCCTTTTTCAATTTATAAACATGATTTGGGAATTGTTCATGTTCAAAACCTAGTGGTTGCTTAACATAAACATTTTCTTTAATAAACCCATTAAGAAAGGCACTTTTAACATCAATTTGATAAAGTATAAAATTCATGAAGCAAGCAAAAGATAATAAGATACGAATTGATTCTAATCTAGCAACAGAAGCATATGTTTCATCAAAATCAATGCCTTCTTCTTGATTATATCCTTGAGCAACTAGTCTAGCTTTGTTCCTTACAACTTGTCCTGATTCATCTAACTTATTTTTAAATACCCATTTGGTACCAATAATAGTATGATCAGAAGGTCGTGGAACTAAATCCCATACATCATTCCTTATGAATTGGTTTAACTCATCTTGCATGGCATTCATCCAAAATTCATTCTCACATGCTTCTTGTATATTTTTCGGTTCAAAATCCGACAAGAATGCTGTATGAGATATCATATTAATATGTGATCGTGTCTGAATACCATGGGAGATGTCACCAATTATTAAGTCATGAGGAAGATCTCTAACTTCAACAAATGATTTTGGTAAAGTTGGGGATATCACAATAAGATCAGTCGACTTGACACGTTCCTCAGTCGACTGGTTTTCATTAGTCGACTTGATGTCTTTCTCAGTCGACTTATCTGCGAGACTAGTTTGTTCTAAAGATGTAATTACTTTATTTAAAGGTGATGAGTTAGGTTCATCATCTTTAATTAAATTTGATGAAGGCAGAGATTCATCGAATGTAACATGCATTGATTCCTCAATAGTCATTGTTCACTTGTTGAAAATTCTATATGCTTTACTCCTATTTGAGTATCCTAAAAGATACCCTCATTAGATCTAGGATCAAATTTATCTAGATTATCTTTAGTGTTTAGAATAAAACACTTACAACCAAATATCTTAAAATAAGAGACTTTAGGAATTTTGTTAAAAAATAACTCATAACAAGTCTTCTTTAGCTTAGGTCTTATTAGAATCCTATTTAAAATATAACAAGCTGTAGCAACGGCTTTAGCCCAAAAATATTTTGGTAAATTGCTTTCAACAAGCATGGTACGTGCACATTCTTGCAAAGTCCTATTTTTCCTTTCGACCACTCCATTTTGTGGTGAAGCTCTAGGAAATGCAAATGAATGTGTTATACCATTCTTGTTGCAATATTCTGTAAATGTTTCATTTTCAAATTCTCCACCATGATCACTTCTAATAGTGACTATGGTTAGAGATCTTTGGTTTTGAATACGTTTACAAAAATTTGCAAATTCATCAAAAGCATCATTTTTATGTTTTAAAAAGAATGTCCAAGTGAATCGTGAAAAATCATCTACTAAAACAAATACATATCTACTTCTATTTAAAGAAGCAACTCTAGTAGGGCCAAATAAATCCATATGAATTAATTCGAGCGGTCTACTAGTAGAAATTACTTCTTTTGTTTTAAAAGTGGATTTGATTTGTTTTCCTAGTTGACATGCATCACATAACTTATCTTTTTTAAAGGATAGTTTTGGCAGTCCTTTAACTAGGCTATACTTAGATATCTTCGAGAGATTTTTCATATTCACATGACCAAATCTTCTATGCCAAAGCCAAGAATCATTATTAGAAGCTATTAAACAAAAATTATTTGAAAACTCATTTGTATTTAAACATAATTCATAAATATTGTTTTTGCAAAAACCTTGAAAAATAATATTTTGCATAGTAGAATCATAAATTAAACAAGCATCTTTTTCAAATATAATTTTATATCCTTAATCACACAATTGACTAATACTTAACAAATTATGTTTTAATCCACTTACTAAGAACACATTTTCTATAGTGGGGTTAGAATTTTTACCAACCATGCCGATTCCTATGACTTTTCCTTTGTTGTTATCACCAAAGGTAACTGTTCCTCCATCGATGCTTTGTATGGTGGATAGGAGATTGGCATGACCAGTCATATGTTTTGAAAACCCGCTGTCAAGTATCCAGCGATCTTTCTTTGGTACCTATAAAATATTCAATGTAAATATAGTACCCTTTTCATTGGGTCCAAAACATATTAGTTAGGGGGAAACCAAACTCATAATGAGTTTGATTTTCCTCCATAAGTAGGAATAAAATTAACAGAATTACATACATTTAACATATATGAATTGATATATGCAGTTCTATCATTCAAATTCAAGTTAACTGGAACCCATATTAGTTTGTTCTGTCCAGTCGACTTTACAGCATCCTTCAGTCGACTTCTACTGTAAGTCAGTCGACTGGATGATACGATAGGTCGACTTATATGAGGTTTTGATCTTGTTAAATAAGATTCAGTTCCTCTGGACAGATGACTGGTGGATGGATTCAGTCAACTTGATCGAAATTTAGACTTGCTTTTATCACTAAAATTTATAACCTTAGGCTTTTCAAAAAATTCATACAGTTTATGTGTAACACTAGAAATAGATTCAGGTTTATTTCTACTAGTGTTTTTAGAAAAAGATTCTTTTACAAGAGAGTTTTTGAAACCAAGACCATATTTTTTACTAGATTTCACTTGATTATGAAGAACATTATTTAAATTCTCTTTTCCTTTATTGAATTTAGATACGTTCTTGGAAATCTCTTTATAATTCTTTTTTAGAGATTCAAGATCCGTATATAAACTTGCAATACGAGAATTTAAGGATTTTACTTCATGATCAAGGTTAAGATTTTCTTGAGAAAGGGTTTGATTAACTTTCTCTAGATTCTTAACTCTAATCTTTTCCTTTTTCAACTCTTGAAAGATTTCATTAAAAGCATCAAGTAAATCTTCTGAATCAAAATCATTACTTGATCTTGTGAAGCCATAAAACACATGTTTGCAACTTCGTTGGTTTCATCAGTTTCTTCTTTAGAGGAAGAATCGCTGTCATCCCAAGTTGCTTGATAAGCCTTTTTGTTCTTGTTAAACTTATTCTTTGTGTACTTGTCCTTGAAGTTGGAGGTCTTTCCCTTATTCTTTGTATTTTCTAGGGGACAATCCTTCTTCATGTGACCTGTTTTATTACACCTGAAACAAGTTGGAGGATCATTAGAATCTCTAAATTTGGAATTGAGCTTACCTTTCTTTAGAAATTTTTTAAATCTCCTTGTGAACATGGCTATCTCCGCTTCATCTTCTTCTTCATCTTCTGAGTCTGTTATGGCTTTAAAAGCTAATGATTTCTTCTTTGTCTGTTGTGATTCTGCATCCTTCTTCCATTCTTCAATTCGAACCTCGTAAGCCATTAGATTTCCCACAAGATTCTCAAAAGAAAGTTGTGATAAATCATTTGCATCTTCTATTGCAGTGGTCTTCTTTTCCCATTCAGGAGTGAGTGCACGAAGAACTTTTCTCACCATTTCTGCTTGAGTGTATATTTTCCCAAGTGCCACAAGTGAGTTTGTAATGTCGGTAAATCTGGTTATCATTTCGGACACGCTTTTATTTTCCTTCATGCGGAACATTTCAAACCTGTGAACAAGAACAGATATTTTAGATTCTTTTACTTTGTTTGTTCCTTCATGAGTTACCTCGAGTGTATGCCAGATTTGATGTGCGGTTGTTGAATTTGATACACGGTTGAACTCCTCCTTTGTGAGAGCACAAAATAATGCATTCATTGCTTTTGCATTGTTCATTGTTTGATTCTTCATGTCATCATTCCATTGTACATATGGAATAGTAGGAGCAGTGTATTCCATTTTCGTCATGTTCCATATTTCATAGTTGATGGATTGGAGGTAGATCTTCATTCTGCACTTCCAATAGTTGTAGTTTGTTCCATCGAAGAGAGGTGGCCTTTGTGTAGATTGGCCTTCATGGTACTGATTTGCATTTGAAGTAGTTGCCATAGCCTTTAACCTCGCTCTGATACCAAGTGTTGGATCCTGTAGGCGAGGCAACAAACACTAGAGGGGGGTGAATAGTGTTTATTAAAATAAAATTGCGGAATAAAGAATTTTTCTTCGGAGCAGTCGACTTAGGAGTGAACCAGTCGACTGAGTTAACCCAATAAGAGATAATTCAAACAAATCTGTGAAGTCGACTTGAAGCAGAAACAGTCGACTTATTTAAACAATAAACTTACAGAGTACAATTCTGACCAGTCGACTTATAAAGGAGTCAGTCGACTGTCCAGACAAGTTTCACAGTAGTAAAATAAACAGAAAAATGTAAATGCAAGTTCAAGAGATACAACCATAGAGTGCACACGATGTATCCTGGTTCGGTCCTTCCGACCTACATCCAGTTCCCAAGCAACCCACTTGAGATTTCCACTATTCTTGAAAAAGTTTACAAGAATACCCCACGGCGTTCAGACAACAATATTGTTTAACCCGTAGTCCTTTCTTTCAACCAGAGAAAGCAACCCACTCTTCCACCAAGAGTGAAACCACTGACTCGACACCCTAGAGTCTAACTCTCCAACCGAGAGGAAAAGAAAAACAATAAAATGTTTACAATCAATCTATAGCCTTGTATGTGATTAGTGATGTAGTACGTGGCTAAAAGAGGTTGACTTCTATATCCAGTCTAGAACGAAATCAGATGTTATACTGGACTGAATGTAGAGAACCAAGACTTAGAAATTTGAAAGCTTTGTCTCTTGAAAAATAACACTTAAAATCTCAACAATGAATGCTCAGAAAATGTTAGATCTTTTAACAGTGAATTCTGAACTCTATTTATAGAGTTAGAGTTACTGGACGTTGGGAAGCAGTTATTCCAACTGTCAACCAACGGATCTAAACAGCTTTGAATTTGAAAAATGATTTTAAAAAACAGAAAATGGTCAAACGCACTCGAATAGTCGACTGAGTTGCCATAATGAGTCGACTGGTCAGAGTTTGAATAAGTTTAGTCAGTTTTATACCGACAGTCGACTGGTATGAGTATCGGTCGACTGGTACTCAACAGTTAAACTATTTCAAATTGTTTTGACCCTTTTTGATGTTTTGAAAAACACACATTTGTAAAAGAGTGAGTGTATGTGTGTGTGACAAGGCTTTACATCATACTAAGACCCAAATAAAGAAAGATTACATTTGTTTACAAGACATAACAATAAATGACACTTTAAGCATAAGTCTTGGCTTGAGTCTTGAGTCTTGAGTGAAGCTTTGCCATTGTCTTTATCTGGAGCTTTGTGCTTGTTCATTTGTTCAGCTGTATAGTAATGAAACCTTTGTGTATACAACCTGCAATTATAAAGTATAGTATAGATACATGTTGCAGTGTGTTGTGATCATCAAAATCAAGAATCAACAAATCAATGATCGGTTCTACCCGCACAAAATTATCGCCGGCAGCAGAACTCTCCGTATTGTTGTTTATCTGGGGTAAAAATATATTATTGGTAAATTAATATACACATCATATATAAAACAGCTTGTTAATAAACGATTGTGATATTTATACATACGAACAAAATAAGTGACAAAACGTCAAAAACGACGTCATAAAAATACGAAACTCTGCTATTGGGTCCAGCTTGCTGCACATAAGGTAACAGAACTTGTACAAGCAAGTTCTGATCCATGGTTTGCAAGATACGGCCGTGTCTCGCTCGCTTTCACTCTTGGAAATGAAGGGAATGCGATACACAGTCGCATATAGTAAACCGTGGGTGACAACTTGCAACCTCAAGTTGGTATGACTTGTGAGTGCGAGACTGACCTACTCGCAAAATTACGGATTTTTTCAAGGGGTTCTCTATTGAAAACCCTCTCAAAACATAACAAAATTCATGAGAAAACCGTACAATCGACGAAAAAAATAATAATTAAACTTTGTGATTGGGTCGGGCTCCCTGCACACAAGGCAACGCAACTTGTACAAGCGAGTTCCGACCAACGGTTTGCAAGATACGGCCGTGTATCGCATTCATTCATGAAAAATACCAACAATGTGATACATTGACGTAGGCCCCAAACCGAGGGTCCGAACTCTCAACTACAAGTACCATTTGGTAGCGAGCGGTAAGCCTAATATGCTCTTCAAATTTCTTTTTTTTTGGATGTTGTTTCGTACTAAAAGTACCCTCGATAGAAATCAAACATTAATTGAGGTTGTTGTTTGATATACGGTACAAATCTGCACAAACGAGATCAAAAAAATCCAAAACTTTCGGGGTAGGACGGACGCAAAACACATGAGCCAACAAAATTTGTAGATGTGAGTTTCAACTCACGGTTTGCAAAATACGCCGATCTATTGCTTTACTCACAGGAAATACTCAAAAGTGATACACGGCCGTACACTTCAAACCGTGAATCCAAACACACTTCTACAAGTTACGTTGGCTTGTGCGTGGCGAGCCCGACGTACTCGCAAAGTTGCATAATTTTTTTTTTCTCTTTGTGCGCTATTACTAACATCGAACAACGACCAACAACAACTAATACTACATTTACATCCCCAATAAAATTAGAATTGCCTACTCTATAAATACCTACGCGTAATATAGAAATTGTACACTCAAACATTGGAGAAAAAATTTCAATCAATTAACCTAGTTAGATCTACTCAAGTAGGAACAAATTAATACCTTTCACAATGAGGGTGTTCGGAAAAGAGATATGGGAGGCCCTTGCGCGCTGCTGTAGAGAAAGGAAGGGAAGTAGGGTTTGGCTAATTTCTTTAGGATTAGGGTTTTAGGGTTGGGGAGATTTCGTATGGGTTAAGATTTTTTTGTAATTGGGATCTTCAATGGAAGAGGGCAAGAGTGTGAGAATAGAGAGAGATTCAGTGAGAAGCAACGAGCAAGAGAGAGCTAGGGTTTTCAGATCGATAGAGAGAGAGCTAGAGTTTGGAAAAATGGGTTTCTCGAGGTCCACTAGCAAGAGAGAGAGTTGTGAGGGAGATGTCGATCTGAGTATGTACAAGTGTTTGGAAAAACACTTGTACATACTTAGGCCGTTGTGAGGAAAAAATATTTTCAAAAAAAACAACCTAGGCCGTTGTTTGGAACAACGGCCTAAGTACAATTTTCTTAAAAAAAAACTTCAAATAACTTAGGCCGTTGTTTCCAACAACGGCCTAAGTATAGGTAACTGAGAAAAAAAACTTCACGCCAAAATAACGCTAAGTGTGAAACACTTTTTGGCCTGAATTTTCGAAATTGTCCCTCCGCTTTTAGAGCCGTTAGTGGGAGACGTTAACGGGTTTTGATCTGATCCTCTCATCATCTTGATGAGCGATTGGACGGCCAAGATGGTCGTTTTCCAACCCGGTTGAAAACAAACCCATTTTCAACTGAGCATTTGCCATATATATATATATATATATATATATATATATATATATATATATATATATATATATATATATATATATATATATATATATATATATATATATATATATATATATGGAGACATGGACTTTTATACCCCAATTTATAATTATTTTTCACCATATACTAATGGAAGCATGGACTTTATTTACAACTAATTATTGTCATACTATTCAAACTTCAACTACATAATTGTTGATTTACTGTTTACAAGACTTTGCATATGCTGTATCGTTCTGAAGACGTGCCGTAGGCACGTGGCCACGGGAAAATCTAGTATATATAACAATAATTGAAGTATCTAAATCTCATCAACCATAAGTGCCACTTTTGATATTCTTTCGGTGCCTTTACTAATTTTGTATTCTTTCACACTAAAATATTTCGTAACCGAAACTTTGATTTTCCACAATTGTTGATTATCTTGCAAGAATTGATAGAGGAGTATTCATTGTGGGAATTGTCCAAGAATTGATAGAGGAGTATTCATTGTGGAAATTGTCCACTGATATAGACAATCTGTAAAAAAATATAATTATTAATAAGTCGACAGTTGTCAAATACATTTATTAATAAATTATTAGCTAAAGTTTCAGTTTCAGTATGATTTGAAACCACATGAATAAAGGATCAAGAATCTAATATAGGAAGTACTATCATATTTCATCAATTTGTAATGATTCTTCTAATTTCTAAAATTTAATATATAAAAATTTAGAATTTCTCAATAACTACAATATCTTATTCTATTATAAATAGTCCAAAACTTGTCAAACAATTTAATGATGATGAATAAAAGTTGGCAAAAAAAAGTTGTAATAAATTGAGAGATGGGTTTAATTTTTTTATTAAAAAAAATTCAAACTTTAAACAAGACTAAATTATTTGGTGCAAACTTTTTTTTCTCTTCTTCAATGAATTCTGGTTGAAAAAGTTTTTTTAAGTTTCCAAGTATATATAAGCTCATATACAATGTATTACAATACAAATTGAAAGAATAATGATTATTTCTTTATAAATTAAAAGAAAATATATTGCCAAATTTTTATAAGTAAAGTCTATTGCAAATTTTAAAAAAGAAAGAAAATATTTTACAATTTTTTTCTAGATACTTTAGTGTCAAATATATGATATTGCATTGTAAATTAGCGTGCATAATATCCTAGAATTGTCCATGCACAGTACATACCAGATAATATAAGTAGAATCTTGTATCAGAGAATATATTTCCAAATTTTTATAAGAACAGTATATTAAGAATTTTTTAAAAAAGAATAAAATATGTTACTAATTTCTTTCGAACCAGTTTAGATCTTTCTTTGATTCAGGTGCAAAAGTAACTATGTATGTCAAAACTTATTTGTTGTACAAATTGTTTAACTTGAATGTACACTAATAAATACAGAGGATAACTAAAAGAAAAAAGCTCATCTTGACTATGGTACACATACAGGGAATATTTCAATAAGTGAATTATAACAACAGAACCATAAACAATTGGAAAACTCAAACTCCTTATGCATATGAAATTTTAACCACTCGAGGTCTTGTATATGAACTTCCTAACAGGATAGAGAAACCTATCTAATGAATTTAGAAAAACATTCAAGAATGATTGATACAAGCTTCTGATTCTCCAGCTGGAAGTAACATCAATTAATGATAATCATTAAGAAATATCATAGCTCATGAACAAATAATAGACTAGACAAGGTGAAGGCTCCAAATATCATATACATCAGAAAAATTCAAGATCAGTGACATACCTTACAAGGGGTAGAATTACTACATTAAATAGAAATATAAAAGGAGGGTCAAACTCCAGAATTTATTTCTCAATGCCATTATTAATTAAGGATATCTAAAAGATCGTTAGACAGGTACAGGTCCTCATCTTCGTCGTCTCCCTCACTGAGCCCACCGTCGTCATCGTCTCCCTCACTGTGCTTAGCATTGTCAGCATCATTAAGCTGAGCAATGACACCGCCTTTCAACTTTGGGTTGTATTTGTCATGCAGTGTAGTTGCCATCTTTCTTATTTCAGTGTTATAATGATTAAACTTTAGATCCTTAATCTTAACAGAACGGCCAATAGTATCAAAATAATCGCTAAATTTCGCACCTTCAGTAGTAACTAATTTGTATTCTTCACCCACCTTCAGAATGCTATGAAACCCTTCAAACAAACTTTGATACTCGCTTGGTCAGAAACAAACAAATAGGAGAATGCACAAGACTTGCATGCATTTTTCATCCAACACGTACCTATAATGAAAAGAAAAAAAAAAGAAAAAAAAGAAAAAAAAAGATGAAGCTAATAGAGAAAATCAATCACTAAAAGTAAAATTGTCCTGCAATCAGGTCAAGCTTTTGAACATACTTATTGTAATATTCCGGACGGATATTACATTTTATAAATTATTTTTTTATTATTTCCAAAATTAAATTATTTTTATACGGTTTATGCAAGGATTTTCAGTATGCACCTATATACATACATATGTGTGTTGTAGCAAATTAGTACCTTGTACAAATTATGTGTTGTGTATTTTTGGACAAAATACTTGTCTTTGTCATGACAAATGGCTAAGTGGGGATTAGGAGGATTAAGTTAGGGTTTAGAATGCATAAGAGATTAAAGAGTGTTCTTCTAGAAACCTTCTCTCTTCCACCTCACCCCTCCACCTCACCCTCACACCATACCCTACACCATACCTCCTACACCCTACCAAGCAAGACCGGATGGTATCCTAGGGGGGTTTTGGCAAAATGCCTTGGTGCATTTTGCATTTTCTCCCTCCTCCCTCACACTATAAATACACCCTCCCCTCTTCTCTTGTCTCATTTTACAAGAAGAAAAAAAGTGAGGAAAAGAAAGAGAGAACCAACTCTAACAAGAGAGTTTTTTTTTGTAGGTTTTTCATAGGAGCTTTCAAAAGCTAGGGGAAGGAGAAGGTGCTATAAGCTAGTTCTTCCTACCTTGTGTGAAAGGTGGGGGCTTCTCCATTTTGCTCTTGTTTGTTTGAGTTTGTTGTTTTTGTTCTCCTTGTTGAATTTTGTTCCATGGGTTGTTTGTTCTCTTTTGTGAGTTGTTTTGTAGTGTTGTTGTTTTTTTGGTGTATGTTGTTGGTGATTAAACAACTTGGATTATGAATAATGGTGTGGATAAAAGAAAATAGAAATAAGTGGTAGTACTAAATAAATAAAAAGATTGAACCTTTGATTGTTTTTCTTATTGTTGTTGGACTAAATGAATATAAGCATATGGTGATTTGTATATACACCCATTTTGGGTTGTAGGACTTGAAATTGGACTCATACACATATGCATATGGACTTGTGTACATACCCATTTGGGTTGTAGAACATATAACTTGGACTATTGGACAAAAGGCATATGAAGATTGTGAACTAGAATAAGTGTATAACCATTTTGGGTTATGGAACTTGACAACCTTAATGAATGAGTCTTTTATTTGCTTCTTTCTCTCTACTTATTAAATAAATTGTGCTAATTCTAGTGTAGTATGATAAAGAAACTAATTAAGGTTATTAGTTATAGAATGTTAAAAAGATCACTCTTTTATGTTGATTAATTAGTGTAGAAAGAACCCAACTTAGTGTAGTTTATGTTGTAGTTATTGGAGAAACAATTTGAAGGCCCTTGATTATAGTATGATAAAGAACCCATTTTTTTGGGGTTAGTATTAATAGAACTCATTTTTGTTGTTAAAGATCTAGTCTTACTAATTCTAGTCATAAGAGATAAGTTTTAGTAATTGTTGTGTGTTACTTTTGCTTCTAAATTATAAAGGATTAGTTCCTTGTAGCATGTCTATTTTACTTTATGTTAGAGAAGACTATTTAGTTTCATGTTTGAATTGTTGTAGGAAAGCTATAGACCATGTTAGATTATTGTAGAATTGGTACTCATGCTTTCTACTATGCTTAACTTATTGTAGGAATTAAAGTAAGCATTCATGCTTAGTTGTAGCAATTTTCCATGTTTAAATAAGTATCCATGCATAGATTGTTGTAGGAAAATTATATACCATGTTAGATTATTGTAGAATTGATACTAATGCTTTCTACCATGCTTAAGTAGTTGTAGGAAAAGATACATGCTTAAGTAGTAGAAGATATCCATACTTAGTTGCAGCAATTTTTCATGTTTAAATAAGCATCCACGCTTAGATTATTGTAGGAAAATTATATACCATGTTAGATTATTGTAGAATTGGTACTCATGCTTTCTACTATGCCAAATTTGTTGTAGGATAAGGTAGAAAAGAAACTCATACCTACATTATATACCATGCTTAAGTAGTAGAAGATATCCATGCTTAAGCGTAGTAATCATTCATGCTAAGTTGTAGTGAGTTCATGCTTATGTAGTATGCATGTGGTATGGATTGTAGTAGAGAACTCATGTTTATCTATGCTTAAAATGTATACCATGCTTAGGTTGATCCTTAAGTAGTATACCATGTTTAGATAGTTGTAGGTTCATGCTTAAAATGTATACCATGCTTAGGATGATACTTAAGTAGTATACCATGTTTAGAATGTTGTAGGTTCATGCTTAAAATGTATAACATGCTTAGGTTGATACTTAAGTAGTATACCATGTTTAGAATGTTGTAGGTTCCTACTTAAGATGTATACCATGCTTTAGGTTGGTGCTTAAGTAGTATACCATGCTTAAGAAGGTTGTAGATTCATGCTAAGTATATATATCCATGCTTAGATTGTTGTATGATTAATGTTTAAATTACCTACCATGCTTAGAAATGTTGTAGATTCATGCTATGACATATACCATGCTTAGAAATGTGTAGGATTGATGTTTAAATTACCTACCAAGCCTAAGATTGTTGTAGGAATGCTTAAGTAGCATGCCATGCTTAAAGATTGTTGTAGGTTCCTACCATGCTTAAGATTGTTGTAGAATGATGTTTAAAGTGGTATACCATGCTAATTATTGTAGGTTAAAGTAGTAAAGAAAATCATGCTTTGTTGTATACCATGCTAAATTTTTAATGCTCATGGGTAAGTTGTAGCAATTAACCATGCTTAAAGTAGTAGGAGATATCCATGCTTAAATCTAGTAATTATTCATGCTTTAACTTATAGTGGCTTTCTACTTAACTTGTATCCATGCATTGTAGTTGTAGTGATTAGCAAGGAAACTTTCATGTTATAGTTTTAGTATTAACTATCACGTTGTAGTAAATTGTGTTAGTAAGGAACTAGCATGTTGTGGTTGTAGCGTTAGTGAAGGACCAATCATATTGTAGTTGAAAAATTGTGTTATGAAGTAGCTCTATTTAATCCCCTAGAAGGAATCCCATGTTTGAGATTACATAGCTAGAGCCATGCATGCTTGAATGGGGTATTGTAGCATTCTAGTCAAAAGAACCATGCTTGAATTGTATAGGGTAGTGAAGGATTAAAAAGGAACCATTAACCCATGTATCTATCTCCTAGGTGATTCTAGTTCAATCTTGAGAAAGAACCCAAGAATCTAGTTGCATGTAGTTCTAGTTCGTTTTGGGAAAAGAAACCCGTGGATTCTAGTCGTGTAAGGTTCTAATTGAAATTGGACCGTATCATGGGGACATTCCTCATCCTTATGGGTAACAAGGGTCGGGAAGGTCACTAGTAATTGTTAGCTCGATAAAAGTTGTTATGTCGCTTTGGGCTTCTCATTAGTAGAATGCCTGTTTTAGACTATTAGTAGATTCTTCTGTTACTTCTAAATATAGAAGATCAAGTTTGCTTGTAAGCACGTTTGGTTGCTTCTAAGTTTGATTACCTGTATGGTTGTTTTTGTATGTGGTTGTGCTCGTATGCGGCTCGACTGGCCCGTACATAGCTGTGGGTCTCATACGCAGCTTATTTGGCTGGTATGCATGTTGTTGTCTCATACGTAGCCACCTGGCTCGTATGTAGTTGTTGGTTTCATACGTAGCTTGTTGGCTCGTATGTGTTCTATTTACTCGTATATAGCTTATTAGCTAGTACGCAGTTTTGTTGTGCTCGTCTAGGCTGATATTATTACCCTAGGAGCTATCGACCATCAAGACATATATTTTCTTACTCCTAAGGGACTGTAGACGAGTCACTCCTTGTGTACCGTCGGATCTTAACCGGTGTAGGTTGATCACGGACCGGAGTATAGACAAAATCTAAGTTCAGGGTAGTGGCATGCGGGTACATTCGTATTGCCGGGGTCTTGGATCGATAGGCCTTGAATCAGATCCTTAGGGATTCTGGTAAGTCTAGGATGAGCAGCCTAGTAGAGTTGTCTTGCGGAGTCTAACTTAAGACTCAGCATGTTGTGTAGGTTCTGTGGTCATCTCTCCGTTTATTTAGGGTTAGTGACATTGTTAGGGTAGTAACTTATGGCTTTACTACTTAACCTTTACCTTTCGCCTAAGGGAAGGAGCTGGTGTTAAGGGTGATTCCTTATGATCCGACCTGTCTTATAGGCCTGCATTAGGCAGTGTTATTGGGTTGTACCATTCTTGTTAAAGGGATACGGTCTGTGCCTTCTCACTGGTTGGGAGCACGGGATCCGCATCCCGTCTGTTAATTTCCGAAGTGTCTTGATAAGCGGGAGCAATTCCTGTCGGAGCCAGGGGGATGGACCCCCTCCCCCCCCTCCAGAACTCCGTCTTAGCTTGTATCTAAGGGCGAGGGGCCATAGACTACGGTCTGGCTAGGGGGCAGCTGGGATGCTTCGAGCTAACCTGATTTCACGGAAATTCCAAGGATTCGTCAGATATTTGATGGAGGTCCGGTATGCCTGGCGGAACTAGACCGTTGAAGGGCCACCTCATCAGTCATGTCCAATCTTCATAAACAAGTTTAGTACAAGAGTAGAACTCATAGCGCGGGTTCGAATCCCTATAATGAAGAGACAGCTTGAGATGGGCGCATGTAGTATGGGCTGCATGTTGCTTCGGAGACTTGCTGGTATTAGAATAGGAACATCCTAGCTTTAGCCAATATTGCATGAGATTCTAGTCATAGCACTCATGAACACTTAAACTAATATTTATGAAATCCACCGAGAGACAGAAGATCTAATGACTGTAACTATTTTGCCCTAGTTACAACCATTAGATCACTCTCTTAAATTTTCCGAGAAAAAGGACATTTTTTCTTTAAACCTTTTTTGTTAAAAGAGAAAAAGAAATTAGTCCAAATAATTATGTCTACAATTAATAACAGAAATTAGTAACAACACCAACCTGCCTCTGCTGCTCAGTCACATAAAAGATCAAAACACTCAATGTATCATCGAACGTCACCTTCCCATTACTGTCCAAATCATAGACTTTAAAAACAACTGCACAACAAAAAAAAGTCAGCTAAAATCAAGCAAAAGCCACAATGCAAGATCCACAAAGGAACAATCCAACAAGAAGATGTAGCCAAATCCATACATTCAATTTTGTGTTACAAACTTGTTCGCGAATTGAAGGCAGACAAAAACACAACAAACTCCTTGAAATTTAGCCCACCAAGCATCCTCAATAGCCTGTGAAATAATAATTTTGTTTTCAAAAAAATGCAAATTAACTAAATTCAAAAGCACCTTGGAATCTCTCCACTACTATTGTCTTCGAGTACAGGATGGTGGTTGCTTTACATCTATTCAATTGCACTTCTTATCCCATTGTTATTATGCATTGAGGTACCATTGAGATTTGATGATAATTATGTAAGAACCAGTTAGGCTCTGTTCCTATTGCTGTCCTAATCCAAAAGCGCTCTATCGGAAGCTTCAGTGGATCCAGCAGATGGCATATCACTTTGAGGATAAGGAAAGTGTTATATAATCGCAAATATAAATATTAAATCTAATACTAATTTATTTCCAGTAGAATCAGTTGGATTTTTATATACACTTAAAAACATGCATAAAACATTAATAACAACCTAAAACATGTTTCTATAAATATAGATCTTAATCATGTTGCAAAAGTGCTTTAATATAAAATCCTAAATCATGAAACTGTAGATCTTTGCTAAATCAAAAGAAGAAGAACATTAAAAGCGGAAGCACTAACCTGTAGCCATTGATAGAGATTGCGTGGAGAGTTTGGATCTTCCTATATGATACACACTCCTATGAGAGGCAGTTTTTCTCTATTCTTCTGTTGATGAGATGACAGATGGGATAAGAAGATGCGTATATATAGGGGACCATAACCCTAATTGATAATTATTGATTTCCAATTTTGCCCATCACAAAATAAGAAATTTACTTTACGGTCTCTACACGTGTTATATCACACTTTAAATTATATGCTTTTAACCCATTACTTAATCTTGATTAGATCACTTTAATTTGGGTTAGACTTTTAGAATAGCAATTATACATTTAGTTACATATGTGAGCCCACATAGATTATTTTTCAACAATCCCCACTTGGGCCACATATGTTACTCCTTATAAATGTACATATTTTATGAGCTCAAAATTTTGCTATCATAACCAAAAGCATAGCCAAACAATCTCGTCCATTAATTATGTAAATATAGGATCAAAGTAATTTTCGTTACATTTATTGTAACTAAATTCATCAATGGTCACATATATCAACATAATCAAACGACATAGATCAAGTGTGAATGTGTAGTATGGAAATTTCATGCAATGTGATCTATACACATGCCTATTTCCAACTGGTCCTCTTTAGAAACTTAAGTGATGTCAAAACCAAACATGACAAATGAGTGAGAAAACTGAATTCTTTATTTCTGATCAGAAAATAACCAAATGTATAAATGTCTCACACAAACATAATGCAAATAAAATACAAACTCCTACTAAATCATGATATCCTCAAATAATACAATACCCATATGAGCAGTATGCTCATAAAAGACCTTGGGTGGTAATCCCTTTGTGAGCGGATCCGCTATCATGGAGTTTGTCCCAATGTGCTCTATGGACATCTATCCACTTTGCACTCTTTCTTTCACAACTAAGAACTTTATGTCAATGTGTTTCGACTTTTTCCCTGTTGTTGTTGGAATACATCACTGCTGACTTATTGTCACAAAATAACTTAAGTAGTCTTTCTATATTCTCCAAAATGCACAGCCCAGTGACAAAATTCCGCAGCCATATTCTATGATTCTATGCCTCATAGCATGCTACATACTTCGCTGTCATAGTGGAAGAAGCTATAAGTGTCTGTTTGGCACTTTTCCAGGATATAGCTCCTCCAGTTAACAGGTAAATATAGCCTGATGTAGACTTTTGCTATATTGGCACCCTAGTGAAATCAGAATCAGAATACCTTACGACCTCCAAATGATCCGATTACCTATATGTGAGCATGTAGTCTTTTGTTCTCTGAAAATACCTCATGACCCTCTTGGATGCTATCCAATGGTCCATACCATGTTTTCTTAAATACATGCCTAACATCTCAATAATGTACGCAATATCCGGACGCGTACATACTTGAGCATACATTAGACTCCCAATAGCTGATGTATAGGGGATCTTTTGTATTTTCTGAATTTCAAGGTTACTTTTAGGATATTAATTGAGACTAAATTTGTCTCCTTTAGCAACAGGGGTATCCCCTGGTCTACAATCTTGCATGCCAAACTTTTTGAGTACTTTATCGATGTATCCCTTTTGTGATAATGCTAGAGTACCTCAAGAACGATCTCGGTGTATCAGAATTCCTAATACAAAAGAGGCATCCCCAATATCCTTCATCTCAAATGCTTGGACAGAAACTTTTCAGTTTCATGCAATAAATCTATATCATTAGTGGCAAGTAATATGTCATCAACATATAGAACTAGGAATATATGCTTACTCCCACTGAACTTGTGATACACACAATCATCAACTACATTCATCTTAAAACCAAATGAGATAATTACTTGATGAAATTTGTGGTACCATTGACGAGGAGATTGCTTGAGTCCATAGATGGATTTTGTCAATTTGCAAACCATATTCTTAAGCTAGGATATAATAAACTGGTTTGAATACTCATTTATTCATTTAAAATCATTGGTCATTTCATAAATATCTGATTAATACTACCCCCATTTGATTCGAGAAAATATGACCAGAATGCTATATTTAACTCCAAACCGGAACTAAACTTTAGAACAGAGAATGCAACACTATAAGAACATATTCTGGATTGTGGAGACCATGACTGAGCTTTCTCGAAGTAAATAACAAATGTGTTCATAACACCTAACATTAAGAATTTTGGCATCTAATCTCTTAGTTTTGATCTGTTTTTTCTTTATGCAGTCTACATAGACATTAAAGTCTGTGAAGTCCTGGGATTCCAAAATGTCATCAGACACAAGACGCTCAACTCTACCTTTTGAGATATGACCTAAGCACTTATGCCATAATAACGTCGAAATTTCTTTATTTAATTTATGTTTAGTACCACGTAACTCTACATGCAAGGTTTCATTATAGGATGCAATTGTTTCAAACAAATAAAGGTTGTCATAAGCATTCAAATAACCAGTTCCAACAACATTCGAATTTAAAGACAAACTAAACTGATTGTTTCCAAATGAACAATAATAACCAAATTTGTCCAACAAAGAAACATAAATTAAATTTTGTCTAAAAAATGGAATAACAAAAGTGTCTTTCAAATTCAAATAAGAAACCAGTTCCTAATAACAACCCAAAATGCCAAACTGCTTCCACTTCTACCGGTTATCGCCCACGAAGATGTGTCTTTCACCATCATTTGGCTTCCGGCAGCTCAGGCAACCCTTTCTTTGCACGCCATGCATAATATTTAGTACATTTCTTCTTCATATGTCTAGGCTTGTTACAAAAGAAACAACTTTCTGTATCCTTATGTTGTTTATTTTGAGCTGGATCCTTAGCTTTTTTATCCTCAGATTTTCTCTTCTTTCCCTTATCCTTAGAGGCTTTGGCCAAATGAGCACTTTCAGTCTTATCTTGTTTCAACCTTTCTTTCTCTTGCACACAATGAGAAATGAGCTCATTTAGAGTCCATTTTTCATTTTGACAGTTGTAACTGATCTTGAATTGATTAAACTGTGCAGGAAGTGATACCAAAACCATAAGCACAAGTAAGTCCTCAGGAAATTCAAGCTTGAGTGCCTTAAGTCTTGAAACAACATGATACATTTCCATAATGTACTCCCTTACATTTCCTCGACCCTTATACTTCATGGACATCAAAGAAGTCAGAAGTGTAGTCATTTCAACCTTATCGTTTTTAGCAAAACGTTTCTCAATTTGATCGAGAAAATCTTTGGCCTTAGTAATCCCATCAGATTCTGTGCCCCTAAAGGCTTCTGGAATGTTGTGTTTCATAATCATTAGACTCATGCGATTTGAACGATCCCATCTCTCAAATACCCTTTTATCATCAGGAGTGCTTTCCACAGTGAGAGATGGAGGTTGTTCTTCCCTTAATGCATGGTCTAATTCCATATAGCCAAGAGTTATCAGTAGGGTTCTTTTCCATTCCTTGAAATTTGTCCCATTAAGCATGGGAATTGAACTGATGTTAGCAATTATTGAGGCAGCAGAAGATACATTAGCTGAATAGAGAACAAAAAATAAACAAAATAAGCTCACATGAGAATCCCATATAAAACAATAAATTCAAATAATGGTTAATCCCATCTCAAGATACCAGGCACAATATTAATATTAAGTCTTTGGACAGTAACATTAACTGTAAGCGATACTCTTGTTGTAGTAATCAAATATTGACAATAAATCCTGTCAAATAATAAGTCATTCTTTGGACTGACTTATTGTTCACATGGAATACCTTATAATTGTCACATATTTATTACCACAGATGTGTATGAAATTTGGCCAAATATCAACTTACCTTTGCGTCAGTTAATAAACGTATGAATTACAAACACACAATCATCTTGATATTTTAAATAAATTAATCTACACAAAAGAGGTCACTTTGGCGACATTTTGTTTCAATTAAACTATTCAAAATATTAGACATTCGTAAGAAAAATCAAAACCATAATTTGAATTTAATTGTTTCCCAAAATTTTATCTTTTCCTTAATTTTATAATTTTACTTTATTTGTAGATGGATAATGTCAAGATAATATCTATTTAAAATGATAACAAAACCATAACTAAACCATATCTATCTACTGTTTGATAATATCAAATTAATCAAAACCATAACAGAAAATCAATTTGACTGATAAATCAATTTTATAACAGAAAAATTATTAATAACCGAAAATTAACAAAAAAAATATATATTTACTGTTAATCGAAAATTGATAACATAAAACAAAATTAATTAATCACATATCCTTCTTTGGCATTGACGTCAAGCCAGCCCCTTCGGGCGGGCCCCACGCCCACGTGGCGGCACAGCTGCAAACCGCAGCCTGCCCCTCCCCTCTACCGGGCCCCACGCGCCCCTCCACGTCACCATGTGGAGATGCAGCAGCAACTTCTGCCTGCCACTTCCTGGGCCCCGCTGCCTGCAACAGCACTTCCCACAGCAGCAAGTGCCTCTTCACAAAATGGGCGGGCCCCACCCTCAAGCCTCGTCAGCACTCCTCGTCAGCAGTGCTGACGCTGCCATACAGTAGCAAGTGCTGCTTTTCCTGTGGGTCCCTTCAATCCATAAATTGTACACTATCTCCCGTATGGATTTAAAAGTTTATCAAAATCACATCTGAAGTCACATGGCAGCCATACTCCATTTAATTCATTTTGAATTAAAACCACACAACTACCCCCATACAAATTTCTATGGGCAACAACTGATTTAATATTAATTATCTACAACAGAAAATCATATCAAAACCATACCTTTAAAAGTTTTTAGCAAAATCCAAAAACTTAGTTACGCAGATTGATTCATATCTAAAGCCACTGATTGTGATTGATTCATATCTAAAGCCATTGATTATCAAAAAAACTAAAACCACGATTATCAACATGCTTACGGTTACGAATGTATGGAAATATGTATATAAACCATAATTATCTATAGTTTCTGGAATTATATCAAAATCCAAAACCACAGTCAATCAGAACTTACGGTTTATTTATTTTTATTTTATTTATTTAATCCAGATCTGAAGCAATTGGTCTAATTATTTCACCAATTAAATTCACTACAACACATGTGCGATTTACCGGCGTATATTCCCCGGCGTTTTTCCATTCGCGTCGGGGTAGGGAGTGACCAGGAATGGGGCACCAGATTGGATGGTTATACACCGGCGGCCTCTATAAAACGCCGGGGAATCATGATATTCACCGGCATTTTATTTAGAAATGCCGGTGAATGGTATTATTCACTGGCGTTTTAATACCACACGCCGGGGAATATATAGATACATTCACCGGCGTTTGTAATTTCAAACGCCGGTGAATTAACTGAGATAAATCCCCGCGTACCCTAACATTTCGCTCGCTAATTTCCCAAACCCAATTTGGCCGCCTTCGTTTTCCCTCCTCCCTCTCTCTATTTTGTGCGCTTCGCCACCGTCCCTTCGTCATCTTCGACAGCCCAAATCGATTTTCCTCCTCCCTCTCTCTATTTCGCGGTGAATTTGCGATTGAAAACCACCGCTCGTCGCCCCACTCTCTCTCTCTATCTCCTACGCCATCGCTCGTCGCCCCCCTCTCTCTCCTGTAATTTCTCTTAATTTCTCTCATTTTCACTGTCAAAGATGCTGAATTCATGAATCTGATTGTCATCTTAGCATGATTTTTTTACCAAAATGGGTTAACTGTCAACTAAGGATGCTGTATGTATACCAAAACCCTCCAAATCTGTACAAGAATTGGGTGAGAACAAACCTTATGCAGGCTTCTTTTGTAGCCACAAACATCATGATTTAGTTGGGATGAAGAATTAATAGAGAAACATATATGCTTAGATACTGGAAATTTTTATTTTGTTTTACTATTAAAGAAGACGAATTCATGCATCTGATTGTCATCTTAGCATGATTTTTTACCCAAAATGGGTTAACTGTCAACTAAGGATGTTGTATGTATACCAAAATCCTCCAAATCTGTACAAGAATTGGGTAAGAACAAACCTTGTGCAGGTTTCTTTTGTAGCCACAAACATCAATGGTTTAGTTGGGAAGAAGAATTAAGAGAGAAACATATATGCTTATATACTGGAAATTTTCATTTTCTTTCACTATCAAAGATGCTGAATTCATGCATCTGATTGTCATCTTAACATGATTTTTTTACCAAAATGGGTTAACTGTCAACTAAGGATGCTGTATGTATACCAAAATCCTCCAAATCTGTACAAGAATTGGGTGAGAACAAACCTTGTGCATGTTTCTTTTGTAGCCACAAACATCATGATTTAGTTGGGATGAAGAATTAATAGAGAAACACGCCAGCGAATATACTGGAAATTTTCATTTTCTTTACTATTAAAGATGCTGAATTCATGCATCTGATTATCATCTTAGCATGATTTTTTAACCAAAATAGGATAACTGTCAACTAAGGATACTGTATGTATACCAAAATCCTCCAACTCTGTACAAGAATTGGGTGAGAACAAACCTTGTGCAGGTTTCTTTTGTAGCCACAATCATGATTTAGTTGGGATGAAGAATTAATAGAGAAACATATATGCTTATATACTGGAAATTTTCATTTTCTTTTACTGTGAAAGAAGCTGAATTCATGCATCTGATTGTCATCTTAGCATGATTTTTTTACCAAATTGGGTTAACTGTCAACTAAGGATGCTGTATGTATACCAAAATCCTCCAAATCTGTACAAGAATTGGGTGAGAACAAACCTTGTGCAGGCTTCTTTTGTAGCCACAAATATCATGATTTAGTTGGGATGAAGAATTAATAGAGAAACATATATGCTTATATACTGGAAATTTTCATTTTGTTTTACTGTTAAAGAAGTTGAATTCATGCATCTGATTGTCATCTTAGCATGATTTTTTTACCAAAATGGGTTAACTGTCAACTAAGGATGTTGTATGTATACCAAAATCTTCCAAATTTGTACAAGAATTGGGCTGAACAAACCTTGTGCAGGTTTCTTTTGTAGCCAAAAACATCAATGGTTTAGTTGGGATGAAGAATTAATAGAGAAACATATATGCTTAGATACTGGAAATTTTCATTTTCTTTTACTGTTAAAGAAGTTGAATTCATGCATCTGATTGCCATCTTAGCATGATTTTTTTACCAAAATGGGTTGACTGTCAACTAAGAATGCTAGCTGTATACCAAAATCCTCCAAATCTGTGCAAGAATTGGGCTGAACAAACCTTGTGCAGGTTTCTTTTGGAGCCACAAACATGAATGATTTAGTTGGGATGAAGAATTAATAGAGAAACATATATGCTTAGATACCGTAAATTTTCATTTTCTTTTACTGTTAAAGAAGCTGAATTCATGCATCTGATTGCCATCTTAGCATAATTTTTTTACCAAATTGGGTTCACTATCAACTAAGGATACTGTATGTATACCAAAATCCTCCAAATCTGTACAAGAATTGGGCGAGAACAAACCTTGTGCAGATTTCTTTTGTAGCCACAAACATCATGATTTAGTTGGGATGAAGAATTAATAGAGAAACATATATGCTTATATACTGGAAATTTTCATTTTCTTTCACTGTCAAAGATGCTGAAATCATGCATCTGATTGTCATCTAAGCATGATTTTTTTTTACCAAAATGGGTTGATTAATTTTGCTCCTCTAATGAATTTATTGAATCTTTGACAGGTACAAGATGTCTAGGCGTGGAAAACAGATAAACATAAATGATGGCAACGAAAGCCATGGGGATGAGCAGCCACTATATTATAGTGGCAGTCAAACAGAGGAGGGGGAGGGTAGCACACCGCCCACTATCAAAAAACATCGAGGGCAAACTAAGATGTTGGGGATATGGAAACTTAATAATGACGAAAGGATTGTGGTGGAGGAAAACAGTGTCGGGCAACCGGTTGGTGATAATGCAAGAAAATTCTCATCCTTTATTGGGGTAATAGCAAGGAACCCACGGATAATTCCTTTGTCGTACGAGAGTTGGCCGAAGGTGCCAACCATGACAAAGGCAACTGCAATTACAACAGTCAAGGTATTTCCCATCTAAAATAAATAATTGGTAGGCTCAAATATATTATTGAAATATGTATTTTTGGTGATGGGTATTCGGTTTATGCAATTCAGTTATCATTTGTTAAACTTCATAAATTTTGCAGCAATACTTCTCGTTCTCGGACTCCCTTACGCCTTGGGTTGAAAAGTCACTCTCCAAAAAGTGGAGGGACTACAAGAGTGACTTGAAGGCTAGTTTTTTTGACAAAGACCTCACAGAGGCGGATAATGCAGGGGCTGTGCCACCGAATGTGGAGCCTTCAGATTGGCAATTCCTTGTGCATTACTGGTGTTCGGCGGTCGGTCAGGTATTTACATTACTAACCAAAATTTGATGACTTTGTGGTTGTATGGCTACTCTAATTAAAGATGTTGTTAACTTCATTGTGGCATGTACAGAAAAGGGCGGAGGTGGGTGTTGCCAGTAGGTCAAAGCAGCTAGTGTTGCACACTGCTGGTACACAGAGCTTTGCTATGGTTCGGGAAGAATTGGTAAGCGCAATCAAATTGAACATTTTTGACTTACAGTTATTTGTTTATAAGCATTTCATCTTACTAATATATAGGAAGAAGATTTGGGGGGTCCTACGGAGTTTGGCGACATAGATTTTTTCGATGCCACCCACAAGTCGAAGGATGGGACGTATGCGAGTCCTGAGGCAGAACGGATTGTGGTAATTAGAAATTTACTACTATATATAGGCTATAGCAATGTTATTATTTATATATATCTTCAGTTGTGTTTACTTTTTGATGATCTCTTGCTGTTTTTGTAAATGGCTAATAATTTGTCGAAATCTCATCTGCTTTTAATTCTGATTGTTATGTCCTTTTACAGAATAACGCTCGGAAAAAGTTTGGTGAAATCTCTTCCGCTTCAGATTCTGACCCCACGACGGCATCCACAGATTTCCGTACCCGCCAGCGACTTGCCTTGACCGCAGTTAGGGGAAAGGAGAGGCATGGACGTGTCCGTGGTATGGGGCTAGGCCCAACCCCCTCGCGGTTATTCGGGCGGAGTGAATCTACTTCAAGTGGGTCTCAGGACGAGGAGATGACTTCATTAAAGGCACAAGTGGCACTCCTCCAAGAAAAAATGGCCCAGTTAATAGGGCAGCAATCTCAAAATTACCAAGTCTTTAAATTGGTAATTTTGAAGAGATTATAATTTTGAATGCATGAAAGACACGTATTAGTATTTGTGAGTCTGCATTGTGGCTGTCGTCTAGTGGCTGTCGTCTATGTTTCTTAATTGGGCTGTGATTAGAAAGAAAGGAATCGAGTGGAGATCTGGAAACCCATATAGATACATCTCGTTTATAATAATCTATTATTATTGTTGGACCAACCTCCTCTTGCTGTTGTAATTGATGTCTCTTTGTGTGAGTGTGTTGAAGAGAAAGAAGGGATGAGAGAGAGAGTTGAGGAAAATGCCTCTATGTTAGCCTGGTGTATCCTCATTCTCTACCATTCCTCTTTCTGGCTCCATTTATGGCTTCTATATTAAATTGGTTTCCTTCCACGATGACAGTTCCGTAAAACTACACTTGATATGAGCCATGTTCTTATTGTTCTTCAATAAAATTGGGAGTTTTGGTGATCCAAGTAGTGATCATAGCTGCACCCCACTGCATACTCACAAACACTAATACGTGTCGTTCATGCATTCTATGACCAACCCCACTTTGGCATATAGCATGCTTAGATGACATTCTAAGAAACCTGCACAAGGTTTGTTCTCACCCAATTCTTGTACAGATTTGGAGGATTTTGGTATACATACAGCATCCTTAGTTGAAAGTTAACCCATTTTGGTAAAAAAGCATGCTAAGATGACAATCAGATGTAGGAATTCAGCATCTTTGATAGTGAAAGAAAATGAAAATTTCCAGTATATAAGCATATATGTTTCTCTATTAATTCTTCATCCCAACTAAATCACTGATGTTTGTGGCTACTAAAGAAACCTGCACAAGGTTTGTTCTGACCAATTCTTGTACAGATTTTGGGAATTTTGAAGTTTTTAGATCCAGGATCACAAATTTTGATTGGGCTGTGATTGGATTGTTTAGTGACTGTCAAGAAGTGTTCTTAATTGGGCTGTGATTAGAAAGAGAGGAGTTGGAGTGGAGATCTGGAAACTCATATAGAGACATCTCGTTCATAATAATTTATTATTATTGCAGTTCTTGTCGCTCTTGTTGTTGTTGCTGATGTCTCTTTATGTGCGTTTGCTGAAGAGAAAGTAGGGATGAGAAAGATTTGAGGAAAATGCCGCAATGTTAGCCTGGTGTATCCTCATTCTCTACCATTCCTCTTTCTGGCTTCTATAAATGCCGGTTTCCTTCCACGATGACAGTTCCTTAAAACTACACTTGATATGAGCCCTATTCTTATTTTTCTTCAATAAAAATGGGAGTTTTGGTTATCCAACAAACATGTACCCACATACTTCCAAATGGCATTTTCTTTAGAAAGTTGGGCTCCAAAGAATCGATCTATGACTAGAATCTCCATTCAAAGCCCAATCAAAATTTGTCATCCTGGATCTAAAATCTTCTTTGAGCCACAAACATCAATGGTTTAGTTGGGATGAAGAATTAATAGAGAAACATATATGCTTATATACTGGAAATTTTCATTTTCTTTTACTGTGAAAGAAGCTGAATTCATGCATCTGATTGTCATCTTAGCGGGATTTTTTTACCAAAATGGGTTGACTGTCAACTAAGGATGCTGTATGTATACCAAAATCCTCCAAATCTGTACAAGAATTGGGTGAGAACAAACCTTGTGCAGGTTTCTTTTGTAGCCACAAACATCAATGGTTTAGTTGGGATGAAGAATTAATAGAGAAACATATATGCTTAGATACTGAAAATTTTCATTTTCTTTTACTGTTAAAGAAGACGAATTCATGCATCTGATTGTCATCTTAGCATGATTTTTTACTCAAAATGGGTTAACTGTCAACTGAGGATGCTGTATGTATACCAAAATCCTCCAAATCTGTACAAGAATTGGGTGAGGACAAACCTTATGCAGGTTTCTTTTGTAGCTACAAACATCAATGGTTTAGTTGGGATGAAGAATTAATAGAGAAACATATATGCTTATATACTGGAAATTTTCATTTCTTTTCACTGTCAAAGATGCTGAATTCATGAATCTAATTGTCATCTTATTGGGATTTTTTTACCAAAATGGGTTGACTGTCAACTAAGGATGCTGTATGTATACCAAAATCCTCCAAATCTGTACAAGAATTGGGTGAGAACAAACCTTGTGCAGGTTTCTTTTATAGCCACAAACATCAATGGTTTAGTTGGGATGAAGAATTAATAGAGAAACATATATGCTTATATACTGAAAATTTTCATTTTCTTTCACTATCAAAGATGCTGAATTCATGCATCTGATTGTCATTTTAGCATGATTTTTTTACCAAAATAGGTTAACTGTCAACTAAGGATGCTGTATGTATACCAAAATCCTCCAAATTAATCTGTACAAGAATTGGGTGAGAACAAACCTTGTGCAGGTTTCTTTTGTAGCCACAAACATCATGATTTAGTTGGGATGAAGAATTACTAGAGAAACATATATGCTTATATACTGGAAATTTTCATTTTCTTTCACTGTCAAAGATGCTGAATTCATGCATCTGATTGTCATTTTAGCATGATTTTTTTACCAAAATGGGTAAACTGTCAACTAAGGATGTTGTATGTATACCAAAATCCTCCAAATTAATCTGTACAAGAATTGAGTGAGAACAAACCTTGTGCAGGTTTCTTTTGTAGCCACAAACATCATGATTTAGTTGGGATGAAGAATTAATAGAGAAACATATATGCTTATATACTGGAAATTTTCATTTTTTTCACTGTCAAAGATGCTGAATTCATGCATCTGATTGTCATCTTAGCATGATTTTTTTACCAAAATGGGTTAACTGTCAACTAAGGATGCTGTATGTATACCAAAATCCTCCAAATTAATCTGTACAAGAATTGGGTGAGAACAAACCTTGTGCAGGTTTCTTTTGTAGCCACAAACATCATGATTTAGTTGGGATGAAGAATTAATAGAGAAACATATATGCTTATATACTGGAAATTTTCATTTTCTTTCACTATCAAAGATGCTGAATTCATGCATCTGATTGTCATCTTAGCATGATTTTTTTACCAAAATGGGTTAACTGTCAACTAAGGATGCTGTATGTATACCTAAATCCTCCAAATTAATCTGTACAAGAATTGGGTGAGAACAAACCTTGTGCAGGTTTCTTTTGTAGCCACAAACATAAATGGTTTAGTTGGGATGAAGAATTAATAGAGAAACATATATGCTTAGATACTGGAAATTTTCATTTTTTTTTACTGTTAAAGAAGCTGAATTCATGCATCTGATTGTCATCTTAGCATGATTTTTTTTACCAAAATGGGTTAACTGTCAACTAAGGACGGATGCTTTATGTATACCAAAATCCTCCAAATATGTACGAGAATGGGTGAGAACAAACCTCGTGCAGGTTTCTTTTGTAGCCATAAACATCATGCTTTAGTTGGGATGAAGAATTAATAGAGAAACATATATGCTTATATACTAGAAATTTTCATTGGGCTGTGATTGGATTGTTTAGTGGACGTCGTCTATGTTCTTAATTGGGCTGTGATTAGAAAGAGAGGGCTCGAGTGGAGATCTGGAAACCCATATAGAGACATCTCGTTTATAATAATTTATTATTATTATTGTTCTTGTCGCTCTTGCTGTTGTTGCTAATGTCTCTTTGTGTGCGTGTGCTGAAGGGAAAGAAGGGATGAGAGAGAGAGGAGGAAAATGCCGCTATGTTAGCCTGGTGTATCCTCATTCTATACCATTTTCTGTTTTCATTTCTGGCTTCTATATTTGGTTTCCTTCCACGATGACAGTTCCTTAAAACTACACTTGATATGAGCCCCTTCTTACTTTTCTTATTTTTCTTATATTTGATTTCCTTCCACGATGACAGTTTCATGGATTGTCTGAACAATCCACGAAAGACATGCTTAGATACTGGATTTTCATTTGTTTTATTATTTTAGATACTGGATATTCCCAATCAGAAGAGAATATAAAGGTTTTAAGTTAGATACTTGATTTTCATTTGTTTTGCTGTTTTAAATATATTCAAAAACAAAATTAAGTACTAGATTTTTAGCACTGCAATATAATTATTTTACCTCTCTATATATCATTAACAATTCCAATTTCAATTGGCACTTTGATCTTAGTTTTTATGAATTGGGTAGATCTTTTTGCAAGCTTAAAAAATATGTTTATTCTGTATTGTGGTCTACTGTTGAACTAAATTATTGTTTTTTTTCTTCATAGAGCGGTTTCCGAGATGAAGGAAATTCTGATGATCAAAACTGAAGCTACTCGAGGGGTATGAATCTGTGGTCGGCCTATCCATGATGTTGTTATATCCTCCTTGCTGTTGTTATGTCTTGTATTGTTGTTTTAAGTTTTCGTTGGGATATTTGGGATGTTCGTTACTGTATTTGTATTTGTTAATTATGACACTGTGTTAATTTTGTGGTGGATTTGGACGATGATATAACACGTGTGAAACTTTATTATCTTGAATTCTTGAGTTTGGTTGTGATTTGCTCATTAATATGCCTGAAATTGGTTGAATCAGTTGTGAATTAGTTTACAGGTTTTTTAAATGAAATTGTGAATTGAAATCGAATGGAAAACTGAAACAGGAAAATCAAACAGGCATACACTGGCGTATGAAATTGTGAAATGAAATCGAATGGAAAACTGGAGCAGGAAAAACAAACGGGCATACACCGGCGTTTCATTAAACGCCGGTGTATCTAATTGTTTAGTTGAAAATTTCGTTAGAGAGGCATTTCCACACACGCCGGTGTACCCGTAAGTTGCAACAGTCCTAAGAAACACCGGCGTTTTATCAAACGCCGGTGAATATCTCTATAGCGGCGTTTTGCGACACGCCGGTGTTCGTATGTAGGGAAAGAAGGGCACTCAGAAACAAGCATATACCGGCGTTCTATGACCGCCGGTAAATATTACACATTCACCGGTGTTTGTACAATCGCCGGTGAAAAGCTATATATCGGCGGTATGTGACCGCCGGTGAATGTATATTGGGGAAAGAACGGCACCCAGAAATTGCCATATACCAGCGTTTGTCTGGCCGCCGGTTTATTTCGAAGATATACCGGCGTCCAGTAGAAACGCCGGTGAATACGCCTATCTTTCCGCGACGCTCGATTCGGCGGTATTTGCACCGGCATTTTTATAAACGCTGGTGAATGTTTCACCGGCGTAAAAAACCGCCGGTGTAGGTCTAAAAAAATGCCGACGAATCGCTTCTGTGTTGTAGTGATTCATAATTGAGTTTCTTAAACAGGAAGATCAAATACCAAGGAAAAATTAAGATCAAAAGAAACCCTAAATTTCATTAAACAAGAAACCCTAAATTTCTTCAATTAATTCAGCAAAGATGGCTCTGATACCAATTGTTGGATTTTTATATACACTTAAGAACATGCATAAAACATTAATAACAACCTAAAACATGTTTCTATAAATATAGATCTTAATCATGTTGCAAAAGTGCGTTAATATATAATCCTAAATCATGAAACTGTAGATCTTTGCTAAATCAAAAGAAGAAGAACATTAAAAACGGAAGCACTAACCTGAAGCCGTTGATAGAGATTGCGTAGAGAGTTTGGATCTTCCTATGTGATACGCACTTCTATGAGAGGCAGTCTTTCTCTATTCTTCTGTTGATGGGATGACAGATGGAATAAGAAGATGCATATATATAGGGGACCATAACCCTAATTGATAATTATTGATTTCCAATTTTGCCCATCACAAAATAAGAAATTTACTTTACGGTCTCTACACGTGTTATATCACACTTTAAATTATATGCTTTTAACCCATTACTTAATCTTGATTAGATCACTTTAATTTGGGTTAAACTTTTAGAATAGCAATTATACATTTAGTTACATATGTGAGCCCACATAGATTATTTTCCAACAGAATCGACTTGAAACTTCCTTAACAAAGAGATTATTATTAACTTATGGTTGGGAGATTAAACAACCACTGCAGCTATCAATATCATCGTAAAACCTTAATTTCTATTTAAATGAGAAAAATAGTTGCAGGAGCTTTCCCATCTTTCGATTCAAAAAATTCACCTTCGCATGTTCTTTTCAAATTAGTGTTTCATTATCTCTAAAAAGAAAGACTTTTCCATCTCTTTCGTCAAAGCACCCCAATTTAAAATATCCTTTTGCTAAAAAAGGACCCTGAATAGTGCAACTTATTACTGGGAATGGATAAACTATCAATTACACATCTAATTCAAAGAAATCATTGAATAATCTCAATTTGCCCCAAAATTTCAAGAGTAAAAATATCATTGAAACAAAGTTTGAAAATATATTATAAGATAGAAAGAGGAGGAGGAGAGAAACGCTAAGATGTGAGGGAAAGAGGAGGAGGGCAACGAGGATGGCAGGTGTGTGCGCTACAAACTTTTTCAGTAAATGGCCATTGAGAAAATATAACAAACAGTTTGTGCGCACTACAAAACCCATTAAAAAAACTCTTACGGGTAACACTTGTTAACAAAACTTCTTCTTTTTCATATATTTTCCATCATGTAATGTTTTACGCTATCTTTATTTTAAATCAAATATCGAAATAACTGAAATTAAATTCCAAAAAGATCATACCTTGGAGGATTAGCCGATTAGGATTCATGTCCAATGTTGCACCAGGCCCATCAATGTCACCATCGCCAAATCTGTTGAAAATTTTGACAAATCAACAAAAAGGTACCATTAAAAAATATTCATCTATGTAAACATTAAAACCATAAGAACTTACAAGATTTTTCTGTGTGATCGCGAAACCCCTAGAAGAAGATCCCTAGTTTTCAATTGATTCTAAGACCCTCTTTTTTATAAGGGATTTTGACTCTAGTTTTCAACTGGCTACAAAACTTTATTTAGGCTCGATTATACAAAAAGATGGGGAGATTTGTGAAGATGTTATACATAGGATCTAAGAAGGGTGGCTTAAGTGGAGAAGTTCTATTGGTGTTTTGTGTGATAAACGTATACTTTTGAAGTTAAAGAAAAAATTTTATAGGACGGTTGTTAGACCAGCAATGATGTATGGAGCAGAGTGTTGGGCAATAAAGAAACAACATGTCCAAAAAATGAGTGTAGCGGCGATGCGGATGCTAAGATTGAATGTGTGGTAAAACAAGGAAAGATAGAATTAGAAACGAGCATATACGAGACATGAAAAAGGTAGCTCCAATCTAGGATAAGTTAAGCGAGAATCACCTCAGATGGTTTGGACATGTCACACGTAGACCTAGTAGTGCCCCCGTTAGAAAGAATGATTTGATAAGTATTGAGGGTAAAGTTAGGGGTAGAGGAAAACCTAAACTAACTTGGGTGGAAACGGTGAAAACATATATAATAGCTTGTGACCTTACAGAAGATATTGTGCAAAATCGAGCAGAATGGAAAATCAAGATTCTTGTAGCAGAACCCAACTAGTTGGGAAAAAGGCCTTGTTGTTGTTGTAGTTTTCAATTGATCTTCAAAACCCTAATTTCGAAGTGGAACTACAATTTTTGACTGTTTGGAGAAAGAGAGAGCAACGGGGGGAGAGAGAGAGAGAAGGATTTGGAAGTGGATATTAAGAATTCTATTTGAGGAATTTGTATGATCGAGATTAGATCTAAAAATAGAATGTGTGGTTCAGATCTGAATTATTTTAGGGATTTGTATGGTCTAGATAAGATCTAAGATAAAATAAGAATTAGATGTGTGGTCTAGATATGTTCTAGACAGATTTATTATTGCTTTGATAATAGAATAGATACTAGTAATTTATACTTCCGATGCACGTCTTAATAAATATAGTTTTTTTTAAAAGTAAAAATTCAGACATAGTCTGGACTTGAACCTAAGACCTCCTTTATAATAGTTATGCACGTGCGTTACACGCGTTGATAGATTTACAAATGATAACTTATCTTCTCCCATTATAATATTAGAGATTAGAGATATACAGAATACTTGCAAAAGAAGTATATATAAAGAAGGAAATAAATACAAGAGGTAAAGATAATTAAAGAATTAAATATGGGTAATTTTAACAAACTCCCTAATGTTTTTCATTTAAATCAAGAAATCCCTGACATTATTTTTTGCGCACTAATCCCCCTCTCCTCCAATATTAAGTTTTCAATATTCCGTTCAAACCCAACTGTAAAATGTCTAATTTGCCGCTTTCTTTAAACTTTAAAACTATGCTGCTTTTCTCATTCTTCTCATTTTCTTTTCAAACTGCCAAACCCTAGATCCAGGAGAACTAAGTGCACTAGATCGAGGGGAACATTTTTTCCCATCACTTTTCAAACTACGAAGGTGAATCAGTCGTTTGTTATCCAGATTCTGGGGCTTAAACATTAAAATAATAAGCAGGGGTAAAAAGATAATTTCACAAAGTTCAATTCACAGAATTTTAACGGTAGAGGAAGTTTAGTGAGTCAAAAATAACATTGGGGGCTTTCTTGATTTAAATGGGAAACATTAGGGGGTTTCTAAAATTTTTCCCAATTAAATATCTAATATGAGTTCATTGTTGCGCTCTGATTTCTGTACGTTGAAAATTCGTGACACATCGAGAATCTTTTACTTCAGTTGAGTACATAACTGTTGACCCTAAGTTTGGTGTGTACAAAACGTACTATTGAGACTAATATTATTGAGTTTAGATATACATTTCTATAGGAATTTGAAATTCAAACAAAGTGCTAAAAGAGATTTGAAATCAAAATAAAGAAAATATCAAGAAAGATTGCAAATATCAAAAGGATTTCACTCAGAAACATGTGCTTTAATTCCTCAAGAAATCCAACAAATATTGTATATTTATATGAGGAAATACCATGCAAAGAATCGTTGATTGAATAATTTGTTATGGAAGGAATATAAAGTGAATTTACCGAATAAAATCCGATCCGGCAAATTAGCGGTTGACCGCACATATGTTCACACAATATAGTGCAAAATTGAGTCAGTCGACCAACCACCTCTCAGTATTCAGGGAGAGGAGGAAGGCCGACTATTCATAAAAGCGGTCGACTGATACTTGTGCAGAACCGATTATTTTTTTAATATCTTTTTCACTTTTTCGGAAAGATATAATTCTTCAGCATATAAATAGAGGTGAATCCACTGAATATTCACTTCTTTCAACTATTATTCTTCTGAAATATTCAATCAACAATCTAAGAGTATGCGCTTTTATTGTTATCTTAGTCGAGATTGACATAGATCTTGCTCAAATTCTTTTCTTTTCGCTTCGGCAATTTTACGAAGCTTATTCATAGAAGTCATATGTGTGTAATAGGACTCTCGGTTTGAATACCGAGAACTCACTGTACGGGATTTTGAGTATAGTGGAAGGCTTGTGGTGGAGAATTGCTACAAGTAGGAGGTGTGGACGTACACTTAGGGGTCAAACCACGTTATATCGCTGTGTCCTTCGTACTTTCTTTGTTTGCTTTCTCTAACTATCTCCCTACTTTATGCATTTATTTAAAGTTTTTAATTTCTGCACAATCACTTGGATGCTCCACAATACTCGAGTCCCCGCTCCCACGATCAGAAGGTCCTGCAAAACTACCAACTGTGGGCACGTTAGTTGTGCAACTAATACAAGGAAGATGATAACATCGATCTCTAACTTTCTCAACATTCAAATTAATGTCAAACAATGTGTGTATTTATGAGTATGTATTCTAGATATGTCAGTATATACCATTACCCTAGAAGTCTAATGCACAGAAATGTCTACGAATGCTCTTGTCTAATGCACGCTTGTCTAGAACCTTATGCTACCCATATAACATACTTTTCGAATGCAAGCTACTATTGTTCTCCTTCTTATAGGGTCCGATCCCTCACGATGTCAACCTACTCATGTATTCTTCTCTGTTCCTGACATTTATCTAGTGACTGATAATATTGTAGCTACTGTAGTCGGACTGTTGTCATTTCACTCCGCCCCAGAAGGTTGCTACTGTAGTCAGATTGTAGTCATTTAACTTTGCTCGGGCCCTGCGGTCTTTCTCCGCTCCATACCTTACCAAAATCTATTATGAATGTAAAAGCGACCCTACAGGCCTTCCCCTACTTGCTGAGAGGCCCAAAGTTCAACTCTGACTCCCCATTCGTATTCGATAACATAGAACATCCATGGACACTTAAAGGTCCATCACCTAAGTTTCGACAAGAGCATTACGGCCTATACAACCACCTACCACCTTTATCAGATAATGTCATACGTGTTCCCTTGACAGGTGAATATAACTCCTAACTAGTGTCTGACCTTAATCATTAAGAACACGACCTAAACCTAGCATCATCCTACTGGAACTTACATGGCTGCTGGTACCATGGGCCTTGCTCAGCCTCTAGAATCCACACACTGTAGGTTATAGCATTAAACTAGGAACTAAGATAACCCTATGAAAACCTCATCTCTTTCTAGTTAGCAATGGGAATTAGGGGGTATTAGTTACTATAGAATTGCTAGTTTGAATCTTTATTATTTTGGATTTCACTCAGTTCCATAGAATCTATTCTATGTATTATCACGTCACTCACAGAGTCATGTATAATTTCTTGGTCTCACAACTTGTTAATAATTCACTAATTCAACATGATCTGTCACCACACTTCTAAATCCTTAATGAATTGTAACAACTAACTTGAATCATTCACACTAGTTCCCAAGTTATAAAGAACCGATCTAGGCAATTAAATTCGTACTTGGGTTGAGACCTAGCTTAACCACTTCATGAACTTAACCCGGACTTATCCAAATCCAATCCTAACCCGACTAGAGCCCAAACAGGACCCACACACAGCCTAGACAGGACCTAAGCCCTGTCCAATAGGGTCCTAAAAATCGAGCCCAAAAGCCCTCCATCTGAGCCCAAATTTGGGCTGGATTTGAGCCCAATCAAGGCCCAAATTGCATTCTATCCTTGCCCAATTTAACATTCACTCTATCCTTACAAACAACCCCCCAAAAATAGCATCTCCTTAAATAGAGACTGAACAACCCCCCAAAAATAGCATGTCCAGCAGTCATAACATTGTTGATTTGGGCTTTTTTGGAACCCAATTCAAGAGCTATATAATCTTTAACATATATTTTTTGGAACCCGCTCCAAAAGGCGGTATTTATTACCTTTAAAAATAGTAACAAAACAACTCAAATAGTGGATGTTTATCCTCATATAACAGCGAGCATTTTCCACCACGATTCATTGTGTTTTACCAATATTATTAGTCCAACTAATGTGATAACCGATTACCATTGATACTAGGACCTAACAAGGTTCTAATAAGCCATAAAACAAAATTAAAACAACAAATCATCTTCACAATATTAATGCAACTGATGCATTCATTCAAATCAAAAAGACTAATTTCTGTCTCTACTTAGCAATTAGTTCAACTAACACGCTTTCTATGGTCTCTCATTAATCATAGTAGAATATCAATTCATTAATCAATTAGAAATCCTATTATGTCACTATCTCTATTACAGCGGTGATTTATAAGAAAGCAAAGAACACCCACCATATAGATCTTGAAACTTGATGCTCCTATAATTGTTAAGCCTCCAACGCCTATTACTTGCTCCAAGCTAGCTCTCCTTAGGGAAACTGATGGTATTATTTCTAAGTGTACAAAATCGCAACAAGTAGTATAATTTAAGTGAAAAGAGTGTGGAACCCATAAGGACTAATTATTTTATTGAGTACCAAAATTGGCTAGATTAACTACTATTTGGAAAACCGAAAATATGATTAAAATAGCAACTAAACTAAATTAAACTAGAGAACTAACTAAACTAATTAAAAAGAATGAAAATATGAAATTTTGTTGTTTATTAATAGCAAAACTAATTCTAGGGCTTTTGATTTCACCTATTTAATCTCACACAATTCATAATTCCATGTCACAAGACAATTTTACTTTTCCAAGTCGTAGACCAAAAATTCCTATATTATTCAATATTCTCTCTTAAGCAATATCAAAAATATTCTCCACTAATTATTTTTCATAGTTCATGCACAAATTACTAACTGAAAATTCATTAAGATATATGGATTTCTTAACGGTCACATTAACAGCGGTTCGCTCTTATAATGGTGTTTAATTTTATTAATTCAAAATCACAAATTACCAGTTCGATCTCTCTTTGATTTAATAAATTATACAAAATTTGGCCAAACAATTGTAAGCATTAAGAACAAAAATCAAACACACAACCATGAAAAAATACAAAAATAATATGAAATTAAAATTGTGTTATCAAAACTAGGCTACATCAAAACCCTAGAAAAATAAAATTAGTTCATAATAAATTTGCAACTAACAAACATGTTCTTTGATTACATAATAAAAATTAGAGGAGAAAAAGAAAAACTCGTTTTTGCCGAAGAATCCACGCCTCGAAGCCTCGAAACGTGCGCCTTCTTTTCCTTCTTCTTTCATGCCGCCCAGCAGTGCCACCCTTCTTAATATATATATAGGGTAAAAGGGATATGAGCAACTTGCTCATTTAGTAAATGAGCAATTGATTATGTGACATGCATGTGATACATTGGACAACTAATCCTTTTAAGGCTTTTCCAATCATATGTATGCCACATCATCAATTGCTTATTTACTAAATAAGCAAGTTGCTTATACCTTTTTCCCATATATATATATATATATATATATATATATATATATATATATATATTATTTTTTTCCTTTTCTGATCTGGAGCCGCTCCCACCTACCTCCTCAGAGCCGCCCTCTGGCTTCGTCTCTTTCTTTATATGCAAGTATATATATGGGGTAGTAAACAGTAGGGTTAGGTTTTAAAAAAATATAGAATCAGGATTAGTTACTAATTAATTAATTTAAATCATAGAATAATCTATTAGATTATAATTAATCATTTACTAATTAATCAAATTCCACCACTATTTATTTTTTAATATTTTACTCCACAATTTCGATCCACCCCCTAGTTGACCGTAATATATATTTTTTATTCATTCTTCAAAGATCCAATTTGTAAAAGCATGTATTTGAGTGCTCAAATTTTCTAGAAATCTTCACATAAAATAAATTTGAATTTTAAAATCTTTATCCTTGTTATTATATTTTGTTTTCTTTGATTTTTACCAAAATTCATATCTTTTTGCACTTATTAATCTCATTCCTACGAAATCAAATAAATAAATAAAAATAAGTAGAAATAAGATAAATGGTAAAGAAATCAACGAGAACTCACAATTTTTATACATAAAAGAGTCCTAAAAATTATATAAAAATTTCACCTATCAGAAACAAAGGCTGCAAAAATGGGGTAATGGATTGGCTCGCAAGCCCTATATATAGGTCGGCTGGGCTTATGGGAAGAGGTGGGGTTTTGTATGAAGTTCCAATGCAACAATCATCTCTTGCATTCATGCAACTCATTCTCCACACCAATAAATACTTGACTTCTAGGAATCTCAACCTTGCCCTCAAAATGGCCAGCCAAGTACTTGTTTTCACCTTGTGCTACTTTGTACAAAGTGATCACACACAACTGATATAAGTTGGAGATGAGTCGGTAAGCTATTCTAGACTTGGTTCCACCATTTGTTTCAGCCTAACTTCGGTTCAGCCCCCAAACACCACTACTTATCTTATAGGCATAGTAGTCATTTTCTATTTTGAGGGGTATTATATTCACATTTATTACTTGGGTTTTCTTTTCTGTAGACACCAATCAAAAATTTCAATATTGTGTGTTTATCAAATTTGTGAGTGGTGTATATACAAAAAATCATTATTTCATTCCATATTGTAACACCCCGACCCCAAGCTCAGATAATTTATACAATTTATCAGAAAAATTATTTATAGTATAGTACAACTGTCCACCACAGGCTGCCTCTCAAAAGGTGGTTAGCCGGATTGGTGACTCTTGATCATAGGCTATATTATTTATATTTAATTAATCTATGTGTTCCCGATGTGGGACTAATCCCACACTCTCTCTTCCGGTTCTCTCTCTCTCTCTACATGTACAACTGAAGCCCTATGGGTCCCTTCCACGTCAGCCAGACCAAAGACACAGCAAAGTTGTCTTCATCTCAACTCGGGTGGGACCCCCCCTCTGCTGACGTCATCATGATGTCAGCCCACACACAGCACACCTCTGTTGTTTCCAAATTGTGGGTCCCCCCATCTTCACTATTCACTTTTATTTACATTTATGCCATTAACTTTATTATTATTATTATATATATACTATATTTGAAATTACGAGGTGTTACATACACTCCCCCCCCCCCTCTTCAAAAATCAGCGTCCTCGCTGAGCACGGGGCATGCACAATCTAGTGCAAGATCTACTTTGTAGCTGATGTGGAGCATCTGCTCTTATATCCGCCCGATTAATCATGATCTCGGAATTCACCACCAGATTAATTATAATCCTGAATTTAATTGAGCTGCCCTCCTATCCGCCCGACTAATAATGATCCCGAAATCCACCACTCGATCAATCACAGTCCCAGATTTAATTGAGGGCTCACCACAGTCCTGGAATCCACCGCCCGACTAGGTCTATATTCCCGGAATCCACCGCCCGACTATATAGACATGCCCCACACTCGATGTCGAAAGTTAGCTTTAATACCATTTGTAACGCCCCTGCCCCGAACTCAGACAATTTATATAATTTATCAGATAAATTATTTATAGTATATTACAACTGCCCACCACAGACTGCCTCTCAAAAGGTGGTTAACCGGATTGGTGACTCTTAATCATAGGCTATATTATTTATAGTTATTTAATCTATATGTATTCCCGATGTGGGACTAATCCCACACTTTCTCTCCCGGTTCTCTCTCTGCATGTACAACTGAAGCCATGTGGGCCCCCTCCACGTTAGCAAGACCAAAAACACAGCAAAGCTGTCTTCATCTCAACCCAGGTGGGACCCCCCTCTGCTGGCGTCATCATGACGTCAGCCCACACACAACACGCCTCTGCTGTTTCCAAATCGTGGGTCCCTCCATCTTCACTATTCACTTTTATTTACATTTAGGCCATCAATATTTTTATTTTATATATATATATATATATATATATATATATATATACTATATTTGAAATTACGGGGTGTTACATACCCCCCCCCCCCCCACTTTAGAAATCAGCGTCCTCGCTGAGCACGGGGCATACACATCTAGTGCAGGATCTACTTTGTAACTGATGTGGAGCATCTTCTCTTCTATCTGCCCGATTAATCATGATCACAAAATTCACCGCTCGATCAATCATAATCCCGGATTTAATTGAGCTACCCTCCTATCCGCCCGACCAATCATGATCCCGGAATCCAGCGCCCGATCAATCACAGTCCCGAATTTAATTGAGGGCTCACCACATTCCCGAAATCCACCGCTTGACTTGGTCTATAGTCCCGAAATCCACCGCCTGACTATATAGACATGCCCCACACTCGGTGTCGAAAGTCAGTTCTGATACCATTTGTAATGCCCCTGCCCCAAGCTCAGACAATTTATACAATTTATCAGATAAATTATTTATAGTATAGTACAACTACCCACCACAGACTACCTCTCAAAATGTGGTTAACCGGATTAATGACTCTTGATCATAGGCTATATTATTTATAGTTATTTAATCTATATGTATTCCCGATGTGGGACTAATCCCACACACTCTCTCCCGGTTCTCCCTTTCTCTGCATGTACAACTGAAGCCCTGTGGGCCCCCTCCACGTCAGCAAGACCAAAGACACAGCAAAGTTGTCTTCATCTCAACCCGGGTGGGACCCCCCTCTGCTGACGTCATCCCACACACAGCACGCATCTGCTATTTCTAAATCGTGGGTCCCCCCATCTTCACTATTCACTTTTATTTACATTTATGCCATCAATTTTTTATTTTATATATATATATATACTAGATTTTCCCGTCGGCACGTTCCAACGGCACGTCTTCAGAACGATACAACATTTGAAAAGCCTTGTAAATCAACAATTAAGTAGCTCAAGTTTGAATAGTATGATAATAATTAGTTGTAAATAAAAATCCATGTTTCTATATATATATACTAGTTAAAATTTTCCGTGCACCAAGTGCACGTTGCGTGGTGGACTCGTTAGTTGAATATTAAATAATGTTATATGCATATCAATTATAGAATAAATTTCATTAAGAAGAATATTTTATTATCATTATATATTAATTATGTACACAACATAATTAAAATTTTAATATTAAAGAATCTAAATATTATATATAGTCTTGCGTAAATACAAAATAACATGTAAATAATTGTCTAATCTAAAACATAGAAGATATTTAAAAAAATATTAAAAAAGAACAAATTAGTCAATCTTAAACTCATATCATCTTATTTTTCATAAGATCAATCATCATTTTTTTACTTTTAACTTTCTTGAACTTAAAATTGCTCGTAACTTCTTATTCATCCTTTTTTATTCTGTATCTAGCCAATGTTCTTGCTGTTGTTCTTCCATGCGTGACATACTATGATTTGAGATAAAAATTCTCCAATGCATTTCTTGATCTTTTAATTACTTCTTCAACATTTTTCCCCTGCATATAGAATTAAGTAATTAGTTCTTGATTATTTTTAAAATTATGGAAATAACATATTATACCGTATTCTTAATATGTTCCAGAACTTTTACGAAATAGCTAATGATGCATCTTGTTTTCTCATAAAATAAAGTAAATTCTGATTATTTTGATTACATATGTGAAATAATTTATTCCTAACTAATAATCCTTATTATATTTGACTGAAGAATGGAAAAAGAAAAAATTAACAATATGGTGTTTTATATACATTGGCTGATATAACAAAGCTTCAACCCCATTGGTAAAAGAAATGTCATTAAATTGTAATACTTGACCTTCTATTTTGCACCCAGCTGAATGCAGCATTGCATATGAAATGAAATGAGAATTTACCTCCAATATTCACAGAAAAAGTAACAGAACCTTCTAGCATTAAAAGATCATATAATCAATCATACGTCTTCAAAACTCTTAATATGAGTGCAAAAGAATGTCATTTGGAAAAGAAAATCTTAGGAGGGTATCTTCTGTAAAAAACCTTAGTAAAATAAAGTCTAAACATTGACATATTTGAGCATCATATGCAAATTCCTACTATCTAAATTTATAAATAGTACACACAATGTGTAAGATTTAACAATCATATCACAAGTCTCAATGTTATGAAGAGCATCAGATTTCATAAAAGATATTACCATAGCGATGTTTCAAAAAGATAATCAAATAAGATGATAATATAATTTAAGCAGAGAATGAACAAAAATTAAACTCAACTGGACCAGTTATTGCTTGAAGAGTTATTATATATTTCATAGTGCAAACCGAAAAATCTATTCATTATTAAGGTTTAGCATTGCTCTTTCTTATACTGATGTTGTGCAACTTCCTAGTTTATATTTTTGATTGTTTGATAGTTTTTTTTTCTCCCATTGGTAAAAGTAATGTCCTTAAATTGTAATACTTGACCTTCCATTTTGCAACCATCATATGAAATGAACTGAGATTTACCCCCAATATTCACTGTAAAAAGTAACAAAACCTTCTGGCAGTATAAGATCATATAATCAATCATCTTTCTATAAAGATCTTAGTATAAGAGCAAAAGAATGTCATATGGAAAAGAAAATATTAAGAGGATATATTCTGTATAAAAAACTTTAGTCAAATAAAGTCTAAACATTGACATCTTTGAGCATCATATTCTAAGTCCTACTATCTGAAGTAATAAATAATACATACAATGTGTAAGATTTTCAATTAAGAATCATATGACAGGTCTCAATATTATGAGTAGCTAGCAAATTTCATAGAAGTTATTTCCATAACGATGTTTCAAAAAGATAATCAAATAATATGATAATATAATTTAAGCAGAGAATGAACTAAAATTAAACTCGACATTCTCAACTGAATCAGTTATTGCTTGAAGAGTTATTATACATTTCATAGTGCAAGCAAAAAAACCTATTCATTATTAAGGTTTAGCATTGCTCTTTCTTAGACTGATATTGTCCACAATAGCATGACTAATAGATCGTTCACTTGATATTCAGAAGTGGTCAACTTTAACCATCTTGTCTGGCAATCATATAATAAGATATGCAGTGATATCTTTTGATTTTTGAATCCCTTCATTTCATTCATAATTTTCAGAATAATGGTAAAAATCTTTTATGGTTGTTATCCCCACAACCTTCACCAATCCTCTCGAACTAATCTAAGAAAATTGAGCTGCTTGTTGTCCAATTTAAAAATTTCTTCACATAAAAAAGCTTCAATTCCAAACTTGTGCTCATTTAAATGGATTGAATGGGGGGTATATTCAGATTTTTTGTATCTGAAATTTCTAAACTAAGTTTGGTGGGTGAAGAGCATCCCCAGTCGCATGGTATATTTGCATATTATGCATTTCATAGCATTTTTTGTGCTGCAATCGTGTGCTATTTATTCATTTTATCCCAATCTCGCTATAGTATATTGCTATATATGAGAGAGGATATAGCAATAAGCATGTTATATAGGAAGAAATGTCAAGTTTCATACGAAATATTTTATATTATTTTTAATCCATCGGACGAAACTTCAAGTTCGTCGGAAGACCTTTGTGAATTAAAAGAAAAATCCCGGACATATGTGTTAAATTAGTTAATTAGTTTAGGAGGATAATTGTTTAGTTAATTAATTAAACTTACTTACCTAATTAGGCTACTTAATCATCAAGTTCGGTGGATTAATCATGAGTTAGTCGATGTCAGCAAGGAGACTTTGCTTTTTTGCAAAAAAGTCCGGACAATTCAAAAAATATATTTTTTAATTTGTTTTTTGTTCCGACAAAACGTCAAGTTTCGTCTGTTCTATTTTTCCTCCACTTTGTGATGAATTGCTCTTTCTATTTATGTATTTTGCTATTTTTTAGCTTAACCACTGTGGATGCTCTAAGAAATGCCCTGAATGGACAATGTGCCATTTTAATATAAACAATGCATACCGATTCTATATATATATTTTGTTATTATGCAAACATTTGATTAAAGCACTTTTTCGAATAAAAAATTAAAAATCTTACTGCATAACCTAGTCGTCTTTCTCACGTTCACTTCAAATTTCTCGCAGCATCTAACTTCAACCCACTTCCCATTTGAGGAGACCAACCAGTTCCTTGATGCACCAAAAACTTCTCATGCATGGTTTGGTTTTTCTATAATCATTTCAAATTAATTTATTAACTACTTATTAGGATTCTCACCAAAAAAATAAAAATAAATACTGATTAGGATAAGATATAAAGAAATGCAAAAGGAATTTATTTTTTATAGAACTATAGTAAAAGCTAACCGCTCTTACCAATCTATAAATCTAGTTTGAAGATTCTCAACTTTTTGTAAGATATTTGAGTATATTACAAAGCACAATAAAGAAGACTAACTTAATAGATTATATAGAGAAAAACCCTATAACCGAAAGTTAGAGAAACCAAAAATTTTAGACTTTTACTTGTAAGCAAGGATTTACTGGATTAACCTGTATGTTTTGGTTCCTCTATTTCAGAATGGCTTGGGGGAGTGACATTGATGACCTTTTCATCCATCCTGATGTTAGCTGTGGGTGATCCCCTGAGGATTAAAACATGTCTGACAGTTTGGTGAGTTTTGACGATGAAAATTTAGTTTTAGGGCTTGAGTTTTGAAGGGAAAGTGAAGGCATGGAGAAGATCCTGCTAGGATTCACCATGGAGATGAGGGGAAAGGAAAAGCGATTTGCACTTTGTAGTCAGAATAGAATTCAAGGATCGACTCCCCATCTCCTTTTTCAAAGAAATGTAAAAGTAAGAAATCACACGTTGGCATGGATAAATTTTTTTATAAAAAAAATGATGGTTGATTCTTGGAAAAATCTTACTATAATTTTTTTTGACTACTAAGTTGTTTTATATACTTGTTTATGTGATTTGTAGCTCAAGATGCCATTACATTTCTACTTCTAATGATACAATATTATCATGCTTGAAAACACGATAACCATTTTGTAACCCATTCTCTATTATATATATTGTTATAATGATTCATAGTTCATAAGTACAGTATGGTTTTGAACAGAATGGGTGCAACAATGTGACATGAGTTTAGGCTCTCCACAACTTTATATTATAATGAAATAACATCTTATTAGACAATGATAAATTTGTACTTATATAGTGCATACCTTCAGCCTTTCCCAGTTTGCAAGATATGCATTGAACTTTAAAGCCTCCCTCTAAAATTCAGATGGGCATACTTCATCACTAATGTCATGAATAAGGATGATAGACAACTTCATTAACTATAAGAAAGGAAAATAATTAGTCTTTAAACTGCATAATACTATCACACATAGTAAACTTATCAAGAAGCCTAGCTTACCTGAAACTCACTTGTTTGGATAAAAACAAGCATCTTGTCTAGCAGATCAACTCCAGGATATATGTAAGTCTCACTTAAATTTTTTTTTGCTTCAGGTATTGAGGAAGTTGCCTCACATTCTTCTTGCATCGTCTCTAAGGGAAAAAAAACCAAGGCTTGAGTGATCGGCTGAACCTATTAGTTTTTTTTTTGGGAAGAAAAGAAAGAATAAGTTATGCAAATATCTGCCCAGGGTTCTTTTCTCCAGCATTCCTAATGAACAATGCCTCCTCAAATGATAAAATCTAAGAAAGGTACCAAACAAACACATTCTGGCAGAAGATCAAACAGTTGGTAGGAAAAACCTCAAAACCCTTAATTAATAATTAAATTTATAAAAACCTCTATGAAGTTTTCAGCATCTAAAACAAAGAAATATGTCATATAGCAGAAACTGTAATTTCCGAAGCAAATGGCTAAGTCATAGTAAGTAAGGCAGTAAGATAACACGCAAAGCAAATCGCTGTTCATAGTAAGGCATGTAAAGGTAAAGTAGTATTTTGGAAACGATTCTCATCTAATCACAATACACAAAACATGTGAGTGGTCTCTTCTCTATAATTCATAATGAACAACCCAAATGACAAAATTCAACAAACCTAGCAGATAAACACAGCCAGTCATTAGATCAAACAGTTGGCACGCAGAAATTCAAAACCCTAAATTAAATATTAAATTTATAAATACAGTTCCTCATCTTCACCTCATCTTAGGAGATTAACCCAAACCTGCATATTACAATAATCAAATACCTGCAGTAAAAAATAAAGTGCATGATTAAAAAGCAATAAAAAAAATTGAAAAATTAAAACCAGGGTGTCTTTCATTTAGGACTTACTGCCTTGAGTTCTCTGTGATGTGGAAGGTGGAGAGTAGACATTGACTCCATTAGCGGAGTTAAAGGAACCCCAATGTCAAAAAACCTGAAACAAATTTACTTAGTATATGGCATTTTACAAATATATCTGAAAGTCTCTGCCAACAATCCTAGTGGCTCCATCTTTGTCTCAACAAAATAAGCTCTTCCTAAAAGGCAGTAAAGGCATGGGGAGGGGCGTCGGGATTGAGAATTGAATTGGGATTAGGGTTTGGGTTTTGAGAGATTGAGAGAGATCAAGATTTTTTGGAGAGATCGGGAGAGATGAGATTGGAGTGATTATGGTTTGGGTTTTGATTGGGATTTTGGGGGGAGAGTTTGGAAGAGAAGAGATTGGAAGGGATGGGTATTAGTGATTTTAATTAGAAAAAAATAAATATGAGGATTTTGGATGGTCGAGATTTAATCAAGAAATATCAGATCTATGGTCCAGATACGCTCTGGACAGATTTATTGTGGCTTTTATAATAAAAATAAATAGATAGATAGATTGAGGAGAGATCGGGAAAGATGAGATTGGAACGATTATGGTTTGGGTTTTGATCGGGATTTTGGGGGGAGAGATCGGAAGAGAAGAGATTGGAAGGGATGGGTATTAGTGATTTTAATTAGAAAAAAATAAATAAATATGAGGATTTTGAATGGTCGAGATTTAATCAAGAAATATCAGTTCTACGGTCCAGATACGCTCTGGACAGATTTATTGTGACTTTTATAATAGTAATAGATATATAGAACTGATCATGTGCGAACTGGCTCGCACTTAATCTGTAGCGAACTTCGCCAATAGCCGTTGGATCTGCAATTTGATCATGGGATTGATCCAATGGATTGAATTTCTTCCGCTCATCTCACTTTTACGTTGGGGTAGTTGAGTCATTTCTCTCTTTCATCTCTCTCCTTCTCTCTCCATAACTCTCTTCTCCTATCTCTCTTTCCAGACCCTGAATCAATCGAACCCTGGATCTGCTGCCTCGACTCTCTCTCTCTCTCCCACTTCGACCTTCGAAATCGAATAGGCCTTCGATTTCCTCTGAAGCTTCCATCGACCTTCGAAATCCCCCTTCTACCTATTTTTCTCTCCACCCCCCAAACGACCTTCGAAACCCTAACCCTATCTTCCCATCTCCTACCTCCGAGCTCCACCTTCCGATTCCCGATGCCCCGACTCACGTCGCGCTCTCTCCACCCTCACTCGAGCTTCGAAACCCTAAACGATCTCCATCTCCATTTCTAACTTGGATAGAGGTAAAATTTCAATATTAATTTTTTTTAAAGTTGTTTATATACATCCAAAATTAAGTAAAGTTTACATCTTTATGAGAATTACCCAATTGTCGATATTTTTGGCAATGAGATTGTTTTTGCTGTCATTTTTCCTGAAACTGGGCAAGTTTGAAAGTGTTCTAATTTATTTTTTGAAAGTGTACAGAATAAGGATTAAAGATAAAACTTGCTAATTGCTATGGGGAATTGCTTTCATATTTGATGCATTGCATAAGCTAAAGAAACAAGTACTTTGGTTATGGCTGTGATGATATTCACACTATTATGTTTTAATGCTCATTATCATGCTGTCATTTTTCCTATAATTGGGAAAGTTTGGAAGTGTTCTTGTCACGCCCCGCTTTCAAAAAATACGGAATACGAGCATGTAACATTGGCCTAGCGAATGACTAACGTCATTCATAAGCTGTTTATCCGATTAACTCAACAATATAATCAATACAGAACAAATGCGCAGGTAATATAATAATCTCATGAACAATAGTACTTGGAATTAAGCAATAAAATATCCAAATACAATAATAATCAAACGTCCGAAAACAAATAACAATATTCGGGACATAAGTCTAATACAATAATAAATCCAATCCAAATAATAATAAGTCTCAATACATTAAGTTTATTAAAGCAATCAGCAATTAGAAAGCAGTAATCTTCAGACTGTTTGTTCTCCGACTCCAGCAGGCAAATGTTCTCCAAAATCTGCAATTTAATAAATTGCAGGAAGAGAAAAAAAAAACAAAACGTCCGTCAATGCAAGTGACGGGCCGCTTGTAGTGCAGGCACAAGTACATGGAAAGGATAAACAAATAGCATGGAATAGACATGATAACAAAATATAACAACTAGCATGGCAAGGTAAACAAGTGTAAGTAGCATGAAATAAGTATCAAGTGAACAAGTATCATGTAATATTCAATATCAATAGGAACAATAATGAACAATATACAATGTCAATGTTGTGTTAATCCTTATGTCTATTAATCATTTTAATCCTAACTAATGCATGTACTACTGTGTCCCATGTGTTCCGTACCAAAGGTTCGATGCATATAATCAATTTCATTTTAGGCTTAAGTGCAAGATTCTATAGATCATGTACACGGCATGATAACGGTATTTGCAGCATTGTTGCATACTGGTCGGCTCAATAAAAATAATACACGGTCAATTGGGGATACTGTGTCAGTAGTCCAATAATAAACCGATAACAATAACTTTTGCCAACACATAATATTTTGGGAAACAAGGCCCACACTATAGTGTACAGTCACTATGTCATCAACTACTCCAGTCAATCGCTTAAACCCCGGCTTATTAATTATTTCATTAATGCAACAATACAATATGCAATCTAGAGACATGAGATGAACGATAATAACAATAAGGAAACAATAGGATGATAACATGGAATATGGCGTACTAGATGTCCAAGCAATATAGTATAAGGTATTTTACAAGTATCCGACAAGTATAACACGAATAACACATCAAACACAGATATCTCAAGATAGCATAAACATATACATCAAAAGTGGTCAACCCTAGGTTAATTCATGTCATATATGTTGTGAGGCAACTATGGTCATGTAACCCATGTTTTTCATTTTTTGTATTTTTTGGTGTATTTTTCTTTTCTTGAGTATCTGTACTCTCTCTTGTTTTTTTCTGAACCGTATATTAAGTTGTTTCAATATATTTTTATTTTCTGTTCGCATTCTTGATTTGTTTGCGAGTTATTTCCGATTTCTTGGTTGTTTTTGTTCATGATTGTTGTTTTCACTCTTTATTGTTGTCTCGTTCTCTTTATTTGTGTTTTGGGTGCTCTTAGTGATTTGGTGTTCTACCCCATTCCTAATCCTATTATTTTGATCCCTAATTGATTACCAAAGCCATATTACCCAATCCTAGTTTGAATCCTATTCAATTTGATCCTCATTTTTCTTATTGGGTCAATCCTATTCATACTCCTAATAGACCCATTAACCCAAATACCCATTAACCCTATTCGCCTCCTTATATATATACCCTACATCCCTTCACACAAACCCTAACCCTAACACCTAAAACCCTAGCCCCCGGTCTACCTCTCTCTCCCTCTCTCTCTCTCCTTCCTGGCTGCACACCCCCAACCCGAGACCCCCTCCAACCCGGCTGCACCCAGGCCGACAACCCCCTTCTCCGGCCTGTGTGCAACCCCCGGCAACACCTGCACACCCCGACAGCCCATTTCCTACACTCCAGCCACCCTACACCCCCTTGCCGATCAACACCCTCCAAACCACAAGCACCGCAAGCACATCATCTTTCTTGTTATGGGTTTTCTCTTCTCTTGCTTTGAGAAGCGTGCCGTGTGTTTGTGTGAGTAGTTCATGGATTTGTTGCTTGGATTCATTGATTCGTGAATATTCATTCGTGGGTTTTTCTCACTACTCTCGGTTCTCGTTGTTCTTCATTCCGATTTAAGACAAGTAACTTGTACTCCAATTCATTTGTTTGATACAAGTCAAAAATACCACCTATAGTGTAGTTGGGTCTAGAGACGACTCTTGTTTGTGTTTTCCTTGATGGATTTTGTCTCTATTGTGAAAATTTGACCATAGATGACTCACGACACAAACCTCGACATGAATTAACTTAGGATTTACCCGTTCTTGATTTGATCATGTATGTGAGACTTCTTATGAGAATTTGGATATTTGTTGAGAACTATGTGATAGGCTTGATTTAGATATGTTAATAACCCTGATTCATGACATTTGGACACTTGGTATACTCGATTTCATGTTTGGGTGTGTTTGGATCGATTTTCTTGAATCTATGTCGCTTTTGTTTTTAAGGGAAAAATCTGTAGATTGACGCTGGTCTGTTTTGGTTGCTATTTTGGACTGTTTTAAAGTCAGTATATTAATTTCGGTATAAAACATGAGTTTTAGAGAATTTCATCTACTTTCAAACCCCTCTAACCTTGCTTGATTTTGATTTCGTATGAGTGAGTTATGGCTGTTTTACTACAGAAGTGTTAACCTTTTCCAGATTCTGTTTTTCGGTAATTTTGATGACAAATCATTTTAAAGAACTATGCTACACATATTATTTTGATCCAAAACATTAGTCAGTATTTTTTTACCTAGTTAGGGATTACCCAGAATTTTGGTAAATTTTATTGATGAGTTTTATGTGTTGTTTCATGCTCTCTTATGAAATCTATACTTGCTGTATTTCGCTCGCTGATCTGTAAAGAACCTTATTTTCACTATAATTCTTTTTACTGTATGAAAAATGTTTGTGAAATATGAAAGTTAATATATTTTATCTATTTTCATCTTCCTTTAGCGGATTTGGATTTCGTTTCACTGGTTGCGAGATACTTCAGTTTTCATACAGCAGTGTTGGGAATTTCAGATTTTCCAAAGTGTCGTTCTTGATGTTTTCTTATTTTTGATGACTAAACAAATTTTACTGGAATATCATGAAACTTTATATTTTGATGCTAGACATATAGGGGAACACCCCAGATTTATCCTGAATTTATTTGAGAGGTTTTGATGCAGTTTTCCTGACTGAGAATTCGTTTTCCTGATTTCTGACTGAACATGTTTTCTATTTTCAAATCTGTTTTGAGTTATGATGTTGTGAATTACTATATGACTTATTTATACTCGCTGGATTTTTGTGGAAGTGTATTTCCCATATCCTTCGACGGATCCAGATTTGGATGTTTGTAGTGGCGGGAATCACTATTTTAGTACAATACTGTCTTGCTGTCATGAATTAGAAAGCTAGTTGTTTTACCCTGTTATGTGATATCTTGTACCTGTACTTATTTATCTTACACCCCTGAACCTGATATATATTTATATCCTGTTATCCTTGCTTTGTTTTGCAACACGTACTTGCATGCCTGATTATAATAATAAATGACGAAGCCGGGGTTAAGGGAAACATCTAGTAGTAGAAAATATAGAAACGTATACTTAGAAGAGGACCAGTGTCTTGCCTGCCTGTTACGTGTTCATAACTACATGATTCACGATCTTGTTACCTGTACCTGACTGCATGCTTCCCTATAGGAAGATGTACTCGGAAGATAACCACTAGGTTATACCTGTTTCCTGTACCTGATTGCATACTTCCCTATAGGAAGGTGTACTCAGAAGAGAACCACTAGGTTCTACCTGTTCCTGTTATACCTGTTTTCTGTAGCTGAGTACACTACCCTATGGAATCCACTATGAAATCTAAAGCGAAACTGTTTGTTGTAGAAACCATGTAGTAAAAGCTGGGATGCATGAAGTGCTACCTAGATAGTAATATAACAAGACTTGACATGACATAATCTGATTTTCTGTACTTGATACCTGATTATCCTGTTACATGATTACCTATTTACATGATTACATGTTTACTTGTTACCTGTATACCTGTTACCTGATACCAGGTACATATTTACCTGTTTACTTGACACTTGATACATGTTACCTGTACCTGTTAGTATACCATGCTATTTGACTCCATTTCCTAATTCATGTTAAATATTATATTTCTGTTGACACACTGATACCATGCTAGGCCTATTACTTAGAATTATCTAACCCCTGTACTTATATCCTACATTATTAGTGGCCCGTAACTTGCAATTGAAGGGTACTTGTTTTCTCTTTCCTTCTCCCACAAATTTACTAATTGCAGATCAGGATGGACGACTACCAGATAGTATTGGCGAGATGATGTATTAGTGCTGGATTCTTCTGCTTTATTATTATTATTACTTGTTGCTTGAACTTGAATAAAATGACTTGATGACTGGGATATTTATCTTGTATTTGGGCGATGTGACCCAGGATATTTGACTTGTTCAGAACCTGATTATTTGAGATTTTTGTATTTGGTTTCAAGTAATTTCTGTTGGTATCTTGTTTCAATTATGCATGTTTGGTTGTATCTTTTGCTTTCGACTCTGATTATTCCTATGGTATGTTGTAAAGATTCCTGAACAACTAATGAATGATAGAAAATCATTCGTTGGGCTTTTGTTGCGTATCCTATTCCGTATTTTGGGGAAGCGGGGCGTGACAGGTCAAATCATCACAATAGAGACAATATCAACAAGGGGTTCACACACGAATTGTATCTATAACCCAACTACACTATAAGTGTTATTTTGTACTTGTATATGCAAAGAAATTTAATACAAGTTACTTGCCTTATAAACGGTGAGTTTGAATACCAAGAATAACGGTATGAGAATCCCGAAGCAACGAACAAAAATCTACAACAACACGATCCCACGAACACACCATAAAACACGTGCGAACCACGTGTAAAAGAGAACCAAACAAACAGCAGCATACAAAGAGACAGACAGCAACACACAAGAGAGGTAGCAACATCACCAGCAAAAAGACAGCAACAACACCAGCAACAATGGCCAGGCCAAGGGGCGGCGGCGTTGCTGGTGACCAGAGGCAGCACGACACGGCAGATGGTCATCGAGCGGAGCGGAGGGCGGCACTAGGGCATCACCAGCGATCAAAACAAAGGAGAGGAAGGGACAATCGGGCTATGGGGGTTTGGAGCTATGTTAATGGCGCTAGGGAAGGAGGGTCGGGGAGAGGTTCCTGGGTTTTTGGCGACGTCGACGGGGGTCGGCGGCGCAAGGGGGGTGGCCGGAGCTGGCTGGGGAAGACGCCGGAGTGGGTTTGGGGGGTTTTGGGCGGGAAAGATTCCAACCAGAAGAGAGAGAACAGGAGGGGAGAGAATAGGAGAGAGATTAGACGGATAGGGTTTCGATTTGTGTGCAAAAATTAGGATTTGCATTAGAGTTGTATTTATAGGATACAATTAGGGTAGTGGGTTGGTGAATTAGGGTTCAATAATAAACGATTTGGGTCAAGAACAAATCAAATTGGATTTTAGGGTTCAATTAGAGATAGATCAAAATCAATCGGGTTCAAATAAAAATACCCACAATAAATAAGAGAGCAATATGATCAATAAGAATTGCTCGATCAAAAAGAACGAAGAAATTTCACGAACAAAAATTTAAATCCAAATAAATAAATAAATAATACAAACGCATTAAAATGTAAATTAGGGCTTGAAAACAAATTTGGAATTCGCCAATTAAATCAGATCAAGTACGAAATAAAAATAATTCGTTAAATGTACTTTAAATAAATAATCAAGAAATAACGATTAATAGTTATAATTATAAAAATAATAAAATCAGACAACAAAATAATTATTCGGGTTTAACAATTTATTAAAATGACCCAATAAATATATGTATATAATTTGGACTCAAATACAAATAGTTGATCAATAAGATCAAAACACATCATTATTTGAAATGAATAATTTTCGATTAGAAAAACACTTTAATATAAAATCCAAAACGATTTTAACAAATAATAAATTTATAATATCGAAATACAGAAAATATTCAAAAATTACGTATTTACGGGAATGGGGGTTACAGTTCTGATGCATTTTTATTCTGAATCTGGGCTAAGATGACTGCTACTTTTGATGCTCATGCTTTGATGTCAATATTTTGGCTATGGCCGTGATGAGATCACACTATTATGCTTCATTATGAGATTACAATGCAATGATATTACACTAATGCACTTAATTTGGTTATGACTGTGATGATATTACACTGTTATGCTTCATTCATATTTTAGGGAATAAAGATAAAAATTTTGGGTTAGGGTTCTTCATTCATATTCATATTCATATGCTTCATTCATATTCATATTCATATTCATATTCATATGCTTCATTCATACTTTGGTTAGGAATCTGCATTCATGATGTTGATTTAATTAATTTTGGGTTGATTTTGTGAATTATTCTTTATTGTTTTGAATCTTTTTAGAATCCTGATTACAAATAAATTTTTGTTTATGCCTAATTTATATTGAGCTTGACTAATAAATGATGATTAGAAATAAATGATGTTTAATCCTGATTAGAATACTCTCATTTGTTTTAAATATTGAGCTTGACTAATTTCATCTTTATTGTTATTTTTTTAGTGAAACTTATGCTCAAGAGGTGGATTGTTCCACTGGAGACTGGTAAGGATGATACTTCCGATACTATGAATTGAGGGATGTATTTGGTTTTGTCTAATTTTTTTTGAGTTTTGCGTCCCTTTCAAAAAGGTGGGGGTTCATTATGCTTTTAGGTCTAAATTTTTTGTCTGAATTTGGGCTGAAGATGAACTTCTTTTAATGCTCATGCTTTGAACTCAATACTTTGGTTATGGCTGTGATGATATTCACACTATTATGCTTTGAACTCAATGTAAAGATATTCACATTATTATGGATGTGATGATATTCAGACTCAATCTGGACTAAAGATGAACTCATTCATATTTTAGTGATTGAATAATTTCTGAAAATGGGCAATGATGAACATAATTTGGGAATATATATTTATAGAGAACCGATTAAGTACGAAATGGTTCGCACCTAATTAGTAGCGAACTTTGCCAATAGCCGTTGGATCTGCAATTTGATCATGGGATTGATCGAATGGACTGAATTTCTTAACATTGTATGAAAACATAATAGTGTAAATATCATCACAGCCATAACCAAAGTACTTGTTTCTTTAGCTTATGCAATGCATCAAATATGAAAGCAATTCCCCATAGCAATTAGCAAGTTTTATCTTTAATCCTTATTTTGTACACTTTCAAAAAGTGCATCATAACACTTTCAAACTTGCCCAGTTTAAGAAAAAATGACAGCAACAACAATCCCATTGCCAAAAAAATATCGATAATGGGGTAATTCTCATAAAGATGTAAACTTTACTTAATTTTGGCAAGTTGTATCTTCTGTTGCTCATCTCACTTTTACGTTGGGGTAGTTAAGTCATTCACACCATTATGGCTATGATGATATTCACACTCAATCTGGACTATTTTTGAACTCAAGTTGCACGGTTTTGAGTGATTGTAAAATTTCTAAATCTGGGCAATGATGAACTTAATTTGGCTTTCTTTTAGTTTTGCACTTGGTTTTGACATCTACAAATATACTTCAGCTACTGCTTTGGTTATGGCATTGGTTTTGACATTGCTTCTCTGAATATGAGATTGGTTTTGACATGGTATATTACACTAGTGGTGATGCTGAGCCAAATTACACTAATGCTTCCTCAGAGGATTTTCTAAAATTACACTAATTGTGATATTTAAAAAGTTCTGAGCCTAGATAGTGAAGAAATTAGTGTGATGCTGAGCCAAAATTAGTATTGTTTCATTTTTTGTGTAAGTTTCATTTTCTGTTCAATGTCAGTGTCAACCCGTGATCTTAAATATTTGAGAGCTAATTGTATTTACTTCATGATAGGGCATTTAGGGAGCTAACTGTATTTACTTCATGAGAACGCAAAGTTGAAGGATGAAAAATCTTAATCGAACAAGAAGCTGGAAGAACTAGAGGGTCCAAAAGATACAGAAGCTGAACCAAAAGGATTACCACCTTCACTTCACTAAATGAACTTCTATCTGTCTTTTCTTTCCTCATTGTTGGAGGCTGAACTCTGTCATTCAGACTCAGTTTTATATGAAGATTTTATGATAGATTAGATTGCATGTTACAAGTCTTTAGATTTTATCTGATTTCATGACTGGAAAGAAATGAAGTGATCATTTCTGTTCATTTCTGTTTCTTTCTTCTTATCAATCAACAAAGCTCGTATGCAGCTTTTTATGCATATCACTATCTTCTTTTATGTTCCATGTGTGAGGACTAAAAAGTTTGTTATTTGGACTAGCACAAGAAATTTTTACAATGAAAATAGCTTGTAGATACAGGAAGAAACAGAGAAGATAGGAAAGTCAAAATAAAATGCCATTCAGATGTTTCATTCACAACTTCCAGAAGGTAAAACTAATCGTAATGATCAATATTCTCCTCAACTTTTTTTCTGATTACGAATAATTTAACTGATGAAACAGCCACGGCTAATGACTACCTCTACTTACGACAATACTGAAGGCTACCTTAACTATGATTTTAACTGAAAGACTGGGAACTTGGTAGACAAGAAGGAGACGAACCGAACTTCCAACTAACGGGACCTCACATGATCAACAGATAGAACTTAACAAAAAATATCTAAAGAAAAAGTCGAAACCAATTATTCATCATATGTAGATCTGAGCTGAAACCAATTATTCATTCATTCATTCATTCATTCATACATTTATACAGTGAAGCATCCATTCATTCATTCATCTAAGGCTCTCAAAGTGCATACAACAAAGAACAACAAAAATTCTGCTTTATGCCTTCCAATTCAGTTACCATATATACAGTGAAGAGGAACATTGTAATTCTAATTCATTCATAGACAAAACCGTCAAAAATTCTAATACATGTCTTACAATTCTTTACACTTCTCATCTTTATACTTTTCAACTTTATACAAAATGCTAAAGTTCATACAAAAGATTAAACAAAATTCTAAACACTGTAGGCTCAGAACAACAAGAAGTCAAGTCTTGTAACTGTCTGCTGATGATGCTGATATTGCTCTGCCTCTTCTCAGTTGCTCTTGCACATCATAAAATCATCAAAAGTTTCTCTTGAAGCTAAAACTCATAAAACTTTATACAGTTAAATTGCTCAAAATTGTCAGTGCACAAATAATTCCATCACCATAAGGGCTACTATAACACTAAAATAAATGAACATAATTATGAATACAACTGTATGGCTCAGCATCACACTAATTTTCTTCAATATCTAGGCTCAGAACTTTTTGAATATCACATTTCATGAGCTTAGAAAATTTCATTCAGCAAATCATAAAGTAGACTTAATCAATGTAGTCAAAAACCCGATGGAAGCATAATGAATTCATCACAAAAATATAGCACCAGGCAATAACTTTTTTCCATGCATTGAAGGATGGAGCATCAAAAACACATCTCATATTCAGAGAAGCAGCACAAGTGTAATGCAGAATGTCAAGACAAAGTGCAAAACTATATATAGAGAACTGATAAGGTGCAAACTGGCAGTGCGAACTAGTTCACACCTGATCAGTAGCGAACTTCTCCCATAGCCGTTGGATCTGCAATTTGATCATGGGAGTGATCTAATGGCCTGAATTTCTTCCACTCATCTCACTTAACGTTGGGGTAGTTTAGTCATTTAACTCTCTCAATCATAATGAATGCATAATGGGAGTGTTCCAATTGCTCGATGGAAGCATAATGAATGCATCACAAAAATATAGCACCAGGCAATAACTTCTTTCCATGCATGAAAGATAGAGCCTCAGAAACACATCTCATATTCAGAGAAGCAGCACAAGTGTAATGCACAATGTCAAAAGTGGAAAACTAAAAGAGACCCAAATTAAGTTCATCATTGCTCAAATTCAGAAATTCAATCCCTAAAATATGAATGACGCATAATAGTGTAATATCATCACAGTCATAACCAAATTAAGTGCATTAGTGTAATATCATCACATTGTAATTCCATAATGAAGCATAATAGTGTGATCTCATCACTGCCATAGCCAAAATATTGACATCAAAGCATGAGCATCAAAAGCAGCAGTCATCTTAGCCCAGATTCAGGAAAAAAATACATCAGAACACTTCCAAACTTGCCCAATTACAGGAAAAATGACAGCATGAGCATGAGCATTAAAACATAATAATGTGAATATCATCACAGCCATAACCAAAGTACTTGTTTCTTTAGCTTATGCAATGCATCAAATATGAAAGCAATTCCCCATAGTAATTAACAAGTTTTATCTTTAATCCTTATCCTGTACACTTTCAAAAAATGCATCAGAACACTTTCAAACTTGCCCAGTTTCAGGAAAAATGACAGCAAAAACAATCTCATTGCCAAAAATATCGACAATGGGGTAATTCTCATATATATGTAAACTTTACTTAATTTTGGATGTACATAAACAACTTTACAAAAATTTAATATTGAAATTTTACCTTTATCAAAGTTAGAGATTGATATAGGTCAGGAATAACGTGGCCCGTCCTGGGCCACAGGATCCCCTCAGGATGCGCGCTCCTTCTGATCCTTCGGATCTGCCACGTCAGCGCCGGAAAACCACCCGGGCCTCTGCCACGTCAGCCCTATATCGTCCGGTTTTCCACCGCTTCAGCCACACGGGCAACCGGGTCCAGACCCGGCCCCAAACGGGTCCAGACCCGGTTGGCTTCTTCTATAAATACCAGACCCCTACTCCTTCTCCAGGTAATCAAAACTTCTCCACTCAAACCCTAGTTACTGTTACTCTCCCATAGTGACTGACTAGATCGTCGGAGGGTCTGCCACCGGGACCAACCCCGGTGTTCCGAGACCATCTGCAGGTACACGAGACCCTCGAATCTGAGCCCCAAAGATCCGAGCCGAGCATTAACCTCCACCTCAATACCGCCTACCCCAATACTGTTCGCCCAGTCGAGGGTCGTCTACATAGGAGTCTCCTCCTTCAATACAAATCGAGTAAGAACTCATGCCTGGTGCATCCACACGTTTACCAAAAACAAACTGCATCAGGATGGCGCTGTCTGTGGGAACCTACCTATCATAGACGCTAATCTGAGCCTCGCCTCCAACGGTATCCTCGTAGACACCGACCCGAGCTCTGCCCCCGTCGGCACTCCCGTCGACCCGAGCTCACTTGGCGCCCAAAGCCACAAAAGCTGTCACCTCTGCACGCCGACACGACGTGCCTTCGCAAGGCATCGCTGCCGATGCTCAAGGACCAAACAACAAAGGGGTCAGCCATGGGCCCCAGCCAAATGCCTCCCGCCCGGTCCAGGGCGACCTACGGGGGGTAATCTCGAACCGCCAGGCCAGCCGTGGCAGGGGAGGAGCCGCTTCCAACTCGGCTCCGAACCATCCCAGACCCCTGTCCCAAGGGCGGGAGCCTACGCTCAACCGGGTCGGTCGGAAACAGTCTGTCCAACCTAACCGGGCCGAAGGAGCCCCGGTTACCCACCAGGAGTTCCAGGACTTCCGAAGGGAAATCTTGGGTGCCATCCGAAGGGTCCCCGTCAATGAGAACGCCCGCCACTCCCACACACGGTCACAGGATGAGGCTAGCGTGTCTCACCCCTCAACAATCCCCCCAGAGTATGATGGCGACATTTTGAAGTGCCTCCAAGAAATGGAGGAGCACCTCGACCACGTTGGTAACGGCGAACCAAGAGCAGCTCAGGGGTACAGGCCGGTTCGTCCCCCTTTCTCCGCCCTCATCCTGCAGGCGGAGATACCCCGCAATTTCTGTCGGCCTCAGTTCGAGACATATGACGGCGAAGGCGATCCTGCTGATCACATGGAGGGCTTCAAAACCCTCATGATGATTCACAGCGCATCGGATCCCCTCCTGTGCCGAGCCTTCCCCGCAACACTCTGGGGTCCGGCTCGGGAATTGTTCTCCAAGCTCAACCCCCGACTCCATCTATTCTTTCGACTAGCTAGAGGGTAGCTTCCTCGCCCACTTCGTAACCAGCCAAAAGGCCGAAAGAACGAGTGCATCACTACTTGGACTCTGGCAGAAGGAGGGAGAGCCCCTCCGAGTGTTTGTCCGAAGGTTCACTGCCGAGGCGAGGTCAGTCTCATCCCTCAGCCCCGGCGTTGCCCCGGCGTTGCCTCGGCAGCCTTCCGCCATAACGTCCAACATGGATAGCTGAAGGCCTCCCTGGCAAAGAAGCCGCCGATAGACTTCCCCGACCTCCTCAACCGGGTCGAGAAATATATTCGGGCCGAGGAGGCCCTCAATCCAGAGGACCAGAAGGAAGTTTCCGGGAAGGGGAAGTGCAAGGCCGATGAGGTTGAGCCAGCGAAAAAAGCCCCAAGAGACGGGGGCTCCGCAAAGAAGGTCCCGCCGATCCCCCGCTTCGAGAGGTACACTCCGCTGACGCAGAACGTGTCGACAATCATCTTAGCAATTGAAGACAGCGACCTCGTCCAGTACCCCCCTCGACCGTCCAACAACACCAGTAAGAAGAGGGATCAGCGATTCTATTGCCGTTTTCACCGGGATAACAAGCACGACACAGATCACTGCCGCGCCCTGAAGGACGAAATTGAGGCCCTCATCCAATGAGGGTACCTCCGAGAATTCAAACGAGAAGGTGCCCGGGAACAGAGGGACAACAGAAACAGGAGGAATTCCCCTCCTCCTCGAGGCCACTGACAGCGTCCCGAGCGGGATCCGGAGCCCGAGGAGCCTGAGGGGCAGGCAATCCTGCATTGCGTCCACGGAGGGCCCATGGGAGGGGAATCCAACACTTCTCGCAAGGCCTTCATCCGGGATGTCAACACCGTCCAGGGCCCTCTCTACGCCCAGGTCCAGCAACTCCCTGTCTCCTTCTCAGGAGAGGATCTGGAAGGAGTCCGGCTCCCTCACTGCGACGCCCTCATCATCAACCTCAGCATGGCGAACTTCGACGCTCGGAGAATCCTCGTGGACAACGGGAGCTCGGTCAACATTCTGTTCCTCGAAGCATTCGAGAACCTAAAGCTCTTCCGTGAGAAACTAAAGCCAGCCGGGTATACCCTGCAAGGATTCTCCGGCATCCCCGTGACCATAGAGGGGATCGTCACCCTGGACGTCATGGTGGGCACGAAACCGAACAGAAGGACCGAGTCCATGGATTTCATGGTTGTGAATATAAAGGCAGCCTACAATGCCATCCTCGGCCGTCCGGGGCTCTGCTCCCTCTAGGCGGTTCCCTCGGCCTACCATCAGAAAATGAAGTTCCCTACAAATACTGGCATCGGAGTTGTCCGGGGGAACCAAGAAGCAGCACGTTCGTGCTACATGACGGCGATCGGAAGCGGGGTGTTTCCCCTCGATGCCGTCGAGCTGGAGCCCGAAAGAACCCAGCCAGAGCCAGAATCGGCAGATGAGCTGCAAGAAGTCTCCTTCAAGATAGGGGATCCGTCGAAGCACTTTCGAGTAAGCTACTCCCTCGCCCCCGACCTCAAGTCCGCCCTAATCGCCTGAATTCGGCGCAATGTCGACCTCTTTGCCTGGAAGCCCTCCGACATGCCCGGCATCTTCGAAGATCTCATCATGCACAAACTCAGCGTGATTCCCGGGTCAAAACTAGTCATCCAAAAGCAGAGCAAGTTCGCTCCTGAGCGACAACAGGCAGTAAACGCAGAAGTGGACAAGCTCTTGTCCGCGCATTTTGTACAAGAGGTTAGCTACCCCGAGTGGCTGGCAAATGTCGTCATGGTGAAGAAGGCGAGCGGGAGTTGGAGGATCTACATAGATTTTACCGATCTCAACAAAGCATGCCCCAAGGATCCGTTCCCTCTCCCCAGCATTGATGCCCTGATCGATGCTACCTCGGGCCACGAGCTCCTCTCCTTCATGGATGCCTTCTCAGGCTATAACCAAATCCGGATGTTCCCCCCGGACATCGCCAAGACGTCCTTCGTCATAGACCAGGGACTGTATTGCTACCGGGTCATGTCCTTCGGGCTGAAGAACGCCGGCGCCACCTACCAGAGGCTCGTCAACCGAGTCTTTAAAGAACAAATCGGGCGTAACATGGAGGTATACGTCGACGACATGCTCATCAAAAGTCAACAAGGACAGTACCACGTTGCCGACCTGGAGGAAGCCTTTGGGGTCCTTCGAACCCACAACATGAGGCTCAATCCGGTGAAGTGCGCCTTCGGCATCTCCTCGGGGAAGTTCTTAGGGTTCATCGTCAGCCAGTGCGGCATCGAGGCGAACCCCGAAAAAATCCAGGCCATAATAGACATGGCCCCTCCCAGGAACGTCAAAGAAGTCCAGAGGCTAACGGGAAGACTGGCGGCCATCGGCCGTTTCCTCTCCAAATCTAGAGAGAAGTCCCTCCCGTTCTTCAAGGCGCTGCGTGGCACTGGAAGGTTCGAGTGGGGTTCTCAATAGCAAGAGGCCTTTGCACAGTTGAAGGAGTACCTCGCCAACCCTCCTCTCCTCAGCAAGCCCGAACCAGGGGAGCCACTCTGGCTCTACCTTTTCACGTCGGAGAACGTGCTCAGCGCCGTCCTCGTCCGAGAAGAGGAAGGGGCTCAAAAACCTCTGTACTATGTAAGCAAGGTCCTGCTCGACGCCGAGACCCGGTATTCCAGAACGGAGAAAGTGGCGTACGCCTTGGTCATAGCCTCGCGGAAGCTTCGCCCTCACTTTCAGGCTCATTCGATCCAGGTACTCACAGATCAACCCTTGAAGGCCGTGCTCTACAAACCCGAGAGATCTGGTCGACTAGTCAAATGGTCGATCGAACTCAGCCAGTATGACATCGGCTATCAACCCAAAACGTCCATCAAAGGGCAGGCCCTCGCCGAATTCATCACAGAATGCACCATCTCCGAGCAACCTGCGAGCAAAGAAGCTGACCAGACATGGGAAGTTTACGTCGACGGCTCCTCTTGCAAAATGGGGAGTGGTGCGGGCATCATCCTTCAGGGTCCGGATGGTTTCCTCCTCCAGTATTGTCTCCGCCTCAACTTCCTGGCCTCTAACAACGAGGCTGAATACGAGGCGATGACCGCGGGGCTCAACCTGGCTCATCAAGCCGGTGCCAGACAGATCAGGGCATTTAGCGACTCTTAACTGGTGGTCAACTAGATCACTGGGGACTACGAGGCCCGTGACGATCGAATGATCAGGTACCGAGCCATGGTTCAACGCCTATTATCGTCCTTCGACGAATCGGCTATCGTAAGAATCCCCTGGGAACTGAACGCCCAGGCCGACGCCCTGTCAAAATTGGCTTTCTCATCCTTTGAAGGCCTCGACCGTACGGTCCTGATTGAAGTCCTGTTGAAGCCAAGCACAGACTCCCCGGAGGTTCTGTGTGTCGAAGACGGAGCTCCCCCTGACGACTGGACCACTATTATCAGAAAATTTCTAGTCAAGGGAGAGCTCCCCAAAGACCGAGCTGAAGCAAGGTGGATCAGGGTCCGATCTGGAAGGTTCGCGGTCATCAATGCCACCTTCTTCAAAAGGTCCTATACAACAACCGATGGCAGACCATACCTCCGCTGCCTAAGCCCAGACGAAGCCAAGTACACCCTCAAGGAGCTGTACGAGGGGATCGGAAGGTGTCACATGGGAAGCCGTTCACTAGCACGGAAGGCGCTAAATCACGGGTACTACTAGCCCACTATGCTGCAAGACGCCCTCGCCCTAGTGAAAAAGTGTGGCCCCTGCCAACGGTTCTCCCCCATGAAGAGGGCTCCTCAGGCGAACCTCCGGTCCATGGCCAGTCCGACCCCCTTTGCAATGTGGGGGATGGATTTGGTAGGCCCATTTCCAAAAGCAACGGGCCAGCGAAAGTTTCTCATTGTGGCGATCGACTATTTTACGAAGTGGATCGAAGCTGAGCCATTAGCAACGATCACCGAACGACAGACTCAGCAGTTTATCTGGAAACATATCGTCTGTCAGTTCGGGATTCCGCAGTTGCTCATCACAGATAATGGGACTCAATTCACGGGTAAGTATTTCTGCAAGTTCTGTGAAGATCTCGGGATCAGCAGCGCTTCTCCTCAGTGTGCCATCCCCAGTCTAACGGTCAGGCCGAGAACGTGAACCGCCAAATCCTTGACGGCCTCAAGAAATGACCCGATAACTCTTCCAAGGGGTTATGGGTCGACGAACTACCCAGCGTTCTCTGGGCCCACCGAACAACAATGAGAATCCCCACGGGAGAATCCCCTTTCAATCTGACATACGGCGCAGAGGCCATCATTCCCGTGGAGATTGGGATCCCTTCACCCCGAATCATGGCTTACGATGAGGCTGCCAACTCCCAACAGCTGCGAGCCGACCTGGACCTCATAGACGAGGTCAGGGAAAAGTCTGCCAATAGAAGAAGCATCTACCAGCAAAGAATTGAAAAGTTCTACAACAAAAAGGTGCACCTAACTGACATCAAACTTGGAAATCTTGTCCTCCGAAAGCTGGCGGTATCCAATCCTGGCCAGAAGAGAAAATTGGCACCAAACTGGGAGGGCCCGTACAAAGTATCTGAAGTCGTGCGCCCAGGCACGTACCGCCTGACCAGTGCCAAAGGCAAGCCCATCAAGAAGCCCTGGAATGCGGAACACTTAATCAAGTTCTTAGGAGGAGAGTAGCCTCCATGTAAATTATCATGATTGTAATCGGCACGTCGTGCCTAGTCTTTTATGAAGTTCAAATATATTGTAAATATGCCAGCTTTCTTAAAACAAGCCTACGACTTCCTATTTTGTAACAAATAAAGAACATATCTCGAGCTTGGAGTTCGGATAACAGCGCGAGCCTAAAAAGCTTCCTTTACAAGTTTAGGGGCTCGGTGCTCGGTGCTCAGATAATAGCGCAAGCCCAAAAAGCTTCCCTTACAAGCTTGGAGTTCAGCGCTCGGATAACAGCGCAAGCCTAAAAAGCTTCCCTCACAAGCTTGGGGCTCGGTGCTCGGATAACATCGCGAGCCTAAAAACCTTCCCTTACAAGCTTGGGGCTCCGTGCTCAGATAACAGCGCGAGCACAAAAAGCTTTCCTTACAAGCTTGGGGCTCGGCGCTCTAATAATCTACGCCAGCAATTGTCTTTCTCACCGGTATGGGGGCTCATCATTTGTCCCTTGCTCGGTTTGGGCTTCTTCAAGCTCATTAACCTATGTACGAGGCGACATCCGCCAGCCACGCCCTCACCGTCTCTCCCTGAGAACATGTGTTGGAGCTCGGCATCGGCCTCGAGCAAGGCGGGTGGCTTCTTCAAGGCACCGCGACCTTGACGCTCGGCGGCGAAGCTTTGCTACGCCCGCAATGGTCTTTCTCACCGGTATGGGGGCTCGGCATCCGTCCCTCGCTCGCTTTGGGCTTCTTCAAGCTCATCAACCTATGTACGAGGCGATATCCGCCAGCCACGCCTGCACCGTCTCTCCCTAAGAACATGTCCTGGAGCTCGGCGTCGGCCCCGAGCAAGGCGGGTGCCTTCTTCAAGGCACCGCAACCTCGACGCTCGGCGGCGACCCTCTGCTACACCCGTAATTGTCTTTCTCACCGGTATAGGAGCTCGGCATCCGTCCCTCGCTCAGTTTGGGCATCTTCAAGCTCATCAACCTATGTACAAGGCGACATCCGCCAGCCACGCCCGCACCGTCTCTCCCTGAGAACATGTGCTGGAGCTCGGCGTCGGCCCCGAGCAAGGCGGGTGCCTTCTTCAAGGCACCGCGACGTTGACGCTCGGCGGCGACCCTCTGCTACGCCCGCAATTGTCTTTCTCACCGGTATGGGGGCTCGGCATCCATCCCTCGCTCAGTTTGGGCTTCTTCAAGCTCATTAACCTATGTACGAGGCGACATCCGCCAGCCACGCCCTCACCGTCTCTCCCTGAGAACATGTGTTGGAGCTCGGCATCGGCCTCGAGCAAGGCGGGTGGCTTCTTCAAGGCACCGCGACCTTGACGCTCGGCGGCGAAGCTCTGCTACACCCGCAATGGTCTTTCTCACCGGTATGGGGGCTCGGCATCCGTCCCTCGCTCGCTTTGGGCTTCTTCAAGCTCATCAACCTATGTACGAGGCGATATCCGCCAGCCACGCCCGCACCGTCTCTCCCTAAGAACATGTCCTGGAGCTCGGCGTCGGCCCCGAGCAAGGCGGGTGCCTTCTTCAAGGCACCGCAACCTCGACGCTCGGCGGCGACCCTCTGCTACACCCGTAATTGTCTTTCTCACCGGTATAGGAGCTCGGCATCCGTCCCTCGCTCAGTTTGGGCTTCTTCAAGCTCATCAACCTATGTACAAGGCGACATCCGCCAGCCACGCCCGCACCGTCTCTCCCTGAGAACATGTGCTGGAGCTCGGCGTCGGCCCCTAGCAAGGCGGGTGCCTTCTTCAAGGCACCGCGACGTTGACGCTCGGCGGCGACCCTCTGCTACGCCCGCAATTGTCTTTCTCACCGGTATGGGGGCTCGGCATCCATCCCTCGCTCAGTTTGGGCTTCTTCAAGCTCATCAACCTATGTACGAGGCGACATCCGCCAGCCACGCCCGCACCGTCTCTCCCTGAGAACATGTGCTGGAGCTCGGCGTCGGCCCCGAGCAAGGCAGGTGCGTTCTTCAAGGCACCGCGACCTTGACGCTCGGCGGCGATCCTTTGCTATGCCCGCAATTGTCTTTCTCGCTCGGTATTGGGGCTCGGCATCCGTCCCCCGCTCGGTTTGGGCATCTTCAAGCTCATCAACCTATGTACGAGGCGACATCCGCCAGCCACGCCCATACCGTCTCTCCCTGAGAACATGTGCTGGAGCTCGGCGTCGGCCCCGAGCAAGGCTGGTGCCTTCTTCAAGGCACCGCGATGTTGACGCTCGGCGGTGACCCTCTGCTACGCCCGCAATCGCCTTTATCACTGGTATGGGGGCTCGGCATCCGTCCCTCGCTCGGTTTTGGCTTCTTCAAGCTCATCAACCTATGTACGAGGCGACATCCGCCAGCCACGCCCGCACCGTCTCTCCCTGAGAACATGTGCTAGAGCTCAGCGTCGGCCTCTTCAAGGCACCGCGACCTTGACACTCAGCGGCGACCCTCCGCCACGCCCGCAATTGTCTTTCTCACCGGTATGGGGGCTCGGCATCCGTCCCTCGCCTGATTTGGGCCTCTTCAAGCTCATTAACCTATATACGAGGCGACATCCGCCAGCCACGCCCGCACCGTCTCTCCCTGAGAACATGTGCTGGAGCTCGGCATCGGCCCTGAGCAAGGTGGATGCCTTCTTCAAGGCACCGCGACCTTGACGCTCGGCGGTGACCCTCTGCTACGCTCGCAATTGTCTTTCTCACCGGTATGGGGGCTCGGCATCCGTCCCCCGCTCAGTTTGGGGTTCTTCAAGCTCATCAACCTATGTACGAGGCGACATCCGCCAGCCACGCCCGCACCGTCTCTCCCTGAGAACATGTGCTGGAGCTCGGCGTCGGCCCCGAGCAAGACGGGTGCCTTCTTCAAGGCACCGCGACCTTGACGCTCTGCGGCGACCCTCTGCTACGCGCGCAATTGTCTTTCTCACCGGTATGGGGGTTCGGCATCCGTCCCTCGCTCGGTTTGGGCTTCTTCAAGCTCATCAACCTATGTACGAGGCGATATCTGCCAGCCACGCCCGCACCGTCTCTCCATGAAAACATGTGCTAGAGCTCGGCGTCGGCCCCGAGCAAGGCGGGTGCCTTCTTCAAGGCACCGCGACGTTGACGCTCGGCTGCGAACCTCTGCTATGCCCGCAATTGTCTTTCTCACCGGTATGGGGGCTCGGCATCCATCCCTTGCTCAGTTTGGGCTTCTTCAAGCTCATCAACCTATGTACGAGGTGACATCTGCCAGCCACGCCCGCACCTTCTCTCCCTGAAAACATGTGCTGGAGCTCGGCATCGGCCCCGAGCAAGGCGGGTGCCTTCTTCAAAGCACCGCGACCTTGACGCTCGACGGCGACCCTCTGCTATGCCCGCAATTTTCTTTCTCACCAGTATGGGGGCTCGGCATCCGTCCCCCGCTCGGTTTGGACTTCTTCAAGCTCATCAACCTATGTACGAGGCGACATCCACTAGCCACGCCCACACCGTCTCTCCCTGAGAACATGTGCTGGAGCTCGGCGTCGGCCCCGAGCAAGGCTGGTGCCTTCTTCAAGGCACCACGATGTGGACGCTCGGCGGCGACCCTCTGCTACGCCCGCAATTGCCTTTGTCCCCGGTACGGGGTCTCGGCATCCGTCCCTCGCTCGGTTTGGGCTTCTTCAAGCTCATCAACCTATGTACGAGGCGACATCCGCCAGCCACGCCCGCACCGTCTCTCCCTGAGAACATGTGCTGGAGCTCGGCGTCGGCCCCGAGCAAGGCGGGTGCCTTCTTCAAGGCACCGCGACCTTGACTCTCGGCAGCGAACCTCCGCTATGCCCGCAATTGTCTTTCTAACCGGTATGGGGGCTCGGCTTCTGCCCCTCGCTCGGTTTGGGCTTCTTCAGGCTCATCAACCTATGTACAAGGCGACATCCGCCAGCCACGCCCGCACCATCTCTCCCTGAGAACATGTGCTGGAGCTCGGCATCGGCCCCGAGCAAGGCGGATGCCTTCTTCAAGGCTCCGCAACCTTGACGCTCGGCGGCGACCCTCTGCTACGCCCACAATTGTCTTTCTCACCGGTTTGGGGGCTCGGCATCCGTCCCCCGCTCAGTTTGGGGTTCTTCAAGCTCATCAACCTATGTACGAGGCGACATCCGCCAGCCACGCCCGCACCGTCTCTCCCTGAGAACATGTGCTGGAGCTCGGCATCGGCCCCGAGCAAGGCGGGTGCCTTCTTCAAGGCACCGTGACCTTGACGCTCGGCGGCGACCCTCTTCTACGCCCGCAATTGTCTTTCTCACCGGTATGGGGGCTCGGCATCCATCCCTCGCTAGGTTTGGGCTTCTTCAAGCTCATCAACCTATGTACGAGGTGACATCCGCCAGCCACGCCCGCACCGTCTCTCCCTGAGAACATGTGCTGGAGCTCGGCGTCGGCCCCGAGCAAGGCGGGTGCCTTCTTCAAGGCACCGCGATGTTGACGCTCGGCGGCGACCCTCTGCTATGCCCGCAATTGTCTTTCTCACCGGTATGGGGGCTTGGCATCCATCCCTCGCTCAGTTTGGGCTTCTTCAAGCTCATCAACCTATGTACGAGGCGACATCCGCCAGCCATGCCTGCACCGTCTCTCCCTAAGAACATGTGCTGGAGCTCGGCGTCGGCCCCGAGCAAGGCGGGTGCCTTCTTCAAAGCACGGCGACCTTGACGCTCGGCGACGACCCTCTGCTATGCCCGCAATTGTCTTTCTCACCGGTATAGGGGCCTGGCATCCGTCCCCCGCTCGGTTTGGGCTTCTTCAAGCTCATCAACCTATGTACGAGGCGACATCCGCGTGCCACGCCCGCACCGTCTCTTCCTGAGAACATGTGCTGGAGCTCGGCATCGGCCCCGAGCAAGGCGGGTGCCTTCTTCAAGGCACCGCGACATTACACTCGGCGGTGAACCTCCGCTACGCCCACAATTGTCTTTCTCACCGGTATGGGGGCTCGGCATCCATCCCTCGCTCAGTTTGGGCTTCTTCAAGCTCATCAACCTATGTACGAGGCAACATCCGCCAACCACGCCCGCACCGTCTCTCCCTGAGAACATGTGCTGGAGCTCGGCGTCGGCCCCGAGCAAGGCAGGTGCCTTCTTCAAGGCACCACGACCTTGACGCTCGGCGGCGATCCTTTGCTACGCCCGCAATTGTCTTTCTCGCTCGGTATTGGGGCTCGGCATCCGTCCCCCGCTCGGTTTGGGCATCTTCAAGCTCATCAACCTATGTACGAGGCGACATCCGCCAGCCACGCCCATACCGTCTCTCCCGGAGAACATGTGCTGGAGCTCGGCGTCGGCCCCGAGCAAGGCTGGTGCCTTCTTCAAGGCACCGCGATGTTGACGCTCGGCGGTGACCCTCTGCTACGCCCGCAATCGCCTTTATCACTGGTATGGGGGCTCGGCATCCGTCCCTCGCTCGGTTTTGGCTTCTTCAAGCTCATCAACCTATGTACGAGGCGACATCCGCCAGCCACGCCCGCACCGTCTCTCCCTGAGAACATGTGCTAGAGCTCAGCGTCGGCCTCTTCAAGGCACCGCGACCTTGACACTCAGCGGCGACCCTCCGCCACGCCCGCAATTGTCTTTCTCACCGGTATGGGGGCTCGGCATCCGTCCCTCGCCTGATTTGGGCCTCTTCAAGCTCATTAACCTATATACGAGGCGACATCCGCCAGCCACGCCCGCACCGTCTCTCCCTGAGAACATGTGCTGGAGCTCGGCATCGGCCCTGAGCAAGGTGGATGCCTTCTTCAAGGCACCGCGACCTTGACGCTCGGCGGTGACCCTCTGCTACGCTCGCAATTGTCTTTCTCACCGGTATGGGGGCTCGGCATCCGTCCCCCGCTCAGTTTGGGGTTCTTCAAGCTCATCAACCTATGTACGAGGCGACATCCGCCAGCCATGCCCGCACCGTCTCTCCCTGAGAACATGTGCTGGAGCTCGGCGTCGGCCCCGAGCAAGACGGGTGCCTTCTTCAAGGCACCGCGACCTTGACGCTCTGCGGCGACCCTCTGCTACGCCCGCAATTGTCTTTCTCACCGGTATGGGGGCTCGGCATCCGTCCCTCGCTCGGTTTGGGCTTCTTCAAGCTCATCAACCTATGTACGAGGCGACATCTGCCAGCCACGCCCGCACCGTCTCTCCATGAAAACATGTGCTGGAGCTCGGCGTCGGCCCCGAGCAAGGCGGGTGCCTTCTTCAAGGCACCGCGACGTTGACGCTCGGCTGCGAACCTCTGCTATGCCCGCAATTGTCTTTCTCACCGGTATGGGGGCTCGGCATCCATCCCTTGCTCAGTTTGGGCTTCTTCAAGCTCATCAACCTATGTACGAGGTGACATCTGCCAGCCACGCCCGCACCGTCTCTCCCTGAAAACATGTGCTGGAGCTCGGCGTCGGCCCCGAGCAAGGCAGGTGCCTTCTTCAAAGCACCGCGACCTTGACGCTCGACGGCGACCCTCTGCTATGCTCGCAATTTTCTTTCTCACCAGTATGGGAGCTCGGCATCCGTCCCTTGCTCGGTTTGGACTTCTTCAAGCTCATCAACCTATGTACGAGGCGACATCCACTAGCCACGCCCACACCGTCTCTCCCTGAGAACATGTGCTGGAGCTCGGCGTCGGCCCCGAGCAAGGCTGGTGCCTTCTTCAAGGCACCACGATGTGGACGCTCGGCGGCGACCCTCTGCTACGCCCGCAATTGCCTTTGTCCCCGGTATGGGGTCTCGGCATCCGTCCCTCGCTCGGTTTGGGCTTCTTCAAGCTCATCAACCTATGTACGAGGCGACATCCGCCAGCCATGCCCGCACCGTCTCTCCCTGAGAACATGTGCTGGAGCTCGGCGTCGGCCCCGAGCAAGGCGGGTGCCTTCTTCAAGGCACCGCGACCTTGACTCTCGGCAGCGAACCTCCGCTATGCCCGCAATTGTCTTTCTAACCGGTATGGGGGCTCGGCTTCTGCCCCTCGCTCGGTTTGGGCTTCTTCAAGCTCATCAACCTATGTACAAGGCGACATCCGCCAGCCACGCCCGCACCGTCTCTCCCTGAGAACATGTGCTGGAGCTCGGCGTCGGCCCCGAGCAAGGCGGATGCCTTCTTCAAGGCTCCGCAACCTTGACGCTCGGCGGCGACCCTCTGCTATGCTCGCAATTGTCTTTCTCACCGGTATGGGGGCTCGGCATCCATCCCTCGCTCGGTTTGGGCTTCTTCAAGCTCATCAACCTATGTACGAGGTGACATCCGCCAGCCACGCCCGCACCGTCTCTCCCTGAGAACATGTGCTGGAGCTCGGCGTCGGCCCCGAGCAAGGCGGGTGCCTTCTTCAAGGCACCGCGATGTTGACGCTCGGCGGCGACCCTCTGCTATGCCCGCAATTGTCTTTCTCACCGGTATGGGGGCTCGGCTTCTGCCCCTCGCTCGGTTTGGGCTTCTTCAAGCTCATCAACCTATGTACCAGGCGACATCCGCCAGCCACGCCCGCACCGTCTCTCCCTGAGAACATGTGCTGGAGCTCGGCGTCGGCCCCGAGCAAGGCGGATGCCTTCTTCAAGGCTCCGCAACCTTGACGCTCGGCGGCGACCCTCTGCTATGCTCGCAATTGTCTTTCTCACCGGTATGGGGGCTCGGCATCCGTCCCTCGCTCGGTTTGGGCTTCTTCAAGCTCATCAACCTATGTACGAGGCGACATCCGCCAGCCACGCCCGCACCGTCTCTCCCTGAGAACATGTGCTGGAGCTCGGCATCGGCCCCGAGCAAGGCGGGTGCCTTCTTCAAGGCACCGCGACATTACACTCGGCGGTGAACCTCCGCTACGCCCACAATTGTCTTTCTCACCGGTATGGGGGCTCGGCATCCGTCCCTCGCTCGGTTTGGGCTTCTTCAAGCTTATCAACCTATGTACGAGGCGACATCCGCCAACCACGCCCGCACCGTCTCTCCCTGAAAACATGTACTGGAGCTCGGCGTCGGCCCCGAGCAAGGCGGGTGCCTTCTTCAAGGCACCGCGACCTTGACACTCGGCAGCGACCCTCCGCTACGACCGTAATTGTCTTTCTCATCGGTATGGGGGCTCGGCATCCGTCCCTCGCTCGGTTTGGGCTTCTTTAAGCTCATCAACCTATGTACGAGGCGACATCCGCAGCCACGCCCGCACCGTCTCTCCCTGAGAACATGTGCTAGAGCTCGGCGTCGGCCCCGAGCAAGGCGGGTGCCTTCTTCAAGGCACCGTGACCATGATGCTGGGCGGCGACCCTCTGCTACGCTCGCAATTGTTTTTCTCACCGGTATGGGGGCTCGGCATCCGTCCCTCGCTCGGTTTGGGCTTCTTCAAGCTCATCAACCTATGTACGAGGCAACATCCGCCAGCCACGCCCGCACCGTCTCTCCCTGAGAACATGTGCTGGAGCTCGGCGTCGGCCCCGAGCTAGGCGGGTGCCTTCTTCAAGGCACCGCGACATTGACGCTCGGCGGCGACCCTCTGCTACGCCCACAATTGTCTTTCTCACCGGTATGGGGGCTCAGCATCCATCCCTCGCTCAGTTTAGGCTTCTTCAAGCTCATCAACCTATGTATGAGGTGACATCCGCCAGCCACGCCTGCACCGTCTCTTCCTGAGAACATGTGTGTGAGACCCCGTATTTCTAGAAAAAGTATATATATACTAGTATGGTATATGTGGTATATATATATAGTAGTATATAGTATAAGAAAGAAAAAGAAAGAATGGATGGATGGTAGTGACGTGGCATGAAGAAGGAAAAATAAGGAAAGTGTGGGTGTGGTGTTGACTGGTTGACCATGCATGGAATGAATGAAGGAAAGAAAGAATGGAAGGATGTGTGTGGTGTGGTGTTGTTTGACCGGGTGTGACCATGGGAATAAATCCCATATCGGCCAAGAAAAGGGAATAGAAGAGAGATATATAGGAAAGCCCATGATAAAGGGTGCACCCAATGTCCGGACACCCTTTTGAGGCAGTCTGTGGTGGGCGTGGCTAGAATTTAGTTAATTGTGTGCATACGAGTTAAGTGCGGGGCGTTACAATGTGCTGGAGCTCGGCGTCGGCCCCGAGCAAGGCAGGTGCCTTCTTCAAGGCACCGCAACCTTGACGCTCGGCGGCGACCCTCTGCTACGCCTGCAATTGTCTTTCTCACCGGTATGGGGGCTCGGCATCCGTCCCCCACTCGGTTTGGGCTTCTTCAAGCTCATCAACCTATGTACGAGGCGACATCTGCCGCCACCCCCGCACCGTCTCTCCCTGAGAACATGTGCTGGAGCTCGGCGTCGGCCCCGAGCAAGGCTGCTGCCTTCTTCAAGGCACCACAACATTGACGCTCGGCGGCAACCCTCTGCTACGCCCGCAATTATCTTTCTCACCGGTATGGGGGCTCGGCATTCGTCCCTCGCTCGGTTTGGGCTTCTTCAGGCTCATCAACCTATGTACGAGGCGACATCCGCCAGCCACGCCTGCACCATCTCTCCCTGAAAACATGTGCTGGAGCTCGGCGTTGGCCCCGAGCAAGGCGAGTGCCTTCTTCAAGGCACTGCGATCTTGACGCTCGGTGGTGACCCTCTGCTACGCCCGCAATTGTCTTTCTCACCGGTATGAGGGCTCGGCATCCGTCCCCCGCTCAGTTTGGGCTTCTTCAAGCTCATCAACCTAGGTGCGAGACAACATACGCCAGCCATGCCAGCACCGTCTGTCCCAAACCTGGGGGCTCGACAAACCGGAGCAAGGCCGCAGCTTTCTTCAAAGCTGCTCGACCACCACGCTCGGTTACGACCTACAACCATGTGTTGACAAAATTTTATTAAGGTTTAGAGCGTCCGCCTTCGGCAGACGCCCTGAGCCTGGAGTCGAATTGTTGACCACCCTCTCACCCGCGAACAACTCGGGGTTTACGGCTTTTACAAGCCTAAACCCCTAACTGTTTGAGGATGGCAGGGGGGCCATCGACCCGCTGCTCTCTCCGTCCCGAAACAAACGCTCCGAGCCTTCGAGCCGTTCAGCTGACCCTTCTCTTACCCCCAAACAACCCAGGGTTTACGACTCTTATGAGCCCAAAACCCCGAATTGTTCGAGGACGGCAGAAGAGCCACCACGCTTTGGCTCTCATCGAACCCCCGAACCGATCGGTTGGCCCACCGCTCACCAACGAACCACCCGAGGTCTTGCGGCTCTAACAGCCTGAACCCCAAATAGTCCGAGGGTGATCGGTGTGCCTCCAATCCAGAGTACTCGGAAATATTTTATTCTCTGGGCGCCCGCCTTTGGCAGGCACCCGAGTCAGATGACTCACTGCCTGACAACCAACAAAGGGAGGGGGATTATATAGCCCCTTGAGGCCCACATTTATTGCCTCTGGGAATACGAAATGACGGAAGGCAAAACATCGCCATAAATGTCCATGGGAATGCGAAACGTCGCCAGTTATTGCTTATCAAAAAGTTAAACGCCGCGACAGTCACGCCCATTGCAATAAGTCACCTCAGAGCCAACCCCTGCACAACGAGCCCGGCAACCATCCCTAGCAATCAAGACGATCAGAGCATGGAAAATCAAATGTTCTTATTCATTACTCATTGCTTACAACTCAATGAACTTCGGTACAAATACAAGGAAAAAGCTCACAACTCACTCGCACTCGGCTTGGAACTCGAATTCGGGGCTCCTATCACGCTCGGCGAGACCGGCCTGGGAAGACAATCCCGCCACCGAGCTTCCTTCGTCTTCGGGCTGCGCCCCATCCGATAGAAATATCGGAGACCGCCTCGGGGTCGAGTTGCTGGCTCCTTCAATTAGACCAGCGCCTAACACCAGCTTCAGCCTGCGAATCTCCAGCTCCTTCTCGACTACGGCCTCACGAAGGAAAGACTCCGATGCCGACCCACTGCTCGAAGCATCCGAGAGGGACCAGTCCGTCTCGATTACCCACCAGTCCCGGTCGGCTACGGCCTTCCTCAGGCATGCCAACTCCAAGCTGAGCTCCCTGGACCTGTTCAGAAAATAGTTAACGACGGCGGTTCGGTCCCGAGCCTGCTTCTGTTGACGAAGCAAAGCTGCCTCCGTAACTTCCTCCCCCGTTCAAACTAGGTACCTCGGCAACAACGGGGAGGGCGGCACAGGTCCCGTGCGTTTATCAAAAGACGAGAACAAACATCACGAAAAACACAAGTCGGGAAGGGTCGGCCCAAAAAAGTAAATTTCATTTCTTTCAAAAAGTTTGATACAAAAACCGCGGTGGCCAGTCCGCTTAAGGCATTTACATCAAAAAAAAGGGACTATTCTATTCTTGAGGGGGGGTGGCACCTCGTCGTCGACCTGGTCGCCCCCCGCGTCGTCGCCCCCCCTTGGGTGAGAGGAAGGTTCGGCATCCATCCATAGCAGAGATGGTCGACGTTCTGCTCGGGGTAGATCTGCTTAAAGTGGGACTTGGCCTGTTCGTACGCCTCGTCCTACGCCTGCATCACAGTCTCCCCCAAGGCCGACTCCATCTCCTTCAGTGCCTTCTTCCCCTTCTCCGCCTCGGCCGCGATCTTCGCCTCCAGATCCTCCCGGTCCTGCTTGTGAATTTTGCAGAGCGACTCTATCTGGGCCTCGTGGATGGCCACCATGGCCCGGGTCTCTTTCAGCTCATCCGTGACCTTGTTCAGGTCGCGGAGGTACCTCTCCGCATTCCGTCGCTCATTGTATATCTCCTTCTCCAGGCACTTGTTGAAGTGCTGACCATGGAGCATCGCCTGTCCGAAGAGACAAAGATCAGAAAAACTCCAAGTTTTTGAGAAAAGCGAAGCCAAGCCAACTTACCGAGAGGTGTGCCTGAGACCACCACATGTAGGCCTGGTCGGCCTCCGGGGTCGGCCCCTTGGAGGACCCTTCGGCCTGCGCGGCCAGCTTCTGCTTTTCGGCCACTATCCTCTCCTGCTTGGCCTTCTTCTTCTTCTCCATCCTCGCCTTCTCGGCGATAGCAAGTAACATCTTCTTAGCGTCCGCCTGTTGAGTTGTCATCCCTGCAAAAACAAAAAGAAGAAGATCTAACGTTAACACGAAGGCAGGAAAATGAACACATTCGGAAAAAAACATACTAGGATCGGCGGGACTCAGTCCGACACGGGCGAGGTGTATCTCGGTCACTCGTGGCCATGCGATACTGTGCCCCCCAACTATCTTCTCCACCCTCTTCCACTCCTTGGCGGTCAAGTCGCTCTGCTTAGGAGGCTTGTGGTTCGGCTTGACGAAGTTCCACCTGGTCGGAATTCCCCAAGACCCCTCCGTCCGAACAACGAAATATTTTTCTTTCCACCCCTTTATGGAGTCCGGATGACCATGCATAACCTTCTTATGTGGCCTCGATGAAAAGTAGAAAATCACCTCCTGGTCTCCGAGCGAGCCGATCCCAAGAACGGCTCGGAAATACGTCAACCTCGGCATCACTCCCTTCTCTTGGCACTTTAGTATGAAGCAGACTAGATGCTTCCAAGAGTTCGGACCATACTGCATGAGGCACAGCCCCGCCCAGTTCAGAACATCTTAACAAATGGATGCAGAGGCAGCCTCAGTCCCGAGAGAAAGGCTTCCTCGAGGAACATACAGTAACTCGACGCCAGAGCCGTGGTGGGCCGAATTCCTGGGCTCAGAATGAAGATCTCGAACTCCTGCGGAATATAGTAGGAAGCCCTAATAACGTTCAGATATTCCGCCTTCAAAATGCTTGGGATGCCATCAGCGCGAATCTTCACCCGAGTGTCTTCGCCCGGCACTGGAGGGATCGGTCCAATATCCTTAATGTTGTCGGGATACATCCGAATTGACCCTGGATTCTTGAAGGAGACCGGGGGAAACTCGAAACCTGGTCTCGGTGCGTACTCATCTGGCGAGGAAGGACTGTGTGGTATGGTCAGGACTTTCTTCTTCCGACGAGGGCGAGCCTTCCGCTCGGGTGACGGCGTCGACACAGGGGGAAGGGGTGGAAGTTCTTCTCCGACCCCGATCGGCCTTCCAGCCGTGCCCCGGCTAGCGTCTCCTTGGGCAGCCTCCCGTTCATCGACCTCATCCTCGTTTTCCTCGTCACCCTCGGCACCCTGGTCATCTTCGTTTTCCTCCTCGCCTTCGGTGCCTTCCACCTCCTCTTCCTCATCATCCTCCTCCTGATCCTATTCCTCCTCGTCCTCTTCGTCCCCCTCGTCCTCTTCCTCCTCGTCACCCTCATCCATGGGCTCCTTTCCCGGCCTTCTGGACCTCAATGGGGACACAATGAAGACTACGTCATCACCATCGTCCGACTCAGGATCGGTCAGAACTTCTTCCTTCACCTTATACTTACTCAAGGATGAGGACGTCTCCTGCTCGGATTCCTCCGCGGAACGGCCTGACAAGCTAGTCTCGGATCCGGACTGAGTTCACAACATTACTAAAAAGAAAGTACTAACCTGGAGCGTAGGAAGTAACGGTCACCGAAAAATATCGTCGACGGCAAGTAAGATTCCCGCTCTTGTTAAAAATTGGAAAGTGAATAATGAAGTGAATATGAAGAAATGAAGGAGGGGGAGGGGGTTTTAAAGGGAAAAAGTGACTCCTCGATTTCCACAAAAAATATCTGGCCATTGGATCTTAACTAACAAGATCCAGCGGCCACCAAGATCTGAAAACGCTTTGATCTTTGCGCCCATGACGTCAGCAATAGGCATAAAATTACCCCACTACCCCTCCACCTTTTCTCTCCAGACAGGCTTTTTTCACAATAGTTCCCGTTCTATTTCACAGAAGGGTCGATGCTCGGATAGAAGCGCGAGCCAATAATTTCCCTTCTATTTCACAGAAGGGTCGACGCTCGGATAGAAGCGCGAGCCAATAATTCCCCTTCTATTTTTACAGAAGGGTCGACGCTCGGATAGAAGCGCGAGCCAATAATTCCTCTTCTATTTTCACAGAAGGGTCGACGCTCGGATAGAAGCGCGAGCCAATAATTCCCCTTTTATTTTCACAGAAGGGTCGACGCTCGGATAGAAGCGCGAGCCAATAATTCCCCTTCTATTTCACAGAAGGGTCGACGCTCGGATAGAAGCGCGAGCCAATAATTCCCCTTCTATTTTCACAGAAGGGTCAACTCTCGGATAGGAGCGCGAGCGCCAACTGCCCTCCTTTGATTCAGAAGGGCTCGGAGCTCGGACAGCACAGCGAGCCCCAACTGCCCTCCTTTGATTCAAAGGGGCTCGGAGCTCGGATAGCACAGCGAGCCCCAACAGCCCTCCTTTCATTCAGAGGGGCTCGGAGCTCGGATAGCACCGCGAGCCCCAACTAAGCCACCTTTGATTCAGAGGGGCTCGGAGCTCGGATAGGACCGCGAGCCCCAACTAGCCACCTTTGATTCAGAGTGGCTCGGAGCTCGGATAGTACCGCGAACCCCAACAGCCCTCCTCTGATTCAGAGGGGCTCGGAGCTTGGATAGCACCGCGAGCCCCAACTAGCCACCTTCGTTCAGAAGGGCTCGGCGCTCGGATAGCACCGCGAGCCCCAAACTGTCCTTCTTTGTTCAGAAGGGCTCGGAGCTCGGATAGCACCGTGAGCCCCAGGAGCCCTCCTCTTATCACGAAGGACTCGTCTGCCGACCCCTAGTGCTCGACAAACCGATCCCCAGAAGAAGACCTCGCCTCCTCCTCACTCTTCCAACTAGCGAGGAAATCGTCCACCGACCCTTGGTACTTAACAAAACGGGCCCCAACAGGACCTCAACGCCCCTTTGCTCTTCCAATAAAGTAAGGGCCCTCGCCTGCCGACCCCAGACGCTCGGCAAACCGAGCTCCTACCCGACAGACCTCGACATCCCCTCGCTCTTCCAACTAGCGAGGGGATCGTCTGCCAACCCCTGGAGCTCGTCGGCCGACCCCCAGGGCTCGTCTGCCGACCCTAAGGCTCGGCGAGCGTCACTCCGACTCTTCTACACTGAGCATCTCGTGCAAACTCCAATAAGGGATCCCTTCCTCCTACCCCTGGCCTCTTCGGGAAGTAGCGAATCCTACTTTTTACCCCAACATCCCCCCTGCTCTTCCCACAAAGGCGGAGAGTCACTCCTACATGGCTGGCTCACCTAACCCTATAGGAGTGTGGGGCTTGTGATATGGGTCAGGAATAACGTGGCCCATCCTGGGCCACAGGATCCCCTTAGGATGCACGCTCCTTCTGATCCTTCGGATCTGCCATGTCAGCACCGGAAAACCACCCGGGCCTCTGCCACGTCAGCCCGAAAATCACCCCGGCATCTGCCACGTCAGCCCTATACTGCCCGGTTTTCCACCGTTCAGCCACACGGGCAACCGGGTCCAGACCCGGTCCCAAACGGGTCCAGACCCGGTTGGCTTCTTCTATAAATACCAGACCCCTACCCCTTCTCCAGGTAATCAAAACTTCTCCACTCAAACCCTAATTACTATTACTCTCCCTTAGTGACTGACTAGATCGTCGGAGGGTTTGCCACCGGGACCAACTCCGGTGTTCTGAGACCGTCTGCAGGTACACGAGACCCTCGGATCCGAGCCCCAAAGATCCGAGCCGAGCATCAACCTCCACCTCAATACCGCCTACCCCAGTACCGTTTGCCCAGTCGAGGATCGTCTACATAGGAGTCTCCTCCTTCAATACAAATCGAGTAAGAACTCACGCCTGGTGCATCCACACGTTTACCAAAAACAAACCGCATCAGAGATGGAAATGGAGATCGTTTAAGGTTTCAAAGCTCGAGTGAGGGTAGGGAGAGCACTGCATGAGTCGAGGCTTCGGGAATTGGAAGGTGGAGCTCGAAGGTAGGAGATGGGAAGGTAAGGTTAGGGTTTCGAAGGTCGATTGGGGGTGGAGAGAACAATCGGTAGAAGGGGGATTTTGAAGGTCGATGGAGGCTTCAGAGGAAATCGAAAACCTATTCGGTTTCGAAGGTCGAAATGGGAGAGAGAGAGAGTCGAGGCAGCAGATCCAGGGTTCGATCGATTCAGGGTCTGGAAAGAGAGATAAGAGAAGAGAGTTTTGGAGAGAGAAGGAGAGAAATGACTAAACTACCCCAACGTAAAAGTGAGATGAGCGGAAGAAATTCAATCCATTGGATCAATCCCATGATCAAATTGCAGATCCAACGGCTATTGGCGAAGTTCGCTACTGATTAAGTGCGAACCAGTTCGCACATGATCAGTTCTCTCTCTCTCTCTCTCTCTATATATATATATATATATATATATATATATATATACTAGTAATTTTCATGTGCGATGCACGTTTTGATAAAAAAAAGTTGGAGTGGAATGTGCGATACATGTAAGTCGGTGGTAATCAGCACTTGTGATGAATGCCTTAAACTTTAAAAAAAATTACAGTTGAACGGGCACTGCACGCAATTTTTAAAATTTTTTGAAGAAAAAATATTGAATTGTACGTACGGTGATGTGTTACGAAATAGATTTGGAGTTGTACGTGCGACGTACGTATTTGCTTTGTGACAAAAAAAATTTAAAAATTATTTGTTTGGTGAAGGAAAAAACTTTGATTTACACGCGTGATGCACGTGTTAATAAATAGAGTTAGTTACACGTGTAACGTATGAGTTACACGTGTAACATATGTGTTTCGTTTGTGACAAAAAAATATTTAAATTTTTTTTTGTTTGGTTACAAACTCAAAGTGACAAACTCTCCCATTAATAGTAACTAGCAGTTTACACGTGCGATGCACGTTTTAATAAATATAGTTTTTTAAAATAAAAATTTAGACGTATTCTTGATTTGAACCTAGGATCTCCTTTATAATAGTTATGCACGTGCGTTGCACGGGTTGGTAGAATGACAAAATATTTACAAATGACACTAAGGCCTTCTCCCATTATAATATTAGAGATAGATATATACCAGTTCGCACATGATCAGTTCTCTCTCTCTCTCTCTCTCTCTCTCTCTCTCTCTCTCTCTCTCTCTCTCTCTCTCTCTCTCTCTATATATATATATATATATATATATATATATATATATATGAGTCTTCTTCCGTTGCAAACGGATTTGTGTACACAGACCCGTGCAAACTCTAATCTGGGCCATTGGATCTTTGATCCAAACGGCCCATATATTTTTTAATAATATTTTGCCTTAGCCGTCGTTCCCAACGACGGGTTGAAACTAAATTTTACAAAAAAAATTTCCTTAACACGTCATTGACAAGGACGGGTTAAGGCACTCTAAATTCATTTAGATCTGCGTACAGATCATCTTCTTCAGCCGACACTCTCCCACTCTCTATCTCGTTTCTTCACCGAACCCAAAGTGAAGAAAACCCTAATCCTTGATCTAAACACAAACCTGTCCTCCTCCGTCCGCTCCCCCTCCTCTCTCCCAATATCTACTCCAATCATTGAAACCCAACTCTCTCATCCCATCTTCAAAAGTAAATTGAAACCCTAGTTCGGCCACAAATTGAATCATTGGCTAAATTCGGACTTATTTTGTAAGGTATTGACTAACTCTTTATCTCAGTAGATATATTTGTGTTTGTTTTTCAATTTGTCTAAACTAAATTATTTAGAAAGTGGGCAAAAAATTATTTGCCTTAGTAATTTGTAGATGTAGAATTGGGAAGATTTTTAATATATTCAAGTGGCGAAAATTTTTATTTGCCTTAGTAATTTGTAGAACTAGAATTGTGAAGACTTTTAATATATTCAAGTGCCCCAAAAAGTTTACATTTAGGAATAATATATTCAAGTGCTGAAAGACTTAAAAAATCTGTAGATGTAGAATTCTTTGCCTTAGTAATTTAGTTTTGTTTGCGTTGTTTTTTCACGTCCAATATATACGAAATTATTTATAAACTTTTCAGTGCGGTTATGGTTGAAAACCCTGCAAACGACCGTAAAAAAATACGAAACTTTGCGAGTAGGTTGGTCTCACGTAGTACAAGTCACCCCAAGTTGTAGAAATGAGTTTCAACTCACGGTTCGAGAGATACGGCCGCGTATCGCTTTTGGTTGAAAAAAACCAAGTAAAGCGGTACTCGGCCGTATCTCGTAAACCGTGAGTCGAAACTCACTTCTACAAGTTAGGGTGGCTTGCGCTATGTGAATTCGATCAAGTTAGAAAGTTTTATAAATTTTGGATGCCGTTTGTACGGTTTTCTCACGTTCCTCGCATTAGAAGTTAATGACTAAAAATATTTTTAGTGCGGTTAGAGTTGAAAACCTTGCAAACGGCCTCCAAAAAATACAAAACTTTGCAAGTAGATTGATTTCATGCATCACAAGCCACCCCAACTTGTAGAAGTGGATTTCAACTCACGGTTCGAGATGTAAGGCCGTGTATCGCTTTTGGTTAAAAAAAACCTAATAAAGTGGTATCCGGCCGTATCTCGCAAACCGTGAGTCGAAACTCACTTCTACAAGTTCGAGTGGCTTGCGCTACGTGAATTTGATCAAGTTGGAAAGTTTTATAAATTTTGGATGCCGTTTGTGTGGTTTTCTCACGTTCCTCGCATTAGAAGTTAATAACTTAGAATATTTTTAGTGCGGTTAGAATTGAAAACTTTGCAAACGGCCTCCAAAAAATACGAAACTTTGCGAGTAGGTTGATCTCACGCAGTACAAGCCACTCCAACTTGTAGAAGTGGGTTTCGATTCACGGTTCAAGATATAATATAAGGCCATGTATCGCTTTTGGTTAAAAAAAACCTAATAAAGCGGTACCCGGCCGTATCTCGCAAACCGTGAGTCGAAACTCACTCTACAAGTTCGGGTGGCTTGCACTACGTGAATTCGACCAAGTTGGAAAGTTTTATAAATTTTGGATGTCGTTTGTGTGGTTTTCTCACGTTCCTCACATTAGAAGTTAATGACTTAGAATATTTTTAGTATGGTTAGAGTTGAAAACCTTGCAAAAGGCCTCCAAAAAATACGAAACTTTGTGAGTAGGTTGATCTCATTCAGCACAAGCCACCCCAGCATGTAGAAGTGGGTTTCGATTCACGGTTCAAGATATAAGGTCGTGTATCGCTTTTGGTTAAAAAAACCTAATAAAGAGGTATACAGACGCATCTCGCAAACTGTGAGTCGAAACTCACTTCTACAAGTTCAGGTGGCTTGCGCTACATGAATTTGACCAAGTTGGAAAGTTTTATAAATTTTGGATGCCGTTTGTGTGGTTTTCTCACGTTCCTCGCATTAGAAGTTAATGACTTAGAATTTTTTTAGTGCGGTAAGAGTTGAAAACCTTGCAAACGGCCTCCAAAAAATACGAAACTTTGCGAGTAGGTTGATCTCACGTAGCACAAGCCACCCCAACTTGTAGAAGTGGGTTTCGATTCACGGTTTGAGATGTAAGGCCGTGTATCGGTTTATTTGGGTTTTTTTCAACCAAAAGCAGTACACGTCCGTATGTCTCCAACCGAGAGTTGAAACTCACTTGCACAAGTTGGGGTGACTTGTGCTACGTGAATCCCACCAATTTGACTTTTACTGCTTTTTTTGTTGTCATTTGTGCATTTTTTCCCACAATCTCGGTATGTTTATTGATGATAAATAACTGGATGTAACGCGTACCAACTACATTTAAATTTTTTGGTACATAGATAAATAGTTAGAACAATGTAACTGAGAAGCCCGTCCGGTACCACTAGTGGCGTACCAACTACTGAGGTAAGATTGATTATTATTATTGGTTTTAAATACGAATATGTAACATTATCTCAATAATAACATTTTTTATCTTTATTCGTGTAGGTTGGTGGCCGTCAATCTATATCTGCTGAGGTAGGTCCGTCGTCCTCGATTTCCGTTACACCACCTAGATCCGTGGACACAAACTTACTCACCTTACAACCCAAACACCGATCCGAAGCCATGTGGAATGGGTCCGATAAGAAATGTAACTCCCGAAAGCACGCGGTTCTTCCTTTTGACCCCCGTATCACGTTGTACTTAGTTGAGGCCAGTTTCTACGGAGCTAAATTCATGGAGCGAGTGAAGCTAGATCGGCCGCTACTTACAGCTCTTGTCGAGCGATGGAGGCCGGAGACCCACACATTCCACCTACCAGTGGGTGAGATGACTGTGACCCTCCAAGATGTAGCAATGATAACTGGGCTACCAATAGATGGGGTCACCGTAATGGGGAACATGGACTTCGATCGAGTTGAAGTTGTTCGTGATTTGCTCGGTATCGACCTCCAGTTGATAGTTCTCCAAAGAAGAGAGGCCGTTGAAAAAGAAATCCTCGAAATGTTCCCGCAGATATTGATGAAGATTTATTGTATGAATAAATAGAAGCTGTGAAAGATAAAGCGGAAGCTGAAGTTATGGATGAAACTTTCGATGGTAAATCACTGTACATTAGTTGGTTGAAATTTCAGTTCGAGGAGGATTATTTGGCCCCCGATTCGGACGAGCAAACCCTAACCTACTATGCACGTGCATACATTTTTAGTATGATAGGGGGAGTGATCTTCCCGAACTCATCCGGATCAACCGTGCTGCTAATGTACCTACGGTTGTTGGAAAATTTCCGTTATGCGGGCCGTTTCAGTTGGGGGAGTGCGGCACTGGCGCTACTATATAGGAATTTGTGCACATGTTCTTTAGGTGTCGTACAAATGGGTGGCCCGATGGTGCTACTGCAGATCTGGAGTTGGGAACGCATCCACATTGGACGTCCCCGTATTATTGAAGTTACACCGGATTGGTTGGCCGACCCGAGGGTGCCGGAGTTGTTACCTCCTCTAGGAGTATATTGGGCGGAGCGGCACACGTGGGTCGATAACCCACGCCAATCTTTAACCTACTACAGAGATGAGTTAGATAACCTGCAGGACGAGTTCGTCAATTGGGAACCGTACTCGACCGCCAGGTTGCAAAGGGTTCCACCGGTCTATTTAGACAGTGCCCTTTGGTTAACGGCTGCACGACTTGTGAATTTTGGAGTTGTCAAGTTTCGGTATCCTGATAGAGTGATGCAGCAATTCGGATATCAACAAAAGATTCTCGATGTCAGGTGCTATGATAAAAAGTTGCACGAGGTGAGGGGAACGGGACGAGTGCCCAACTTCGATTGGGCTGATTACCTTCGTTACCATATGGCCAACTAGAACACCATGCGGCGTCAAATGACACCGAATATGATGTTCGTCGCGATACCGTATGATGGCTCCCTCCAACAGGCATACATGATGTGGTACAAGCAGGTAACACGGTTGTATGTTTTCCCAAAGGCCGCTGTACCAGCCGGTGTGCAGATTCCGATTTCCCCAACCTAGGTAGAACCACCTCCGACATATTCCTCCTTCCAGCCGATGTACCAACCAAAGGCTGAGACATATCAAAAAATGGTTAGTCAAATTTCATATAGTTGGTATGCATGTATTGAAATTTGAGGTGGGTGATGTGTTAAGTTTGCATGTTTTTTAAATTGAAATTTTTAACCTAATGTAGATTGAAAACACATGGGAGAACGTTCGAATAGTTGCTCGCGTCTTGAAGAGTAAGGTACCCGAGAGCTTTAAGGAGATAATGCGGGAGATGCTAACGCCGTACCGTCGTACTCTTGAGGACGTGGGTGAAGGTCCACAACTTGAGGCGTATTTGAAAGCCAACATGCTAGCAATGGGTTCTAGGCGAAAGAGCGTGACAATGCAGGAAATTCACATCGCCGAGCCACAACAAGTGCAACATCAACAAAATCCCGAAGAAGTTGAAATGGAGCAGTGGTCGAATGACCCTGAATCCCCTGGGACACAAGGCAGACGGTGAAATCCTCAAAGGAAGCGGAACCCGCTTGATCAATTCACACCAAGTGGTCGCAAGCTGCGTGGCCATAAACGATAGTATCTAACACTCTTTAGTAGTTTAGCATTTGGTTGTTGATTTTGTTATTCCAATAACTAATGCATAGTTTGTTTCTATGTTGATAAATTATTGTAGGTAAATACCTGGCATGCATGCAAGCCGTCTGGAAGAACGCCTTGATAATTTTTTTTTTAATTTGGACATGTGTCGGGTTGTATAATTTTGGATAACTGTACTGATTTGAATTAATTATGTATATTAGTTGACATTGTCCATTTGTATGCTTTAAAATTCTTGTGAAGTTGTCTGTTGTATTATATACATTGATGTGATGTGAATTTGTGAAGTGTATTTGGTGAAGTGGTATTTGTATCAACCAAAGTGTATAGAGGCAAACACAGAACAAAATTTCTGTACATTTCTCTCTACTTAACCCATCATTGACAATGACGGGTTAAATGAGCTTAGCCTATCGTTCACAATAACGGGTTAAATAGAGAGATATTGGCAGTCTTTCATCCCTTACAGACCAAGTCTTAATAAAGTACTGCCAATATCGCTCTACTTAACCCGTTGTTGTGAATAACAGGTTAAGTGATCTTAACCTGTTATTCACAACAACGGGTTAAGTAGAGTGATATTGGCAGTACCTTATCCCCCTACATAAATATCTCTCCACTTAACCCGTTATTGGGGTTAATGGGTTAAGTTCGCTTAACCTGTTATCCTCAACAACGGGTTAAGTAGAGAGATATTGGCAGGAGCTCACCCAAGTTTTCATAGAATACTACCAATATCTATCTACTTAACCCATTGTTGTGAATAACGGGTTAAGTGATCTTAACCCGTTATCCCCAATAACGGATTAAGTAGAAAGATATTTTTATGCTTTCTACAACTTTCTCTTCACCCTTTGCGAACATTGTCTCCTGAACTCTGCAAAGTGACATTCATATGCTTGTAAATTATTTATATTTTTTATTAATTTCCATTTATTGCCACGTAACTAACCAATATAAAATCGGTAACATTAAAGGTGATGTAAAAGTTCAAAAAATAAAATTTGATAACTAGCCTAGGGTTAGGGTAAGCTAGGGTTAAGGGTTAGTGTAGGGTTATGTGTTGGGGTTAGGGTAAGGGTTAGTATTAGTAGTAAGTAGTTGTTTTTTGTTTTGATTAATTAGGTTAATATTTGTAGCTCTCCGCTCTAAAATGCACTGAATTTTTTCCATTATTGGGTTCTACATGTGGGTTTCTACATATGGTGATCCACATGTGGGGAGTTCAATCTGATGTGGTTCTACATGTGGTTCTACATGGGTTCTACATGTGGGGTTCTACTTATGGAATTTTATCAACTTATGGATTCCATAAGTAGAATCCAACATAGCATCCTCGGTCCTTGCTCTTTTTATCTTCATAGTTCTCCCTTCACTCTGATACATTTTGCTAATTCTATGTTGAAGAATGGAGTGTTCATTTTTGTTTAGGATAACTTTGCCTACTATTATTGGAGACTTGACAAAGTGGGCACCACATGTAGATCCCCACATGTAGAACAAGTCCATAACGGGCCTATTATTACATTTCACTATACAACATGTGAAACCACATGTACAACATGGCCATAACTTGCCTAATATTATTGGAGACTTCCTCCCCGTACATGTAGTACAAGTCGTTAACTTGCTTTTACAATCGAAGAACAGAATTAGCAAAGCAGCGGGGACTGAGAGGAAGTGGAAGAAAGTGTTTTAAGATATAACCCTAACCCTAACAATAACCCTAACACAATTTGTTTGTATTGTATATTATTATTTGTTTTACATAAATAAGGTAATGGCTTGGCAGCACTTTAGGGTTACAGTAGGGTTACGGCTAGGGTTAGAATAGATCTATCTACATTAGGGTTAGATATTAGTTCGTAGTGTTATTTCCAATTTTTAAAAAAAAATTTCATATTTTCAACTATATTATTTAATTTCAGAATGTTTAAAATTACTCTGACCTTACTATAACCCTACTTTAACTATCCAACCCTACTGTAACCCTACTCTAACCCTACGAACTACTCTAACCTACTCTAACCTTATCTCTAACATACTCTAACCTCCTCTAACCTTATCTCTAACCTTTTCTGAACCTACAAACTTGTCCTAACCCTACTCTAAACCTTACTCTAACCTTAGGGTAGGGTTACGGCTTAGGTGAGAGTAGGGTTACAGTTGGGTTACGTCTAGGGTTAGAATAATTGGGTTATATTAGGGTTAGAGTAGTTCGTAGGGTTAGATTCATTTTTAATAAACTTTTTCAAATTTTCAACTATATTATCAAATTTTCATAATGTTTAAAATTACTCTAACCCTATATTTATTTGTTGTGAACCAAGTTCCTCTAATTTTAGTATTTTTTTATATTTCATCATTTTCAACACTCAAAGTTTTAAGATGTTGGATTTACAGAACTCGTAACCCTATTTTTACCCTAAGAACTACTCTAACCCTACCGTAACCCTACAATAACCCTGTAACCCTAGCCATAACCCGTTGACACTGTAAGTTTTAAACCGAATTCGTTGAATGTACGTAATTGTTATAAAAATTTATTTGTTTACTTTAAAAGTTCAAATCGTGTAACGAACTCCTGTGGATAGGTGATTATATAATTTTTTATGAAGAGTTTTTTTGTAACATGCTAGGGTCAGAGAGTTTTAGTGGGATTACAGTAGTGTTTAAATAATTTATAATAAATTGTTTTCATTTATTGAACTACATTATTTATTATATTTACAAACATTTTGATATTTTTTTTCAAACAATGTTAAAATTATTAGTACTGCCAATATATGTCAAGTACTACCAATATAACTATACTTAACCCGTTATTAAGGATGACGGGTTAAGTGCACTTAACCCGTCACTGCAAATAACGGGTTAAGTAGACATATATTGACAGTGCTTCATCATCTACAGACCAAGTTTGCATAAAGTACTGCCAATATATGTATACTTAACCCGTTGTTGGTGATAACGGGTTAAGTGCACTTAACACGTCATCCTTAATAACGGGTTAAGTAGATAATATATTGGAAGTGCTTCATCATCTACAGACCAAGTATGCATAATGTACTGCATATATTTGTCTACTTAACCCGTTGTTGGTGATGACGGGTTAAGTACACTTAACCCGCCATCCTTAATAACGGGTTATGTAGAGATATATTGGCAGAAGTTTATGAATACTTGGTCTGTATATTGCTGTCGTTGTTGCTGCATTTTGAGAAGTGTATCATATTGTTGTTCATGTTTGTTTTCTTGCCAATCTTTTCTTGCCTTTATCATTTCCTTCTTGTTTTCTTGCCTTCTTCATTCAACAAAGTATTGAGAAGTGTATCAATGTATTGAGAAGTGTATCAACATTTCAGAATCATTATGCATGCCTTCTTGTTTTCTTGCCAATCTTTTCTTGCCTTCTTCATTTCCTTCTTGTTTTCTTGCCTTCTTCATTCAACATTTTAGGATCACACTCAATACCTTCTTGTTTTCTTCCCAATCTTTTATTGCCTTCTTCATTTCCTTCTTGTTTTCTTGCCGTCTTCATTCAACATTTCAGAATCACACTCAATGCCTTCTTGTTTCCTTGCCAATCTTTTCTTCTTGTCTTCATTATTTCCTTCTTGTTTTCTTGCACTTCAATGCTTCCTTCTTCGTTTCCCTATAACTATGCCTCTTGAGTTCATGCCTCTTAAGTTCAATAAAGAAAATACATAGGATGAAGAAAAAAAAGAAAAAAAAGAGGGAGGAGATAGATGCTAAAGGGGGAAGAAATTTGAGTTCAAAAAAAACCTGAGTTCAAAGAGAGTCTCCTTCAACTGAGTTCTTCATAACATTGTTTCAGAAAGAAGCTAAAGATACAGAAGTAGAGAGACAGATGCATGTCTACTTTAGCGTACAAGTGCATGCTGGGTTTCTCTCAAGGGGTAGGGAGGACTCCTGACTCTGCCTTTTTTTCTCCATTCCCCTTACTCTTCTTTTTGGGGCTTTTTGAATGAATGCAGAAGTAGCAATTCTCCTCCCTTCATACACATTCGTTCTCCATTGTTACACAGAGTGCAACAATTCTCTGGTTTCGTAGGATGGAGTAATGGTGGGTGTCACAATGTATTCATGGTATTTTTCAATTTCTTTGCATGCACACCTCACAATCATGCAACAAATAGTACGAATATGAGGAGTGCGTGTCAAGAAGTTGTCAAGTACTTTAAATATACGGTTACACCCACTACTACTCTATCCCACGAACCGGACAATTGTTGCCTTTGTGTAATAGTAGTGAACTAAATTGTATGCAGGGGAAAAACTGCTACTTATGGATTCAAAAAAAGGCAGTGTCAGCAGTCCTTCCTACCTCTTTGAGAAGAAACCCAGCATATACTTGTATACTAAATTAATTGCAAATTTTGGTGAAAGTGTCAAAGAATGACTTTGTAATATCAATTCGCTTGAGTTTTGTATGCATTCTATGTATGTTCAATTTACATGTTTTTGCCAGTTTGTAATATTTGATGTACAAAGCTGTTATAAGATATAATCCGTATCCCTATATTCTCCGAACTTTATCTTGGAAATTTGAAGAGTTGTACCACAAAGGCGAAGACACTGCAAATATATTGATGTGAATTGTTGAATGAACAAATTATCATCTGTAAAAGTTGTTGTGAATGAACAAATTTTGTGAAGTTGTATATGTATCAACAAAAGCACATAGAGCCTACACAGACGAAAGTTTTGTAAAAAACTCTCTACTTAACCCGTTATTGACGATGACGGGTTAGGTGATCTTAACTCCTCATCACCAATAACGGGTTAAGTAGATTGATATTGGCAGGACTTCATACCCTACAGACCAAGTATTGATAAAGTACTGCCAATATCTATCTACTTAACCCGTTATTGAAGATAACGGGTTAAGTGATCTTAACCTGTTATCCCCAATAACAGGTTAAGTAGAGAAAAATTGATAGAAGTTTATCAATACTTGGTCTGTAGGGTATGAAGTCCTGCCAATATAAATCTACTTAACCCGTTCTCTTCAATAACGGGTTAAGTTATTTTAACCCGTTATCTCCAATAACGGCTTAGGTTTATCCGATTTTTGCAGTATTTTATCTTCAAAATGTAAGTTTCCATAAATTTTCACAATTTCTCACAAATTAAAAAAATCCAACAGCATAGATATATTGCAGAAATACACAGTCTGCACAAATACATAAAATTCACTCACAACCTTCAACACAAATAATAAATTTGTACACATCGGCATCCAAAAAAAATCAATTACAAAAAAATTCACAAATAGTCCGGGTTGCCCAAATTGCACACATCTTCAAAATTAACAAATTTCAACCTAAATAAACATTTGCTACCCAATTACAACATCAAAACCCACAACAACATATGTAGTTCACAAATACACAAAATGCACACACACAGAAATTGCACTCTGATTAAATACACCAGTAATCTAATTGTACCAAAAAGAAACGTTCAATTAACCACATATATACAATCAAAAGTATGGAAGTTTTCAACGCATTGATTCTTTCCATGGGCACGATTTTGTTTCATTCCGGACCTACACCCAAAAAAAAAGGTTAATAATCAAGTCGAAATTAATAATTCTATTCACATCGAAAGACAAAAGTAAGCAATTATTCGGTGTTTTTCTTGAAAGTTTGATATGACATACATAACACGAAAAACCCCTTAGCACGAACCTTCACCTTCATCATCATCACTCTCTCCAGTGTTTGGAGCTTCTTCATACCCTACCGATCCACTAAATAAGGGAGAAGAATGGGTTAGTATCGACTACAACAAGTTTAGATTCATTGAGTCCAATTAACAAATACTTAGTCTCTGATATATTACCTTGCCATATTTTTTGGGCAATTTCGTGAATCGTAACTTACGACACGAAGGCATGTCCTGCAAAGTCTTGGCCTCTTCGTTTTTTGGAATTCTCTGATAGACTTCAAGCTTTTCCCTTTAGGCCTCCCCTTTGTGGTGCACTGTATGGGGTCCCCTACTTGTGCATGTGCATGTGCATGTCCACCACTTTCCGGTTGTGCACTACCTTCATGTGGTGTGCTATTTCCGGATTCAATGTGAGCAAAGCCTTCGATTCCCTTGAGCATGTGGTCGAGCATGTACTTGTACCCTCGCTCTGAAGAACAACCAAGATCGACCAAATGTCTTGAGTGCATAGTCAGTTCACAATAACGAGAGGTAAAATTGTCGCACATACTATTGGGAACCGGTGTACTGCTTCTTGTCGTTGATCCCTGGTTCATCGCCTACAAATATTTTGCTCGGGTAGTGCGGTGTGGTCTGTGAACCGAAAAACTGCCAATAGATGTTTACAGGGAATGCCTACGAAGTCATACATGGTATAAGGGCATTTAGCAATTTGACTGATTTTACAATAAGAAAACTTCCTCCCCAGTTCTGAATTTCCACAAACAGTTACAGAATAAGCTGCACTATCCGGTGTATCCATACTCGCAATTAAACTCACATTAAGCAATAAGCTTTTTATGACTTCTTGTTGAAATTTGTAGAAAATCTTCAGTGTTTATGTTCCCGCCATTTGTGACTCCAACTCCCATTCGGTTTTCAATTTTTTCCTCTCCTCGCGATTACGATGCGTTTCTTTAAGTTCATCATGTCTTTGTTTTACTAAGACTCGGTCAAAGATGACTGCAAATTCATATAATGAGTACTTCTTATGAGTATGGTGCTTCAAGCGTGAATGTAGCGATTCGCTATGTTGGGTACTCAACATGCCGCCCCAAAATGAGTCTCTTGCATATAAGGGAGCCCATTTCTCGCGAATCTCAAATTTTTCCTTCAACCATTTGTTATTCTCAAGTTTGTACTGGGAAATCAAATTTTTTCACTTCTGTTCAAATTCAGTTTTATATTCTGCCGTATAAATGATAGTCTTCAAAGCATCCCTAAACTCGTCAATGTTATTCGGCATACGCACTTTATGCGGTAACTTATCCAAAATATGCCAAATGCAATAACTATGTGACGTGGTTGAGAAATCTTTAGAAACTGCAGAAGTTATTCCACGATTCTCATCTGTCACGATATTCATCGGATCATGAGTCATTGCTCCTCTCCACTTTTCAAAGACGCACTCAAATGAGGATGCCTTCTCATTTGGGATGAACCCACAACCTAGGAATATTGATTGCCAATGATGGTTGAATCGAACAAATGGTACAAACAACATCCCGTATCGGTTTGTGTTGTAGGTAGCATCAAAGCAAAGAACATCCCAAAATATTTCATAATTCTTTCTAGCGATACCATTCACCTAGACAAAATAGGACAATCGCCCTTCGGGATCACATTGGTAATCATAATAGAATAAAGGATCGGTCTCCTTTTTGGATTCAAATAACTTAAGTAGCATTTGCCCATCGTGTCCTTTTAAACCTTCCATCTCGTCTCTCCTGAGATTTCTGACATCGGTTTCAGTGAAACCAATTTTCTCATTACCTCCACTTGCACCTTCAAAGAATAGCATTTGTTTGCATACAGGAACATTAGCTTCGGTAAGTTGACCAATTACTTTTTTATTTGTATTTGTCAATTCACGGTTTCGATGTAGCAAGTGACGTCTACCGGGTGAAGTAAATTCGTGATTGTGTGGTTCATTAAATGAATAAATAATCCACGAATTACTTTGTGGGTTTAGTTGGACACGAACAAAAGCTTTGCAACCCGTTCTAGAAGTTGTTCCTTGTCTAGCTTCATTCTGATTATTCGGTGACTCCCTAGCTTTATTACAAACAAATGATTTATCCACTACATCGTTTTTCTTGTATTTATTTTCACCCTTACGCATAGAGAATCCCGCACATTTGCAGTACGATGAATAAAATTTTTCTGCTTCCTCTAGAGTGGAAAATGTCATACCAATCTTCGGTTTTAGATGCTCATCAACATGAGGAAGAAGCTTGCCAATTTGTTGTGCACGAACAAATTTCTCTCCGGCAACAGAACTTCCTTCAAAACTGTCCATACCTAAGAAAGCGTGAAAAGGAGAACAATTAGGGCTACTAAACCCGTTAGGGAATGTGATGATAACTTTCTAACTTTATTTACATATTATTAGAGAAACGTCACAACCAAATGCGACTAACGGTTCGAGAGATACGGCCGTGTATCACTTTATTTGGCTTTTTTTCAACCGAAAGCGATACACCGCCTTACATCTCGAACCGTGAATCGAAACCCACTTCTACAAGTTGGGGTGGCTTGTGCTGCATGAGATCAACCTACTCGCAAAGTTTCGTATTTTTTGGAGGCCGTTTGCAAGGTTTTCAACTCTAACCGCACTAAAAAATTCTAAGTCATTAACTTCTAATACGAGGAACGTGAAAAAACCACACAAACGGCATCCAAAATTTATAAAACTTTCCAACTTGATCGAATTTACGTACCGCAAGCCACCCAAACTTGTAGAAGTGAGTTTCGACTCACGGTTTGCAATATACGTCCGTATACCGCTTTATTATGTTTTTTTTTAACCAAAAGCAATATATGGCCGTATATCTCGAACTGTGAATCGAAACCCACTTCTACAAGTTGGGGTGGCTTGTGCTGCGTGACACCATCCTACTCGCAAAGTTTCGTATTTTTTGGAGGCCGTTTGCAAGGTTTTCAACTCTAACTGCACTAAAAAAATTCTAAGTCATTAATTCCGTATAAATTGAACATGAAAAATCAACACAAATCAAACTAAAATAGTAAGCCAAACATTACTACAGTTCTAAATTATATTGGGCAAAGCATTGTTTTTGGACTTCCTAAATAATTTACTATGTAAAAATTTAGAAATCAACATAATTAACCCTAATAAGGCAAAGAATTAGCCAATACCTTACAAAATAGTAACAGATTTTGCCAATAGAACGATTTGTGGCCTTTGCACGGGAATTGATTTGCTTTTGATGTAGATATTTGGAGAGAGAGATTGTATAAAAGTGGAAGAAGAGGAGTACGAGCAATCGTAGGACGTTGGAATTCTTTTAGGATTTTGGGGTTTGGTTTCGCCCAAAAAAAGGGGATCAGTGCTAGGGTTCTTGGGTTTTGGGGTTTAGTTTCGACGATGAAGACGAAGGACTGTATATAGATCTGAGATTATATATTTGCCTTAACCCGTCCTTGTCAACGACGAGTTAAGGCAATTTTTTTTTTGTAAAATTTAGCCTTAACCCATCATTGGGAACGATGGGTTAAGGCAAAATATTATAAAAAAATATATGGGCCGTTGGATCAAAGATCCAACGGTGCAGATTAAAGTTTGCACGCGTCTATGCACACAGACCCGTTTGCAACGGAAGAAGACTATATATATATATATATATATATATATATATATATATATATATATATATATATATATATATGGGCCGTTGGATCAACGATCCAACGGCGCAGATTAAAGTTTGCACGGGTCTATGCACACAGACCCGTTTGCAACGGAAGAGGACTATATATATACATATATATATATATATATATATATATATATATATATATATATATATATATATAGAGAGAGAGAGAGAGAGAGAGAGAGAGAGAGAGAGAGAGAGAGAGAGAGAGAGAGAGAGAGAGAGAGAAAGAGAGAGAGAGAGAACTAAATATATATAAGAGTTGTTTTGGGGGGATTTAAATTTGTGTTTTGGGGGAAAACTTTGGGGGGATGTGTTTTGTGAGGTTAGATCTGAGCCTTTGATTTTGGGGGAATTGAATAAGCCACTTGATAGCCTTCTTTGTGTTATATTATTATTATTATTATTTGTGTGTGTGTGTATATATATATATATATATATAGAGAGAGAGAGAGAGAGAGAGAGAGAGAATTAAATATATATAGGTGTTGTTTTGGGGGATTTGAATTTGAGTTTTGGGGAAAAACTTTGTGTGTGTGTGGGGGGGGGGGGGAGGGGGGGGGATGTGTTTTGTGAGGTTAGATCCGGGCCTTTGATTTTGGGGAGATTGAATGAGAGCCACTTGATAGCTTTCTTTGTGTTTTATTATATAGATACTATATTTGAAATTACGGGGTGTTACACACACACACACACACACACACACACACACATATAGAGGCTTCTTCGGTTGCAAACGGGTTTGTGTGCACAGACCCGTGTGAACTTTAATCTGGGCCGTTGCCCATATATTTTTTTATAATATTTTGCCTTAACCCGCCATTTCCAACGACGGGTTAGGGCAAAATTTTACAAAAAAATATTGCCTTAACCCGTCGTTGACAAGGACGGGTTAAGGCAAAGATATAATCTCAGATCTATATACAGTTCTTCGTCTTTCTCGTCGAAACCAAACCCCAAAACCCAAAAACCCTCCCCATATTCAGTCATTTTTTGGGCGAAACCAAACCCAAAAACCCTAAAAAAATTCCAAACTCCTTCGTTTGCTCCTACTCCGCCGTTTGCTCCTACTCCTCCTCTTCCACTCTCATACAATCTCTCTCCCCAAATATTTACATCAAATCAAATCAATTCCTGTGCGAAGGCCACAAATCGATCTGTTGGCAAAATTCGTTGTTATTTTTTAAGGTATTGACTAATTCTTTGCCTTATTAGAGTTAATTATGTTGATTTCTAAATTTTTACATAGTAAATTATTTATAAAGTCCAAAAAAATGCTTTGCCCAAAATAATTTAGAACTGTAGTAATGTTTGGCTTGCTAATTTAGTTTTATTTGTGTTGATTTTTCACATTCAATTTATACGGAATTAATGACTTAGAATTTTTTAGTGCGGTTATAGTAGAAAACCTTGCAAATGGCCTCTAAAAAATACGAAACTTTGCGAGTAGGTTGATCCCACGCAGCACAAGCCACCCCAACATGTAGAAGTGGGTTTCGATTCACGGTTCGAGATATATGGCCGTGTATCGCTTTTGGTTAAAAAAAACCTAATAAAGCGGTATACGGACGTATCTCACAAACGTGAGTCGAAACTCACTTCTACAAGTTCGGGTGGCTTGCGCTACGTGAATTCGACCAAGCTGAAAAGTTTATAAATTTTGGATGCCGTTTGTGCGGTTTTCTCACGTTCCTCGTATTCGAAGTTAATGACTTAGAATTTTTTTAGTGCTGTCAGAGTTGAAAACCTTGCAAACGGCCTCCAAAAAATTTGAAACTTTGTGAGTAGGTTGATCTCATGCAGCACAAGCCACCCCAACTTGTTGAAGCGGGTTTCGATTCACAGTTCGAGATATAAGGCCGTGTATCGCTTTTGATTAAAAAGAAAACCTAATAAAGCGGTATACGGACGTACATTGCAAAACCGTGAGTCAAAACTCACTTCTACAAGTTTGGTGGCTTACGCTACATGAATTTGACTAAGTTGCAAAGTTTTAGAAATTTTGGATGTCGTTTGTGCGATTTTGTGACGTTCCTCGCATTAGAAGTTATTGACTTAGATTTTTTTTAGTGCGGTTAGAGTTGAAAACCTTGCAAATGCCCTCTAAATAATACGAAACTTTCCGAGTATGATAGTGTCATGCAGCACAAGCCACCCCAACTTGTAGAAGTGGGTTTCGTTTCACAGTTCGAGATATAAGACCGTGTATCGCTTTCGGTTGAAAAAAACCCAAATAAAGTGATACACGACCGTATCTCTCGAACCGTTAGTCGAAACACACTTGTACAAGTTGGTGTGGCTTGCGCTACGTGAATTCAAGCAAGGTGCAAAGTTTTATAAATTTTGAATGCCGTTTGTGTAGTTTTGTCACGTTCCTCGTATTAGAAGTTAGTGACTTAGAATTTGTTAATTGCGGTTAGATTAGAAAACCCTTCAAACAACATCCAAAAAATACGAAACTTTGCAAGTAGGATGGTCTCACGTAGCACAAGCATTCGAAACTAGTATAAGTCAATTTCGACTCACGGTTAGAGAGATATGGCCGTATATCGCTTTCGGTTGAAAAAAACCCAAATAAAGTGATACACGGCCGTATCTCTCGAACCGTTAGTCGAAACTCACTTGTACAAGTTGTGGTGGTTTGCGCTACATGAATTCAAGCAAGGTGCAACATTTTATAAATTTTGGATGCCGTTTTGTGGGGTTTTCTCACGTTCCTCGCATTAGAAGTTGATGACTTAGAACGCGTTTAGTGTGGTTATAATAGAAAACTCTTCAAACAACCTTCAAAAAATACGAAATTTTGTGACTCGGATGGTTTAACGTAGATCAAGCAACCCCAATTTGTAGAAGTGAGTTTCGACTAACGGCCTGAGAGATACAATCGTGTGTCGCTTTTGGTTATAAAAACACCAAATACAGCGGTACACGACCGTATCTCGCATACCGTGCATCGAAAATCACTTCTACAAGTTACGGTGGCTTGTTCTAGGTGAATTAAAGTAAGTTACAAAGTTTTATAAATTGTGGATGCCATTTGTGCGGTTTTGTGATGTTTCTCTAATAATATGTAAATAAAGTTAGAAAGTTTTCATCACATTCCATAACGGGTTTAGTAGCCCTAATTGATCTCATTTTCATTTTCTTAGGTATGGACAGTTTTGAAGGAAGTTCTGTTGCCGGAGAGAAATTTGTTCGAGCACAACAAATTGGCGAGTTTCTTCCTCATGTTGATGAGCACCTAAAACCGAAGATTGGTATGACATTTCCCACTCTAGAGGAAGCAAAAAAAATTTTATTCATCGTATTGCAAATGTGCGGGATTCTCTATGCGTAAGGGTGGAAATAAATACAAGAGAAACGATGTAGTGGATAAATCATATGTATGTAATAAAGCCAGGGAGTCACCGAACAATCAGAATGAAGCTAGACGAGGAACAACTTCTAGAACGGGTTGCAAAGCTTTCGTTCGTGTCAAACTAAACCCACAAAGTAATTCGTGGATTATTTATTCATTTAATGAACCACACAATCACGAATTTACTTCACCCGGTAGACGTCACTTGCTACGTCGAAACTGTAAATTGAAAAATACAGAGAAAAAAGTAATTGGTCAACTTACCGAAGTTAATGTCCCTGTATGCAAACAAATGTTATTCTTCGAAGGTGCAAGTGGAGGTAATGAGAAAATTGGTTTCACTGAAACCGATGTCAGAAATCTCAGGAGAGATGAGATGGAAGGTTTAAAAGGACACGACGGACAAATGCTACTTGAGTTCTTTGAATCCAAAAAGAAGACTGATCCTTTATTCTATTGTGATTACCAATGTGATCCCGAAGGGCGATTGTCCCATTGTGTCTGGGTGGATGGTATCGCTAGAAAGAATTATGAAGTATTTGGGGATATTCTTTGCTTTGATGCTACCTACAACACAAACCGATACAGGATGTTGTTTGTACCATTTATTGGATTCAACCATCATTGGCAATCAATATTCCTAGGTTGTAGGTTCATCCCAAATGAGAAGGCATCCTCATTTGAGTGGTTCTTTGAAAAGTGGAGAGGAGCAATGTCTCACGATTCGATGAACATCGTGACAGATGAGGATCGGGGAATAACTGCTGCATTTTCTAAAGTTTTCTCAATCACGTCACATAGATATTTCATTTGGCATATTTTGGATAAGTTACCGCATGAAGTGCGTATGCCGAATAATATTGACGAGTTTAGGAATGCTTTGAAGACTATCATTTATACAGCGGAATATAAAACTGAATTTGAACAGAAGTAGAAAATTTTGATTTTCCAGTACAAACTTGAGAATAACAAATGGTTGAAGGAAAAATTTAAGATTTGCGAGAAATGGGCTCCCATGTACGCAAGAGACTCATTTTGGGGCGGCATGTTGAGTACCCAACGTAGCGAATCGCTATATTCATCCTTGAAGCAACATACTCATAAGAAGTACTCATTACATGAATTTGCCATCATCTTTGACCGAGTCTTAGTAAAACATAGACATGATGAACTTAAAGAAACTCATCGTAATCGTGAGGAAAGGCCAAAATTGATGACCGAATGGGCGTTGGAGTCACAAATGGTGGGAACATACACACTGAAGATTTTCTACAAATTCCAACAAGAAGTCGTAAAAAGCTTATTACTTAATGTGAGTTTAATTGCGAGTATGGATACACCGGATAGTACAGCTTATTCTGTAACCGTTTGTGGAAATTTAGAACTGGGGAGAAAGTTTTCTTATTGTAAAATCAGTCAAATTGCTAAATGTCCTTGTACCATGTATGACTTCGTAGGCATTCCCTGTAAACATCTATTGGCAGTTTTTCGGTTCACAGACCACACCGCACTACCCGAGCAAAATATTTGTAGGCGATGGACCAGGGATCAACTGACAAGAAGCAGTACACCGGTTCCCAATAGTATGTGTGACAATTTTACCTCTCGTTATTGTGAACTGACTATGCACTCAAGACATTTGGTCGATCTTGGTTGTTCTTCAGAGCGAGGGTACAAGTACATGCTCGACCACATGCTCAAGGGAATCGAAGGCTTTGCTCACATTGAATCCGGGAATAGCACACCACACGAAGGTAGCGCACAACCGGAGAGTGGTGGACATGTACATGCACATGCACAAGTAGGGGACCCCGTACAGTGCACCACAAAGGGGAGGCCTAAAGGGAAAAGGTTGAAGTCTATCAGAGAATCCCAAAAAACGAAGAGGCCAAGACTTTGCAGGACATGCCTTCGTGTCGTATGTCACGATTCACGAAATTGCCCAAAAAATATGGCAAGGTAATATATCAGAGACTAAGTATTTGTTAATTGGACTCAATGAATCTAAACTTGTTGTAGTTGATACTAACCCATTCTTCTCCCTTATTTAGTGGATCGTAGGGTATGAAGAGGCTCCAAACGCTGGAGAGAGTGATGATGATGAAGGTGAAGGTTCGTGCTAAGGGGTTTTTCGTGTTATGTATGTCATATCAAACTTTCAAGATAAATACCAAATAATTGCTTACTTTTATCTTTCGATGTGAAGAGAATTATTAATTTCGACTTTATTATTGACCTTTTTTTTGGGTGTAGGTCCAGAATGAAACAAAGTCGTGCCCATGGAAAGAATCAATTATTGAAAACTTCCATACTTTTGATTGTATATATGTGGTCAATTGAATGTTTCTTTTTGGTACAATTAGATTACTGGTGTATTTAATCAGAGTGCAATTTGTGTATGTGTGCATTTTGTGTATTTGTGAACTACATTTGTTGTTGTGGGTGTTGATGTTGTAATTGGGTAGCGAATGTTTATTTATGTTGAAATTTGTGAATTTTGAAGATGTGTGCAATTTGGGCAACCCGAACTATTTGTGAATTTTTTTGTAATTGCTTTTTTTTGTCTTCTGATGTGTACAGAATTATTATTTGTGTTAAAGGTTGTGAGTGAATTTTATGTATTTGTGCAAATTGTCTATTTCTGCAATATATCTATCTGCTGAATTTTTTAATTTGTGGAAAATTGTGAAAATTTATGCAAACTTATATTTTGAAGATAAAATACTGCCAAAATCGGATAAACGTAGCCTGTTATTTAGGATAACGGGTAAAAATAACTTAACCCGTTATTGAGGAGAACAGGTTAAGTAGATTGATATTGGAAGAACTTCATCCCCTACAGACCAAGTATTGATAAAGTACTGCCAATTTCTCTATACTTAATCCGTTATTGGGAATAACGGATTAAGATCACTTAACCCGTTATCGTCAATAATGGGTTAAGTAGATAGATATTGGTAGTACTTTATCAATACTTGGTCTGTAAGGGATGAAGTTCTGCCAATATCTCTCTACTTAACCCGTTATTGGTGATGACAGATTAAGATCACCTAACCCGTCATCGTCAATAACAGGTTAAGTAGAGAGATTTTTACAGAACTTTCGTCTGTGTAGGCTCTATGTGCTTTTGTTGATACATATACAACTTCACAAAATTTGTTCATTCACAACAACTTCTACAGATGATAATTTGTTCATTCAGCAATTCACATCAATCTTGGGATACTTAACCCGTTAGGTTGATTGATATTTGCAGTGTCTTCTTATTTGTGCTACAACTCTTTAAATTTTCAAGATAAAGTTTGGAGAATATAGGGATACAGGTTATATCTTATAACAGCTTTGTACATCATACATTACAAATTGGCAATACATGTAAATTGAACATACATAGAATGCATACATAACTAAAGCCAATTGATATTATAAAGTCATTCTTTGACACTTTCACCAAAATTTATAATTAATTTAGTATACAAGTACAAGCTTGGTTTCTTCTCAACGGGTAGGAAGGACTGCTGACACTGCCTTTTTTTGAATGCATAAGTAGCAGTTATCCCCCCTGCATACAATTTAGTTCACTACTATTACACAGAGACAGTAATTCTCCGGTTCGTGGGATAGAGTAGTAGTGGGTGTAACCTTATATTCAAAGTACTTGACAACTTCTTGACATGCACTTCTTATGTTCGTACTATTTGTTGCATGATTGTGGGTGTGCATGCCAAGAAGTTGAAAACTACCATGAATACATTGTGACACCCACCACTACTCCGTCCTACGAAACCAGAGAATTGTTGCACTCTGTGTAACAATAGGGAACGAATGTGTATGAAGGGAGGAGAATTGCTACTTCTGCATTCATTAAAAAAGCCCCAAAAGAAGAGTAAGGGGAATAAAGAAAAAAAATGCAGAGTCAGGAGTCCTCGAACTGTGGGCGATACACGACCATATACCATGGTATTAGGTTTTTTTAAACCAAAAGCGATACACGGCCATATATCTTGAACCATGAATCGAAATTCACTTCTACATGTTAGGGTGGCTTGTGCTGCGTGAGATTAACCTACTCACAAAGTTTCGTATTTTTTGGAGGCCGTTTGCAAGGTTTTCAACTCTAACCGCACTAAAAAAAATCTAAGTCAATAACTTCTAATGCGAGGAACGTCACAAAATCGCACAAACAACATCCAAAATTTATAAAACTTTCCAACTTGGTCAAATTCATATAGCGCAAGCCACCCAAACTTGTAGAAGTGAGTTTCGACTCACAGTTTACGATATACGTCCGTATACCGCTTTATTAGGTTTTTTTAACCAAAAGCGATACATGGACTTATATCTCGAATCGTGAATCGAAACCCACTTCTACAAGTTGGGATGGCTTGTGCTGCGTGAGATCAACTTACTCGCAAAGTTTCGTACTTTTTGGAGGCCGTTTGCATGGTTTTCAACTCTAACCGCACTAAAAAAATTCTAAGTCATTAACTTCTAATGCGACGAATGTGAGAAAATTGCACAAACAGCAGCCAAAATTTATTAAACTTTTCAACTTGGTCGAATTCACGTTGCGCAGGCCACCCGAATTTGCAGAAGTGAGTTTCGACTCACGGTTTGCGAGATACGTCCGCATACCGCTTTATTAGGTTTTTTTAAACCCAAAGCGATACACGGCCGTATATCTCGAACCGTGAATCGAAATCCACTTCTACATATTGGGGTGGCTTGTGCTGCATGAGATCAACCTACTCGCAAAGTTTCGTATTTTTTGGAGGCCGTTTGCAAGGTTTCAACTCTAACCACACTAAAAAAAATCTAAGTCATTAACTTCTAATGCGAGGAACATGAGAAAATCACACAAACGGCATTCAAAATTTATAAAACTTTTCAACTTGGTCGAATTCACATAGCACAAGCTACCCAAACTTGAAGATGTGAGTTTCGACTCACGGTTTGCGATATACGTCCGTATACCACTTTATTAGGTTTTTTTTAACCAAAAGCGATACACTGCCTTATATCTCGAACCAAGAATCGAAACCCACTTCTATAAGTTGTGATGGCTTATGCTGCCTGAGACCATCCTACTCGCAAAGTTTCGTATTTTTTGGAGGCCGTTTGCAAGGTTTTCAACTCTAACCGCACAAAAAATATTCTAAGTCAATAACTTCTAATGCGAAGAACGTCACAAAATTACACAAACGGCATCCAAAATTTATAAAACTTTCCAACGTGGTCGAATTCACGTAGCACAAGCCACCCAAACTTGTAGAAGTGAGTTTCGACTCACAGTTTGCGATATACGTCGGTATACTGCTTTATTATGTTTTTTTAAATCAAAAGCGATACACGGCCTTATAACTCGAACCGTGAATCGAAACCCACTTCTACAAGTTGGGGTGGCTTGTGCTACGTAAGATCAACCTACTCGCCAAGTTTCGTATTTTTTGGAGGCCGTCTGCAAGGTTTTCAACTCTAACCGCACTAAAAAAATTATAAGTCATTAACTTCTATTGCGAGAAACGTGAGAAAACTGCACAAACGGAATCCAAAATTTATAAAACTTTCCAACTTGGTCGAACTCACGTAGCGCAAGCTACCCGAACTTGTAAAAGTGAGTTTCGATTCGCGGTTTGCGAGATATGTCCGCATACCGCTTTATTAGGTTTTTTTAAACCAAAAGCGATACACGGCCGTATATTTCGAACTGTAAATCGAAACCCACTTCTACATGTTGGGATGGCTTGTGTTGCGTGAGATCAACCTACTCGCAAAATTTCGTATTTTTTGGAGGCCGTTTGCAAGGTTTTCAACTCTAACCGCACTAAAAAAATTCTAAGTCATTAACTTCTAATACGAGGAATGTGAGAAAACCGCACAAACAGCATCCAATATTTATAAAACTTTCCAACTTGATCGAATTCATGTAGCGCAAGCCATCCAAACTTGTAGAAGTGAGTTTCGACTCATGGTTTGAGATATACGTCCGTATACCGCTTTATTAGGTTTTTTTTCACTAAAAGCGATACACTGCCTTATATCTCGAACCGAGAATCGAAACCCACTTCTACAAGTTGCGATGGCTTGTGCTGCGTGAGACCATCCTACTTGCAAAGTTTCGTATTTTTTGGAGGCCGTTTGCAAGGTTTTCAACTCTAACAGCACTAAAAATATTCTAAGTCAATAATTTCTAATGCGAAGAATGTCATAAAATCACACAAACGGCATTCAAAATTTATAAAACTTTCAAACTTGGTCGAATTCACATAGCGCAAGCCACCCGAACATGTAGAAGTGAGTTTCGACTCACGGTTTGCGATATAAGTCCGTATACCGCTTTATTAGGTTTTTTTAACCAAAAGCGATACACGGCCTTATAACTCAAACCGTGAATCGAAACCCACGTCTACAAGTTGGGGTGGCTTGTGCTGCGTGAGATCAACCTACTCGCAAAGTTTTGTATTTTTTGGAGGCCGTTTGCAAGGTTTTCAACTCTAACTGTAGCGCCCCAAATTTCTAATATGAGAGCTTAGAAAATAAGTGGCGAAATCCCAGCAATCCACTTCAATACAACAATAGTCACAACCAAAATCACTAAGATTTTCTTTCTTTTATTACAACAAACTTTTCAATTACAGCGGAAGTCTAAACATCTCAACACAAATTAATCTTTTGTTTACAACTCAATAATGATCTCAAGTAAGTCTTTACAATTTTACAACAAACACTAAATAGTCCAACTATCTCAAAATGCCCACTCAAGCATCCAACCTCCAATCTAAGCAATAACCTGCAACATGTGAGGCTAGAGTTGAACCCTAACCCCAAAACTACGGGGTCAGCCATAAATGGTGTGAGTGGTAACAAATCAACAAATAACATAAATGAACTTAACATAATATCCAACGAATAACGATCAAACACTAAAGTATGAAGTAATAACCAAAAGAATAAAGGGTGATACCAAAACCAAAAGCCAAGTGTGTGTAAAAACAGGAAATCCAAATGCATGAAAGTGATTCAAGAAAACATCATGACTACATGCTGACAACGATGACTACTAAGAGATCAAGATAAACTATGATAATTTGTCCATGCTTGATCATTCCGGAGATTGATCCCACATCACAGGTATTTTCCCTGGATAATTCAGGAGATCATCCCACATCTAAACATAGATTCCTTATCACAATAATACCCCAAAAGCGTCGCCTCGACTCCGATCATTCCGTAGGTCAATCCCACATCTCAAGATAATTACTTGGATAATTCCGGAGAAATACCTCACATCTCAGGTTAACTACCTGGATAATTCCGGAGATAAATCACACATCTCAAGTTAACTACTTGGATAATTCAGGAGACTAATCCTACATCAAAAGCCATACTGAGGTGCATAACTCAAGTTCTCATTCGTCATGACACTACTCATGCCTGTCCTTATTAGTTTGGGTTACTGACAAATCTCCTAGAGTAGTGTACCCTACCGGACTAAAAATCTGAATAACTGAAAGTTCGCCTCAATGGGCCTCAACAAATAACTGAACAAATATCTCAACACCGGTATACTAGGGTCACTTACCTCTAGAGACTCAAAAACAAATAACTGAACAAATTCCCACTAAACAAGTGGCTCAACAAAATATCTCAAAATCATGTTCTTAACTGAACATCTTAAAACAAATACTGAACTGAAGATCTCAAAATTATATGCTGAACAAAATGTCTCAAAATCAAACACTGAACAAAATATCAATATCCTTCAGGACCAGTCGACTGCACATCTTACCAGTCGACTGTCCAGAGGACTTAATCCAACATTTCTCAAAATAAATAAAGGCATGGTCAGTCGACTTACCAAGGAGTCAGTCGACTGCCCCGAGACAAAAACAAATAATTTTCATCAAAAATATTCTAAGTATATAAGTCGACTGAAATGGTTCATAGGTCGACTGTCCCGAAAGGACTGAACAAAATCACAAACAGAGGATCAGTCGACTGACCTCAGTCTAGGTCGACTGTCCCGAACAAAACTCAAAGACTGAAAATACACAGTAGGCTCGAACCAGTCGGCTGCTCTACGTGCCAGTCGACCGACGGCTACAGGTTTCCAAACAAAATAGATCTGAACACCAATCAAAAATAGAGTTTTCTAAAGATTTACTGATCATAAAATTAACTTGTATCCAGGCAAATAACCAACTCTCAATAATCTCCATCATGGATACATTTCTCAATCAAACATATACTCAAATTTCATATCCCCATGATCTAAACTCTCAATCCTCCCATTAGGGTTTTTCCTCAACAAAACTAAATGTCTTCCTCAACATATAATTAAGATTGGTTTGTAATCACTAGATCCAGATGTTTAATATCTGATCACAACATCATCAGTCCTTAATGTGTCTCCCAACAATACGATCTCATAGATCAACATTTCCTCAACAAATCTTAACATTTCTCACACATGATCCAAATATCAATAAAGTTCTCATCCTCCATATTAAATAATAGATCCATGTCATACATACAATAAGACTAACCAATCAATAGTGTAACGATCACAAACAAGGCATAACAAAGATCTTACTTCATTCATCATTCAAATCGAACAAAGCAAACAAAACAAAACAAACCAACTCACATTGTTCTTGAAGAAAATCCACAAAAGCTTCTCCTTGCTAGATCCAAGAATCCTCCTTTGTGCTCCTCAAAGAATTCTCAATAAATCTGAATATTGTAAGTGACGGCTGGGAATGGGAAAATCCCTTAAATATGCCGGATTGAATTATTAGGGTTTAATTCCCACTTTGCAAAATAATCCTTTTAAGAATACAATTTTTCATTCATAGGTTTAGTCTTGAAAATTCAATCAAATATCATTTAAATTAGGATCTAATAGAAAATATATTTCTAAACTCAGCAAATACTGATCGGAATGTCCAGCAAATACATTTTGCACTTCAACCCTCAAAATGTCAATTTTGCACATAAGTCCTTCTTTTCTCAAAAATTGCAAATAGGCATAATTAATTTCAGAAAAATCTGGAAAAATACTAAATAATTTTCAAATAATAAATAACGATTTTTCATAAAGAAAACTTAATTTTTCAAACTTCTGAAAAGTCATTTGCACGTGTTTTGCACGTGTACAAAAGATAAATCTTCTAGAAAATATTTATTTAAATACTCAAAATCATTAAAAATTCATTTTCAAATAATTAAAATAATATTTGAAAATACGGGGTTCTACATCACTCCCTCCTTAGAAGAGTTCTGTCCTCAGAACTACTACTAATGAGCTCAAACACATACTAACAAAAGGAAACAAAACTTCATAATTAGATCATAATCCAAATAATTTCATATAACATCACAATCAAATAAAAGATTACATCACGTATCAATCAAGGGTTCAATCATTCAAAGAATTTCAATCACATACAAGAAAATACATTCATACAAACAATTCAGGAAAATCATTCAGTATGCGATCCTCTGGCTCCCAAGTAGCCTCCTCGAACTGCTGATTCCTCCACAATACTTTGACCATGGGTATCACCTTGCTTCTAAGGACTTTCTCCCTACGATCAACGATCTCAACAGGTTGTTCCTTGTAACTCAGGTTCACCTGTAGATCTTCAGGAACTTCTACCAACTGATGCTTCTGATCGGCCACATACTTCCTTAATAATGATACATGAAACACATCATGCACCTGAGCCAACTCCTCTGGAAGCTTCAATCTGTATGCGGTCTTGCCAATCCGCTCCACGATCCTGTACGGACCAATGTACCTCGGCGCCAACTTGCCACCCTTACCAAATCTGATCACTCCTTTGGTCGGAGAAACCTTGAGAAAAACTGCATCCCCAACCTCAAACTCCAAGTCTCTTCGTCGAGTGTCAGCATAACTCTTCTGCCGACTCTGAGCTTCAACTAACCTCTTGCGAATCAGCTCAATCTGCTCTGACGTCTGCTGCACGATCTCAGGACCATACATCTGCCTCTCGCCAACCTCATACCAACATACAGGTGTCCTGCACCTCCGCCCATACAAAGCCTCATAAGGTGCCATCCCAATACTTGCATGGTAACTGTTGTTATAGGCAAACTCAACCAATGCCAAGTATCTCTCCCAACTACCACCAAAGTCCATAACACAAGCTCTCAACACATCTTCCAGCACTCGATTCACCCTTTCCGTCTGACCATCTGTCTGCGGATGAAAAGCTGTACTGAAATCAGTCCTGGTGCCCAAAGCTGCTTGTAAACTTCTCCAAAACCTTGATGTAAACCTCGGATCTCTGTCAGACACAATCGAAACTGGAACTCCATGAAGTCTCACAATCTCTCCAATGTATAACTCAACCAATTTCTCCATCGACCAAGTAATCTTCATGGCTAGAAAATGTGCCGACTTAGTCAATCGGTCTACAACAACCCAAATCGAGTCATTGCCTTTCAAACTCCTAGGCAAACCCGTGATAAAGTCCATGCTGATATTCTCCCACTTCCACTCCGGAATGGGTAATGGCTGCAACAAACCTCCAGGTCTCTGATTCTCTGCCTTGATCTGCTGACAAGTTGGACACCTTGCCACAAAATCTGCTACATCTCGCTTCATGCCAGACCACCAAAAGTGGGGTTTGATATCCCTGTACATCTTCGTACCTCCTGGATGAACTGATAACAATGTGTTGTGTGCCTCCTGCAAGATACTCTCTCTCAACTCTGCATCCTCTGGAACACACAACCTCTCACCCAACCAAAGAACTCCATCTTGGACACGAAATTCTGATAACTTGCCTTCTGCAACCTGCTGCAACATCTTCTGGATCTCTGAATCTGATCTCTGACCTTCCACAATCTTCTCTCTCAAGGACGGCTGCAGCCTCAACTGAGCCAAAGATGCCCCTAAACCTCGCAGTACCACCTCGATACCTGCCTGATCAATCTCTGCTGCCAACTCTCTTCGAGTAGTGATCAACCTTGACAAACTACTCTTCCTGCTAAGTCCATCAGCCACTACATTCGCCTTGCCCGGATGATACTTGATCTCAGGACGAATGTCTTCCAATACCTCCAACCACCTTCTCTGACGAAGATTCAAATCCCTCTGCTGATAGATATACTTCAGGCTCTTGTGGTCAGTGTACATACTAACCTCTCACCATAGACATAATGCCTCCATAGCTTCAAGGCATAAATGATAGCTGCTAACTCCAAGTCGTGCGTCGGATAATTCTTCTCATGCGGACGCAACTGCCTCGAACCATAAGCAATGACCTTGCCTTCCTGCATCAAGACACATCCCAAACCCCTGAGAGACGACTCACTGTAGATATCATAATCTTTCCCAGCTTGCGGCAATGCTAATATAGGTGCAGTAGTCAACCTTTCCTTTAACTCAAGGAAACTCTCCTCGCACTTATCTGTCCACACAAATGCCACACTCTTCCGGGTCAAACCTGTCAATGGAACTGCAATCTGAGAATACCCCTGAATAAACCTCCTGTAGTAACCAGCTAATCCCAAGAAGCTTCTGACTTCCTTCACTGACGTCGGCCTGGGCCAATCCTTCATGATGTGTCGGATTTATATACAAATATTTGTACTCATTTACCTATTAAAATGGCTTGTTTTCGTTGATATTGTCTATAATTCATTATATTTCTATAAGATTTCATTTAATTAATTTATTTTTGAAGAAATAATATTTTTGAGGCAGAAAGTAAAGAATTGGTGAAAAAATCAACAAACAAAGTAAAATAATTGATTTATCGATTTTATTGTTTTGTTGAGTTAAAATTGCGACAAATAAATTGTAAAAGGATTTTTATACGCGAATTTGATTTATAGTTAGTTTAATTAATTTTAAACTAATTAATTTTATTTTATTTAAAAATCCTAATTTTTGGTATTATTTTGTGTACGCAGAAGCACGTGGGTGGCAGAAAAGGAAGAAAAGAAAGAAAAGAAAGAAAGAGGAAGTAAATAAAATTCTGGGTTATAAAAGGAATGAAATAAAGAAAGTGGGAGGACTAATCTGCAAAAAGTGCAAACCCTAACTCCTTCCTGTTCTCTATATATACAAAGCAAAGAAGAGAGAAGAGAAGTAAGAGGTGACGGTTAATCATTAAACAAATAAAAACATATATATTAATTAAAAAAGAGAGATCTCTCTCTTTCTCTGCTTGTGGCACTCAAGACGAAGACTGCACGTGAACCCAGACGACCTGCTGTGCGCTGACGTGGCGTGCACTTCTCCGTCTCCTGGCGCACGGAACAAACAAAAGAACAGAAGGCAGCAGCTTCTGACTTCCCCTGACGTGACAGCGCAATCATCAGCGCGTGCGGCTCAGAGACAGCACGGCTCTGTGCGATCCGACGTGGCAGAAGGCAGCTGGCTTCGATTGACAGACGCGACGCGACGTGACGGCGACTCAGAAGTGAGAGGCTGGGTCCCACGCGCTTTTCGCTGGCGATTGCAACTGGCATTTTCGATCCGGCTGCTTCTTCTTGGTTATTTGACGTGCTGATGTGACAAGGCTGACGTGGCGCCTCTGGATTTGGGACACGCGGCCCGACAACGGCAGTGTGACAGGCTGATACGTTGATTGACGGCGCGTGACAGCAATATTTTGGCTCCGACTTTTGAGACAGAAAAGTGGTTTGACTTAAATTTTGTATTCTTTTATCTTTTCTTCTCTATATTTTTTGATGCAATCCCAAACAAATATGAACTGAATTTATTGTTCTAGAGGCTAAGGTGTAGCCAAGTTTTGAACACAAATTTTAATTCCTTTTTATTTCTCTATTTTTTCTGGTTGTGTTTTAATTTTTATTATTTATGCGTACAACATGGTGGATAGACATTTGTATGATTTTTCAAATCATAAAGAGACCGAACAGGTAATTTGTGATTAATAAAAATTAAGACCGTATATTGGAGGACGTGACCGTTAAGAAATCCAATTTTTCAATTAATAATTTGGTGGATAGACGAATGATTAATTGAGAATAATTTTTAGACTACGTTGATAGAGTGGTTAATATCTTTAGGATTTTGGTCGACAATTTGGGAAAGATAATATTTTTATTTATAAGGAATAATAATTTGTGTGTGTGATAAACGAGGTGAACCAAGAGCCCTAGAACTAATTTTAACATTAAACAAAGTAAAGTGCTTCATAGTTTCACAGCCCTCTCCTTCTTCACAAATTTAGTTAGATTAAATTAGATTAGAGTAATTTAGTTGTTTTATTATTCATAAAATTCGACCTTCCAAATAGTGATTCATCTAGCGATATCGGTACTCAGTAAAATATCTAGTCCCTGTGGGTTCGACACTCTACTCATCTATCTATATTACTTGTGCGATTTTGTACACTTGCAAATATCAACATCAAGTTTTTGGCGCCGCTGCCGGGGACTAGTTATTCTTTTATTGATATTGACAATTGCTAGATTATTGCTAATTTGGATTTTTTGTAATTATTTTTATTTTATTATCATTTTACATCTTTATTTTTCTTTGACTAACTTTTACTTTTTTTATTTTATTTTTTTTTATTTTTCTTATTTTAGTTTTTAGTTTTTCTATATTTTTTTCTTTCTTTTTCTTTTTTCGATACGGATATTTCAGGACATACACGTACATTATCATGGCGAACGATGAAAACAGGCCTTTGAGAGACTATGCTATGCCCTCAATTTATGAGTCAAGCATAAAGAAGCCGGTTATTGAAGCTAACGATTTTGAAATTAAACCAGCGATGATTCTAATGATTCAACAGACTGTTCAATTTTCGGGACTGCCACACGAGGATCCTTACGCTCACATTGCAGATTTTCTAGAAATTTGTGACACTTTTAAGCACAACGGCGTATCAAACGATGCAATTAGACTGAGACTCTTTTCTTTTTCCCTACAGGATAAGGCGAAGGCTTGGCTACATTATCTACCACCCGGTAGTATTACTACTTGGGAGGGACTTGCACAAAAGTTTCTAGCCAAGTATTTTCCACCAGCAAAGACAGCAAAGCTAAGAAAGGACATTTGCACATTTACTCAATTTGAGACCGAGTCTTTGTATGATGCATGGGAAAGGTTTAAAGAGTTATTGAGAAAGTGTCCTAATCATGAACTACCAAAATGGCTGCAAATGCAAACATTCTATAATGGTTTGGGAGTTACACATAGATCTATCGTTGACGCAGCAGCTGGTGGTGCACTGATGAGCAAAACTTACCAAGCAGCCTATGATCTTTTAGAGGAGATGACATCAAATCATTACCAGTGGTCTTCAGAGAGAACGATGCCAAGAAAAGTGGCTGGAATTTGTGAACTTGATCCTTTTTCTACTTTATATACAAAAAATGATATTTTATATGAACAAGTAGAAAATATGAATTTTAATGTTATGCAATCTAATATGATTTGTGATCTTTGTGCAGGAAATCATATAAGTTCAGATTGTCAAGTGGGGAACCCTTTTGCTCCATCAAATGCTATACAAGAAAATTTTGTGTCAAACTTTCAAATGCAAAACAATCATTATGGAAACACATACAATTCAGGATGGAGAAACACCCCCAATTATCCATGGAACAACAATCAAGAAGCAGTTATACCACCTCAAATTTTTCCACAGCAAGAAAAGAAGCCGACACTTGAAGACATGTTTGAGCACTACATGCAAAAGACAGATTTGACAATTCAAAATGTTGCAAATTCAACTTCGGCTTCCATCCAAAATCTTGAGGTACAAATTAGTCAAATTTTAAATATTCTTAATGACAAAACTGCAGGAACATTACCACACAATACAGTTGTCAATCCCAAGGAGCATGTCGAGGCTATAACATTAGGAAGCGGGAGGACAATTGAGCAACCACAAGAAGAAAATGAAGAACATAATGTGGTTGAAAAGCAAAGTGAGATTGAACAAATTGTGGAGGAACAAATTCAGCATGAGCAAGTAACTTTTAATATTTTTAATTCCATGAATTTTCCTCCTGAAGAACAGTCATCTTTCCAAGTAAGTAAAATTGATTTAATTGTGGGCGAGAAACATAAGGCTAAATTTGAAAAATCACTAATTGAAGTATGTCCAACAAATTCAACAACTTTTGAAACCGTTAAAGAAAATATTTTTGAACATGTTATGTACATGGATGCTGAACCTTCTATTTATTCATTTTTTCAGCATAAACTCAAAGAGGTGGGGGAATCAAAGACATCATCATCTAGAAGGAAACGCCTCAAATTGGAACTTGAACCTGATCCACATCAAAAGAGAAAAATTAGAAAGGATGTTTTAATGTTGTTGGATCTTGGCGTTACATAACATTCTCACCCCCATGTCTGGCTGAAGACTTAAAACTTAGCGCTTCTTGGGAGGCAACCCATGTTTTCTTTTATTGCATTCAGATTTTATTATCTTTTAGTTTATTTTATTTTAATTTTTGATTTTATTTTGTAGGATTGCATCAATTTTTGAAAGTTGCCAAACGGAACTGTTTTGAACACCTGCATTGATGGCTGTTTTCGAGCAGTTTAGAGTCAAAATCTGGAAAACTGATTCAAAGAGAAGTTGTAGACAATTTTCTTAGCTTTCCAGCAAAAAAAAATTCAGCCCATTTCGACATCTACAGCTCCAGATATCGCCAAAATACTGAACGCTGCGCGCGCAGAAATTTAAAGACGAATCAGGGGAGATATTCTAAACTTCTTGCATTCTTTTTGTTTTTCTTTTTCTTTCCCATTGAGGACAATGTGATATTTAAGTTTGGGGGGAAGGTTTACAAATTTATTTTATTTTTATTATTTTAGAAAAGAAAAACAAAATTTTAAAAAGGATTTCAATTAGGCTCACCATTACACATTTTGAGTTCTTTATTGTGATAAGCATTGAAACAATTTTTTTGTATAAACAATTTTTTTTTATAAAGCAATATTAAGCATACTTATTTACTTTAGGATTATTGAGTTTCAAAATTCCTTACAAAATTGTGTGGGTCATGCTATTATACATAAAAGACAAATGTGATACTTTTTCTCGTGATTATTCCCTTCGATCTAGTCCTAAACAGAGTTTAAGTAAATAGAGTAATAATAATAAAAAAAAAAAAAAAAATATTTGAATAAAGTCAATCTACTCCAATGTTTTGAGTTGCTTAGTAACTAGGGGTATTCATCACAAATGTTTACACTTACGTAAAACGGCAACTTGAAATATGAGTATGCAAAGCACTTTGAGTTTGTGACTTGTTGAGTAACCGGGTGAATTCATCACAAATGATTTGCATTCGCGTAAAAAGGCAAGTGACAACTTAAATAAGAGACTTAAAAAAAAAAAAAAAAAAAAAAAAAAAAAAAAAAAAAAAAACTCTAGTTTGCTACTCGGTTTGTAGTAGAGAGAAGGGATAATCACAGATTGAGTTGTTGCATAATATAATTACATTAATTGCATAACAAATGCGATTTTTTTTTGGGAATTATGAATAAATAATTGCACTAGAGAAAGTGGGTATGTTTAGTTTTACTTTATTTACAGTTGTTTATATTTTTAATTGAAATTTTGATGCTTGCATGATAAGATCTCTTGGTGTGATGGGTTGAGCCTGCTATTATTATTCCCTTGTTCATGATTCTACTTTTTGCTCGAGGACAAGCAAAATCTTAAGTTTGGGGGTATTTGATGTGTCGGATTTATATACAAATATTTGTACTCATTTACCTATTAAAATGGCTTGTTTTCGTTGATATTGTCTATAATTCATTATATTTCTATAAGATTTCATTTAATTAATTTATTTTTGAAGAAATAATATTTTTGAGGCAGAAAGTAAAGAATTGGTGAAAAAATCAACAAACAAAGTAAAATAATTGATTTATCGATTTTATTGTTTTGTTGAGTTAAAATTGCGACAAATAAATTGTAAAAGGATTTTTATACGCGAATTTGATTTATAGTTAGTTTAATTAATTTTAAACTAATTAATTTTATTTTATTTAAAAATCCTAATTTTTGGTATTATTTTGTGTACGCAGAAGCACGTGGGTGGCAGAAAAGGAAGAAAAGAAAGAAAAGAAAGAAAGAGGAAGTAAATAAAATTCTGGGTTATAAAAGGAATGAAATAAAGAAAGTGGGAGGACTAATCTGCAAAAAGTGCAAACCCTAACTCCTTCCTGTTCTCTATATATACAAAGCAAAGAAGAGAGAAGAGAAGTAAGAGGTGACGGCTAATCATTAAACAAATAAAAACATATATTAATTAAAAAAGAGAGATCTCTCTCTTTCTCTGCTTGCGGCACTCAAGACGAAGACTGCACGTGAACCCAGACGACCTGCTGTGCGCTGACGTGGCGTGCACTTCTCCGTCTCCTGGCGCACGGAACAAACAAAAGAACAGAAGGCAGCAGCTTCTGACTTCCCCTGACGTGACAGCGCAATCATCAGCGCGTGCGGCTCAGAGACAGCACGGCTCTGTGCGATCCGACGTGGCAGAAGGCAGCTGGCTTCGATTGACAGACGCGACGCGACGTGACGGCGACTCAGAAGTGAGAGGCTGGGTCCCACGCGCTTTTCGCTGGCGATTGCAGCTGGCATTTTCGATCCGGCTGCTTCTTCTTGGTTATTTGACGTGCTGATGTGACAAGGCTGACGTGGCGCCTCTGGATTTGGGACACGCGGCCCGACAACGGCAGTGTGACAGGCTGATACGTTGATTGACGGCGCGTGACAGCAATATTTTGGCTCCGACTTTTGAGACAGAAAAGTGGTTTGACTTAAATTTTGTATTCTTTTATCTTTTCTTCTCTATATTTTTTGATGCAATCCCAAACAAATATGAACTGAATTTATTGTTCTAGAGGCTAAGGTGTAGCCAAGTTTTGAACACAAATTTTAATTCCTTTTTATTTTTCTATTTTTTCTGGTTGTGTTTTAATTTTTATTATTTATGCGTACAACATGGTGGATAGACATTTGTATGATTTTTCAAATCATAAAGAGACCGAACAGGTAATTTGTTATTAATAAAAATTAAGACCGTATATTGGAGGACGTGACCGTTAAGAAATCCAATTTTTCAATTAATAATTTGGTGGATAGACGAATGATTAATTGAGAATAATTTTTAGACTACGTTGATAGAGTGGTTAATATCTTTAGGATTTTGGTCGACAATTTGGGAAAGATAATATTTTTATTTATAAGGAATAATAATTTGTGTGTGTGATAAACGAGGTGAACCAAGAGCCCTAGAACTAATTTTAACATTAAACAAAGTAAAGTGCTTCATAGTTTCACAGCCCTCTCCTTCTTCACAAATTTAGTTAGATTAAATTAGATTAGAGTAATTTAGTTGTTTTATTATTCATAAAATTCGACCTTCCAAATAGTGATTCATCTAGCGATATCGGTACTCAGTAAAATATCTAGTCCCTGTGGGTTCGACACTCTACTCATCTATCTATATTACTTGTGCGATTTTGTACACTTGCAAATATCAACATCACTTCACTGCTTCCACTTTCTGAGGATCAGTAGCCACTCCCTCCTTAGAAAGAATGTGACCAAGAAAAGCTACCTCAGACTTCCAAAATTCACATTTCGACAATTTGGCATACAAGCTGTGCTCCTGCAATGTCTGTAATACCGCTGTCAAGTGCTTAGAATGATCCTCCTCCGACTTCGAATACACCAAGATATCATCGATGAAGACCACCACGAAGGAATCAATGAATGGCCTCAACACCCGATTCATCATGGCCATGAACACTGCTGGCGCATTCGTCAACCCGAATGGCATCACCAAAAATTCATACAACCCATGACGAGTCCTGAACGCTGTCTTACTCACATCTTCCTCCTTGACTCGCACCTGATGATATCCTGACCTCAAGTCAATCTTCGAAAACACCGCTGCTCCTCGAAGTCTGTCGAACAAATCATCTATCCGCGGCAGTGGATACTTGTTCTGAATAGTCACCCTATTCAACTCCCTGTAGTCAATGCACATCCTCATCGATCCATCCTTCTTCTTGACCAACAACACTGGCGCTCCCCACGGAGATGAACTCGGTCTGATAAGCCCTTTGCTCAAAAGCTCTTCAATCTGCTTCTTCACTTCATCCTGCTCTACAGGTGCCATCCTGTATGGAGCCTTGGAAATCGGCGCACTCCCTGGCTGAACATTGATGCAAAACTCCACATCTCTCTGCGGCGGTAATCCTGGAAAGTCATCCAAGAACACCTGAGGAAACTTTCGAACCACCGGAATGCCCTTGACTTCATCTGCAATAGACTTCTTAGATACCATCGCAGCCACCTGCGGGATCTTCTTCTTCCCTTGGAAAGTTACTGCAGGTCCACCTGGTGCTTTCACCAACACCTCCTTCTGCTTGCAGTCAATTGTGGCATCATAAATAGCCATCCAATCGATGCCTACAATGACATCCACTCCCAACACTTGTAGCTCGATCAAGTCGATGCCGAACATCCTTCCACCAATCTCGATATCACAGCCCTCGTAATATCGATCCGCTACTAGCTCTTCACCTGACGGCGTTGCCACCGACAAAACCCTGCCTGGAAATAACTTAGGTTCCAAACCTAAGATCTTTGCAAAACTTGGCGATACAAATGTATGCGATGAACCAGTGTCAAACAAAACCTTTGCTTTTATTCCATTTATTAAAACAACTCCTGTTACAATAAAAACGATACTCAATCTTAAATTGTTCTGAAATAAAAGCTTTATTCATTACACTGACTCAAAATGAAAGAAATCAAAATTCCTGCATACCCTGTATTACATCTTCCGAGTTTCTCGCATCCTCCTCGGTCAATGCAAATACTCGCCCTTGCCTCTTCGGGACTTTGCTTCCACCCGAACCATCTTTCTTCAGTTGCGGACAATGGGGCTTTGAGTGTCCAGTCTGCCCACACTGAGAACAAACATGCTCTGCCAACTTCGGACATGCTGACCTGTAATGTCCTACTTCCTTGCAGTAGTAGCAGGTCACTCCCTGAGCTCCAGATGCCTTCTGCACCGGTCCACTGAACTTCGCCTGCTTCGCGGGGAATCCCTTCCCACTCTGGCCTGATGCTGGCCTCTTTTTCCGGTTCCATGATTCCTGCTTCTTCTGAAACAGTTCCATATCTTCTTCAGTCATCGCGGCCCTCCTGACCAGCTTCTCGAATCTCCTGATACCCAACGGAACCATCCTTGACCTCAAGTTCGGCCTCAAGCCCTGCTCAAACTTTTTGGCCTTCTTTGCTTCATCCATGACCAACTCTGGTGCATACCTCGAAAGTTGAGCAAATTTCGTCTCATACTCCCGAACAGTCATGCTCCCCTGCTGAAGGTTCATGAACTCAGTCGCCTTCTTCTCCTGAACATCAAGAGGAAAGAAACGATCTCTGAATTCCTCCAGAAAAGCTTCCCATGTCAAAGGCTGATCTCCCAGAGTCCTCTTCAGTGACTCCCACCAGACACCAGCGTCTTTCTCAAGCTGCATAGAAGCCAACTTCACCTTACTGGCTGCTGGAGTCTCCGATACTTCGAAGATCGTCTCCATCTTCCGAATCCAATCGTCTGCTGCTGTTGGATCAGCTTGCCCCTCAAAGACTGGCGGCCTCATCCTCTTAAAGGATTCAATCTGCTTGATGGGGTCGGCATTCACCAATCCATGCCCAGCTCCATGATTCGGCGGCGGGTTCTGCTGCTGCGCTTGCTGCTGCGCCACATTGAGTACCATCAATGTGTTCAAGGTCTGATAAACCTTAGCAAACTCAGCCTCTAGGTCAATTCCCGCTCCTCGAGAACTACCCGATCCATCCTCATTGTTGCCACCATTTCTACCTCTGGGTGCAACCATCGTGATTACTGCAAAACGAGGGTAAAGTTAGAGCGCACATACAATTCAAACTCAAATCATTACCCTATGGCAAAGCCATAACCATACCCAAACCATAATTTCAAACCAAACATCATATTTTAATTCTATGTGATACTCACACTCTGATGTCCACACCTAGGTACTCACTCTCTAGTGTCCACACCTAGGTTGGTTGTCATACTAAGTCTATTATTATATTGAAGCAGAGCTCTGATACCAATCTCTGTAGCGCCCCAAATTTCTAATATGAGAGCTTAGAAAATAAGTGGCGAAATCCCAGCAATCCACTTCAATACAACAATAGTCACAACCAAAATCACTAAGATTTTCTTTCTTTTATTACAACAAACTTTTCAATTACAGCGGAAGTCTTAAACATCTCAACACAAATTAATCTTTTGTTTACAACTCAATAATGATCTCAAGTAAGTCTTTACAATTTTACAACAAACACTAAATAGTCCAACTATCTCAAAATGCCCACTCAAGCATCCAACCTCCAATCTAAGCAATAACCTGCAACATGTGAGGCTAGAGTTGAACCCTAACCCCAAAACTACGGGGTCAGCCATAAATGGTGTGAGTGGTAACAAATCAACAAATAACATAAATGAACTTAACATAATATCCAACGAATAACGATCAAACACTAAAGTATGAAGTAATAACCAAAAGAATAAAGGGTGATACCAAAACCAAAAGCCGAGTGTGTGTAAAAACAGGAAATCCAAATGCATGAAAGTGATTCAAGAAAACATCATGACTACATGCTGACAACGATGACTACTAAGAGATCAAGATAAACTATGATAATTTGTCCATGCTTGATCATTCCGGAGATTGATCCCACATCACAGGTATTTTCCCTGGATAATTCAGGAGATCATCCCACATCTAAACATAGATTCCTTATCACAATAATACCCCAAAAGCGTCGCCTCGACTCCGATCATTCCGTAGGTCAATCCCACATCTCAAGATAATTACTTGGATAATTCTGGAGAAATACCTCACATCTCAGGTTAACTACCTGGATAATTCCGGAGATAAATCACACATCTCAAGTTAACTACTTGGATAATTCAGGAGACTAATCCTACATCAAAAGCCATACTGAGGTGCATAACTCAAGTTCTCATTCGTCATGACACTACTCATGCCTGTCCTTATTAGTTTGGGTTACTGACAAATCTCCTAGAGTAGTGTACCCTACCGGACTAAAAATCTGAATAACTGAAAGTTCGCCTCAATGGGCCTCAACAAATAACTGAACAAATATCTCAACACCGGTATACTAGGGTCACTTACCTCTAGAGACTCAAAAACAAATAACTGAACAAATTCCCACTAAACAAGTGGCTCAACAAAATATCTCAAAATCATGTTCTTAACTGAACATCTTAAAACAAATACTGAACTGAAGATCTCAAAATTATATGCTGAACAAAATGTCTCAAAATCAAACACTGAACAAAATATCAATATCCTTCAGGACCAGTCGACTGCACATCTTACCAGTCGACTGTCCAGAGGACTTAATCCAACATTTCTCAAAATAAATAAAGGCATGGTCAGTCGACTTACCAAGGAGTCAGTCGACTGCCCCGAGACAAAAACAAATAATTTTCATCAAAAATATTCTAAGTATATAAGTCGACTGAAATGGTTCATAGGTCGACTGTCCCGAAAGGACTGAACAAAATCACAAACAGAGGATCAGTCGACTGACCTCAGTCTAGGTCGACTGTCCCGAACAAAACTCAAAGACTGAAAATACACAGTAGGCTCGAACCAGTCGGCTGCTCTATGTGCCAGTCGACCGACGGCTACAGGTTTCCAAACAAAATAGATCTGAACACCAATCAAAAATAGAGTTTTCTAAAGATTTACTGATCATAAAATTAACTTGTATCCAGGCAAATAACCAACTCTCAATAATCTCCATCATGGATACATTTCTCAATCAAACATATACTCAAATTTCATATCCCCATGATCTAAACTCTCAATCCTCCCATTAGGGTTTTTCCTCAACAAAACTAAATGTCTTCCTCAACATATAATTAAGATTGGTTTGTAATCACTAGATCCAGATGTTTAATATCTGATCACAACATCATCAGTCCTTAATGTGTCTCCCAACAATACGATCTCATAGATCAACATTTCCTCAACAAATCTTAACATTTCTCACACATGATCCAAATATCAATAAAGTTCTCATCCTCCATATTAAATAATAGATCCATGTCATACATACAATAAGACTAACCAATCAATAGTGTAACGATCACAAACAAGGCATAACAAAGATCTTACTTCATTCATCATTCAAATCGAACAAAGCAAACAAAACAAAACAAACCAACTCACATTGTTCTTGAAGAAAATCCACAAAAACTTCTCCTTGCTAGATCCAAGAATCCTCCTTTGTGCTCCTCAAAGAATTCTCAATAAATCTGAATATTGTAAGTGACGGCTGGGAATGGGAAAATCCCTTAAATATGCCGGATTGAATTATTAGGGTTTAATTCCCACTTTGCAAAATAATCCTTTTAAGAATACAATTTTTCATTCATAGGTTTAGTCTTGAAAATTCAATCAAATATCATTTAAATTAGGATCTAATAGAAAATATATTTCTAAACTCAGCAAATACTGATCGGAATGTCCAGCAAATACATTTTGCACTTCAACCCTCAAAATGTCAATTTTGCACATAAGTCCTTCTTTTCTCAAAAATTGCAAATAGGCATAATTAATTTCAGAAAAATCTGAAAAAATACTAAATAATTTTCAAATAATAAATAAAAATTTTTCATAAAGAAAACTTAATTTTTCAAACTTCTGAAAAGTCATTTGCACGTGTTTTGCACGTGTACAAAAGATAAATCTTCTAGAAAATATTTATTTAAATACTCAAAATCATTAAAAATTCATTTTCAAATAATTAAAATAATATTTGAAAATACGGGGTTCTACACTAACCGCACTAAAAAAATTCTAAGGCATTAACTTCTAATGCGAGGAACGTGAGAAAATCATTCAAACGGCATCCAAAATTTATAAAACTTTCCAACTTGATCGAATTCACGTAGTGCAAGCCACCCGAACTTATAGAAGTGAGTTTCGACTCATGGTTTGCAAGATACGGCCGTATACCGCTTTATTAGGTTTTTTAAACCAAAAGCGATACACGGCCGTATATCTTGAACCGTGAATCGAAACCCACTTCTACATGTTGGGGTGGCTTGTGCTGCGTGAGATCAACCTACTCGCAAAGTTTTTTATTTTTTGGAGGTCGTTTGCAAGGTTTTCTACTCTAACCGCTCTAAAAAATTCTAAGTCATTAATTCCGTATAAATTGAACGTGAAAAATCAATACAAATAAAACTAAATTAGTAAGCCAAACATTACTACAGTTCTAAATTATTTTGGGCAAAGCATTTTTTTTGGACTTTATTTCTAATTTACTATGTAAAAATTTAGAAATCAACATAATTAACTCTAATAAGGCAAAGAATTAGTCAATACCTTAAAAAATAACAACGAATTTTGCCAACAGATCGATTCGTGGCCTTCGCACTGGAATTGATTTGATTTGATGTAAATATTTGGGGAGAGAGATTGTATGAGAGTGGAAGAGGAGTAGGAGCAAACAGAGGAGTTTGGAATTTTTTTAGGGTTTTTAGGTTTGGTTTAGTCCAAAAAAAACGGGTCTGTGTGCAAGGGTTTTAAGGTTTTGGGGTTTGGTTTCGACGAGAAAGATGAAGGACTGTATACAGATCTGAGATTATATCTTTGCCTTAACCCGTCCTTGTCAACGACGGGTTAAGGCAATAGTTTTTTATAATATTTTGCCCTAACCCGTCGTTGAAAACGGCGGGTTAAGGCAAAATATTATAAAAAAATATAAAAGATCCAACGGCCCAGATTAAAGTTCGCACGGGTCTGTGCACACAGACCCGTTTGCAACCGAAGAAGCCTCATATATATATATATATAAGTCACTTGTAACACCTCGAATTTGTATATACTAAAATACCTGTTTTTATATATCCGTTGGTGAGAATTATTTTTGGTATATTTATTTTAAATATTGAGTTTGGTGTTGATATTTGTGTTGGATTGTTGTAAATGATATATTGGAGTATGAGTTGAGTTTTTTGTGAAGAAATATTGTTTATTTTTATTTTTATACTTTTGGAGGACTATTATGAGACAATTTTATGTATTTTGTATTGTTAGTATTTTTAAAGTGTGGAGTTGGGGGTTTATTTGAAATATTTTGGAGATTGGGGTTTATATGTAGACCTTTAAGAGTCTTTATATTTTTATTTATGTGCAAAAAAAAAAACCCTCCCCATTCTTCTCTTTCTTCTCTCTGTTTTCTTTTCGCCCAGAACGAAACCCCCGACCGAAACCCATTTCGACTCGACCTTCCACCGCCCAAATCCACTCAAATTCTTTGTGGTTTTTAAATTAATTCATGGGAATGACTAATTGGATGGTGCTCTAGCTCGTGGTAGCGTCAATTTGGAGAAATAACTTTGGGAAGGTATACCCTAGTTTATTTTATTTGTATGGAATTAAGTGTTTTAACTTCTATTGAATAGAAATATGATAGTAAGGAGATTAGGAGGTGTTGGGTATTATAGAGACAAAAAATTAGTAAATTATTGGAGATTTTGCAAGTTGAATATAAATTAGGGTTTTTGGTTTATAAAAAGGGAAGTATATATGTGTGAATTATCTTTTCCATAGTAGTAGAAAATTTTTGTGGAACCATTAGAATAATTTGGGGGTGTTTTTAGTAAAATTTATGGAGATAAAATCCCGTAGGAATTTGTATAAGTCGTGCATCGCACGTGTGCATGCCAGGCGTTCAATAAAGTGCCTAAGTGACATTAGAATTAATATTATTATTACCTGTGACTGGTTTGCATGTTTTGAGCCCTAATTGGCTTAAAAATTTGATAATAGGAGGGATGGAGAAGTGGTGCTTCGAGTCTTCACAAGATATTATGTGAGTATGATTTTATTTACGTATCTGATGTTCTAAGAAAATTTTAGAATAATCTGAATTATTGGTATGAATTACGGATAAAGTTTATTGGGATAAAGTGTATTGGTATAAGGTGTATGTATATATGGGAATCAGTACTCAGTGTTGGTGTGAAAATACGACGATTAAATACTCGTATACTCTGCGTATTGGTATAAATTTATAGATGATGGATTAGTTATGTATATGGGGATGTGATATATTTATATAATGATACCGATATATGGTGAGTATGATTATACTATGTGTATATTATGTTGTGACCGAATTTTAGGCAGTTTTGTAGTGATTTTTGTTGGATTCAGCTAACTGAAGTTTTAATTGAAAATACGGAGATTTCTCATATGTTAAAATTTTGTTATATGGTAAATTGGAGTGTATATGGTGAATTGATGTGATTTTGAATATTCAGTGTTATGATGATGTATTGAGTATATATATATGGTGTTGTGATGTGTTGATCTATTGGGTGTATGTTTGTGTTATTTACGAGTGATAATGAGTTGAGGTATCATAGTCGATAAAATTAATGAGTGAATGTGTATAATATAGTAATGTTTTAAGTGAAACTGATGGGCGGTCATATGATATAATCTTCTACTTAGTGTGGCATGTGCATAAAATATTATAATTTGAGTAAATAAATAATTTGGTGCATTTATGATACAGAATAATATGAGGTAATAAGCTTATAAATGAAATAATCAGATGTAATGTAAACATGTGAGATAACGTGGTAATAAATCGCGCTGTTAAAGCTAAAGATGTGGTAAATTAGTGAAATGAACGATGAGATGCTGTGTGGTGATAAAATGAGATAAAGTGATGGAATGAAACTGATAATAACAAATAATTTTGGTTGACCAGTGCAGCACAATCTCCCAGGGGTTTGGACTAGACCCCACAGACCGAGTTGTAGATACCTCAGGATAGACCAGAGAGATAGTTGATACCCCAAGATTGACCTGGGAGTGCAAATAACTTAGGATAGACCTGAGAGATAGTTGATACCCCGGGATAGACCTGGGAGTGCAGATACCTCAGGATAGACCTGAGAGAGAGTTAATACCCCAGGATAGATCTGGGAGTGCAGATACCTTAGGATAGACCTGAGAGAGAGTCCTCAGGATAGACCTGAGAGAGAGTTGATACCCTGGGATAGACCTGGGAGTGCAGATACCTCAGGATAGACCTAAGAGAAAGTTGATACCCCGGGATAGACCTGGGAGTGCAGATACCTCAGGATAGACCTAAGAGAGAGAGTTAATACCCCAGAATAGACCTGGGAGTGCAGATACCTCAGGATAGACCTGAGATGATAGTAGATACCCCAGGATGGGCCTAGGAGGGTTTCCCTTGCTGGTATAGGCTAGGAGAAAGACATAGCCACGGACGTATAAGACTTGTGTGAGCATTGGTCCGCGTGTTTTACTGGACTGTCAGCTTTCAGTATATTGGGATACTGTGGCTCATTGGTCGACTAATTAATAAAAGGAATATGATGTGAAATGTGAATGAGAAAAAGAAGAAAGTAATTGATGTAAAATGAAATGAGAAAGTGAAGTGTATGGGTGGAAATGAATAAGTAGAGTGAAAGAAAATGTGTATATATGAAGATGAACATGAAAGAATGTGATTCATGAGTATGCAAGTGTAAGGGAATGGTAAAAGAAGTACGTGGTTAAATATGTATGAAAAACAAAGTAATTGCAGTATATACTTATAAATGAAACTAAATAGTTAGTGATGTGGAGATATTCATGAAATGAAAAGCATTGTGTTATGTGATTAAATATGAGAAGTAAAGTAAAATAATAATATGTATGATATAATATTAGATGAATGGAAATAAAGTAGAAATAAAATGTAATATGAAAATGGTTGTGAAATGAAAAATATGTCATGATATGAGTTGATGCACCTTGGAATTGTGTCAAGGAACACCTGCCCGCTATTTCCATGGGAATAGTGGGAACTACCTGCCTTGGCACAACTTCCAGGGCGAGTTAGCAGGTTACTGTTATAATTGTGGTATTGCGAATTGGAAATGAAAAATAAAGCAAATTGTAGGTTGAAAATGAAAATAAAGTAATGTAATATTTCAAGCTATTAGTTTGAGTTGTGATGATTATTACCCAGCTCTGCTGGGGTGCGGTGTGATATTCCTCAATGACAAGATGTCGCGAGGAATTACCCAGTTTATCTAGGGTGCGGTGTTTCCCTTGCTGGTCTAGGCCAGGAAGAGGGCATAGCTTCGGGAGTGTCAGACTCTGTGTGAGCAGCTTCCCATGTGTAAATGTTTGTATATGGATGTCACGCCCCGCTTCCCAAAAAGAATATGGAATATGGATACGCAACAAAAGCCCAGCGAATGATTTTCATCATCTATAAGCTGTTCAGGAATCTTTACAACATCTCACAAAATAATCAGAGTCGGAAGCAAAAGAGTCAACTACACATGCATAACTGAAGTAATAAACCAACAGAATTTATTTGAAGCAAAATATAATATTCTCAAATAAATCAGAATCTGGACAAGTCAAATATCCTGGGTCATATCACCCAAATACAAAATAAATATCCAAGTACTCAAAATACATTGTTCCAAAGCAACAATAATAATAATACTAATAAATAAGAAATCCAGCACTAATATCTCATTTTGCCAATACCATCGGGCAGCTAACCATCCTGATCTGCAATTAATAATTGCAGGAGAAGGAAAGAGAAAATAAGTATCTGTCAATTCCAAGTTACGGGCCACTTATAATGTAGGATACAAGTACATGGAATAATCAATCTAAATAACAGTGGAAACCAATATAGCATGGTATAACACATCAAAGGAAAAGTCAACTAGCATGGCATACTAACAGTACAGATATTTGTGTCAAATGCAGTGTCATATGGCAACTAACAGTGTCCAGTAACAGTAAGCTCAGTATATTAGTGTAACAGTATAACAGTATCAGTCCAACAGTATCAGTCTAATAGTATCAGTCTAATAGTATCAGTCAAATAGTATCAGTCTTACGTTCTTACAGTCTTGTGTGTATTACTAGCTAGATAGCACTTCATGCGCCCCAAAAATATAACACATGGGTTCTACAACAAACAGTTTCGTTTTTAGATTTCGTAGTGGACCATAATGGGGCAGTGTACTCAGGTATCAGTAACAGTAGCAGTAGCAGTAAAAGTAACAGTAACAGAAGCAGTGAAAGTAACAGTAACAGTAACAATAACAGTAATGGTAACAGTATGGAACACTAGTTCCCTTCCAAGTACACGTTTCCATATTTTCCACTACTGGATCTTCCTTTAAGAAACCCCGGCCTGATCACTTTTATTATGGTTATCAAACAGACATGATGGTGCATGAAATAGTGTCAAACTAACATGGTATAATCAGTATTAGGTTCAGGAAAACAAAATAAACATGCATAGATGATATATGGTCACATAAACGAGCAAAACGGTGTATGTTCATATACAGGACAGCATGACAGTACAGTACTAAAACAGTGATTCCTGTTACTACAGAAATCCAAATCTAAATCCGTCAAAGAATCTGGAAAATTGACTTTCACAAGAATTCAGCGATTATATATAAGCCATATAGTATTTCACAAAATCATAACTCAAAACTGATTTGAATCCAGAAAACACGTTCAGCCAGAAATCAGGTAAACAAATTCACAGTCAGGAAACAGCATCAAAACTTCTCAAATAAATCCAGGAAAAATTTGGGGTAACCCCTATATGTCTAGTATCAGAATATAGAGTTTCATAATTTTTAAGTAAAATTGGTTCAGTCAACAAAAATAAGAAAACATTAAGAAATGATACTTTGGCAAATCTGGATTTCCCAACACTGTTGTACAAAAACTATAATATCTCGCAAACCGTGAAACGAAATCCAAATCCGCCAAAGGGAGATGAAAATAGACAAAATAAGATAACTTTAATATTTCATGAACATTTTCCATACAGTAAAAGGAAATAGGGTGAAAATACAATTCTTTACAGAACAGCAAGCAAAATACAGCAATTATAGTTCTTGTTCAAAAGCATGAAACGGCGTATAAAACTCATCAATAAAATCCACCAAAATTCTGCATAATTCCTAAATAGGTATAGAAATACTGTGCAAAGGTTCAGATCAAAATAATATATTTAGAACTAGTATCAAAAAAGTTTAATCCTCAAAATCATCAAGAAACGAAATCTGGAATAAAATACACCTCTGTAGTAAAGTAGCCATAACTCAGTCATACGAAAACGAAATCGATCAAAGTTAGAGGGATTGAAAAGAAGATAGATTTTTCTACAATTCATGTCAAATACAAAAATAAAGAATTCTGACCTTAATATGGTGTAAAATACAAATCAAAACTGATCATCGACAATTACAGATTATCTCTTGAAAACAAAACCAACATAAACCACACGAAATTTGTTCCAATCACAATCAAACATGGTATAGTGTAACATCTGTAAATTTTATTATTATTATTATTTCCTTAATTATTTGATTTAAATTATGTTTAAATATATATTTGGGTGTATTTGCCCATATTAATTGATTTTATTAGCATTAGAAGGATTAAATTGACATTTTGGGGTAAACGGGAAAGATTTGAAAGTATATGAGTTTTGGGATTAGTTTTCTCGGTAGAGACGAATCCGATTTGACCCGAAATTTTTTTGGGGCGTTTATACACTACAGGGGATTGATAAAATGCTAAAGTGGTAAAGTTTTTAGGTTGTGGCATTTAGTTGCAAAATTTTGTTGAAATAACCCATTTTAAGGTATTTTCTTTAGTATATGGGCTTAAGGCCCATAACCCTAAACCTAATTTTAATAAAATCCCTAAACCAAATTACTAATGGGTCATTTTCTTCCCATTCCTTTTCCTCCCCATCTGGTCCGACCGAAGCCTTCTTTCCCCATTTCTTAGAACCCAAATAGGGTTTTGAAATCTATCTAAATCCCCACTTCCAAAAATCAAATCTTTTAGGGTTTTTGTAGAGTTGTGAGTTCTCTTCCATGTGGTGGTGTTCGTTTTTCCCGAAGCTTCCAAAAAGGTATAAGAAATTGTATGTTAGTTTAGCAAATTTTATGCTTTTCATTTCTTTTTCTAGAAATTGATGTAGGGAGGTGTAGAGAGTATATAGAACATGTTAGAAGTTAGGATTGGTGCATATCATGGTGAAATCATGAAGTTCTAATTTTGGCATAAAGCCAAATTTTAGGATATGTGAAGTGGAGTGAGAAACATGCTTCTAGCGAGTTTAGAAAATGTATGGGAGGTTGTGGAGTAGTTTGAGAGTATTAATATGAATTTAGAATGATTTTATAGGCTCAAGCTCAATTAAATTGAGTGAAATAGACTATAGGTGAAAAGTGCATGCCGGGTGTTCTGTGAAATGCCCGAGCGAGATTGAGATGAGAATTTGATGAATTCGAAGGTGTAATTGGGTTTTATTGTTGTTATTAACCCTAATTTGATATATTAGGACAAAGGGATTGAAGAAATTAGGAAATAGGAGATTTTCCTATTAGGAAGCCTCCGATAAATATTTGAGTCCTTGCACTGGGGTTCGAATTTGAAATCCGTCGATGTAGCTCGGCTACCTATGTCATTTGTGACGTGTGGGTGAAGACGGATTCAAATTTGGAGGTTCGTAGGTCACGTTATGAGTTTTAAGCTAATTGGTTCTATGATTTTCCAATTAGGTAGAAAAAGTTGAATTTCGACTGGCTACCGGGCAGACGTGGGACATCGTTTGCTCAATCCGTCAGGTGAGTATGTTGTATTTATAAATATTTTATATTGTGGCCGAATTTCGTAGCTTTTTGATATATTTTGTGGAAGTTATGCCAAAAGAGGATTTTTATTGAAAATACAGATTTTTTAAGAGTCCAAAAATGGGTTTTTGAGATATGTGGTAAAATTGACTATTTTAAGTACATAAAATCTATATTATGGGTTATTGTGATGTGTTGAAGTATAAAAATTAAATATATTAAGCGGTGTATGCATATAATTACCCCGTGCATGTTTTGTGCATGTTTTTGGGTGAATAAGCCGATATAGGTGATTTGGTATATGTGGAGCCTTGTGTTTGGGCTAGCTTGCTATGGATGGATGCTATAAGATGTAATTAGATGAAATTAGTAATTGTGGTCATGTTTTGGAGACCCGCGTTTATATAGTGCAGGTTTTATGCTTATTTTGGGGCATATAGACCCTTATAGGTGATTTTACTCACATAGAGTATTGGATATGAGTTAGTATGCTATGATGGGATATTATGAGATTTAATTAGAGGAAATAAGTGATTTTGGCCCCTTTTCTTAGAAACCCACATGTGTGGTGTATGTTTGCGATATATATATATATATATATATCATGATGTTGACTCGTGATGTGATAATTGATGAAATTAGTGAGTGGGTATATGTTTACATTATACTTAAGTTCGAAGTGAGTTAATGGGCAATAATATGATATTATAATGTGATGAAGTATACATTTTGATGCTTTTATGATATGGAATAACATAATGCAATTCTTTTATTAATGATATAACTTGGCGTATGCCTATATATGATACAATGAGGTAATGAATAACAGGGTATTCTTAATGTGAGATGTTATGGAAAAATAAATATCTTAGCGCATTAATATTATGCAATAATATGTTATGATGTTTTATATGCTTAATGACAGGGTGTATGCATAATGTGATATGATGATATGAGGGTTAATATTGTGCACACCGGATGTGCATTAAATGGTAAGATAAAAGATAAGATGGTATGTGCTAATAAACTGTGTCTTTAATTCACGTGATTAAAATCAAGGTGGTGGCTATTATTGAATTCAAAAGTGTAATGTTGTGGAACAGAGTAAGCTGAAAAGATGAAATGATTAATGCTAATAACAGATGGTTTTGTTGACCAGTACCTACAGCAATCCTGGGGGTTTGGGCTAGACCTCCTAACGCCCAAGGACCGGCTTGGGAATAGTGGACCCAAACTATGTTTGGGGTAAGTAGATTTTATCGCCCAAGCTATCGGCTTGAGGCCCGGTTTCTCTCGATGACAGCCGTCGCGAGGAAGTACCCAGTTTACCTGGGGCGTGGTTTTTCCCTCCTGGCTATCGGCTGGGAGGAAGTACCCAGTTTACCTGGGGCGTGGTTTTTCCCTCGCTAGTTCGGCTAGGAGGAAGACGTAGCCTCGGACGAGTAAGACTCAGTGTGAGCATCGGACCGCGTGTTTACTGGGCTGTCGGCTTTCAGTATGTTGGGATACTGTGGCTCACTGGTCGACAAACTAATAAAATAACTAAGTGTAAATAAGAATGTGTAGTAAAGAAAGTGAATTGTGATTGTGAAAGAAAGTGGTTGTGAATGAAATGAAAATGAAGGAATACGAGTTATGAGTTTGTGTATGAAAAGAAATGATAAATGCAGCATGTGGTTAATTTAAAATGAAAGTAATAAAAGAGACATGTGTTCTTATGAATAGTACGAAGTAATTGTATTATGTAAGTGATTATTGAAGTAAAATACAGTTTGATATGAGTTGTACCTTGGAATTGTGTCAAGGAACTACCCGCCCGCTATTTCTGTGGAAATGGTGGGAACTACCTGCCTTGGCATAATTCGCAGGGTGAGTGGCATGATATCGGTAATGAATAAGGGAAATGTGAAATTAAGAAAAATGAAGATGAAAAGTAATTGAAGTAAATTAATAACCAAGCTATCGGCTTGAGATGTGATGTGATATTACCTAGATTATGTGTTTGGGGTGTGGTGATTAATACCCAAGCTATCGGCTTTGGAGTGTGATATGTGATTGCCCAAACTAGGTTTGGGATTTGGAGTATAAATTGATGAGAATGAAAGTGAAATTAATGGTAACTTGAGATATAAGTGAAAAGGAAAGTAAGTTAATTATTAATTAGATAGGGTAATAACTAAATGTTAGAACGGGATGAGAATGAGTTATAAAACATGCTTTTGATGCGATAAGAATGAGTATTCAATAAGTGATATGTTAATGATGTGATAAAATGTGAGTAATTGCAATGGGCAATGAAATGTATATTTGTGTCATAAGGCATGAATGAATGTGATATTATGAGGATAGATGCATATGTTTATGATGTGATACTTGATATAATACGATAAAATAAATACCTATATTAAGAAATTGGTTATGAAAATGGTTATTAAAGAATGTATGTTGTGATATGAGTTTGTGTATCTTGGAAGTGTGTCGGGGAACTACTCGCCCGCTATTTCCATGGAAATGGTGGGAACTACCTGCCTTGGCACCACTTCCAGGATGAGTAAGTGAGTTTTTGATTTAATGCAAGTAAATGAAGTGCATGACTAATAAAGATGAAGAAAGGATGCAGTAACATCATGTGTATATATAAATATATGTAAAGAGAATGAGAAATAAAGAAAGTGCTTTTGTGTGATACTTATGTGATGCATTATTATGTGAACAATAAACGAGTAAAGTATATGCATGGTTAGTGGGATGTATATAGTGAAGCTATATATGTATACATAGTTGGATGCAGATTCGAAGAATGCTTGATGTAAAGCAATAATTGTGATGTTTTATATCCAGAGTCCAGGTTGACATTTCTTATCTCGATAATTGTAAGATCAATTTATTTTCTTTATACAAGTTAATTTATTTGTTAGATTTTTTAAATTATACTCACACCAGAAATAGCTAACCCCTGATGTTTTCTGAGGGTTAGGGGGTCCCTCCCTGAGAGAGGACGACCCTAACTCTCCTGCAGGTTGCTAGCAGCATGGTGAGGTAGTTATAGAGTTAGGAATTTTATTTTGTCGAGATGATAGATTATTTATGTATTTAGTATATGTAGAAAAGTGAATGGTTGATGTATTATTCTGTATTATGGTAAAAGTATAAGTATATAGTGCTGGGATGAGGTAAGAAAGCCCGTACCCACCTTGTTGTGGAGTATTGGGTTCTATGGTTGGCTTTTAAAAAGGTTTTCCAAAATTTTTACAAAAATCTTATATGTTTTTAAAGGAATTTATGGTTTTTATTTAATATTTGATAATCCGTTATGAGTTTGGCTCCCAGAGCATGATATTATATTGCCTGTGTGATTCTGCTCATTTTGGCCTGGGAAGCCCGTGATATTATTGCCTGTGATGTGAGCTACGGAATTTAGAGCAGAATTTCGTAAGCCAATTGTGTTTCGGGACAAAAATTACAGGGGAAACTCTGCCCAAATTTTTATTGAAATATAACTATTTTAGTTTATGTTTAAAGTGATATAGAAATTGATAGAATTGAATTTGGAGGTTTGGTTTTCAAAAAAAAAAATTGGGGGGTGTTACATATAGAGTCTACTAAGTGTCCAAACATCATGAAATAGAGTATATAACATATTTACAATCATCACATCACATGGATCTCATCAAACATAATTTTACCTAATTATCTCAAAAATGAATAGATCAAGAACGGTCAAACTTAGTTGTTTTCATGTCAATTTTGTGTCGTGAGGCAACATGGTCAAATAGCACAATAGAGACAAAACCCATCAAACATAACACACACACGAGTTGTCTCTAGAACCCAACTACACTATAAGCGATATTTTTGACTTGTATCATACAAAGAAATTGGAGTACAAGTTGCTTGCCTTCTCCGAAGACGAAATGAATACCAAGAATAACGGGAACGGATTCCCAGGCAACGAACAAAATCCACAAACAAAAATCATGAACCAAGTGATCACACAACCACACGTGCAAACTCGGTGCACGTGCAAGAAGCAAGAGGGCGAGAGAGAGCGATCGGGAGGGGGACACGGCGGTAGCGCTGGCCTTTTGCTGGCATCGCTGCTGCTGTGCTGTCGATCGGCGCCGGCAGAGAGAGCGGAAGAGACGGAGAGATAGAGTCTCGGGTGATGAGTTTCGGTGGTCGGCAAGGGGTATGGACGATCGGGATGAGGTGCAGTGGGTCGGGATCGAAGTGGAGGGTGGTCGGGAGTTGGGTTCAGCCGGTAGGGTTGCTCGGGGTAGGAGGTGAAGTGGGGTTTCGGTGGAGGTAGGGTTATGCAAGGGTTCAACAGGGTAGGGTTAGGGTTAGGGGCTAGGTTTCGGTAGGAGGGAGAGAGAGATGATTTGGTTTATATAGGGTGTTGGGTTTTTAGGGTTTGTAGTAGGAGATGGGTATATGGGTTATTGGGTTTATGGGTTTAATAGGAGTACTAGTAGGAGATTGGGTTAATGGATTAAAATAAGATTGGTAATCAATTGGGTTTGGGGTAATTTTGAGGATCTAAGTTTAAATTGCAAATAGGATTATCAATAGGTTTAGGCAAATGAACCACGATCACCCAAAACACGAGCCAAAGAATAGAACAAGAATCCAATAAAGAGAAAAACAACAATCGATGAAGAACGAAGAAAGGACAGACATAATCAAACACGAAGAGCTCAAAATGAAATAAAATGAATATATATTGAAAACAACTCCAATATACGGTCCAAAATACAAAGAGAGTACAAATACTCAAGAAAGTGAAAAATACACCAAAAATACGAAAAACAGGAGTTACAATGGAAATGAATATGAGAATGGTAAGTAATATTGAAGAGAATGTGTGAAATGAAAGGTATGGAATTGGTATGGATTTACAAATGAAAAGAAAATTGATGATAAGTGTGTGATGAATTAAAAGGGGATATAAATAATGAATGTGGAGCATTTTTAATGAATGTTAAATCTTTATAAGATAAAAAAGAATATATGGTGATAAACATATGTATATATAAATCTGATATGGTATAAGAATGTGATAATAGAACTTTATATCTGATAGTATAATGATTATTAATACTAGAGTGAAGTAATGTATATATGTATTTGGGAATGAAGGTTGTAGTGTATATATCCATATAAATGGAATGTGGTGGGATTAAAAGATGGGATAATAGTTGTATTTATTTGAGTTAAGGATAATAGGGATATGTGGAGTTTGAGATTCAGGCCTAGGAACTACCGCCTGCTATTTCAAGTAAGTAGTAGGAACTATCTGCCTGGTTCGAATCTCTCGGTAAAGCAAGGGTAATGAGATGTATGAGGTGGATTTGAAATACTATATTGTGTGCTATTTGATGATATGGTTACGTTATTATTTAATTGTACATTTATTCTCGGGCTTTCCATTGTTTATAACTTAATTTACTACCATGTTGGTATTTTCAAAGTTTCTGCTTTTCCTGTATTTATTCATTTCAAGTTAAGTTATATTTGATTATACTCACACTAGAAATGGCGAATCCCTTAGTGTTTGGGGAGTTAGGGAATTCCCAGGACTACCCTAGATCCCCTACTGTTGCAGGTGCTCAGTGGTGTAGAGGTAAGGCATGGAATTTAGTTAAGTAGGTTCTTTATTTTTTTAAAAAAATTATGTATAAGTTTTGTTGTGTAAATAGTGAAATTTATGGTTTAAACTATATTTTGAATGTGTAAGTATGTGGATGACGATGATGAGTATAGTGTAGGGTAGTATGGTATTTTCTTGACCCGTACCTATCTCGTTGTGGAATACCGAACCCTGTGGTATGTTTTACAAGGTTTTTTCTAAAAATCTTACTACGTTTTCGAAGAAATTTATTGTTTTTATTTGATATGTGATATTCTATTATGAGTTTGGCCCCCAGAGCATGATATTATATTGCCTGTGTTTCTGCTCATTTTGGCCTGGGGAGCCCATGAAAATATTGTCTATGATGTGAGCTACGGAATTTAGAGCAAAATTCTGTAAGCTTTTTATGTTTTAGGATAGAAATTTCAGTGGAAACTCTGCCAAAATTTTATTTGAAGTATAACTATTTTAGTTTGTGTTTAAAGTGGTATAAAAATCTTTAATACTATAATGGGAGAAGGCCTTAGTGTCATTTGTAAATCTACCAACGCGTGCGTTGTACATGCATAACTAATATGAAGGAGGTCTCAGGTTTGAGTCCTCACTACGTCAGATTTTTTACTTTAACTTTTTTTAATATATTAAATGTGCATCACACGTGTAAATTATTATCTATCTATCCATCTATCTATAATTTAATATATAATAACTATTATAACGGAAGAGTTGGAATTGTAAATTTACCTACTTACGTGCAACGCACGTGCAACTCCAACTCTCCCATTATAGTCTTCACATTTACTTATAAAAATATATAATAATATTTATTAAGACATGCATCGCACTTGCAAATCAAAGTTTTTAATTTATTTTTAAAAACAATTAATACGTGCATCGCACGTGTATATTACTAGTTGAAATAATTGAATTTGGAGTTACAGTTTAAAAAAAGGGGGTGTTACATCACTTTTCCCTATCTTCATTTTATTAAATTCCATTTTTTATTTATTTAATTGGATAGAAACCAAAGACTTCAGTAAATTACACAAAAATTAGAGGTTCGATACAACCCCTCTTACATCCAGTAAATGACATCTCATAAAGAATTACAAGAGAACATCAGTCAACTCAAAAAAAATAAGAGAACGAAGATCCAGCATGCTTCAAAGACGATGAACAACAGAGACTCATCAGTCAAACTCAACCGGGAGAATAGAAAATTCTATAGAAGCAGTTGCAAACTTCGTCATGAATATGCACCCAATATCAAAAGGAAAAAATATACACCTCCTGAATTACGCGAGCAACACAACAGCATCCAGAAAGACCTCATAACTATATAACTGTTAGGAAAGCAAACGGTACAACGACACCACTTGTTAGAGAATTAGAAGAACTATTTCCTTTAAAGGATCTTGTTGAGTTATTTGATGAAATCAACACAAACTGCCAAGCACAGAGATCATACCAAACACACCAAAGCACACACAAGTTTGTCTCGGTTGGGGCTTTCGCCTTAATCTGGGGAAAAAAAAATCTGAGATGTCATTCAACTAGAGAAGATACAATAATATTACAATTCTCATCACGACCCTCTCTCAAGCCTCATCAGCAAGTACTAGTTGTTTATAATTGGATGACCTATCAAATTCCACCTTCAGTGAAGTAATCTCATTCTTGGATCTTAATGAAGGCCAATAACAACAATATATAAAGATCTAGTGAAACCCTAGTTTGATACTTTGATACGATAGCCATCTGATGTATACTAAAGAGATAAATATACAATTAGAGTCGTACGATGTAACCAAAAGACGAAGTTTGATGTCAATTGAATCAACAAACCCGAGCCCAAAAAACCTATCAGCGTCGCGATTGGTCGATCGTACACAACAGACGGTCGACCATTCCCCTCTCTGGAACCCTATACAGTCGGGGTGGTTGACCGACTCCAAGTGCAGTCAACTGCAACTCTACCTGTTTGCTTCTGCTGACTGCTTTCCTTTTTCGATCCTTTGCTTCGAACCCTCTACTTGTATCATCATCTTCTCTTCACACTGAATAAGTATGTAAGACATAAAAACCAACAACAACCACTAGCAAGAACCAAGAACAACATCACATACAAACAAACAAAGAAAAGAAAAACAACATAACAAGAAACAAAACAACAGAAAAATATTATCAGCATAGAAACAACAAAAAAACCAATAAGAATGGAGGAGAAGGGAAAGAACGAGAATGGCTTCCCCAAAAGCATCAGACACACAACCGGAAACCGAAAGGAGGAGTCTTAGAACCCAAGATTGAAACCCATAAACCGAGGAAGCAAGTGAACAGAGGCGGCAAGCAAGGAGCGGCAGCGAACCAAAGATTGAGAAGGAAGAAAGAAAGAGAGAGAGAGAAAGAGAGAGAGAGAGAGAGAGTGGATAAAGAACAATAATTTAAGATTCTAAACCCAAATAACAAGAACAACAATAAAATGATAAAGAACAATCATAGCAAGAACCACAATAAGAAAATAAATTAACTCTCAGATCTACACAAAAAAGAACATTAAAGCACAATAATACCCAGAAGGAATCTCAGATAAGAACCTTAAAGCACAATAAGAATAATAATAAAATCTTATATCTACCCCCAAACCAGACAAAGATACTCACTACGAATGAGAACTAGAGCAAGAAGGCTGCGGCTTCAAGGTAGATTCGAGATTATGTGGATTTGGTGTAAATCTGAGAAACTAGATCCGGACCATAAATGAAAAAAGGATTTAAAGAGATACCCATTAAAGACAATGGCAAGGAGAGCCCAGATCTGGAATCAAAATTCAAACTTGCTTCCAATTTTGAAGAAAATTGAAGAATAAGGAAGAGAACTCGCTTTCTCTCGTCTTTCTCTTGGTATATCATTATAATTAAAACTCCTTTCTTCAGACACACTTCATTAAATTCCCTTTTTAATTTTGAATGTTATTTATGTGGTAACATAGTCTCGTAGATATTTTATAATATTCCATAACATTGATATCATAGTATTTCCTTATTATTAAATATTTATTTCACAATTTTTTTCCCGTTATGATGAGTATTATGTAGTATGATTTAGTAGTTGTTGCTATTGTTTTTCAGGTATAGGAGCAACAGATAATGTGAATTCTTGTATTCGAGGAAATGGCAGTGATCCTGACCTTTGTTCTGGATCCGAAGGGGTGTTGAGTGGATTGGTTGGGAGGCAGCTGACTTGCCGACCTACAAAAAAAAAAGCCTAAAACACCGGGAGTATTCTTGGAGACAGACCCTCCGATGCATGAGTCAAAAGACAGTAATTTAGTGGAAGGAATTCTGTAGCAAAATAGTGATTACCTTGTAACTATACAGTAGATGTTGTATTTATAGGTCTTGGGAGAAAACCGTTAGGGAGAGATCCCTGGGCGTTACTGAAATTTCCTTGATCTCGGATTCGGAATTGATCAGATCCATGATTTTAGGGTGCAGTTATGGCATAACCGATGAAGCGTCTGGCGCAAACGGCTGTTGATTCATCCGGGTGTGCAAATGGGCCTACGGAAGGCCTGTGGAGCTACCTGGCCTGGACCGGTATAGAAGTTGGCGTTAAGCCCAGTCTGTTGCTTTGCAATTCGTTCTAGAATCGTTTGGTGGAGACCAGCCATGATTTTTGCCCATATCATGAGCCCCCCACTATCAGGAGTAAGCTATTGGTCGTTTCCGAGGAGTAGATAACTCATGGAAAAAAGCATTGGCATGACAGCCGCATTAGATTGCCGAGTTTTTGGTAGAGGTGTTGTTCCGAGAGAAGGGTCGGAATGATGTTCGAGATCACAAATTCGAGGGATAGGCCCATCGGATGGTGGCTGCCTGAGGTTCAGAATCAATGTGCCCATTCGAGGTATGAGTTCGAGGTGTGAACTTTGTGGATAGTAAGTACTGTGAAAAGCTCAAAGTCGGAGCGCCATTCTCGAAATATGGTGCCAAGGGTCAAGTCAAGGTGTCGATTATTTCCAGCTGAAGTCTTGTGCTGGTCAATGGGACGGGGGACGTTAAATCTTCTACCCATGTGGCTTCTTGCCATGTCAGATTTCGTGGAGCTCGAGGAGTCGACACGTGATAGTAGTCATTCTATGGGCTCACTCACATAATTCGAAGGCACAGCACATGCTGACGATTTCGGAAGCAGCCAGCCTTTATAAATTCGCTCCCTCTTATCACTGTGGGGGGTTACTTTCTTTACATCTGGAATTCCTCTATTCAAGATTGTAATTCCAAATATGTCGATCGCAAAAATTGGTAGTTCATCCTCTTCTAGTGATGGCTGTGGATCAGAGGCCAGCTCTTCATGAGGTGGATCATCCATGAGTTCGTCAATTCGGCCCTCTTCGAGGAGAAGCAAACATATGAATTCGGGGTCAACATGTGAGATATTGCTAGAGCCAGACATGGATATCGATGGAATCTCTGGTTTTGAGGAAGAAGATCATAGCCTAGTCGAGAAGAAGGCTAGGAAAGGTGAAGCCAGGGCTAGTTTGGTAAAGGAAAATCAAGAATCACCCCATGCATCAGAGGGTGGAGGTGATCAGGGGGCAAAGATCAGTTGGAAGTAGACGATGAGAGACCTGTGGGCGATCTCGAAGAGGTGGTGCCGGAAGTCAAGATCTTGTCGGTTGCATTTCCCTGTAGGCCAAGATCGTCGAGACCGGAGGGGATTCAGCTCTCCCTTGACTAGGCACTTGTGCGGACGAAGTCTATCCGATGGTATCCTAAAGATCTGGAGGTTGAACCTGGCTTCAATTTTCTACTTTTGTCAAATAGGTCGATAGCAGATGAGGATAAGGCGAAGAGCATCTTGGCTGCAAATGAACTTCATTCTCTTCGGGCGGTATATTGTATTCCTCCCCAATTCGAGTTGATGCTTTCGAACTTCGACCTTCGAAAAAATGGCAACCTTCTGGGGCCACTATGTATATGAACGTCGACATGTTCCACTCGGGCATGCGTCTTCCTCTCCATTGTTTTATAAAGGAAGTGTTGAACTGGGTGGGCCTGAGCCCCATGCAATATGCACCGAACTCATGGAAGCCGTTAACGAGTTTCATCATGGTCTGTCGCGAGAGAGGGGTTCCCCTCTGCCTTAAATATTTTCAGCATGTTTGGGCTTTAGAGCGCTGTCAAGTCACCCTTATCGATGGTATATCTCGCCGCGTCGGGGGTTCAAATTGGTGAACGGCTGTCCCGATTCTATTAAGGGTTGGAAGAAGAAATACTTTATTATCCGAGGTACCGTGCCTTGGGAGATTTCCACCAAATGGTCATACAAGGGACTGCCGAAGAAGGATCCCCCGACGTCCCACAATCTGAGCTCGGAGGAGAGTGTCGAGTTTCAGAGACATTTCGAGAAGGGTGCTAGTGTCGAATGGCAGCAAATGTCAGAAGAGAGGTTGGTCGACGCTGGTTTAAGTTTCGTTGGCTCGGGCATAAGTTCTTTTGGTATTGGCTTATTGTCTAGTATATTGCCTTATCTGATATCTGTTTTTCTCTAGGTGTTGGTGTGACAGTTGCCCTAGCGTCAGAGCCTCGAGAGGCATCGACAGTTGATCGTAAGGGCAAGAGGAAGACAAGGTGTCCATCTTGGAGCACTTACCGAAGAAACCCAAGGCTTTAAAGGTTCGTGGCCGGGAGGTGGCTTCGAGGGGGTGGTCGGGCGAGAGGTTGTTAAGGACACCAATGAAGCTATGCTCTCTAGACCAAACTGGTTGATGGGGGAGCTTGACTTCGTCATGGATTTGGAGATGGCTCGGAAATTAATGGAGAACCTTGATCGTCTGAGGGATTGGGAGGCTTTCGCCCAAGAGACCACAAATTCGTGTTTCCTTCGTTTTTTTCTCAAGGGGCCGTACTGGTAAGTGTTCAAGTGTTTTTTCATTGTAAGTGTAACCATTCCTCACTATTTTTTTGAGTTTTCCTTACAAGCCGCCCTCTATGGTCCGAGATGAGGAAGCAATATGAGCGCTTGCTCAGTCTTGCGGATTGGAAGGCGGAACGGTATAAGAAGAGATGACAGGAGGAACAGGAGCACGTCGAGGCCTTGGAGAAGAAGCCGACGGAACCATAGGACAACCCGGGTGAAAAACGATCTGCCCAAAGGGTGCTGTTGAACGAGAAAGATGCGCTGGAGTGCCAATTGGCCAAAGCCCGGTCGGAGTTAGTGGGTGTTGCGGATGAAATTGTAGATAGTTTGGTGTAACGCCCTGATTTCCATACACTAGAAAATCGTGACATAAGCCAGAATATTTTCCTTCAATTAGCCACAATATGCAAAAAACAGGAAAATTTAAAACCTTTTATTCAACACAAATGTATTACAAGTCTGAATGGTATAAAATTGCAATACATTACATACAATAATGCCATTACAAGCCCAAGTGTTACAACTTTCAATAAATTTACGTCAGAGTACAATGAATAAAGAACAACACTTGGTATTTCACTTGGATGCTTCCCAACATAAAATAAATTACAACAAATGTTACAATGAAATAATGGTAACCAACATATATTACAACGGAAATTAAAATCGACTTTGCTTCTCTCGCCTTGAGTCATCCTGAATCTTGTACCTGTAGTTCTGCAATCCAGTATCTATTGAAGTGGAGACGTCAGTACATATACTAACGCTTTAAGATTGATAACTAGCAGCGATTCTCAACTTTAAGCAAACAGATTGATGAAAAGAGAAACGTGTACATATATATAATTGATGTGTTAGTATATGCTGTGACTTAGACTCTAATGCAAAATTAACTAATACAATGATACTCTTATTCTAATGCAAGCGAGACTTTGGAACAATATGCGGCCCATACTACATACGCCCTATATCAAGTCGTTTCTTCATATATAGGGATTTGAACCCACGTCATGAATTCTACTTTTGTACCCATCCTATTCCTGATACAATACTACATGACTGATGAGGTTGCAAGTACGGTCTAGTTCTGCTACTGTAGTACAATAGTGGTGTCCCTGTTTTCCACTATTGCCCGGCGAACCGGACCTCGCTCAAAAGCCAACACGAACCACAAGATACTAGCCAACCTTCTTCCGTGCCCTCAACTCGTCATGAGAAGGCATAGAACGTGATGGAATCGTAGGGTCTATTTCCCTAGGAAAACCTCCCGTTCTTATCATGACAATTCAGGAATTAACAATCGAGATACGGATCTCGTACCCCCAACTCGTCATGAAAAAGCACTGCCCGCATCCCTTTGACAGAGGAATACATTCCAATAACACCACCTAGTGTCGGCCTACAGAAGAAGTCGGATTATAAGGTATCACCCCCTAACACCAACTCTCACCCTACGACAATTCATAAATAAAAATGGTTAAGTAACAGTTACAACCCTAATGATGTCACTAACCCTAACCAATCAATGGGGCCATCCGAGCTACAAGGTACTTTCAACCTGGAGTCGTACTCTCAACTTGCCATGAGACGGCACCAAAAGATTCAAACAAGCGAGATATGTCACTGTGCTTCCAACTTATCATGAAAAAGCACCGCACATGTCCCTCTTCAAGTGAGTGTAATAATTGTTGACACAATCTACCAAGACTCAACCTAGACTTCACAAGATCTCCTTGGATCCACTCATTGCCCATCTATTCAAGATAATTACTCCATACGAGCCCAATGAGCTACGCATGAGAAAATAAATATATACGAGCTAGGTGGGCTACGTATGAGACGGACCAATACTTATTACATGACTTATGAGCACAAGGAATACTCGTTACTCATAATCAAGTGCATGTTTCAAACTACAAACAATTCACGACAACTCTAATTAACATGAACTAGAATTTCGTTTATAAGCTTACTAACAAAAACTTGATCTTTTATAAGTAGAAGCAACAGAAGAATCTTCTAACAGCCTAATATAAATGTACTACCAATGAAAACCCGAAAGCACATAAAAATCCTTCTAAACCCTGGAAGCAAACAGTGCTATATTCATCGAAATTCGACAAAATTAGACTTTTAGAAAGGTGAGAACATCTCCTACAACTTCCTAGTTGAACACTTTCTCAGATTCCGTAAGGAATTCCAAATTCCAGTCCCTCGAACATACGAACAGGTTAACCAAACTGCAGAATTTCAACAAAAAGCTGAAACTTTGAAAGCTTATAACTTTTGCTCTACTTGTCAGAATTTAACCAAATTATACTTTCTGGAAATGTGGGAACATATGCTACAACTTCCTAGTTGACCACTTTCTTAGATTCCGTACGGAATTCCAAATTCCTGCCCATCGAACATACGCAAACAGTTAACCAAACTACAGAATTTCAACAAAAGCTGTAATTTCTATAGCTTGTAACTTTTGCTCTACTTGTCGGAATCTAATGAAACTAGACAATTTGAAAAGGTGGAAACATCTACTACAACTTCCTAGTTGAACACTTTCTCAGATTTCGTAAGAAATTCCAAATTCCTACACATCGAATATACGCAAACAGTTAACCAAACTACAGATTTTCAACAAAAAGATGAAACTTCTACAGCTTGTAACTTTTGTTCTACTTGTCGGAATCTAATGAAACTGGACAATTTGAAAATGTGGGAACATCTACTACAACATCCTAGTTGACCACTTTCTCAGATTGTGTAAGGAATTCCAAATTCAACCCCTTGAATACAATTCCAAACTACCAAAAACACAGCCAAGCTAAAAACTTTCAAAGCACATAACTTCTACTCCGCTTATCGGAATCTAACCAAATAGGACATTTTTGAAAGTTGAGAGTCTCTACTACAACTCTCTAGTTTAACACTTTTTCAAATTTAGTAAGTAAAAGATCCAAAAACATCGAAAAACCTAAACAGCGAGCTTTTCAGCCTAAAGGCTGGCTACTGTAAATTGTAAAGGCCATCTACTCTACCTATTGGAATCTAACCAAATAGGACATTTTGGAAAGGTGAGAGTCTACTACAACTCTCTAGTTGAACACTTTTCCAAATTCAATAAGTAAGACACACAAAAACATTGAACAAGTCAAACAACAAGCTCACAGCCAAAGGCTGGCTGCTGTTATTTGTAAATGCCATAACTCCTACTTCGCCAATCGGAATCTAAAAAAATAGGATATTTTGGAAAGGTGATAGTCTCTAATACAACTCTCTAGTTGAACACTTTTCCAAATTTAGTAAGTAAGACACACAAAAACATTGAACAAGTCAAACAGCGAGCTCACAGCCAAAGGCTGGCTGCTATTACTTGTAAAGGCCATAACTCCTACTCCGCTTACCGAAATCTAACCAAATAGGATATTTTAGAAAGGTGAGAACATCTGCTACAACTTCATAGTTGGTCACTTACTCAGATTTCGCAAGTAAGAGGCTCAAAAACAACAAACAATTAAGACTGCGAGCACTTCAGCCAAAGCTGGCTGTTGTGTTTTGTAAAAGCCATAACTCATACTCCGCTTATCGAAATCTAACCAAATAGGACATTTTGGAAAGGTGAGAGACTCTACTACAACTCTCTAGTTTTTCACTTTCTCAGATTCAGCAAGTAAGAGGCTCAAAAATGTCAAATAACCGAAACAGTGAGCTTCTCAGCCAAGCTGGCTGCTCTGTTTTTGTAACGGCCATAAGTTTTGCACCTCTTATCAGAATCTAACGAAATAGGACATTTTGAAAAGATGAGAACGTCTACTACAACTTCCTAGTTGACCACTTCTCCAAACTCCGTAAGGAACCCTAAGTTCCAGCACCTCGAACACACTACAAAACTAACCTAAAACAGCGAGCTTTCTGTTTTTGCCTTGAAACTCGCTGTTTTGGGGAAAACGTTCGTTTCTCCCATCAAAACAACTTCGAAAAATCCACAAAAATTTTAGCATGGTAATAACACCCCTAAGAACCTCTGAGATAAATTTGGGGTCAAATTCCACCTTTAACCTAGTTAAATAATTCTAACCCTAGAACTAAAAAAATCGAATCTTTATGCTTCTATTTTGTGTTCTACCACTTAAATCCTTATGTGATCCTTTAATCTTGTCCATAACATGATATTTGTTCCAATTACAAGAAAATACAACAATAATCAAGCATTAAAACAAAACAAAACATAAGAGTAGAGAACCCCCACCCAAGCTAGTGTAGGAAGGACTTGCTCTTCACTTCTCCTCCATGTTCTTGCTCATTGTTCTTGCTCCTCCTATCAAGAACAAATCAAAAGATGAAACCCACTCTTTTTTCTTTTTGATTTTGATCTCTCTTTCTTTTTCTTTCTTTCTCAATTTTTTTCTAAATAAAACAAGTATAAGAGAGAAAGAGAGAAAGAGAGAACAGATGGAGGAACAAAATGAAAGAGGGCTTTTGCCCTCTTGAAGTTGGCCGGCCAAGTTATAGAAGAGAGAGAGAGAGCAAGTGGTAGAGAATGAGCCACTTGTCACTTCTCATTTGTGGCTCAAAACAATTAGGGATCAATTTGCAAATTTAATTTACAATCAAACCCAATAAATTTGAAATCAACACCCTAATCCAATCTTATCCCTACCTTTGATCATGATTGATAAAAAATAAGAGATATTTATCGAAAATTACATACTACATGATTTCGTACAAACGTACGAAATCGATACAATACATATACGTACATATATCTGATTATACAGATAATTTTTATTAGTTAAAACGAAAATCTCTAAAAAATAATTTTAATACTGAAATAATAATAAAAATAATTTTATTACTAGCTCGGAAGATTTCAGTATCAATTTGATACAATACAAATGTATACAGACTGGTATATCTACATAGATAATGTTTATTAACAAAACCGGGTAATATCCACCAAAAATATTTCAATTCTGAACATAAAAATAAAATAATAATTTTTAATATCTGCCCGGAATTTTCCAAACATTTTCTCAAAAATGCATTTTCAAGATTTTGTACAAGTTCACAAAACCGATACAAGGAATATATCTACTTACTAGTATATATATCCAAATAACTTTTTATTAGAAAAACCAAGTAATTTTCATAAAAATATTTTAATTTTAAAAAAAATAATTTATACAATATAATATCCGACCGGGATATTACATTTGGAGTGTGGTTTCAAACAAGCCGTCCAGCTCATCCGACGGGAAGACCCCCATCTCAGCTTCGGCTATCTTGAATACGGTCCAAACTTTGTTACTTCTCCCGCAAATCCTTGCGCGATTCCCTCTGACTTGAGGGCCGGTGCCATCCTACTCACGGGGCCTTTGAGGATGAAAGTGATGACCGTGTTAGTCCGCCCTCGCCGGGGGTTTTTTCCACGACCCCCGCCGAGATTCCTTCGGAGTCGAGATCATACGTTAGTTCTATTCTCGGGGTCGTAGAAGGGGTCGATACCCATTCAGCTTCTAGGGAGGAGCCCACCTTGCCTTAGCTTTCTTTTTTCGTTGTGTTTTTCAGAATGCGGACTTGCCACTGCCCATTGTACCCAATTATTTTTTATGAAATGATAAGGACTTTTTGTATTATTAAGCCTTGATTTTGATGTGAACTTCAAAATTTTCTGATGATCCTTCATGGTCAGATTGTCGTCTTGGGTGGAGGCATTGGGACTTGGGTCCTGTTTGTGATTAAGACCATGTGGGACTCCGGACTTGAGAGCAACAAAAGCTCGAAGTGGGAATTTGAAAGGTATCGCTGATGGGGAAACCATTGGTCTAGGGACCCACGTGTTCTATGCTTGCCACGTGAGTGCACAGTATTCAATGTCCCTTTTAAACCTATATATTTCTTTCTTCCGCCTGCTCCCCCTTCATGATTTTCCTTCATTGCCTTCACTACCCCCTTATCAATTTTATTCTTCTTTCACTCATAGTTTCCGATGCACTTTTGATAAAAAGGCACATAGCCAGGAAGGCAGAGAAGGAGGTGGTCGAGGCTAAGGCCAGAGCTGAGGCCGAGGCTAAGGCCAAGGCTGACCCTCGAGCCGAACCAGGGGTGAAGACCAAGGCAGAAGTGGTAAAGTAGGCGGTCAAGGGAAAGGCCAAGTCGGACGAAACGGGGACTGCGATGGTCGAGGACCCCAAGGGCAAGAAAACCAAGGGGGATATTCGAAGCACCCCCACTCCCTTTCTTCATTCGTGCCTCCGCCGAAGAAGAAGGGCAAGGATGTTGACCCCCCGAACGTTATGGAGTCGTCGGTCGCCGTTGAGGAAACTCTACAACCGGGTGGTGGCACGACACTGAAACCGCCATCACCGGTGAAGGCGTGGATTCCCTTCTGGAGTATCATGGAGGCAGATCTGATGATGGACCACATGAATGCGGTTCAGGTGGTCAAAAATCTGGGTACTCCCAGAGAACTTGTGTCCCTAAAGAGGGATGCCCAAGACGAAGTCTACACTCGTTGGGCTCAGGCTTCGATTCTGGTAAGGATCTTTTACTTGTCGCTAGTGTCCTTCCTTGGTTTTTATTTTCTTTGATATTTTCTTTCTTGAGGCTGTTGTCACTTGGTCTGAGTTGAAGCAGAGACTCAGCGTGATGCACGCACGGGCCCTGGAATCTGAAGAGAATTGTAGGGAGTTGGTGCACCGGAATCAGGAGCTTTGGCGGGCTATTAAGGATACTGAGAAGGAGTTGGAGGGGGAGAAAAAAGGCTCGGCATAAGTTGCTGGCTGAGAAGGAGAGATGCATCGAGGAACGACTAGTATGGCAATCCTAAAAGAAGAGGCTGCGGGGTGAGCTGGATGAGGTGACACAGCGGGCAAATATGGATAATAAGGAGTTGGACAAGACCATACTGCAGGTGCTTGACACCAGAATGCAGAGTACGGCGTGGCCCTTACACACATGAAGATAAGGTATCTGTGTCTCAAGATCGAAGGCTTTGCCTTTGAAGTGAAAGTAGATGACCTGCAATGGGCGGCAGAGCTAGATATCGTGGCTATTAAGAAAGGATCTCTTGCATCTAACGAGAAAGGATCTACCCTGCCACGTCGTTAATAAGTTATTTGTACCTTTGTCTTCTTGCGGACTAGCCACCGAGTTTGTACTCTTTTCATTGTGAATAAGATTTGTCTCTATTCTCTTTCCTTTTTTTTGTTTTGATATTGGGCATTATTAGGCAGGGACTAGGTAGTTTAGATCTCACCTCAGTAGTCACACTTTGGTGCTTGTGTGTGGAGAATTTTCACGTATTTTCTTGTCACTTCCTTTGCGATAACTGAGGTTACTATATGCTTGGAAGTTGAAGCGTTGATCATTTGAACGCAAATTTAATGAGGTGGTTGGCTGAGTTGCCTATAAAATCCCTTTGCCTTCAAGCAACTTGTTCTCACAAAGTGAACATTTCTCTGATTATGACTTGGGAGGTTGGTTTCGGTTCAAGAGAGCTCGACCCCACCGAGATTGGAGTATTGGGGATTGATTCCGATTTGTTCGGCTCAGATTTCAAGATCTGCAGTTCGATCGACCAAGTCCCACGGGGAATTACTGGGGGTTTGGCCGCAATTTTTCGAGCAGGGGTTCCTGCTCTGTCTTCGCTGGGCCAAGGGGACCTGAAGATTAGGGGCATAACCCATGTAGAAGTTTGTCACCTACGACTCGAATTACAAGATCTGATGTTTATGACCGGTGGCCGAGGCCTGGTGGTGTGGAGTAATCTATATGAGATATTGCGCTCATATAGATAGAAGGTTCCGTTAGAACAAGTTACGGATTGCAAGTAGTAACAATAAATATGATAAAGTGGCAACAAAGTATAACATGAAAGACAACAAGAACTGGCATTACAATTACTAAAATAATATAATCATGTGAGATGGAAGTGACAACTATAGGTAAGTACAATCAAGACTCAAGGGTATGATCAATCGGAAATCAAGAATCATGTAATCAGTGTCAATGCTCCGTGTTAATATTAAGTCTATCAGTTTTATTAACCTAACTAATGCATTTAAACCTATTTCACATACCACATGTTCGAATGCATAACAAGCAAGTGAACGTTTGGACTCGACCCCACCGGGATTGGATTACTGGGGATTCATTCCGATTTGTTCGGCTCGGATTTCAAGATCTGCAGTTCGATCGACCAAGTTCCACGGGGCATTATTGGGGGTTTGGCCGTAATTTTTCGAGCAGGGGTTCCTGCCCTGTCTTCGCCAGGCCGAGGGGACCTGAAGATTAGGGGCATAATCCGTGTAGAAGTTTGTCACCTATGACTCGAATTACAAGATCGCCAGGTGGTGTGGAGTTACCTATATGAGATATTGAGCTCAAATAGATAGAAGATTCCGTTAGAACAAGTTACGGATTGCAAGTAGTAACAAACAATATGATAACGAGGTAACAAAGTATAGCATGGAAGGCAACAAGAACTGTCAATGCAATTACTGAAATAATATAATCATGTGCGATGTAAGTGACAACTATAGGTAAGTACAATCAAGACTCAAGGGTATGACCAATCGGAAATCAGGAATCATGTAATCAGTGCCAATGCTCAGTGTCAATCTTAAGTCTATCAGTTTTATTAACCTAACTAATGCATTTAACTCTGTGTCACATACCACATGTTCGAATGCATAACAATCAAGTGAACGTTTGGACTTAAATGGTGAAGTCTACAGATTATGTACTCGAATCTTGTAGTGACAATTTCAGGAATGAGGTTATGTAATCAGGAATCATATAATCATGTAAACAGGAATCACTATTACAGGAAACACGGGCCCCTTCCGAGTACACTCTCCTATATCGTCCACTACTAAGTTGTACCTTTATTACCCCTACTTGTTATTCTTTTATTATGTCATCACTTAAGATATTGGATTCTATAGATAGCCTCTGCAGATTCTAGAGGTGGCCCCGGCCGATACTTACGATATGGCACTTAGTTCCTAGTGGAACTTAGTTCTGCCATCCAAAGCAATAACAATAACTATGATAACGATGCATGTTACGATAGAGACAGGACGGTAATCAGAACAAGTATCAAGAATTAATGCAATATATAATACTGAGACAAGATGGTAATCAAGAAGATTTCGAATGATAGGTGTAAATGCATGATATGGAATTATTCTATCAATCTAATATATTAATACAATCCATTTAGCATAGATAACAATATACATATAGTTCAAGAACACAAAGTATAATTTTGGACAGCAATATATTATGGCACTAAAACTCACTTTCTTGCTGCTACAGGAAAGAAAAATCAATTTCGTCAGGGGTTCTAGAAACTAGACTCTCTTCCGAATCCAATGTCTATTAATAGGACCCATTATAAGTTCAGTTGTTATGCCTATCAGTCAGACCTTTACAGGTATAATGTTCATGCATATAGGGTTAAATTTCTCATGTCTATAACTCCACTAAAAGTCATTAATAAATTTCCATGAAAATCCTAATCTAGGTCTTAACGATGTCTATTAGCATACAAAATTTCATCATCTTAGAATTCCACCAATGAATTGCTATTTCGACTAGTTTACGGGGGTGATAAATCCCAATTAGAAAATCTGAAAATCTAGATGTTATAGTACTAAACTTAAATACTTCACAACCTACAAGTCAGTTAGCGAAACCGAAAGATGGTTGGGATTCTGTACTCAGAGGGATACAAGATACATCCATAGTGTTCAAATTTTGGTCACAGATACAGGGTACAAATCTCCACACAAAATCAGACAAATGACATGGCAGAAAATCTAATGTTTCTTATTTTAAAATCTCTATTCATAAGTTAGAATTTATAATCAGAATTACATTCGTAATTGTGTACTTTAATTCATTCGGATCTTATCAAATACGTATCCAGAGAATCATGATTCATAATGTTAAGTTTCTAATCTCTAACATGTAATAAAACCCTAATCAATCACCAATATATTATAATTAACTCTACGACATGGTATTCGTATAAACTAGTGATTATGTTTGTGCATGCAATGAGAGAACATGGAAAGAAGGGTTTACAGGGATCAACTTAAGAGGTGGTCGACAGAGATAAAGAATCAATGATATACGGTTCAAGAATTTTGTAAATTAATACAACACGATATAAAATACAAATTGAATTTTGACATGATAATTTGATAGACAAAAACAACAATAGAAAAGGGACTACTTGCTAGGACTTCAATAAAACGCTTGCCTCTTATGATGATTTCAAGTGTGGAGAGATCACGGGTAAAAGAAGAAGCGATGGCAACAACAGGCGGAGGCATAGCGACAACAACGACAGCACTATAGGTACAACCGGTAGCACGACAGCAAGGGTGTTGAGCGATGGCAGCAATGATGACAGCAATAGTGGCAGCAACAATGGTAGCAAGCGACAACAGCGAGGACTTGGCTATTGGGTCGATGTCGATGGTAGGTTCGGGATGGTGGAAGCAAGGAGTGGTCTGGTTAGGTGATCAGTTAGTGGTGGTGTTGTTTGGAGGGGATGAAGGAGATATTGATTATAATGAGATTAGGAGTTTCTTTTTATTTTACTTTTTATACCGGGGGGGATTAGGGGTAGTTGAGATTTACATGGGTTAATGGAGTAATTAGTGGAGATAATGAGGGATAGGTGGTTGTGCAGTTTAGGGGGAGTTCAGGTTGGATTAAAATTTGGGTTTGGGCTTTAATTAAAATTTTAATTAAAATAACTATGACTCTAATTACAGTCAAAATGGGCTAAAAGATTTGTGACTCAATTAAATTGTGATCATGCAAAGATTAATGGAAGGAAAAGTAGTGAACAATAGAAACAAAGAAAAAAATTACATGTAGGAATTGTGCACAAGTAGAATTAGGAGTTACAATCCTACCCACCTTACAAAAATTTTGTCCTCGAAATTTGCTCTGATGGATGGTAGGATAGCCAAGAAATATGCCTACTCGAAGAGTTAAGGGTACTTCTTCCGGATCTCCTCCTTGAGTTTCCATGTTGACTCGCCCAGCAAGTGAGGATTCAATGGGACTCGAACGATCTTGATGACCTTGTTCTTCAGCAATTTCTCACGTCTGTCCAAGATAGAAATCAGTTGAACCTCGCATGACAAATCCAGTCGTAAAGATAACTCTGAATATTCGATGACATGGTTGTCATCTCTGATGTACTTCCTGAGCTGGGAAACGTAGAATACATCATGAACTCTTGACAATGCAAGTCATGGTGCAATTTTGTAAGCTACTCTGCCCACTCGTTCCACAATATCGAATGGGCCGATAAATCGGGGACTTAGCTTGCTCCTCCAAAATGAATAATGCCTCTTGATGGCGACACTTTGAGGAACACATGATCACTTGACTTGAACTCCAAAGGTCTTCGGTGAATATCAACCTATTTCCTTTGTCTGTCCTCAGGTGTTTCCAGATCTGAGACACTGCATCCACTATCTCTGTGATCAATTATGGTCCCAAAAGCTTCCTCTCACCAATATCATCCCAACAGACCGACGACCTACACTTACGACCGTATAGAGCCTCGTACAATGCCGCCTTGAGACTTGCTTGATAGTTGTTATTGTACAAGAACTCAACTAAGTGCAAGTGATCCTCCCAAAAGTCTCCAAACTGAAGAATGCAAGACCTCGACATGTCTTCCATAGTCTGAACCATCCTTTCAGACTGTCCGTCTGTGTGAGGATGGAATGTCGTTCTATAGTTCGACTTGCTTCCCAAACTCTCCTGAAGCTCTTCCAGAAATGAGACCTGAAGCTCGTGTCTCTGTCCGACACAATACTGACGGGGACTCCTTGCAACCTGACAATCTCTTGCATGTACTTCTTGGCCATGCTCTCCATGAACTGACCCACTTTGAAAGGATTGAAATTGGCACTCTTCATCAAACGATCCCCGATTACCCAAATGGCATTGTGACCCTTTGGACTCCTCATTAGTGCCATCACAAAGTCCGTGGTGATCTTTTCCCATTTCCACTCTGGGATTGGAAGATGATGCAAAAGTCCAGCGGTCCTCTGATACTTCATCATCACTTGCTCACAAATTAGACATTGCAATACAAATCTCGACAATTATTTTTTCAAGTCATGCCACCCTAAGTGTTGTCTTAGATCTTTGTATATCTTCGTGCCTCCAAGGTGAATGGAATAGGGTGAGTGGTGTGCTTATGTGAGTAACTTCTATCTAACTTCTCCCTTGGGTACACAAAATCTAGCCCTGAAGTGATGTGATCTGACTGCATGAACAATCAAGTCGGTTGTATGCCTGTTTCCACTTCACTTCTGAATTTCTGTAACTCCTCATCGCTTGCCTGGGCATCTTTGATCTGCTCCATTAATGAAGACTATACTTGTAATATCATACACTATTGTGATGTACCGAGCAAAATTACTTCCAAGTCTAATCTTCTCATATCCTCAAATAGCTCCTTCTGCTTAATGAGGAATATAGCTGCTGGTCTCCTACTCAGGGTGTCCGGTTCTAAGTTCACCTTACCCGAGTGATATTGTAGGTTAATATCATAGTCTGCCATGAATTCCAGCCACCTTCTCTGTCTCATGTTTAACTCCTTCTGAGTGAACACATTCTTGAGGCTCTTATGATCAGTGAAGATCTCAACTCTATCCCCAAGCAAGTAGTGCCTCCATAATTTTGAAGCAAAGATTACGGTCGCAATTTCAAGATCATGTGTAGGGTAGTTCTGCTCATGTGGCCTTAGTTCCTGGATGCATAAGCAACAATGCTGCCTCGCCACATTAGTACTACTTCTAAACCTCTGCCAGAAGCATCACAATAAATCACGAAACCTCCTGAACTGTCTGGTATAGTTAACACAGGTGTCGACGTCATCCGACTCTTCAATTCCATATAGGCCTCTCCACAAGCTTCATCACAAACAAACTTCTGCTCTTTCCTTGTCAATTTAGTTAGAGGTCAGGAAATCTTCAAGAAATCCTGAATAAACTTCTGATAATAACCTGCCAGTCTGAGAAAACTTCATACTTCTGACACTGATTTAGGTACTGGTCAATCTTTGACCGCAGCGACTTTCGACGGATCCACTGAAACTCCATCACCTGAGATAACGTGGTCAAAAAATGCAACATGATGTAACCAAAACTCGCACTTGCTGAGCTTCACATACAAATGATTCTCCCTCAAAGTTTGCAAAACCATTCTCAAGTGCTCGGCATGATCCTCATTGTTTCGATAATATACCAGAATGTCGTCGATGAAAACTACCATAAACTTGTCCAAATCGGCGAGAATACCCTATTCATCAGACCAATGAAAATAGCCAGTGCATTAGTGACTCCGAATGGCATTACTAGGAATTTGTAGTGGCCATATCATGTTTGAAATGTCGTCTTCTGAATATCCTCGCCTTCACTTTGACCTGATGATAACCTGCAAAGATCCAACTTCGAGAAAGCATCTCCAAGTTGATCAAACAAGTCATCGAATCACAGCAGTGTGTATTGGTTCTTTACAGTAACATTGTTCAGTTCCCTATAATCAGTGTAGAGTCTGTGACTACCATCCTTCTTCTTAACGAACAAAATAGCGGCTCCCCAAGGCAAAATACTTGTCCTGACAAATCCTTTATCCAACAATTCTTGAACCTGCACCTTCAATTCGGCCAACTCAACTGGTGTCATTCTGTAGGGGCTCTTCGAGATTGGTGATGTACCAGGTTTGACCTCGATACTGAACATATCCCAGTCGAGCATAAACCCAGGAAATTCTTATGGAAAGACATCTGGAAAATCCCGCACAATCAAGGCTGCAACTTCGCCATCAGTGCACACTAACTCTAGTACACTTGCCTCCTGATTCACCGAGTCCTTGACACGCCCAAACGATGTCCCACTAGCATGGAACTCAAATTCCTAGTGGCATGGGATCCTGAACACTGCTTTCTTCTTTCGGCAGTCAATTACAACATGGGTGCTCCCAACCAGTCCATCCTAAGTATTAACATCCTGTCCATCCCAAGTATAACATCGGACCCTGAGTTGTTAATGATGATGTGATCTGCCTTAAAATTCACGCCATAAATTCATAAAAGACTCTTCTTGCACTCCGTAGAAAAAACGACAATACCTCCTCCTATGGTGATATTCTAAGCCACTGGCATGTCGTCACAGGACAAGTGATGCCGATCGACGAAATGAGCAAAAATAAAAGAATGGGTAGCACCGGAATCAAAGAGAACATGGGTAGAAAGGGAATAAACTAGTATGATACCTAATAGTAAACCAATGAATAAGGGTGAATGCAAGGTATGTAAAGAAAATAAACGATGTAAGAAGATAAAGTAGCACAAAAAATTGAATACAAATATATTGCAAAATGCCTTCAACCACACCCTCATCAGTCTTTGCCGACTCTGCAGTCAAGTTGTAAGCCTGACCATGACCTTCATTCTCACCTTCCTTGGGAGTTGTTCTCCTCTGATCATAAACCTGGTTATGTGGTGGGAGCAGTGGCCTACTCTGACCACGAGTTGGTGCTCTCGTTGGGCTAATCCTCTGGCTAGTGGACCGAACTTCCTCTTCGGGCAATCTCGGAGCTTGTGGTCACTTACTCCACACGCAAAGCATAAGCGGTTGGCTGCCCTACAGTCTTTGCGTAGGTGACCAACCTTGAGGAAATAGTCACACTTCAGGTCCTTCCTTAGGGCAGCTGGTGGGTAGGGTAGTGCCCTCGCCGTAGGGGTCTGAGCGGCATTCCTCCTTTTTTGGGTCTGCTCTTGAATCCTAGATACATCAAGCAAGGTAGCATAGGTGAGAAGTTGAAGGGCGACTACGCAGTCCTGAATATCGTAGGCCAATCCCATCTAGAACCGTCGGTCCCTGTTCACCTCACTTACCACCATAGTTGATGCAAAATGAACCATCCAAGTGAACTCTGGTGGCAACTGAGGTGAACAGGGCCCAAAGATCAGAATGATGTTTGGATTAATATTCATCACATATGGAATAAGTAACAAAATTTAACATCATAAAACACTATCTAACAAACCTAAGTTGGATAGATGAATTGGCTATCCATCTGCACCTTGGTAACACTTGAGAAAAACTTGGTCAAGAAGCTCTCGGTAAAGGTGGCCCAAGTGATAGGCCTCTCCAATATTTCAGTCCCTACCTTCCACCAGATGTGGGTTGTACCCGAGAGCTGGATGTTGACCACATCCACACGGTCCACATCAAATATTCGTGCAGCCAGCAGTAACTGCTATGTCCTGATTAGCCACTGCTCAGCCTCCAGTGGTATCTCAGTACCAACCAATTTCTCTGAGTACAACCTAATAAAATCTGACACTGTACCAAATCTAGGCAGTAGTAATCCTGGTGCGGGTTCAGCGATGACTCGGTTGGTAGCTTCTTGGGCTCTTTCCAGATTAGTCATCATCAACTTATTGTGTTCCTGCTGCAGCTCCATCACCGCTGCATTGCCTGGAGCATGGTTGTGTTCTCTGATGGTTCATCCCTGGGTCGAGAAGTCGATGAGCCTCCCAAGCCATATTCTGCAACATGATCAAGTTTAGTACCAAGATTACAAGATGTTAATAAATGTTCATGAGACCGATGCAGTGTGCATATTGTTGAGCTATACCTGACTCTGATACCACTAAAAAAGTGGCACTCACCGCTTGCCAAAATATGGAATTGCAGGCACGTAACTAAGGCTCATCGAATGATCACATCATGCATAAGTTGTACAATATAATTATAAACACAACCACGTATGCAATAGAAATAATCACATAAACAGGAAATATAATAAATAACCCAAATAACCCTCAAACTTAACCATCTAGAAACATATACTTCTGGTCAAACGCTCGGGAATACAATGTACTGAAACAACAACAATGCAATAACCAGTTCGCTACGCCTATCTAGATAAAGTAGCGACTGAGGAATAAAATAAAACAAATAAACTAGTGCAGCAAAATCCAACTCAATCCTCTAGAAGGTTTGATCACCAAGTACCTCTAGTAGTTCCTCTTCAGTACCTGTAAAATCAACTTCTGGACTTGGCCGGGGGATCCGTTAGAGCAAGCTATGGATGAAGAGTAGTAACAAGCAATAAGATAACGAGGCAACAAAGTATAACATGGAAGGCAACAAAACTGGAAATGCAATTACTGAAATGATATAATCATGTGCGATGCAAGTGACAACTATAGGTAAGTACAATCAAGACTCAGGGGTATGATCAATTGGAAATCAGGTAGCATGTAATCAATTTCAATACTCCATGTTAATCTTAAGTCTATCAGTTTTACTAACCTATCTAATGCATTCAACCATGTGTCTCATACCACAAGTTCGGATGAACAACAGTCAAGTGAACGTTTAGACTTAAATGGTGAAGTCTACATGATTATGTACTCAGGTCTTGAAGTGACAATATCAGGAATCGTGTCATGTAATCAGAAATCATGTAATCATGTAAACAGAAATCATGTAATCATGTAAACAGAAATCACTATTACAGGAAATACGGGCCCCTTCTGAGTACACTCTCCAATATCGTCCACTACTAAGTCATACCCTTATTACCCGGCTTGTTACACTTTTATCATGTCACCACTTAGGATATTCGATTCTAGAGGTGGCCCCCACGAAATCTAGAGGTGGCCTCCGCAGATTCTAGAGGTAGCCCCCACCGATACATACAATGTGGCACTCAGTTCTATGTGGCACTTAGTTCCATGTGGTACTTAGTTCCGCTATACAAAACAATAACAATAAATATGATAATGATAAATGTTATGATAGAGACAGGATGGTAATCCGGACAAGTATCAAGAATTGATGCAATACATGATATAGAGACAAGAATGTAATCAAGTAGATTTCAAATGATAGGTGTAAATGCATGATATCAAACTGTTCTATCAATCCACTATATTAGTACAATTCATTAAGCATGAATAACAATATACATATTGTTCGAGAACACAAAATACAATTCTGGATAATAATACATGACAACACTCACTTTCCTGCTACTACAGGAAAGCAAAATCATTTCCGTTAGGGTTCTAAAAAGTAGACTCTCTTTCGAATCCAACTCCTATTCCCACGACGCATTCTAAGTTCAGTAGTTATGCCTATTAGTCAGACCTTTACATGTATAATGTTCAAGCAGCAATTTACGGTTAAATTTCTCATGTCTATAACTCCACTAAAAGTCATTAATAAATTTCCACGAAAATCCTAATATGGTTCTTGACGATGTCTATTAGTATACAGAATTTCATCATCTCAGAATTCCACCAACGAATTTCTATTCGACTAGTTTATGGGGATGATATATCTCGATTAGAACAAGTGAAAATCTAGACGTTACAGTACTATAACTTAAATCTTACAACCTACAAATTGGTTTGCAAAACGAAAGATGATCTGGATTCTTCACTCATAGGGCTACAAGATACACCTATAATGTTCACATTTTGATCACAAGAACGGTGGACAAATTTCCACACAAAATCAGACAAACGATAGTGCACAAAATCTAATGCTTCTTATTTCTAAATCTCGATTCACAAGTTAGAATTAATAACCATAACTACATTTGTATTCATGTACAGTAATTCAATCAGATCTTATCAAGTATTTATACAGAGAATCATGATTCATAATGTTAAGTTTATAATCTCTAACATGCAATAAAACCATAATCAAACACCAATATTGTCACGCTCTGCCTCCCAAAAGAATACGGAATACGGTACGCCACTAAGCCCAGCGGATAGTTTTCACCATCCATAAGCTGTACGGACCTGCTTGACACATCATAACAGTAAATATAACAGTATACTCCAACCAAGCATGCAAAAAAAAAAATCATAACTCAACAGTATTTATTGCATCAATAATAAATGTTCCAACAAATACTAGATCCGAAATAAAACAATAATCCGTGGACAATAAGCCCAAATACAAGTCTTAATACAGTTCATGAAATAAAATAGTTCATCAAAATATTTTAAGCAAATTATTCCAATTGTGCAGCTCAAAACTTTTGCTCACCAACTCCAGTAGGCAATTGATCAGCAAAACCTGCTCATATGGCAATTACAAGAAAAACAGGGAAATAGGAAAACATATTGCCTGTTAGATGCAAGTCCGGACCGCAAGCAATACAAGTAGGAAAATGGGTGGAAAACTAAACTAAATAGGTAATACTAACATGGAGAAAGCAGTAAATATAACAGTCTACAAATGACAGTAAGCAGTATAGTGATAACAGGAGAAGTATAACAATAACAGTAAGGATCAACAGTAACAGTGTAATATCCCGGACGAATATTACCGTATATAAATTATTATTTTATTATTATTTTATTATTATTTTGTTTTAATTCTAAAATTAGAATATTTTGGTGATTTTAACCCGGTTTGTTCATAGACAATATCTGTATCCAGATATCGGTCAGTATATATCCGTATTGTATCAAATTGACACCGTGATCTTCCGAACTAATAATAAAATTTATTTTATTATTACTTCCAAGATTTAATTATTTTTATACGGATTATGCAAAGATTTTTCGGTATACGGACATATATGCGCACGTGCGAGTAGTATGTCGATTAGTGCATTATACGAATTATGTGTTGTATATTTTGGACAACACTTATTTTGCTATAACCTAGTAGGGATGGTTAAGGATTTGATTAGGAGGTTTAACCTAGGTTAAGTTTACATAAGAAGGTTAAGAAAATTCTTCTAGAAAATTTCTCCCCCCACATCAAACCTTCCCTCACATAACACCTCCCCCACTTTCCCCCTTCTCCCTAGGCATGGCCGGCCCCCATATTGTGGGGGGGCTTATGTGCAAATGTGTGAGTGCACAATTGCACTTTCCACCCTTCTCTCCTTCTATAAATAGCCCTTCATTCTCCTCCTTCTCTCATTTTTAGAAAACAAAAGAAAGAAAGAAAGAAAGAAAGAAAGAAAGAAAGAAAGGAAAAGAAAGAGAGGTTTCATACTAACAAAAGAGAGTTTTATTGTAGGGTTCTTAGGAGCTTTCTAAAAGCTAGGGGAAGGAGAAGGTTAACTAGCTAGTTCTTCCATCAAAGAAAGAAACAAGGTGGGGGTTTCTTCATGCTTTTGATTGTTTGTTTGTTTGTTTGTTTGTTTGTTTGTTTTGTTGTTTGACTTCTTCTTCTCATCCTCTTGTTTTGTTTTCTTTGAGTTTTGTTGGGTGTATGGTTGTGTGAGAATGTAGTAAGAAATAAAAGAGAAAAAGTAGTAGTAGTAACTACTAACTTATAAAGATCATAACTTTATTATTTGTAGTTGTTGTTTTGTATGTTATTGGACTAAGAACTCACATATTGCATAATGTTGAACATACAACCCTTATTGGTTGTAGGACTTAACTCACATAAGCATATGAACATTTATTTTACAACCATTGTGGGTTGTAGGACTCTTTATGAAACTTGGACTAATAAGAACATAAGTTCTAATAAAAAGATATTTCCTTGTAAACACTAGTTGTAGAATTAACTAGAAAGATCTTTCTTTTATTTTAATCACTAGTTGCAATTAATTAAAAAGATCTTTCTTTTATTTTTAATCACTAGTTGTAATTAATTAAAAAGATCTTTCTTTCATTTTTAATCACTAGTTGTAGTTAATTAAAAAGACCTTTCTTTTTATTTTAAGCACTAGTTGTAGCTAATTAAAAAGATCTTTTCTTTTATTCTAATCACTAGTTGTAGTTAATTAAAAAGATCTTCTCTTTTTATTTAATCACTAGTTGTAGATATTAAAAAGATCCTCTTTTATTTTGATCACTAGTTGTAGCTATCTTTTCTTTTTTACTAGATGTAAAGTAAAATAAATAAAAAAATAATCTTTTCTTTATCACTAGTAATAATAAAGGTTAGTAAGTAACTAAGTAGTGGTAAGCTAAAGTAATAAGTAGTAGTATGTAATAAAATGAAGTAGTAGTAGCATGTATGTTGATTAATAAGGTAGTAGTAAGTTGTATGTTGTGATTTTTATGATGATGAAGTAGTAGTAGTAGTAGTAAGTTGTATGTTATGTGTTGATCAAAATAGAAGTAGTAGTAGTAGTAGAATGTTGTAGGATATTTTCTAAAAATATTCCTTTATGTTTTTGTGCTTAGAATATTGTAGGATCATTTCTAAAAATAATTAGAAGCCATATCCATGCTTAGTTAGTTGTAGCTTTGCTTCTAAAAATAATTAGAAGCCATATCCATGCTTAGTTAGTTGTAGCTTTGCTTCTAAAATTAATTAGAAGCCATATCTATGCTTAGTTAGTTGTAGCTTTGCTTCTAAAAATAATTAGAAGCCATATTCATGCTACTATGTTGAAGGATCATTTCTAAAAATAATTAGAAGCCATATCCATGCTTAGTTAGTTGTAGGATTACTTCTAAAAATGCTTAGAAGCCATGTTCTCATGCTTTATTAATTGTAGGGCTACTTCTAAAAAATAGGCTATCATGCTTGATGTTTAACATGTTGTAGGATTGTTTATAAAAATATCTTACCATGCTTTTATACTTAAAATGTTGTAGGATGTATTCTAAAAGTATCCTATCATGTTTCATGCTTAGTTAATGGTAGGATTTATTCTAAAGATATCTAGCATGCCTAATGATGTTAGAATGATGTAGGACAAATTCTAAGAGTTTCCTACCATGCTTGGATCAATTTTACTATGTTTAGGATGTTGTAGGAGCAATGATAAAATTTCTTACCATGTTAGCTTAATTATAGGTAAGTGACATACCATGTTAGTTCAATTGTAGGTATGTAATATACCATGCTAGTTAATTGTAGGTATGTGATATACCATGCTAAAGTTCAAGTATATGCTTAGAACGTTGTAGGAGTAATGTTAGAATACCTACTATGCCTTGGAATGTTGTATGTTATATTAGTATCTATCCGTGCTTGGGTTGTGGTGATTGGTGATGATAAGTAGTAGGCTTTCATGCTCATTCGTAACCTACGCTTGACTATAGTGGACTTCATGTCTAGGTCGTAGTGATCGTTATGCTTAAGCTCGATATGAGTACAAGCATTAATCACATTCATACATAGGAGTATCATGGTGGTTGTGTTATATGATTAGATTGTCGTAGGAATATGCGTGCAATTGTGTGCCGTACTTAAGGCGCTATAAGTTGAGGTAATAAGGATTGGGAAGACCACTAGTGATAGTTGGTCCGATAAAGGCCGTTAGGTCGCCTTCGGATTCTTCCTTAGTGGAATACCGACCATAGAATATTAGTAGACTCTTCTGTTGCTTCTAATATTAGATGACTAAGTTTGTTAGTAAGCACGTTTGGTTGCTTCTAGGATTGATTACCTGTATGGTTGTTTGCACACGGTTGTGCTCGTACGTGGCTCGACTGGCCCGTATGTAGCTGTGGGTCTCATACGTAGCTTAGTCGGCTCGTATGTAGGTGGTTGTCTCGTACGCGGCCCGACCGGTCCGTGCGTAGCTGTTGGTCTCATACACGGCTTATTTGGCTGGTATGTACGTGGTTATCTCCTACGAGGCCCGCCTGGCTCGTGGGTAGTTATCGTTTCATACGTAGCTTATTAGCTCGTATGTGGTTGTTACTCGTGTATAGCTGTTAGCTAGTACACAGTTCGTTGTGGGCTATCGACCATCAAGACATAGCGGCATGCATGTATATTCGCACGACCGAGGTCTTGGATCGATGAGCCACGAACCGGATCCTGAGGGGTTCTGGTAAATCTAGGTTGAGCAGCCTAGTAGAGTTGTCTTGCGAAGCCTAATTTAAGGCCTAGCATGTTATGTTTATAATCTTATCGTCCCTAGGATCGTTGAGTCAGGGACATCATTAGGGTAGTGACTTATAAAGGTCATGTTGCTCAGACCCTTGCCGAAGAGAGAGGAGTTGGTTGTAGGGGGCACCTTACGACCAACTTGTCCCTTGAGGGAGGCCTTAGGTGGTGACATTGGGTTGTACCTTTCCGTCAAAGGGATACGTACGGTGCGTCTCACAAGTTGGGAGCACGGGTTGCGTATCTCGCTCTGTTAATTCCTGAAATACCGTGGCTGGGGTGCCACAGGATGCATGGTGCAGTCCTGCGCTTGCTAGACCCCAGAGAGTGCCACAGGGTAGGCTTCGCGCTGCCCTGCGCTTGCGAAACTCTATGGTTTAATTTTGGAACGATGCCCGATATACTGGGATCGAGTGAGGTCCGGCTTGCCGGGTAGTAGTGGAAAACGGAGACACCATAAGCAGACTGCATAGAGGGACTTGACCCTTTCTACAACCTCACAGAGTCATGAAGTATTGTCAGGAACAGGTCGTGTACAATTAGAATTCGTAACGTGGGTTCAAATCCCTATATATGGAGAAACGGCTTGAGATGGAGTCGCATGTAGTATGGGCTGCATGTTGCTTTCGGAGACTTGCTGACATTAGAATAGGAAGCGTCCCGTCAAGGGATACGTACGGTGCCATCTCACAGGTTGAGGACACGGGTTACGTGTCTCGCTCTGTTAATTCCTGAAATACCGTGGCTGGGGTGCCGCAGGATGCATTGTGCAGTCCTGCGCTTGCGATACCCCAGAGGGTGCCACAGGGTAGGCTTCGCGCTGCCCTGCGCTTGCGAAACCCTATGATTTGGATTTTGGATTAAGGCCCGATACACTGGGCAATAGTGGCAAACATGGACACCACTATATGACTGCAGTGGCGGAACTAGACCGCACCTGCAACCTTGTTTGAGTGAGGTCCGGCTTGCCGGGTAGTAGTGGAAAACGGAGACACCATAAGCAGACTGCATAGGGGGACTTGACCCCTTCTGCAACCTCACAGAGTCATGGAGTATTGTCAGGAACGGGTTATGTATAATTAGAATTCATAATGCGAGGAAGCATTCTAGTTCTATTTTAAGTATCGCATTAGTGTCTAGTCATAGCACTCACGAACACTTAAACTACACCAACACCATTGTTATATTTTGTATATTGTTTGGAAGATTCGCTGCTATATGATCAGCCTTTAAGCGTCAGTGAATACTGACGTCCCTACTTCCATAGGTACTGGATCGCCGAAGTACAAAGGTGAGATTCAAGAGGACTCAAGGCAGGGAAAGCAAGGAGTCAGTGTTATGTTTAGTTTCGCTGCAGCATATGTATTGATTATCTATTTAGTTGAGAAGTACTCAAGTGAGAGTTACCAAGTGTTGTTCTTCATTTCTTGTACTTTGATGTAAGATGTTGAAGGTTGTAATACTTGGGATTGTAAAGGTATTATTGTAACTCTATTGTAATGTATTGCAGTTGTGTAATGTTCAGACTTGTAATACATTGGGTATTGAATAAAAAGTTTTAAATTCTCCTGTTTTTCTGTGTATTGTGACTAATTGAAAAAAAGATCTTGGCTCGTGTCTCGGTTTCCCAGTGTCGGAAATCGGGGCGCTACAAACAGTGTGTCAACGATAGCAGTAATCAACAGTAACAATGTGTCAACGATAGCAGTAATCAACAGTAACAGTAAAGATCCACAGTAACCGTAACAGGATATGACAGTGTCAACAATTATTCTTATGTCTAATATTCATTACTAACTAGGTAGCACTTCATGCGTCCCAGATTTTACTACATGGTTGCTACAGTAAACAGTTTCGCTTTAAGATTTTGTAGTGGAACTTCTATAGGGCAATATATTTAGATAAACAATAACAGTAACAGTAATAACAAACAGTAACGGTGTCATGGATAATGCCCTCATGCATCCAGAGATCAACAGTAGGTACTACAGTAAACAGTGGGAAATGAGTCCCTTCTGAATATGTATTTCTGTATTGTCCACTACTCGATCTTTTCCCTAAAAACCCTGACTTGATTTCTTTTATTGTCAATAAACATGTGTGAATTAATACAAACAGGCAAAAGACATGGCAAGAACAGGATATAAGTCTAAGATGAAATAGTGATTGCAACGGTTGACGAAAACAACTTATAATGGTCAAAACAACAAAGTTTTCAGTTCTGGACAGCAAGACACTAATGTACCAAATCTGAGATTTTCGTTGCTACAGAATAGAAAACCCAGATCCGTCAGAAAATCTAGAAACTAGACTCTTTGCCGATTCCAGTACATATATATAAGTCACATATCAACCACAGAAATAGGGTCGAAAACAGCATTTGATACAGAAATCGTGTTCAGCCAGAAAATGCAAAATCTTGTTTATAAGCATGAAAAGAGTTTAAAATCATCATAATTAAATCTAAGAAAAATCTAGAAGATTCCCGAACATATCTAGTTTCAAAATATAAAATATCATGAATTTATATTATAGATAGTATAGTCAACAAAATTGGAAAACATAGTAATGCAACAAAATCTCAATTCTGAAAGTTCAGACACAGCAGTACCAAAACAGAGATAATTCATAAAATATAATTCAAAATCCAGATCCATCAAAAGAGTGATAAAATAGACAAATAAGGCTACAGTTCTTATTCACAAAGTTTTCATAAAAAATGGATGGAATCAGGTTGAAAACATAATTCTTTACTGAACAACATGCAGTTTGGAAATATTTCGATTGGTTTGAAAAGCATAAAATGAGATACAAAAGTCATTAATTAATTCCAAAAAAATTATGGATTGTTCCCAGTCATATATAAACATACTCAGCAAAATATAGAGTTCAAATTCTACTTTTAATATCAGTTTTAAAATAAAATTCCATACAAAATACATATAGTTCAGAATCTGGAAAATACGATATGTCTGCAGTAAAACGACAATAACTCATGCATCAAAACTCGGAATTCAGATCCATCAAAAGTTCTGGAAACTAGAAATCAGAGGGTAAAAATCATGTTCACAAACTTATCTATTTTACTGATGTTAACAGGGTCGAAATTACTGTACAAAATAGGGCAGCAGCAAAACAAAAGTTCTTTTATTCATTTTATCAGGTAACTTAACTACAACCGATCCAATCTAGATATCATACGAAGCATGGTATATGTGGGTTACTCAAATCAGCATGGCATGTGAATAAACTGTCTATAATGAGATAATACAACCAACAAACATCTATACAACAGACATCTAGAACATACGGCATGTCACAAACAACATATAATCAAAATGTCCACTAATCTAATTGTTTTCATGCAACGGTGTCGATTATTGTAACTACTCATGATCAAGAGATGATGTCAACGGTTTAACTAATAAATATGGATCATCATGAGAGTACAAATATTTTCATATTAGATTACTTACGGTATTAACTTGTATAGCAAAAAGAACACATAAAAGCTACTTGCCTGATTATGAAGATGACGAAAATGAAGAATAGAATAATGGGAACAGATCCCGGACAGCGAACACACGAACAAAGTGACAAGAGACGAGATCCAATCCAACTGAAAACACGTGCACACGAAGGCACACGCCCACACATAGTGACAGTAGCCAGCAACAGCAAGGTTGGCCAGCAGCAACACCAGCAAGGGCGGCAGCCTGGGCTGGGTGTCGCGGTTGCTCGAGGACGAAACGACGACAACGACAGGACAGGGGCAATGCTGCATCGCGAGGGCAGCGGGAGCTTGACCTAGGGTCGGGTCGCGACCACAGCAAAGGGGAGAAGAGGAGAGGAGGGATATGGGGTCTGGTGGTCGGTGGGGGTGTCGCCGGCGTCGGAGAAGGACGACGACAGTGAAGAGGGTGGTCGGGGTAGGAGAGATGTGGGTGACGGCTAGAGAAAGAGAATAGGTTTAGGGTTTGGTAATTAGGGTTCAATTATGGTGTTTAAATAGAGACAAAATGGGTTTGGCTGAACTGAGTAGTATCCAATAGGATGAAAAGAATCCAATAAAAGACAATTAGGCCATGAAATAGGTTTAAACAATAGACAAAATCAAAAACAAATTGTTGGCCAAATAAATGAGAATAAAAAGTAGAATCAATGCAAAATGAATCACAAGAGAGAGAATAACAACACGCCATACATTGAAAAGAAATTAAATACAACCAAAAATAAAATAAATAATCAAGAATTTTATTAAATATAATTAAAAATACAAATATGAGCAATAGGGATTACAAATATATTATAATTAACTATATGGCATGGTATTCGTATAAACTAGTGATTATGATTGTCCATGTTATAAGAGAACATGGAAGGAAGGGTTTATATTGATCAACTTAAGAGGTAGTCGACAGCGAAACGAATCAATGATATACAGTTTAAGAATTTTGTAAATTAATACCACACTATATAGAATACAGGTGAAGCCAAGGAGGGATTAAGGCAAGCATTGGAGTAGAAAGTCGACAGCAGCAGCAGTCAGCAAAACATAGCTATTGGCAGTTGACTGCACTTTGGGTAGTCAACTGCCCAAGCTCTTGGGTTTGAATGACCAAATCAAGCGCAGTCGACCGCCCAAGCTCTCGGGTTTGAATGACCAAATCACGGTCGACTACCACTATGGGAAATCGACCGTCAAGCGGTGGTAAGAAGCTATCGGGATGGGTCTTTGGGATCTTTTTAGGGCTCAACTTATTCTCCAGATTAGATTGGATCCTATCATATAGCTTCCTCTTCAGGATATAACGAACAGCTATTGTATCAAGACTACAAACTAGGGTTTCTCTAAATCTCTATATCTATCAATGTAACGACATAATGTAAGGGGCAGACCCAGATCGAGGTGGCTATCATCTTATCAGATGGGAGAAGGCTTGCATGAAAAAAAAGCATGGAGAGCTGGGCATACTCGATTTGTGGGATATGAATCTGGCTCTATTGGATAAGTGGTGGTGGAAAGTGTTCCACCCTAATGGATAAGGGTGGCAAGATTTCGTTCAGGGATATCTGCATATGAACGGATCAAGAAATTTGGGATTCAGGGTAGGCCCACGTGTTTCCTGGTTCTAGAAAGGCATAGCCAAGGCCTATGAACCATTCATTAGCTGTGTCACACCTGTGATCGGTAACAGTAGGCTCACCAGATTCTGGTGGGATAAATGGTGTGGGGATCACACACTCCGAGCCCTGTTCCCCTACCTATATGAACACGCATCATAACCACACTGCACGGTGGCCACTTCCTGGCGAAGAGGAGCCTAGAAACCGTCCTTTAAACAACCGCTCGATGGGAGATCTCAGGGTAGATTTCTGGAAGTCCAGAACCACATCATCAATGCTGGTATTAGCTGCTCTCAGGGTCCAGACAAGAAAACTTGGGGATTGGAAAAGAACAGGAAGTGTAACACCTCGAATTCCAAATAAGGCTGAATTCGAGATTTCACAAGATCTTTACTTCACTTCATACAATTTTATAAGGAAATTAAAACTTTTTCAATAACATCAGAGTTCAAATACAACTTTGATTTACACAGCGGAAGACGAAATAAATTACAACAATACAATAACAACATCTTTTACTTAAATCAGCATCAGCCATCCACTTTGAAATCCAATACCTGCATATAAGACTGTGGGCACGTCAGTTACTTACAACCTATGAAATTTTATACACGGCTATCCTCTCTATGCCGAAGACAATATAACGATCTCCATTACTTTAACAAACTCACAAAAGATTGAATGAACAAATAGAGTGTTAAATTGTGACTATGCTAAACATGTAAGTGTATGTGATGCCTTAATGCCTAATGCACACATTCTTATACTAGGATAACACTAATGCACACTTTTTCAGATTCTATGCATCCCATACTACATAGGTCTGAGGGCAAGCGCCTACGTACTCCATAATAAAGGGCTCGATCCATCACCATGATAACTACCCAGTAATAAGACAAGATTTATATCATTCCACGAATTTGAATTCCACCCCCGGAATCCACCGCTGACTATTATAACAGATCTCACATCGTGCGAATCATCCCGCAAGTGACCCTCTAGCCCCGGTATATGTATATACATGGGAGTATGGCAAACTATCTTCTTGACTACTCAAGACCCCAGAGTCCACCGCTGACCTGTCCTCATAGTCCCGAATTTAAATATAAAGCCCGTCTCCGACGGAGCAACCTCAGTCCACCAACTCGGTCTATAGCCTCGGAGTCCACCGCCGACTATATAGAGCACCCCACTTACGTTTGCCCAGGTTTACTACATCTTCACTTATGTGCCTACTTAATTATTTCAAGACATGAATAATTTTCCAAACCTAGAATTAGTTTTACCTTCTACCGGACTTAATCAACATTTATCAAGATGGCTCCATGGCCATATCTTAAAAATCACATCTCAACATCCTTTATTTCAATAGTGCCGGTATTCGAGGTCTTACTAACTCTAAATTACAATGTCTCATGTACAAGAATCATAGGTATTCATACCCTTCAATAATCATGTCTTAACTTAAAGTATTCTTAAACAATTATCCATGTTTCATCTTAGAACATATTCATGCATTTCAACTCCAACATAGAAATAGTTCCTTTCTTGACAAAAGATTCAACATTATAAATTTCTACCAGCAAATTATACAAATCCACATTCTCAACATAAGTATTTATTTATACAGGAGGAATTCATAACTAGTTACATATTTTCCTTTTTTTTCTCAAACATCTTTTACCCAAATCATACTTTTTGGAGTTAAAACTCATGTACTAATTTATATTTCATTTTCCTCAAAATATGCAATAAAAGTTACAATTAACTTTAATACTTATTACTTCATTTTATATGAAGAAAATATGAGTTTTAATCAAAAGCCCCTTTTTATACAAAACCAAAAAAATGTGAAACAAAAACCAAAAAAAACAAAAGAGGGTGGCCGGTTTCAAACCCAGGTCAGCAGGCACACGCGCACAGCGCCCAAGGTCCAAGGGACTAGCCACTAAGTCCTTTGTGGACTTTTGCCATATACCGAAAGTAATAACCCTTTATATATACAATATAGTTTCGGGATTTTGTTAAAAGAATTTAAAACAAATGCGAATATCAAGTTTCGAACCCCAGATCATTTGCAAACAGTTGCTCTGTGTAACACCCCGAATTCCAAATATAACTGAATTCGAGAGTTCTACAGGATCTTTTCACTTCTTTCGTACAATTTTACAAAGAATTTAAAACTTTTATTTCAACAATAATTACATCAGAGTCTTTTACATCAATGAGCAGCGGAATTAATAAAATACAACCATAATGAATGTACAATTGTTACAACTTTAACATTTAAATAATCAACAACATCAAATCATCTTTATATCTTCATGTAACTCCCAATCCTGCATATAAAACTGTGGGCACGTCAGTTGCTTACAACTGACGAAATATTATATACGGCCATCCTCTCTATGCCGGAAACAGTATAACGATTCTTAAATACTTTAACAAACACGAACTTGATCACAAACAAAGCTACAAAAAGGGACTATCCTATCGATGTCGTGTTGTGCGGTGCATTTAATCCTTAATGCAGTCATTATATTACATGACACTAATGCACACTTGTTCGGATTCTATGCATCCCATACTACATAGGTCCGAGGGCAAGCTCCTTAATCGTTCTTCATTTTTGTAGGGTTCCATCCCTCGCCATGACTTAATCTACTCCTGTAACTACGGTGAGTATCCTAGATGGTCTGTGAGTACAAGCACGTATTCTGGACCCTGGAGGGGAATCCCACGCCATGTCTTGACTCATCAAGCATGCATTCTGCGGTAATTCAGCCTCCTCCCTGAACACGATCCTCTTGCAGTCACCAAAACATCCCACAAGCGTGACTAAAGTCCGATCATTCTGAGTTGTGCCCGCGCCATGTCTTGACTCATCAAGCATGCATTCTGCGGCTCACACACCCGCACCGTAAACTCTAGTTCTCATACCCGTGTTTTCTCTCACTTTCATTACATCTCCACTATGTATCTATCTGTAATTTCAGCAAGTGTCATAGACGTTCCATGATTACAAGCACGTGTCCAAGACCCTGGAGGGGAACCTCGCACCATGTCTTGACTCATCAAGCATGCATTCTGCGATAATTCAGCCTCCTCCCTGAACACGATCCTCTTGCAGCCATCAACCATCCCACAAGAGTCGCCAAGATCCCAATCATTCTGGAGTATTGCCCACGCCATGTCTTGACTCATCAAGCATGCATTCTGTGGATCACATCCGCATCGTAGACTCGAGGCTCCCATACTTATGTTTTTCTCTTACTTCCATCACAGCCTTAGTTTTTATTAGAATCATGAACAAAATTGAAGCTCTAGAGTTAGCCTCTCCACTCAACCGGACTTATTCATTTATTCAACATGACCAACCTTGGTCTTTCATTTCAAATTCATTTCATTCCATTGCCGGGGGAGACTTAGCTACTCTTGGTTTCAATTTACAATTCACAACTTTCAATTAAGCACTTTCAGCTCATAATTCAATTTAGAGTCTCACAGACTTTCTCATCATGATCTTAGCCTTTCATATTCATTTAATTCTCAATTCTCATCTATGATTCATTTCATGTAAATTCTCAATTCAACTATGATTCAAAATTTATGCAGCAACAAATAGAGTTTACCAATATCTAGATTCACAATCTTTACCACAAACAATTCACAAGATTTCAGATATATCAAAAAGCACTCTGGACAGTCGACTGGAAATTCTTCCAGTCGACTTGTTCAGTCAATTCACATTCTTCATAACCACTCGGGAGAGTCGACTGCTGCACACGGCAGTCGGCTGTTCCGCAGTGTTCCAATTTAATTTCTTTGTCAATTTCATCTTTCATAACCTTGTGTGCATTTCACAATAAAACTCAATCAAATCTTAATAATCATAAAATCTTGTATTCAAAACTTATTTAACTTTCATTTGTCAAAATCAATTTCAAACTCAAGAACCATAAACAGTTCGGCTCAGTCGACTGGTGGCAGTATTAGTCGACTGTCCCGCAAATATCTTGAAAACTCAACAACAAATTTATGACAGCATCAGTCGACTGTGAAAAATAGTCAGTCGACTGTCCTGCTGACAAAAACCCATTTTTAACACTTACTAGTCGACTGTGGAAATGAACAGTCGACTGTCAATCACATAAATTGCAGCCTACATATAATTTTCGACCTTGTAATTGATTGGTACTTTCATATAAAAATATAAATCATTTCCAGAATATACTCCTTTTAAAAACAATATCGTATATGTTCTCGAATTCACAAGTTTCTCATTTTTCAAATGAAATCTTTACAATGCATCGACACGCATATTCAATCGAACTATTTTCTTTCATCAAAATTCATTTATAAAAATCTCTATACTCAAAATAGATATTTGAAATTAAAACCACAATTCTTTGCCATGTTAACAATAAACACTTCTTTTATGCGCATTTGCATTATTTAACCAATGATGTCTCAACATACATCATGCCATCACTTCAATTCTAGCATTTCAACTAGCAATCATAACAATTTAAGCTTAACAATTTGCATTTACCACAATCAATCAAAATGTAACAATTCATTTCTACATTAATTTGCATGCAATCAATTCAATTTCAACCAAATAAATCATATACCAATTATCATGCAATATCTACTCTTAAATTAGAAAGTATTTAAGAAACACCCACCTAAATGAAGATTTGTTATCCAAGTGAACTCCTAGAATTAGGAGCTCCTAAAGAAAGCTCTAATTGCAACCTCCTTGAAATCCGTGCACCAAAGCTAGCCCCACACTCCATCTCGGCAAGCAACAATCCTGAAGAGCATCTCCATCTCCGGTTGGCAACATCAAGAACAACTCCCATATTCTTTCACATACCCATACCATGTATGCACATATATATACATTAGTATATGTATATAGGCATGTGGGATAGATGATTTAGGTGGAGAATGGACAGAGCTTTGCTGGTTTTTGGTGGGTTTCTTTCGGCATGGGCAGGAGAGAAAAGAAAAGAGATAAGAGAAAGAGAGGCTAAGAGTGCATTTTTATAAGAAAGCTAATGGGTAGTTAGTATAACTACCTCCACATGAACACCACTAACCCATTATAAATTTTGTAACTTACTTTCCCTCTTGTTTCAAAATTAAAACTCCAGAAATTCCCTCCTCTCTAATCAGCCCGGTCCCCCAAAATTTTGTGTGCACATCGCACGTGTGCACGTGCACGTGCTTTGTGTACAAAACAATTTATTTATTTAATCCTTTTAAAATAATTATTTATGTATGTAATAAATATGTAAAAAATAACTTTAAAATTATAATTTTCATGCACAATAAAAATAGACACAAACAATTTCATGAAATTTATTTTGAAAGAATAATACACTTACAACACGTGCACCAAAACACGTGCGTTGCCCGTAAAATCTCAAAAATACAAAAATTGACTTTATGAACCGAAAAATATTTATAATCAATTAGAATGCAATAGAAAGTATATTTAATATACATATTTGATAATATACTCAAACATACAGAAAATACGTGTATTGCACGTAAAAAATTTATTTTAATAAAGATAGTCAAAAATTGAATTTTCGTTTACAAAACAAATTCAAACATGTTTATAAAGATAAATAATTGAAATCCATTGAAAACTTTGCACGTAACGGTGGAATACCCGAAATCGACACGTGCATCGATAATACGTAAAAAGCACGTAAAAACTCAAAGATTGAAATCCAGCATTCGAGTTGTCTCAAATGTGATTTTTAAGAATACGGGATTGCATAAATAATTGGAATTCAAAATACATATCAAAATGCGTTATGGATATAATCAACAATAGTACAAAATGCACGTGCGTAACACCCGAGGGCAAAATTGTCATTTAAATTTTACGGGGTGTTACACTCTGTGTTGCTCTAACTAACCAGTATGTCCAAGTATATTTTTCTGTTCAAGAATTATAATAATATGCTTTTGTTCATACAAAACTGAGTTTAGTTCTTTTAAACAAAACTTGTTAATCAAAATAATCCCTTCTTTTATTGTATTGAAACATATTTGCTATTTTTGACTAAGATAAAAATGTTTAAACAGCAATTTCCAAGTTCAAACTTAATTTAAGAAATATATTAAAAAAATAATAATTCTTTTTCCTTTATTTTCCATACAAATTTTCATCTTTCCACAAACCTCGAAACTAAATTTATGTTTAGTAAAACTAGTTCATATACTCTATTATACTAGTTACAATGTTGTGAATAAAATAAACATGTCTCTTAATCAATCAAAGGATATCATTCAAGCAAAAATTGTATTTTTCAGCCTATGTCTACATAAAAAGCTATTTTTTTCTCCTTTCTTTTTCTTTCTTAATCATCATGTCGAAATATGCTATTCTTTACCAAGTTCTAAAAGAAAAATCACACATTCAACAAAACATACAAATTTACATACATGATCCATATAATTAATTCTTTAGTTAAACTCTCTCTCTTTTTTTTAAAAAAAATTAGCATGGTAACAATTTGTTTACTAATTCTCAACATGATCATTACATATTATGCTAGCATGAATTTTACTTATATCTCATTCAATTTATACCACTCAATTTAAACTAATTAGCATGCAAGTCGTACTTTAGAAAGGAAAGAGATCATCCATCTTAATTGGAGAATGAAAGCCACTAATGAGAAGAACTCCTTCTAGCTCCTAGCTCCACAAGCACTTTCTTGCTCCTAGCAAAGCTCCCTCTCCTAGCAATGGCTTCTCCTCCTAGAAATTCCTCCAAACAAAAGAACTCTTACTCTCTTTCTTTTCTTTCTTTCTTTCTTTCTTTTGATTATGTTTTTGGTGTAAAGGAAAAGTAGGAAATGAGACTCTATTTATAGGGTATGGTTAGGGTCTATTTTACATAATTTTACACCTAACAACTCTCCATATTAATTCATACAACCCTTCATGTTCTAAACTCCTAAAACCTACAACTCTCCACCTCCCCACTCTTCACAACTCAAACTTCAAACCCTTCTCCTCCCCTTTCCAAAACCGGCCTCCTCCCTAGCCCCAAAAATGGTCCAAATACATTTGTGTGTGCATGCACACATGCACAAACAAATATGAATACATTTCTATAACTCTACATGTGTACAAAAAATTGTAACTCGTCATGTAATAGTCCAAGCTCAACTTAATTTGTGTTTTTTATTAGTGGGCTTGCTACATTGGCTCATTTCTAATTAATTAATTTAATTATCTAGTGAGCTCTTCTCCTAATGGGCTAGATTTTAATCTATAGGTCCATGGATCAAATGAAGGCTAATTAAAACTTATGCATGCTAAAATTTGTTAAAGAGAATAAAAAATTTGCACGTGCATCATACGTGCAAATTTTTTTTTAAAGACGCATTTTTAATCAAAATAGGGGAAAAGGAATTTCTGTTTTGTAAAATGAGTTCAAACACGTAAAATAAATAATCAATACACATAGAAATATCACACTTAGTGATGGAAAAATACGCAATTGATACGTGCATTGAAAACACATAAAAGGCACGTAAAAATACGGGGATTGAAATATCATCTTTTTGTTGACTCAAAATATGGTAAAATCAACATGGGAAATGCATAAATAGTCGGTAATCAAAATATATGGTGAAAACACGTTACAAAATACACGTGCGTAACACACGAGGGCAAAATTGTAATTTTCAATTTTGCAGGGTGTTACAGGAAGTTTATCGTTAAATCCCTGTATAACCGCATACACTTTACGGGTTGCACCCCTAAATGGTCATGCGTCATTTGGAAGACGAAAGCCCCGCTGAAAATCAAAGTTTTCCTTTGGCTGGTGTTGAACAACGCGTCTCTGACTAGAGAAAACCTGGCTAAACGACAACCAAGTGTCGATTCTCGCTGCGAATTTTGTCACACTAACATAGAGACTAGAGACCACCTATTCTTACACTGCCCTAGGAGCAAAGCGGTACTTGTTAAGGTTCTCAGTGCCTTGGGGACGAACTCCCACCCTAGTGTGTACGAGGAACTGTGGGTAGGTCCAACTTTTACAACGGAGAGAAGAACTATGAGAGAAGTGTAGTATATCGCTATCGCCGCAACAACCTGGGTCCTTTGGCTAGACAAAAATAATTATTATTTTTGCAATACCTGTAATAATATATCTTATAATTTGACTCACATTATGCATCTTATCTCATTTTGGGCCAATGTGGCAGTAGCAGGTCCCAGGAGGAGGATAGCGAGCGTGTTCCAGGTCGAGGAGTTCGACGACGAAGAAGTTCAGATAGGCCCGACGATTGACTAACAGACAGTGTGGCCGTTCTGGGGATAGACACCCACCGCCCCAGGGTTTGTTGGGGGGTTTTTTGATGTATTTTGGTTTTCTCGCATGTATGTTGCGGAAATTATGATCCTATTTTGTTGGAGGGTTTTTTATGGTTTGTTGGGGTGGAGTTTAATATACTTTTGTTTAAATTTTACTTTTGTAGGACTATGTAACTGGCTCAGTACTCTGAGTTTGTTTTATTAATCTCTTATTAATGAAACAGGGTGACCATACTCCACCTTTTCTTTAAAAAAAACGACTTAGTGTAGGGTAATTCTATTGAGTGCCAAATATAAAATAGAGTACTTCATCAGAGAGGTGAATGAATTCTCCATTGTAAACAACAAGTATTTTAAGTTAAACTTGAGAGAGAATCATGGTGAGAGTTGTAACTTTTGTATCTTCTTTAGTTGAATATTATCTTAGTTTTTTTTTCCACTGGATTAAAGCTTGCCCAAACCGGGACAAATATTTTATGCTTTGTGTGTTTAGTGTGATCTACTATTTACTTTGTGGTTTGTATTGTATTGATTATGTCGAAGACTTAACAAGATCCGTCACCTAATTCCCTAATTCCCAACAGATTGGAGATTGAAGAGAGAGCTAACCCTAGATCTAGAAATTACTCAATTAGATTTAGGGTGTATTGTTACGGGTCCGGATCAGCTCTGGTTAAGCATGACATCTTTTGGTCTAGATCTGGGTCGGATCCAGTTTGAGCATATCCAAACCCGACCCCGGCCCGAAAATGCCACGGGTCCTATTTTAGGATTCGGGCCCGACCTGGACCCTACCAGCAATAGATATAGTCGGTTCCGATTGACGGATAACGGATTTTTGCGACAGTGCTACTAAACATAACTAGGTCAAGTCAACTATCCCATCAAAATCAAGAACTAGCATAAATCAACAACATCCAAACTCAAGTATATATCGCATCAAAACCTAGCTAGTCAATCCTCATCGAGCAAAGGTCCCCATCCAGTTTGTCAATGGCTGCTTGCTGTGCTTCCAGTTGGCCTATTCAGCGGGATAATCAGTCCACTACCTGTATGAGTTGTTGCATTTTTTTTCTTGACCTCAATTACAATGTCTGCCATCTTCTTGTCCATGTCGCCAGCCGCTTTCACTATGCAAGATCTGCTCTTAGCTGCATTCTCCAGCCTCATCTTTTCAATCATGATTTTCGACTGACTGAACTTTCTCTTCAAATCCATAGGTTGTGACGAGTTTGACTGGACAGTAAACCGAAGGATCTCCAATGACATGCTATATGAGTTCATAAGAGCATCCACAGTCGTTGAGGGTCAAAATATGCATAAATGAATAAATGAATATTGCAAAGTTATGTTTTGTTACAGTAGTTGAATGCTATTTTTTACCTTTTTTAAATTAAAATAATAATAGACGGTGCTTCATGTGCTGTCGGAGAGGAAAAAAAATTAAAAAACATTTTAAAACGGTGGGACGGCATATCATGTTCCGTCGGAGGAAAAAAAAAATTATAAAAAAAGGTGCGATGGTACTTCAAGTATCGTCCGAGGGAAAAATTCGTCCTCGAAGTGCAAATAAAAAATTACAAAAAATTATAAAAAATTACAAAATTTTTTAGAAATTACGAAAAAATTACAAACAATTACAAAAAAATTACAAAAAATTGCAAATAACTACCTACAGGTTGGGACGGCACTTCAAGTGCCGTCCGAGGGAGAGGTGGATTTTTTTGGTTTTTTTTATTAGGAAATTAATTTTTTTTTGGAGAAACGTCACTTCAAGTACCGTCCGACCATTAAAAAAATATTTTTTTTGGTACGATGGCACTTCCAGCTCCGTCTTTCATTTATCCATATTTCTCATATCCATTCTCATTTATAGCAATCTCCTGTAGCGAAATATGCATAATATGCATATTTGGCCAACGACTGCAGCGCAGTTTTTGACCAAATATGCATATTATGCACATTTAGCAAACGACTGTGGATACTCTAAGAACATCCATAGTCGTGTGCTATTTATGCATCAAATGCATTTTATTGCAAACGACCAGCTGCAGTCGTTTGCTACTATTGCATTTTATGCATAAATAGCGACAGTAAATTGTTATAAATGAGAGTGAATTTGAGAGAAATGTATATTATTTTTTATTTCTCCGACGCAACTTCACTTTCCATCCTACGTCTTTCTTATTTAAAAAATGGAATTTAAAATGTGTTGCAATCTGGCCACTCCTTGGACGCAAAGTGATGTTCCGTCCTAGAAGGGGCCCACCTTTTTTTTTAAACTTAAAAAATATTTTTAATTAATAAAAAAGTCATAAAAAATCCTTTAAAATCGTGGGAAGCAAAGTGAAGTTCCATCCCTTCAATTTTTTGTTTTTTTTTCTTCCGAAGCAAATTGAAATTTCGTCTGAATTTTTTTATTATTAAATTGCTATAAAATACCATTCGACGACTGCGCCAAACTGTCAAAATGCTATATATATGTATTTATGCATTTTCTAACAATCACGACTGTGGATGCTCTAACTGCGAGAAAAGAAAAAAAATTGTATCAAAACAAAAGGTAATAATATTTTCAACTTTAAAAAAAAAATTAATGAACTTTTCATATTACTTTTATAACTAACGCATTGGTGGCTAGGGTTGACATGGTTGCAACAGTTGGCGTCGACCTCTGCGATCTTGCAGTGTGATGTTGAGTTGGATGAAAGCAGCAGCAGAACTTTTTTTTTTTTCTTTTTTTTTTTTGGGGGGGGGGGGGGGGGGGGACTAAATTGGAGAGAAGAAGAAAAAATATATTGTAAAAGAATAGAAACAATAAACAATGAAAATAGAGACAAGATGAAAGAAGATTATTCTCATTCATAGGTTTTTCATGTATGTACAAATAATTCACCCAATGGCCTATTTATAGGCTTACAAAGAATACAAAGAGACAATTACATAATTATTACATATGAATAAATATGAATAAATGTACTGGTGGTGGTGGAGAATGTGGAATGATGGGGGGAGTTCAATAGACAATTCACACTTAATTTATTTATAACACTCCCCCTTGAATGTCTATTGAATGTAAATAAGAATATGCCTCGTTAAAACCTTACTAGATAAAACCCAAATGGGAAAAACCCTAGTGAAGAAAAAAGAGTACATAATCTTTAACAATGATATGCAATGAAGATGCTACCTCGTTAAAAACCTTACCAAGAAAACCCAGTGAGACAAAACTTGGTGAAGGAAAAAAGAGTGCAGCGCATATCATCTCTCCCCCTGACGAGATCATCCGATTAGGACTTCCAAAAGTCGTATCTCGAATCTCGATCAATTCCACCATCCTTTCCAAAAGTTGGGGTGATAGGGTCATAGCGAGCAATCTTCTGGATTGTCGCTTGGTTCTATTTGGTTTACAATGATTTCACCCTTTTAATTGAAACATGAGTGAAAAAGAATTTCTGGTGAAATATGTTTCAGCTGATCGCCTTTGAAGAAACCCTCCTTTTATTGAGCTTTAAAGCTGTATTATCTTCAAATAACGTGGTGAGTACTTCTTGATCGATTGAGGATGACACGTTCTCCAAATATATAAAGAAGTTAACCGATCAAACAAACACATATATGCCTCGCATGGAGCCAATATCTCTTGATTGATATCTGGCTTTATAATGATATGATAAATACTCTGCATTTGCATAACTAATCAAAACTGGTATGGAAAAATTAGAATAATATAATCTCATATCTATGGTCCCTCGAAGTTATCTTTAATACCAGTCCAATGACTTCGAGTTGACGAGGAACTTCATCTTACTAGTAAACCAACCGCATAAGGTATATCATAATATTCATTATTGATAAGATATATTAGTGCTTCAAAACTGATATTGCACTAAGAAATGATACTCCAGGACCAAGCAATTCCAATGCCTTTCAAATGTTTAATTTGAAAAACCTGAAAACAAAAATGATGACAAAACAAGAAATTTGCTTATCCAAGGTCTTTTCATCTTAAGATATTTCTTTAAACATTGCACGGCTTGTACAACTCTTTAGGAGTTCCAACGGACATTGACCTTGAATATTTAATAAATATATGTGAGCTTATATGACCATTATTATGGTCCCCTTTATCGAAAATTCACTAAGATGGTTATATCACATTTTATTCCGATTGTTTTAATCCATACAAAGCTTTGTTTCACTTAACTGAGTAAATTTTCCCGGGAATTATCATTATGTATGCTTCTGGCACTTTTAAATCCTTCAGGGATTTTCATATATATATATATATATATATATATATATATATATCATGGTCTAACGAACCATACAAATAGGCCGTGACCACATCCATGAGGCGCATTTCAAGTCTTTCATGCACTGCCAGACATATCAAATATCGAAATGTTATTGCATCCACCACAGGAGAATATGTCTTTTCATAATCAACACCAGGCATCTGGGTAAAATATTGTGCGACAAGTTGTGCTTTATATCTAGTAATCTCATTTCGTTCATTTCTTTTCGTACAAATACCCATTTATAGCTTACTGGTTTGATTTCTTTTGGTGTTCGAACTACAGGTCCAAAAACTCCTCATTTTTTAAACGAGTCTAATTCAAACTTAATTGCCTCTTTCCATTTTGGCCAATCATTTCTATTTCTACACTCTTCCACAGAGGTAGGTTCATGATCCTCGTTTTCATTTATGATATCGCGCGCTATATTATATACAAAAATATTGTCGACAATTATATTATTCTGGTCCCATCTTATTCCCATAATGACATAGTTAATTGAGATCTCTTCATTTTCATTAATTTCAGGTACCTGATTCTCTTCATTATTAACTATGTCAATGGTCTCTTCTGGAGAGACATCCTCGATTTGACAATCATGGTTATTTGCTCCTTTTCTTTTTCGAGGATCTTTATCTTTGGAACCAAGTGGTCTACCACGCTTCATGCGTGCCTTAGACTCACTAGCAATTATAGGTTGTCCTTCAGGGACATCAATTTTGATAGGAGCATTTACAGCTGGAATATGAGATTTTGTTATTCTTTTGTGGTCAGTAAATGCGTCTGGCAGTTGATTTGCAATACCTTGTAAATGAATTATCCTTTGAACTTCTAATTCACTTTCTTTTGTTCGAGGATCTAAACTTTTCAATGATAATTCATTCCATGAAATCTCTTTTTCCAACTCTTTATTATCTCCCCCTAATGTTGGGAATAGTGTTTCATCAAAGTAACAATCTGCAAACCTTGCAGTAAACAAATCTCCAGTCGTCGGTTCAATATACTTGATTATAGATAGAGATTCATACCTAACATATATTCCCGTCCTCCTTTGAGGTCCCATTTTTTTGTGTGCGTTGTGGTGGATTAATTGGGACATATACCGCACATCCAAAAATTCGTAAATGGGAAATATTTGGTTCCTGACCATGAACCAATTGTAAGGGAGAATTATCATTATAACTGGTTGGCCGGATGTGTATAAGTTGTGCTGCATGTAAAACAGCATGTCCCCAGGCCTAAACGGGGAGATTTGATTTCATAAGCATTGGTCTAGCAATCCACTGGATCCGTTTTATAAATAATTCTGCATAACCATTTTGAGTGTGAACATAGGCTACTGGATGTTCCACTTTTATCCCAATTGACATACAATAATTCATAAAAGATTGAGATGTAAATTCATCAGCATTATCAAGATGAATTGTCTTTATCGAATAATCAGAAAAATGTGCCGGCAACCGAATTATTTGTGCAAGTAATCTTGCAAAAGCCAAATTACGAGATGATAATAAACACACATGTGACCATCGAGTTGATGCGTCAATTAGAACCATAAAATACCGAAACGGTCCATACGGGAGATGAATCAGACCACATATATCACCATGAATTCATTCTAAAAATGATAAAGATTTGTTCTTTATTTTTTGGCTGGTGAGGGCCTTGTAATTAACTTTTCTTTGGAACAAGCAACACAAGAAAATTTATAGGATTGAAAAATCTTCTGGTTTTTCAATGAATGACCACATGATTTCTCGATAATTTTCCGCATCATCATTGAACCGGGATGACCTAACCGATCATGCCAAACCTTAAATATATCTGTAAACTTCTGGTTTACAGTATCAGTAAACTTCATATTTACTGTATTATATGATTCAACCATTCTTATAGTTTGCATAATACAATCCAGATGAGAAAGCTGGTAATTTTTTCTAACACACACTTTTTTGCCCATCATAGTGGAGGTAATACAAATATATTCAATACCACTTTCATTCATAGTCTTAATATGATATCCATTTAGACGAATATCTTTAAAACTTAGTAAGTGTGATGTTTAAATTTCAAAGTTCTTTAAACAATCCAAAACTGGGACAATATGCAAGGTTCTCTGAATAGAATAGTAGTAGTATAACTGAACATATACAAAACTGGAATATTTCAATAATGTTTTTGTTTTCTATTTCAATAATGTTTTTGTTTTCTAGAATGTCCCTGGTCCTGTCCAGTCCCAACTTTAGCCAACAATTAAAAGAATCTATACGAACATATCAATTAATCGATTAGCAAGTTCTCATGGGTTAAATCCTCACAAGTTATTAGCAAAAAGAAAAACCATTTTCAGGGTCATTTACTTTGTGCACTTACTTCTTTGGAGACATCTCTTTTATATTTGTTATTTTCTTTTATACCTTTGATATCCATTTTGATACGAAAATCTGTTACCACTTATAAACATAATCATCTCCCTGTTCTTACTGGCTGACCCAAAATTTTATTCAACGAGATTATGGATCAGACACAAATCCACAAACCATTAACAAATTCTAAACTTCGTGTGAATGATCCATTCTCCTTCTCACTCTTTATAATTTTATCAAAAATAGACAAAATAGGGCTTTCGGTAGCACACTGAAATTACAGAGAGGTTTTCCTTGCTTGGAAATACACCAACAGTCTAGAATGGTATCAAGTAAAAGAAACTGAAAGTCCTATATGTGCTCATATGAGTGTGCATAGGGGAAAATTGGAAGGTCATCCTTACACAGTTAGGTATCACATTTGAATAACAACAATTAAGATTTCTATATATAAAAACTGATGAGTTGAGAGTTTGAAAATGTTGTCAGATACATAAAAGGCTAGATGAAGATTGGGAAACAAACATTTTTTATTAAAAGAAATTTCTCTCTTCAATGTGATTAGCTATCAATTCAAACATATGAAAAATACTTCATATTGGCTACCAATTTTTCAACTTCCATTACACTTACTTAACAAAACAGGTGCCAAAAACGAAATATTTCAACAAAAGCATTCACCCTAAAACACACAGATAATGAGTCAAAACCATACCGTGCAGAATCATTGACCAAGGCAAACGGAGTGACCCATCCCAGCGGCATCTCGAATAGTTGAAGTAGAGCCTCGTGCTGATAACGTATTGTAAAAGAATAGAAACAATAAACAATGAAAATAGAGACAAGATGAAAGAAGATTATTCTCATTCATAGGTTTTTCATGTATGTACAAATAATTCACCCAATGGCATATGAATAAATATGAATAAATGTACTGGTGGTGGTGGAGAATGTGGAATGATGGGGGGAGTTCAATAGACAATTCACACTTAATTTATTTATAACAAAATAGAGTTTTGAGATTGGTTATGACCTACAAAGATGAAAGGGCCATAAGAAGTAAATATAAAATAATAATAATAATAATAATAATAAGATCTCTAATCTCTAATATTATACTGTGAAAATGCCTTAGGGGGAATAATAATAAGATCTCTAATCTCTAATATTATACTGTGAAAATGCCTTAGGGGGCGTTTGGTACACGGATTGGAAGATTCCCAAGAATGAGAGGATTCCCAGAAATGTGAGAGTGGAAATGAAGATTCTCGAAAATATTGCATTATCACGTTTGGTATAGTACATTGCATTCTCGGAAATTCTTTTATTATTGTATTTTTTTTATTCTAGTTTTGTTTTTTGTTATTTTATTGTTTGTTATGAAAATCTCATGAGAATCCTCAAATCCTATGAGTTTAGGGAAAATATTTTTTTTATTCTAGTTTTTTGGATTATTTTATTATTTGTTATGAAAATTTCATGAGGATCCTCAAATCTCATGATTTGGGGGGGATGAAAATTCTTCCCAACAAAGGATTTTGATTCACTTGGAAATCCATCATTTCTTCCAAAACTAAACTTTCCACATACCAAATAAGGTAATTTAAGGGGGAATGTAGAATTCTCTTGCATATTTTCACGTACTAAATGCCCCCTAGTGTCATTTGTCAATCTATCAACGTGTGCAACACAGGTGCATAACTATTATAAAGGAGCTCTTAGGTTCAAACACAGACTACTTCTGAATTTTTACTTTAACAAAACTATATTTATTAAGACGTGCATCGTGCGTGTAAATCTCTAATATCTAATTTCTAATCTCTAATCTCTAATTCTCTAATATTATAATGGGAGAAAGCCTTATTGTCATTTGTAAATCTATCAACGCGTGCAACGCATGTGCATAACTATTATAGAGTAAGTCTTAGGTTCAAACCCAGACTACGTCTTAATTTTTACTTTAAAAAATATATATTTATTAAGATGTGCATCGCACATGTAAATTACTAGTAAAGATAAACTGCATATTTGTAAGTGAGTAATAATCCTGAACTGATTTAACTTGGAAAATCTAGAATTAGAATTTCAATAAACCCCTCGGAGTTTTGATGTTTTGGTAGGTAATCACTAAACTCCCAAAGTAATGGGGCTTATTTTCGACTACAACTGTTTCATTATTTATATTGGTGCTGTTCTTTTCTTGCCTCTTATAAGAGGTTACCTTTTATAAGAGATTTACAGTAAGAGCATCTTGTAAGAGCCTCTTTTTGAGGTGTTCTTTTTATATAAAAATAACCTCTTATAAAAACCTCTTATAAGAGATTTTTGTTCTTTTTTCACCTCTTACAAGAGCCTATATTACCTCAAAGTCTATATTACCCCAAAGTATAAAAATAGTGAGATGAAGGACAAGAAAAGATAAATTCAAATTATTAATATATAAACTAGTTTAATGGCAAGTTAAATTCACAAATCAGTATAAATCATTAATTATAATTCCGAAACCGAGATAGAGAATTAGAAATACAGGAAAACAAAACTTTAAAAAAATAAAAGGAAATTTACAAGTAGTGAAGTGGCTTAAGAATATGCATCTGTCACTAAAGATGGAGGCAGCTAAACAAAATGATCGGTAAATATTGTCGCTAAAGACTTTGTTTCTTAAAGACATAATTTATCCATTCACAGTCCAATGATTTCACTATATATATCTCCTGATACATTTTCTCTACAGAATTACTATTCCTAACTTCCTATCGGTAAATGTTGCAAGCACTAATAATTTTAACAAACAAATTCATTGAGGTCTAACTTTGTGGAAGAGAATGCGGAAATTTGAGATTGAAATTAGTAACAATTATAATATAGACTTTGGGGGTAATATAGACTTTTTAAGTGATAGAAGGCTTATAATTTGAAAGAAGCTAATAGAAGCTTTTTAGGCTTATAAGCGATTTTGGAGGAAATTACTTATAAGAGGTTAAAAAAAAGAATGCTAAAAAAACTCTTGTAAGAAGTGGACCACCTCTTACAAGAGATAAATCGCTGATAAGAGAAGAAAAAGAACACTACCTAAATAATACTTTTTTTCCCCTCTATGAGGTTTAGTGCTAATTATAACGCTATAGATTTTTTCTAAATGTGTTTAAGTAAATTTCAGAATTTTTGGTGCAAACGGGATTAGAACTCTTATCATCTTGCTCACAAGCAAAGAGTCTTATCAGTAACCACATTAACACTTGGGGGGAAAAAATGTTCGTTAAAAGGTTAAGGAAAAAGAATAGAAAACAAATAAACAATAATAATCAAAATAGGAATTAAAAGAGTTTGTATGAATTAATTTTTCACCGTATTTTGCACTTTTTAAGAGAGTATTTTTATAAAACATGTATATCACGTCATATGGTAAAAAGGTTTTCCACAAATTGTTTCCTCCATACAAACATAAAAGTAGACATGAATATTTAGATTCCACATAATTCTAATACTTTTCATTAATTCAAAGACCCTCTAAAGATAAAAAATCGGAGTGGGTGGCAAACCACCATTGTATAGTAATGCCATTTATTACTGTTGAGTTGTAGCTTGAAAAAAAATTGCTGCACAATGGTGCCAACAGCTGGGGTTTGCACTTTCAGATTGCTAGCAAGATAATCAAGCGAGGGCACTCATTTCAAAGTGCATCTGCACACCCCCAATTGGTGTATACACCGTGGTGCATAATATTTTTTCCCCTTTATCATTGCCGATTATTGTAAGGGGATGCATTAGATGTATTCACTGTGTAATATTATGGAGATTCTGATCTATCAAACCAACTTTTGAAGAAAAAAAAATCTGAAGTTAAGATTTCACTATCTCAAAACAGTTTTTCTACCATTATAACCGTATCTTATTCTTGATCATTCTGCCTAAAATTTTCTAACCAAAATCGGTTCAATGGATTAAATTTTCATATTGTCGCACATGATTCTCAAATTGATCACTTTTGGATATTAACCGAGAGATTAATCAAGAGACAAATAGAATTAGTGAATTGTAGTAGATTATATATTCTGGATAAATTGTGTGCGAATAAAAATAATAAAAAAAAAAAAGTTACAAGTCCTAAAAAACCCAAAATAAGATACTCTTGTCAGAGGGTCACCTCTTCCTTCAACCCACCTACCCCTCTCATGTCTTTTGGAAAACTCCCCAAACCCATTCCCAAACCTCCACCCCCAAACCTAACCCTAACCTCTTTACCCTCCTAAACCCTAATCCAACCTTCCTCTCCTTCTCCCCATCCCCTACCTCCACTCCCACTTCCCCTCCTCCCTCACCCCCAACTCCCTCCTCCACTTCCTCAATTCCCACATCACCCACCACCCCTCCTTCTCTCCCTATGACCTCCACCTCTTCCACTGGGCCACACTCCTCTCCCCGCACTTCTCCCACATCCCTCTCACCTTCTTCCACCAGTGACACTCCCTCTCCTGCACCCACCGGATCACTCTCCTCCTCCCTCTCCTGTACTACATCCTCTCTCACCCTGTTCGTGCTCTGTGCATTCCATCATCCAATGCCCCCACCTCCCCCGCATCCACTTTATTGCCATTCGTTCAGTTTAGTCGTGCATGTATTTGAAAGCTATAAAAAATTATTGATGATAGACCCAATATCGTGTTTTACAATTTGAAGTTAAGTGGGTTTGCAAAATGGAGGCAGAGTAGGAAGGTGGTGAGTGGTTTGGGAGGATGGGGAGGGATAGAGTGTGATTGGATGTGTGCACGTTTAATATATTGATTGGAGGGGAGTTTTACAGTGGGAGATTTGAGGAAGGGTTGAGGTGGTTTAGGGAGATGAAAATGAGGGGTGGAGCCGAATGTCATTAGTTTTAATACGTTGGTGAAGGGACTTTTTAGGATAGGGAGGTGGAAGGAATGGGTGAGGAAGATGCTTGAGATTGGGTGAGGGTTGGTAGCTGAGATTTTGGTGGATGGGATGTGTAGGGAAGGTGGAGTGGAGCAAATGGGCAAGATTGATCGAATTCTTGAATAGGGGAGTGGTTCTGGATGGAGTTGATTTGTTTTGTTTGGTTTGGGGCATTGTGTCGAGAAGGGAAGGTGGAGGAGGGTCTGAGGTTGGAGAAGGGTTTTTGGGAAAAGAGGAAGGGTGTGCATGTTGTGACTTGTACGCCCATTATCGAAGGGTTGAGGGGATTGGGGAAGATGGACGATGCAGTTGGGTTGATGGAGAGGATGATTGAGAAGGGGATGCTGCAGGATAGAATTAATTTTAATTGTATTTTGGAAGATGTTTGTAAAGTTGGGAGGGCATTGGAAGAGTATAGGTTGAGAGGTTTGGCGATGGAGAAGGGGTATGAGCCACATGAGCTGACGTTTAGGATATTGTTTAATGGATTTTTTAGAGAAGGAAAAGTGAGGGAAGGGGCGATCATTGTGGACGAGATGTTAGATAAGGATTTAATTGCAAATATTGCGCCTTATAATCAGTTGATGGATGAGATGCAACGCCGAAGCAAGAAAGCTTCTTATAAACAGCGGTAATCTGTTGTTCTGGAAGCTCAGTTCAGTTCGTGAAAATATCAACAGTTACGAAAAAAAATTTCCTTATTGATGTAGATATTTTGTGGTTTTGCATGTTCACTTCAGTTCACAAAGGCATCAAGATTTAGAAGGAGATTGATAGACTTTTACCAACGATAATTTCTTAAGGTAAGGTAAGATTTATAATTACTGACAGACGAAAGTTCAAGGGTACCGTCAGTGAAAAGAAAATTGTGCTTGACTAGAGGTCTTATGATTGCGAGGACATTGAGAATGGTTGATTTGGAAGCTTGGTCTGTTCAATTGACGAAATATCTAATCATCTCTACTACTATAATGGGAGAACCCCTTAGTCAGTAACCGCGTCAGTAACCCAACCCGTGCAACGCACGGGTTGGGTTACTTTGGTAAATATTTTCGAAAGTGGACCTGTTTGGTAAATATTTCCGGAGGTGGATCAGTTTGAAAATTATTTTCTTTTTAATTATGGACTAACTTGGGACAATATTTTCGAACGTAGACCTGTTTTGTAAATATTTTCGAAAGTGGATCGGTTTGGAAATTATTTTCTTCTTACCCTTTTCATGATCCTTCAATTTTTTCCACGTGCACGTGTGCACGTGTATAATACTAGTAAGGGATAATTGTGTGTTTGTGTGTGGTTTTGTTTTTTTGTTTTTTTGTTTTTTTGTTGAAGAAAATGTGGAATACAACCATCATATTTCATTAATGAACAAATAATGAAACATACCCATAAAATTGGGAAATTAATCCCATCCCCCCCCCCCCCCCCCCCCCAAAAAAAAAAAAAATCTCCCCGCATAAGGCTTACCCGAAATGATAGAAAGAAAGAAAAAAATAGTCATACTCCCAACAACCCTGGGTAAAAGTCATAAACATAAAGAATTTGATATAGCTAAAAATAGAACCAAATTAGGACCATTCAAATCTGGCACGAATCTTAAAGCTCTCAGGGGTAAAACGGTAATTTCCACCACAAACGGGTCCAAAATGGAAACTGGGTCTTCCTTCAAAGCCCAATAACCCAAAAACATATATGTCCTATTGGGTATGGGTAGCAACCCATTATAAACCAATTCAGATATTTAAAGAGTAATTCAAATTCATAGTTATCTCTAAAAATTCATAGTTATCTCTAAGAGATGGTTTAAACCAAATCTCTTATCATGAAACGATTTAAACTCTACATCTTATCCAAAAATACCGAGACATAGGAATAAATGATTATCTCTAAACTGTCTCGAAAGGCGACTATAAATACCCCTCTTCCCCCACCATAAGGTAATCAATATTTTTCAACTAAAGCGCTCTCTCATAATCTTTTTGATTACTGACTTGAGCGTCAGAGGGTTCGTTGCCGGGATCCATCCCGGTGTATCAAACTTTTTGCAGGTCAACGGCAGCAGCAAGAAACCAGTTAAACACCGGTGAAAGTCAACGGGTTTGCCATATTTGTTTCCAAAAGAATCCACAAATTCATCAGTTTGCTCCCACACCAAAACCAGCAGCAACAGATTGGCGCCGTCTATGGAAAACGAAAAAGCAATCCAACCTTACTTCATCAGCGAAAGTAGTTTCAAACCATGCCTTCGAAAGAGAAGGGGAAGGCAACGGCCTCCAGCCGAAGAGCCACTCCTCTTCCTCCTCCTCCGCTCCAAGACGTTCTTCCTCAACTCAATCAGCAAGTTCAGCAATTGCAGCCTGAATAGCCTCTTTCTCAACAGCCCCCTCCTCAACAGGCACCTCCAGGGTCTCGGGGGCTCTCGTCGAAGTTTTCTAAAGCAACACCCTCATCATGACCATGTTTCAGTCCACAATCGCTCAACTGACTCTATGGCTTCTCAAAGTCCTCCAGGGCCAGATCTCCGTCAAGTAATTCTTAACCGCCAGCAGGCGGTCGACCTCCGAACTCGCTTGAATGAATGGCGATCCCTTGAGTGAGTCCCTCAACCCGAATGCCCAGGGGCCCCGAGAGTCCAGACCCCCCGTAGACCGAGGACCAAAAGATTCCCTCCCCCGAGGAGGTGAAGAGAGCCCCCTCCACGTCGTCGGCGTAGAAGTCATACTCCAATAAGCCGAGCCACACCTAGGGACCGCCAAGCTGGAGGGGCACCAGTCACTCAGGATGAGTTCCAGAACCTCAAAGAAGATATCATGTGAGCTCTGAATATTGCCACGGGTCAGGTCCAGCGTGCGCCTAACCCTTGCCATACCGCCATTCATGAAGGAGAGTCCCGAGGTTCGACTAGATCCGACCGAAGGGATGACTCGGTTCACCACCGTCTCCACGAGATGGAGAGGCGCCTCAACAAGATCAATCCCAAAGAAGAATAGCGAACCAATAGGTTCCGCCCAAGCAGACCCCCCTTCTCTAGGGCCATCATGGAAGCTCCGGTCCTCGAAGCCTTTAGGCCGCCCCGCTTTGAATCCTACAATGGGGAGTCAGACCCAGTCGATCATATCGAGAGTTTTAAAACTCTCATGATGATTCATCAAGCCTCGGATACGCTCCTCTGCAAGGCCTTCCCAGCAACATTGAGGGGACCAGCGAGAGAGTGGTACTCCCGTCTATTCTCGTCCTCCATCTTCTCATTCGAACAGTTTGAGGAGCTCGTCCTCACCGACTTTGTGGGCAGTCGCCGAGCCGAGAAAATGAGTGCATCATTGCTAGCCCTTGGCCAAAGAAAGGGTAAACGCTTAAGAGATTATGTCCGGCGCTTTACTGCCGAAGCCCGGTCTATTGTCTCCCTCAACCAATCAGTAGCCTATGCGGCATTCAGGCACAACGTCACTAACGTCGACCTCAGGTCGTTCCTTGCCAAGAAACCTCCTCGAGACTTCTCGGAACTCCTGCTCAGGAGCGAGAAGTACATCCGAGCGAAAGAGGCTCTCAACCCTTCCCCAGTCTTGAGGAACCGTCTTCTGGGAACAAACGGAAGGATACAAGTGAAGAAGGATCCCAGAAATTCCAGAAAGATGACAATGATCAGTGCCGCCCATCTCCTCGTTTTGAGAAGTTTACCCCCTCAATACTAGTATATCAGCAGTACTTATGGAGATGGACAAGGAAGGGCTACTCCGCAGTCCCCCTAGAATGAATACCGATGGCAAGAAAATGAACAGGGATAAGTGGCGATGCTTTCATAGGGACCATGGCCATGACACGGATGATTTTTGGGCTCTCAAAGAGGAGATCGAAGAACTCATACAGTGGGGACACTTGACCAAGTTCGTCAGAAAGGATGGGGCTGATTCTCCACCCCGAGGAGCTAACAAGCGAACCCAGAGGCCCACCGAGTTCCAAGACTCCAAACTTGGGGCCCTTTTCCACCTTATCCATGGAGGTCCAATGGGGGAGAATTAAACTTCTCCCGAAAGGCCTTCACCCTATTGTAGAAGTAGGTTTTCAGTTTTCAATAAAGCCGATGCTTGTAACACGGTTAAAAGCATGTAATAATGGCTTGCCCCATTAAAGCGGCCACTTAGTTTGTCTCAATAAAACATAGTTTTTTTCTATTGAAAATTATTGCATTTGCCTCATTTGTATCTCTCTAAGTCACATCTACGACTCGTTAAACGGTTAGTTCGGAGTCCAGCTTGTCCTACAGGGTTGCTCCCACAACTTACTAAGCTCAAAAGATGAGTTTGGAGTCCAACACTTGGTTCGACGCTGATTTAGCCGCTTACAAACTAGCAAGTGCGGAGCAGATCACCATTCGGAATTGCTCATACAACTTGTTGAACCCCCTCAAACAACTAGTTTGGAGTCCAACACTTGGTTTGATGCTGCATTAGTCGCTTGCAAACATGCAAGTGCGGAGAAGCTCACTATTCAGAATTGCTCCTACAACTCGTTGAACCCCCTCAAACAACAAGTTTGGAGTCAAAACTTGGTTTGATGCCGCTTTAGCCGCTTGCGAACGAGCAAGTACGAAGTAGCTCATCATTCGTAATTGCTCATACAACTCATTGAAATTCTTAAAACAACAAGTTCGGAGTCCAACACTTGGTTCGACGCCGCTTTAGCTGCTTGCGAACGAGCAAGTGCGGAGCAGCTCACCATTCGAAATTGCTCCTACAACTCGTTGATAGCTCCATAATAACTAGTTCGAGGTTCACAATCAGGGTTTGAAATTGCCCTCACAGCTTGCAAGTATGCGGTTTCGGGGCTCAAAACGAACATTCATACTACTCCCATTACTGATTGAATTTTGCAACAAACAAGTTCAGAGCTCAACACTTCCCTAGAGTTCTCCTCAAACTTGTCTCCCAAGCAGCTCTCACCTAGAGCCTGGTGAAGCTCTTCATCCCGCTTACCTCCTGAGCGGCCTACTTCCAAGAGAGTTTGGAGCTTAACTCGTCTAGAGACACTTCCTAAAATCGCTTCTAAGAATGGATATTCCCAAGAGTCATACAAAGCTCTTCCCAATTCCATGAAGACAAAGATGTTGCGAGACTATTTTGACTATGAAGAAGGATGATTCTTCAACTGACTTCTGAAGAGAAATTATAGACCTTTGAATCAGCTTCGAAACAAAGGGTCACACGCCCCAATCTGACCTTCGTAGCACCAAGAAAGTTGATTAAGTGCAGCTGTGCTGAGCGTTCCTGTCACCGACTTCGAAATGAGAGAAAACAGCGTTGACTGGTCAATGGTCAACGGTCAAATTCGCTACGTGTCGCTCTCTCGAAGTGTCTCTCGACTTCGGCAAGTGGCTCCAAGCATTCTTGTCACCGGCATCAAAATGAGGGGAAAACTCTACCTCCCGATGCGTACTCGATCGTGATCAACGGTTGTGATTGAAACAAAAAATGAGAGAGCCAACGGTCAACGTTGACAGAGTCAACGGTCAACCATTGGCTGCCACGTGTCAAGCTGCCGAAGCCTCTCCTGGGTTTGGAAACTCGATCTGAGCATTCTTGCCACCGACCCTAAAATGAGAGAAAAACTCTACCTCCCGATGCGCACTCGATCGTGATCAACGGTTGTGATTAAAACAAAAAATAAGAGAGTCAACGGTCAACGTTGACCGAGTTAAAGGTCAACCATTGACCGCTACATGTCAAGCTGCTGAAGCCTCTCCTGGGTTCGGAAACTCGATCCGAGTATTCTTGCCACAAACCCCTGAAATAAGAGAAAAACTCTACCTCAAGATCCGCACTCAAATCTAGATCTACGGCTCAGATTCGTCCAAATAATAATAATAATAGTAGTAGTAGTAGTAATAATAATAATAATAATAATAATAATAATAAATCCAAGCAAGTACAGTCTCAGATCGTGAGAGGAAGAGCTTCGGATCGGGTCGGGTTTATGATCCAAACCCGCAAGCTAAATCCAAAGTTCCAAACTCTAAGGGACTTAACGGGTCCATGGGTCTCACATCCGCTAACCCATAACCTTCCTCCGTCTCCTTCTCCTCCGAAATTTGGTGCCAAAAACAAAAACACCCTACTTTGCCAACTCACCACCTCCGTCGTCATGCTCCCCCTTGCCAAGGTTCGAAGCCTTGCCGAACTCCGCAACCTCGTCGTCAAGCTCCCTCCTCTGCCCTACTCCGAGCTCCCTCGTCGTCAAGCTCCCTCCTCCACCCTACTCCGAGCTAGCTCCCTCATCGAGCTCCAAACCCATCGCCTTCATCGAGCCTCCACTACCGAGCTCCCTCGATGCCAAAACCTAACTTTGCCAACTCCTCATTTGCGAAGCTTCACTGAGCTCCCCTTCATTGCCGAGCTCGAGCTCCCACTCTTCCTCGACGAACACATCAAGCTCCATTACCGAGCTCGACCCTGCCGAGCTCATGCCCCTTCTTCGTCGAGATCCGAACTCCGAAGCTCCTCGCCAACCTCCATCGACTCCAAGTTGTGAACCTCCAATGCCGAACTCCACTATCAAGCTCGAGCGCCTCCCTTTCCGAGCTTGAGGACCCAGTCGCCGAGCTCTGACATCGACCATCTTCCAAACCCTCCACTGTGCCGAGCTCCCACGTTGCTCTCCACTGTCCCGAGCTCCAGCACCTCGTCGAGCTCCGGAGCTGAGCTCCGACCTCGACTACCTCGTCGAGCTCCGGAGCTGAGCTCCGACCTCGACTACCTCGTCGTCAAGCTCCCTCCTCCGAAACACTCATCTTCTTCTTCTCCTTCGGAATTGAGCGCCAAAAAATTGACATCGAGCCCCAATGTCAAAGCCCGAGCTCCTCTCGCCGAGCTCTCCATGCCGACCACCTTATCACCTTCGCCCAACTCCCTTATCGACCCTCGTCTCCGCCGAGCTCTCCACTATCTCCAAGCTCAAGCTCCTCCCTCACCGACCTCCCTTCACTGCCGAGCTCCAATCCCGAAACTCGAACTCCTCTCTCTCCACGGGGTGCTCGTAGACGGAGACGGGGTCGAATTCGGAGTCTAAGGCGGAGATGGAGTCAAGCTGGGAGTCGATGGCGTGGTTGATATCGAAAGCAGTCAAAGGAGAGACGAAGAAGAGAAGAAGGAAAAGAAGAAAAAAATCCCTGATGGCCACGTGTCAGCGATCCAGGGGGTCAGCGGCGCGATCCAAGCACTCTTGGCACTGACGTCCAAATGGAAAAAAACTGCCTCCTCGCGATGCACGCTTGCTTGATCGTGATCAACGCACAGGATTGCGCCACATCACCAGGTAAATATTTATTTATTTATTTATTTATTTATTTATTTGAATTAATATTTTAAAAAATCCGAAAAATTAATTTAAAATAAAATATATATATATATATAATTAAAAATTCTAAAAATAATTATTAATTTAGAAAATAATTTTAAAATTTCTAAAAATATAATTATTAAATTAGAATAATTAATTAAAATTTCTAAAAAATAATTATTTAAATTCGAAAATTGAATAAAAATTCAAAAATGATTAAAAATCGGAAAAAATTCAGAAAATTATGGAAAAATCACTAAAAACCCAGAAAATTCTGAGAATAATTTTGGGCATTTTGCAAACTTAGAATAAAACCGTTACACCTTGAGAAAGATCCAAACTCCCCCGAGAACTCCGATAAATTCTATAAGTCATTAAAAACGGGCAAACTACTCCTCAAAGACTATAAAACTCAGTCTCTAGGAGTAGGGGGCTTGTGATATGGCTAAAAGTAGAATCAAATCAGGACCGTTCAAATCAGGCATAAATCTTAAAGCTCTCAGGGGTAAAATGGTAATTTCCACCACAAACGGGTCTGAAATAGGAACTGGGTCTTTTCAAAGCCCAATAACCTAAAAATGGATCTGTCCTATTGGGTATGGATAACAACCCATTACAAACCAATTCAGATATTTAAAGAGTAATTCAACTTCATGGTTATCTCTAAGAGACGGTTTAAACCAAATCTCTTATCATGAAACGATTTAAACTCTACATCTTCCAAAAACACCGGAAAATAGGGATAAATGATTATCTCTAAACTGTCTCTAAAGGAGACTATAAATACTCCTCTTCCCCCACCATAAGGAAGGTAATCAATATTTTTCCACTAAAGCGCTATCTTATAATCTTCCTAATTAATGACTTGAGCATCGGATGATTCGTCGCCGAGATCCATCCCGGTGTATCGAACTTTTTGCAAGTGAACAGCAGCAGAAAAAAAACCAGTCAAACGTTAGTGAAAGTCAACAGGTTTGCCTTATTTGTTTCCAAAAGAATCCACAAATTCATCGATTTGCTCCCACACCAAAATCAGCAGCAACAGAAATAAAGACAATGACAAAGATAACATAGCCCCCAGCATCCCTGTGGCGTAGGATACCTTCCCCCCTCCCCCCCCCACCCCCAAATCGGCTCATTCTTGACTTCCTTGTCATTGTATCTAACCTCCAGAACAGGCTCAAAAATCCTTGCATGTGTCCCCAAAGACGTAGCCCCTTCCCATGAAGAAATCAGAGAGTAAATACATGACAAAGTGCCATGAATATAACTAGAAGTGTTTTAACGGAAGTATAGATTATCTCATTTAGCCATGAAGTCCAAGTTGTAGCTGTAATGGAGAGATACCAAGCCTCAGCTTGATACCTCCTGCACCTCCAAAATCTTCTCCCAACCCATAGGTCTTCAAAGGAGTGCAAGTAAACATGTAACTCTAAGATGTTAAGGATTTCATCCCAAACCGCATGACTGTGTGTGCATCCCATGAATAGGTGATCATGTGACTTGCTTCCCCTTTGGCATGTACCGCATGTCCCATAGGTTAGCATTGAACGCTTGAGGAGATTCTCTCTAGTGAGAATCGCGTCATTCAAAGCAAGCCAAAGAAAAATCTTCACATTGAGTGGCGCCCTCACTTTCCATATTAGATTCAATCATTTTGGCATGCATCCACGGAATTTGAGGAAAGCATAAAGGGAACGAACGGAAAACCTCCCACTTTCCTCCAGACCCCACCCTATCTTGTCAGGGCCCTCAGAACATGATACGCTACTAATGTAGGAACGCAACTCCTCCACCCTATCTCGTAAGCAGGGACGAAGCCAGAATATTTTTGTTTGGGGGGGGGGGGGGGGGGTTAAAATATATCTATATAAAGGATTTTATATAACTTTTGGATGGGGTGCATTAGCCCCCCCCCCCCCCCCCCCCCCCAGGAAGGCTTAGCTCCGTCCCTGCTTGTAAGGAGTGGGGGAGTCTTCAGAACATTGGCATTCAGATCCTATTTCTCCATTGCGACCTAACGAAAGCCAGTGGACCGGACCTCACTCATACAAGTCTAGGAACAATGTCTTAAATGTGTGGTTACTGCACCATCGGTCCCACCAAAACCTAATGATGATGCCATTGCCTAAGTTTGGTTTCATACAGGTACGGACGAGCTCATAGGTTTTGGATATGCCCCTCCAGAACTAGGAGGCTCGCCTCGAGACCCTAACACCCAGCGTTCTTGTGCCACTGCCTCCTGTCAGCTCATTCCATTAAGATGGTATACCTTCCACCACCATTTACATAGGATGGCCAAGTTCATGTCCTTGAGGTCAATGATCCCAAGTCCTTCGTTGTTCTTCTACATGCACACCTTACCCCTTCGAGTTAGGTGTAAATCTATTCCTTTTGTGTCTACCCCTTTCCACAGGAATCGTTTCCGAACTCGGTCAACCATCAAGATCATCCACTTAGGAAGCTCAACAAAAGACATATAGTATGTTGGGAGGATGGATATGACTGAGTTAAGAAAAACTACCCTCCCTCTCAGGGATAATGATTTCCCGCTTCAGCCTGCCAATCTACTTTCCACCCTGTCAATGAGGGGTAGTCAGTCCGCATTCTTAAGCTTTCCTGGTATAAGTGGAAGACCTAGACACTTGATCAGGTTTTGATCAATTCTACTGTTAGGGATGGAGCATGTAAAATATACTCTCCTTCTAGAAGGTCAATAGGCGTTATTGCACTTTTATGAAAATTCACGCTGAGACCTGACCATCCCTCGAAACAATACATGATTCATTTAGTCGCCAACATTCTTGTAGATTTCCGTTAACGAAGAGGATTGTATCATCAACATATTGTAGAATGTTGCATCCTCTCATCGTTCCATATCTCTCTACTGGAATGATAAGGCCTTCCCTAGTACAATTTTCGAGCATACGTTTTAGGTTGTCTGCCACTAGGGTAAATAGTAGGGGTGAAAGGGGGTCGCCTTGTCATAGCCCATGGCGACATAAGAATTGGTGTCCTATCACTCCATTGACCACCACCATTGTTTTAGAAGTGAATAGGCATAAGTGGATCCAATTGATCCAATGTTCCCCGAACCCTTACCCCTAAGGACTTCAAATAGACAATCCCACTCCACTAAGTCGTAAACTTTCTCAAATTCTATCTTGAAAAGAAATCTCCTGTTGTTGGTTCTCAAGAAATGGTGGATGATCTCTTCCACCGTTGCTACTGAATCCAAAATGTTCCGCCCTCAAATGAAACTTGTCTAGCCACCATCCACGATTTGTCTGATCACATTGCCTAGCTTGTTGGCCAGGATTTTGCTGATAATCTTTATTGAGCAATTTAGTAGGCTGATCATTCTGTAATCGCACACACTTTTGGCCTTTGATTTCACATTTATTCTTCCTAACCAGAGAGAGCCCTCCCGGAATTCCTGGAGAAGATCTAGTAGGTCACACTTAACTCTGTCCCAGAACGCAACGCAGAAGAACATGGGGAAACCATCAGTTCTTGTGCTTTATATTTTTCTTCCTAACCAGAGAGCCCTCCCGGAATTCCTGGAGAATATCTAGTAGGTCACATTTAACTATGTCCTAGAACACAACTTAGAAGAACATGGGAAACCATCTGGTTCTTAAGCTTTAAATTTTCCCACATGTGACATTGCATCCCACAGTTTTTCTTCTCCGAAGGGGGACATCATCGCAGTTGCTTTCGACTATGTCAGTCTACCCTTTGTTCACATATCTGCATTGCTTGGTACACGACAGTCATGTCTTCCACCAAACAAGACGTTGTAGAAGACTTGAAAGTTTTCTTTAATGCAATCTTCGTCCAAGATCATCCCCGACTTAGTTTCCAACAAGTGAATAAGATTTGCTTGACGATTTGCACTAGTAGCCATGTGAAAAAATGCAATGTTCGCATCCCCTTCTCAGAGCCATGGATCCTGGATCTTTGCTGCCATTTGATCTCCTTAATGTCGTAGATGCAGACAATATATTCTCTAAGATTTGTCAAACGCAATCACTCTTGAGACGTAAGATCTCCATGCACACTCGTAGTTCGATCACCTCAATAATGCCCTGTTTAGGCCTCCAGACATTCGTGAATCTTGTTTTGTTCTAACACCAAAGATTGCTGCATAGTCTCCTAATTTTTTCCATTCATTTCACCACTGCCTCCGTTCCTCTAGTTTGTAGGATCCAGTTCGCCTTAACCATCTTCAAAAACCCTTCCACCTCTAACAGGGTTTATCAAACCTAAATTTCCTTGGTGGTAGTTGGCAGTTCTTCTCCGATTCAAGCACCAAAAGGACATGGACATAAGTGGGTTTGGGGAGAGCCCTAACAGATGCTAAAGAAAGGGACTCTTCCCAGTCCATGGACACCAAAACCCTATCAAGTTTTGCCATGATAGGAGATGCGTGCATGTTACACCAGGTGAAGAGTCGTTCAGCCATTGGGAGATCAATCAAATTGAGTTGATCTAGAATCAAGTTAAACTCCTCCCTTTCCGAGTCCGAGCAACCAACTCCTCTATGTTCAAAGGCAAACCTGGTGATGTTAAAATTCCCTCCTATAACCCATCGTAAGTTTCACCTTTGTGAAATCACCCTATGTTCTTCCCACAACTGATGTAACACCCCGAATTTCAAATAATATTGAATTCGAAGTTCCACAGGATCTTTATACTTCACTTCGTACAATTTTACAAGGAATTTAAAATTTTATTTACAACAGAGTCTTTTACATCAACACGCAGCGGAATAAATAAAATATAACAATGATAAATGTACAATTGTAATAACTTTAGCATTAAATGATCATCAGCAACAAATTCATCTTTACATCTTTTTGTAAACTCCAAGCCCTACATGTGAAACTGTGGGCACGTCATTTGCTTACAACCGACGAAATATTATACACGGTCATCCTCGCTATGCCAAAAGTATAACGATTCTTAAATACTTTAGCAAACACAAACTTGATCACAAACAAAGCTAAAAAGGGACTATCCTATTGATGTCGTGGGTGTTGTGCACTTAATCCTTAATGCAGTTATTTATATTAAATGACACTAATGCACACTTGTTCGAATTCTATGCATCCTATACTATATAGGTCCGAGGGCAAGCCATTAATCGTACTTCATCTTGTAGGGTTTGATCCCTCGCCATGAGTTAAACTACTACGATAACTACGGTAAGTATCTTAGATGTTCTATGAGTTACGAGCCCATATCCAGACAACCTGGAGGGATCCCACGTCATGACATGATGCATCATGTAGACAACCTATGGATAATTTGCCTCCGTCATGGGACAATGGCACCACTCGTAGTCACCAAACACCCCACAAGCATCGCCACGGTCCCGATAATTTCGGAGATGTGTTCACATCATTACATGACACATCATGTAGACAGCCTGTGAAACACTCTCACACCATAGACCCGAGACCTCATACTTGTGTTTTTCTCTTACTTTCATCACATCTTCACTATAGTGTATTCTTTACATTATTAGTTTGTTTTAAAAGAAAATCATCACAACCTAGAGCTAGCTCACCCTACCGGACTTAAACCAAACAGAAGAGACAGTCAGCCCAACCTGGCTACTTCTCAAGAGATGTTTAACCCACACTGGTTAGCTCTCAAATTCATAAATAAAACTGCCGGTTACTAGGGTCTCACCTAGCCTCTAGATTCCAACAACTATCTCTTTCTAGAGATCAACAATAAGTCATATTCAATCTCAAAATAATCTTTCAATTTCTTTATTCATATCTCTTTCTCAAAGAGAATATTTCTTTATAATCTCATAACATGAAAATAATTCAATTCAGATGTTTTATCAATTTAATCCCTTATACCATTGTATGCAATATCAAATAATCTCAATCAAGTATTAATAATCATAAAATCTCATTAAGAAGAAAATCTAATTGCAATCCAAATATTCATCTCTCTTTAATTATACAAGAGTCACAATTTTCAATAAAAATAACTTCTATTCTTTTAATTGATAAATTCGAGTTCTTTAATGTAAAATCCCCTTTTAATTCTCACAAAATATATCCAAATATTGTAGAACTAATTTTCATAAAGTCTAAACAATTTTAGAATAATATTAGTATTTTCTCCAATTTTTAATTCACTTAAAAACTCAAAAAAATACAAAAGAATAAAAAAAAGGAAACAAAGAGGCAAGGTCGGGATTCGAACTCAGAACCAAGAGCCAACCCTCCTGTGAACAGTAACAGTTTTAAAACGCACCCAAGGACCAGTAAGTCCAAGAATGACCAATATTTAAATGGGGACTTAATTTATACTTAAGGTTTAGTCTTCGAATTTGAATTAAAATTTGAATTTTCAGAAAAAACAGAGTTTCTAACTAGACTCGAACCCGGACCAGAGCCTCCACCTATGAACAGTAACGGATCCAAATTGCACCCGAAGACCAACTAGTCTCAAGTGACTAACTGTCACAAAATGAGTTGGGTTCCTTATACTCCAACTCTCGGTTTTCCTCTATATTTTGACTCATTCATAAATTTTGATTTCTACCTTTTGTCTCAAAAATATTTGTTCATAAAATACTTGTCTACATTTTCAAAGACGATTTTATACTTTTATTTATAAGGTGAATCCATACCCAATAAATTCAAAATAGTAATTCATGAGAACTCTTATACACATTAATTAACACTACTACTCTTTATAGAAAAAATAGCGTGAATGTATTTTTCTTCTAATTATTATGTGAGTTAATGGAGAAACTTTCACATCTCTATATAATTGTAATTTATCCCAAATATGGCACAATTTTACCACTTTCACATACACATACAAACCATCTACAAAATCTAATCATGGTATACTACAATTTGCATGACATCAATTTAAATTACTCTAATAAAAATTGTAGTTTGTCTACATAGCAATTTCACATCGAAATTTTCAGTTGCATGCATTCTTTCACATTTATCAACTACTAAGTTTCTAGGTATCAATACAATATGCATCACATAAAGGTAATATAACTTTAACAACTCATACTACATCTACCAAAATTATCTAAGCATCACACTCCTAAATTTAGAAAGGATTTAAGAAACACCCACCCAAAATGTGATGTGCTCAATTGAACTCCTAGAATGAGAAGCTCCTAGAAACTCCGATTCGCCTCCTCGAATTCCGCGCACAAGGAAAAGTTCTCCAAGCTCCATTTTTGGCCAAGCAACAGGAAACAGCACTCCTAGGGTTGCAAACGAATCGAGCTATTCGCGAGCTATTTGGCTCGAGCTTGGTCAAAGCTTGGCTCGAACCGAGCTCAAGCTCAAAACTGAGCTCGTTTCCTTAACGAGCCGAGCTCGAGCTTGGGGTTTTTTTTTAAAGGCTAAGCTCGCGAGCTATTCGCCTCGAATATGGTCAAAGCTCGGCTCAAACCGAGCTCGAGCCGAGCTCGAGCTTAAAATTGAGCTCGTTTCCTTAACGAGCCAAGCTCGAGCCTGAGGATATTCAGCTCGGCTCGGCTCGATTGCATCCCTATGCACTCCTTCGCTTCACTTTGGCAAGCACACAGTGAAGGCACTCCAACTCATCTTACTTCATATATGCATATATATGTCTATGTAATTATACATATACATATATAATAAAGATGGTAAATGATAGATTTGTATGAGAGTAGGTGGAGTAGCACATGGGCATGTGCTGGTTGGATTTGCTTTCGGCAGGAGACAGAGGGAAAAAGGGAGGGAGTGAAGGGCATGAGTAAGTGAATTAGGGGGTATAGGCATAGGTATAGGCATATATATACATATGTATTTGTATTTGGTGTGAGTGGAGGAGGTAAAAATGAATGTTGGATGGATTGGCTTCGGCAGAACAAAAATGAAGGAAGGGTAGTTGGTCAGATGTTGACAGAGGAAGGGAGGAAACACTCATCTCAAATTCACCTTCATGTACATATATTTGTATATATGCTAATATATATGTATATGCATTGAATGATGGAGAGAGTGGAGAAATCAAAGAGAGGATTGCTGGTCTGTGGCTTTCGGAAGGTGACAGAGAAGGAAAAGAAAAGAGATGATGGAGAAAGGTAAGGTATTAGGGGGTATTTGTATAGTTTGTAATAGAGTGGTTATTATAACTACTCCCCACTACACCCATTAACACCACTCTAAAAATTCAAATCTTGTTCTTTCCCTCCATCAAAAGGACAGCCGGCCTACACTTCTTTCATGTCCAAAACATGTGTACGTGCGTTGCACTTGCACACACTTCATAAAATTGATCATTTATATTTTCAAATTAAAATATAAGTTATACATATATAAAATATGTAGGTAAAATAGTTTAATTAAACATTATAATTTTTCATGCACAAATAAAATAAACATACACATTCCAAAATTTATTTTGAAAACGAATATGCCCAAAAATACGTGCACCGAAAACATGCGCGTTGCACGTAAAAACCGAAATACGAAATCGACTTTATCAACGAAAAATTGTTAAAATATAATCGAAAACAACATAAGAAAAATATATTTATTAATTTTATATTTTCTATGACGTAATCGCTACGTACCTAGAAACACGTACAAAAGTATTTTAATCAAAATAGAAGAAAAAATAAATTTCTGTTTATAAAACGAATTCGAATACGTAAAATAAATAATTGTAACACATAGAAAATATCACACGTAGCGGTGGAAAATACGTAATTGATACGTGCATCGATAACACGTACAAAACACGTAAAAATACAGAGAATGAAATTTATATTTGAGTTAATTCAAATAGGATTTTAAGAATACGAGTGATGTGGCTAAAAATTGGGTTAAATCGGGATCGTCCAAATCGGGCACGGATCTCAAAGCCTAGGGGTAAAATGGTAATTCCACTTACTAACGGTCTGAAATGGGAATTGGGTCTTTATCCAAAGCCCAGTAACCCATAAATGGATCTGTCTCAACTGGGTGCGGGTTTCAACCCGTAGCAAATCCAGTCCAGCAGGGTAGAATTAGGGTTCCTGATTAATACTAATCAACGGCCCTGATTCACATCTATCCTTTCACTGGGAATTAGGGATTACATTCCTACTCTGATCACAGGGATTACATTCCTTATCTAATCACAGGGATTACATTCCTAATCTGATCCCTAAGGCCACTATAAATACTCCCCATCCACCACCATTAAGAGGTAATCAATCTTTTGCCAATTTACACTCTTTCATAATCATTCCTGATTACTGACTTGAGCGTCGGAGGGTGCGTCGCCGGGATCAATCTCGGTGTCTCACACTTTTTGCAGGTGAACGGCAGGAGTCAACGGTCAAACTCCAGCGGAACAGGTTTCAGGTTTGCTATTCAAGTTTTCCAAGAATCCACAAATACTGTCTATTTACCCCCACACTAGATTTAGCAGTAACAGATTGGCGCCGTCTGTGGGAATCAAACGAATAGCAGCCTCCCCTCTTCCTGCTAGTCAGATCTTCTCCAGCCATGCCTCCCAGGAAAGTAAGATCCAGAGGGTCCAACCGTGGACCCAACCCTGTTGATCAGCAACAGGAAGTCCCCATCCAACCCGCTCAGCAGCAGGGGCAACTTCCTCTACAAGCTGAGGACCCTCTCCAGCAAGACCAGCCTCCTCTTCAGAATCAGAAACCTCCTAAGGGTCCCCCCGGTCCTCAAAATGCCGGTGCAGGGGCCTCGCGTCCCAACCCGCAGAAACAACCTCTCCATCATGACCGCGTCTCAATACACAATGCCTCTACGGATTCTATGGCCTCCCACAATCCCCAAGCTTCCGACCTTCGCAATACTATCCTCAATCGGCAGAAGGATGAGGATCTTCATAGCCGTCTGGATGAAAAGCGGGTCCAAGAGGGAGCCTCCCGCCAACAACGTCCGGATGAGCGATCTCCTCACCGCCGAGACTACAGAAGGTCCCCTACCCGAAGAGGGCGGAGAGAGTCTCCCGAGCATCACAGGAGAAGACCCCATTCCCCTGCCGATCGGCAACATCCGAGGAACGATGAGGCACCCATCACCCGTGCCGAGTTCCAGCAATTCCAAGCAACGGTGTTGCAAGCTATCAACCTCCGACCCAACAACAATAATACCCAAAGGGTTCCTACTCCCCCACAGATCCAAAGTCCTCACCATCGGTCCATAACTCCTCCTCCGGCTTCTAACGACCAACAGCATATTCCTAGTCCTCGCCGCTCCCAGGGTTACCGTCGCCGTAGTCCCCGCTCCCCTTCCTATGAAGACGAGTCCAGGGGCTCGTTTGACTACCGTCGGAAGGACGATGCTCTCTACCGCCGTCTCCACGAGATGGAGAGGCGCATCGGCCGAATAGACAAGGATGAGGAGTTAAGAGAAGAACCATCCGCCCGAGCAGACCTCCCTTCTCCCGAACCATCATGGAGGCTCCTATCCCAAGAGGTTTCAAACCCCAGCAGTTTGAAACTTACTCGGGGGAGTCAGACCTCGTGGACCACATCGAAAGCTTTAAAACCCTCATGCTAATCCACCAAGCTTCTGATGCCTTGTTGTGCAAGTCCTTCCCTGCCACTCTTAAAGGTTCGACTCGGGAATGGTACTCCTGCCTCGCCCCGTCCTCCATATTCTCCTTCGAACAGTTTGAGACCCTCTTCATCACTCATTTTGTGAGTAGTAGATGCACGAAGAAGACCAGCATCTCGTTACTCCAGCTCCACCAGGAGAAGGAAAAGAAATTGAGAGACTACGTGAGGAGGTTCACTGCAGAGGTAAGATCCATCTCCTCCCTAGACCAGTCAGTTGTGGCGGCCGCCTTCCAATCAAATGTCCTCAACTCTAACCTTTGCTCCTCCCTCGCCAAGAAGCCTCCACATAATTTTGCCGACCTCCTTCTTAGGAGTGAGAAGTACATTCGGGTCGAAGAAGCCGAATACCTCCCGGGCTTCAAAGGGTCTACCTCCGGGACAAAAAGAAAGGCAACTGAAGAAGAAGGGGTCAAGAAGCTTCAAAAGACAATGGCGGTCAACGCCGACCTCCCTCCAGATTTGAAAAGTTCACTCCTCTTAATGCCAACATTTCCACAATTCTCATGGAAGTCGAGAAGGAGGGGGTGATACCTCCTGTGCCAAAAATGAACACCCCTAGCAAGAAGAGGGACAAAGAGAAGTGGTGCCGCTATCACCGGGGCTATGGCCACGACACCAATGATTGTCGGGCCCTGAAGAACGAGATAGAAGCCCTCATCCAGAGGGGGCAGCTGACCAAGTTCGTGAGAAAGGATCGAGCCGATCTTCCTCCCCTGCCTCGAGGGGCTAACATGCATCCTGAATGCGATGAAACACCCGAATTTGAAGAGGAGCGTATCCTACACCTCATTCATGGGGGCCCAATGGGGGGCTCCTCCAACTCCTCTCGAAAGGCGTTTATAAGGGAAGTTAATTCGGTTCGCGCCACACCTCCTCCTAAAGGCCTCGGAGTACCCGTCACATTCTCAGATGAAGACCTTGAGGGTGTCCGAACCCCCCATTGTGACGCGCTTGTCATCAACCTCCATATGGCAAACTTTAAAGTAGAGAGGATCCTGTTGGACAATGGCAGCTCCGTTAACATCCTCTTCCTCGCCGCTTTCAAAGGCCATAAACTATCCCGAGATAGACTTAAACCCGTCGGCTACACACTCCACGGGTTCACGGGAGTGCCAGTGACTATTGAAGGGGTGATCACCCTCGACGTAACCACTGGCAAAACTCCTACTACCCGAACGGAGTCGATGGACTTTATGCTCGTGGATGTCCCTACAGCTTATGATGTCATTTTGGGTCGGCCCGGCTTAGCTTCTCTCGAAGCCGTCCCTTCCGCCTATCACCTCAAGATGAAGTTCCCCACTTGGGGAGGTAGGGGAAGTAAGAGGCAGTCAGGAAATGGCCCGTAGATGCTACATGACCTCTACTATGTGTTGATTCTTGATTTTGATGATCACAACATACTACACATATATCAATGCTAAACTTACAGGTGCTATACACAAAGGACTTACTACTTTACAGCTGAACAAATGATCAAGCATAAAAGCTCCAGATAAAAGACAATGGCCAAAGCTTCTCTCAAGACAAGACTCAAGACTCAAATCAAGACTCAAGACTCAAATCAAGATTCAAGACTCAAGACTTAAGCTCAAATGTGTTTATATTTTGTCATGTCTTGTAAACAATCTAATTTTTACTTTTTGTTGAGTCTTAGCATGATTGTAAAGCCTTGTCACATACACATACACTCACTATTTTATAATGTGTGTTTTTCAAAAACATCAAAAAGAGTCAAAACAGTTTGAAGTAATTTAACTGTTGAGTACCAGTCGACTGATACCTCTGGCAATCGACTGGCAATACAAAACTGTTTAATTTTATTCAAACTCTGACCAGTCGACTCATTATGGCAACCCAGTCAACTGTTCGAGTGCTTTTGACCATTTTCTGTTTTTAAAATCGAATTTTCAAAATCAAAAGCTTTAAGATCCGTTGGTTGACAGTTGGAATAATTGTCTCCCAACGTCCAGGAGATCTAACTCTATAAATAGAGTTCAGATCTCACTGAAAAGATCTTACAACAACATACTTATATATCCGAGCATTCTTTGAGAAATTTTAAGTGAAAAAGTGAGAAAAAGCTTTCAAGTTTAAATCCTCTGGTTCCCTACACTCAGTCCAGTATAACAACGATTTCGTTCTGGACTGGGTATAGAAGTCGACCTTGTTTTAGCCACGTGCAACAACACAATACACCAACAAGGCTATAGGTTGACTGTAAAGTTTTTCTTGTTTCTTTTTGCTCTCGGTTGGAGAGTTAGACTCTAGGGTGTAGAATCGGTTTGTTTCACTCTCGGTAGTAGAGTGGGTCTGCTTTATCTGGATGAGAGAAAGGTCTACGGGTTAGACAAGGTTGTTGTCTTAACGCCGTAGGGTATTTTTGTAAACTTGTTTTTCAAGAATAGTGGAAATCTCAAGTGGGTTGCTTGGGGACTGGATGTAGGTCGGAAGGACCGAACCAGGATATATCTTGTGTACTCTGTGATTGGTTGTCTTGATCTTGCATTTACTCTTTGTTTACTTAAGATTTGTAAAACTTGTCTGGACAGTCGACTCCTTGCACTATCAGTCGACTGGTCAGTCTTGTAGAAGTTGTAAATTCACTGTGCCTTCAGTCGCCTGTCTCATCTTTAAGTCGACTGCACAGAGTTGTTATATTTTCTTTTATTTGATCATATCAGTCGACTGGTTCACAACTAAGTCGACTGCACCGAAGAAAATTTTATTTATTTCGCAGTTTTTTAATTAACACTATTCACCCCCCCTCCCCCCTCTAGTGTTTGTTGCTTCGCCTACAGGATCCAACACTTGGTATCAGAGCGAGGTTGTAGGCTATGGCAACTACTTCAAATGCTAATCAATACAATGAAGGCCAATCTACACAACGGCCACCGCTATTCGATGGAACGAACTACAATTATTGGAAGTGCCGAATGAGAATCTACCTCCAATCAATCAACTACGAAATATGGCACATGACGGAGACGGAATTCACTGCCCCTACCATTCCATATGCACAATGGAATGATGATCAAAAGAACCAAACTATGAACAATGCCAAAGCAATGAATGCATTATTTTGTGCACTCACAAAGGAAGAGTTCAACCGTGTATCAAATGCTACAACTGCACATCAAATCTGGCATACACTCGAGGTAACGCATGAAGGGACAAATAAAGTTAAAGAGTCTAAAATCTCTGTTCTTGTTCACAGGTTTGAGATGTTCCGAATGAAGGACAATGAAACCGTATCCGAGATGATCACCAGATTTACTGATATCACAAACTCTTTTGTGGCACTTGGAAAGACTTACACTCAAGCAGAGATGGTTAGAAAAGTCTTACGTGCACTCACTCCAAAATGGGAGAAGAAGACCACGGCAATAAAAGAAGCAAATGATTTGTCACAACTTTCTCTTGAGAATCTTGTGGGAAATCTCTTGGCATACGAGGTTCAACTTGAAGATCGAAAGAAGGATGCAGAATCACATCAAGCAAAGAAGAAATCTTTGGCTTTTAAAGCCATGACAGACTCGGAAGATGAGGAAGAAGATGAAGAGGAGATAGCAATGTTCACCCGAAGATTCAAAAAATTCTTAAAGAAGGATAAGTTTAATTCTAAAAATAGAGATTCTAATGACCCTCCTACTTGTTTCAGGTGCAATAAAACAGGTCACATGAAGAAGATTGTCCCCTAGAAAATGCAAAGAATAAGGGAAAAACATCCAACTTCAAGAAGGACAAATACTCAAAGAATAAATTTGCCAAGAACAAGAAGGCCTATCAAGCTACATGGGATGATAGTGATTCCTCTTCCGAAGAAGAAACGGATGAAAACAATGAAGTGGCAAATATGTGCTTTATGGCCACACAAGATCATGTAAGTAATGACGACTCAGAAGATCTACTTGATGCCTTTAATGAAGTATTTCAAGAGTTAAAAAAGGAAAAGATTAGAGTTAAGAATCTAGAGAAAGTAAATCAAACACTTTCTCAAGAAAATCTTAACCTTGATAAGGAAGTGAAATCTTTAAATTCTCGCATTGCAAGTTTAGATACTGATCTTGAATCTCTCAAAAAGAATTACGAAGAGATATCAAAGAACGTATCTAAATTTAACAAAGGCAAAGAGAATTTAGATGATGTCCTTCATCATCAAGTAAAATCTAGTCAAAAATATGGTCTTGGTTTTAAAAATTCTTCTATGAAAGAATCTTCTGCTAAAAAGACTAGTAGAAACAAATCAGCATCTATTTCTAGTGTTACACACAAATTATATGAATTTTTTGAAAAGCCTAAGGCTGTAAATTCTAGTGATAAAAGCAAATCTGACATTCGGTTAAGTCGACTGAACCCATCTATCAGTCGTCTGTCCAGAGGAATTGAATCTTATTCAACAAGATCGAAACCTCATATAAGTCGACCTAGTGTACCATCAAGTCGACTGACTCACACTATAAGTCGACTGAATGGCACTGTCAAGTCGACTGGACAGAACAAGTTTGTATGGATTCCAGTCAGCTTAAATCAGAATGATAGAATTGCGTATATTACTTCATATGTATTAAATGTGTGTAATTCTATTAATTATATTCCTGCTTATGGAGGAAGATCAAACTCTTCATGGGTTTGGTTTCCCCCAAACTAATATGTTTTGGACCCAATAAAAAGGGTACCATATTTACCTTGAATTTTTTATAGGTGCCCAAGAAAGATCGCTGGATACTCGACAGTGGATGTTCAAAACATATGACAGGACATGCCAACCTTCTATCCACCATTCAAAGCATAGATGGAGGAACTGTCACCTTTGGAGATAACAACAAAGGCAAAGTCATAGGTATCGGCATGGTCGGTAAAACTTCTAACCCAACCAGAGAAAATGTATTATTAGTTAGTGGTTTAAAGCATAATCTATTAAGTATTAGTCAATTATGTGATAAAGGGTATAAAATAGTATTTGAAAAAGATGCATGTTTGATTTATGACTCAACTATGCAAAATGTTATTTTTCAAGGTTTTCGTAAAAATAATATTTATGAATTGTGTTTGAATACAATTGAATTTTCAAATGATTTTTGTTTAATAGCCTCTAACAATGAATCTTGGCTATGGCATAGAAGATTTGGACATGTGAACATGAAGAATCTCTCAAAATTATCTAAATATAACCTAGTTAAAGGACTGCCAAAACTATCCTTTAAAAAGAATAAGTTATGTGATGCATGTCAACTAGGAAAACAAATCAAATCCACTTTTAAAACAAAAGAAGTAATTTCTACTAGTAGGCCGCTCGAATTAATTCATATGGATTTATTTGGCCCTGCTAGAGTTGCTTCTTTAAATAAAAGTAGATATGTATTTGTTTTAGTAGATGATTTTTCAAGATTCACTTGGACATTCTTTTTAAAACATAAAAATGATGCTTTTGATGAATTTACACATTTTTGTAAACGTATTCAAAATCAAAGATCTCTAACCATAGTCACTATTAGAAGTGATCATGGTGGAGAATTTGAGAATGAAACATTTACAGAATATTGCAACAAGAATGGTATAACACATTCATTTGTATTTCCTAGAGCTTCACCACAAAATGGAGTGGTTGAAAGGAAGAATAGGACTTTGCAAGAATGCGCACGTACCATGCTTGTTGAAAGCAATTTACCAAAGCACTTTTGGGCTGAAGCTGTTGCTACAGCTTGTTATGTTTTAAATAGAATTCTTATAAGACCTAAGCTAAAGAAGACTTGTTATGAGTTGTTTTTTAACAAAATTCCTAAAGTCTCTTACTTTAAGACATTTGGTTGTAAGTGTTTTATTCTGAACACAAAAGATAATTTAGACAAATTTGATCCTAGATCTAATGAGGGTATCTTTTTAGGATACTCTAATAGGAGTAAAGCATATAGAATTTTCAATAAGTCTACAATGACTATTGAAGAGTCAATGCATGTTACATTCGATGAATCTCTACCTTCATCAACTTTAAATAAAGATGATGAAACTGATTCATCACCTTTAAATAATGTGATTAAATCTTTAGAACAAACTAGTCTGGCTGATAAGTCGACTGATAAGGACTTCCAGTCGACTGATGTAAAGAAGTCGACTGAAGAACCTGTCAAGTCGACTGATCCTATTGTGATATCTTCAACTTTACCAAAATCATTTGTTGAAGTTAAAGATCATCCTCATGACTTAATAATTGGTGACATCTCCCATGGTATTCAGACACGTTCCCATGTTAATATGATTTCTCATACAGCATTCTTGTCGGATTTTGAACCGAAAAATATACAAGAAGCTTGTGAGAATGAATATTGGATGAATGCCATGCAGGATGAACTAAACCAATTTATAAGGAATGATGTATGGGATTTAGTTCCTCGACCTCTTGATCAGACTATTATTGGTACCAAATGGGTATTTAAAAATAAGTTAGATGAATCAGGACAAGTGTAAGGAATAAGGCTAGATTAGTTGCTCAAGGGTATAATCAAGAAGAAGGTATAGATTTTGATGAAACATATGCTCCTGTTGCTAGACTAGAATCTATTCGTATTTTATTATCTTTTGCTTGTTTCATGAATTTTATACTTTATCAAATGGATGTTAAAAGTGCTTTCCTTAATGGGTTTATTAAAGAAAATGTTTATGTTAAACAACCACCAGGTTTTGAACATGAACAATTTCCAGATCATGTTTACAAATTGAAAAAGGCTTTATACGGTCTTAAACAAGCACCTCGTGCTTGGTATGATCGTCTGAAAACTTTTCTTTTAGAAACAGGATTTGAAATAGGTAAAGTAGACACTACATTGTTTATTAAGAGAGTTAAGAATGATATCTTAATCATACAAATATATGTTGATGATATAATTTTTGGTTCTACTAATAATAATCTATGTCATGCGTTTGCTAATACCATGAAAAACGAATTTGAGATGAGTCACATGGGTGAACTCAATTATTTCCTTGGACTTCAAATTAAGCAGTCCTCAAATGGCATATTTATCAATCAAGGAAAATATGCAAAGGAAATACTCAAACGTTTTAACATGGATAGTACTAGTAGTAAATCCACACCTATGGCTACTACTACTACTCTTGACAAAGATATATTAGGTAAGAGTGTTGACCAAAAACTCTATCGAGGTATGATTGGTTCACTCTTATATATTACTGTAAGTAGACCAGATATTATGTTCAGCGTATGTTTATGTGCAAGATATCAATCTAGTCCTAAAGAGTCTCATTTAAAAGCAGTGAAACGAATTTTAAGATACATTAAAGGTACATCTGAATATGGTTTATTTTATCCACGCACCGATAATTTTTAACTTCTGTCATATAGCGATGCTGATTTTGCTGGAAGTAAAACTGATCGCAAGAGCACTAGCGGTACATGTCACTTTTTGGGACATTCACTAGTCTCTTGGTGCAGTAAAAAGCAAAATTCCGTGTCCCTATCAACCACAGAAGCTGAGTATATCGCTGCAAGTTTGGCATGTGCACAAATCTTGTGGATGAAACAAACATTATTAGATTATGGTATTTCATTTGAAAAACCTTCAATTATGTGTGATAATACCAGTGCAATTAATCTATCTAAAAATCCGATTCAACATTCACGTACGAAACATATTGATATTCGACATCATTTTCTACGTGATCATGTTTTAAAAAGAGATATATCTTTAGACTTTATCTCTACTGATAAACAAGTAGCAGACATCTTTACCAAACCCCTTAAAGAAGATACTTTTATTAACTTAAGAAGAGAACTAGGAATATGTGATTTTATTGATATTTGTTGAAAATTGTTTCTGTTAAGTCGACTGTGTTTTGAGTAAGTTGACTGTACTGTATTTTAAAATATACCTATTTTGTTCTCTGACCAGTCGCCTGATCTTTAAACCAGTCGACTGATCAGCAGATATAAAAATTTAGTGTCTTCTCGACTAAGTCGACTGATATACCCTACCAGTCGACTGTCGCGAGTTCAAATGTCTTCAGCGACGATTCATCGCAGCTTTTGAGATAAACATCTCATCTCTTTTTCACCCGTGACCTCTTACAGTAGCCGTTGATCTCTATTCTCTCAATCTCAGCCTTCCATCTTCGGTTAAAAACCCCTTTTCACCGCCCCCTTCTTCACTTTAACCAATCTCAGTTTTTCCCCAAATCTCCAAACCCTAATCTGAGAAGAAGGAGTAGTCGACTCATCCGGTTGCTGTTGCTCGAATCAGTGCTGCTCTTTCTCTTTCTTTGGTAAAATCTTTCCTAATCACTTTTTGTTATGGCTCCTAAACGATCTAAGAGATCTCATGAGGGTAGCTCTTCTCAAGATTACTCTCAGTTTTTGTTAAGTCCGGATCTTCTAGAACGTTGGCAATTGATGTGTAGCATTATCATTTTCCCGGGTCGTTTTGTTAACTTTGATGATTTGGATAGGTTTAATCTTGTACCCCTATTCCAAAATTGTAACCTCTATGAATATCTTTCTCTTGTTAATCAACCCGATTATTACCCACAACTAATTTATCTCTTTTATACAAATTTGAGAGTTGTCCAATTAAGAGATGGAAATGTTGTGATTCGTTCTTCCGTTAAAAATACCAAGATATCTCTCACACCCGAGAGAATCAATCAAGTAATGGGTATTGATAACGAAGGACTTGACTTAGGTGACATAATTCTTGATGATTTTTCTATCTTATCTAAAATGTTTTTACCAAATCAAGGACCCCCAATGACAAGCAAAAATATAACTCCTGTTGCAAAACTAGTTGCTAGAATACTTGCTTATAACATTCTTCCCAAAAGAGGAAGTTGTGATCAGTATTCGCTGGAATTACAACAAGCTGTTTATGCCATCTTTGGTAAAATAGCTATAAATTGGGGTCGTGTCATTTTCTCTAAGCTTCAACAGCATCATGTTCATTTTCTACCCTTTGGAGGTCTCCTCACCGGGGTCTTTACAGCTTATGATATTGATCTCTCCTCCGAGACCAATGTCATTAAGCAATATGAATGTTTCGATCGTGCTAGTTTAGCACATATGAAGCTTCTTGATCCTCCTCCTAGAACAACCCCTAGGTCTCCTCCACCTTCTCAAGTTCCTTTAGCTTCTAGTGCTAGACCTTCAGCCTCCTCTAGCTCCTCTCTTCCCCATGCTAACTATGAAGATCCAGCTACTCTCTATGAATGTGTCAACTATCTTATGAAACATTCAGTCAATGTTGATTCTCAGCTTCAATCCCTTGACTCCAAAATTGATCACCTCACCGGTCTCTTCACTTCTCAAATTCATCCTCTTTCTCAAGCTGCTGATGAAGACTCCGACGAAGACGATTGAAGCTTATTTTTCATTATTATGTAATTTTCTATTTTCTTTGTCTTAATGCACTTATTTATGTATGAGAACATTTCTTAGTTCATTTCTATGTTTTTTAATGCAAAAGACTGTTTATTCTGTGTTTTTGTTAATGACAAAGGGGGAGAGATATCCTCTTATGTGTATGTATGTGTTTTCTGTGTTTGGTTATATTTCTGTGTATTGAAGTATTTCTCTGGTCAGTCGACTGGCTACAAGCATATCAGTCAACTGATATTACTGCATCTGTGATTCTACTATGTATATTTATTTCAGTCTGATCAGTCGCCTGATCTATTGTTAAGTCGACTGTGTAATACCCTGATTTTTCAAATATATGAAAGATTATTTATTTTTACATATGGTATGCATGTGTAGCATGTTGACTATTATTTCTCAATATGATGAATAAAGAGTATTGTTTTCTATAAAGCATTTTCCTAAAGCCCAATGTTAGTTTGCTTATTTTCTTTTAAAATATCTATTTTGGCCCAAATTAATTTAAGCTCATAGTTTAATCCTTTTATTTTTGCAACTTGTTTTGTGTAACACCCTCTTTTTATAAGACTTGTTATGAGTGTACAAGTTTTATTAGTGTGGCTTGTTCTTGCACGTGCACTCCATGTACACGTGCATTGAGCACTCTTGGTGGCCGGTTGGAGTTAGAAGTGGGGATCAAGTCATGGGTAGTTTTGTAGAGGTGTGGGTAGTTATTTCAACCCCCTAGTGCATCCTAACCCTTGATCCATTAACCACCTACCAAATCCTAGCCCTCCATTCCACTTATTTTCTAGTATAAATACCCCCTCTCTTTCCCTATCTCTTTTACACTAAAATCATTATTGTAAGAGAAATATTGTGAGAGAGTTGTGTGTGCTTTTTCTGTGGAGACCGAGTAGCACTTCTGGAGTTCGGTGTGAAGCAAGGAGCAAGAAGGCGTCCACTACATTAAGGAGCTTTGCTGGATTTCGATTACCTCGTCAAATAAGGTGGGTGTTTCTCAGGACTTCTAATGTAGGAATTATACCATGATTATTATGATTGTTATCATGTTGTGAAAAGTAAATTCAACGTATTAGAAATTGCCTGAGCCTGTTGATGATCATGAAGGACAAATAGTGTAATAACGACTTGTAAATAAGAACAAAAGGGTCGGTACAGTCGACTGTCACATGAACAAGTCGACTGGTACGAGACAATTATTTTCATGATGTGGTAATAAACATGTATGCAAAACAGACGATTGCTAAGTTCATATTCCCCCGTGTTACATATGATGGAGGGAAGGTGAACGGATGAAAAGAGCTAGCGATGATTAATAAAACTAAGAACGGCCTGTGCAGTCGACTGATGATGTGAACAGCCGACTGGTGCATTGATTTAATTATGATTATTCTGAAATTCCTTGAAATGAGATATTCCATTATGTTGACCTAGTATAATGAATTGAGATTAACATTTCATCCTTGCATGAAAGTTATGAATAAGTGTAATGTGTGACTAGTACTTCCCTCGAAGAAGGATAATATTAGTGACTTGAAAGTTCCATGTTGCGATGTTACTGAACAGTTTTGTGTTTTGAAACATGAATATATGAATATTGTGATTTAACACCATGCTGCAAGTGTATGTAAGAACTGTAAGAAAGATAATCCCTTAATTTGAAATATGAATCTGTCCAGTCGACTGAATGCGCGTAGCAAGTCGACTGAGCTGAACCTGATAATGTACTGTTAAAATCCCAGGACAGACGACTGATGGATGAACAGTCGACTGTCACGTGGATAACATTTTGAACATGAAAAGTGCGGGACAGCTGACTGGCCGTGTGCAGCAGTCGACTCTCCCGAGTGTTTATGATGAACTTGTATTGACTGTACGAGTCGACTGGTATTCTTCCAAGTCGACTGTACAGAGTGGATTTTGATATGTAAGAGATTTCATTTTTGATTACTGTTGAAAGTTGTGAACTCTATGATTGATGTCAATGAACTCTTATGGCTGTATGAATGTATATGAAAGGAATCATAGATATGAGTTGAGAATTTAATGAACATGAAAAGGCTAAGATCATGATAAGAAAGTCTGTGAGACTCTAAATTGAATTATGAGCTGAAGGTGCTCAATTGGAAATTGAAACAAAAGAGTAGCTAAGTCTCCCCCGGCAATGGAAATGAAAGGAGAATTGAAAGGCCAAGGTTGGTCATGTATTGAAATGAATGAATAAGTCCGGTCTAGGGAGAGGCTAACTCTAGAGCTTTAATTTTTATTCATGATTCTATTAAAATAAGGACTAGTGCATAGTGGAGATGTGATGAAAGTAAGAGACAAACATTGAGTATGAGGGCTATTGGGTAGCGGCGAGAGCGTATCCCAGGAATTTCCATGATGAGTCTGGGTGAGGATACTACTCCAGAGTACCGTTCCAGTGGCGACGCTCGTGGGATGTTTGAAGACTACGGGTGGTGTCATGTCTATGGTGAGAGCTGAATTACCACAGGATGTCTGCATGATGAGTCATGTCAGCGATGGGATTCCCTCCAGAGTGCCTAGACATGAGTTCGTAGGTCGAAAAATATCTAAGATACTTACCGTAATTACAGTAGTAGATTAAGTCATGGCGAGGGATTGAACCCTACAAAAATGAAGAACGATTAAGAGGCTTGCCCTAGGACCTATGTAGTATGGGATGCATAGAATCCGAACAAGTGCGCATTAGTGTCATCTAATTAAACAATTGCATTAAGGACTAAGTGCACAATCACAACACGACATCTTTAAGATTTCCCTATTTTGATTCACATTTTTGCTATGAACAAGTTTGTGATCTGTTAAGAAATGAGATTCGTTATACTGTTTCTGGCATAGAGAGGATGGCCATGTATAATTATTGTCGGTTGAATAAACTGACGTACCCACAGTTTGTATGCAGGAAATCGCATGTTAAAGAGGAATGGATGCATAAAGATTTTACCATGTTGTTGTATATTTACTTAAATGGTACATTTTTACTTCCGCTGTGCAAATGTAAATGTAATATGATGTAAACTCTGATGTAAAAAGAAAAGTTTAAATTCCTTGTAAAGTTGTACTGAAGAAAGTGAAAAGATCCTGTAGAACATCTCGAATTCAGTGTATTTGGGATTCGGGGCGTTACAGAGTGGTATCAGAGCCACGCTTTCTATGCTTTCACACTTGTACAAATTTATAAGGAATGACACCCTAGATGTGGACATTAGAGTGTGTGTTTGAGTCTTGAGATTTAAATGTAAGTGACTTACATTTGTGTTGCTCTATGACTTATGCTTCTTCCTCTCCATTCTAAGATGGCTGATCACTTCGACCCTGCTGGAGGCGACGACTGGCATATTATTGAGGAAGAGTACCATCCTGGACAGGCTGATTCTGAGGACGAGTATCACCCTGGGCAAGCAGATTCTGATGAGGAGGAGTGGCCTGAATCTCGAGAGATTACCCCACCTCCAGACTCGTCTGACGATTCTTCTTCCGATGAAGAAGAAGGACCAGCTCTGAGTAGCACTGTGGCTTCTCTTCAGAGGCAGGTGGAAACCCTGAAAGATAGAGTTGGAGTATTGGAAGCTCAACTGGCAAAGCGAAAGGACGACTTCTCTGTTCTCAGTCACCGGGTTTGGGAACTTGAGAAGAGAAAGAACTTGGCAGATGTGCTGAAGGATGAAGTTGATGAACTACGGGATGAACTTCGAGCAGCGAAGAGGACCCGTAGGGATTAGATTGTCTTAGTTTCTACTATATTCTATTCTGATGTTAAGAAATGTTTTTAAATTCGAATGTATAAACTTTGGAATTCAATGAAATGCAAGTTGACTTAAAATTCTTGTCTTATACTTCGAATTTAATGGATCTTTTGCATCAGAATATGTCGAGAAGAGGGGCTAGGAATGGTGAAGGGTTGGATCTGGAGACCGAGATTGCAAGGGTCTACCAGACGCTGAATGCAGTGGCCATGAACCAAGGATGGGGGCCGGTGAATCCAGTGCCCGAGGCGATTAAGCTGGTGGAATCGTTCAAGAGAATGAAACTACCTGTATTCGAGGAAAAGTCAGACCCAGATGCGGCTGACAACTGGATTCGGCAAGTGGAGATAATTTTTGAGGTGTTGGAGACACCGGTGGGCAGCAAGGTCAAGTTGGCGACTTTGCAATTCGAGAAGGATGCGGCTGTTTGGTGGCAGTCGATGAAGAGGACCAAGGGAGGTATGTTGCTTGGCTGGGAGGAATTTCTGGAAGAATTCCGCAGTCACTATTTCCCCTCCGATGATCAGGAGAAGAAGGCCATGGAGTTTCTGTCACTTCAGCAAGGCAGCATGTCAGTTAGGGAGTATGAGACTAAGTTTACTCAGCTCTCTAGGTATGCTCCAGAACTGGTGATGGATGAGGCGAAGAAGGCTCGCAAGTTCGAGCATGGTTTGAGGCCGAGCTTGAGATCCCGGATGATACCTCTTGGTATCAGGCGATTTGACAAGCTGGTGAAGAGGACGGCAGCGACGGAGGCGGATATGGAGCAGTTCCATGTTGCTCAGCACAAGAGGAACAACTGGCAGTCCGGGAAGAGGCCTGCACATTCTGGGAGTTTCAAGGGGCAACCATCTGCACAGAGGTTCAAACCGACAGGGGCGAACGCTGTTAGTGTAGCTGGAGGACCTGGGAACAATGTGGGGAGACCTTCTGCAGTCACTTGCTACAACTGTGGTGAGACGGGACACTACAAATCTCAATGTCTCAAGCCACGGGCTGGCAATCACAATGTGCCAATACAGCAGACTGGAAAGAGGCCGTACCAATCGGGGCGAGTATTTGCCTTGACGGAAGCTGATGCTGATGAGGCAGATCAGGTCATCTCTGGTACGAGGGCTGGTGTTTAGAGTTTTGTCATTTCTTTTCCCGTTGTTTAGTGAGACTGTTATGTAATGGTGTGTATTATGTAACAGGCGAACTTTATCTTAATGGAATGAAAGCTGTTGTATTGTTCGATACTGGATCCTCTCATACTTTTGTGTCTCCTAAGTTTGCTAAAGTGTTGGGAGTTGAACCGAAGATTTTTCCAGGTAAGATCTTAGCAGTAGCTACTCCGTCAGGGGAAACTTTGACCACTGATCGGTATTACGCTGATTGCGAGATCGTGATTAGAGATCGAATCTTTGGCATTGAACTGATCGAGCTGACTATCTTGGGAGTCGATGTTATCATTGGCATTGATTGGATGTCGGTGTACAGTGCAAGCATCGAATGCAAGACCAAGACGGTAACAGTGAAGGCTTCGGGTGGACCTGAAGTCACTTTCCAAGGGAAGCGGAAATGTTCTAAGCTGGTGGCAACTATCCGCAAGGAAGAGACTCCTGTGGAAGTGCAAGGGATTCCTGTGGTTCGGGACTATCCGACTGTGTTCTTGGAAGATTTTCCTGGGTTACCCCCGCATCGTGATGTAGAGTTCAGCATCACTGTTCAACCGGGAAGTGCACCCATTTCTAAGGCACCGTATAGGATGGCTCCAGTGGAACAAGATGAGGTGAAATGGCAGATTGAGGAACTGTTGGAGAAAGGCTTTATTCAACCTAGTGCGTCACCTTGGAGAGCACCAGTGCTTTTGGTAAAGAAGAAGGATGGATCGATGAGAATGTGTATCGATTACCGAGAGCTGAATAAGGTCACTGTTCAGAATAAGTATCCGATTCCTTGAATTGATGACTTGTTCGATCGTCTACAAGGAGCAGCTATATTCTCCAAAATAGATCTTCGATCGGGATATCACCAAGTTCGGGTAAAAGCTGAAGATGTGCACAAAACTGCATTTAGAACTCGGCATGGGCATTACGAATTCTTAGTTATGCCATTCAGAGTGACGAATGCACCCGCAATCTTCATGGATTTGATGAACAGAGTTCTGAGGCCGTTCATTGATTCTTTCGTCGTGGTATTTATCGACGATATTCTCGTGTACTCCAAGTCAGAGGCAGAGCAAACCGAGCATCTGGCAGCAGTTTTGCAGAAGTTGGAAGAGCAGAAGTTGTATGCCAAGTTATCCAAGTGTGATTTCTGGAAATCTGAAGTGGCATTCCTAGGTCACATCCTTTCTAAGGAGGGAGTGGCAACTGACCCTCAGAAGATAGAGGCAGTGAGAGATTGGGCTAGGCCTACTACAGTGAAGGAAGTCAGAAGCTTTCTTGGGATGACTGGATACTACAGGAGATTCATTCAAGGTTATGCTCAGATAGCTGTACCGCTTACTGGACTGACCAAGAAGAATGTGAGCTTCAAGTGGACTGAGCAATGTGAGGCGAGCTTTCAGGAGTTGAAAGAGAAGCTGACTACTGCACCTATTTTGGCTTTGCCTAGAGCAGGTGTTGAGTATGATGTTTATAGCGATGCTTCACATCGTGGGATTGGTTGTGTCTTAATGCAAGAAGGAAGAGTAATCGCTTATAGGTCTAGGCAACTACGACCACATGAGAAGAATACCCGACTCACGATCTGGAGTTGGCTGCGATTATCTTTGCCCTGAAGCAATGGAGGCACTACGTGTACGGTGAGAAGTTGAATATGTACACGGATCACAAGAGCTTGAAGTATATATATCAGCAGAGGGATCTGAATCTGAGACAGCGGAGATGGTTGGAAGTGCTCGAGGATATGCGACCTGAGATCAAGTATCATCCTGGAAAGGCTAATGTTGTTGCTGATGCACTTAGTCGCAAGAGCAGTTTGGCCAGTTTGATTACAACTCAGAGGCATCTGATTGAGGAGTTGGATCGAGCAGGTATTGAGGTTGTCTTGCAAGGATTAGGAGCATCTTTGGCTCAGTTGAGGCTTCAGCCTACTCTGAATACAAGGATCATTGCAAGTCAAGAGGTTGATGCTGATATCTTGGAGATGAAGGAGCAGGTTAGTACTGGCAAGTTGTCCGGATTTCAAATCAGGGATGGAGTGCTGTGGTTCGGAGATAGACTGTGCGTTCCAAATTAGGCGGACCTGAAAGAGAGTATTCTTCAGGAGGCGCATGCTACTCGTTTGTCAGTACATCCTGGGAGTACTAAGATGTACAAGGACATTAAACAGCATTTCTGGTGGTCAGGTTTGAAGCGGGATGTGGCTGAATTTGTTGCGAAGTGTGAGGTTTGTCAGCAAGTCAAAGCCGAAAATCAGAGACCCGGAGGTCTATTACAGCCATTACCTATTCCGGAATGGAAGTGAGATAACATTAGTATGGATTTCATCACGAGATTGCCTAAGAGTCCTAAGGGCAATGATGCGATTTGGGTCATAGTCGATCGACTAACTAAGTCCGCTCACTTTTTGGTGATGAAACTCACTGCTTCGATGGACAAGTTGGCTGAGATGTATGTTGGTGAGATTGTCCGGCTTCATGGCGTTCCATCAACTATTGTGTCTGATCGAGATGCGCGGTTTACTTCGTATTTATGGAGGAGTCTTCAGACAGCTTTGGGTACCAAGACAGATTTCAGCACTGCTTTTCATCCGCAAACCGATGGGCAAACCGAGAGAGTCAATCGTATTCTTGAGGATATGCTTCGGTGTTGTATACTATACTTTGGAGGCAGTTGGGAAAGGCATTTACCTTTGGTAGAGTTTGCCTACAATAACAGTTTTCAGGCTAGCATCGGGATGGCGCCGTACGAAGCTTTGTATGGTAGGAAGTACAGGACTCCAGTTTGTTGGTATGAAGTTGGGGAGCGTCAGTTGTTTGGTCCTGAGCTTGTACAGCAAACTTCTGAGAAGATTGTTCTGATCAGGAAGAGGTTGGTGGAAGCTCAGAGCAGGCAGAAAAGCTATGCAGACAACCGGAGAAGGGACCTTGAGTTTGAGGTTGGTGACTTCGTCTTTCTGAAGGTATCGCCCAGTAAAGGTGTGGTTCGTTTTGGCAAAGGCGGTAAGTTAGCCCCGAGGTTTATAGGCCCGTATAAGATATTGAAAAGGATCGGGAAAACTGCTTACCGGCTTGAATTACCGGAAGAGTTATCTCAGGTGCACAATGTTTCCATGTGTCTATGCTGAGAGGTTATATTCCAGACCCGAGTCATCATTTGCCTGAAGTGCCGGAAGGTTTGCAGTTGGATCTGAATTACATTGAGTCTCCTGTCGAGATTGTTGATAGTCGAGAGAAAGTCTTGAGAAATAAGACGATACCGATGGTCAAGGTAGTCTGGAGAAACCACTTGGTTGAAGAGGCTACTTGGGAATCTGAGGAGAGGATGTTGAAGGACTATCCAGAGCTTTTTGCTTGATTATATCTTTGTATCTTTTGTTTTGTTGTTGTGTTGTATTTTCTGTTTTTCTCGCTCTTGATTGTAGTTCCGCGGACGGAACTATTCTAAGGAGGGAGTGATGTAATACCCTGATTTTTCAAATATATGAAAGATTATTTATTTTTACATATGGTATGCATGTGTAGCATGTTGACTATTATTTCTCAATATGATGAATAAAGAGTATTGTTTTCTATAAAGCATTTTCCTAAAGCCCAATGTTAGTTTGCTTATTTTCTTTTAAAATATCTATTTTGGCCCAAATTAATTTAAGCCCATAGTTTAATCCTTTTATTTTTGCAACTTGTTTTATGTAACACCCTCTTTTTATAAGACTTGTTATGAGTGTACAAGTTTTATTAGTGTGGCTTGTTCTTGCACGTGCACTCCATGTACACGTGCATTGAGCACTCTTGGTGGCCGGTTGGAGTTAGAAGTGGGGATCAAGTCATGGGTAGTTTTGTAGAGGTGTGGGTAGTTATTTCAACTCCCTAGTGCATCCTAACCCTTGATCCATTAACCACCTACCAAATCCTAGCCCTCCATTCCACTTATTTTCTAGTATAAATACCCCCTCTCTTTCCCTATCTCTTTTACACTAAAATCATTATTGTAAGAGAAATATTGTGAGAGAGTTGTGTGTGCTTTTTCTGTGGAGACCGAGTAGCACTTCTGGAGTTCGGTGTGAAGCAAGGAGCAAGAAGGCGTCCACTACATTAAGGAGCTTTGCTGGATTTCGATTACCTCGTCAAATAAGGTGGGTGTTTCTCAGGACTTCTAATGTAGGAATTATACCATGATTATTATGATTATTATCATGTTGTGAAAAGTAAATTCAACGTATTAGAAATTGCCTGAGCCTGTTGATGATCATGAAGGACAAATAGTGTAATAACGACTTGTAAATAAGAACAAAAGGGTCGGTACAGTCGACTGTCACATGAACAAGTCGACTGGTACGAGACAATTATTTTCATGATGTGGTAATAAACATGTATGCAAAACAGACGATTGCTAAGTTCATATTCCCCCGTGTTACATATGATGGAGGGAAGGTGAACGGATGAAAAGAGCTAGCGATGATTAATAAAACTAAGAACGGCCTGTGCAGTCGACTGATGATGTGAACAGCCGACTGGTGCATTGATTTAATTATGATTATTCTGAAATTCCTTGAAATGAGATATTCCATTATGTTGACCTAGTATAATGAATTGAGATTAACATTTCATCCTTGCATGAAAGTTATGAATAAGTGTAATGTGTGACTAGTACTTCCCTCGAAGAAGGATAATATTAGTGACTTGAAAGTTCCATGTTGCGATGTTACTGAACAGTTTTGTGTTTTGAAACATGAATATATGAATATTGTGATTTAACACCATGCTGCAAGTGTATGTAAGAACTGTAAGAAAGATAATCCCTTAATTTGAAATATGAATCTGTCCAGTCGACTGAATGCGCGTAGCAAGTCGACTGAGCTGAACCTGATAATGTACTGTTAAAATTCCAGGACAGACGACTGATGGATGAACTGTCGACTGTCACGTGGATAACATTTTGAACATAAAAAGTGCGGGACAGCCGACTGGCCGTGTGCAGCAGTCGACTCTCCCGAGTGTTTATGATGAACTTGTATTGACTGTACGAGTCGACTGTACAGAGTGGATTTTGATATGTAAGAGATTTCATTTTTGATTACTGTTGAAAGTTGTGAACTCTATGATTGATGTCAATGAACTCTTATGGCTGTATGAATGTATATGAAAGGAATCATAGATATGAGTTGAGAATTTAATGAACATGAAAAGGCTAAGATCATGATAAGAAAGTCTGTGAGACTCTAAATTGAATTATGAGCTGAAGGTGCTCAATTGGAAATTGTGAATTGGAAATTGAAACAAAAGAGTAGCTAAGTCTCCCCCGACAATGAAAATGAAATGAGAATTGAAAGACCAGGGTTGGTCATGTATTGAAATGAATGAATAAGTCCAGTCTAGGGAGAGGCTAACTCTAGAGCTTTGATTTTTATTCATGATTCTATTAAAATAAGGACTAGTGCATAGTGGAGATGTGATGAAATTAAGAGACAAACATTGAGTATGAGGGCTATTGGGTAGCCGCGAGAGCATATCCCAGGAATTCCCATGATGAGTCTGGGTGAGGATACTACTCCAGAGTACCGTTCCAGTGGCGACGCTCGTGGGATGTTTGAAGACTACGGGTGGTGTCATGTCTATGGTGAGAGCTGAATTACCACAGGATGTCTGCATGATGAGTCATGTCAGCGATGGGATTCCCTCCAGAGTGCCTAGACATGAGTTCATAGGTCGAAAAATATCTGAGATACTTACCGTAATTACAGTAGTAGATTAAGTCATGGCGAGGGATTGAACCCTACAAAAATGAAGAACGATTAAGAGGCTTGCCCTCGGACCTATGTAGTATGGGATGCATAGAATCCGAACAAGTGCGCATTAGTGTCATCTAATTAAACAATTGCATTAAGGACTAAGTGCACAATCACAACACGATATCTTTAAGATTTCCCTATTTTGATTCACATTTTTGCTATGAACAAGTTTGTGATCTGTTAAGAAATGAGATTCGTTATACTGTTTCTGGCATAGAGAGGATGACCATGTATAATTATCGTCGATTGAATAAACTGACGTACCCACAGTTTGTATGCAGGAAATTGCATGTTAAAGAGGAATGGATGCATAAAGATTTTACCATGTTGTTGTATATTTACTTAAATGTTGTACATTTTTACTTCCGCTGTGCAAATGTAAATGTAATATGATGTAAACTCTGATGTAAAAAGAAAAGTTTAAATTCCTTGTAAAGTTGTACTGAAGAAAGTGAAAAGATCCTGTAGAACATCTCGAATTCAGTGTATTTGGGATTCGGGGCGTTACAGACTGATACATACTTTATGATATATTTTTCTGTATGCATGATGTGTTTTTAATAGGGGGAGTATATCATTACTATGCTTGTATATTTTCTGTTATTATCAGCTATTGTGTTGTCATCATCAAAAAGGGGGAGAATGTTGATTCTTGATTTTGATGATCACAACACACTGCACATATATCAATGCTAAACTTACAGGTGCTATACACAAAGGACTTACTACTTTACAGCTAAACAAATGATCAAGCATAAAAGCTTCAGATAAAAGACAATAGCCAAAGCTTCACTCAAGACAAGACTCAAGACTCAAATCAAGACTCAAGACTCAAATCAAGATTCAAGACTCAAGACTCAAGCTCAAATGTGTTTATATTTTGTCATGTCTTGTAAACAATGTAATTTTTACTTTTTGTTGAGTCTTAGCATGATTGTAAAGCCTTGTCACACACACATACACTCACTATTTTATAATGTGTGTTTTTCAAAAACATCAAAAAGAGTCAAAATAGTTTGAAGTAATTTAACTGTTGAGTACCAGTCGACTGATACCTCTGGCAGTCGAATGGCAGTACAAAACTGTTTAAATTTATTCAAACTCTGACCAGTCGACTCATTATGGCAACCCGGTCGACTGTTCGAGTGCTTTTGACCGTTTTCTGTTTTTAAAATCGAATTTTCAAAATCAAAAGCTTTAAGATCCGTTGGTTGACAGTTGGAATAACTGTCTCCCAATGTCCAGGAGATCTAACTCTATAAATAGAGTTCAGATCTCACTGAGAAGATCTTACAACAACATACTTTTATATCCGAGCATTCTTTGAGAAATTTTAAGTAAAAAAATGAGAAAAAGCTTTCAAGTTTAAATCCTCTGGTTCTCTACACTCAGTCCAGTATAACAACGATTTCGTTCTGGACTGGGTATAGAAGTCGACCTTGTTTTAGCCACGTGCAACAACACAATAACCAACAAGGCTATAGGTTGACTGTAAAGTTTTTCTTGTTTCTTTTTGCTCTCGGTTGGAGAGTTAGACTCTAGGGTGTAGAGTCGGTTTGTTTCACTCTCGGTAGTAGAGTGGGTCTGCTTTCTCTGGTTGAGAGAAAGGTCTACGGGTTAGACAAGGTTGTTGTCTTAACGCCGTAGGGTATTCTTGTAAACTTGTTTTTCAAGAATAGTGGAAATCTCAAGTGGGTTGCTTGGGGACTGGATGTAGGTCGGAAGGACCGAACCAGGATATATCTTGTGTACTCTGTGATTGGTTGTCTTGATCTTGCATTTACTCTTTGTTTACTTAAGATTTGTAAAACTTGTCTGGACATTCGACTCCTTGCACTATCAGTCGACTGGTCAGTCTTGTAGAAGTTGTAAATTCACTGTGCCTTCAGTCGCCTGTCTCATCTTTAAGTCGACTGCACAGAGTTGTTATATTTTCTTTTATTTGATCATATCAGTCGACTGGTTCACAACTAAGTCCACTGCACCAAAGAAAATTTTATTTATTCCGCAGTTTTTTAATTAACACTATTCACCCCCCCTCTAGTGTTTGTTGCTTCGCCTACAGGATCCAACACTATGGGTCCAGTCCTCTCCCTCGAAACTCTTGAAATCCCCCAAGATGTTGTCCGGCCAACGTCCGAGCCGGTGGATGAGTTGGAGGAAGTGCTCTTCTCTGAGCAGGATCAGAGCCGCAAGTTCTTTATCAGCAAGACCCTCCCATCTGCCCTAAGCTCAGACATAGTTCAATGTATCAGAAAGAACCACGACCTCTTTGCCTGTTCGGCCGCTGACATGCCTGGAATTTCCGAAGAGCTTCTAGTCCACCACCTCAGCGTCACTCCGGGGTTCAAACCGGTCCAACAGAAGGGGCGCAAGTTTGCTCCTGAGCGCCAGCAAGCTATAAAAGAGGAGGTGGACAAGCTCTTGAAGGCTCGGTTCATACAAGAGGTCAATTATCCCGAATGGCTCTCGAATGTAGTGATGGTGAAGAAGTCCAACGGGACCTGGAGGATTTGTATCGACTTTACCGACCTCAACAAGGCAGGCCCTAAAGATCCATTCCCTCTTCCAAGCATCGGTACTTTGATTGACGCCACTTCGAGCCATGAACTCCTCAGCTTCATGGATGCCTTCTCAGGCTACAATCAGATTTGTATGTTTCCCCCGGATATCCCAAAGATCTCCTTTGTAACCGATCAGGGCCTCTACTGCTACAGGGTAATGCCCTTCGGTTTGAAGAATGCAGGTGCCACTTATCAATGCCTCGTCAACAAGGTTTTTCAAGCACAGATCGGCCGAAATATGGAGGTATATGTTGACGATATGTTTGTGAAGAGCATCCACGGGGCCGATCATGTGGCCGATCTGCAAGAGGCGTTCGACGTACTCAGGAAGCACAATATGAGGCTCAATCCGAACAAATGTGCGTTCGGAGTCTCGTCGGGGAAATTCCTAGGCTTCATGGTCAGCCAAAGAGGAATCGAAGCCAACCCCGAGAAGATCAAAGCCATATTAAACATAGCTCCCCCGAAGAATGTTAAAGAGGTTCAGAAGCTAATGGTTCGCCTGGCAGCCATAGGGCGCTTCCTTTCCAAGTCAGGGGAGAAGTGTCTTCCCTTCTTCAAAGCTCTCGGGGGGCTAAAGGCTTCGAGTGGGGTCAGCAACCACAAGACTCATTCGACCAGCTGAAGGCTTACCTAGTCAATCCTCCTCTCCTCAGCAAACCTGTTCCCAGGGTAGCTCTCTACCTCCACCTAGCCGCCTCCGAGCAGACCCTCAGTGCCGTCCTCGTAAGGGAAGAAGATAAGACTCAAAAGCCCATCTATTACGTGAGCAAGGTACTTCGGGATGCCGAGCTCCGCTACCCGAGGATAGAGAAGATGGCATACGCCTTAGTCATGGCCGCAAGAAAGCTTCGCCCATATTTTCAGTCCCATTCGGTGGTCGTTCTTACCGACCAACCGCTGAAGCAAGTCCTCCACAAATCGGAGACCTCCGGTCGCCTCATGAAGTGGTCTATCGAGCTGAGCCAACACGACATATCGTACCAGCCTTGGACCGCAATCAAGGCTCAGGCCTTAGCTGAATTCATCGTCGAGAGTACCATCCCTGAGGTAAGCCAAGCAATGAAGGGACTGCCTGTCAGGTCAGTTTACGTAGATGGATCCTCTTGTAACGAGGGAAGCGAAGCCGGGGTCATTCTGCCCGGCCCAGATGATTTCGCCCTCCAATACTCCCTCCGCATCAACTTCAAGACCTCTAACAATGAAGCAGAATATGAAGCACTCATAGCCGGACTCGGATGGCTCGCAAGGCAGGGGCGCAGCATCTCCGGATCTTTAGCGACTCTCAGCTGGTCGTAAATCAGGTCCTAGGCGAGTACGAGGCACAAGATGACCGAATGGCTAAGTACCTAGCCAAGGTCAGGAATCTCATGGCCCTATTTGAAGAAGCTCTCATCCAGCGAATCCCCCGAGAAGAGAATTCCCAAGACGATGCCCTCTCCAAGCTAGCCTCCTCCTCCCTCCAAGGTCTCGAGCAGACCGTCTTGATCGAGGTGCTCCTGAAGCCAAGTATAGAAGATGAAACTTCCGACTTGACGGAGTCGCTACCTGTCCTGCTTCAAGATAATTGGATGAAACCCCTAGTAGAATTCCTAAGGGATGGGCTCCTCCCCAAAGATCCTAAAGAAGCTCGCCGAGTGAGAACCGGAGCAGAGCGGTACACGCTTATCGAGGGCATCCTATACAAGCGCTCCTTCACACAAGTAGACGGCAGACCTTATTTGAGATGCCTCTTCCCGGAACAAGCCGATTACGCCCTGCAAGAGCTCCACGAAGCCATCGGTGGGGCACATGCAGGGTCCAAATCCCTAGCCCGGAAGGTGTTGAATTATGGATATTTCTGTCCCACTCTCCTACAAGACACCGAACTGCACGTTCGGCGATGCAGCTCTTGTCAGAAGTACTCCGACGTCTGTCGCCTCCCACAAGCTCGACTCACCTCCCTATCAAGTCCTATCCCTTTCGCAATGTGGGGGATGGATTTACTAGGGCCATTCCCACCAGCTCCCGGCCAGCTCAAATTCTTAGTCGTGGTAATCGACTACTTCTCGAAGTGGATAGATGCCGAGCCCTTGGCCACAATCACCAAGAATAAAGTACTTCAGTTCTTCTGGAAGAACGTTATCTTCCGATTCGGTGTCCCTCGAGTCCTCATAACAGACAACAGAACCCAATTTACTGGGGCTGCCTTTGAAGACCTCGCCATCCAACAACGTTTCTCCTCCGTCTCCCATCCACAGTCGAATGGTCAAGTGGAGAATGCTAACCGACAGATCCTCTCCAGTATTAAGAAGAGGCTGAATAAGTGCTCTAAAGGCTTATGGGTCGATCAACTCCCTAACGTGCTGTGGAACTACCACACCACAAAACGGACCCCCACAGGAGAGTCACCATTCAACCTCACGTATGGGTCCGAGGCTGTGATCCCATTGGAAGTCGGCATACCTTCTCCTCGCCTTGTTGCCTACGAAGAAGAACAGAATGCCAGAGAACTTCAGGCAAACTTAGACTTGATCGACGAGCTACGAGAAAGAGCGTCAATCCGCCAACAGAGCTATCGGAGGAGGATCGAGTTGGCATACAATAAGAGATTCCGTCCCACCAACCTTAAAGAAGGGGACTTGGTCCTCAGAAAGTTAGCAATCTCTTTTCCTAGTCAGAAGAGTAAACTAGCTCCAAATTGGGAGGGACCCTACAAGATCACCAAAGTGGTTCGGCCTGGGACATATCATCTAGAAGACCTCGAAGGCAGAGAGATCCCCAGGACTTGGAATGCCGACCATCTTTTGAAATACCAAGAGAGCGCTTTAATGACTCTCTAAGTATTCTGGGACGTCGAACCGTTCTTCTCCTTTTACATGTATTTTTTTCCTTTATTTCTCCTATGTAATAACGGCTCGCAACTTAGAAGCAGCCAACTATTAGTTGTCAATAAAGAACGCTTTTTCATATTTTACTTGTAAACTTGCTTGTATCTCTCTGCTTTTACTCTTCACCCTAACGACGAGATTCGGAGTCCAATACTTGGCTCGACTCTGCTTTGCAAGCTCGCTCATAAGCGGGCTAGAAGTGGTTCACCATTCGGAATTGCTCCCACAACCGTTGAACAAACTCTAACGATGAGATTCGGAGTCCAACACTTGGCTCGACTCTGCTTCGCAAGCTCGCTCTTAAGCGAGCTAGAAGTGGTTCGCCATTCGGAATTGCTCCCACAACCGTTGAACAAACTCTAACGACGAGATTCGGAGTCCAACACTTGGCTCGACTCTGCTTCGCAAGCTCGCTCTTAAGCGAGCTAGAAGTGGTTCGCCATTCGGAATTGCTCCCACAACCGTTGAACAAACTCTAACGACGAGATTCGGAGTCCAACACTTGGCTCGACTCTGCTTCGTAAGTTCGCTCTTAAGCGAGCTAGAAGTGGTTCGCCATTCGGAATTGCTCCCACAACCGTTGAAACAAACTCTAACAACGAGTTCGGAATCCAACACTTGGCTCGACTTTGCTTCCTTAAGCTCTCCGAGTTACCGAGCCGAGTGGACGAGGTACCGACCTCCATATATGGAGAAAAATACCGCCGAACCAGTTTCACCGTCGGATTATCTCAAAATTCGTACTAGAACATGATGCACGGCTCAGATCGTGCCACATCTCCACAAAACGACAAGATAACGTTTTCTCGGAATCTGAGCCTCTTGTCTCGTGATTCGCACCATGGTCATGATCCACCGCCAGATTAAGCCACGTAGCTCGGGCATAAATTCGAGCTACCTAACTATCGAAAAGCGAAGAGACATCGGCACACCCCGAGCAAGAGCTAAAATTCTACAGCTAGAACGAATAAAAGGAGCTAACTTTTGGTTCTTATGGTTCGTTTCAAAAGTAAAGTAATTACGACACAACAGCGAGCAGACGAACTCCAATTTTATTAAAACAACTTAATAATTTTACAAGGCAAGGTTACTACAAAAAGGCGCTACAAAAACTCGAAAGCCCAGTATGACTTTTTCAATGCCTCTTCGGAACGGGGACATTCCGATTCAGAGACACTCGGGGTCGGCGTCGCTTAACCTCCGAGCTCGTCTCTAGGCCGACGAACCGAGATGCCTTTTCACCACTAACTCTAATGGTGGCTCCGACTGAGGCTCCGCTCGAGGAAACTGCTATGCCACTTTGAGCATCGACCGCAGTCCGACCAGTGACGGGAGGACGAGTCGCGAGCTCGTAGAAAGAGATCTCTTGCTCGCACTCCTTGCGGGTACATGAGGTGCTGCGGACGTTAATCCTCACGAGCTGAGGCTTAAGACGAGCGACCTCCTCTTCGAGCTCGACGATCCTATCTTTCAAAGTGTCGTCCTTCACCGATATCTTGAAACTTAGTTTTAATTGTAAGAAATGCCTTGGATGATGTAGGTATGTCTGTTGGGTTTGGTGGTAATACCCACAAGGAGAAGATTAAGGAGGTAGTTGGTAAACTCTTTGATATATGAGATAATGTTTCCCTGAGATTGAGTATTGAATACCGGGAGTTGAATAAGGTGACCATTAAGAATAGGGTGACAGATGTTTAAAGTAGAACAAGAATATTGACATTTATTACGTCCCAGGAGTGGACAGTACTAGAATTATTTAGTCAATTTGGATTTTTCCTCGACCACAGAGTGACATGACCTTGTAGGTGGGCAGTTTATCAGTACAGTCGTCTATTCTACAGCTGATCAGTTGAGCTTGGATTTGAAATTTTTGCTTATTACTGAGGATGTGTGATCTATTTTTTGATGAGATTAATGAATGCCCTACCGATTGGTCAGTAGGCAGTGAAGGAAGTTATTATCGTCGTAGATTTGGTATTTTTGATGTGGATGGCTTATGATAGGGTGAGATGGAGATTGTTTATTTTATTAAGTATATTGGTTTTCCTGGTGGCACAAAGAGATATCGAGAGTTTAGGAGGAATTTTAAGTGACATGGGACGAAGAAGGATGTCAGTTATTTGACAAGAATGGATAAGTCTCTTTTGAGGTGTGTAGTCGACAAAAGAATTATGCAGAATTGCGGCGATCAAGACTTCAAATTGCTAAGTTGCTGAAAGTTCAGTGGTGTGTTATATTAATTGATATAATTGGGAGTTTGGTAGATGGTGAGGAGAAAGTATCCGAAATTGCTTGAACAGTTTGTTTTCTATCACGGTAGCTCGAGGACGAGCTTCTTTTGAGGTGTGTAGAATGTAACACCTCGAATTTTAAAATACCGAAAATAATTGTTTTTATATTGTTATAGTGGTGCGAATTATTTTTGAGTATATCTTATTGTATTTTATTTTTAATATTGATATTAGTATGAATATTTTGTCGGATTGGTGTAGATGGTATATTGGAGTTATGAGTCGAGCTTTGTGTGAAGAAATATTGTTTACTCTATTTTATAATTTTAGAAAAATTATTATGAGACTATTTTATGCATTTTAGATTGTTAGTACTTTAAAGTGCGAGAGCTGGGGCTTTATTTGAAATATATTGGAGATTGGGGGTATATGTGTAAGAATACCCTATCAATTATTATATTAATTATTATTTTCTAAAAACACCCCCCCCCCTTTCCTTTTCTTCTTCTTCCCTTCTTTTCCTTTTCCCGATCGTGAGCTCCCCAGCCGAACCCATTCGGCCGAATGGTTCCCCGGCCAAATCCTCCCCTTTTCTTCGTCATCTTCAAATTAATTTGGAGGGTATGCTAATTGAAGGGTGCTCTAGCTCGTGGCGGAGTCCGTTTTTCGAAAGGATTTCAAAAAGGTAAACCCTAGATTTTATTTTTGTATAAAATTTAGTGTGGTTAATTTATTTTGAGTAGACTAGTTATGGTAGGGAGATTAGGAGGTGTTGGGCATTGTAAAGGCAAGAGATTAGCAAATTATTAGAGAGGTTGTAAGTTGCAAATAGATTAGGGTTTTGGGTTTGTAAAAGAAAATTATAAATGTGAGAATTATCTTCTTTATAGTAGTAGAATTTTAGTAGAACCATTAGAATAATTGGGGGTGATTTTAGTAATTTCATGGGGATAAAATCCCGTAGTAATTTGAATATTACGTGCAATGCACGTGTGCATCCCAGACGTTCGATAAAACGCCTGAGTGATATTAGAAATAGTGTTATTATTTTCTGTGATTGATTTGAATGATTTGAGCTTTAATTGTGTTGAAATCTGATAATAGGATATATTAGCAAATTTGGATGTGGAACGGCGTGCTGGCGCATCGGGTCTTCACGGGATGCTATGTGAGTATAATCTTTTATTTTATATGCATACTGTGCTATGAAAATTTTTAAATATGGATTGGTGTGATGTGTGAAGTAGATTGAATATAGAAAAGTACATAAGTATGATACAGAGTAAATTATGAGGTGCAAGAAATTAGTATATATGTATGAGAGTGTGTTGATGGTTGTAGATAGATATCTCTATGATACAGGGCGTAATGATCGGATATTTGTATGTGGATGTATGTGTATGTGTGACGTGTGATCTCATGACTAATGTGATATGATGAAAAGTATGGTGTGTGTAGATATATATGAAATGTAAAATATGTTATGACAATGTGATGTGATAACCTGATGAAATGATGATATGGAGTAGGTGTGTATGCGGGTGATAAATTGGAAATTTTATGTGATATTGTGATGCGAAATGGGTATGGTGTGTGTGTGACGTGTGGGTGATAAATGATAATTTTATATGATATCGGTGAGATTACTGGCTTGTGTATGCTTATGAATTCAATGGAGTATATACTTTCATGTTATGTTATAACGGCGAAATTATATAATAAAGGAGTTATGTTATGTAGGAGATATATTTATGTATATGGAGTTTTATAATAAAGGAGATATATTTATTTGTGGAGTTATATTATAAAAGAGGAGAGATATATATATGGAGAAATATTATAAAGGAGATATATTATAAATGATTATATGGAGATATTTTATTAAGGAGTTATTATAAAGGAGTTATGTTGTAAATGAGTTGTCTTATAAAGGAGTTATATTTTAAATGAATATAAGGAGTTATTTTATAAAGGAGTCATTATAAAGGAGTCTTATTATGAAGGAGTTATTATATTAAAGGAGTTATTATAAAGGAGTTATATATTGCCCCAAATTATATTTGGGGAACAGGAGTTATATATATATATATATATATATATATATATATATATATATATATATATATATATATATATATATATTAATATTGCCCCAAATTTTATATTTGGGGATCAGGAGTTATATATTGCCCCAAATTATATTTGGGGATCTGGAGTTTCCCTCGCTGGTATAGGGCCAGGAGGAAGACGTAGCCTCGGACGTGTAAGACTCTGTGTGAGCATCGGTCCGCGTGTTATATTTTGTTTTTGACTAGCCTTCTGGTTTTAGTATTGGTTGGACAAGCGCGCAACCGTACTTTCAATCCAGCCCACAAATGATAGAGGCTTAGGACACCTGGATCTGGGTGATGTGGTGGGTTAGCAAGATTGAAATGTACGGGATGGGAGGCACAGAGATCCCTGTGTTGTACGAGGAGGTCAGTTGTGTGGGCACTGAAAAGGAGCAAATATAAAGGTGTATATGTGTATTGAAGGAATATATGTATATGTAAAGATACTGATGATATGATATCTTACGGAGATTATTTATATTATGGGAGATATGAATATACTACGGGGGATATATATATATATATATATATATATATATATATATATATATATATAGATGTGTGTGGGTATATATTGGCATATGGCTATACTTATGATGCGATATTGGCAAATGAATGAACATGAATAGAGGAGAGTGAGAAAGTGAAGTAAGGAGATGAGTAAATATATATGGAGTAGGTATGTGAATGAATATTAGAAACATAGAGAATGAGTTATGCAATTTACGAATACAAGGTAAGGTGAGATATAATATGAGAATGAAAAGTTAAAGTAAGCGGTATTATGAGTTTTGAATGGAGATTTAAGTAAAATACAGTATGATATGAGTGGTTCCACCTTGGAATTGTGTCAAGGAACTACCTGCCCGCTGTTTCTGTGGAAATGGTGGGAACTACCTGCCTTGGCATAATTCGCAGGGTGAGTGGGCATTATAGTGCTAGTGATTAGTGGAAATGAAGAATTAAATAAGTGAAGATGAATAGTGATTGAAGTAAATTAATAACCAAGCTATCGGCTTTGGGGTGTGATATATTATTGCCCAAACTATGTTTGGGATATGGAGTATAAATTGATGAGAATGAAAGTGAGATCAATGATAAATTGAGTTATGAGTGAAGATGAAAGTAAGTTGGTCATAAATTAACTTGAATAATAGCTAAATGATATAACGGGATGAGAATGAGTGATAAAATATATTTTGATGTGATAAGAATGAGTATTTAATAAGTGATATGTCCATGATGTGATGAAATGTGAGTAAATTGCAATGGGTAATGAAGTGTTATATTTGGTTATAAGATAGGAATTAATATGGTATTATGTGGATATATGCATACGTGATGATATGGGTTATAAGAAATAAATGAACGCGGTGTTACGAAATATGAAATTGAGAAAGAAAGGGGTTATGAATGAAAGCGAGTATTTATGGAAGTAAAGAAACGATGAGGTGGTAGGAATCATGAAATGATAAGTAATTGTGTTGGGGATTTCAAAATGAGAAGTAATTGAATGTGAATTGATGTGTTGCTTGTGGTTGGGTATAAAGTTAATGAGTTGTGTACATGTGTGTATATGTATATATGCAGTCATATAATATGATACATTTAGCGAAGGGTGTGAAGTCAAGGATATATATATGGGGACGGATGCAGATTTGTCAGGTATTTGATAAAGGCGTATTCTTGATGCTTTAATGTTTAGATTCAGGTTGAATCTTTTACCTTTAAAATTGTAAGTTGAATTTGTTTTATTTATATAGTTTGATTTATTTATTAGATTAGTGAATTGTACTCACACCAGAAATGGCTAACCCCTTAGTGTTTGGGGGTCCCCTACTGTTACAGGTTCTCATCAGTGCAGAGGTGAGGCGTAGTTGTGTAAGGTGGAGTTTTATTTTAAAATTTTTTGTATAAATTAGTGAAGTGAATAGTAGAATCTATGGTTTAAATTGTATTTTTGATGTATAAGCATGTAAAAGATGATGATGAGTATAGTGCTGGGTGACGTGGTATGTTTGTGACCCGTACCCACCTTGTTGTGGAGTACTGGGCTTTGTGGTAGGTTTTACAGAGGTTTTTCTAAAATTTTACCTCGTTTTTCAAAGAAATTTATAGTTTTTAATTGATATTTGATAATCCGTTATGAGTTTGGCCCCTAGAGCATTATATTATATTACATGTATGTTTCTGCTCATTTTGGCCTGGGGAGCCCGTGAATTGATTGGGTGTATTGTGAGCTACGGAATTTTGAGCAGAATTCCGTAAGCATTTTGTGTTTCGGGGCAAAATTTACAGGGGAGACTCTGCCAAAATTTTCCCTGAAATATAACTTTCTTAGTTTATGATTAAAGTGATATAGAAATTGATAGAATTGAATTTGGAGACTTAGTTTTCAAAAAAAAAAAATTTGGGGTGTTACAGTTGATTAATAGGGGTAAATATACTCAGAAACATATTTAAAAATAATTTACAATAAGATATACTCAAAAATAATTCGCACCACTATAACAATATAAAAACAATTATTTTCGGTATTTTAAAATTCGAGGTGTTACACCGGGTACTCAGCACTATCAGATATGATGTGACGCAAATTGGTCACCTCGATGCTCTTGTCGACTGTAACCCTCTGCAACTGCTCAACCTTCGTTGCGAGCTCGTCTCGCTTGGCCAGCGCCGAGGTCAACTCTTCTTCCTTAGCCGAGAGTTCTTCCTCGGCTATCCGCAAGTGATGCACTTTGGCCAGTAACTCGCTGTTCTTCTTCTCCACATTGAACAGCACTCTCCGGATCAGCTCGATCTCGCCCTCGAGACGAGCTTTACGAGACCGCTTGAACAGTTCCGCACGACACCGAGCTGCTGCGGTGTCTGAATCAAGTTCGACGATCTGAAAGACGAGGGCATCACATTGAAAGACTATATCCGAGCCAGACACTTAGACAAATTCAAAACAAAATTTTTGAGAAGAAGCCTTTTCATTCACATCAAAAGAGCGGTGGCCAGTCCGCTATAAGGCTTACACAAAAAGAAAAATTACAAAAACAAAAGAATCAGGGATCCACCTAGGGCGGCAGCTCAGTTTCCGGCACCTCGCCAGATGGCTCTTCGCCCCTCGTCGCCTCGGTTTGGGGATCGACCGACGTGGTCTTGGGGTCGGCTGGCACCTCCCCATCCCGAGGTTCATTCTCCTCTTCCCAATCGTCATCTTCTTCAACCTCTTCGCCTTCATCCTCGCCGCCAGGCCACAACCGGTACCCAACTCTCTGAAAGCTGGGGACCCGAGCCTGGACATGGTTGAGCGCCCTGGCATAGGACTTCTCCATATTCCCAGCCATGTGCTTCTTCGCCTCAGCTTCGACTTCCGCCCTTATCACTGCCGCTGCGGCGTCCTTCTCTACCTTCGCCGCCTCCAAGGTCTTCACCGATTCTGCCAACTCCTCGGCAGCCTTAGCAACTTTGGCGACCTCCGTGGCGAGCTGCTCCTTCGTTCGCTCCAAGTCCGCCTCAAGGTCGGCTACTCGAACCGCCAAGCCATCCTAGCGACATTGCTCTGCCTCGAGCTGCCTAACCGCCCTCGCCTTCTCTACCCTGTCCTTGTTACAGGCGGCCTTCAGTTCCCTCTCCTGGTCGGCGAACTCTTGAATAAGATGGCCGAAGTGACAGGTGGCCTGTGATAAGAAGGAGTTAGAGCCGAGCTGTGAACTTAGGCGAAATTCTTAAAAAGGGAAAAATCAAGACTTACCGACATAAGCGACCGAGCGACCTCATAGGTGTCGTCGCCGGTCGTCCCCGCCTTCAGAGCAGCTCGGTCCTTTGGGGTCGCGAGATGCTTCACGGCCTGCATACACATCTGCGAGTCACCGAGGAAGCCGTCATGGTTCTTCACCCGCCAGTCGGGGACGAACAGCTTCTTGTGCTGCTCGGTGAGAATCTCCTCGGCCTGAGTCGTCAAGGGCGGGGCCTCGAGCGACAGTACCACCGAGACGGAGAAGGTCTCACCGGCCACTGCAGACGAAGAAGGAGCCGAAGGGTCGGTGGGAACAGCCACCACCGATGAGGGAGCTTGAGTAGCAGGGGTAGGGTCGACGACCACCAAGGGAGCCTTGGTAGGGCGGCCGGACGAAGGACCCATGCCCATCCTTTTCCTCTTCCTACCGTCGGCAACCTTACCTCGCTCATTCAACATCCCCATGAAATCCATCTTCGGCGCTTCTGTTCCGAACAACCAAACAAACAACAAGTTAGAAAAACGAACAAGAAACTTAAAGAAAAAAAAAATACGACAAGATGTCAAGAGCATACTCGGGTCGATCGGACTAAGGCCCGACCTGTGTAGCACCTCCTCGGTCATTTCTTTCCAGCTCAACATTGGGAGAGCAATGAGCTTCGCCGCCACCTCCTCCTCAGCCGCAGTTAGCACCGGGTTGACCCTTGCAAACTTCGGCACCTCTACCTTCCACCGAGTCGGAAAGTCCAGCGTCGAGCGCCCCTTCAACAGAAAAAACTTCTCCTTCCAACCTTTTATCGAATCCGGGTTCTCTATGAGCCTAACGCCTTTCCGGGGTGACAGGTAGTAGCGGGGCTTGGCCTTATTCATCCGGTGGATTCGATACAGGCTCCGGAGGATCTCCATGTCTGGCTCGACCTTGGCGATGCGGCACTGCAGCAAGAAGGCGAGCACGCGGCGCCAGGTGTTCGGCATAAACTGGGTCGGTGCCAGGCAATACCACTGAAGGACCTTTAACATGAAGGGATGCAGAGGGAAGCGCAAGCCGGCGCTCAAAGAGTCAAAGTCGAACACACACGTATCCGACGACAGTTCGGAGTTCGCCCGCATCCCATGGCCGGGGAGGATCAGCTTGTACTCCGAAGGGATGGCGAACCCCTTTCTAATCTGGAGGAGGTCCTTCTCAGATAATACCGAGGCAATGTCGTCCACCTCGGTAGTCTTTCTCGAGTTGTTCTCCTCGTAAACTGCCGACCTACCAACGATCGCCTTCTTCAGAAGATCATCCTTGTACTGCCTAATTCCGGCATGGCCGGACAGCACACTAGGGTACCGGCCTGACTCAGGGGCTCGCCTCTCAGTCTCCACGATCTCCTTGACTACAGGAGACCGAGCCACTATCTTCTTCCTCTTCTCCTCGGCCACGAACGGTCTTACCACCTCCTTCCTCTTTCTCCGGCTCGCCACTTGCCCCCTCTCCTCGGCACCACTATCGTCCGAGGACGAGGCCTCACTTCCCGAGTTTACCCTTGACATCTCTAAAAAAGTATAAGAAAAATACACTGACCTTGATGTGATGTAGCCTTGAAGTGACATTCACGGTCGGAATTAGATCACCGGAAATTGCCTGGCCCACGCGATAGCTAGTGCAACCACCTTAGAGCACAAATCGCCGCTAGCAGAGCAAACTGAGAGTAAAAGTAAAAACTAGGAAGTAAAAGTGGGAATGAGCCAAGGGGTGAAGGGGGGTGAGAATTTCTAACCTCAAAGCGACGTTTGGGCTTACTTAGGCATTTAAGGGCCCACTAAGAGAAGGCAAAATGCCAAAACGGAGAGTTACGACGCTCCAAGTCAAAAAACTCGTCAAAACGCTTAACTCCATTCCTCGGCAATCAATGCCTCGACCTGCCACCGAACTGCCGTTCTAACCGAGCCGAGGTGCCGAGGTACCGACCTCCACATATGGAGAAAAATTCTGCCGAGTCAGAATCACCGTCGGATCGTTCCAAAATTCGTGTCAAAATTTGATAGACGGCTCAGATAACGCCACGCCCACAAAACGACAAGATAACATTTTCTCGTGATCTGAACCCTGTCTTCGTGATTCACACCGTGATGAACGCTCCAGATCTAGCCACACGTTCCTTCCGAGCTGCTGGCCACCGGAGTGCATAGCCGAGCTACCGAACAGCTTGGCTAAGCAACCGAGCTACTGGGTCGGAGGGTGGCAACGTTTCAACTCAAAAAAACTCATCAAAATGCTTAACTCCATACCTCGGCAATCAACACCTCGACCTGCCACTGAACCGCCGTTCTAACCGAGCCGAGGTGCCGAGGTACCGACCTCCACATATGGAGAAAAATTCTGCCGAGTCAGAATCACCGTCGGATCGTTCCAAAATTCGTGTCAAAATTTGATGGACGGCTCAGATAACGCCACGCCCACAAAACAACAAGATAACGTTTTCTCGTGATCTGAACCTCGTCCTCGTGATTCATACCGTGATGAACGCTCCAGATCTAGCCACGCGTTCCTTCCGAGCTACCGGTCACCGGAGTGCATAGCCGAGCTACCGAACAGCTTGGCTAAGCAATCGAGCTACTGGGTCGGAGGGTGGCGACGTTTCAAGACAAGAACTCGTCAAAACGCTCAACTCTATCACTCGGCCACTAGGGTGCATAGCCGAGCTACCGAACGGCTTGGCTAAGCAACCGAGCTACTGGGTTGAAGAGCGATCCGCCGAACCCATGGTGGGCCTCGCTTAGCTACCGAGCCGAGGTGCCGAGGTACTGACCTCCACATATGCAGAAAAATTCTGCCGAGGCAGAATCACCGTCGGATCGTTCCAAAATTTGTGTCAAAACTTGATGGACGGATCAGATCGTGCCACGCCCACAAAACGACAAGATAACGTTTTCTCGTGATCTGAACCACGTCCTCGTGATCCACACCGTGATGGACGCTCAGGATCGTGCCACGTAGCTCGGTAGATACCAGCGCTCCGAGCCGAGCTGCAAAAGGAGTCGAGCCGAGGTGCTGAGGTACCGACCTCCACATATGGAGAAAAATTCTGCCGAGTCAGAATCACCGTCGGATCGTTCTAAAATTCGTGTCAAAATTTGATGGACGGCTCAGATCGCGCCATGCCCACAAAACGACAAAATAACATTTTCTTGTGATCTGAACCCCGTCCTCGTGATTCGCGCCGTGATGGACGCTCATGATCGTGCCACGTAGCTTGGCAGATCCCAGCGCTCCGAGCCGAGCTGCCAAGGAGTCGAGCTGAGGTACCGAGGCACCGACCTCCACATACGGAGGAAATACCAGCCGACCCATACAAATCGTCCGATCCCCCAGAAAAGCGTGCTCGGCGACGATAAAGGGTCCAGATCGCACCACGTCATAATTCGGTATTATAAATTAATTTTTATTTATTAAAACCGTTTAATTTATTTAAAAATTGCAAAAAAATGATTACAAATTCTAGAAAATTAGTTAAAATTTTTAGGAAATAATTATAAATTCGGTAAAATATTTTGAGCCCCTGAAATAAGTAATTATTGCCTAGAATGGTTGATTAAGACCCCCGAACGACGAATCAACACTTCGCAAAATTAAATAAGTAATCCGAAGAATAAGTAAAAATTAAGGAAAAATGCCAGCAGACCGGAGGAGCTCTAAAACAGCTTAGAAGCATGCAACTAACCCAAAAAACCACCATACTGCCTCATTCAAAGATTCGAAACTCCCCGTTGGACTCCGATACAACCCCGCTAGCCATGAAAACAGTAAAACTACTCTTGAAAGGCTGATCAAGCTCAGTCTTCGGGAGTGGGGGGCTCGTGATATGGCTAAAAATGGGGTTAAATCGGGATCGTCCAAATCGGGCACGGATCTTAAAGCCTAGGGGTAAAATGGTAATTCCACCTACTAACGGTCTGAAATGGGAACTGGGTCTTTATACAAAGCCCAGTAACCCATAAATGGATCTGTCTCAATTGGGTGCGGGTTTCAACCCACAGCAAACCCAGTCCAGCAGGGTAGAATTAGGGTTCCTGATTAATACTAATCAACGGCCCTGATTCACATCTATCCTTTCACTGAGAATTAAGGATTACATTCCTAATCTGATCACAGGGATTACATTCCTTATCTGATCACAGGGGTTACATTCCTAATCTGATCCCTAAGGCGACTATAAATACCTCTCATCCACCACCATAAAGAGGTAATCAATCTTTTGCCAATTTACGCTCTTTCATAATCATTCCTGATTACTGACTTGAGCGTCGGAGGGTGCGTTGCCGGGATCAACCCCGGTGTCTCGCACTTTTTGCAGGTGAACGGCAGGAGTCAACGGTCAAACTCCAGCGGAACAGGTTTCAGGTTTGCTATTCAAGTTTTCCAAGAATCCACAAATACTGTCTGTTTACCCCCACACCAGATTTAGCGGTAACAACGGGAAATGCATAAATGCTCAAAATCCAAAAATACGTAGTGAAACATGTTACAAATATTACCAGTAACGGTACAAAATATACGTGCGTAACACATGAGGGACAAAATTGCCATTTCCAATTTTGCGGGGTGTTACAACTGATGACGATATGAACTCATAGACGGACAGTGCACCACCGTAATGATATGTTTCCAACCATCTCTCCTTCAATGCAGCCGAAGAGAGAGCGCAAACTCCCCATGGAGTTCGTCTGTGCATTCGAATGACCGGTCATTGAAACCGATAGCGATACCTCTGAAAGCTCCTACCAATGGTAATAGCTTCCAAGATGAGATTTTGTATCTGCCAATACGAGCAAACAAACGACTAGTGGATATTTTAGTCTCCACTAGCCCCACCAAATCTACCTTAGAAGAAGACCCGACATTCCTAACCATGTCTCTCTTCCCTCTAACCCCCACCCCCACCCCCCACCTCCACTCCCCTCACATTCCAAAAGATAAAATTCATTGGGAAACCGATTTTTTGTCCATTAGGGCCCTCCCTAATGGTGCTCGATCGTTTTCCCAACCTCTTCGAGAATTGAGGAGTGGTAGACGACCCCCATCATCTCTCACATCCAAGTTACAAGATTTGGCTAACCAAATAACCTCCGAATCTGACATAAATTGAAATTAGTTACAAGGAAAGAATGAGTACCTCCGGTCGAAGATATTGCCTGCCTAGACCCCGTGGCCGCCTCCAAAGCATCAACCATATCCTACTTTGATTTGCTCCAGCAGAACTGTTGTTAGTATGCGGTTAAAGAAAGTGTAGGAATTTAGTAGAGGGGAGAGAGAGAATTTAGAGAAACGTAAATTGGATCAAATTTATGTTGATGATCACGAAATATCAACTGCGAGATCAGAGTTTGGGAAACAAGTTGACTTTCTGGACCACTTTGTGACTCGCTTTTATATCAGATTCTGAAGACAGGCATACTATCGAAGCTCTATACAATGTGTTCTATTTACTGTAAGGAAGCATAAAGAAGCAGCTAAACCGTTTCGCTGTCTAGTCCATTGTCCGATCTTTCTTGCTTCCCTGACACCTGCACTTGTTTCAAAAATAATCAGAGTCAGACGGAAGAAGTTTGCTTCAAATATGCATGCAAGGGTGGATTGAACCGTTGGAGCTTGCACTGTATCTTCAGTCGAATTATCAGCAATTGTTGTGAAGTGGTTGCTTAAATAATCGTTCTCAGCAAATTATTACACTTAAGCAATGAAATCATAACATCTTTTTGATCATTATCTCAAGACTGTTAGGATAGAGGAATTTGATGCGAGCAGTAGTTTGTCATCTCTTCAGGTGTGATACTGGTACAGATACCTGTACATTTGGGGGTTTATATTTATTCCTTCCGTGTTATGTTTTCATTTTGTTTCAGAATTCAAGTCTTGTTGTAAGTAAAATGGCTGTTATAATACAAAAGTTTGCCCCTTCCACCATGTTATTATTCATATCATTTCAAAATGGCTGTTGTACTGCAAAAGTTTAGTAGTAAGTAGTGTAAAATTTGTAGTGCAATTGGCACGACTATTGTTTTAACGAAATAGAAATTGACAGGCCCTCGTGGCCTCATGACATTCTGAGTCCAAATGCACCTCCTATTATACAATGTTCATGAATGTTAATAGTCACTGTCTGAGATTAGTTCTACCTGAGATTAGTTCTACGATCGAATTCTGCCATACCTTTGTATGATATTAGTTCTATGACTGAATTGTACCATACCTTCATATGGCATCAAATGATATAAAACTGTCAAAAGAATCTAGGAAAAGGTTAAAACTGAACATCAATTGCGGAGAAAAGAAGCATCTCCTCTCATGTCTTAGGGAGAAGAAACTGCACTTATAAACCATCCCAACATTTGCTAAGCTCAAATGTCTCCCAGAACTCTCCCAATCAGAAGTAAGCAGCAGCCAGTAGCTTATTATATCAAAATCATGGTTTATGTGATTTGCCAAAAGGAAGCATTCAATAGCATTCATAACCAACACAAACACATCCATAAAAAAATGCTCAATAACAGATGAAAGGAGTTAAAACCACAATCTGCATCTCATCCTACATAACCAGTATCACAACCTTTTTACCTTACAAATATATAAGTACTGAGATGATAACCAACTTTGATATTCCTAGAACCAAACTCCATCCACTCAATCTCTAATACTGATCCAACAACAAAAAGGACAATAAGGCAAACTAATAGAGATCACTTTCTTTGTGGGTGTGAATCACACAATCTGCAGTCGGGTAGGAGACACAAGTGAGCACGTAACCCTTCTCCATCTGCCCGTCATCGAGGAAAGACCCATCGGATTGGTCGACTGAACCTGTAGCCAACTGGCCAGCGCAAGTCGAGCAAGCCCCAGCCCTGCACGAATACGGAAGTTCCACTCCTGCAGTTTCAGCTGAGTCCAGAATGTAGGTGTCATCAGGGGCTTCAAATTCATGCTCTTCTCCTTCAGAGGTGATGAGCTTCACCTTGTAGACGGCCATGGCGGTTGCCTTGAAGCCATTTGAGACCTTGAGACCAAAAGCTTTGGAGGTGCTCTTCAAGGAGCTAAGTGATGATGGGAGCTTAACAAGCGTGGACGGGCCATGACTTCTGGTGCTGCATTTGAATGCACAGGGTGATGGAAGGGTAACAGTCGACATTGGCACACCTGGTCTTGAACAGAGATACCAAGATCATTTATTTTTTAATTAAATTTTTTTTATAAGGACATGCATTCAGAGGAAAGACCACATTACAGATATATTGTTTGAACAATATGATGACCCTTAACGTAGATGTTCCTACTCATTTACAAGCAAAAACACAAATACAGATTGCGCAGTACTGAGTTCAGGTTCACCAGGTTTTTAATGAAATCAAGCCTGAATTTTCACATAATTGTACTACGCAGCCTATCACACTATACTCAAAGCAAAATGCTAGACATACATGAGTTTTTACCCCAAACATACATTATAAATGCATCGGGACTCACTCCTCACTAAAATAACAAGGTTTCACCCTCAAGCATGTATGTGTAGTCATCCTCATGCTAAAAAAAGTTAGATGTAAATGTGATGCGAAGCTTAATAATATTGTGGCAAAATCTAGAATAGAAAAACAAATACTCCAATATATTTTCGATAAGCGTGGCAGAGGAGCACACAGTTCCGGCCCACTCCTTCACATGACAAGATAAAACTGAACCATAAAATACAGCTCTGTTTGGTATAGGTGTGAATGAAAAGTGATTTCGCTGCTGCAAAGTGTTGTTCGAAATTTTGATATAGGAATAGGATAAGTTTAAAATTTTTCCAAATTGGAGTACTTGCTTTCTGGATCTTCAAAATTTTCAAGTAAAAAAGCTCTTTTTGAAAATCTAAGGCACCATTTTAGGTGCTTTGAGATAAATGCTAAAAATAATATATTTAGAAAAAAAGTATATTTTTTCATTAAACACAGCTTAACTCAAGTTAGTCAAAAACACATATTTTAAGCCCTCGAAATTACAAATGAAGTATAAATCTCCCAAAATTTTCAGCAAGGATTTCCTAAATACACGATTCTAATCAAAGATCAAAACTAAATAAATTCACAATCTAAACCGATTGATGACTGTCGGATGTGGAATTCATCCAAATCGATGAAAACTGAAGAAAATACATCCAATTATATCTTTTAAAAATTTTATTAAAAAAAAAACTCACCTCACCTCAACGAAAAGAAGGATTACTTACCGAAAGAAGAAGCAGAGATCTGAGGATTGAAGAAAGTAGACTCGGTGTTGGGTACGTATTTATAGAAGCGGAGATAGCGAGAATATATCCCAAGACTTTTTTGGGGGTTATTTTGGGAATTTAATTATTAAAATTGTATTGTTCTGAGTGGAAGTAAGGGGATAGTTTGGGAAGAAGAAGAAGAAGACCTGATGGGCGTCTTTTGGAACTCTTTTGGGGTCGGCGGCCGATGGTGAATCAAAACCGTACTTTGAAAGGCGCAACATAACAAAACTGTATCTTATGCGCCATGGTCTATAAGATATCAACAACGGGTTCATTATTAGGTCCGAGCCCAGCCCAATTACAGAGTTGGATTTCAACCCAGCCCACTCCAATCAATCATTTTTTGGGAAGAAAAATATAAAAAATAAAAAATCTTGCCTAATTCGTGTCCGTAAAGACACTTTCATCGTCCTCGTCTGACGCTTTTTTTTGTTCTTCCTAATTCTTCTCTTTTTCATTATTTAATAAAAATATTTCAATTCCCTTTTATTTTCCAAATTAAAAAAAAAAAACCTTGAATCCAAATCTTCTTCAACCTCAAACAACCACTACTTTTTTTTTGCTCTTCGATCTATTTGTTACCTTTTCAATTCTTGTTTCATATGGGTTTGGTTTCGCCTATTATAGTAACATAATTAAATATATATTATATTATTTTGGTTTATTAATCAGTTAGATTTATTGGGAAATGGCGGAGAGCTTTACTCGATGGGAATCAGATCCCCTTTTCTCCGCTGCCGAAGTGGTTCAAGATTCCGCTGATAGGTAGCTACTTTCTTCTTCTTCTTCTTCTTTTTGTGCCTTTTTTTGCTTTTTTTTTTCTTTTTAATTTGAATTTGAATTTTTTGGTGTTAGTATGAACAGATAAATTGTGTTTGTTCTTTTATATGTTTGCAATCTTGTATGTATGTTATTCAAGAATTGTTCATCTTTATCTTACTTGTGTATTGTTATGAAACTAGTAATTTTCACGTGCGATACACGTTTTAATAAAGACTCGGAGTTAAATGTGCGATCTACGTAAGTCGGTAGTAATTAGCACGGTCGATGAATGTCTTAATTTTTAAATAAAGTTGGAGTTGAACGGGCGATACACGTAATTCCAAAAAAAATTAAATAAAAACTTTGAAAATTTTGATTTGCACGTGCGATGTACGTGTTAATAAATTGAGATAAATGGAGATGGAGGTGCGCAGTAGGCATTCAATTACGTGTCTGCTGTTACACTGAGGGTATTCAAAGCCTTGTCTGCCGTTACACTAAAGGCATTCAAAGCTTTGTCTGCCGTTACAGATTTAACCCTGCCTCTATAAATAGAGGCCTTCCCTCTCGTTTCTTCCCTGCAACAGAAACACTTCTTTCTTCCTCCTCTGAGTCCTGTTCGTTTCTCAACTCCTGCTGTTTTGGTAAGTCGGATTTGATTGGTGAAAAAAATATTTAATAAATGTTTGTTTGTTTGAAAAGTTTGATTTGCACGTGTGATACACGTGTTAATAAATGGAGATGGAGGTGTGCACGCGACGCACGTGTTTGTTTGGTGACAAAAAATTAATAAAAAATTGTTTGTTTGTTTGAACCCCAACTCTCCCATTAATATAGTAGAGATAATGGATGTATCAAATAATTTTTTTGAAAAAATTTCAGTATGATAGAAAAAGTTGGTGATGTAAAACGTAATCCTAAATAGAGAATTTCCAAGAATATTAAAGGATTAATTTTACCAACATGTAATGTGGATCAAAGTTAGAATTTTAAACAATTAATCGGTTTGATGGATTTTCAAGAATTGAATTAAGTTTAACAAACCCAGTTAATAATTCAGTTCTAACAATCAATAATTAAATCCTTAATCATTCTGAGCAAGTAAAAGCTGCAATACTGATTTGTACTCTAATTAGACAAGTGGAACACTCAATCTCAATATTTGTGGATGACAAATAAATCAGATAATATAATAGAGATGATAAAGCAATATAACACAAATATTTAAAAGTGGAAAGAGTATACTGAGAGTTCGAAGAACAATTGCGACAATTGAGGAGGAAGCTACTGTTGGAATGGCGGGTGGCTGGATCTGGCGGTGGCTGACGATGCGTCAGGGGGTATCGAGCGGCGTGGCAATGAGGGGCTTCGACGGAGGGGACCTCCGGGGCTGTCGACTTCGGGGTTATCGACGGCAAAGAGGGTAGCGGGACTTCGGGGAAGAAACGGGAGGCGGTGGCGCAGGTTAGGGTGAGAGCGGGATGCAGGAATGCTGGAGATGGGAAGGTGGCGCTGAGGAGGTGGGTTGGGCAGTGATGGGGGTTTCAGGGTCGGTGAGGTAGTCGGAGAGCAGCGACGTGACGGGTGAGGACAGAGGCGCTGGAGGGTGGAGTGGGATGACGAGGAGGAGATGGGGAAGGTGATGCAGGCATGAGGTCGAGCAGGGGATGAGGATGAAGAAGAGGCGGAATGGGTTTTTGTTAATCACAGAGGAGGAAGATGACGATTTAGGTGGCGGCTGAGATTTGATGATTAGGGTTAATTAATTTGGGGATTAGGGTTAGGAATTTGTATTGGATTTGGGGTTGATTTAGAGTTTATCACAAACCCTAAAAGTTTATTAGGATTTATCACAAATCCTAATAAGTTGGATCTCAATTGTATCACACAAAGGAGAGATGAAGAACAAAACTCAACACAATAATTTTTTAAATTAAGAATAGCATGACTTCTCATTAATTTCAAGACCTATAATTAGGCTCAAAACAAATCTTGATACAAATCTCAAAATATTCTAAAAATCTCAAATATTTCAATGCATAAAAGAAAGATTACATATGACTATAATTGCTAAAAACAAATATCGTACTGAAATAAAATACTAAACTAAATAAAATAGATGTCCTCATCATTCTCTTCGGGTGGGAAAGAGCTCGATCCAGTCGAGTCAAAACCAGTGATCCTGTCATGGTGCTCCAAAAGATCTGGATCCAGTTGCGGGAGCTCCTCGCGATCACTGTAAGTGTCATCCAACTTCGGCATGTTCTTCCACTTCACAAAATACTTGTGCATACCATCATCTTTTGTAGAGATTATCTGATCATCAAAAATATTATTCAATTCTTCTGTCGGTGGGTAAGTAGTATCAGGTTGTAAATGTGAAAATCTCACCATTGAGCTGTAGGGTAGGCTCATCTATAAGAAAATTTCTAGGGTGAAATTTTGAGCCTTCATAGAGTACTAGATCCTCAATATTGAAAGTCTTACTTATGCCAAAGCCTTCAGGAAGGTCAACGATATAGGTATTATCATTGATTGTATGAAGAATCTTAAATGGGCTTGCAGCACGTATGTTCAAGTTCTTAACGGATCCAGATGGAAACCATTTCGGATGAATCCGAACCATCACTTCGTCACCAACATTAAGAGTTTTAAATTTCCTTCTTGTATCTGTTATTAACGTGTAGTTAAAATTATTCTCATTAATTTCCTTGGAAATTTCTCTATGCAAATCATGAATGCAGAATGAAAATGTGGATGCAGACTTTGTGACTGTGATGTTTTAATACAAGGGTAAAATCTATGAGTTGCCAAGTGACTTGGGAAAGGATGGGTGACTCAGATACACTCAGGAGGTGACTAAACAGACTGAATACAATTGAGAGACTGGTCATCATCTTTTTCATCAAAGTCATTGCTTACATTAGGTTCATACATAAACTCATTGTTGGGCTTATCAGCAATGACAGTGGTACCCTCTACTATATTGATCCTACTGGGGATGGGACAGTTGCCAGCAACATGGCCATATCCCTTGCATTTCTAGCACTTAGTGAGAGAGTTAATCTTAGAATAGTCTCTTTCATTGTTCCTGCCCATGTGGTCATTTTTAAGTGGATATGAATTTGATGTAGGCTTGCTTGGGTACGACTTGTTGGAGTGCTGAGAAGATGAGTGCTCAGGTTTAGAGAGATCAGGAAGGGTAATTCTAGAGGAATGATCCATTGAATCGCTGGACTTGTAATGGAAACTTACTTTAAGGGAATCTATATCGAGGACAAGGACATAGGCTGCCGCTAATGAGTCCACATTTATATGAATTAGCTCATTCCTAAGGTCGGCTCGTAGTCCAGCTCTAAACCTAAAGAGAGTTTGTTCTTTATTCTCTTTACCTAAGACATTGCACTGGATAAGGAAGTCATCAATCTTATCAACATATCCTTGTGTGGATTTGCTTCCTTGATAGAGTTGGTTCCACAAATCTAGCAATCGAGTGTGAAACGATAACGGTACATATCTCTTAGTGAGCTTCTCTTTCATGGCTTTCCAAGTGGCTATGGGTGCTTCTAAGGGCATGTTCAAGATTGGTCCAGTGATTTACCCGTTAATTTCATTGCGGCAAATTTAACCTTCAGGACTTCGCTTATGTCAAACCACACAAAGTTGTGGTCCACCGCACGGATCCGATTAAGATAAGTTTGGGGTTCCATGTGGCCTTCAAAATAGGGAATGTTAGGCTTAACGTTCTTCTTATATTGTTCGTCAGGGTCACGTTCTTGACGTCGATCGTCACGAATATTCCCTTGAGGGATCTGACGATTAGCATGAAGCTCAGAGACAACAGTTTGATTTAATTCCACTTTATCAAGCCTCTGATTGATATTGGCAAGAGTTGCTTGAATGACAGCTAGGGTAGCGAAAATATTAGAGTTGTTCATTTCAGGTCGAGGAGGTTTGGGGTTCCTAATTGGGTGATTTGGGAGGGATAAGAAAGACTCGTCAGGATCTGTGATGGTGCAGTGAGGACGCATTCACCAACGGGGAAAACTAGGGGTCGTGTGTGTACTTTTTTTATATATTAATAATAATCTGAAATGATCTAAAATAAAGGAAAAAAAATAAAAGACCACGATCCTAAATGAATGCAAAAAAATTGATGCCTAAATGATGCAAGAACTAGGGTTTTAAGAACCTTCGCTCTGATACCAAAATGATATAAAACGTAATCCTAAATAGTGAATTTCCAAAAATCTTAAAGGTCTAATTTTACCAACATGTAATGTGGATCAAAGTTAGAATTTTAAACAATTAATCGGTTTGATTGATTTTCAAGAATTGGATTAAGTTTAACAAACCCAATTAATAATTCAGTTCCAATAATCAATAATTAAATCTCTAATCGTTGTGAGCAAGTAAAAGCTGCAATACTGATTTGTACTCTAATTAGGCAAGTGGAATACTCAATCTCAATATTTGTGAATGACAGATAAATCAGATAATATAATAGAGATAATATAGCAGTATAACACAAATATTTAAAAGTGGAAAAAGTATACCGAGAGTTTGAAGAACAATTGCGACAATCGAGGAGGAAGCTACTGTTGGAATGGCGGGTGGCTGGATCTAGCGGTGGCTGACGATGTGCCAGGGGGTGTCGAGCGGTGCGGCAATGAGGGGCTTCGACAGAGAGGACCTCCGGGGCTGTCGACTTCGAGGTTGTCGACGGCGAAGAGGGCAGCGGGACTTCGGGGAAGAAACGGGAGGCGGTGGCACAGGTTAGGCTGAGAGCGGGATGCATGGGTGCTGGAGATGGGAAGGCGGCGCTGAGGAGGTGGGTTGGGCAGTGATGGGGGTTTCGGGGTCGGTGAGGTAGTCAGAGAGCGGCAACGTGACGGGATTGAAGGATTTCGTGGCACAAACGCAGCAAAAAAAAAACAGTCGTAAAACCATAAAATTCGGAACCCTAACCCTAGGATCCGTGTACAAGACATGGCTGATTATGGAGAAACGAAATTTTTTACCTTTTAAGAGCTTTACGAAGGCTGAAAGATGGAGGTCCTGTTATACAATCACCACGCAACCCTTGTAGCAAGATCCGCGTCTCTAAAGCAGTCCACACGAACGTCCGATCGTCCAACGATCAAGGGAGCCGGTACTAGCCGATGATGCTTGCCTCTATCTCTCTCTCTCTCTTGCCTCTCAACAGTTGGAGCCGCTAGGGTTTTTGTGGAAAACGAATTTGCCAAAAGATAAACACTAAACCAATACATCTCTATGTATTTATAAGAGAGAATGAGGTGGGCGTAACCGTAATCGGTTTGGGCTTCTACTAAACCAAACTGATTCGGTTTAAAGATTTAAATTCGAATTACACTTTAATTAATCAAGTCCAACTCAATTAATTAAATAACTAATTTCGAATTTATAATCATTTAATTTAAATTCCGAATTTAAATTAAAACTCCTTTTAAACGTTCTAAGTGTGTGACCCTTTAGGTTATTATTACGTTGGCAATAATTTTATTATCTAATAATAAAATTATAAACAATGAGCGGCATCTAGTAATACATCATTGCTACCCAAGTAATAATAATAATTGGTGATTCAATTAAACTTTTCGTGACTAATGTCTCCGTGTAATATAATCCTTTTAACCTTGATATTATAAATTAAACTAGAGGCATGGTTCGTGTCATCCTCTTAATAATTTAATCTTTATTTTCTTGATCGATGAGTAGACTATTCAAACAAATCAATATTTGAGCATGGCCATGCATTTCATAGTCTCACTCAAACAAGAGGCCGATAATATCGCTCCTAAAATTAGGAGGGTTAAATTCCATCTAGATCATTCACATTTCTCACACGGTTCATAATGAACCCAATACTATCTTTATCATTACCCGATTAAAGATAACTTTTGATAGAATCAAAGTACATTAATTCTCGTGTAGAAATATAATGATTTCAGGTCAGAGGACCATTACACCATTATCACAGTGAGATTACTTATGACACTTATTTATTTATTCCATGGTTGAATCTCACAGTGGGTCTGTCCAGTACAATGTACTCTTACATTTACCTATGTATTGATTTTAGTATCTCTATACTAATGACCCATGAGAGGTGGTCATCAATCAATCAACATACTAGTCTCAATGTATTATTACTGTCCTAATAATAATATACTCGACTAGGGACATTTAAGATTATTATACTATATATAATCTCATGTTCATATAGTTCGTATTAATAATTTAAGAACATTTATCATGCTAACATTTATAACGCAGTAAATACGAAACATAATAAATTATTAATATAATCAAATAGAACATAATGTCAATAATACTGATTACATAATATCATTGTATTGCCTCTAGGGCACCTACACTAACAATCTCCCACTTGCACTAGAGCCAATCACTCATGTATCGAATACCAATGGAACTAGTGTGACCCTCGTGCTTCTGCTGCGACAAAGCCTTAGTCAGTGGGTCAGCTACGTTATCATTTGTTTGCACTTTACATATATGTATATCTCCTCGTTCATTAATCTCACGAATAAGGTGATATCTTCTAAGTATATGTTTTGCCCTGGAGTGCGATCTTGGTTCCTTTGCTTGTGCTATGGCTCCGCTGTTATCGCAATAAAGATCGATAGGATCTGCGATCGATGGAACCACACCAAGCCCTGTGATGAAATTTCGGATCCAAACTGCCTCCTTAGCTGCTTCGCAAGCAGCAATATACTCAGCCTCCATTGTAGAATCAGCTACTGTTTCTTGCTTTGAACTTTTCCAGCTTACAACACCTCCGTTGAGACAACACGAAACCAGACTGGGATATAGAATCATCCTTGTCTGTTTGGAAACTAGAATCAGTGTAACCTTTTACCACTAGTCTCTCTTCTCCCCCATATACCAAGAATGAATCTTTAGTCCTCTTCAAGTACTTAAGAATATTCTTGACAGCTGTCCAGTGACCTTCACCTGGATTAGACTGGAACCTGCTCGTCATACTCAAAGCATACGACACATCAGGACGAGTACATATCATTGCATACATGATAGATCCAATTGTAGAAGCATATGGAATCTTACTCATGCGGTCCTTTTCATCCAATGTTTTAGGACTATTGTCACTCGAGATCGATATCCCATGAGACATCGGGACAAATCCCCTTTTAGCATCTTGCATCCCAAAACGATGCAGTACTTTGTCAATATATGTACTCTGATTTAGGCCGATCAATCTTCTGGATCTATCTCTATAGATCCTGATCCCTAATATATAGGTCGCCTCGCCTAAATCTTTCATGGAGAAATTTTTTCCCAACCAAGTCTTAACAGCCTGTAGAGAAGGTATGTCATTCCCGATAAGTAATATATCATCAACATATAATACTATGAATGCCACGTGGCTCCCACTAACCCTTTTGTAAACACAAGATTCATCTTCGTTTTGAATAAAGCCAAATTCCTTGACTGTCTGGTCAAAACGAATATTCCACCTCCTTGAGGCCTGCTTAGTCCATAAATGGATCGACGCAACTTACATATCCTTCTAGCATCCCTTGGACTGACAAAACCTTCAGGTTGTGTCATGTACACATCCTCTTCAAGGCTCCCATTAAGGAAGGCTGTTTTGACATCCATCTGCCAGATCTCATAATCATGATAAGCTGCTATTGCAAGCAAAATCCTAATGGATTTGACCATAGCTACAGGTGAAAAAGTTTCATCATAGTCAATACCATGAATTTGTTTGAAACCTTTTGCAACCAACCTAGCTTTATAGGTCTGAACATTTCCTTCCATGTCGATTTTCTTTTTGAAAACCCATTTGCACCCTATAGGTTTTACCCCTTCAGGTGGATCAACCAAAGTCCATACTTGGTTATCATACATGGAATCCATTTCAGATTTCATGGCTTCTAGCCATCTCTCAGAGTCAGGACTGTTCATAGCATCTTGGTAGGTGAGGGGCTCATCTTGATCTATGAGCATCAAATCACCATTCTCTATTAAGAGAAATTCATAATATCTCTCAGGTTTATGGCGAATCCTACCAGATCTACGAACAATCTGTGTTTCTTGAGCAGTGTCATCTTGAATATTATCTTGAATATCCTGCTCAAGTTCCAATTCGGGTTCAACATTATCTTGTGGGTCTCGAGCTACATCGAGTTCTATTTTTCTCCCACTGTTTCTTTTGGAGACTAGCTCTCGTTCAAGAAATACAGCAGTGCGAGAAACAACTATTTTGTTCTCGGTCGGATTATAGAAGAAGTAACCTTTAGTTTCCTTCGGGTACCCCACAAAATAACACTTGTCTGATTTTGGTCCAAGCTTGTCAGAGATCATACGTTTCACAAACGCTACACATCCCCATATTTTCATAAATGACATGCTTTGACGTTTCTCAGTCCATATCTCATATGGAGTCTTTTGAACCGCTTTAGTTGGAACTCGGTTTAGTGTATATACAGCCGTTTCTAGGGCATAACCCCAGAAACTTATTGGAAGATCAGCAGACTCATCATCGATCGTACCATGTCCAACAAGGTACGATTTCTCCTTTCAGAAACCCCATTCCATTGTGGTGTTCCAGGAGGAGTGAGTTGTGATACTATACCACACTCCTTTAAGTAATTCTTAAAATCATGACTTAAGTATTCACCTCCTCGATCAGATCGAAGAGTTTTAATACTTCCGCCTATTTGCTTTTCTACTTCAGCTTTAAATTCTTTGAACTTTTCAAAGGATTCAGATTTGTGTTTCAAAAGATACACATATCCGAATCTACTGAAATCATCAGTAAATGTTATGAAGTAATAAAAGCCACCTCTTGCCATAGAACGCATTGGACCACATACATCACTATGTATCAGTTCTAATCGTTCGTTGGCCCTTTCACCTTGTTTAGTAAAATGAGCTTTTACCATTTTACCAAGTAAACAAGCATCACATTCATCGTATGATTCAAAATCAAACTTATCCAAAAATCCATCTTTATGTAGTTTGGATATGCGATTCTCATTTATATGGCCTAATCGACAATGCCAAAGGTATGTTTGATTTGAGTCATTTGCTTTAAGACGTTTATTCAAATTATAGACGGGAGTATAATCAAGATCTAGAACATATAAACCATTAAATAAACGCGCTACACCATAAGTTAAATCATTTAAACCAAAAGAGCAACAATTGTCTTTTATTATAAACGAAAAACCCTTCTTGTCCAAACAAGAAATAGAAATAATGTTTCTGCAAATCGCAGGCACGTAATAACAGTTCTCAAGTTCTAAAATAAGCCCAGAGAGCAACGATAAATAATAAGTCCCTACGGCCAAAGCAGCAACCTTTGCTCCATTGCCAACGCGTAGGTCGATCTCTCCCTTTGCCAAAGATCTACTCCTTTGAAGTCCTTGCACATTAATACAAATGTGAGAACCACATCCAGTATCCAATACCCAAGATGTAGAAGTAGATAAATTGACTTCTATAACATGAATACCTGAATCAGAAATATTCAGAGATTTCACGCTCTTCAGACTTTCCAAATAAGCTGGACAGTTTCTCTTCCAATGACCTGGTTTCTTGCACCAGTGACAATCACCCTTATCAGGTTTAGCAACACCACCTTTAGGCTTGAGAGCTTTCTTGAAAGTGGGCTTGGAAGGAGCAACTGCATATCCAATCTTTTTCTTGCCCTTCCATTTCCCCTTTCCCTTAGCACCTTTATTGCCCACCATCATTATGGGAGCATTCTCAGGTGCCTTTTGCATGTTGGCTTCGGTAGTTCTTAACAGTGCCAACAATTCAGTGGGTGTTTTGTCTTGCTCGGTCATGATGAAAGTCATAATAAACTGGGCATAGTTGCTGTTCAAAGATTACAAGATAATATCTATTTGAGCCTCTCGAGTAAGCCCGGAGCCCAAACGGTCTAGGTATTCAAAATACCCAATCATCTTCAGAACATGCGGTCCAACCGGGTTATTTCCTTGCTTGCAGTTAAAAATTGCTTTGTACGTATTGAACCTTTCTTGACGAGCCTGTACTTGAAACATCGTCTGAAGATGCTCAAGCATAGCATAAGCATCCATATGCTCATGCTGCTTCTGAAGCTCAGCACTCATAGTTGCAAGCATGAGACAAGCAACATCCGTCGCATCATCAATATGCTTCTGGTAAGCATTTAGTTGAGCACGAGTTGCACCGTCACCAGGATGGACCGGTGGAGGAATTTCAACAACATGGAGCTTACGCTCCTGCCTGAGGACAATCCTCAAATTCCTAGACCAGTCAAGGAAGTTTGTTCCTGTCAGCTTGTCCTTCTCAAGGACTGATCGCACGGAGAAAGAGTTGTTTGTGTTTTGCGCCATTTAGTATCTACAATGTTTAAAATGCATAAGATAAGTTAGATTGTCAAATAATTAATAATTATGTTCAAGTGATCATGGTACATTCAACTTAATATACCTCCCACTATTTTGTTCAAACTAATAACCCTTACTATCAATTCGGAAACTAATTTTCTAGTGAGCCAAGATCCATATTTCATTATGCCTTGAGTCAGCGTTGGCCAATCCTCCCAAAACATAACTATTTAGGTAGACAACATTTGTCAATTATATCACATATAATTCTTGGATAGTATGGTGAACAACTATTGTTCTAATTTATCTAATAAATTTTGCCAAACTCTATGCTTCTAAGTTCACTATCCACAATCCTATTGTGACGACTTAGTTAAGTTGGACCCAATGATTAACATGACGAATATCACATTTATTCTTTCGCACCTAACCACGATTAAAAGGAGTGCTCTACTTTGGCAAACCCACCCCTTATGATCTAGGCTTTGATGAGTGTTAATTCATTGGAAAGCATCTAATTAACTTAATATTTTGTTAAGGGGTTTACTTATAAACGATCATGATCCCATCATAAAGAGATTCCCAATTTGTCTTGGAACTAAATATTTCAAATCAAAAATTCATTGAATTAATGATTTCCAGATCAGAGGTTAACGCACAGACGGTATTATTGGCACCCCTTTTCTTACAGATTCGAAATCGGTTGTTGACAAAATCATTCAATCGTTGAATCAATGAAAATTCATATTTAATTGCCGTGTTTCATAAACACGAGAATCTCATGATCGTTTGTTTAATGTTCATTTTAAATCGTTACAGATTTTATCTTGTTTAAGCAGGCATGGCATGGGTGATGTATACATTAATACATTATTAATCTAATTGAAGCATGCATCATAATGTATTCTACACAAACATTCATACATCAATATGTAAAGTGCAGTATGTAAACGTGCTTGGTTATGGCCTTTATCCTACATGATCCTTTCAAGCTAATGAAAGGATCGAGGTCAATCTATGGTGGAAAATATAAATACAATTACATGTCTTCATTCTCCTTGGTTGCTCCACTTCTTGGATCGTCCTTCAATCTTCAAGTACATTACATTGAATAATTGAAAACAACCTATACTAATGTACTTACATAATAAAACTCGAGTTACATTCGAGATTATACAATTACAAGAATGAAGAAAACGACATGCAAGTCGTATTTACAATACCAAAACCATAAACCATTAATCTAAGGGTCTTAAGGCCATAACCAGCACCATGCTCAAGTAAACAATTAAGAACACAAAAAATATATACAGCAGGGGTCCGGGGGCGGCAGCCCCCGGGCGGGGTCCGGGGGCGGCAGATCATATCTTTTAGTCTCTGCTCGAAATCAGAATTTTTTTTTTTAATTCCAGAAGACTATCCCTATTCAGAAATCATCGATTTCGAACAACAGATCATATCTTTTAGTCTCTGCCGCCACTGCATCATATACAGTTCCGGAACCATGTATCATATACATTCATATCATATCCCAGTTTACAGATCGTGTCCAAACACCATCTGTCCATCAGTTTATATCACCATATAAACCAAACATCATGCATAACATACAAAATCGCTTACTGATCAGTCATGGCAGATTGTAAAACATACCTGTATGATCAAATCACAATATATAGCATAACAGAATCATATATGATCGACATAACATATTATAATCGACATATCATATAACCGTATCAAGGCAGATTTATAAAACATGCATACATGCATCGAATGCAGTAAACACGTAACCAAATCAGCCCCTTATACACGCAGCTCTGATACCAATGAAGGATTTCGTGGCACAAACGCTGCGAAAAAAAAACAGTCGTAAAACCATAAAATCCGGAACCCTAACCCTAGGATCCGTGTACAAGACATGGCTGATTATGGAGAAACGAAATTTTTTACCTTTTAAGAGCTTTACGAAGACTGAAAGATGGAGGTCCTGTTATACAATCACCACGCAACCCTTGTAGCAAGATCCGCGTCTCTAAAGCAGTCCACACGAACGTCCGATCGTCCAACGATCAAGGGAGCCGGTACTAGCCGATGATGCTTGCCTCTATCTCTCTCTCTCTCTTGCCTCTCAACAGTTGGAGCGGCTAGGGTTTTTGTGGAAAACGAATTTGCCAAAAGATAAACACTAAACCAATACATCTCTATGTATTTATAAGAGAGAATGAGGTGGGCGTAACCGTAATCGGTTTGGGCTTCTACTAAACCAAACTGATTCGGTTTAAAGATTTAAATTCGAATTACACTTTAATTAATCAAGTCCAACTCAATTAATTAAATAACTAATTTCGAATTTATAATCATTTAATTTAAATTCCGAATTTAAATTAAAACTCCTTTTAAACATTCTAAGTGTGTGACCCTTTAGGTTATTATTACGTTGGCAATAATTTTATTATCTAATAATAAAATTATAAACAATGAGCGGCATCTAGTAATACATCATTGCTACCCAAGTAATAATAATAATTGGTGATTCAATTAAACTTTTCGTGACTAATGTCTCCGTGTAATATAATCCTTTTAACCTTGATATTATAGATTAAACTAGAGGCATGGTTCGTGTCATCCTCTTAATAATTTAATCTTTATTTTCTTGATCGATGAGTAGACTATTCAAACAAATCAATATTTGAGCATGACCATGCATTTCATAGTCTCACTCAAACAAGAGGCCGATAATATCGCTCCTAAAATTAGGAGGGATAAATTCCATCTAGATCATTCACATTTCTCACACGGTTCATAATGAACCCAATACTATCTTTATCATTACCCGATTAAAGATAACTTTTGATAGAATCAAAGTACATTAATTCTCGTGTAGAAATATAATGATTTCAGGTCAGAGGACCATTACACCATTATCACAGTGAGATTACTTATGACACTTATTTATTTATTCCATGGTTGAATCTCACAGTGGGTCTGTCCAGTACAATGTACTCTTACATTTACCTATGTATTGATTTTAGTATCTCTATACTAATGACCCATGAGAGGTGGTCATCAATCAATCAACATACTAGTCTCAATGTATTATTAATGTCCTAATAATAATAATACTCGACTAGGGACATTTAAGATTATTATACTATATATAATCTCATGTTCATATAGTTCGTATTAATAATCTAAGGACATTTATCATGCTAACATTTATAACGCAGTAAATACGAAGCATAATAAATTATTAATATAATCAAATAGAACATAATGTCAATAATACTGATTACATAATATCATTGTATTGCCTCTAGGGCACCTACACTAACAGGGATGAGGACAGAGGCACTGGAGGGTGGAGTGGGATGACGAGGAGGAGATGGGGGAGGTGATGCAGGCGTGAGGTCGAGCAGAGGATGAGGATGAAGAAGAGGCGGAATGGGTTTCGTTAATCACAGAGGAGGAAGATGACGATTTAGGTGGCGGCTGAGATTTGATGATTAGGGTTAATTAATTTGGGGATTAGGGTTAGGAATTTGTATTGAATTTGGGGTTGATTTAGAGTTTATCACAAACCCTAAAAGTTTATTAGGATTTATCACAAACCCTAATAAGTTGGATCTCAATTGTATCACACAAATGAGAGATGAAGAGCAAAACTCAACACAATAATTTTTTGAATCAAGAATAGCATGACTTCTCATTAATATCAAGACCTATAAATAGGCTCAAAACAAATATTGATACAAATCTCAAAATATTCTAAAAATCTCAAAAATATTCTAATGCATAAAAGAAAAATTACATATAGCTATAATTACCAAAAATAAATATGGTACTGAAATAAAATACTAAACTAAATAGAATAGATGTCCTCATCCGTTGGAGTTAAAGGGTGATACACGTAATTCCAAAAAAAATTGAATTAAAACTTTGAAAACTTTGATCTGCATGTGCGATGTACGTGTTAATAAATAGAGATAACTGGAGATGGAGGTGTGCGTGCGATGCACGAGTTTGGTTGATGAAAAAAATATTTAAAAAATGTTTGTTTGTTTGAACCCCAACTCTCCCATTAATATAGTAGAGATAATGTTACTGTTTGGTAAATTGCAGACACGCCCCTTGTATTATGTCCAATTTGCATATATCTTTCCTGTACAATGTTGAAACCTTGTTCTTTTTGGCGTAAGATAACATGACTTGTTACATTGTTGTGGAGAAGATGATGATTATAATGCATTTCGCCATTAAGTGTTACTTGTGGAGGAATCAATCCTCCCTTGTCTATGAAGCATGGGTTCATCAATTCTGAAGTGGTGTCTTGTTGGACATGCATAGCTGACACAACATTGTCTATTTTGTTTAGGCATCTCAAAACCTTAAGGGTGTGTTTGGAAATGGAGCCAGGGTTGGCCCTATGGAGAGGAGAGAGAGGGGCGGCCGCCTCGGGCCCTCAATTATTTGGCCATTTCTAGGGGGCCCAATTGAAAAAAAAAGTAACCTATAAATGTCGGTTTTTTTCATAACTGAGTGCTAATTTAATACGTCAACAAGAGTGTTTATAACCGACATAAAAGAGTAGAAAAAAATCGGCCCTACCCACGACCTTGGAAGCTAAAAAACAGTTAAAATAAACACAATTTTTAAAAAATGTGGGCCCCCTTCTTTTCCCTCTCTTCTGTGGAGAATTAAGGCAAACAAAAACAAAAACAAAACAAAAACAAACAAACAAACAACCTTTACAGCGACTCTTCAGCATGAGGGCCCCATTTTGGGAGTTCGCCTCAGGCCCAATGAGCTCAGGGCCGGCCCTGAATGGAGCTATCTCACATATCCTTAATTATCTTTTGGGTTGTTTTGGGGTGGTTTTGGAGTTACTTGGCAAAAAAGTTGAGATAAATGTATTAATTACAATCTTATCTAATTTTTCTCAACTCCCCTTCCCCAAACACTAATAAAAAATGACTATAGTTTCCGTTTTGAGTATAGGTAGGGGTTTGCCACTTAAGAAATTACGTTAGTTACCCTAACTTTGTTCTTGAATGCACCCTCAATGTGTAGTATTGTGTCATGTATGTGTCAGTGTTACTGTGTCCATGTTTGGGACGTAGTCCCTTCTGCAGTTCTCTTGACTTGGTACCTAGTTTTGTTAGGAAAGTATTTGTGAATGTACATAATACGAGAGAGTTTATAAGTCTGCAACTTGCACATGTACTAATCTGTTCATTGACTGGACAAGTTAATGTAATTTGTTGAAAATATAGGATGGAATCTCTATATCGAACATTGATGCATGAACAAAATGTTGTGCCTGAGAGCCCTTCTAAACACCAAATCTCAGTGCAGTATCATAAGAGAGATCTTACAACTGCACTTGAAACAACCAGATGGCAGGTAAAATGCCGTCCTGCAACTTTCCTATTGTAAACTTTGAATTCAGAGTTTTTATACCCAAAATGTTCCTTGTTTACAGTTGGAAGACTTCGAGAGAGAAGTCAATCTTGCTGCATTATCAGATGAGTCGAAATCGAGGGAAAATGCCTTATTGAAGCATAGGCACTTTATTAGAGCAATAAGGGAATTGATTCTTCAGGTGGAGAGAAGTGTGCTTGATTCGACAAGGGATGTTCCAAGCAGGAATCCTACATGGGTGAACTTAAATGAACAGGAAAAGGATATGTTGACATCGTTTCTTTCGGGGGGTAATTCTGGAGGTCATGTTGCAGACTATGATACTACTGGGACTAGCATTATGACAAGGTTCTTAAACACAAATACAGATAATAATGAAATTGTTGAAGTAGAACCTGCAGAAGATGAACTACTTGTGTCAGTTAATGGTTATGACAAGAATGGAAGGGTGGTTATTAATGGATATGCCGGACAAGAGGAGGCTCCTGGAGCTTATGATTTGGAATTTGGTGGTTCAGCTGCAAAATCCTACCCTTACAATAAAAGAACTAGGGGATCTATCTGGGAAGTTTTGAGAAGATTTTGGCTTAAAAACAGTAGGATAAGCAGCCTTACAAAGAGGAGGAAGGATGGCGAGATTACAGACTTAATGGAAACTTCTGGAGAAAGGATGCCATCTTCTATGGGTATTATAACTCCAGATCAACAGGTAGTCATTTGTATTTTCTTCATTAGGAACAACTGCAATATGAAATTTTTTGCAATATGCATAAGAATGTTCATTCTTTTATTCTATTTGGATATCTAGTGATTGCACTTCAGAATTTTTATGGAGGGCATTCAGATTAGGCCTTCACATGTGAGACTTGACACTCTTTCCAAGGATAATAAGACCCAACTTTAAAAAGATATTCCGGTTCACGTCAGGTCGAAATGACCCAACTGACTGCAAGTTCGCTATTGATTTTCATCAACCCAAAGTTCTCGTAAATAATGATTGAAACCCCATCTAATGCAACGGGACCTGATGACGGTCTAGTTGACACTGGCACGAAAACTTTGTAGTTAAAGGTTAAGTTTTCAATTAAAATTGTGTTTCAAGTACTTTCAAGTTTCATCCTCTCTCCATGACTTTGCTCACACGGAGATTTATGAACTAATGCTCATTTGGTTTAAACTTAAGGGCATAAACTTACATAATAGTTTTCAAATTTAACCAATTGGCCGTGTGGTTTGTTTCTTTGTTTCTGAATGTTATGGGGTGGGGTTAAGTTTCCAAAGAAATTTTATAACATCTTCATTGTGTTTGGCAGGGAACAATTCTTGAATGTTTGATAAGCACCATCCAAAGGAGATTTCAGAGATCTCGGTATCCTAGTTTACACAACCTTTTCTCTGTAAGATTTGGTTCAGCAATACTTGTTCTACTGATCATTATAGGTGAGATTTCTCTTTAGTAATGTGTCTTATATTTGTTCCTTCTTCTGCTTTCCATATTGGGCTGAAATGAATCATACTTCAAGATGTTCGATTTCTTGGTATCATATCTTCTCGGTGCTAGAAGTTTTCATGTTACCTAACTCTCTAATTTAATAAACCAGTAATTTTCACGTGCGATGCACGTTTTGGTAAAAAGTTAGAGTTGAATGCACGTTTTGATAAAAAGTTGGAGTTGAACGTGTGATATATGTAAGTCGGTAGTAATCAGCACTTGTGATGAATGCCTTAAACTTTAAAAAAATTGGAGTTGAACACGCATCGCATGCAATTTTAAAATTTTTTTGAAGGAGAAACCTTGAATTGTACGTACCGTGATGTGTTATGAAATATATTTGGAGTTGCACGTGCGATGTACGTATTTGCTTTGTGGCAAAAAAAATTAAAAATTATTTGTTTGGTGAAGGAAAAAACTTTGATTTACATGCGTGATACATGTGTTAATAAATAGAGTTAGAGTTACACGTGCAACGTATGTGTTTCATTTGTGACAAAAAAATATATAAAAATTGTTTGTTTGGTTACAAACTCAGAGTGACAAAGTGACAAACTCTCCCATTAATAGTAGTAGATGTGATTGCTTATAGTATTTGTATAAGTTGATAATTGATTTATTTTGAAATTTAACGTTCTATGCTATTTATGTCGATCTAAATTGGATTTATAATTTTTCTCCTTCAGGCTTTCTCAGAAGTATGCTTGAGGTATCTTTTTCCCTCATTTGATTTTTTGGCATTTGGCCATTGTAGCAGTTTAGCACTGTCAGCCCACATGGGAAACAACCCGCTTCATGCGGGAATGGATCCTTGGGTCACCCACTTAAGAGCGCTGGGAACATACTGTTCTCCTACATACGCCAGACCTCTTTTGACAAATGTTGATTGTTTTATGTATAATTTTATCTAGTTAGGTTCTATATATGTGTGAAAGTCCGTTAATAAATTATCTCTGAAACACTCAAGTTGTAGAAATAGACAACAAGATGAACATGCATCTCTGATCTCTCATAGGGGAAGGTGAAAAAGCAGTGTCTGTATCCAAGGAGAATTGAGAATGAATCTGATTGGTGGATCAGTAGGCTGTTAGCATGAGTTGTTTTTGTTTTTAGATGGTGTGGATTAAATATCTTTGAATGTACAAGACGATATGGTTAAATATTAAAAGATTCACACTGATGTTATTATTTCTAAGAGCATCTGTAGTCGTTTGCTAAATATCGATAATATGGATATTTGGCTAACAAAAGCGCTGCACTTGTTTGTCAAATATCCATATTATCGATAATTTGCTACAGTCGATTGCTATATTGAGAATGGATATAGCTTTTATCCATATTTGAGCGACGGCACTCGAAGTGCCGTCCCACAAAAAAAATTAATTTTTTTTCGTCGGACGGCACTTCATGTGCCGTCCTTTGATTTTTTTTTTTTTCAATTAAAAAAATCCCATTGCAGGCCCAAATCCTCGGACGGCACTTGAAGTGCCGTCCGGAGGGTTTTGTAATTTTTATTTTTTTTTTGCAATTTTTTAAAATGTTTTTGTAATTTTTTATTTTTTTTTGCAATTTTTGTAATTACTGAAATGTTTTTGTAATTTCCGAAAAAGTGGAAAATGACAAAAAAAAAAATTGAAGAGTGTTGGACGGCACTTCATGTGTCGTCCCAACCTTCGGTTTGATTTTTTTTTCTTTCTCCGACGGCACTTCATGTGCCGTCGCACCAATTATTATTAATAATTTTTTATTTTCGCGCTCCGACGGCACTTCGAGTGCCGTCCCACAAAATTTATTGTTTTTATAAAAAAAATTTCTCCGACGGCACTTCATGTGCCGTCGCTTATTATTTTAACATAGAAAGCTAAAAAATAGCTTTAAACGAGTGCAGCAAAACTTCGATTTCTATTTCTATTTATCCATATATCCATATTTTTACATTCAACGACTACAGATGCTCTAAGCGATTATTTTTGAAACCTAGATCAACAAGATCCCAGCGAGATGGTACCTTAATTCAATATACGATGAACCCCAATAATCACATTAATGCTCAGTCATATAGGTGATGACTACAGAACCCATCTATATAATAAAACACAAAGAAAGCTATCAATTGGCTCTCCTTCAATTCCCCCAAAATTAAAGGCTTAGATCTAACCTCACAAAATACATTTCCCCCACCCCCAAAGTTTTCCCCAAAACTCAAATTCAAATCCCCCAAAACAACTCCTTTATTTATTAACAATTATGCCATTGTCTAGTATCGAACCTAAGATCTCCTTTATATTAGTTATGCATGTGCGTTGCACGTGCTTGCTTGGTTACAATGCACGTGTTTGTTTGATTACAAATGTAATTTGTTTGGTGACAAACTCTCCCATTAAAATAGTATATATATATATATATATATATATATATATATATATATATATATATATATGAGAAATGCTCAATTGAAAATGGGTTTGTTTTCAACGGGTTGGAAAACATTAATCTGAGCCGTTGACCACTCAGATCGCTGCCGCTCAGATCCGCCTAAGATCTCCTATTAATAGCGGAGGGGGTATTTTGGGTAGTTCACACCAAAAATGCTTCAAACTTAGCGTTATTTGGCGTGAACTTTTTTTTGTCGAAAAAAATACTTAGGCCGTTGTTGGAACCTAGGTTGTTTTTTGTATAAAAAAATTCAACCTAGGCCTAGGGTTGTACAAGAGTTTTTCCAAACACTTGTACATCTCAGATCGCCATCTTCCTCACTTCAACAACTCTCTCTCTCTCGCAACTGGACCTCGCGAAATGCATTTCCCAAACCCTAGCTCTCTCTCTCTTTCTCGATCTGAAAACCCTATCTCTCTCTTGCTCGTTGCTTCTTACTCAATCTCTCCCTCTTCTCACACTCTTGCTCTCTTCCTTTGAAGATTCCGAATACAAAAAAATTCTAACCCATATGAAATCTCCCTAACCTTAAAACTCTAATCCTAAAGAAATTAGCCAAACCCTACTCCCCTTCCTTTGTCTACAACAACGCGCAAGCACCTCCTCTATCTCCTTTCCGAAAATCCACATTGTGAAAGGCATTAACTTTTTTCTATTTTAGTAGATCTAGCTAGGTTAATTGATTGAAATTTTTTATTCAATATTTGAGTGTACAATTTGTATATTATGCGTAGCTAATTATAGATTAGCTAATAATAGTGTTATTGTCGATGTAGATGTAGTATTAGTTGTTGTTCGTTGTTAGTAATAGCACACAAAGAGATCGAAAAATTCTGCAATTTTGCGAGTACGTCAGACTCACCACCCACAAGCCAATGCAACTTGCAGAAATGAGTTTAGATTCACGGTTTGCTGCCGAAGAGGATGCACCAACCTGCACCAACACATTGTGAAATTATTATTAGTGTAGTAACAATACCACTATATACAAAATTCACAATAAAAATGAATAGTTCTCTTACTTCTGTGGAATATTCGCCCCAATCACTAACAGATGGCCTTCCGGTTTTCCTCGTTCTAACCATTTTTTTTAAGAAAGTTCGCATATATAAAACAATTTGTTCACAAAAAATTGGCATATATATAAATACGAAACAAAATACGTGAGAAAACCGCACAAACGACTTCCAAAAAATACCAAACTTTGCGATTGGGTCTAAATTGCCACTCACAAGCCAACGCGACTTGTAGAAGCGAGTTTGGACTCACGGTCTTTAAGATACGGTCGTGTGTCACTTTCACTCTTGAAAAAAGGCGGAATGTGATCCACGGATGCATATAGCAAACCGTAGGTGAGAACTCGCAATTGCAAGTTGTTTTGGCTTGTCATTGGCGAAAACGACCTACTCGCAAAATTTTGTAATTTTTTAGCAAGTTCTCCATTGAAAACTCACTAAATTTATAACAAACGACTTTCAAAAAATACCAAACTTTGCGATTGGGTCTAAATTGCCGCACACAAGCCAATGCAACTTGTAGAAGCGAGTTTGGACTCACGATCTTCAAGATACGGCCGTGTATCGCTTTCACTCTTGAAAAAAGAGCGGAATGCGATCCACGGATGCATATAGCAAACCGTGGGTGAGAACTCGCAACTACAAGTTTCTTTGGCTTGTCAGTGGTGAAAACGACCTACTCGCAAAATTTTGTAATTTTTGAGCAAGTTCTCCATTAAAAACTCGCTAAATATATAACAAAATACGTGAGAAAACCACACAAACAACCTCCAAAAAATACAAACTTTACGATTGGGTCTGGCTCTCCGCACACAAGCCAACACAACTTATAGAAGCGAGTTCCGATCCACGGTTTGAAAGATACGGCCGTGTATCACTTTCACTCTTAAAAAAAGCAGAAAGTGATACATTGATGTATCTCGGAAACGTGGGTCGGAACTCGCAACTACAAGTTGCGTTGGGTTGTGAATGGTTAGCCTGACCTACTCGCACAGTTTCGTATTTTTTGGACTTCGTTTGAGCAGTTTACTAGTGAGACCATACTAAAAAGGTTCCGACGTATATAGAAGTTCGTCCATATACGCAACAAAACAACACAAACGAGATGCATTAATTCTGAAAATTGGTCGTTACATCTGGCACACCAAACACAGGCCAACGCAACTTGCAGAGGTGAGTTCCGACTCTCGGTTTGTAATATACGACTATGTATCGCTTTATTTTTACTTTATTGAATAAAAGTGATAAACGGACATATCTTGCAAACCGTGAGTTGGAAATTGCCTGTACAAGTTGCATTGCCTTGTGCGTGGTGAGTCCAACCTACTTGTAAAATTTGGGAATTTTTGGATCTCGTTTGTTTGCTTTTCCTATATTCTACAACTACAACTAACACTACATCTACAAAAATGTCACCAAAATATATACATCACACATGGTACAAAAATTGTAGACTCTAAATTGTAGACTACTACGCATAATACAAAAAATCAACCTCAAAAATTGAAAAAAAAATTTCAATAAATTAACTTAGTTCATTCTACTAAATTGTGAAAAGGTGAATACCTAGTCCAGAGAGAGTTTTTGAAGATGTGAGGAGCCGCTGTTGTAGACGAAGAAGTTGTAGACTCTAGGGTTTCGAAGAATTTGTGTTAGGGTTCGGATTATTTGGGATTTCGGGTTGGGTTAGGAGATTTGCGGTATTCGGGATAGGGAGAGAGAGATAGAGAGGCTTCGAGAAGAGGGGGAGATCGAGAAGAGGAGGTCGGAGTAGAGCTAGGATTTGGGAAATGCTTTTCGCGAGGTCCAGTTGCGAGAAAGAGAGTTGTCGAAGAAGTGAGGAAGATGGCGATCTGAATATGTACAAGTGTTTGGAAAAACACTTCTACATTAGAATTTTTTTTATTAAAAAATAACCTAGGCCGTTGTTTCCAACAACGGCGGTCTAAGTGTTTTTTTGGACAAAAAAAAGTTCACGCCAAATAACGCTAAGTCTGAAGCTTTTTTGGCGTGAACTACCCAAAATACCCCTCCACTACTAATAGGAGATCTTAGGCGGATCTGAGCGGCAGCGATCTGAGTCGTTGATCACGATCAAGAGCGATCCAATAGCTCAAATCGCTGTTTTCCAACCCGTTGAAAACAAACCTGTTTTCAATTGAGCATTTCTCTCTCTCTCTCTCTCTCTCTCTCTCTCTCTATATATATATATATATATATATAATAAAACACAAAGAAAGCTATCAAGTGGCTCTCCTTCAATCTCTCCAAAAATCAAAGGCCCAGATCTAACCTCACAAAAGATATTTTTTCCCCCGAAAGGTTTTCCCTAAAACTCAAATTCAAATCCCCCACCCAAAACAACTCCTATATTTATTTAATTATTTCTCTCTCTCTCTCTCTCTCTCTCTCTCTCTCTCTCTCTCTCCCCTTCTTCTATTCAAAAAATTAAAAAAATAAAAATTTTAAAAATTTTAAAAAAATTTACAATTAAAACTTTAAAAACTTTAAAAATAATTCAAAAAAATTAAAAAAATCATATAATATGTTTTTTGCTGGACCCCCAAAAGTTTCTTATATAATATGTTTGTTACTTCAATTAATTTGCTGGACCTCCAAAACTATTTTCTATGATCAAACAAGTTGCGCCGTTCCGAAGACGTGCCGTAGGCACGTGTCAACGGGCAAACCTAGTATATATATACTTATGGAAACATGGACTTTTTTGCCCCAATTTATAATTATTTTTCAACGTATACTAATGAAAACATGCACTTTTATTTACAACTAATTATTGTCATACTATTCAAACTTGAGCTATATAATTGTTGATTTACTGTTTACAAGACTTTTCACATGTTGTATCCTTCTGAAGACGTGCCGTAGGCACGTCCCCACGGGAAAATCTAGTATATTAATATATTACTAATCTCTATCTTCTTATAAGCATTCTATTTGTATCCTTTAGTACACAGAAAAATAAATAAGAATGTTTTTTTATGGGTTAGTGTCAAACAATTTCTGTAAGAAGTTTGATGGCTTCAACGAAGATGAAAATTTATCTGTTGGAGGCAGGATGACTTCTATTAGGAATGAGATTGAAGGACAAATTTATCAAAGAGAATATATTTCCAAGAAAGAGTATCCACTTTGAAGACTTGTCAATTTGTACTTGTGATATCTTGCTTAGTACATGATGTGGTTGGTTTTGGGCATGTGGATGCACCAAGTGTGAGTTCTATTTATTTGTTTAGTGTAAGAATACGGTACTGAATGGTACGCCCGACCCTCGGCAGAAAAGGCACGATCGGGTATAGAGGCGGAGGTCAGATGATCGGTTCGGTAGCGGAGGCTCGGCTCAGATCTGGAGACTCGGATTCGGGAGTCTCGTGTACCTGCACTCGGCCTAGGAACACCGGGGTTGGTTCCGGTGGCAGGCCCTCCGACGGTCTAGTTAGTTCCTGAAGTAGAGCAACAGTAACTAGGGTTTTAGAGGGAAAAGATTCATTACCTTTGAAGGTGGGAGAGGGCCTGGTATTTATAGGCATGCTAAACGGGTCTGGATTCGTTTGGGCCGGGTCTGGACCCACATGCTCGTGGGCCTGGTGTAGTAGAAGCCCATGGGGCTTAAGACTGATCTGATGATCAGGGGTGAGTACTTTTTGAGGAGATCGGGTGGTCTAGTATGGGCCAGACCATTTTTCCCCATGTCACAAGTCACCCCACTCCTGTAGGGGTGTGTGAGCTAGCCATGGAGTAGTCTTGGTGGCAAAGGAAGAGCGGGGGAGTTTCCTGGAGGCATTCATGGTCGTCGCCGAGGCTGAGGTCGGCTCAGAGGCCGGGGGTCTGGTCCACGGTCGTAGGCCTTCTGACGAGGAGCAAGGGTATGTGTTGGGCTGGATGTAGCCTCGGAACACCGAGGCGAAGGTTGGCCTGTGCGCTTTCTATTGAGAAAGCTATCCTGGTGCTCGACCTAACCTCGGAACGTCGAGGGCTTAGGGGTTGGCAAGGGTGTTGGCGAGCTGGGCGCTTTCTTGAGAAAGCTACCCTGGTACTCGATCTGGCCTCGGAACGTCGAGGACTTAGGGGTCGGCAAGGGTGTTGGCGAGCCGGTGCGCTTTCGTGAGAAAGCTACCCTGGTGTTCAACCTGACCTCGAAAAGTCGAGGGCTTAGGGGTCGGCAAGGGTGTTGGCGAGCCTGTGCGCTTTCCTAAGAAAGCTACCCTGGTGCTCGATCTGACCTCGGAATGTCGAGGGTTTAGGGGTCGGCAAGGGTGTTGGCGAGCCGGTGCGCTTTCTTGAGAAAGCTACCCTGGTGCTCGACCTGACCTCGGGGCGTCGAGGGTTTAGGGGTCAGCACTGGTGTTGGTGAACCTGTGCGCTTTCTTGAGAAAGCTACCCTGGTGCTCGCCCTGACCTCGAAACGTCGAGGGCTTAGGGGTTGGCAAGGGTGTTGGCGAGCCGGTGCGCTTTCGTGAGAAAGCTACCCTGGTGCTCGACCTGACCTCGGAAAGTCGAGGGTTTAGGGGTTGGCAAGGGTGTTGGTGAGCCAGTGCGCTTTCGTGAGAAAGCTACCCTGGTGCTCGACCTATCCTCGGAAAGTCGAGGGCTTAGGGGTCGGCAAGGGTGTTGGTGAGCTGGTGCGCTTTCCTGAGAAAGCTACCCTGGTGCTCGACCTGACCTCGGAACGTTGAGGGCTTAGGGGTCGGCAAGGGTGTTGGCGAGCCGGTGCGCTTTCGTGAGAAAGCTACCCTGGTGCTCGACCTGACCTCGGAAAGTCGAGGGCTTAGGGGTCGGTAAGGGTGTGGCGAGCCTATGCGCTTTCCTGAGAAGGCTACCCAGGTGCTCGACCTGACCTCGGAACGTCGAGGGCTTAGGGGTCGGCAAGAGTGCTGGGGAGCCGATGTGCTTTTCCGAGAAAGCTACCCTGGTGCTCGACTTGACCTCGAAAAGTCGAGGGCTTAGGGTCGGCGAGGGTGTTGGCGAGCCGGTGTGCTTTCGTGAGAAAGCTGCCCTGGTGCTCAACTTGACCTCGAAAAATCGAGGGCTTAGGGGTCGGCATGGGTGTTGGTTAGCCGGTGCGCGCAGGATTAGCGTGTGACGCTTCTGTTTCCTAGGAGAGTTAATGACGTGATGGCGCGCCTTTCGATGAAGAATTCGCGCGCGACGCTTTAACCCCCAAGGACAATTAACGGCGTGACGCTTTGCCTTTCGTCGTTTGGCCTCCTTTAGGTCATAAATGCGGCTTGGGGGGGCTATATATACCCCTTTCCTTCATTGTTCTTTTGCCAGAGAAAAGAGCTGGTGGCTCATGTGCTATCAGAGGTGTCTGCCACAGGCAAACGCCCAATAATTGAACTTTTAAGGCAGAGAGCCCCGGATAGGTGGCTCCCCTGCCGTCTCTGTCTTCCTTTCGGTATACGGCTCTGAGGGCTGTCTGTCCAAAGGAGACAGGGATGGGAGGCGTGCCGATCAATGTCCGGGGCCCGGGGAGTTGTGGGATGAGTCTGCCGTCCTCTGGCATTTTTTGGGTAGATCAATCTGACCCAAAATTTCGGCTCAAATGGGTCTACCTCAAAAATGTTAGGTTCGGTTGACGAAGGTTCGGGATCAAGAGCCCGGGCATGGTGGCTCTCTTCCCGCCCTCGAACAATTCGGGATTTTAGCTCCCAGGGCTGTAAGTCCCGAATTGTTCGTGGGTGAGAGGGGTGCCGACCGAATCCCGGAGCTCGGGGCGCTTGCCGAAGGCGAGCGCCCTAAATCTTTAAAGTAAACTTTTGGGGTTGGGTAGCTGTGGGTCATCACCGAGTGTAGGGGGTCACCAGCCCTGAAGAGGCCAGGGCCCTGCTCGAGGTCGGTGCCGAGCGTCCAACCCACTGTTCGGGGAGGGCAATCCTGATTCTCAAGTAGCCTTGGCCTGATGAACATTGTGCGGAAACCGAAGGGTCGCCTGTCGCGTGTCTTGATTACGTCACTATTGCGAGTTTCTAGGAGCCGTTATTGCGGAATTCTAGGAACTGTTTTTGCGAAAATCGAGGAGTCCCTTGGCCCTCTATATATATCCCCTACCCCACCTCCTTTTTCATTCTTCACTTTTACTCTCTCTAGAAAAAGGTACCATCAGAGCTTCTCTCTCTAGAGTCTTCTGTCTTCCGTTCGTCCGTTGCCGAAGCTGAGCAGGTTAGTTAGTTGTTTTTCTTTAGTATGTCTAGGGCTCAGTCCGGCTCTTCGGTCTCGACTTCGAGGGAGGAGGACAACCCCCGTATGGGCCTCTCCGAATCGACGTCCTGGGAGGAGGATACCACGGTGTATGATGCGAAACTCCTTCGCGTTAGGAAGTTGTTCGTCGTAGAGGGTAGTGGCTCGGAGGAGGAGGACAGCGATGGGTCGGAGGAGGTGGAGGTGCTGGACTTGGTGACGGACGACGGTGAGGAAGGAGGAGAGGCGGAAGTGTCGACGGTTCGGAGGAAGGGCAAGGGGGAGTGTCGACGGCTCGGAGGAAGGGCAAGGGGGTAGGCCCTTCTACGATGGCAACCGTCCTCGAGCCACTGGCCACCCCTTCTCCGGAAAAGGCCAAGAAGAAGAGGCAGGTGAGGAAGAAGTGGATGATGCCCAGTAGTCCCGACAGGGAGACCCCTGCTCGTGACCTGGCAACAGGCTTCTTGTCACAGCCGATGTCGATCAGGTAGTACCCCGACGACCTCGCAGATAAAATCTTGTACGGGGTTCAGCCTTCTTCGCCGAACCATCAACAGATAAAGATGGACGCCACGTCGTCAATCCTGGTGGCTGATGACTTGGACGTCATTCGCTCGGCCTTTCACAGTGGGCAAGAGTATGAGTTGATGTTGCCGAGCCCGGGTCTTCGACCAACCGACCCTCTGTCCGAGCGGTATTGCATCTTCCCGGGTGATGCGTTCGGCTCCGGACTGCGGTTGTCGATCCACCCGTTTATCCGAGAGGTGCTGAACTGGGCGTCGCTGGCTCCGATGCAATATGGGCCGAACTCATGGAAGCAGATGGTGTGCTTCGTGCTACTGTTTGAGGAGAGGAAGTTGCCGCTGAGGTTGGATGTCTTTCGAGCGATGCTAGGGATCAGCTCGTCTGGGGAGTTCGAGGGCATTTTCTATATCTCCCCTCGGGACCGGGGGAAGGTAATCCATGGCCATCCGGATTCGATCAAAGAGTGGAAGAAGTATTTCGTCATTCGGAGCAAGAAGCCTTGGGACATTCCCACTCGGTGGAATTTTTACAAACCGAACTTCAAGGCGCCGAGGCCGAAGGATCTGTCCGCCGAGGAGTGGGGATATGTCGAATGCCTTCGGAATGGCAACAGTATAAGCTGGCCGAAGGTGACGGAAAGTCACATGGCCCGCGTCGGACTGAGCCCGGCCACGTCTAGTATGTTGTTTGTTCCATTTTTTTGTTCTAGTATTCTTTTGCGCTCATTGTTCTTAATGGGTCTTTTTGCAGGTATGGATCCCGAATCGATCAAGGCAAGAAGGATCGCCCTGAAGAAGCAGAGGGTCGAGCAGGGCGAGCAAGGAAAAAGAGCGAGGGGGTCCTCGCAGGCGGCCTCCGACGTACCGGCCAAGCCGAGGGCGAAGAAGGTGCGCCCTGAGTCGGGCAAGGAGGTGCTCGTCCCGCCGAGCCCTGGCGCGATGACAGTGACCGAGCATGCCAAGGAGAAGGTTCCATCGCTCCGGGCCGATGCTGCTGAAATCGTGGGCGACGAGATGTTGCAGCTGTGGGCCGGTCGATAAGGAAGGGCGACAGCTTGACCAAGGGGGCCATGGCCATCGAGGTTGCCGATAAGCTGGCGACTCCTCGGGATCGGCAGAGTATGAGCAACGACACCATGGAGGTGGCCTACATGTGGTTGGCGCAGGCGAACGTGCTGGTAAGATCTACCGGTCCCTTTTTTACCCATTTTTATACGATGCGACCCCTCTTCCGACCCATCGTCTGTGTTGCAGGCTTGTCTGGAGGGGGCCCAGGTGATGAAGCTTCATAAAAAGGCCCTGGCGCACAAGAGGGAGCGAGCGAACAAATACCAGCGGGAGATGAAGGAGATGAAGATCGAGCTCGAGGGCTCGCACAAGAGGGAGCAGGAGATGAAGGCCGAGCTCGCTTCTATGGAAAGTGAGTGTATTCGGAAGGTGGGCTCGCTGAAGAAGGGGTTCGCCGCGGAGAAGTTGCTCGTCACGAAGGCCCAGGACATGGTAATTGAGGCTCAGAACGAGGTCTACGAGAAGGCCCTGAGTCATGTGAGGCACTTCCACCCGACCATCGATCTGACCGGCTTTGATTTCGACATGGTGATCGAGCCGACGCCCAAGACCCCCGAAGGGGGCGAGCAGGACGAGCTGCCTACCGACCCGGCTGCGGACCCTCCCCTCGACCAGACCGATCCAGAGGTGGGGAATTAAGCAGTTCGCCTCATTGTTGTTTTTGTTTCCCCTTTTTTGTTGTATTTGCCGACCACGGACTGGCCACCGAACTTTTTGTATAATGAACTTGATTTATAAAAAAGGATTTTCGTTTGGCCAGTGTTTTGACTTCGACCGCTTATTTTGGGGAAGTGTAGCTTCGCCTAACGAACCTTTGGCTTATTTTTGTTTGGCCAAGTGTTTTGGTATTGGAATGATGGTTGTTTTCCACTGTTAGGTGCCAGCTCCCCTTTCCGAGGCTGACCCTCGCCGATCAGATGTGGCGTGGCTCCGAAGCAAGATCAAGGTGCTTGAGTCCACTTTGGTCCGGTACCGGAAGGGGGCTCGTGATCAGGACGCCGCCTTTCACTATTATCGAAACAAATCCGAGGCGCTAAGTGTGGAGGCGACCAAGTTGAAAAAGGCGATAGTAGATCGCGACATAGGCAGCACCGGTCTTGGGCACACCATGTCGAGTGCATCGGTGCAGCGACCCTCGTCAAAGAGGCTCCTTCGCGACGTTGTAGTGGAAAAAGGAGATGGAGATACAATGTTACAAGACGATGCTGGGCATGTCCGGAGCAAGGACGGGCTCTTCTTCGGGAGGTCACCGAGTGGAGGGTGCTCCCGCTGCGCTTATGTTACTGGAGTATACCCGGCCGGTCGATGCCCAGAGCTCTGTGGCTGGTGTCTCGACTTTGGCCGACCCCAAGGGTCATTGTGACGAGGAGGGAGGTCCCAGCCGTTCGGTCGGAATCGGGCTATCTTGCGTCGGAACTGAGGGCCTCTGAGAAGTTTCCCCTTTTTTTTCTTTTAGCTGAGTGGAGTGGTTTGTAACGTTCTCGTTCTTCCGACGGTGCTTAGTCAATAAAAGAGTATGAATAAAACGTTTAGTCTTCTCTTTTTTGTTCTTGCAACCTGTCTTCGAGAGAGCTGCCGAGGAGATGCGGGTCGGCGCCCAATGTTCGGATTTGGGTGTCATAGCTTGAGAAAGTTACCCACGTGCTCGACATTGGTTCGGATCTGCTGAGGAGTTTTGGGTCGGCGCCTAGTGTTCCGACTTGGGCGCCATAGCTTGAGAAAGCTACCCACGTGCTCGACATTGGTTCCGATCTGCCGAGGAGATGTGGGTCGGCGCCCAGTGTTCCGACTTGGGTGCCATAGCTTGAGAAAGCTACCCACGTGCTCGACATTGGTTCGGAGCTGCAGATATTGATAAAGTTTATAAAAAAAACTTTTTAACTTGAGCCTTTTAATACATGAAGAGAGGCGCGAACGGCCTTTTGCACAGGGCAGGTTACGAAAGTGTTATTTACATGAAGTAAACTAAAACTCTACTTCTGCCCTTCCAGAAATTTGATCAGATGTTCGGCGTTCCAGGGTCTTTTGATTGCTTGGCCCTCCATGTCCACGAGTCGGTACGTGCCTGGGCGTATAACCTCGGCTACCTTGTATGGGCCTTCTCAGTTGGGGCCAGCTTCCTCTTTCTCGTGGGGTCGGAGACGGACAACTTGCAGAGCACGAGGTCTCCGGCCTCAATGTCAGTGGGACGGACTTTCTTGTTGTAAAACCTTTCGATTCAGTGTTGGTAGATGCTTCTTACGGCGGACTTCTTCCTGACCTCGGCAACGAGGTCCAGGTTGGCCCTGAGGCCGGATGAGTTGTCGGCTTCGTCGAAGACCATGATGTGCGGAGAAGGGAGGCCGATCTCAACGGGGATAACCGCCTCCGTCCCGTAGGTTAAGTTGAACGGCATTTCACCCGTGGGAATTCTCTTCGTAGTCCTGTGCACCCATAGCACGCTTGGCAGTTCTTCTACCCACTGCCCCTTGGAGGAACTGTCGAGGTGCTTCTTCAGGTCGTCGAGTATCTGTCGGTTTGCGTTCTCCGCTTGGCCGTTTGACTGGGGATGGCATATGGCGGAGAAGCGCTGCTGGATGCCTATGTCTTCGCAAAACCTGCGAAAGTTCTGGCCCGCAAATTGGGTCCCGTTGTCCGTGATAAGGACCTGTGGAATTCCGAATCGGCAAATGATATTTTTCCAGAAAAATTGTTGGGTTTGACGCTCGGTGATTGTCGACAGGGGCTCGGCCTCGATCCATTTTGTGAAATAATCGATGGCGACTATTAGGAATTTCCTCTGTCCGGTTGCCATGGGAAAGGGGCCGACCAAGTCCATCCCCCACATGGCGAATAGCGTCGGACTGGCCAGCGAGCGGAGGTTGGCCTGAGGACGTCTCTTGATTGGGAAAAATCTTTGGCACGGACCGCACCTCTTGACTAGATCCTGGTAGTCTTGCAACATTGTTGGCCAATAATACCCATGGTTCAGGGCCTTCCTGGCAAGCGATCTGCTTTCCATGTGACATCCGCTGATCCCCTCATGAAGTTCTTTAAGTGCGTAGCTAGCTTCCCCATCGGCGAGGCAGCGGAGGTAGGGCTTCCCGTCTGCCAGGGTGTACGAGCGTTTGAAGAGAACGTCGTTGATCATGACGAACCTTTCAGCTCGAACCCTGATCCTTCTTGCCTCGGCCCGGTCTTCGGGGAGCTCGGCCTTCAGTAGGAACCTTCGGATTGTGGTGGTCCAGTCGGCCAGGCGGGCTTCGTTGTTTACACACATTGCCTCAGGGAGGTCGATGCTCGGCTTCAGGAGGACTTCGATGAGTACTGTTCGGTCGAGACCCTCAAAGGATGAGGAGGCAAGCTTTGACAAAACGTCCGCCTGGGCGTTCTGCTCTTTTGAAACCCTAAGGACTGTGGAACAGTTGAAGGATGACAGGAGCCGCCGGACCACGGCCAAGTATCAGATCATTCGGTCGTCACGAGTCTCGTATTCCCCGGTGATCTGGTTGACCACGAGCTGAGAGTCGCTGAAGGCCCTGATCTGCTTCGCGCCGGCCTAGTGTGCTAGGGTCAGTCCGGCAATCATAGCCTCATATTCCGCCTCTTTGTTGGAGGCCGAGAAGTTGAGGCGGAGAGAATGCTAAGGGAGGAAGTGGTCGGGGCCTCGCAGGATGATCCCAGCACCACTCCCGGTTTCGCAGGAGGATCCATCGACATAGACTTCCCAGGTCGGATCCGAATTTTCGGTATTGGGCTGTTCGGAAATGGTGCATTCAGTGATAAACTCGGCGAGGGCTTGCCCCTTGATTGTCGTCCTTGGCTGGTAGCTGATGTCGTACTGGCTCAGCTCGATCGACCACTTGACTAAACGGTCGGAGTTCTCTGGCTTGTGAAGTACGGTCTTAAGTGGTTGGTCGGTCAACACTTGGATAGAGTGCGCCTGGAAGTAAGGGCAGAGCTTCCGGGCGGCCATGACCAGAGCATAGGCCACTTTCTCTATTCTTGCGTACCGTGTCTCGGCCGGGAGCAAGACCTTGCTCACATAGTATAATGGCTTCTAAACTCCGTCATCTTCGTGGACGAGGACTGCGCTAAGGGCGCTTTCTGTGGCTGATAGGTACAGCCAGAGTGGCTTGCCCGGCTCGGGTTTGCTAAGGAGAGGCGGGTTGGCCAGGTACTGCTTTAGTTGCTCGAACGCCTCTTGTTGAGGGGCTCCCCATTCGAAGCCCCCCTTTTCACGCAGAGCTTTGAAGAAGGGTAGAGATTTCTCCCCAGATTTGGGGAGGAAATGGCCGATGACCGCCAATCTTCCCGTAAGCCTCTGGATTTTCTTGACGTTCCGGGGAGGGGCCATGTCTATTATGGCTTGGATTTTCTCAGGGTTCGCCTCGATGCCGCGCTGGCTAACGACGAACCCGAAGAATTTTCCGGACGAGATGCCGAAGGTGCATTTGGCGGGGTTAAGCCTCATGTTATGTGTCCGGAGTATGTCGAAGGCTTCTTCGAGGTCGGCGACGTGGTCCTGTCTTTGCCGGCATTTGACGAGCATGTCGTCAACATAAACCTCCTTGTTGCGACCAATCAGGTCCTTTGAAGATTTGGTTGACAAGCCGCTGGTAGGTGGCTCCGGCGTTTTTCAACCCGAAGGGCATAACGCGGTAACAGAAGAGACCTTGGTCCGTGACGAAGGATGTCTTTGCTATGTCCGGCGGGAACATCCGGATCTGATTGTAGCCTGAAAAGGCATCCATGAAGGGCAGGAGCTCGTGACCCGAAATCGCGTCGATCAGGACATCGATGCTGGGAAGAGGGAAAGGATGTTTGGGGCATGCTTTGTTCAGATCCGTGAAGTCTATACAGATCCTCCAGCTTCCACTTGCCTTCTTTACCATGACAACGTTTGCTAGCCATTCGGGGTAGCTGACCTCTTGGATAAATCGGGCGAACAAGAGTTTGTTTACCTCCGTCTTTACCACTTGCTGCCTCTCTGGGGTAAATTTGCGCCTTTTCTGGACGACCGTCTTTTAGCCCGGAATCACGCTAAGCTTATGCATGATCAGGTCTTCGGATATCCCAGGCATATCAGACGGCTTCCAGGCGAAGAGGTCGATGTTGCGACGGATGCAGCTGATCATGTTCGACTTCAGATCGTCGGAGGGAGCGGCTCATTCGGAACCACTTCGACTCGTCCTCAACCTCGAACGAGACTTCTTTCAGCTCGTCCGCTGGTTCGAGATCTGGTTGGCTTCTTTCCGGCTGAAGCTCGGCGGCGTCGAGGGGAAATACACCCCCTCCGACCGCTGTCATGTAGCAGGACCGCGCGGCATCCTGGTTGCCTCAGACGATACCGACCCCCTGCTTCGTGGGAAATTTCAACTTTAAGTGGTAGGCCGACGGCACAGCCTGAAGGGAGCAAAGCCCAGGTCGGCCGAGAATGGCATTGTTCGCTGCCTTGACGTTTACCACCATGAAGTCCATTGATTCGGTTCGTCTGAGGAGAGTCGTACCCGCGGTGACATCTAGGGTCACGATTCCCTCTATCACAACTGGGACGCCGGAGAACCCGTGCAGGGTGTATCCGGCCGGCTTGAGCTTGTCCCTGGGCAGTTTTAGGTTCTCGAAGGCTTCAAGAAAGAGTATGTTTACCAAACTCCCATTGTCGACGAGGATCCGACGGAGCTCAAAGTTCGCCATGTCGAGGCTAACGACGAGGGCATCGCAGTGGGGAATACGGACGCCCTCCAGGTCCTCTTTCGAGAAAGAGACAGGGAGTAGCTGAGTCTGAGGAGACAGGAGGTCTTGAACGGCATTCACCTCTCGGACGAACGCTTTGCGGGAAATATTAGACTCCCCTTCCATGGGTCCCCCGTGGACACAATATAAAATGGCCTGTCCTTCGGTCCCCCCGGTCTCGGGATCTCGCTCGGGATGGCGATTCGGAGTGCAAGTGGGGGGCGAAGGCCTCCGGTTCCTCGTATCCTTCTGGTCCCTCTGGTTTTCCCTAGTGAACTCACAGAGGTATCCTCCTAGGATGAGGTCCTCGATTTTGTCTTTCAGGGCCCGACACTAGTCGGTTTCATGCCCATGATCTCGGTGGAAGCGGCAGTAGAACCGCTGGTCTCGCTTTTTGTTACTGCTCGGTCGAGGGGGTAGTCAGACGAGGCCCTTGTCCTCTATTTCTAGGAGTATGACGGGCACGTTCTGTGTCAAGGGCGTGTATATCTCGAAGCGGGGGACCGGAGGCACCCTCTTCATTCTGACCCCTTCTTTTGCTACTTTCCTGGCAGGCTCGGTCTCATCGACCTTGCGTTTGCCCTTCCCTGTGGTTTCTTTGGCGCCTTCCGGGTTTAGGGCCTCTTCCGCCCGTATGTACTTCTTGACCCGATTGAGCAGGTCGGGAAAGTCCTGGGAAGGCTTCGTGGCCAAGGAAACCTGTAGCTGGCTGTGTCGGACATTGTGCCGGAAGGCGGCTGAGGCGATCCCGACGTCGAGGGAGGAGACAAATCTTGCCTCGGTGGTGAACCTCCTGACGAAGTCACGGGACTCTCCTTCCCTCTGTCGGAGGTCTAGTAAGGACGCACTTGTCTTCTCGGCCTTCCTGCTGGTTATGAAGTGCGCCAGGAAGTTGGCCTCCAGCTGGTCGAACGAGAAGATCGAGCCTGGGGGGAGCTTGGAGAACCACTCCCGAGCCGGACCCCGGAGTGTGGCAGGGAACGCGCGACACAACAGGGGACCCGAAGCGCTGTGAATCATCATGAGGGTCTTGAAATCCTCCATGTGATCAGCAGGATCACCTTCGCCGTTATAGGTCTCAAACTGTGGAGGCCGAAAATTCCGGGGGATCTCTGCTTCTAGGATGGGAGCCAAGAAAGGTGGTCGGGTCGGCCTGCGGCCTAGAGCGGGGTTTGGAACGCCGTTGCCGAGGTGGTCGAGGCGGTTTTCAATTTCCAGCAGGCGTCGGAGCACCTCGTTTTCGCGTTCAGGGAGATAGGTCGGGTCACGAGGGTTCCCTCCATCGCCCGTCCGGTGGGATTGGTTGAATGTCTCGGCTCTGGGTGCTCCGTGAATGGTCTCCATGATCTCATCCCGGAAGCTCCAAAACTCGCCCCTTGTGACCGCACCATGGTCAATCGGGTGTGCTGGGGCGGCGGTCTTCGACCGATGCGACTGAGCACCGACGCTCGTCCTTCGGGCGGAGGTCTGGGGTGGTTCGGGGCCGAGTTGGAAGCGGCCCCTCCCCTAGTCTGACTCGCCCGTCGGCTCTGGATGACCCGACGAAGGTCGGGCAAGACCGAGCGAGATGCGCCCTGCTGGTGTCCGAGGATGACCCTCGGATTATTCGATCCGTGAGTGTCCTCGGGGACGTCATGAAGAGGAGGACCGTCCGGACGACGTGTAGAGGTAACAGCTCTCCTGGGCTTGGGTCCCATGTGAGCTCGGATCAATGCTGATGGCGAGGTTCAGGCTGACGTCAATACCGAGAAAATTCCCACATACGGCGCCAACCTGATGCGGTTGGTTTTTGACGAGTGTGGATGCACCAGGTGTGAGTTCTATTTGTTTGTTTAGTGGAAGGACACGGTACTGAATGGTACGCCCGACCCTCGGTAGAAAAGGCACGATCGGGTATAGAGGCAGAGGTCGGATGATCGGTTCGGTAGCGGAGGCTCGGCTCGGATCTGGAGGCTCGGATCCGGGAGTCTCGTGTACCTGCACTCGGCCTAGGAACACCGGGGTTGGTCTCGGTGGCAGGCCCTCCGACGGTCTAGTTATTTCCTGAAGTATAGCAACATTAACTAGGGTTTTAGAGGGAAAAGATTCATTACCTTTGAAGGTGGGAGAGGGCCAGGTATTTATAGGCATGCCAAACGGGTCTGGATCCGTTTGGGCCGGGTCTAGACCCGCGTGCTCGTGGACCTGGTGTAGTAGAAGCCCATGGGGCTTAAGGCTGATCTGATAATCAGGGGTGAGTGCTTTTTGAGGAGATCGGGTGGTCTAGGATGGCCCAGACCATTTTTCCCCTATGTCAGTACATATTGAGGTTTTACAACTTTCCCTCTTAATCATTTGAATATATATATGAAATTGACAAATTTGCATTACCCGGTTAACAATGAGGAGGAAATCCCTGAATCCAACATTACTGCAAGTTGCAGTCAAAAATCTAATGTTGCTCTACGTTCAGAAAGAGCATGGAGGCTAGATATTTTATTTACAAGGATTTTCTTGCATCTGAAATATGATTTACTGCAACATGTATAATCATCAGAAGATTCTTCTTCAGTATTATTTACTTCTCCTATTTCTGTGATAGCTATGTTATCTTGCGACAAAGTTATCTTCTTTTCATCCGTATACCACTAAACTTTCTGCTTTTGCTTCTAGGTTTCTTCATGTTTTGGGTGGTCTAAGGAGTCAGTCAGATTGTCGAACAACTTGGTGGTTGTCTTCTTTGTAATGGCTACAGAAAGATAAGATGGATCCTCTGCATTCCTCCATCTTCAATGCATCAAACTGCTAGTTCTTTTTTAAACGATTGTGAAGGCGATAATTGCTTTGAAGCATTGAGATTGGAGCTGGGTATCTATTGAACAACTCAATTAATGAAAAAAACCTGAGAAGGTTCTCTAACTGCTGATAATATTTTTGTTTGTGAGAGTAGTAGTGGTTGAATCAGCTATTTATTTTGAGACCGCTACAGGTGTGTTTTGGTTTATTTGTTGTGTGGAAGTTTCAGTTCCAGTTGTAGTGGTTGAAGCTTCTGTAGTCGGAGTTGCGCCGAAATTGGAAGCAACACCAGTAAATCCAACTGAAGTGAGTTGAGAATTAGAAAAATAAATGTTGCATCATATTTCATCTTCCGTGTTTCATTTGCTCGTTACCTTTGATGTCACCCCATTCTGTAAGCCTAACTGTACCGATTAAAATCAGCACATTAGTAAGCCAAGTGTAGCTTAGATTCAATGGAATGTTAACTGCGTCTCCAAGTTTGTGATTCGAATGTCGGATTGGATAAAGAGGAAGGTATCAAAGATGCAGTATGCGTATATGATGATGTCAAACTAATTTAATCAGAAAGAATCTATAATAATTAATTAAAAGTGAAAAATCTGGCACTATTTTGCATTAAGCAACAAAATCTTCCTACAATCAACAAGTACACTTTCACACGAAATGAAGCATAGGTGCGTTTTGCACTCTCTGGCACACAAAATTTCAACAGAATCACAAAATTCGGAGTGATTTGCCTCAAGGGAATGCGATTATCTTCAGTCAAGAAATCAGATTCAAACCATCAAATGGCAAGAAAAAACAGATTATACTCTATCCATTCCACACTTCCTCACCACTCTTTCTTTAGCAGTCATCAGGACATGCGTCTCTTTTAACAGATTCGGCTAGAGGAGACAGAGAGGTTAGCCTTGAGAGCTTAGATGACAGAAGAGTGAACCAACTTCTTACTCCTCGTAGTACAAATGCCGCGCAAGCTGCTTTGACACACTTTCCTCTTTCCACAACATTGCAAACAAGTAGTCCAAATGTGGTCTGTGTTTTTGATTCAATCGCAGTTGGATCTACTGCTGGTGTCGTTCAGGAGCTTAATAGCAAGTCTGCAATGGAGTCTGCAGTAGAGAAGTAAGAAATATTGCGTATCAGTCCTTTTATGTTTCGTATCGATCCCTAACAAATTATTTGTCTTCCAGGGGTTTATTTGTAAAAACTACTGTAATATTTCTTTCCAGTCCCTCGCTCAGCTCTGAAGACATTAGCGGTGGGCCCCTCCCTTTAACCTTCTAACTATCTTCTTCCCCACTGTAATCCGTGCATTGCACGTAGAATAATTGGGTATAAATAACCCCGTGTCCTCTGGTTCAGACATAGGGGCGGCGCACTGTGAGCCCCCCCCCCTCGAAATTTAAAAAAAAAAACCCTAATATATTCATATTTACAGTTTGGCCTCCCTGAAAATTTTTAGAAAACCCCCTCTGTGTGTGTGTGTGTATATATATATATATATATATATATATATATATAGGATTGTTGACGGTTCATAACCCCCAACCTGAAATCCAAACAATTTCTCCCAAATCTGAAATCCATCCGCCCTCGACCACCACATCGCCATCCCCGATCGCGGATCACCTGAACCCAGTCGCCGGCAACACCCCCTATGTCTCCCGCTCATCCCTTCCTCGCCGCCCCGCTACACCCTCTCATCACCAACCGTCACTCGCCCCGCTGCACCCCGGCAGCCCTCCGTCGCAGCACCGCCTGCGCCACCGCAGGCGCTCCTCGCACAGGAGGACAAAAGAATCAGAGGAAGGTTAGCGATTCATATCAAAGATACAAGTATTTTTTCATATGATAAATATTCATAGACACCATAAGTTAGAAGGGTTTTTAATGCAATTTAGCCCCAAATCAGAGCAGTCGCGATTTAGTCCCTTAATTAGAATCCACTCATAAATTTATTCCCCAATTTAACTAAATCTACTAAATCAACTCAATTATTCCCCAATTAGGGTAAGTCGTTTCCATTCAATTGAATAAATTAACAAGACCACTGAGTTGTCAGTTCACATGATAAAGAAATGAGATAGATAGAGGGAGGATCTAAAGTTCGAGACCAGACTGCAAGAGTTCAATGTTGCCCCTTAAAAAAAGAAGGATTGAATTCATATTTTGGCCAAATTGATAGTTAAAATTTGCAGGAGTACAAGTCATTTCCTATGCAAACTAGAGGAAAACATAAAGGGAACAATGTGTTGCAATTTGCTTATTCCGATGGACCATTCTATGAAAGTAATTTCTCAATCCAGAACTACAATGATACAAAGCAACACTTTGAGAACACATGTGAAGAGTCATACTTGAGTAATATTGCACCACAGCTACTGACTTACATTAGCTGAAACTATATGAAAATTTAAGCAACAAATTCATGTACAAGTGTAGAAATGCCTGAAATCTGAACTTGATTTTATCTTCTTCTAGTCATTTAATTTGCCAGTTCCAACTTCTTACTATATTAATCATCAGAAACCCAAATTCTAGCAAAAAAAGTTGATCAGAAATCCTAGGGACCACAAGATCACTCATCCATGTTCTTGTATCTGCTTCCCTGCTGAAAATAACTAAACCCGAAGACTTCAATTTCTTATGTTGTTTGAGATGTGAACCTCTTTCTATGGAGAAAACAAAATTACATAGATAACGGCTGAAATAGAGATGAGCTGGAAAACAAAATTACATAGCAACCTCTTCTTATCTTGGGTTTTCTGTTCTTCTTTTTTGATGATTGCTTTTTAGGCATTGTTAGTGTGTGGTGCAATTGGTTCATCTACATATAATCTTGGCCTCATTTGTTAAGGTCAAGGAGTAGTTTATACAACAGGATTTAATTAAGTTGCTCTTTGAACAAATCAATGTTAAATTTTGGTCCATGTTAAATTCCTTAGTGCGAAAGAAACTCGTTGCAGCATAAAATTACTAACAAGTTCAAAGCAATTGTCTTAATTGATATGTTGTCAATATGTCGACGCCAATCTGGGATAATGAGGTGTTTGTTGCCAACTAAGTCATCGACTAATGATAATAATTGATAAACACAGCCACTGGAGTAGCCGAAAACATAGCTTATTTGGTAAGAGGGTGAGGTAGGTCGTGGGAAGTTTCTGATTTGGGTATACTTGGCTTAATAATAAACATATACTAGGAAACTATATTTGTTCATATAGAAACCTAGGATGAAGAACAATTGATGATACAAATTAACTTTTTAAATATAAAAATAGACATGTGGAACAGTGTCGATTGTTTTTCTAGCCAGGAACAATCTTCTAGTTTGTCTCATTGGATGCTATTGCTAAAAGTAAACCAATTACTGAGTATCGCAGAAATTAAATACTAACTGATATATATATTCAAATAATATCCTTATGGTTCGTATTAATTAATATCCCTTTATCTTAGGAATTCCAAATTGTCACAGATACTTATTTATTTCCATCAACTGTAAGCCTTTTCTAGAAACATTACTTCCGACATTTGTTAATATATATAATGAGTCTTATATTTTTTTGAATTTATTAATGTACAGGATCAGTTCGTTTTCTAAAATATTAATGAGGAAAAAAGCCACCATTGATTTAAAAACAAAATACTCAAACTTTAGGAGCTGATACACAAACATCAACTCCTTTAGTTGAAGAACCTCCTCTTAAATCTCCATGAGTTGATTCTACAAGACATGAAATTAAATGCGAAAGAGATTTGATTGATTCTTTAGAGCGTGATTCGGGATTGTGTCGACAATTTGTGATTATCCTTCTAACAAACAAGATGAAGTTCGTCGTGCTTATATCGAATTGGGGGCATGCCATGGAAATGGTGATTTTCCATATTCAAAGAAAGGAAATGATCACAACCGACGGTTTCAACCTTCTTGGTTTGAAAAGTTTCCTTGGTTGGAGTATTCTCCCCATAGGGATGCGGCATTTTGCTTTCCATGTTATCTTTTTGGTAGTCCAAATGACCGAGATGAACTTACTTTTAAAGGATTTGACAAATGAAAAAGAGTCATGAGCGGACCACGATGTTCACTTCGCAAGCATGAAGGGAGTACTCTTACATCACCACATAAAAATGCTCTTCAAAATATTTTACTCTAATAGATCAACGTCAACATATTGAAATAGCTCTTTCTCAACAAAGTGTTCAACAAATTGCAAATAATCGTCTACGATTATATGTCTCTATATATAGTATTCATATGTTGACACTTCAAGGATGTACTTTGCGAGGTCATAATAAAAGTGTTGATTCACTTAATCGTGGTAATTTTCCTTGAGACATAAAGGGGTTTGCACACTTTTCTAAGGAAGTCAAAGAAGTTATTTTGGACAAAGCTCCACTTAATGTCTCATATACATCCCCCGATACTCAAAAAGAAATTCACCAATGTCTCGCTCTTCAAGTAAAGAGAACAATTCGAGAAGAAATTGAAGATGCAAAGTATTGTGTTCTTCTTGACGAGGCTCGAGATATTTCAAAGAAATAGCAAATGGCATTTGTCTTGAGATTTGTTGATAAGGATGGATACGTTCGAGAACGGTTTTTTGGACTTCTTCCAACACCACGGTTTTGACCCTAAAGGATGGTATCTATAAACTCCTTGCTTCTCATAACCTCAGCACAAAGAATATAAGAGGTCAAGGGTATGATGGAGCAAGCAACATGCGAGGTGCATTGAATGGACTACAAGCCTTGATTTTCAATGATTCTCCAAGTGCATATTATGTACATTGTATGGCTCATCGGCTTCAATTAGCATTAGTTGCATCATGTAGAGACGTGGGTCCAATTCACCACTTCTTTAATGATTTGTCTTACATTATTAACATTCTTAGTGCTTCTTGCAAAAGAAATGATCAGTTGAAAGCAACTAAAGCTTCTGAACTTGAGTTCTTAATTGCAAATGGAGAAATAGAAACAGGTACATGGCTAAATCAAATTGGCTCTTTGCGGCGAGCTGGAGATACTCGTTGGGGTTCTCATTTAAAATCAATCACAAGCTTGTTGAATATGTTTAGCCTGACATGTGAAGTTCTTATTAGTCTCATTGATGATGGTGACTCTACTCAACGTGCAGATGCAGAGAAGGCTTATGAGCTTTTAACCTCTTTCCAATTTGTCTTTATATTGCACCTCATGAAAGAAGTTTTTGAAATCATTGATCTTCTTTGTCAGGCTTTGCAGCGCAAGTCTCAAGATATTGTAGGGTCTAGGCAACTACGACCGCATGAGAAAAATTACCCGACTCATGATCTGGAGTTGGCTGCGATTATCTTTGCTTTGAAGCAATGGAGGCACTACGTGTACGGTGAGAAGTTGAACATGTACACGGACCACAAAAGCTTGAAGTACATATACCAGCAGAGGGATCTCAATCTGAGGCAGCGGAGATGGTTGGAAGTGCTCGAGGATATGCGACCTGAGATCAAGTATCATCCTGGAAAGGCTAATGTTGTGGCTGATGCACTTAGTCGCAAGAGCAGTTTGTCCAGTTTGATTACAACTCAGAAGCATCTGATTGAGGAGCTGGATCGAGCAGGTATTGAGGTTGTTTTGCAAGGATTGGGAGCATCTTTATCTCAGTTGAAGCTTCAGCCTACTTTGAATGCAAGGATCATTGCAAGTCAGGAAGTTGATGCTGATATCTTGGAGATGAAGGAGCAGGTTGGTGCTGGCAGGTTGCCCGAATTTCAAACCAGGGATGGAGTGCTGTGGTTCGGAGATAGGCTGTGTGTTCCAGATCAGGTGGACCTGAAAGAGAGCATTCTTCAGGAGGCGCATGCTACTCTTTTGTCTGTACATCCTGGAAGTACTAAGATGTACAAGGACATCAAGCAGCATTTCTGGTGGTCAGGTTTGAAGCGGGATGTGGCCGAATTTGTCGTGAGGTGTGAGGTTTGTCAGCAAGTCAAAGCCGAAAATCAGAGACCCGGAGGTCTATTACAGCCGTTACCTATTCCGGAGTGGAAGTGGGATAACATTAGTATGGATTTCATCACGGGATTGCCTAAGAGTTCTAAAGGCAATGATGCTATTTGGGTTATAGTCGATCGACTTACCAAGTCCGCTCACTTTTTGGCAATGAAACTCACTGCTTCGATGGACAAGTTGGCTGAGATGTATGTAGGTGAGATTGTCCGACTTCATGGTGTTCCCTCAACTATTGTGTCTGATCGAGATGCGCGGTTTACTTCGCATTTCTGGAGGAGTTTTCAGGCAGCTTTGGGTACCAAGACAGTTTTCAGCACTGCTTTTCATCCACAAACCGATGGGCAAACCGAGAGAGTCAATCGTATTCTTGAGGATATGCTTCGGTGTTGTATACTAGATTTTGGAGGCAGTTGGGAAAGGCATTTAACTTTGGTAGAGTTTGCCTACAACAACAGTTTTCAAGCTAGCATTGGGATGGCGCCGTATGAAGCTTTGTATGGCAGGAAGTGCAGGACTCCTGTTTGCTGGTATGAGGTTGGGGAGCGTCAGTTGTTTGGTCCTGAGCTTGTACAGCTGACTTCTGAGAAGATTGATCTGATCAGGAAAAGGTTGGTGGAAGCTCAGAGCAGGCAGAAAAGCTATGCAGACAACCGGAGAAGGGACCTTGAGTTTGAGGTTGGTGACTTCGTCTTTCTGAAGGTATCACCCAGTAAAGGTGTGGTTCGTTTTGGCAAAGGCGGGAAGTTAGCCCCGAGGTTTATAGGCCCATACAAGATATTGAAAAGGATCGGAAAAACTGCTTACCGGCTTGAATTACCGGAAGAGTTATCTCAGGTGCACAATGTCTTTCATGTGTCTATGCTGAGAGGTTATATTCCAGATCCGAGTCATCATTTGCCTGAAGTGCCGGAAGGTTTGCAGTTAGACCTGAATTACATCGAGATTCCTGTTGAGATTGTTGACCGTAGGGAGAAAGTCTTGAGGAATAAGACGATACCGATGGTCAAGGTAGTCTGGAGAAACCACTTGGTTGAAGAGGCTACTTGGGAATCTGAGGAGAAGGTGTTAAAGGACTATCCTGAGCTTTTTGCTTGATTGTATTTTTGTATTCTTTGTATCTTTGTATCTCTTGTTGTTGTGGTGTTTTCTGTTTCTCGCTCTTGGCTGTAGTTCCGGGGACGGAACTATTCTAAGGAGGGAGTGATGTAATACCCCGATTTTCCTAATAAGATTATTTATGATATGTTTGTGTAGCATGTTGTCTATTATTTCCTTCACATGATGAATAAAGTGTATTAATTTCTATAAAGCATTTTTCTTGAAGCCCAATGTTGATTTACTTATTAAAAATATTTATTTTGGCCCAAATGAACTTAAGCCCATAAAATTTAACCTTTTATTTCTCTACAGCCCATTTTGTGTAACACCTTTATACATTATATTTTTGTACAATTTTATTAGTGTGGGTGTGCATGCACGTGCATTTCGCATACACGTGCATTGAGCACCTTTTCTTTTGGCCGGATTGTGGGTAGAGTAGTGGCATCCATCATGGGTGGTTGTGTGTGAGTGTGGGTAGTTTCTCAAACTCCCGATTGCATCCTATCCCTTGATCTGCAACTCCCCTATTAATCTTAGCCATCTATTCTATCTATTTCCTAGTATAAATACCCCTCCTATTTTCCTATCTCTTTTACACTAAGATTTTCTAAGATTATTTTAAGAGAGTTATTTGTGAGTTTGTGTGTGTGGGAGCTTTTCTGTGGAGACGAGCAGCACTTCTGAGGAGCTCGGTGTGGAACAAAGGAGCAAGGAGTGCAGAACCGTATTGAAGAGTTTTGTGGGATTTCGATTGTTTCTTCATATAAGGTGGGTGTTTCTCAGGACTTCTAATGTAGGAATGATACTATAATTGTTATGATTGATACCATGTTACAAAAAGTGAATTGAATGCAGTAGAAATTGCTTGAACATGCTATTAATAATGAGAACGAGACTGTCGGTACAGCCGACTGCCATGTGAGCCAGCCGACTGGTACGAGACACTATTTTTCATAATGTGCTGATAAACATGTGTGCAATTAGACATGATGGTGTGATTATTATATGTATATTTCTCCCTATGACACATATGATGGAGGGAAGGTAAATGAATGAAAAGAACTAATGGTGATTAATAACTTAGAATTGTCGGAGCAGTCGACTGATGTTGTGTTAAGTCGACTGGTACTTCAATCTGACTGTGACCGTTTGGAAGTTCCATGAATTAAGATATTCTATTTATGTAGACCTAGTATGATGACTTGAGATTTATATCTTCACTATCGTAAGAAGGTATGAGCAATGCGAACGCATGTTTAAAGTATTTTCTCTAAAGAAAAGAGCATATTCGTAACTTGAAAATTCATGTTGTAATGTTACTGAACGATAAGAGACTCTGTCTATGAAACATGAATTTATGTATACTGTTAATTGACATCATGATGCAAGTGCACGTAAGAACTGTAAATAATCTTTTAAATTAAAATGGATCTGTCCAGTCGACCGAATGCATATAGCAAGTCGACTGATCTGGACTTAGAAATTGTGCTGTTGAAATCTCCAGGACAGACAACTGATGGATGAACAGTCGACTGTCATGTGGACAATATTGTGAACATGAAAAGTTGCGGGACAGGCGACTGGTTGAGTACAACAGTCGACTATCCCGAGCATTAAATGATGAACCTGTATGTGACTGTATAAGTCGACTGGTGTTTTTCCAAGTCGACTGTACAGAGTGGACTTTGATATATTTGAATTTCATGTTATTTGCTGTTGGTAATTATGAACTATATGATTTAAATCGATGGACTCTGTTTATGGCTGTATGGATTATGTAAATGAATCATAGATGAGAATTGAGAATTAAATGAAAATATGAAAGGCTAAAATCATGATGAGAAAGTCTGTGAGACTCTAAAATGAATTATGAGCTGATGATGCTCAATTGGATATTGTGAATTTGAAATTGAACGAAAGAGTAGCTAAGTCTCCCTGGCAGTGAAATGAAATGATGTTGAGAATTAGACCAAGGTTGGTCATGTGAAATGAAATGATAAGTCCAGTTTGATGGAGAGGCTAACTCTAGAGCTTGATTTTTATTCATGATTCTAATCAATTTAATACATAGTGTGGAGGTGATGAAGGTGAGAGAAAAACATGAGTATGAGAGCTAGGGTACGGTGCGGGTGTGTGAGCCGCAGAATGCATGCTTGATGAGTCAAGACATGGCGCGGGCACAACTCAGTAATGATCGGACTTTAGTCACGCTTATGGGATGTTTTGGTGACTGCAAGAGGATTGTGTTCAGGGAGGAGGCTGAATTGTCGCAGAATGCATGCTTGACGAGTCAAGACATGGCGCGAAATTCTACTCCAGGGGCCAGGATACATGCTTGTACTCATAGAATCATCTAGGATACTCACTGAAATTACAGAAGTAGAGTAAGTCATGGCGGGAGATTGAACCCTACAAAAATGAAGAACGATTAAGAGGCTTGCCCTCGAACCTATGTAGTATGGGATGCATAGAATTCGAACAAGTGCGCATTAGTGTCATGCTAATTAAATAAATTGCATTAAGGATTAAGTGCACAATCACGACACGACATCTTTAAAAGTTCCCTTTTGTCTTTACATGCTTATTATGAACAAATTGTGATTTTTGTTAAGAAATGAGATTCATTATACTGTTTCTGGCATAGAGAGGATGGCCATGTATAATTATCGTCGGTTGAATAAACTGAAGTACCCACAGTTTTGTATGCAGGATAAATTACATGTAAGGAGGGATGGATGCATAAAGATCTTATTATGTTGTTGTTCATTTATGTAAATGTTGTATATTTTGCTTCCGCTGTGTAAATTTAAATGTAAGCTGTTGTAACTCTGATGTAAAAAGTAAAGTTTGAATTTCCTTGTAAAATTGTACTCAAAGAAAGTGAAAAGATCCTGAAGAACATCTCGAATTCAGTGATTTGGAATTCGGGGCGTTACATAAATGATATAACTATCAAGGATAAATATCTCATTCCCGTAGTTGATGAACTCCTAGATGAATTATACGGAGCATCAGTGTTTAGCAAGTTGGATTTACAGAGTGGTTATCATCAAATTAGAATATGAGATGAAGATGTTCACAAAATAGCTTTCCGCACACATGAAGGCCATTATGAGTTTATGGTCATGCCCTTTGGGTTAACAAATGCTCCATCTACTTTTCAATGTCTTATGAATACCATTTTTAAGCCTTACTTGCGGAGATTTGTTCTGATTTTTTTATATGATATTCTAGTGTGCAGTCGTACACTGGAAGATCATGTGGAGCATTTGCGGTGTGTATTACAGACTTTACTGGAACATCACCTTTATGTAAAGTTGAGTAAATGCTCATTTAGGGTGGCTGCAATGGAGTATTTGGGTCACATTGATTCATTTGAAGGTGTTTCAGTGGATAAAGAGAAGGTTCGAGCTATACAACAGTGGTCTACTCCTAAAAAGGCATTGCGGGGATTCCTTGGATTGACTAGATACTATAAGAAATTTATAGCTAACTATAGTTCCATTGCATATCCTGTGGTGAAACTAACCAAAAAGGGTGCTTTTCTTTAGACTTCGGAAAGTCAACAAGCATTTGAGCGCATGAAGAGTATTTTGATGTCACCCCCTATTCTCGGGCTGCCAAATTTTTCTGAGCCTTTTATTTTGGAGTGTGACGCTTGTGGAACTGGGTTAGGAACTGTGCTCATGCAAAATAAACATCCAATTGCTTATCTAAGTCAAGAGTTGAAAGGTAAAAACAAGCTATTGTCCACTTATGAGAGAGAGATGTTAGCTATCTTGCTTGCGGTTAATAAATCGCACCAATACTTGTGGGGAAGACCATTTGTGATTAGAACATATCATAAACCACTGAAATACTTACTTGAGCATAGATTGTATACGGAAGCTCAACATATTTGGTTTGTTAAACTTCATGGGTATCAGTTTTCAGTTGAGTACAAAAGGGCTGTGATAATAAAGTTGCTAATGCTCTTTTAAGGCAATTTGAGGATAATGCAAATGAGAATTCTAAGGGTTCCTTGCTAGCTGTTTCTGTTATTCAACCTGTGTGGTTATGACAAGTGCAACAATTGGTTTTGACAGACCCTTTTTATGATGAAATTAAGTCTCAGTTGGAGTTAGGGGAGAATGTTGACTTGGAATATGTTGCAGGAGTCTACTACTACAAGGGGAAGGTGCTATTGAGCCCTAATTCTTCTGCGAAGCATTTGTTTTTGGAGCATGTTCATGCTTCTCCACAGGGTGGGCATTTTGGGGTAAATAAAACTTGGCACCAACTGAAGAAAATTATATACTGGCTGGAATTAAGCGTGATCTAAGGGAGTTTATTAAGTCATGTGATATTTGCTAGCGTAATAAGTATTTGAGTACTTCTCCTGCGGGGTTCCTTCAGCCTCTTCCTATCCTTGACCACATTTGGGAAGATATCAGCTTAGACTTTATTGAAGGGTTGTCGAAAAGCTCAGGGTTTACTACAATTTTGGTGGTAGTTGATAGGTTGTCCAAGTTTAGCCACTTTGTTCCTTTGAGCTACCCTTATACAGCCAAGAGTGTTGCTGCAACTTTGTTTAAAATGTTCTCAAATTATATGGTTTACCAAAAAGCATCGTTAGTGACCGAGATGCCATTTTTACTAGTAATTTTTGGCGAGAGCTTCTGAAAATGTATGGTACGCATTTTTGCATGAGTTCAGCTTTCCATCCCCAGTCTGATGGCCAAACAGAGGTGATTAATAGAGTATTAGAGACTTATCTCCGTTGTTTTACTATGCACAAGCCAAAGGAGTGGTCTACTTGGTTGGCATGGGCAGAATTTTGTTATAATACTCACACACACAGCTCCACCCTTGTGTCTCCTTATCAGACAGTGTTTGGAAAACCCCCACCCACAATTCTCTTTTTTGCCCCAAAGACAGTTATAGTTCAAGTAGTGGAAGATGAATTGGTGATTAGGGATATTATATTGCAGATTTTGAAGGACAATTTGCTGAGAGCTCAAGATAGGATGAAGAACAAGGCTAATTTGCATCAGACTGATAAAGAATTGACGATTGGGGATTGGGCTTATCTTAAACTCCATCCATATAAGAAGGTTTCGGTGAGTGGTCACCGTCTTCACAAGCTTTCTTCTCTTTACTATGGACCTTATCAGATTATAGCGAGAGTAGGAGCAGTTGCATATCGATTGTTGCTTCATGAGACAGCCAAAATTCATGACGTTTTCCATATTTCGTAGTTGAAATACCATGTACCTAGCTCGGATAATTTAGCTATGAATTCATCGTCCTTGCCTGCATGCTTCATTGAAGCTTCACCTCAGCCTCTTAAGATATTGGGTAGAAGAGTTGTGCCAAAAAGGAGAATTGTTATAACTGATGTCCTTGTGCAATGGCAGCAAGGAGCCGAAAGTGAGGCGACTTGGGAGAGTTATTGGGATTTATACTGGCGTTTTCCTATGTTTCGGAGCACCATGGATGCTCCTGTTGAACGGGGGAGTATTGATCCAATCGCAGTTGGATCTACTACTGGTGTCATTCAAGAGAGATTAATGGCAAGTCTGCAATGGAGTCTGGAGTAGAGAAGAAGTAGGAAATCTTGCGTATCATTCCTTTTATGTTGCGTATTGGTCCCTGAGGAATTATTTGTCTTCCAGGGGTGTATTTGTATAAACTACTGTAATTTTTCTTTCCAGTCCCTCGCTCAGCTCTAAAGACGTTTGCGGTGGGCCCCTCCCTTTAACCATCTAACTATCTTCTTCCCCACTGTAATCCGTGCATTGCACGTAGAATAATTGGGTATAAATAACCCCGTGTACTCTGGTTCAGACATGAATAGAAATCCAAGAAAAATCTTCTGTTCATCGTATGCTTCCTTCTTCCATTTCGATTCTTGCTTAGAGCTTGCAGGTTGTCATCATGGTGAGAAGACGCCCGATCGTGCCTATTCACGCCGGAGGCAAGCGGGTTTGAACAGTTTTTATTTCTGTAAATCACGTAATTTCACTAGTAAACTTGATAAGTGCTTCTAACCATGATTATATACTCAAGCCATTAACCATTGATAATACCAATCTATTCAAACCCATATCAAATTTTAATTAATATTAGCAACCCATTTCAGTAATTGCACATATTATTCTAAAAAGTGATAAGAAAACATAATAACACTGCAAAATATCCAATCTTTATTCGAACCGACTTTCTGCCGTGTATGAACAGTCAAGAGATGTAGCCGCCGCACTTGAGCTGTCGTTGAAGAGTGATCCATTTAGGGTTAGGGTTTGCGATGAGCGCGCATCTTGATGATGTGACGATGATAATGATAAGGAGATCGGACGGTGGAGAGAGTGAGAGGTTGGATTGAGTTTGAGGGCCATTTTTTGGAGATTAGACAGCAAAGACAGGAGAGGGGACAAGGTTTAGAGCTGAGCTCTTTTTCTCTCTCTCTTGAGTGATACTAAGAACTGTATCTTTTAATATATCAGTTCCTCAGTAGTTTTTATCTTGTGAGGGAATATTTGCAAATAACCCAAGTTTCTTTTGCTTTTGTTAGGATAATGGGAATTTTCTAGAAGCATGGGCAATGTGCGTGTCTTCATCCCCTTACCAAGTCATGTAATAGAAGTGGTATGAATGAACTGAGTTTGATCTTTGTTCATCTTATTTTCCTTTCTTTTTGTGCTTGTTGCACTTGATTTCATGGCTACCATCGCAATCGCCGACGATGGTGGCGACAACGGGGAGATCCACCATCGGGTTGGATTGGACCTGTAATAGTGGTCTCAAAGCCATTGTGCTCAATTTCGCTGCGGGCCCCACCACCCTCTTCGAGCCTCTCATCATCATCCTCAAAAGCACTCCCAAACCCCATCTTCTTCTCTGAAAAACCACCACAGCAACCACCACCACTTCCGACTGCCAATGCGTCTCCACATCCTCCATCGGCACCTCAAGACCCACCTCCCAAAATCTCTTCAACCGTCTTCCTAGCCCTCGACTTCTTCTTCCCCAAATCCACCCAAACCCCTAACCCTAATACAGCCCTCTTCATCCCCAAACCCAGAAAGCTCGCCCTACTCAACTCCCTCTCCTCCTCCATCGGTAACCTCACCGTGCTCACCCCTCGAGCTCTAGTCCAACTCCCTCACCGGCCCCTTACTTTCCTCCTCTCCTCCTTTGATTTTCAAGATGCCCTCTCTCCTCCCATGTTTTCGTCGTCGTCTTCCTCCTCCATTGCCGCCTCCGACTATGCTAGAGTCCATCCTTAACTCCTTCCATGCCACTGATGACATCTACGACTTCTACTGCTCTGAATCCCACAACTCCCCCGCCCTTGCCGTCGTCGTCGACTGCTCCCTCAAGCTCCACAACCTCCGAGATCGATTCATTTTCCAACCCCCAAACCCTAGTAGTGGTTGCCACAGCCGCAATCTGCCCTTTTGTCACCGTCCACGCTTTTGAAGGCGACGTGGCCACCGACGCCTCAAATCGCCCTTCGATGATGTCACCACTTTTCCCACCTCATCGTCTTCTTCATCTTCATCTTACTTACTTGTCGTTGACTCCCAAGAGGTCGGAATCCGCCTCATCCATACCCTGATTGCCTGTGCCGAATCGTTCCACCACTGGGACTGCACCGTCGCTGAATCTCTTCTAAGCCAAATCATTGGTTTCTTCGCCGAAGCCCTAGCTCACCGTGTCTATGACCTCAACCTTCTCCTCACCACCCGCCTCCATCTCTGCCACCCCTCTTGCCGCCCCCAAGGCAAACTCCACAACGACGTCAACAGCAACACCCCCTCAAAACCCTAAGCCCCCAAACTCGTCGAACCCCTCGCCACTACCTGCATCCTCAACCTCAAGAGCCTCACTCTCCGAGGGGAACCCGCATCCCCACTTTCCATGGACAAGGAATGTTTTGACAACTCCGACTAGCCTCCGATGGGCACAGTCACGCTTCTCCCTCACCGCCTCATCTCCCTCACCTAGCTCGACTAACTCTGCCTCGTCGCCCTCGTCCAAGACAGCACCGCATACCACGTCAACTACCAAGGGGAACCCGCATCCCCTTCGTTCATTCTCCTCCAACCTGATTTCCCCGACCCTCTCCTTCGCCTCTAGCACTACCAAATCCAACTGATATATTTTCAGTGCTTCTTCTTCGCAAATCTCCATCTCTATTTCCTCAAACTTCAATTGTCCACCATGTGTTCGATCGAATTCCTCTTCGGTTGCTACAGATCTCAAGTATTCTATTTGGAAGCAAATGGTTGCTTATGGGATCAAGTACATTCCTAGCAATACGTTACCCTCTATCATGGGGGAAGATTTGCACGTCAGTTGTTATTACATTGATTATGAACTCAATGCATTTGCTATATCACCTGCACAGCTATACTTTAACACCCCAGCAGATTTTGATTTCAAGCTTGAAACTCTTACCCACAAATTTCATTCAATGTCTGAGTTTGCTGAGCATCTTGCTCTATCAGTAGATATAGTATTCCTAGTAATCCATGGTCGTGTTGGTGAGGGTGGTGGTACCAGGAAAATTTGGAGAAAGAAAATATCCCATTTAGTGGCACACCTTCAGCTCCATGTCGTCAAACATTTGACAAGTACAATGCAATAATTGTAACCCCTATTGCTCATATTCGTATTTTTTAATTATATTTAATAAAATTATTGATTATTCTACTTTATTTTTTGGTTTATTTAATTTCATTCCCTTTGTATGGTGTGTTGTTTTTCTCTCTTTTGCGATTCATTTCGCATTGATTCAGTTTTTTATTCTCAATTAATTGGCCTGCAATTTATCCTTGATCTCGTCTATTATTTAAACCTATTTCGTGACCTATTTATCTCTTATTGGATTCTTTTCTTCCTATTGGATACTACCCAGTTCACCCAAACCCAGTTTGCCCCTATATAACCACCCTAATTGAACCCTAACTCTCACTCTCTAGTCATCATCACCCCCCCCCCGACCTCACCTCCTGATCCCCTCTCCCTGCCTCTTATTGTCGTCGTCTCTGTCTTCCGACATCGGCGACACACCACCCCCAATCACCCCTCTCCTCTTCTCCCTCCCATGCTCACACCCCCAGGCCGATCCCCCCTCGCTCCCGGTTCTGCTCGAACAACACAACCCGCAGTGCCGCAGACCCCAGCCGTCGCCGCTATCCTAGCCGCCGTCGTCTCCCCGAGGTGCTGCCGCCGACCTTGCTGTTGTTTACTTGCTGCTGTCTTTTTGGGTTATGTGTGCGCGTGTCGTCTCGTGCACATGATTCGGTGTTTCTCGTCTCTTTGTTCATTGTGTTCATTGTGTTCATTGGTCGGGATCCATCCTCGTTATTCTGTTCTTCGTTCCGTCGTCTTCATAACAGGCAAATAGCTTGTATGTGTTCTTTTTGTCATATAAGTTAATACCATAAGTAGTCTAGTATGAAAATGTGTGTGCTCTCATGATAATTTGTTACAAAAACTTTTTTATGAAGTTTGTTTTACAATAACACAATCGATTGAGAGGCACAAAACAGAGAAGAAAATAGGAGGGTAAAAGAAAAAATGAAAAAAAAGAAAATAAATAAACAAGTAATAACTTACAAGAACTAATTTCATATTACAATTTGAGAAGTCGAGGCCTGTGTATCACACAGTGTCCTTAAAACAGATTTCACCTCTTCCGATTGGTGGAATGAACGAAGGCGTCTGTCTCCCAGGATGCAACGACCGGAGTGATCACGTAGGCACCACGTAGCACTCCCGAACTGAGCAGCAGTGCCAGAACCCTATCACCGACTTACCCAAAAGGATAAAGAAAACGGGACCGAAGAACAGAACAACACTTAGAGAAGGGAAGAAAGAAGGTTTCTGTTGCATTCAAGAAATGAGAGGGGAGGCCTCTATTTATAGAGTCAGGGTTAAAACCGTAACGGCAGACAAGGCTTTTAATGCCTTCATTGTAACGGCAGACAACCAATTGAATACCGACACTGTAACGGCAAACAACCAATTAACGGCAGACATCAATCATTGCCTTTAAATGCCTTCAATGTAACGGCAGACAAAACATTCAATACAGTACTGAAACGGCAGACAGAACTGTTTCTACATTCATTTCAGCCATTACAAAAAAAAATCAAAACTGTAGCAAAAAGTGGCTCTGCACGGGGTGGGGTCAAGTCGGTCCGGCATTCATGTCCGCAGGTCGTGCGGGCGCACACAAGTCACATGTAAACCAGTCCGAGATTTGAACACACCCCCCCCCCCCCCCCCCCCCGCGTGCACGAGAGAGAGCCTCTCTTCTAGCTATCTTACAATGCTTAGAAGGAGGTTGATATATATCCTCGTCTATTTCCTTTGATTTTTCCGATGTGGGACTATGTTCCCTTAACCCATTTCAAGAATGAAAACTTCTCACTTTGAGAGACAATTTTTCATTCACCCCTTAACCATTTTTAGCACACCAATATATGATTTTGATCTACTCATGAAGGAGAACACAAATCAATCAAGATCTCCCAATAATTCATTGAGGATCTTACTCAAAAAATTGCTCAAAATTCGATTCGTAAATGGTGTATAAAACACTCATTTTCTAACAATCCCCACATGAATAAAAATTGACGACCACAGACAGGACAGACTGACACGACAGACTTGGTGATAGAGTTCAACGGTTGATTCCTGCATAGGATAGGTAGGTGTTACCCTTTGAACCTTCCCTTTTTTAAAATATGTTTACTTTACTAACTAAACAGTAGACACGATGTCCTTGAACTGTTCTGTCATTTGTGTAAATGATGACATATCTCACACAGAAATCTTCCTAACGTATTTTCAGTTCTCACTGTTATGTTCGTTTTGGCCATGAACATACGCCTGGTTCTGCAAGAGTTTAACAGGAATATTGCCCTTTATTATTCCCTTGGAAGCGGTCCTTCTTCCCTCTTACATAGGTGATTTCTTACCTAAGAGTAACCCGCATTACTCTGCTCGGATATCCGACGCATAAGAATCATTAAAAGCCTAGCTTAACCTGTTACCTTACGGGCATCACTGTTTCATCATGGGAATGGACATGGGAAAATCCCCACAGTGATCCAACTTGGTATTTTACAATTTAGTTGTCCCTTTGAACCTAGATCTTGGGATCTCCAGTCAGCTAGGTTGGGTGTCCATTGTATCGACTTATTCTTTCATGGGCTTTAGTCCCATTCCCCTTGATGATTTATCAACTAACTTTCTGTTTAACCCTTTAGTTAGCGGATCCGCAATGTTATCCTTTGACTTTACATAGTCTATAGAGATAACCCCAGTAGAGAGTAGTTGTCTAATGGTATTATGTCTTCGACGAATATGTCTAGATTTACCATTATACATATTGATCTGTGCTCTACAAATTGTAGATTGACTATCTAAATGTATACAGATTGGAGGCACAGGCTTCGTCCACCTTGGAATATCCTCAAGGAAGTGGCGTAACCATTCAGCCTATTCCCCACATTTGTCCAGTGCGATAAATTCAGATTCCATCGTGGATTTAGCAATCACTGTTTGTTTTGAGGATTTTCAAGAAACTGCTGCACCACCTAGTGTAAACACATAGCCACTAGTGGATTTTGAATTATCACTTGATATCCAGTTCGTATCACTGTATCCTTTAAGTATAGCCAGGTATCTCGTATAGTGCAGCCCGTAGTTACGAGTAAAATGCAAATACTTCAGTACTCTTGTAATTGCTTGCCAATGCTCGCTTTCAGGATTACTCGTGTATCTACTTAGTTTACTCACTGCATAGGCTATGTCTGGTCTTGTACAACTCATTAAGTACATTAGACTGCCTATGATTCTAGAGTATTCTACTTGAGAAATACTCTCACCTTTATTCTTGGATAAATGTAAAGTTAGATCTATTGGGGTTCTGGCAATTCCAGAATTATCTTTATCAAATTTTCCAAGAATATTGTCAACATAATGGAACTGGCTTAAAATAATCTCGTCTGATATTCTTGTGATTTTAATTCCCAATATAACATCAGCTAGTCCCATGTCTTTCATGTCAAATCTCGAGTTCAACATGTTTTTAACAGATTTAATTATCTGATCATTGCTTCCAATAATAAGCATGTCATCTACATACAAACATATAATGACATATCCATCTTCTGCATCTTTGACATATACACATTTGTCACATTCATTGATCTTGAAGCCATTTGTCATCATGACATTGTCAAATTTTTCATGCCACTGCTTTGGAGTTTGTTTCAAGCTATATAATGACTTCACCAGTTTACACTTTCTTTTCATGTCCTGGAGCTGAAAAACCCTCAGGTTGTTCCATGTAGATTTCTTCATCTAAATCTCCATTAAGAAAAAGCTGTTTTTACATCCATTTGATGTACTTCAAGATTGCGTAGAGCTGCTAATGCAAGTATCATCCTAATGGAATTTATTCTAGTCACAGGAGAATATGTATCAAAGTAATCAAGACCTTCCTTTTGATTATAACCTTTAATTACAAGTCTTGCCTTGAATTTATCAATTGATCCATCAGGTTTCATTTTTCTCTTGAAGATCCACTTGGAACCTAAAGATTTACTACCCGGTGGAAAATCCACTAGTTTCCAAGTATGATTTTGCAAGATAGAATCAATTTCACTCTTGATGGCTTCTTTCCATTGAGGACCATCACTAAAGTTCACCGCTTTCTTGAAGGTTTGGGGTTCTCCTTCAAGCATAAAAGTCAAGAAATCCTGACCAAAAGATTTTTCCGTTCTTGTTCTTTTACTGCGTCGAGGTTCCTCCTCAACTTCTTCATCTTGGTCTTCACTATCTTCACTGATAGTCTCATGTGTTCGTTTGGAGGAACTTGGTTCCTCCTTTGACTTACATGGAAATACATCTTCAAAGAACGATGCATTTCTAGATTCCATTATGGTGTTCTTTGATATCTCAGTGATATCGGATTTGTACACCAAGAACCGATAGGCACTACTGTTAAGTGCATAGCCAATGAAAATACAATCAACCATTTTTTGTCCTATTTTCACTTTCTTAGGTGGAGGTACTTCCACCTTGGCAAGACATCCCCACATTCGCAAGTAGTTGTAGGATGGCTTTCTTCCTTTCCATAATTCATATGGAGTTTTCTCTTCTTTCTTTTTGGGTACCTTATACAAAAGGTAGTTAGCTGAAAGAATAGCTTCTCCCCACAAGTTTGGTGGCAAACCAAAACTTATTAACATTGCATTCATTATTTCTTTCAATGTACGATTCTTTCTCTCAGCAACACTGTTGGACTGAGAAGAATAAGGCACTGTCATTTCATGTATGATCCCATGCTTAGCACACGTGTCAGCAAATGGCAATTCATACTCTCCACCTCGGTCGCTTCTTAGCGCCTTAATTTTCTTATTGAGTTGGTTTTCAACCTCATTTTTATAGAGAGCAAATTTCTTTATAGCTTCATCCTTACTTTTAAGCAAGTATACATAGCAGTATTTTGTGCTATCATCAATGAAGGTAATAAAATATTTATTACCACCTCTTGTTTGTATCATTTTCAAATCACAAATATCAGTGTGAATTAGATCAAGTGGTTCGGTGTTTCTTTCAACACTTTTAAACAATGATCTTGTTAGTTTTGCCTCAACACAAGTTTCACATTTGTATTTGGAATCAATTTGGAATGTTGGTATGTGATTCAAGTTAATTAGTCTTCGCAAAGTATCATAATTAACTTGTCCTAGTCTACCATGCCATAAATTGGAAGACTCAAGCAAATAAGTAGAAGAGCTAGCTTTATTGATATTCTTGACCATGGTTATTACATTGAGTTTAAACATTCCACCACTCATATATCCTCTACCAACATACATTCTATTTTTTGACAAAATAAATTTGTTCGACTCGAACACCAAACGAAAACCGTGGTTATTAAGCAACGAACCAGATACCAGGTTCTTACGAATTTCAGGAACATATGCAACATTGTTCAGAGTCAGTTTCTTTCCAGAAGTCATCTTCAAGATCACGTTGCCTTGGCCCTTTATTTCTGAAGTAGCCGAGTTCCCCATAAACATTTTCTCCTCATTCTCTAATGGTTCGAAAGTGGAGAACATATTCCTGTTTGAGCACACATGTCGAGTAGCTCCAGTGTCAATCCACCATTCCGTCGGGTTTGAACCTAAGATATTCACCTCTGATATCACAGCTGAGAGGTTGATATCAGAAACATCTTGAGCAATCCCTTGAATCAAGTTTGCTTCTCTGTTCCTGTTCTTCTTGGGAAGTCTGTATTCAGTAGACTTGTGACCCATTTTGTCACAATTGAAGCACTTGCCTTGAAACTTCGGCTTCTTGGAGATTCCTCCCTTGGGCCCCAACTTGGGACCCTTGTTGTTGTGCTTGTTGGAACGTTGTTTATGTTCCATTACATTTGCCTTGGCTGCATGACTGACCAGTCCAACCTTTTCAGATCCTCTATTGTCTTCTTCAATACGAAGCCTGACAATGAGATCTTCAATGCCCATTTCTTTTCGCTTATGCTTTAGGTAATTCATAAAGTCTTTCCAACCTTGTGGTAATTTTATACATTGACAAAGTTCTTTAGCTGTTCTTTAGCTGTTCTTTTGTCAATATATACATTATACAAAGAATCGGCTAATCCATTCATTATGTAATTTCTACACAAGTAATCAGCATTTTCCCAAGCATCCACAACGGCAATGACTTGGTTATCTTGCTCATCTTTCTTAAGATTTGGAGCATCTTCGTTCAAGAATCTTGCAAGATTCATTGTGGTCAGATAGAACATTATCTTCTGTTGTCACCTTTTAAAGTTCTGCCCGTTGAACTTCTCAGGTTTCTCTCCATAGGAGACTGAGACAGGTACAACGGTGGGCATTGGCACTCGTGCCGCAGCAACATTCGGTTGTTGCGTCGTATCAGCAACCAGCACGTAGACCGTTTTAGACACTGCAGCAATGTCCGATGTAGTAGTCATTTTGATTCTGAAATTTACACAACACGAGTGTAAGTCTTCCAAATTAAAGGGAAAAAAAAGAAAAATTGTGCCTCAAAACCGGAAATCAAGAAAATCAAAATCTGTTTTAAGTTTTGTTACAAAAATTCTTTTATGAAGTTTATTTTACAATAACACAATCGATTGAGAGGCACAAAACAGAGAAGAAAATAGGAGGGAAAAAGAAAAAACGAAAAGAAAAGAAAATAAATAAACAAGCAATAACTTACAAGAACTAATTTCAGATTACAATTTGAGAAGTCGAGGCCTGTGTATCACACAGTGTCCTTAAAACAGATTTCGCCTCTTCCAGTTGATGGAATGAACGAAGGCGTCTATCTCCCAGGATGCAACGACCGGAGTGATCACGTAGGCACCACGTAGCACTCCCGAACTGAGCAACAGCGCCAGAACCCTATCACCGACTTACCCAAAAGGAAAAAGAAAACGGGACCGAAGAACAGAACAGCACTCAGAGAAGGGAAGAAAGAAGGTTTCTGTTGCAGTCAAGAAATGAGAGGGGATGCCTCTATTTATAGAGCTAGGGTTAAAACCGTAACGGCAGACAAAACTTTTAATGCCTTCATTGTAACGGCAGACAACCAATTGAATGCCGACACTGTAACGGCAGACAACCAATTGAATGTCGACACAAGTCGCATGTAAACCGGTCCGAGATTTGCACCCCCTGCGCGCGCGAGAGAGAGCCTCTCTTCTAGCTATCTTACAATGCTTAGAAGGAGGTTGATATATATCCTCGTCTATTTCCTTTGATTTTTACGATGTGGGACTATGTTCCCTTAACCCATTTCAAGAATGAAAACTTCTCGCTTTGAGAGACAATTTCTCATTCACCCCTTAACCGTTTTTAGCAAACCAATATTTGATTTTGATCTACTCATGAAGGAGAACACAAATCAATCAAGATCTCTCAATAATTCATTGAGGATCTTACTCAAAAAATTGCTCAAAAATTGGTTCGTAAATGGTGTATAAAACACTCATTTTCTAACATAATCCATATTTGTTAGTTTAACCGTTGATCATCTCTTGATCATGAGTAGTTACAACAATTAAAACCCGTTGCATGAAAACAATTTGATTGGATGACACTTTGACTGTATGTTGTTTGTGACACACCGTATGTTGTGAATAATTGTTACATAGATGTTTGTTGGATGTATGATCTCATTATACACCATTTATTCTCATGTCATGCTGATTTGAGTAACCCATATATGCCATGTTTTGTATGACATCTAGATTGGACCGTTTGTAGTTAAGTTGTTTGATAAAATGCATAAAAGAATTTTTGTTTTGCTGCTGCCTTATTTTGTACAATAATTTCGACCCTGGTAACATCAGTAAAATAAATAAGTTTGTGAAAATGAATTGTATCCTTCATTCTCTAGTTTCCAGAATTTTTGACAGATCAGAATTTCGAGTTTTTATGCATGAGTTATTGCGGTTTTACTGCAGTCGTATTGTATATTCCAGATTCTGAAGTATATGTATTCTGTATGGGATTTTATTTTAAAACTGATATTAAAAATGGAATTGGAACTCTATATTTTTCTGAGTAAGTTTAGATATGACTGGGTTCAATCCCTAATTTTTGTGGAATTAATTAATCACTTTTGTATCTCATTTCTTACTTACGAAACCAATCGAAATATTTCCAAACAGCGTGCTATTCAGTAAAGAATTATGTTTTCAACCTGATTCTATTCGTTTTTTATGAAAACTTTATGAATATAAACTGTAACCTGATTTGTCTATTTTACTACCCTTTTAACGGATCTGGATTTCGAATTATATTTTATGAACTATATATGTTTTGGTACTGCTATGTCTGAACTTTCAGAATTAAGATTTTGTTGCCTTACTCTGTTTTCCCAATTTTGTTGACCATACTATCTGTAATATAACTTCATGGTATTTTATATTTTGAAACTAGATATGTTAGAAAATCTTCCACATTTTTCTCATGTTTTATTATGATGATTTTAAACACTTTTCATGCTTATAAACAAGATTTTGTTTTCTGGCTGAACACGATTTATGTATTAAATGTTGTTTTCAACCGTGTTTCTGTGGTTGATATGTGAATTATATATATGTGCTGAAATTGGCAGAGAGTCTAGTTTCTAGATTTTCTAACGGATCTAGGTTTGATGTTCTGTAGCAACGTGAATCTCAAATTTGGTACAGTAGTGTCTTACTGTCCAGAACTGAAAGTTTCGTTGTTTTGACTATTATGAGTCGTTTTTATCAACCGTTGTAAGTACTACTTCATCTTAGACTTATCCTTTGTTCATGACATGTCTTTAACATGTTGTATTCGTTCACACCTGTTGATAATAATGAAAATAAATCAAGCCGGAGTTTTTAAAAAAAAAGACCGAGTAGTGGACAATACAGAAATACATATTCGGAGGGAACTCGTTTTTCCCACTGTTTATTGTGGTACCTACTGTTTATCTCTGGATGCATGAGGGTATGATCCCTGACACCGTTTGTTGTTAATACTGTTACTGTTATTATTTGTCCGAATATATTGCCCTATAGAAGTTCCACTATGAAATCTTAAAACGAAACTGTTTTCTGTAGCAACCATGTGGTATAATTTGGGACGAATGAAGTGCTACATAGTTAGTAATGAACATTAGACATAAGAATAACTATTGACACTGTCACATTCTGTTGATTTACTGTTACCGATGATTTACTGTTCCTGTTGATTCACTGTTACTGTTGACCCATACTGTTCCTGTTATACTTATACTATTATTCCGCTGTTTACTGCCACCTGTAGACTGTTATATTTACTGCTTCTCCATATTAGTATTTCTTGTTTAGTTAGTTTTTCCCCCCATTTTCTTACTTGTACTGCTTGAGGCCTGGACTTGCATCTAACGGACGTTATGTTTTCCTGTTTTCCTATTTTTCCTTGTAATTGCCATATGAGCAGGTTTTGCTGATCAATTGCTTTCTGGAGTTGGTGAGCAAAAGTTTTGAGCTGCGAAATTGAAATCATTTGCTTAAAATATTTTGATGAACTATTTATATTTGAGAATTGTATTGAGACGTGTATTTGGGCTTGTAGTCCCAGGATTATTATTTTGTTTCAGATCTTGTATTTGTTAGAATATTTATTATTGTTGCAATAAATACTGTTGAGTTCTGATTGTTTATGTATTCTTGGTTGGAGTATATTGTTATATTTATTATTGTGATGAGTCAAGCAGATCCGTACAGGTTATGGATAGTGAAAACTATCTGCTGAGCTTAGTCGCATACCGTATTTCGTATTCTTTTGGGAAGCGGGGCGTGACATCAATAAAGCTCTGAAGACAAGGCTTCATTGTTGTACCAAGTTTCCTAATACCGGAAAATCAAGCTGGAAAATCTGAACTAACAAAGTGGTTAGAAATCAATCAATTGGACAAGGTCACAGGAAAAGTTGTGGTCAAACCAGCAAGGGCTGGGTCTGGCATTGGTGTTACCATTGCTTACGGTGCTGATTCTATCCAAAAAGCTGCAGATATTATTTTGGAGAGTATTGATGATAAAATTCTTATTGAGTTCTTTCTAGAAGGTGGTAGTGAAATTACTGCAATTGTCATAGATGTGGGATGGGAACTGAGTACCAACCTGTTGTTTTACTCTCAACTGAGGTGGAGCTTTGCGGTAAAAATGTTGATAGTGAGGATTCTATATTCAACTACAGAAGGAAATACCGTGCAACCCAACAGGTGGCGTACCACACTCCTCCACGTTTCCCCACTGATGTCATTGAGTTCATACGAGAAGGAGCAGCTTTGTTATTTCAGCGGTTTGGACTACAGGACTACCCGACTATGCAAGAATTGATGGTTGGTTTTTACCTTCTCTTGTACATATGCTTTCATCACCAAATAATGTTAGTACATTTGGAAAGACTAGATACGGTACAATCATTTTTACTGACATCAACTTGATAAGTGGGATGGAGCAAACGAGCTTTTTGTTTCAGCAAGCATCAAAGGTTGGGTTTTCCCATTCAAACAGTAATCCAGCGTGCGTGCCTGAGGTTTCCCTCTCTATGACCATGTAGTAATGCTTGGAATGCTTTAGTTAGAAAATTAGAGTCTGCAAAACCTGCTAACTCCAAAATTCAGGGGGCTCAAAAGGTGTTTGTTATTGTTGGTGCAGGCACTTCAGAACGGCGTGTATCTCTCATGAGCGGCACAAATATGTTGCTAAACTTGCAAGCTTTTGACGATCTTGATGTTTTTCCGTGTATGTTTGCTCTTACAAATGGATATTTGCCTGCCCAGAATGAGGATGCTACCCTTTAATCTTTATTGGAAGCTGCAGGAGTTCCTTATACAGGTCTTGGACCCATAGCTTCCCAAATGTGTATGGCTAAAGTGGGATCAAATGATAGCATTGGTGAAGAATTAACTGGCGATGTGTCAATTGAGAAGGCCATCCATCAACTTAATTTGTGTGAATTGAGGAATCCTTATTGCCTCTCATTTCCTAGAAGAGTATTTGCTCCTTGGTTGGCCGGGCATCTACATTTGTAAGAAAATTTTGCCGAAATGCCCCTGTTTTTGAAAATAATTAGCGAACTGCCCTTGTTTCGAAAACATTTAGCCATTTGCCCTTGCTTGTGACACGTCAGCAACAAACGTGATTGGGAATCACGGCATCAGCTAATTGCATGCCGTGATTCCCAATAACGGCATCTCTATTTGAGAAAATTGCCATGCCGTTATTCCCAATAACGGCATTGGTTAATTTTTCAAATAGAGCTCTACTTTATTAATCTTGACTCGAGATTAATTCCAAATATGAAATAAACTGATGCCGTTATTCTGGAGAACGGCATCGTTTATAACTGATGCCGTTCTTCAGAATAACGGCATCAGTTATTTACTTTTTGCAGTAATATACTCGTAAAACCCTTCCTCTTCCCCCTTTCTCTTCCGCTCGTGCCTTCTTCATTTCCAAACAGAAAACCCTAGACGATCTGAAAGAAAAAAAATCCACTGGATCTTTTGGTGTGTTGTTGACTTCTATTTCGGAGTGTACTCTTCAATCCTTCATCCAGAGTTCATTCTCATTCCGATTCCGAAATCTTTGTAAGTAACCAAAAACCCTAATTTGTATTTTGTATAGTTGATTTTGACTGTTTTATTATGTAGTATAGTACAAATATTGTAGGTTAGGGTTATTGAAGTAGTAATTTTGGAAGTATGAAGTATTGTAGGTTAGGGTTTACTAAATGTTGAGTTTTTGAGATGCTCAAATTCTTAAATATTCAAGTGATTTACGTTTGAAGTCGGGGTTTTGAAGATCCTAATACACTTAATTTTGGTGCTTGTTGCTCATGCACTCAATTTTCCTAATTCACGGGGATATCCTAATACACTCATCTTTGGTGCTTCTTGCTTATTGAAAATCCTAATTCACTAGCAGATCTCTGCTCATGCACTCAATTTTCCTACTGAAAATGTTGTTGATTAGTCTTCGTTAATGTGTACAGGCCAATGGATCCTGCACAACCATCTTCTTCGCATGGTGTTGGTGCTTCTTCTACGTCTTCATTTGGACCACGGGGACATCCGGGTCCATTAGATCCTACAGTTCTGTTTCTCCAAGAAGACCACAGATCACTGGCCGTTTGGACCGGGGATGTGGAGAAGATGAGTTTTAGGATGCACAAGGTCATGCCTGTCCTCAAGAACTGTATTGCTATGGAACATTATTTAGTTAGCAGTGGGTTTAGCGGTATGTCAAAGCTGACCAACATAAAGTGTGATCACGCCTTGCTTACCGCACTGGTAGAGCGATGGAGGCCGGAGACATACACCTTCCACTTACCGTGCGGTGAGATGACGGTCACCCTACAAGATGTAGCGGTGATTTCGGGTCTTCCAATTGACGGGGTGGCCGTCACAGGCAATCTGATGTTCAACAAGGTTGCACTGGTACGAGATTATTTGGGGTTGGATGTTGATGAAGTTGACCACGGCATATGGGTTGGGGAATCCATTAGACGTTCATTCCTAGAAGATAGTTTCACTCACATTCGAGTCGCACCTGTGCATACGGACATCGAGATCCAGAACTATACCCGGGCATACGTACTGTCGATGATTGGAGGGATCCTATTCCCTAACTCTTCAGGTGACGTAGTCCACCTCATGTATCTTTCATTGATAGCTGACCTACAGACAGCCGGCAGGTATAGTTGGGAAAGTGCAGCTCTAGCCTCCCTTTATCGTGCACTCTGCAACTGTTCGATGGGTTCGATTCAGATGACCGGGCCGATGTCCATCCTACAAATTTGGTGTAGTCCAGGATAATCCCGACCCCGTGTGACGGTACTATCAGAGAGTTGGAGGGTAGTCCAGGATAATCCCGTGACGAGAGCTCCTCTCGGTGCATACTGGGCGGGGAAGCGTACGTGGAGGGATAACCCACGTGGTGTCCTAACTTATTATAGGGACGAGCTAGATCAATTGAGGGAAGAGCTCGTCAATTGGACCCCGTACACGGATGAGAGACTGGCTCGTCTACCACCTATTTGCACTGCTCATGCGCAGTTGTGGTTGACCTTAGCTCCACTAGTGAATTTCTCAGTTGTGGAGTTTTATTATCCCGGCCGTGTTCTTCGGCAATTCAATGCACAACAACCCGTCCCCATGAACACATTATACGATCGTAGACTACACAACATCACGGGCCAAGGTCGTTTACCGAACATGGATTGGGCCGATCACCACCGCGCGTATGTAGGAGCATGGAATGAGCGGAGGTATGAGTTGGTAGTCGAGGGTGTTGAGTATCCGTATGATGGATCAATGCAAACAACCTATATGGCCTGGTACCGTCGCATAACGCGACTTTATATCCAACCCAAAACGGATTTTCCAGCGGGCATCCAAGAACCTATACCCGCGATTCATGTTGAACCACCACCGGCATTTTCATCATCACAGCCGATGTACCAACCGAAGGCCTCATCATACCGTATAATGGTAAGTTAGATTGTTTGTTGAATTTCAATTATTTCGTTCCGTTCTACTTATGCATCTTCACTTACAATATATATGGTTTACTATTATAGATAGAAAGCACATGGGACATGGCTAGAAAATGTGCGAATGTGTTGAAGAGCAATGCCAATAAGGCATGCAAAGAATTGGCACGAGACCGCGTACCTCATCTTCTTCCTCTTCTACCAATTCGTTATTTACAACGGCGTTATCAAAGTCTGTCAAAGCAATGCCAGCTACCAAAAAATTTTGTGGCAATGGGGTCGGATGGAGCGGCTCGTATTCGGAGGAAACAGGTTCCGTTGGAGTTGTGCTAGTATCTCCAACAGTATTAGAAATCCTTGCGTGTGACTCTTCAGATGGTCTCAGAATCCTAGTTGGCCTTGGACCGTCGATAACAACTCTTGTAGTATTTGGAAGCCTCGTTTGATCAATATATAACTCAACTATATTCCAACTACAACTTGGATGAAGTATCCTAAGCAGGACAGACCTCAGAGAACTGTCACTGTCTATGGGTACCAACATGAAGTACTGCCCATCCCCTTTACCAGCAGAATAACGGGCTCTCAATCTCAGAGTCATTTCACTTCTGTCCCAATTGGTTACTTCATATATCTTATCTGTTAATTCTGAGTAACCAAAATTGGGGGTAGCCCAAATAATTACCGGTTCAACATCACTATAAGAATATCCAATTTTTGGATCCTTAATTACTTCACCCCCAAAATATAACCATATAGGGATATCAAATTCCATACTTATGCATAAAATTTAAAACATATTCAAATCATTCACTACTCAAAATGTGATGAATCTTTGATATAAAAAACAAACATAAGGTTAGTATGATAATACCTTTCAAATGATACCAAAAAAACCACCGGCAAAATTTTCGTTGATGCGGAAGACTGAAAATGAGAGTGGGAGTGAGGAGTTAGGATGTATGCAATTTTATAGGACTCAAATGGTTGAAAATTTTTGATTATGAGATGTAGGGTTTGTGGGTAAAAGGGGTGATGTGAGAGAGATGCGTTTTACAAACCAGAAGGGGAAGAAAAGGGGAGAAGAAAGGGGGTTACGCTTATAGGGATTTGTGCAAAAAGTAAATAACTGATGCCGTTATTCTGAAGAATGGCATCAGTACAAACGATGCCGTTCTCCGGAATAACGGCATCAGTTCATTTATTTTTTGATTTCCAATCTCGAGCCATTGTTGATACAATATAGATCGAAACTCAAATTAACCAATGCCGTTATTGGGAATAACGGCACGTAATTTTTTTCATATACAGATGTCGTTATTGGGAATCACGGCATGCAATTAGCTGATGCCGTGATTCCCAATCACGTTTGTTGCTGACGTGTCACAGGCAAGGGCAAATGGCTAAATATTTTCGAAACAAGGGTAGTTCGCTAATTATTTTCAAAAACAGGGGCATTTCGGCAAAATTTTCCATTTGTAATTACCTACAACCATCTGAGACTTTTTGAGGATCTAAAGGATCGGTATGAAGAGTTGATGTTCTTCAATTATCGTTCATAGTCGCTTCCCTAATCTTCATAAGATTATGGAAGCTCCTTTTTTTTAAGAGGGAATGACTGATACAGTTCTACTAAGAACTGTATCTTTCCATATATCAGTTCCTCAGTAGTTTTTATCTTGTGAGGAGATATTTGCAAATAACCCAATTTTTTTTTGCTTTTGTTAGGGTATTGGAAATTTTCTAGAAGCACGGGCAATGTGCATGTCTTCATCTCCTTATAAACCCTAGTCATGTAATAGAATTAGTATGAATGAATTGAGTTTGCTCTTTGTTCATCTTCTTTTCCATGCTTTTTGTGCTTGTTGCACTTGATTTCATGACTACCTTCGTAATCGCCAATGATGGTGGTGACGACGGGGAAGATCCACCATCGGGTTGGATTGGACCTGTAACATTGAGAGTTTTGGAAGAAAAAAAATTGCCGCACTAGGCCACTTTTTTAAACAATTTATATTTTTGAGCCACTTTCTAAAAATATTTGTGAGCTAGTTGTTGCCACATCAGCAAAGGCCGCTATTTCTATTAGCAGCATCTTCCTTTAGGAGGTCATTAATGGGAATAGCGGTCTTCCTTCTAAAAAAATTTGAATTCCTATTAGCGACCAAAGTATATATGAAATCACTAATCGGAATAGCAACCTTTAATAAATTGTATTGAGACACTTAGTGAAATCTAGAGATATTTTTCTCTCTGGAAAAAGAAAAAGAAAAACAAGATTTTTTAAACTGTGGTCGCTACTGGGAATAACGACCTCATTAAACTGTAGTCGTTATTCCTAATAGCGACCACAAGTGGGACACGGCCCCTAATAAGGTCGGGCTCCCACACACACACACACTCTCCACTTCATTTTATTTTCTCTTCTTCCTCAACTCCAACTCCAACTCCCCAAAAACCCTAACCCTCAAATCCTCTAAAATCTTTACTCATTTTTTATTAATTCAATCCCTAAACGGGACTCTACTCACTTCATCTCTCCCCTCCTCCAACTAGAGATTCCCACATTCTTCCAAATTTAAGCATATTCGTTGAATGTTAGGCACATAGATATACAAATTTGGTGAATTAGCATATAAATGGAAATTATTTACTACTTATTATGTTAGTAATTAGTTAATGACCCGCTTATTCATCCTTTTATGAAGTGATATGGATCACGAAACATCCTATTTCGTTATATTGATTGTGATTAGACAATAAGTAAATAAACCATCATCTTTGTGTTATTATATGCAAATTTTCACCCTTTTGCTAATTTCTTTCAACTCTAATACTGATTTTAACTTGAAATATGTCTGAATTATGGTGAAACATTATATCCTCATGCATGTTAGCTCTCTCACGTCGTTTAAAAATTTGTTGAACACGTGGAGCCCAAATCTTTCTGTCACTTATAAGCTTTTGTGTCGCTTGACGACGTTCGGTTAAGTAACTATTGAGACGATAGAACATCATCTCCATAATTGTGGTCACGGGAAACATTATTAAAAACTTTGAAATATTCGTAGTCATCATGTCATTTCGACGTCTTCCATCTGCAGCAAGTGCGCACTTCTCGGTCAGTTTCTCCTTGAGCTAATTGAGAGCCTCAATTTTAACTAATTCAATCTCTGTCATTCCTTTCTCAAGCTTTTTTGGTTAATTTTTACACGCTACCACCTTCATCTTATTCCTCAAATTCTTGTTACCAAATTTGCTTTAAATTTTGGTACCAAAATGCTGCATACAATAATGGTAATATGCATGTGTCTCATTCCATGCTCCATTTTCCAGCTCCATGCAAAACAAAAATACCCGCATGACGATCAGTGATAACACATAACCCTTGGCGACCGGTGACAAAGTATCGAATACAACTCATGAACCAAGTCCAACTTTCTATACTCTCCATCTACTATTGCAAACGCAAACGGAAATAGCTGATCACTAGCATCGGGTGCAACTGCTATCAATAAACAACCCTTGTATTTTTCATACAAATGAGTTCTGTCAATACTTATAACCGGCCTGCAAGACTTAAATCCTTCTATCGAAGCCGCAAATGTTCAAAATACTCTCTTGAATGTTTCCTCACCCAAACCGGATGGAACCTTATCCCATTTGGCATAAGTGTCGGGATTTGATTCTTGTAATGCCAATAAAAGACAAGGCAATTTTGTATAGGCTTCCTCAAACCTACAGAACAACCTCTCAATAGCTCTCTATTTTGCTTGCCAAGCCTTATTGTAAGAAGTCTTATAATTGTATTGAAGCAATATTATTTCAATAATTGTCTTCGGTGTAAATCCTATTTGTGCATTAACAACATTCAAAATCAAATTTGAAACCAGATTGGAATCAACTTTCATGTGGTCTTGATTGAATGTGGGATTGAGACATGTATGTGGCACTTGAAATTTCTTCACAATAAAATTTGTCTGCCCAGTTGGAATGATTGCACAAAATCTTCACAGACAACCTGGCTCTACCACATAGGGGTTTGCTGCCTGCTCCTCTTTTGTACAGATCTTTGGTGTCATTTTACATTTCACGGAATATATGGTTCTGTTCGACCTTACTATGATGAATTCTCGAGGTTTCTTAATGGAGAACATCTTCACCGCATGCATCACATCATCTTTGGTTGAAAATTTCTGCTCAATGTACAATTCACGTGGGTCGGATGAGCTACAGGACTCTTCACCAAAGTGATATACTCTCGCATTATTAACCCCGTCAACTGATTCAAACTCAGGTACAGTTGCACTCGACCTTTGAGTCAAGGGGACCGCCCGTTGGACATCATTTTCCAACTCCTGAACATCATTAACATCATTAACATTGTCATTTACATCATGTACATGCACATCTTCTTCATCTTCATCGTCTTCTACATCTTCCACCTCTTCTTCATCTTCTTCATTTTTCTAATAATTCCTTGTTAACAACAACATGATCGAATGATTGAATAATATTTTCATTATCAACAAGAGTGCGTTTCAAACTGGAAGGACGTGGCAACTCATATTCTGTGGAATTTGGTCGTGTTGGAATTATGAATATGTCTTCATGTAAAGGAGACAATCTTGCATGTGATTCAAGAGGATGATTGTGACTCATCTCACGGGTCGGCACTTCGTGTACTGTGCTTGACACATGAGTAACATGTGGCTGACCGTTAGAAATCTTGATTTTCTCTATATATAACTCTAGTGCAGACCAACTAGAGTTCAGATCAAGTGATCTTGCAATTATGGCCTTAAGAGAAGAGTAATGCAACACCCACTACCAATTTCACTACTTTTAGTTTTACTATCTTAGGTGGCACACTCCAATAGGTGGGAGAAGAGATAGTATGTGGGGGAACTCTCCGATATGAGTGTGTCACATAAACTAGTGAAGAGAATGGTAGTGAGATTGGTAGTGGATGAATCATTACTCTTAAGAGAATCACCATCAACTATAGGCACCTCCATGAAATATTGTGCTTCACCTTTTCTAGCTGCATATCTAGCTGTGATTTTCACACCTCATTCACCTATATCCCAGTTAGTTAATTCATAGACCTTCTCTACTAGTTCTTGCTTTGTGATATTACGATGAGCTCAAACTATTTCCGGTTCAACACCTCTATAACAAGATCCTAGCTTTGGGTCTCAAACTATTTCTCTCCCGTAATACAACCAAATAGGAATTTTATAGTCCACACTTATGCATTAAGGGACAAATTTGATGATTCAATATCCAATCATGAACATAACATAATTACAATAATATTAAGCAACCAAATATTTGCAGTTAGGAAAACCTATGTGAAGTATTATAAATCAAACATTCACAACACCCTAGCTATTTTCATTAAGCAATAATGCAATTTCAATATCTTGGATTTTTTTTGTTTTCCTCCAGCACACATTCAATTTTTAGCCAATATTCACAAATATAACCCTCAATAAACAAATAATCTCGTCATAAAACAAACTCAAATGTTATGAAAGATCAAATAGGTAGAGTAGAGGATGCCTGATGTGATGACCAATTATATTCGGAGGGCGCCGTCGGGAGCAACGAAAGAGAAGATGTCAAAAGGTGGAGGAGCTAAGGTTTTGCAAATTAAGCTAGGGTTTTGGAAATTCTTGAATTGGAGGAGGGTGGAGATGTGGAAGATGAGTGATAGGGTTTTCTAGAGTTTTTGGGTTTTGGGGGAGTTGGAGTTGGAGTTGGAGTTGGAGTTGGGAAGAAGATGGGGAAGAAGAAGAGAAAATAAAATGAAGTGGAGAAAGAGAGTGTGTGGGAATCCGACCTTATTAATGGTCGGGTCCCGCTTGTGGTTGCTATTAGGAATAGCGACCATAGTTTAATGAGAACGGCTGTTGTCACTCCCTTGGACCTGCAAAACAAGACCAAAACACCAGGGGTGGCCCCGGCGACAGACCCTCCTAAGCCCAAGTCAGAAACTTGAAGTTATGGTGGGTTTTGGGAGTGGAGTTTGTAGTTACCTTGTTTCTGAGGAGGTCTCGAGGTATATATAGTCACTGAGGGGGGCCAGTTTCAATATATTCCACTACAAGAAATTTTCCATATACCAACGAACACCTATAGTAACTGATCTCTAAAACTGTGGGTATAGATATCATATACCTACAAATGAGATAAAAGACTGTGGGTATAGTCCTAATTTATTTTCCCCCAAAATTTTCATTTTCCCTCTCTCTTCCCCCAAAATATTTCATTTTATCCCTCTAAAACTCCTAAATCCCTCTCTCTCCAAATCCAATCTCTAAATCTTCTTCTTCCCGCTGCCGTCGCCCCCCTCTTCCCTGCTGCCGTCGCCTCTTCCCGCTACCGTCGCCCGCGCTTCGCACGTGGCGGCCCCATCTTCCTCCCTGACCTCATCGGCCCCCTCACCTCCATCCATGCCTTCATCTCCTCCCTCGATCTAATCTCGGTATTCAACCCTTCTTCTTACTCTTTCGATTTCTCTTTCAATTCAAGCAACGAAACCCTAGTTTGACGATTTGGTTTGATTTTGGTTGCAGAGTCTCGAAGCCGAACTCGATTCCACCGCCGATTTCGAGGATGAACTTGGGGTTGAGGAGCTTAGGGTTTACTCGGAGGAGGAGTTGGTGGAGAGAGATCTGAGAGAAGGGTTTCAGGTATGTCTTTCTGAGGCAGAACAGAAGTGGAGGATCTGTTGGTTGAACAACATCTACTGAATGATGAGAAACAATGTGCTAAACACATTATGTTAGTAGATCTGGGTTGCAATGATATCGGTTTGTCTTCATTTTAGTTTTTTATATTCTTGATGTGCTTTCTTTTAGTTTTGATTGGGTATTGTCATTCGTTGCTTGCATGTGACAGAGGAAAGACAGTGGAACTAAAATTTTGTTCTGAATGAATTGATTGTAAGTTGCGAAGTTTGTCAATGACTATCTTATTTTTTCTTCTACTCTCTTCTGTGCAGGCTTTCATTGATAAATTCCGATACAATGCAAAACGAGCGTCCCTTGTTCAGTCTAGAATTAAGGTGCATATGACTTCAATTCTGAAAGGAACCCATCCCGTGGAGGTTGAGTTAGTATACTATAATTGTGGTTTCTGAGAATTAGAAACCATTTTAGTTTTGCAACTCCAAAAACTTAATCTTAATTGTTATTCAATAAAATACTGGTGAATGGTTTTAGATTTGAGTTTGTGGTTGAATTGTTGTATGAAATTGAAGAATACTGCAATCTAATATGTCTTTGTTTATGATTATTCAGGCATTGGACCGAATGGGTCATATGGATGAAATCATCAATGATCCAGAGTATTACTTCTATATCCAGGATGCATTTTTTAGATTTAAATATTAGTTTTCATTTACTTTGTTTTGTTTGTCTCTGTTAAAATATTAGGGTTCATTTTTGAGTAACTAATGATTTTTTTTCCTTCTACAGTTACAAGTTCGAATTTCCAACCCCAGATGACAGGCCAGGGCCACCCATAATAAGTTTCAGGTTTCCTTCTGTAAACCTTCATATTAGACCTTCAAATACAAGGTCCTGTGGATTTTCTTTCCTGGGTTTTTTTAATCCGTTAAATATTGAGGCCTGTTTGTTTTCCAAGAGCTAATTCAAGGAGGTCATCATATGCAAGTGTTGTAACTTGCCGGTATTTCCATCTTTGATCCTTGGAACTCTATGCGTACTTGCTATAGTTGCATTATATGTACTCTGTTTTTGCCCTAGTTACTGACAAATGCTGTGATTCTAAAGTCTCTCCCTTCTAATATTTGGAAACTATACCTATGTGGAACAAGGGAAAGGACATGTATGATCTCCTTCATATACCATCTCTAGTCTCATCTGTGAGTAGGATAATATCAATTGACAAATATGCCTGGTAACTTCATCCTTAGCTAATGCTAAGGCCTAAAGGCTTGATACTCCCATGGTGATACTGAATAACTGTCTTCCATCCAGTTGTTCTCACACTAGTTAGTTGTTGTTACTCCCTTGTTCACATATCCTTATAACAGTCCTGCCTTGTCTTACCATTCTTGATGTCGATGCTATCAGAAAATTTAGCCAACTGTTTAATTGACACTAGTTGGGACCTTGCTTAAGGTATTAAGTTGTTGATCACAGTGCATTTGGTAATATTTGCGTCTGAGATGGTACACCTGGTTGTTTGTACAGTTCCACCAAATTAATCTTGTTACTTCTTTCATTTGAAACTAAGTTGAATAAATACTATTTAATGGTTACTTATTTCATCGTCTAATTGTTTAAGAGTTTTGCTTTCTGTTGTTGCAGTGATGCATCATTTGGTTATCCAGGAGGTCCACTCTTGTTCAAAAATTTAAATTTTGGTATTGATCTGGACAGCCGAATTGCAAGTAAGGATTTGACAACTTTCATACTGTTTTATCGTTATTGATTGGTTTAGGTCTAAAGATTATTGACTGCTTGTCTAAAGTAGTTGTCCTCTTCTCTTGACAACTTAGTTTTGGTATAACATTTACTGATGAATAATGGGGATTTGTATTCAAGTGTGTGGATGGAAGTTTCTCAGAGCTTTTATTCGAACGTATGCAACTTTGGAATAGAAAAATGAGTCTTTGTGGCACCTTAAATGCTCTCTTTAAGGATTTATTTGCCCTCACGCTTTCGAGTATGAGTTGATAACAAGTATCCCCTCAGGATATGAAAAAGTCTACTATATTTTTCAGGAACCAAACTCGAAGATTCACCTAGCATTGTTATTTATAGAGTTTAAGAAGGTGGAAAATAAATAACTATCTCGTTCGTTCACAACAATCATATCTTCTATCCAATAGTTAAAATCACCCAATAAGATCTCACTCATAATCAATAACGATAAAATTCTGCCACCTTTAAACTTAGAACACAGCTGTTACTTTTTAAAATATGGTTTTTTGCTTACAAGTCTTTATCAAATATCATATTTATATATTTGTCCTCACTCTTCACATCTCATATTGGCATAAATGTCCTTAAAAATCTGATATTTGTTAAGGACGTGTATGTCGAAAAGCAATAAGCCAATAACAATAGGATAAATAACCATAACGATTATTTGGATAAAATTGTTTTTTGTTTTCTGTTTTTTGACAACGCGAGCCTGCAAATGGCTTAGTGGTCTAATAAATACGCCAAAAATGTGTAGCACCCGAATATGGGTAGTGGGAGCTTCCATTGTTGGGCCTGTACTGTATAGCATATATACTATCCTTGTGATCTAATATAAGGTTTTTGTCATTTGCTTGCATGAGCAATATGGGAATACTGTTTTCAGTAACAAACACCCAACCCCAACAATACAAGTGTCAAAGTCTCAGTATTAGATTATAAAGTGACATATTTGCCAACAATTTAAAGGAATTATTTTGTATAAGTTGGAGTGGCCAGGACCCTGTGAAGCTAAACAAGCCCGATGACAATATTTTTTGTCATTAGTAGGAATAGGTGAATTTTCTCTTTACTGCATGACGGTTTCCTACATTTAGATCTTTGGCCTATTGCCGAAAGTCTAACCATGTATGTTGCAGAATTAGAAGTTGTTAGATTTAAGAAGGAAAAGAAAAAAAAAAACATGAGGATGATGGACTTCTATAAGGAGAATCCCAATTTTCCATGCGCTTTTTCTTTCATTGTTGATGGCTTCTAACTCTGCACAAGACTGACAATAGGTTGTAGATTGGGATCACTTCAATGCGGTGAGAACTAACTCATGCTTTTCCTGTGAATTAGATTTACAAGCTTCTTGCTGAAAATAATCCATGTATCTTCATTACAGATTTTGATACACAACATTATCCAAATTGGTACATCTTCAGATGCGGAATATAAGCAGGCACATGCGTTCTCTATTTATCTTGTCATGCCCCTTCTGACTACTTCATTGGCTTTGCGTTTCTTCAACTGGTAAGTTAATATAGTTACAAATTAATAGCTAAATATTTCTGTAATCTTCACATTTTACTTTAAATTATGCTTTGCTATCTGTTTGCCCTTAAATGACAGGTATCCTTCTTCAGTTTTTGTTGGTGATTCCTATACTTATTTTGCCGGAATGTCTATGGCTGTAGTTCGCCATCAATTAGGTAATTTCTAGTGTTGACATCAATCTGATAGTTGTAATTTGGTTCAATTTTTCTATAGAGGAGAATCTCAATTCAGATCTAGAGTACGCCGTTCTCTTTTTGACTACGTACTAGCAGACTGGTTCCTATCAATCAGATCTAGAGTACACTGTTCTCTTTATGACTATTTGTTGATGACAAAAGTTGGATCTTTTTGCATTGTTTTGTTTGTGAAGGGCTCTCAACAAGCGAGAAATGATTGAACTCGCTCAAAATGCAGCCGAGTTTGTGTTTGCCAACGATGAAGTGAAGAAGGTTGTAAAGAAGATTTGCAGGATGCTAAAAGAAGATTACTGCAAAGAGAATCAAGATCAATCAAGATCTGGTTGCCGTAAAATAAGAAAATTGTTAGTGTCGTATCTCAAGTGAGGAGTTAATTAAATGTTATCTTATAATGTCATTGAATATGTTGATCGTAGTTTAAAGTATTGATTCTCATGTCTGCACACATGAATTCAATTGTGTATTTGGTTATTAACTATTTTGTAATTTGACATGCTTGTAATACTTCATTAATTTTTAATATGATTGAAGTTTATTTTTTTTTAATTTTGTTTCATAAACACATTTATCTATTTTATTGTGTATTTAGTTTATAATTGGATTAATATTATAAAAGAAAATATTAAATTATTATAAGCGTAATTAATAAGAAAAAATTGTGTATAGAGCGATGAGTACATATTCAAATAATTGGATGCGAAAATTATCGCTAAAACCTATAGCAATAGAGTTTCAACCGTGGGTATAGGAAAACAAAAGGTGTCTTTAAAACCTATACCAACGGATACGAAACCGTGGGTATAACACCGAGGTTTTGTCCAACGGGTGAAAAAACCGTCACTATAGGCTATAGTGACGGCATTTTGCCGTGGGTATAGCTAATTAGAAACGATGGAAAAATATGTCCGTTGGTATAGGTTTTAAGGGCTATACCTACGGTTTTTCGCCTTTTACCCACGGATTTTTGCTGTCACTATATGTCAAATTCCTTGTAGTGTTCATCTATCTGTACTTCCTAGTGGTTGGATAAATTCAGTTATGTCATCTATATGAAGAGGTTGAGTATGGACTCCTCTCTTGATTAAGAGAGAGAGTTTTCAAACTCTCCCTTATGTATAGAAGGATAGAATCAATTATCCCCTAGAAATAGGGTTTTACTGGGTTCGATGGATCTGGACTTCTTTGTGTTAGGGTTATTGTAACAGTCCCTATTACATACTGGATTGGGTCGATAGGCCTGAAAACAGCCCAGCTCATCCCATTGGGCATGTATGTGCTGAAATTACCATTTTACCCCTGAGAGTTTTAAGATCTGTACCCGATTTGGACTGTCCTGATTTTGTTCTACTTTTACCCATATCACTATTTCCATTAGCAACCTCCTAAATGAAGATGCTGCTAATAGAAATAGTTGCCGCTGTTAATATGGCAGCAGCTAACTCACAAGCATTAGTAGTTTGGAAAGTTGCCAAAAAATGCAAATAGTTAAAAAAATTGGCCTACTACGGTAAAAAATTCAAGTTTTGAGAAGGAGAAAAGCATTTGCAAATGAGTTCCTGACAACTTTAATTTTGCATATTACTCACTTCTAACCTTTCCTCCTACTCATTTTGTTTTTTTTTTTTTTTAATACTTAATAGTGTTAAAATGGACTCGATTATTGTAGACTGAAAATGTATTCCAAATAAACGAAAAAATATATATATATATATTTGAAACCATAGACCATAGCCTTGTAACTCACATTTTGAGTTTGAGCCTACATTACTTTTTTTTGTGTATACACATTAATCCGTCCGTCATCTCAATCCATCACATGAAAGTTCGCAAGTTTAAGTTTGGGTTTGAAAGAAAATATCTCTGCTCGTCAAATTGCTTGTTTTGTCAAGAACCAATGTACGATGGATCACAGAATTCTCATGCAGATTACCAAACAGTGCACAAATAAGTACGCTAAAGCTCAATTTATGCGTTCAGTTCAAAGAAGGTACGGACGCAGCATGAATAAACAGTGTTTCCGATTTCAGAAATTTCCTGCATTAAAACTTCACCCAGTTCAATATAGCACCATATAAAATTCACCAGAAATAACTCAAAAATAATCTGTAGCTACAGCACATAAGGGATGGATGAGAAAATTCATAAAACTGACAAACCAGTGAACGTCAAGTCAGAACAGGGAATCACCAAAATGCATCCACATATAACCAGAAAAATGCAAACCAGAACGGCCTAAAACAACAGCCAGCTTTTACCAACTCTTCAGAACTGAAGTCAGTAATTAACAATAACCTCAAAAATAAAAATAAAATATAAACTTGATTAACTCCAAACAACACTCAATATCCATGCAAAAACAAATGTTCATTTAACTACTGCAGTATTTTTTCCCCTTGGAACTGAAAAATACAAAATTGAAATTGCAACTAACATTCATCCCCAAACATGGGAATAAGAACCATAAAAGGAACATGTTTTCTCCATTGACTTCTGCATGATAAAATGTAGTCGAGGAGCTAACTTAGAACAATCGGTATGGCTTCCCCATGGTGCTCTTCAAGTGCAAACATCTCACCTGTTCAGGTTTCATAACCATCAATTAGAATATGTTCAACTATTGATTTTTCAATTATTTAAATTTATAAAATATTTTGAAACCTTAACAAAAAATTGTGTAATCAACACAACATTTAAACTAAAAACAATGGCCAAGGCAAAACAGAAAAATGAAGGGGCAAATAGTTATGAAGTACAGAGGAGAACAGTGGTGTGACAGAATACTCGAGGGCAATGATCAAAAAAAACCTTTTAACAAGTATAGCCAGGTTCATCTTCAACAAGTTAAAAGGTCCATTTTTAGTTCGAAAATTTCAACAAAAGCAAAAGAGAAAAAAGATGCTGATATGTTTATATCTGTTTCTGAATGTGAGAAGTGCAAACATTATCAAGCAAAATATCATTTCATTGAAAGCAGACATAAAGATGTAAATGTCTTCAACTGAAAAGAGGGCACTACTTACATTCTGCCAATTCTTCTTCAAAAGGGAAACAAGAAAGTTGACACTGAGTGTGACATTCTGGAAGATTTGCTTATCATCCATGCCACAGTTGCCCACAGCAACACCCATGCACAGAACTTTCTTCAGCTGGAATTTCACCATGGCCTTGGTCTCATTGACTTTTGACTCTAGAGACTCCTGATGAGTGACCAGAGTGGGGAACTTCCCTGTGACATGGAATATAAATGTCAACGAAGCAATACAGTAATTTAATTCAAGAAATTAATCGAGTAATTACATGTAGATATCTAAAAAATAGATAAGCTTTTAAATCTTAAATCCACAATCCACAAACTAATAATTTAAATACTTCAAACAATCTTGATGACCATAACGAGTTCACAAATCAATTGAATACCATGCAGTTGGTTGACACAGCATTAAAGTGCTTTTTAGGTAATCACAATGAATAACATTGACATGTAAAAGCAAATAAAAGAGGTTCAAAACAAAGAATCCACAAGGCACGCATTTTCCTCTACGGCAATTCAATGTGACTATATAAACCAAGTAAATTCACTAAAATATTTTATCACACAAACTGTAAACCATTACTCACTTATTATTGCACACAAAGGAAACACCAATAGGTTTTTAGTAGTAAAATTCAAAAGAACATGCACAGCCACAGTTCCCAACCAATCTAAGAAGGAGCCCAAAAAATGAAAAGTTCTCCAAATACTACAGTTTTGCTTATTTATGTAAATCACATTTTTAACAAATAACAAAGCAATTTTCAATTATTGTTACATCAACTATAAGAGAGACTAGATTTCACACACACTAGTCTGAACTTCAATTAGTACCAATTCCAAGCATTTCAAATATGAGTGATACTAAAGTATGGTTATTTAAGGGGAAAAACAAAACCTTGGTGAATAAGATGCATGACATTACATTCAAGAATATATCACTATTCACTAGTAAAACTTGTACAGAACATAAACTAAATAACTAGACCACATTGACCCGACGAATGAATATCATTTCATCAATCAATCCTATAATATACAAATACTATAATATACAAATACTAGACCACATTGACCTGAGAAGAGAACATTCGACTGATAAAAAAAGGTAAACAAGAGAAAAGTACTTGCCTGCCTTGTTGAGACCAGGACCAAGAAGACGGGGGATCTGCTTGATAACAGCCTCTGATGCAAGAAAAGCATGGTATTTCTTGGCCAGTTTCTTCACCAACTTCTTGTTCTTGTTCAGCTTCTTGAGGCTTTCAACATCCATGTTTTCGAGTCCAATTTTCTCTGCCTGGGACAATAAAAAAAGTCGGAAAGAATGTGAGAAGAAACGCACAGGATAATATGATAATAACATAAACGAAAAACTAGAACCATTAAATGTTAATAAGATATCCTACCTCCTCAACATGCTGGGCATCACCAAGCATGCAGACCTTCATCTTTGGACGAGGAATGTGGGGGAGCTTCACGGAACCACTGAAACGCTTGTCCTTTTGAGGGTCATAGTTCTTCAGACCAATCTGCAGTTCAATAGTTTCCGTAAACTTACGCTTCTTCGATTCACGTGCAGCACTGGTGACCTGGGCAATGCCTTCCCTCACAACATCATTCTGAAGCTTGCTGTAGAAGGTTGAAAATAAATGAGTAATTCCTTGAAAACTACAATCATGAAACAAAAATGGCTCGATATTTCTACACAACAACGATAAAAAGAGGTAACTGCGGATGTAATACAAGGTGAACAGCTCACAGAAAAAACAAATAAGCAATCATATAATACAATGGCAACCGGATGTATAAATAGTCTGATGGGCAACTTGGAGATGCTATATTAAACCTAAATTACAAAATCATCTGTTTCAATTATATCTCATTTTCCATTAAAACAAAACAGGTCATACAGTTTGCAAAAAATTAGAACAGAAAGAAACAGCACCTCACCCCCCTCTTAGCCAACATTCTAGTACGGGTTTGTGACCTATTCCGTTAAATCCACATTTTCTAGCATTTCTAAAACCCTGAGCTCGTCCTCATCTACTGAATTTCTCAATGTAACCAGAAGACACCGGTCAAAATCAGGAAAATAATTGATAATAACGAATCTACAAGAGCAGGCAATGCAATATGGCCGTTGATTCCATACAAAAAGACACCTCCTAAAATGACTCATCGACAAACAAAAACCAATGCCCACAATAACTTCTAACACAGTATGAATAGCTAAATAGATAGTTCAGAGCATCTGTAGTCGTTAGGCAAATATGCATTCAAAAATAACGCTGCAGACGTTGGCCAAATATGCATAATTTGCATAAATCGCTACAGTAACCAGCTATATATGAGAATTGATATAAAAATTATGCATATATGAAGGACGGAACTCGAAGTGCCATCGCACAAAAAAAAATCGCGGACGGCACTTCTTGAAGTGCCGTCCCTCCAAAAAAAAAAGGGAATTTTTCTAATTAAAAAACAATAAAAAACAACTGAACTAGTATTAAATGCATATAGCTTTTTTATGCATATAGTATTAAAAAAGGATTGGTTAGCTTGTTGGTTGGACGGCACTTCGTGTGCCGACTTCATGTGCCGTCTGACCCTTTTTTAATTTTTTTTCTCCGACGGAACTCGAAGTTTCGCCCCACCTTTTAAATTGTTTTTTTCTCCAACACAATGTGAAGCACCGTACGTTCTCCAATTTAGATTATTTTAAATTAAAATGGTAAAATATAGCTTTCGACGACTGCAACGAAATGATAAATTGCTATATGCATTTATCCATTTCTGCATTTTTTAACTATCACGACTATGGATGCTCTCATATCGGTTAGAACATAACAGGCTTACAATCACTTAACCATGGCAAACATATAACAATAGTATTTAAATCACTTGCATCCATCTTCCATTCACTAACCAAAATACATAAAATCATCTACATCTAATCTCGCCAAACAAAACCCAAAAAAGTTATCCATCAAACAACCCATATAACAATCTCTAATCACATTTTCTTCATATTCCTCCTAATTTTTTTCTACAACTGTTTTATAAGTCCAACAAAAAATAAACCATGATTCCAAAACGATAATAGCCTTCAAAGTTGAGATCTTTCTATGTTTAAACACATTATTATTCAGATTTAATTATACAAAAAATAGAACTTTAATGATTAACCATTCCATAATGAAAAAAACATAAATCAAACAAACACATCTACATCAAATTAACAATAAATTGAATGACTGAACAACAAAAATTGAGTACTTCTATCAGAAAGACCGACCTCATTGTTCCTCAAATTCGCTTTCTTTTGTGATTCTTCGCTCCTTCCTACAAATCAACAACAAGCGCACGAAATTTAAAGACTGGAATGGATCTAAACAATGAAAGATATGAGGATTTGATGAATGAAAGATATGAGGATTTGATGAAGAAATTTTTTTAGGGTTTTAGAATTTTACCAGAGATAATTGAAGGCGGCGCGGAAAGAGACTGAAACCCTAGATCGAGTCTCGGCGTTAAATAGAGGAGGAGAATTTTCAGATTAGTCGCTTCAAATTGTGTAAAGTGAGTATTGTGTCCTCGTGGGGAGGGAGAAATTTGCATTTTGGTCCATTCAATATTTATATTTTATGAAGGAGCCGATTATTAAATGGGCAATTGCAAGAGCATGCCATGTATGTATATTTACGTAGAGTAATGCTACACCTGTTACCAAATATATTATCTTTTCATTTACTATCTTAGTTTGCACATCGCTATTGGAGATTTCTACCACCTTGTAATACCCAGATTTTTTCTTAATACATAAAGATTATTTATTTCTCTTTTTATGGTATGCTTGTGTAGCATGTGACTATTATTTTCTCCATGATGAATAAAGTATATTGTTTCCTATAAAGTATTTTCCTTAAAGCCCAAATGTTGATTTGTTTATTTTCTCTTTTAAAATATTTATTTTGGCCCAAATGAACTTAAGCCCATAAACTTAACCTTTTATAAATTTAATTCCTACAACTTGTATGTGTAGCATCTTTTCTTTTACACTATTCCGGGTATTGATGTACAATTTATTGTAGTGGAGTTTGTGTGTACACGTGCACTCCATGTACACGTGCACAAGGCACAAGCTTGGCCGGTTGTGGAGTAATGGACTAGGGTCATGGGTGGTTACTTTTGAGGTGTGGGTAGTTTCTCAAACTCCCGATTGGATCTCAGCCCTTGATTTTCCAACTCCCTAATGTATCTTAACCCTCCATTCTATTTATCTCCTAGTATAAATACCCCTCCTATTTCCCTATCTCTTTTACACTAAAATTTTCTAAGATTACTATTACAAGAGAGTATTTGTGAGTTTGTGTGGGAGCTTTTCTGTGGAGACAAGCAGCATTTCTGAGGAGCTCGGTGTGGAACAAAGGAGCAAGGAGTGCAGTACCGTGTTGAAGAGCTTTGCGGGATTACGTTTATTTCTTCATATAAGGTGGGTGTTTCTCAGGACTTCTAATGTAGGAATGATACTATGATTGTTATGATTGATACCATGTTACAGAAAGTGAATTGAATGCAGTAGAAATTGCTTGAACATACTATTAATATTGAGAACGAGACTGTCGGTACAGTCGACTGGCATGTGAACCAGCCGACTGGTACGAGACACTATTTTCATAATGTGCTGATAAACATGTGTGCAATTAGACATGATGGTGTGATTATTATATGTATATTTTCCCTATGACACATATGATGGAGGGAAGGTAAATGAATGAAAAGAACTAATGGTGATTAATAACTTAGAATTGTCGGGACAGTCGACTGATGTTGTGTTAAGTCGACTGGTGCTCCAATTCTGATTATGACTGTTTGGAAATTCCATGAATTAAGATATTCTATTTGGGTAGACCTAGTATGATGACTTGGGATTCATATCTTCATGGTCGTAAGAAAGTGTGAGCAATGTGAATGCATGTTTTAAAGTATTTTTTCTCTAAAGAAAAGAGCATGTTCGTAACTTGAAAATTCATGTTGTAATGTTACCAAACGATAAGAGACTCTGTCTAGGAAACATGAATTTATGTATACTGTTAATTGACATCATGATGCGAGTGCATGTAAGAACTATAGATGATCTCCTTAAATTGAAAATGGATCTGTCCAGTCGACCGAATGCGTGTAGCAAGTCGACTGATCTGGACTTAGAAATTGTGCTGTTGAAATCTCCAGGACAGACGACTGATGGATGAACAGTCGACTGTCACGAGAACAATATTGTGAACATGAAAAGTGCGGGACAGGCGACTGGTGGTGTACAACAGTCGACTATCCCGAGCATTTACGATGATACTGTATGTGACTGTATGAGTCGACTGGTGTTCTTCCAAGTCGACTGTACAGAGTGAACTTTGATATTTGAATTCATGTTATTTACTGTTGGTAATTGTGAACTGTATGATTTGAATCGATGGACTCTATTTATGGGACTCTGTTTATGGCTGTATGAATTATATAAATGAATCGTAGATGAGAATCGAGAATTAAATGAACATAGGAGATGTGAAATCATGATAAGAAAGTCTGTGAGACTCTAAAATGAATTATGAGCTGATGATGCTCAATTGGATATTGTAAATTTGAAATTGAACGAAAGAGTAGCTAAGTATCCCCGGCAGTGAATTGAAATGATGTTGAGAAATAGACCAGGTTGGTCATGTGAAATGAAATGATAAGTCCGGTTGATGGAGAGGCTAACTCTAGAGCTTGATTTTTATTCATGATTCTAATCAAATTAATACATAGTGTGGAGGTGATGAAGGTGAGAGAAAAACATGAGTATGAGAGCTAGGGTACGGTGCGGGTGTGTGAGCCGCAGAATGCATGCTTGATGAGTCAAGACATGGCGCGGGCACAACTCAGTAATGATCGGACTTTAGTCACGCTTGTGGGATGTTTTGGTGACTGCAAGAGGAGTGTGTTCAGGGAGGAGGCTGAATTGTCGCAGAATGCATGCTTGACGAGTCAAGACATGGCGCGGAATTCTACTCCAGGGGCCAGGATACATGCTTGTACTTATAGAATCATCTAAGATACTCACTGAAATTACAGAAGTAGAGTAAGTCATGGCGGGGGATTGAACCCTACAAAAATGAAGAACGATTAAGAGGCTTGCCCTCGAACCTATGTAGTATGGGATGCATAGAATTCGAACAAGTGCGCATTAGTGTCATGTTAATTAAATTGCATTAAGGATTAAGTGCACAATCACGACACGACATCATTAAAAGTTCCCTTTTTATTTTACATGCTTATTATGAACAAGATTGTGATTTGTAAGAAATGAGATTCATTATACTGTTTCTGGCATAGAGAGGATGGCCATGTATAATTATCGTCGGTTGAATAAACTGACGTACCCACAGTTTTGTATGCAGGATGAATTACATGTAAAGAGGAATGGATGCATAAAGAGCTTATTATGTTGTTGTTCATTTATGTAAATGTTGTATATTTTGCTTCCGCTGTGTAAATTTAAATGTAAGATGTTGTAACTCTGATGTAAAAAGAAAAGTTTGAATTTCCTTGTAAAATTGTACTCAAAGAAAGTGAAAAGATCCTGAAGAACATCTCGAATTCAATGATTTGGGATTCGGGGCGTTACACACCTACTCTATACCTACTCTATAATACCCTCTACTAATAGTGTGTCAACTAAGGAAGTACATGAAAATGTAGTAGATTTTGTAGTATGTGTAGCTAGGGGTGTACAATGAATAGAGCGGTTCATCGTCCGTCCGAGTCCGGCTTGAGAAATGGCCCGACTGTGGACCGTCCGAACTGTTATACGAACCGAACTTGAACAAATTATTAGGTCTAATGTTTTACCAAGCTTGAGACGGACATAAGTCCGTCCGAGTATTATTGTGGTCTGATTCTTTACCGAACCGAGTCCGAACTATAAAAAAAAATCGATCTGGACCGAGCTGGACATAAGCCCGTCCGAGTAAAATTTCGGTCCGAGCTTGAACATATGACTGTCCGGTTCCGTCCGGTCCGATTTACAGCCCTATGTGTAGCATTACTCATTTGTCAATTGCACAATAGCCTTTGTCTCCTAAATGATGTGTATTTGCTATTCGGTTATATCAAATTGCAATATTTGTTAATGGGCCCATTAATTGGCATGACTTGACTCTACTAGCAAGAGCATTTGTAGTCGCTGAGACTCAAAATGTCCAAAAATAGGATTTGGAAATAAAAAAAATTGAGTTCTCGCTGTAGTCGTTCAACTCAAAATTTGATAATTTAGTTTCAAAATAGGGACGGACGGTAGATATAATCTCATCTCGTTGAATTTTTTTTTTTAATTTAAAAAATGACAGACAATGGATTAATTTGTGTCTGTGAAATTTTAAAAATATCGTACGGATGGGAGTTGTCCCGTCCGATAATTTTTTTTTGGTATAAATCTTAATCTATTAATTAAATCTTAATTCTTAATTTATTGTCAATTAGCCCCTACCCATAATATTTTTATAGGCTATTTATATACAAAAAAATACAATTGGGAAGAAAGGTATCAGACGGGATTTGATATCTCGTCCGATATAAAAAAAATTATAAATTTCCGACAAAAAATTATTCATTGACTGATACTTTTTATAAAAAAACACATGTGAGACGAAAAATCATTTAGCGTCCAATACTTCTGTAATGCCCCGATTTTCATTTATGAAAATTATTTATTTATTTTGCACGTGGTGTGCACGTGCAAATTTTCGTAATCTGGAATCTTATAATTATTTTCGTTATGGATGATGAGTATATGTATATATATATATATATGTATATGTGTTTTTTAATTATTTTTATAAAGGCCCATTTTTCTTCAAATAAACATAATCTTTATTCTTAGCCCAAATCTAATTTATTTATTTTTTTATAAAACTATTATTTTGGCCCAGTAATTAAAGCCCATGAATTATTTCTATTTTAATTACAACTTGTAATGTAGAACAGCTTGTAAAAATTATTTTTGTAGAAAATATAATGTACAACTTTTGTTAAATAGAGACAAGTGCATGCACGTGCATTGCACGTACACGTGCAAATGCACCATGAGTAGGCCGGTTTTGGGATTGGAGGAAAAAGGAAATTCAAGTGGAGTCATGGGTGGTGGTTGCTTGATCATGGTTGGTTATTGTAACTCCTCCTTGAATCATAGCCTTTTGTTTCTAACTCCTAGTTTGATCTTAGCCTTCCATTTACCCAAATTTTTAGTATAAATACCCCCCCCTAGCCTAGTTATTTTTTGTACTCTTTAATTCTCCAAGACCTATAGTATAAAATACATTATTAGTAGTATAGCAAGTGAGTTAAAAGATTGAGAGTTGTGTGTGAGGAGTTTGTGTTTGCACCAAGGAAAGAGAGGCCGGCATCAAGGAGCTCGGGTTGGCATCTTGGAAGCTCGGGTGCACGCATCAAGAAGGAGGAGAAAGCACTTTTGGCAAGGACTTTTAGGAGGTGTTGCAATTTGACTTCTTTCCAGTTAAGGTGGGTTATTTTCCATGTTTCTAATTAGAAAACATGCTAGAATTGAATTGAAATAATGATGCATGAAAAAGATTAGTAAGAGTACATTTTAATTGAAAAAATGGCTTATTAGTTGATTGGAATTATTAATAAATAGCTTGTATGTGTTTCCATCATCAACTTAAGTTGTGTGTAAAATAATTATAGTTATGGATTGCTTAAAGAAAAACTCATTGTTAGCATCAAAAACTATATACAAATGTTGTTTCATGCACTTGAATGTATCTTTTTGTGACAATGTTGTAATGAATGACTTAAATATAATTTGTGGGTTTGTGAAATGAATAAAAACAGAGAATTGATATAAAGATCATTGATGTTAAAATTGGATAAGAAATGTCAAAAAAGAAATGTGATAGTAGTAGCTTATAATTCGAACTAATGGTATGAAAAATATATGTTTAATCATTGAAAAAACTATTTCTAATTTACTGGAGTATAAATTATTACGGGAATGATTAATCTGGAAATTTACAGTAAGTTTAGTAAAGGCAAAAATCAAATGAGAGCTTTTGAACATCGAAATGTTCTATTAAGCAGAGAGAATTGATTTAATTAGATTTCGAATCGTACTGAGACAACCTGAGCCTATAGCTCAAGTGGTCAGAAGGCTTCTAATCGCTACAGTGTGCGGGGCTTCTCACAGGTCGATGGTTCGATTCCTGTTAGCACCATGTATTTTTGTGCACATTTAAAAATTTAGTAACTTCAGCCGAGAGCATTTAAAGATCTTAACCCCCTTTTATATCGCTTGGCACGATCGGCCTAGTGGTCAGTGTTTGCGGCTTGGTTCCCTGTGGTTGTTGGTTCGAAACCCGGTCTCGGCCTGGGTTTAATTTGTGGGAAATATATTTTTTGGGGTGAATTTTGATAATTAAAAATTATGAAAAAAATATTATTATTATCCTAAAATTATGTGAGACGTATGAAAAATAAATTGGGAGTTATTAAATGAAATAGAGTACATTTTTTTTAGAACAAAAGTGTAATTGGAACTATGGTTCTACACTCGTATTTTTGTGAAAGTTGTACTTTGTGAAAGAACTTGAATAAAGTGCTAGAAAAGAAATATAAATAAAAAGGAATATATATGATGAGAAGTGGTGTGAATTATTCTTATTGAAGAATAGTGTGACAATTATGAGTTGTGAATATCCATTTTTACCATATAATTAGTGATGTGATTTTAATGTGGAAATGATATTTGATGAATTACGTGATGAATAATTGAATTCCATGTATGGTTATGGACTCATGAATAATTTAGAAATCATGTGATTGGAAAAGAGAAATGTTATTAAGTATGAAAACTCAAACATATGAATTATGAATTGAAACTGAAAATTAGAGTGTAGCCAAAACTCACACCGGCAAGTGAAAGTGATGAATGATTATGATTATTGAAATTGAAAAGACCAATTTTGGTCATTGTGAAATGAAAGAAATAAGAGCGGTAGTAGTGAGAGGGCTAACTCTAAAAGATTAATTTTGTTCATGATTTCCTTAAATTAAGAATTAGTACATTAGTGAAGAGGTGATGAAAGTGAGAGAAAAACACAAGTATGAGAGCTTCGAGTTTACGATGCGGGTGTGAGCCACAGAATGCATGCTTGATGCGTCAAGACATGGCGTGGGCACTACTCAGAATGATCGAACCTTGGAGACGCTTGTGGGATGTTTGGTGACTGCAAGAGGATCGTGTGCCATGAAGGAGGCTGAATTGCCACAGAATGCATGCTTGATGAGTCAAGACATGGCGTGGGATTCCCCTCCAGGTTTTCTGTACACGAGCTTGTACTCATAGATCATCTAGGATACTTACCGTAGTTACAGTAGTAGACTAAATCATGACGAGGGATTGAACCCTACAAGATGAAGAACAATTAAGAGGCTTGCCCTCGGACCTATGCAGTATGGGATGCATAGAATCCGAACAAGTGTGCATTAGTGTCATATAATATAAATAATTGTATTAAGGACTAAGTGCACAATCACAACATGACATCATTAGGGTATTCCCTTTAGTTTGATAAGTGACAAGTTTGTGTTTGTTAAATATGGAAAATTAGTTATACTATTTCCGGCATAGAGAGGATGGCCGTGTATAATATTCGTCAGTTGAATAAACTGACGTACCCACAGTTTGTATGCAGGGTAAATGACAAGATAAAGATTAAAGAGGAACAGATGCTTAGAGATTATTCAATGTTGTTGTACATTTGTTTAAATGTTGTAAATTTGCTTCCGCTGTAAAAATGTAAAGTGTAAATTTTTCATGTAACTCTGATGTAAAGTGTAAAGTTTTAATTTCCTTGTAAAATTGTACGAAAGAAGTGTAAAGATCCTGTGGAATCTCGAATTCAGTGTATTTTGGAATTCGGGGCGTTACAGAGTGGTATCAGAGCCACACTTCACACTAGTACAAATTTATAAGGAACAACACCCTAGAAGTGGACATTAGAGTGTGTGTTTGAGTCTAGAGATTTAAATGTAAGTTACTTACATTTGTGTTGCTCTATGACTTATGCTTCTTCCTCCCTATTTCTAAGATGGCTGATCACTTCGACCCTGCTGGAGGCGACAATTGGCATATCATAGAAGAAGATTACTATCCTGGACAAGCATATTCCGAGGAAGAGTACTACCCAGGGCAAACTGACTCTGACGGAGAAGAATGGCCTGAATTCTGAGAAATCACCCCACCTCCGGATTCATCTGATGACTCTTCTGACGAAGAAGAAGAACCAGTTCCAAGTAGTCTTGTGATATCTCTTCAGAGGCAGGTAGAAACACTGCGGGAGAGAGTCGGATTACTGGAGGCTCAATTGGCAAAGCGCAAGGACGACTTTGCAGTTCTCAGTCATCGTGTATGGGAACTCGAGAAGAGGAAGAATATGACCGATGTGCTGAAGGAAGAAGTTGATGAACTACAGGGAGAACTTCGTGAAGCGAAGAGGAACTGTAGGAGTTAGACTGTTGTTTCTTTTCCCACTTATTTAGTGAACTGTTACGTAATGGATGTGTATTATGTAACAGGGGAACTTTATTTGAATGGAATGAAAGCTGTTGTTTTGTTCGATACTGGATCCTCTCATACTTTTGTGTCTCCTAAATTTGCTAAAGTATTGGGAGTTGAACCGAAGATTTTTCCAGGCAAGATCTTAGCAGTAGCTACTCCATCAGGGAAACTTGAACCACTGATCGGTATTATGCAGATTGCGAGATTGTGATTAGGGACAGAATCTTCGGAATTGATCTGATCGAGCTGACTATCTTGGTTGTCGATGTTATCATTGGCATTGATTGGATGTCGGTGTACAGTGCAAACATCAAGTGCAAGACCAAGACGGTAACAGTGAAGGCTCCAGGTGGACCTGAAGTCACTTTCCAAGGGAAGAAGAAGTGTTCTAGGCTGGTGGCAGCTATCCGCAAGGAAGAGATTCCTGTGGAAGTGCAAAGAATTCATGTGGTTCGGGACTATCCTACTGTATTCTTGGATGATTTTCCTACGTTACCCCTGCATCGTGATGTAGAGTTCAGCATCACTGTTCAACCGGGAAGTGCACCCATTTCTAAGGCACCGTATAGGATGGCTCCAGTAGAATAGGATGAGGTGAAACGGCAGATTGAGAAACTGTTGGAGAAAGGCTTTATTCAACCTAGTGCGTCACCTTGGGGAGCACCAGTGCTTTTGGTAAAGAAGAAGGATGGATCGATGAGAATGTGTATCGATTACGGAGAGCTGAATAAAGTCACTGTTCAGAATAAGTATCCTATTCCCCGAATTGATAACTTGTTCGATCGTCTACAAGGAGCATCTGTTTTCTCCAAAATAGATCTTCGATCAGGATATCACCAAGTTCGAGTGAAAGCTGAGGATGTGCACAAAACTGCATTTAGAACTCGACATGGGCATTACGAATTCTTAGTTATGCCATTTGGAGTAACGAATGCACCCGCAATCTTCATGGATTTGATGAACAGAGTTCTGAGGCCGTTCATTGATTCTTTCGTCGTGGTGTTTATCAACGATATCCTCGTGTACTCCAAGTCAGAAGAGGAGCACACCGAGCATCTGGCAGCAGGTTTGAAGAAGCTGGAAGAGCAGGAGTTGTATGCCAAGCTATCCAAGTGTGATTTCTAAAAATCTGAAGTGGCATTCCTAGGTCACATCCTTTCTAAGGAGGGAGTGGTAATTGACCCTCAGAAGATAGAGGCAGTGAGAGATTGGGCTAGGCCTACTACAGTAAAGGAAGTCAGAAGTTTTCTTGGATTAACTGGATACTACAGGAGATTCATTCAAGGTTATGCTCAGTTAGCTGTGCCGCTTACTAGTTCGACCAAGAAGAATGTGAACTTCAAGTGAACTGAGCAATGTGAGGCGAGCTTTCAGGAGTTGAAAGAGAAGCTGACTACTGCACCTATTTTGGCTTTGCCTAGAGCAGGTGTTGAGTATGATGTTTACAGCGATGCTTCACATCGTGGGCTTGGTTGTGTCTTAATGCAAGAAGGAAGAGTAATCGCTTATGGGTCTAGGCAACTACGACCGCATGAGAAAAATTACTCGACTCATGATCTAGAGTTGGCTGCGATTATCTTTGCCCTGAAGAAATGGAGGCACTATGTGTACGGTGAGAAATTGAACATGTACACGAACCACAAGAGTTTGAAGTACATATATCAGCAGAAGGATCTGAATTTGAGGCAGCGGAGATAGTTGGAAGTGCTTGAGGACATGCGACCTGAGATCAAGTATCACCCTGGGAAAGCTAATGTTGTTGCTGATGCACTTAGTCGCAAGAGCAGTTTATCCAGTTTGATTACAACTCAGAAGCATCTGATTGAGGAATTGGATCGAACAGGTATTGAGGTTGTCTTGCAAGGATTGAGAGCATCTTTAGCTCAGTTGAGGCTTCAGCCTACACTGAATGGAAGGATCATTGCAAGTCAGGAGGTTGATGCAGATATTTTGGAGATGAAGGAGCAGGTTGGTGCTGGCAGGTTGCCCGGATTTCAAATCGGGGATGGAGTGCTGTGGTTCGAAGATAGACTATGCGTTCCAAATCAGGCGGACCTGAAAGAGAGTATTCTTCAGGAGGCGTATGCTACTCTTTTGTCGGTACATCCTGGAAGTACTAAGATGTACAAATACATCAAACCGCATTTCTGGTGGTCAGGTTTGAAGCGGGATGTGGCTGAATTTGTGGCGAAGTGTGAGGTTGGTCAGCAAGTCAAAGCCGAGAACCCGAATTCCAAAACAGGCTGAATTCGAGTTCCACAAGATCTTTTCACTTCACTTCGTACAATTTTACAAGGAAAATAAAACTTTACATCAGAGTTACATTACATTAACACTTATACTGTAGCGCCCCGAATTTCTAATATAATATCTTAGAAAATACGTGGCACAATTCTCAGCATCAACTTCAATGTAATATTAAACACAACCAACACCAATAAAAATTTTCAACTTTCATTACAATAATCATTTACATAGCACAGCAGAATACAACACACCTTAAATCACAATTCTCTTTTCTTTACAACACTTTATTTTACAAGTACATAAGTCACTATATCAATTGAACTCAAGCATCCAAATCCGAGCCTTAAGAAATTACCTAAAAAATATGAGGCTAGAGATAACCCTAACTCCCAAAACTAAAGGGGTCAGCCATAAAGGTGTGAGTGACATAAAAACAAACAACATAAGTAAAGCATAGATTCATAAACAATATGTAATAAACAAGAATACATAAAATGTGACGTAGCAAGAAAACATGAAAACATCAAGTGAAACTAACTAAGTGTCAAGTATAGAAAACAGGAAACCACATGCATAAAACCAAGTCAAGAAAACACAAGTCTATATGTTGACTCTCTAATGTATACTTGTCGGAGTCTATGCATCCCACTCTACATAGGTCCGGTGCAAGTCCTTAACGTCTCCACTTTATAGGGTTTAATCTCCCGCTATGCAACTAATCCTAACATGATGACTACTACGAGATAAAGATAAACTGTGAGTATTAGCCCATGCCCCGATAATTTCGGAGGTCAATCTCTATCCACAGATAATTCTGGAGACTATTTCACTCACACCTGGGAATCTTCGAGAATACCCCACACCGCAAGCAATGGCACCTCATCACACGAATACCACATGTGCGTCGTCTAGACCCCGATAATTCCGGAGATCAATCCCACACCACAGGTAATTCCAGAGACTATTTCACTCACACCTGGATAATTACGGGGATTATCTCACACCGCAAGCCATACTGAGGTCCATAACCCATGTTCTCGTTCATCATATCACCACTAGTGCCTGTCCTTATCATTTTGGTTGTTTAATTACTTAATGAATCTCCTAGAGTTGGTGTACCCTACCGGACTTAACTTAACAACTGATCAACTAAAATTTGCCTCAACAGGCTCAGACATAAATATCTCAACTGTCGGTATACTAGGGTCACACACACCCTCTAGAGACTCACTCAATTATCCAAACCAACCTTCCAACATAAATTGCTCAGATAAAACAACACGAAAATGTAGGTTCAATAGAGGATAAAGTATAGAATAGTAAATTATAGATTAGAACATTTAGAGAATAAATCATTTGAAAGAACATTCATAAATATAAGGATACATCAGTATCAGTCGACTAATAACAAGCGCAAGTCGACTATCCAGAAAGAGAATTTCATGGTTTTAGGAAAAATAATCTAAGTGTTATAGGTCGACTTATAAAAGCCATAGGTCGACTGTCCCGAACGAAAATTCAGTAATCTTTAAGAAATAATCCTAAGTGTAGCAGTCTACTGTAAAGTGTATAGGTCGACTGTCCAGAGAGAAAATTACAATATCTTTGGAAAATAACTATAAGTGGTACCATTCGACTGTTAAGGTCCCCAGTTGGCTGTCCAGAACGAAAATTTAAGAGAACAGAGAAAATAGCAACCGGGTCGTGTCGGTGACTGAGAAGTCATACCAGTCGACTATCGACCTACAGATTGCATACTTTTGGTTATGCACATTTCAACCGATACTTAGTTTTACTTTATGAAAATGATTTCTACGAAGAGCTTATTTCTTATATGACCAAATACAACTTGTAGGACATATAATAGTCCGTAAAACTAGATCAAAACTACTTGAATTTATAAAAAATAGATATTTTGTTGATTTCTTTCAATCAAACATGAACTTGTGCATATAATCGAAATAGAGTTTTTTTAAAAATTTATTGATCACTAAAATAGTTCGTATTCATATCCAAACCATCTAAATATCAAAATCTCAAGAAAATCCCCAATTTGGGTATATTTCTTCAATTCAACTAAATTCTCAATTTAGATTTTCATGTCATGATCTCTTAATTCGTACTTTTCATTTCACATTTCTCAAAACTGAATTACCATCTCAACTTACAACCTCAATCAATGGATAACATAACCATATCAAATTTGTGTTCAACCAATACTCAAAGTAATAAAAGTCTCACCTTTATTAGGTCGATGCATAAAATCCACCATATTCAATCAACCCAATCCAAAAGAATTAGACTACCCACATACAATCTTATTTACCACAACTAGGGTTTCACAAGATCAAATTTTCATCCATCCATCCAAATTAGTAATGTGCATATTCATATTCAAACCCTAAACATGCTTTCTAGCAAATAGAGTTCAACATCCAAGATCCATCATACAACGTTCACAAAATGAAAGAAGACAAACAAATCACTCACATACAATACAACATTCAATAGAAAAAACAAAAATAAAACAAGAAAAATTTACATCACTCACATACAATACAACATTCAATAGAACGAACAAAAATAAAACAACAAACAATTTACATCACTCACCTCGAATGAAGAAATCCGATAAGAAAATTTCTCTTTTGCAAAATCCAAGATCCCCTTCTTAATCCTGCAAAAATAATAAAACTTTATGTTGTGCAGCGAAAGACGGCTGCACTACACTCCCTTTAAATACCCGGAATATGAGTTTTTAGGGTTTTTAGACACATTTGCAAAATAACCCCTTTAAATATAACTCTACATAAATGGATCCCTATACTTGGAAACTTGATAAAATCATTTAAATTGAGATTTAAAAGCAAAATAACCTCCTTATTTCCAGTCGGAACTATTTGAAAAGTCCAGAAAATAGTTTTTTTGCACTTCCACCCCTCAAAATGGCAATTTTGCAAAAAGATTCTTCATTTTCGTAATATTTGCAAATAGATCCAATAAATATCAGAAAAATCTAGAAAAATTACAAATAAATCCCAAATAATAAATGATGATTTTCCATGAAGAAATTTTGGCTTTTGAACTTCTCAAGAAAATATTGTACGTGTTTTGCACGTGTAAAAAGATACATTTTTGGAAAATATTTATTAATTCCCCAAAAATCATTTTAATTTATTTATAAACCTTTAAAATAATATTTTAAAAAAATACGGGGTACTACATATACAGCGGAAGCAAATTTTTCAACAATGAATGAAATACAACAACACTTGAATAATCTTTAAGCATCAATTCCTCCCTAGCCTTTTTCATGTGCTTTACCCTGCATAGAAACTGTGAGCATGTCAGTTCATTCAACTGACGAAATATTATACATGGCCATCCTCTCGATGCCGAAAATAGTATAACGATTCTCAACACTTAACAAACCACAAACTTGTTCATAAATAAAGCTAAAGGGACTATTCTATTGATGTCGTGTTGTGAATGTGCACTTAGTCCTTAATGCAATTATTTATGTTATATGACACTAATACACACTTGTTCAGAGTCTATACAGCCCATACTATATAGGTCCGAGGGCAAGCCCTTAACCGTTCTTTATCTTGTAGGGTTCAATCCCTCGCCATGACTTATTCTATTTCTGTAACAACGGTAAGTGTCCTAGATGTTCTACGAACTACGAACTCATGTCTAGGCGCCCTGGAGAGAATCCCAATGCACTGACACATAACTCATCATGCAGGCATCCTGTGGTAATTCACCTCCTACCATAGACATGACACCACCGGCAGTCGCCAAACACCCCACGAGCGTCGCCACCGGAACAGTACTCTGAAGCAGTATCCACATCCTACTTATGACGCATCATGGAACATCCTGTGAATACTCTCACGCCGCCAATCCAATGGCCCTCATACTCAATATTTTTCTCTTACTTTCGTCACATTTTCACTATGTATCTAATCCTTAGTTGAATTGAATCATGAACAAAATCAATCCCTTAGGGTCAGCACTCCCACTATACCGGTCTTATTCATTCATTTCACATGACCCAAATCTTGATCTTTTCATTTCAAATATCATTTCAACATTTCTTTCATTGCCGGTATGAGGCTTAGCTACACCCTAGTTCTTAATTTCAACTCATAATTATAACATCGAGTTTTCATACTCATAAAGTCCTCTTTCATGATTAATCATAATTCACATTTCATATTTATAGTATTCATGTATTCATATTCATAATGCTCTTCATAACTCATCATGTCATCTAGTTTCAATTTTCAAGTACAATATCATGCGTAAATAATTAAAATTCAATTCTTCTAACATGTCACATTCACTAGTTCATATTTCCACATAATTCTCTTAATCTTTATTTTAATCCATACTAATTCACAGTTCACAATTTCACTTAGTTTCACAATTCACACTTTTCAAATTTCTCATTACAAAATCTCATTTTTAAATTCCTTAAAACAATCCATTTAATTTCTTTATCTAAAAGACAATTTAAGTTAATAATTAAAATAAATCCCTTCTTGAAAAATAGTCTCGGATTTCCAATTACATTTCATTAAAAGGTATAGAAATTTATTTCATGAAGACTATATAATTTCTAGGAATTTTCCCACATTTTTTTTTCAATTTTAATTTATTTTTATAACCAAAAATATTAATTATTTCATCAGAACCACTTATTTAAACCGAAACCCACACCCGGCTTTGAACCCACAACCAGCGGCCCAAAGGACAACACCCAAGACCACTGCGCCAAACCACAGAGGCGATATGAATTGGGTTTTAACCCATGTATATTAGATCTCGACGTTCGGATTTTTAACCAAAAAAAAACAAAACAAAAGGCTCCTACTCAGAATCGAACCCGAGACCAGAGACAACCCCCCACTACTATAGCAACTAAAACCCTTCTGACCAAATGGTCTAAGTGGCTAGATTGTCTCAATTTCAGTTGAGTTGTTTATAACTCAGTTCTCTGTTCATTACTAATTTCCCAATTTTCAAAACGATTTTGTTTCTTTTTCTTCTCTTTTCACAATAAAAATTTTCAGATTGTAATCTATATAAAATTACAGTAAACCAGTACTTTCATATTCATTATTTGCTTTATAAAACATGCATTTGAGTCATATTTTATGTTATATGTCCATACTTTCGACATTGAGAACAAAATTTCCATTTCTACATAATTTGCAATCTAAATTTCACAAAATTAATTTATTTCTTTATTCCCTCACTTATTAACCCCTACAATATTTTAGAACACAATTTTCATATTTCCTTCAATAGAATTACTCTAATTTAAACAATTAACACTTTCATGATGCATTTAATCACAATTTGTTTCATAAGCACACAATTTCCATAAAGCATAACTCATAAACATATAGCATGGCAATAGTGATAGATTCTTAGCACTTTAGTTTTACAATTTATCACTAACAATCATTTTAACAATCAATCTCTAAATCGTCATTCCATCTCTAATTTATCAAACATGAGACTAGAATTTCTTAATTTCTCTATAACCATTTTATCAAATCATTCCTAGCATGGCATCTAGATTTAGAAGAATGAGAAACACCCACCTATTGGAGAAAACGAATTGAAAGTTCCCAGAGTGCAAGAAAGTAGCCTTCTCCTCCTAAAATGTATTGCAATTTGCCTTCTCCTCCTTGAATTGCTTGAAACCCGAACCTTCTTGTGCTCCTTGAATGGTCGGCCGACCTCCTCTTTGTTGGAACACACATAAATTTGCACACTTTAATCTTTTACTCACTAGTTCTTCTTAATCTTTTTACTCTCCTATGTATTTCTTTCTTTCTTTCTTTTCTTTATAAAAATTTCTTAGTGTTGTATGCATACAAGTGTGGGGTATTTATACTAGTTTTAGGGTAAAATGGAGGGCTAGAATTGCATTAGATGGTTGTAGATAAATGGCTAGGATACATTGGAAAGTTGTAGCAACCACCCATGAACAAGTAACCACCCATTCACTAAGCCATTTTCCCACTCTCCTTGACTCCATTTCCGGCCAAAGTAGAAGGGTGTGCAATGCACACTCTTGTGCATGCACGTGCCAAAATGTAGCACCCCTAACTACTAGTTGTGCATGATCATTTAATTAATTGTCTAAAAAAATGATCTACACAACAAGTCATGTTACTTAAAAGAGAAAATAACTAGTGGGCTTTAATTAGTGGGCTCAAAATTCAATGGGCTTTTAAAATAAACAATTAGGCTTTCAAAAACTAAAAGAGAGATGGAAAGATATTTACTCATACTACAAAATAAATAATTTTTTATAAAAATGAACATGAATTAATACGTGCAATGCACGTAAAATTTACAAACCTTCACTTAATTTAAAAATAAAGAATTAGGGTATTACAGTTACCCAGGTTGCACCCCCTAATCAGGTGATCCGGAAATCTCCCCTAATCAGGTTCTTACGCCTATAAATATAGCTCTACCTCTACAGTAACGAGGTAATCTCAATTTTTGCCACTTAAGATTCTCTTAATACTCTGGTTATTGACTTAAGCATCGGAGGATCTGTCGTCGGGAATCTTTCCGGTGTCTCAGACTTTTTTGCATGTGTCCGACGCCGCCGAGCCATCCACATTCATCACATCAGCCTCACAGCGGGATCAGATCGGAGGCCGAGATCTGAGTTTCCTCTTCCTCAAAAGAACTCACATTATCTATTGCTCCCACACCTTAAAACAAGCAGCATCAACCACGTTATGAAGTTTTGGAAGAAATTAGCTGTCTGTTGCAGTCACATGATAAAAAGCAGATAATTGTACACGTATAATAATGTTTTTCGTCATTTGTAAATTGGAGGTTCAAGGTTCAATACTGAGCTATAAAAAAAAAGTTAATTGGACTGTTGGAAATTGCCTCCTCTTGACTTCACACAATCGGCCACTATCACCGACATTATTTGTAACCCCCGTTTCTGGTTGTACGGATTTATATTTATTTTCCTCGTATTCTTGTATTTCAATCTTCTAAATGATCCTACTATACTTTTGAATTCAATTCTTTCTTTTGGACATTAAATTATATTGTTAGAACGCAAAATTTCAATCTATATTATTATTATTATTATTATTATTATTATTATTATTATTATTATTATTTTAGTTGATGATCTGTAACATCTGTTTTTTTTAATTCCTCAATTATGTGATTTAAATTATTTTTAAATCTGTTTCTGAGTATATTTATCCCTATTAATTGATTTTATTAGCATTAGAATGATTAAATTGATATTTTGGGGTAAACGAGAAAAATTGAAAATATAGGAGTTTTGAGATGAGTTTTCTCGGAGGAGATGAATCCGATTTGACCCGAAATTTTTCTTGGGCATTTGTGCATTATAGGGGGTCAGTAAAATACTAGAATTTTTAGTTTGTGTCTTTTGGTTGTAAACTTCTCAAAATCGAACTGAAATAACCTATTTTGGATCATTTTCTTAAGTAATTGGGCCTAAAGCCCATAACCCTAAACCCAAACCTTATTAAAAACCCAAAAATTGCAAAAATGCCATTCTCCTAATCTTTCTCTCTCCTCCTTTCCTGGCCGATCAGAACACCTTCCCCCCTTTTGAAACCCAACTAGGGTTTTTGTGAAATCCACCCGATATCCACATCCAAGCTTTAATTTTTTGGGGTTTCTAGGAGAACTTTGAGTGCTCTTCCACGTGGTGGTATCAGTTTTTCCAGAGGATTCCAATAAGGTGTAAGAAAGTGTGTGTTAGGTTATTAAATTGTATGCTTTTCATTTCTTTTACTAGAAATTGATGTAAGGAGATGTAGAGAGCATATAGAACATGTTAGGAGTTAGAAATTATGCATATCATGGTGAAAATGTGGAGTGGTGATTTTGGCATAAATTCGGATTTTAGGGTTTATGAAATTGAGTAGGAAACTCGATCCTAATAATTGTAGAAAATGCATATGAGGGAGTAGAATATTATGAAAGTATTAATATGAATTTAGGATAATTTTTATAGGCTTAAGCTCAATTAAATTGAGGGAAATAGATTATAGGTGAAAAGTGCACGCCGGGTATTCGGTGAAATGCCCGAGCGAGATTTAGGAAAGAATTTGTTAGATCCGGAGGTGTCATTGAGTTTTATTACTACTATTTAACCCTAATTTGATAAATTAGGAGAATTGAATGAAAGCAAGTAGATATTTGGGGATTTCCCTTAAAGGGTTCCTCCGATCGATGAGTAAGTTTTTGTATTGGGACCCGACTTCGAAATCTATCGATGTAACTCACCTACTTATGTCATTCGTAACGTGTGGGTGAAGACGGATTCAAATTTGGAGGTCCGTAGGTCGAGTTTTGAGTTTTATGCTAATCGGTCCTATAATTTTCTATTTAGGTGGAAAAAGTTGAACTTCGACTGGCTACCGAGCGGACGTGGGACATCGTTTGCTCGATCAGTCAGGTGAGTATATTGTATCTATAAATATTTTATATTGTGGCCAAATTTCGTGGCTTTCTGATATATTTTTTGTAGAAGTTATGCCAAAAATTGATTTTCAATGAAAATACGGATTTTTTGGGGCCCAAAAATGGGTTTTTGTGATATTTGGTGAAATTAACTATTTTAAGTATATAAAACCTATATTATGGGTTAATGTGACATGTTGAAGTATAAAAATTAAATATATTAAATGGTTTATGCATATTTTTACCTCGTGCATGTTTCGTGCATGTTTTTGGGTATATAGGCCGATATAGGTAATTTGGTATATGTAGAGCCTTGTGTATGAGCTAGCATGCTATGGATGGATGTTATAAGATGTAATTAGACGAAATTAGTGATTGTGATCATGTTTTGGAAACCAGTGTATTTATAGTGCATGTTTTGGGACATATAGGCCCTTATAGGTGATTTTACTTACATGGAACATGGTGTATGAACTAGTATGCTATAATTGGATATTATGAGATTTAATTAGAGAAAATAAATGATTTTGGTCCTTTTTTCTTGGAAACCCGCATGTGTGGTGTATGTTTGAGATATATATATTATGATATTGACTCGTGATGTGATAATTAATGAAATTAGTAAGTGGGTATATGTTTACATTATAATTATGTTCGAAGTGAATTAATGAGCAATAATATGATATTATAATGTGATGAATTATACATTTTGATACTTTTACGATATGGAATAACATAATGTAGTTCTTTTATTAATGTTATAACTTGGTGTATGCCTATATATGGTACAATGAGGTAATGAATAATATGGTATTCTTAATGTGTGATGTTATGGCAAAATAAATATCTTGGGGCATTTATATTATGCAATAATATGATATGATGGTTTTAATTGTGGAATGACAGGTTGTATGCATAATGTGGTATAATAATACGATGATTAATATCGTGAGCATCGGATATGTATCAAATGGTAAGATAAAAGATAAGATGGTACGTGATAATAAAATGTGTTACTAATTCACGTGGTTAAAGTCAAAGACATGACTCGTTGTAAATCAAAAGTGAAATGCTTGTGTGATAAAGTAAGCTGAAAAGATGAAATGATTAATGCTAATAACAGATGGTTTTGTTGACCAGTACCTACAACAATCCTGGGGGTTTGGGCTAGACCTCTTAATACCCAAGAACCGGCTTGGGGTGCGGAGTTTTTTCCTCTTGGCTTCGGCTGGGAGGAAGTACCCAGTTTATCTGGGGTGCTGAGTTTTATTGCCCAAGCTATCGGCTTGAGGCCCGGTTTTTTCTCGATGACAGCTGTCGCGAGGAAGTACCCAGTTTACCTGGGGTGCAGAGTTTTTCCCTCCTGGCTTCGGCTGGGAGGAAGTACCTAGTTTACCTGGGGTGCGGAGTTTTTCCCTCCTGGCTTCGGTTGGGAGGAAGTACCCAGTTTATCTGGGGTGCGGAGTTCCCTTGCTGGCATAGGCTAGGAGGAAGACGTAGCCTCGAACGAGTAAGACTCTGTGTGAGCATCGGTCCGTGTGTTTTACTGGGCTGTCGGCTTTCAGTATATTGGGATACTGTGGCTCACTAGTCGACAAACTAATAAAATAAATAAGTGTTAATAAGAATGTGTAAATAAAGAAAGTGAATTGTGAGTATGATAGAAAGTGGTTGTGAATGAAATGAATATGAAGGAATACGAGTTATGAGTTTGTGTATGAAAAGAAATAATAAATGTAGCATGTGGTTAATTTAAATTGAAAAAGTAAAAGAGACGTGTGTTAATATGAATAGTATGAAGTAATTGTGTAATGAGAATGATTATTAAAGTGAAATACAGGATGATTTGAGTTGATACACCTTGGAATTGTGTCGAGGAACTACTCGCCCACTATTTCTGTGGAAAATGGTGGGAACTACCTGCCTTGGCATAATTCGCAGGGTGAGTGGCATGATATCGGTAATGAATAATGGAAATGAAGAATAAAGTAATTGAAGTAAATTAATAACCAAGCCATCGGCTTGAGATATGATGTGATATTACCCAGACTATGTGTCTGGGGTGCGGTGATTATTACCCAAGCTATCGGCTTTGGGGTGTGATATATTATTGCCCAACTATGTTTGGGATATGGAGTATAAATTGATGAGAATGAAAGTGAAATTAATGGTAACTTGGGATATAAGTGAAAATGAAAGTAAGTTTAATTCTCTATAAGATTGAGTAGTAACTAAGTGATATAACGGGATGAGAATGAATTATAAAACATGCTTTTGATGCGATAAGAATGAGTATTCAGTAAGTAATATGTTAATGATGTGATGAAATGCGAGTAAATTGCAATGTGTAATGAGATTTTATATTTGTGTCACAAGACATGAATGAATGTGCTATTATGAGAATAGGTGCATATGTTTATGAGGTGAAACGTGATACAATACAAGTAAATGAAGTGCATGTCTAATAAAGATGAAGAAAAGATGTAGTAACATCATGTGTGTGTGTGTGTGTGTGTGTGTGTATATATATATATATATATATATATATATATAAAGAAATGTTTTTGTGACGATAATTGTGACGATAATTGTGGAAAGATGAATATTCGTATTGGGGAATTTAAATTGAAAAGTAATGGATTGTATGTGAGTTCGTATTATGCAAATGTAAAATAGGGATATATATGAGGTGGATGTGAAGCATATAGTGAAATATGTGAAGTTATGGGTAATTATATAGTTGGATGCAGATTTGAAGAGTATCTTGATATAAAATCGAATTGGTGATGTTTTTATGTTCAGATTTCAGGTTGCATCTTCTTATCTTGATGTTTGTAAGTTTAATTTATTTTCTTTATACAATTTAATGATTTATTAGATTAATAATTATACTCACACCAGAAATGGCTAACCTCTGATGTTTTCTGGGGGTTAGGGGGGGTCCCTCCCTGAGGGTGGACAATCCTAATTCTCCTGCAGGTTGCTAGCAGCATGGTGAGGTAGTATAAAACTAGATTTTGTACTTTTGTTGGAGCTGATCTAGTATCTATGTACTTAGTATTTGTAGAAAGGTGAATAGTTGATGTATTATTTTGTATTAAGGTAAAAGTACATATACATAGTGCTGTGATGAAGTAAGAAAGCCCGTACTCGCCTCGTTGTGGAGTATTGGGTTCTGTGGTTGGTTTTTAAAAAGGTTTTCCTAAATCTTTACAAAAATCTTATATGTTTTCAAAGAAATTTATGGTTTTTATTTGATATTTGATATTCTATTATGAGTTTGGCCCCCAGAGCATATTATTTATTTGCCTGTATGATTCTGCTCATTTTGGCCTGGGGAGCACTTGATAATATTGTTTGTGTTGTGAGCTACGAAATTTCGAGCAGAATTCCGTAAGCTTTTTGTGTTTCAGGGCAGAAATTCCAGGGGAGACTTAGCCGAAATTTTATTTGAAATATACCTATCGTAGTTTATGTTTAAAGTGATAGAAATTGAAAGAATTGAATTTAGAGGTTTAGTTTTCAAAAAAAAAATTTTAAAAAAAATGGGGTGTTACATGATCAAAGCCCAACTTAACCTATCCTATATTTTATTTGATTATTATTTATTTAGTTTATGAATCCATAACTCAAGCCCAGACTCCTAACCCAGTTTATGTTGGTATTATTTGATTGTTTGTTTATTTTATGAGCCCATAACCCGAACTGTAACCCAATTGCTTGATCTAAACCCAAAGTCAACCCAACCCACATTTAAATCCAAGCCCACTAAGCAAACCCAAATCCCGTTACCACTCCACAATTGAAATCCCCTTAACTGCATACTATCCCAGAATTTTTTCCCAAACTGTCCCACTTTTTCAAAGTTTTTTCCAAGCTGCCCTACTTTTTTTTAAATTCCCAAACTGCCTCACTCGGTCTTTGAAAGACCGAGTTTAGTTAAAACTAACACGATATTTCGAAGACCGAGTGTTAGTCTTTGATTTTTCGAAGTCTAACACTCGGTCTTTCAAAGACCGAGTTAGTTTTAACTAAACTCGGTCTTTCAAAGACCGAGTGTGTCGTTTTGATAAATACTTTCGAAAGTGGGTAAGTTTGGTAAATACTTTCAAAAAGTGGGTCATTTTGGTAACGAAAATGAAAATGACTGATTGAGCATTAAAATTGAAAATTCAACCTTAGATGTCATCAACGTCATGAGAATTAATAAAAAATAAATGTTCATAACTTTGTCAAACCATAAATTCAACGCTCAACATATAATGTCACGCCCCGCTTCCCGGAATACGGAAACACAGGCTCGTAACGAAGGCCCAGCGAATGATATAAGTACGCCAACTCATATCATCCATAAGCTGTACCAGTCTTAATCAACAATATAGGAAATATGAATCACAACCACACAGAAAAATATGATCACATAAACAAGAATGAAATTCAATAACCAATTCTGGAATATAAAGACTTACTAATTAACTCGAGAGACTCCTGTTCCAATTGTAGAAGATCTGCTCATCAATGCCTCCTAGAAATTCTCTTTATGCACCTGTGCTTGATTATCTAAAAAGAAGGAAAATTTGTCCTTAGAGCAAGTACGGACAGCAAGTAGTGAAAGCAGAGAGTAAAGGAGTAAGGTACGTGTAGGAATATGAATCGAGATCAAATTTGCATGGGCAATAATTGTACTAATAGCAATGGTCTTAATAAAGTATATATGTCAATTTATGTGCATTAGAGTGTCATTTCTCCTATCTAGTGCACGTACTACTGCATCCCATACTACAGTTTCGGTGCACGCAAAACAGTGTTCGTTTGAGACATAGTGGTGGGGTCTACAGAGCGTGTACTCGGTTTCAATAACAATCATTTACCATTTTCAATCATTCATTCACAATCATTACTTCTCTTTCCATTTCAATACGATATCAATATAGGCCCTCGAGTACATTTTCTGAGATTTCCCACTACTAGGTCAACCCTTATAAACCCCGGCTTGTTTAGTATTTTACTGTTAAATCATTCATGCTCATGCAGGTGTATATAAGGATGTCAAGGGATCGATAATGATGCAGCAATATGATGCATTGCTAAATAATAAACATGAAGTAATAAATTTAAAACAACAATTCTCTTTATATTATTTTAACTGATGCCTATTATAACTGGGTCGAAACCTTAGTACAAGACGGATAATACAGCAGTAATTATAAAAGCCATCACGTATATATTCATTCAAGTCAATAATCAATAGGTTATTGAATCATGAAATGCATTACACTGTTATATAGCAATTAAAGTGTCCATTACTGTGTACAATTCAATTTATGAAGTCATTAATCCAATCACGATTGTCTCATTCAATCAATGTATACAATTACCATTCATTTCCTTTGTACACAATTCTGTTCATTTTATTCATATCGATTATATCTATATGAGCTTAGGTTTGAGTCAATGGACAATTATAAGAGGTCAAGAGTATGTCGGGTTAGCTCGTGTAAACCCTCGATACTCCTAACGAGAAGGGACACAAGGCAATTTAAGATAATTAAAAATGGAACTACTTGCAGGAGATCAATTAATTTGAACTAGAATAAAGAAATTAGTTCAATGGACTTGCCTTTTTGTAGTAGTCGATTCGAATAATTTAAGAATAATGAGATCAGTATCCCGGGGAACAATCCCAAGAGGCACGTGCAAAGTACGTACGAAGAAACTCCAAAAGCAAGCAACAGTGAGTTGATTTCCCAACAAAAGATCGGCCAAAACAGCAATAGCGGCGGCTGGATTTGGCGCGGGTAGAACAGCAAACAGCGAATGCGCCCAATCAGATCCTTTCTTCACACCCGATCAGATCCAGAACAGGGGACAGCGAATTGAGATCCGCTGCGAGCCGAACACGGGACAACAACAGCCAGCCAATCGGAGAGCAACTATACACCGGATCCAATCGAGAACAGGAAACAGCGAAGATGGATCGGCTGCGGCAGAACAGCGAATAGCAATCAGGGGACACGGATCTTGGCGCGATCCGATGGTCCAGATTCAATCCCGCCCTTCGCTGCTGTCTTCTTCTTCTTCGTTCTTCTTCTTAGAAACTGAGAGCGAGAGAGAGAGGCGACACGAGCGAGCGACTGAAGTAGAGGGCAGTGACTTCGGGGGTTGTTCGACGGTGGCAGAGACTGGCGGGATGTGGTCGGCACAGGGGAGGAAGACGATGGACTTCGGGGTCGAGGTTGAGCGGCGGTGGAAGCGGCAGCGATGGGGGGCGAAGCTTCGGTAATGGCGGCTTCGCGGAGGTCGAGTGGAGACGACGATAACTGGCTCGACGGAGACGACGATCGAGGAGCTCGGGTGAGTTGGCAATGGCGGGCCTGAGCGGAGAGAGTGACAGTGGCGACGGGTGACTGAGCAGTAGTACGAGTGCGGCACAGGAATGGGGAACAGGGGAGGAGCCTGCGGTGCGAGCTCCGATTGCGGTTGCAGAGTTTCGGCTTGAAAATGGAGAGCAGCGGAGGGCTGAGCGGTGCTGGCGATGGAGGGTGGCGATGGACGAGCGGGAAGCGCTCGCGGCGTCGGTGTGGTGGGTTCGCGATGGGGAAGGCGAGCGGGGGTTGAAGACGAGGAGAAGAGTTCGATTGCTTTGGTTGAGAACAGAGAGAGGGAGAGAGAAGAAAGCGGGGGAGTTTGGGTTTGATCTGTGGTTTTGTTCGTTTCTCTGTTTGTTAGAGAAACAGAGAGAGAGATGGAGATATTGAACGGGAGAGAGTAAACGGGGAGTGTTAATAACGGGAAAGAGAGATAGTGGGGGAGTGGTTACGGGATTGTGGGAAGAGTAGGAAAAAGTGAAGAAATTATATACGGGTGTGTGTATAGATTTGATTCTGTACAACATAGGGGTAATGGGTTCTGGGTTAGTGGGCTTGGGCTTAAAAGGAGCTCAAAATATTCAAATAAAATATTCAGGATGTTGGGCTAAATTTCTGGGGCCGGATTAATTAAATAAATAGTTAATCAAAATATGAAATTAGGCTTGTCAAAACTAGTGGGCTCAGATTAATAATTAATAAAATCAAAATACAAACTTGGGTTTTAATAAATGGTCAAACTATTGGGTTTCAGAATAATAGTTTAAATAATAAAAATCAATTGGAGAAAAATAGTCATAAGATACTGATTATTTAGACACGAAAAATACTTTAAAATACGTATTAGTGAAAACAGGGGTTACAAATAAATCGATCCAAAATTACATAATTTGCTATCACTTGTATAAAATTCTTAAATTTTTATATGGAAATAGATTTTGCGGAGCATATCAATTGAACAATTGGATTTTTAGGAATATTTTGGGTCATGATGAGGCATGTCTAAAAGGGTTTTAAGTGAGTTATTAACTCTATATTTACGAGTTAGGTTCCGGTAAAATCCAACTCCATGAATAACCTATAGCAAAATGTAAGATTCTAGTTTTTTTTAAGGTGAAAATATTAAGATTAGAGCTGCATCGTAAAGATCACTTACAGATCTACTAATATAGCTGTCTGGGGTGTCTGGGGAATTCAGACTGTCCTAGGTCGTGTTCAGATGTCTTGGGAGTTTACAGAATAAATAATTAAGAAAGAGAATAGAGAATCGTGGGATATTAATGTATCTGCAATCTTGTGGGGATTGTGGCTTGATCAGTTGATCGTAATGAATTTTGCTTTGATAAGATTGATCATAGACTTCCATTTTTTATTCATATTTGATAAGAATGATCGTATGAAAAAGATCCTAAACAATGGTTTTCCAGTGTCTGATATCCAAACAATATTTTCTATCTTAAGGTTATTGTCGTGTTAAATGGATTAAAAAAAACAACAAAAAGTGACAAACACAGCTATAAATAAAAGAGAACATCCTTGAAGAATACATGGATTTCATGATAATCCCGAAGGCCATAAAGAGATAATGAGAAGCTCTGCATGCATGACCAGATTGAACGATAATGTCATATTGTCATATATAATATAAAATTTAAGCAGTTTCATGGATCTATTGAAGAGCTATGATGTGAGGGTTATCACTCCAAAGAAGGCAATTGCATTGGCATTGCTGAGAACGTGGATTGTTTGGTCAAGCAACGAAACATATATCCTATTCATTATATCATTATTATTTATTTATTTTTATTGTGTAAAGATGACTTCTACTTTTGTATTATTGCTTTTAACATCTATATTGTTTAGTGGCAAACCTCCACTAACAAATGGAATAACATTATAGGAAACAAGTGAGTCATACAATCATGAATTTCAAGAAGATAATACGTGGAGGGACATTACTTGATCATGGTTCATCGGATTATTTGTCCAAACCTATTTTGAAATCTTTCAGGTACTCCACAGAAGGAAGAAGAGTTGCTTGCAATTGTAATTCTTGATGGGCCGAGCCATCTCAAAAGTGCTGATGTAGATGTGTTATTATTACTCTTCCTAGAATTTGTTACCAAAATGACCCACTTTTAAAAGTATTTACCAAACTGACCCACTCTCGAAAGTATTTATCAAAATGATCCATTCGATCTTTGAAAGACCAAGTTTAGTTAAAACTAACTCGGTCTTTGAAAGACCAAGTGTTAGACTTCGAAAATTCCAAGACTAATACTCGGTCTTTGAAAAATCGAGTTTAAATCGAGTTTAGTTAAGACTAACTCGATTTTTCAAAGACCGATTGGAATTGTTTGGAAATTAAAAAAAAAACTAGAACGGTTTGAGAAAAAACTTTCAAAAAATGGGACAGTTTAGAAAAAAATTCTACTATCCCACTCCCCAACTAATTACTCCTAACTAATCTCCCACTCTCTTTAACTACTCCACTAATCCTCTTTTTCTTCTTCCCATGTAACCCGATCCCCTCTTATTCAAAACCCATCCACCCCGCCAACTTCGCTCATATCCTCCTCCAAACTACCAGAGCTCCACCATCACCTCCATCCCCTTGCTCGTTGCCTTGCTGCCATCATCTCCACCGTAGCGACCACCACCCGATCACCTTCTTCAACCTCGAAACCCGACTGCATCTCCGCTGTCTTCATCCCGCTCGAGCCACCATCGACGACACCCTTGTCTCCACCACCGCAAGCCCTCGACTCTTCTTCTCCCTGTCCTCTCCATCTTCTCCAAGCCTGCGCACCTCCCCCGTCGCCTCGCTACCCCGACTGTCATTCACCTCATCTTCTTCCTTGTCCTTCCACTGCCGTAAGCACCACAGCGACCCTCTCCTCGTCGCGGCAACCGAGTCCCCGACCCTGCCACCGCCTCCTCTTGCTGGCTCCAAAACCCAGCACCACAACATACTGCACCCTGTCTTCATCGTCTCTGGCCGAACCCATCACCACTGCCTCCTCCACCAAAGTTTCATCTCCATATTCCGTGTACTGCTCCACCTTGTTGCTGCCCCCTAGCTTGTGCGCGTCATAGCTGACAGCTGACGCCTCGCAACCCCGAACACCACCCGCAACACCCCGACCTCTCGCTCGCTGCCTCGACCCCCGCTACTGCACACCCACACCCAAGCTACATCTCAATTCCACCTACACTTCTCCTACATTTGAGCTATTGCTGTTGTGTTTACTGTCGCTACTGTGCACTGTTCTCTCGCCATCGTCGCTGCGCTGGCTCATTGCCAAAGGTCGTCGCATCACAACCATCACGTAATCAGGCAATTGTTTCTCGAACTCAATTTATTGTTTTGGTTCAAGAAAATATTTATTGAAATCCGACAATAGTTATTGAATTGAATATTGTATCTAACTGAATTCCATTATTGATTCATTATTTTCTTTATCGAACAAAGTTATTGATTCATAGACTTCTTATCATGCCACATTATTGTTCAATTCTAGAATCGTTAAATTATCATATTATTGAATACTTGAATATACTGCCATGTCTCTTGTCTGAGCATGTACTGAGGTTTCGACCCAGTTTTTGACACTAAAATTTTTAACTTTATGCATAAAAATTGTAGCACACCGAGTCTTGAATCAGGAAAATCTTACGAATTCTCAATCTGATCTATTGATTGCAAGTTAATCACGTTTTAGTACTGTCATGTTATAATTTTCAGAACCGAGATTGTGCACGAAACTAGTAAAAAATGAATTTATATGCATAGCTACTGTAACTATAATGTATCGTGTGAATATGCGTTGGAACTGGCAGGAAGTCTAGTTTCTAGAACCCTGACAGAATCAGTTTTGCTTTCCCATGGAAGTGGGAAAGTGAATTTATGTACGATAGTGTACTACTGTCCAGGATTGCATTGTTATGTTTTTGCATATAAATATGTTATTTTCGTATTTAATGAATTGAACTGACATAATGATAGATAGAACGACTCCACATCATGTACTGCATAATTATTGATACTATTGTTCATATTGATTATACCGACTACCTGTATACTGACTGCATGTACATGACTGATCACAACCGTTTCATCTAATTATACCGACTGCATGTACATGACTAATCATAGTAAAAGAATAACAAGTCAAGGTAATAAAGGGTATGACTTAATAGTGAACAATATAGGAGAGTGTACTCGGAAGGGGGCCCGTGTATCCCGCATTACATGTTTACCGATCATGGTTACCAATCAACTTTATCGATCAAGTTACCGATCAAGTTTACCGATCAAGTTATCGTTCATGTTTACCGATCACTGATTATAGTCATGAGAATACCCGAGTACATAACTATGTAGAATTCACCATTATAGTCTAAACGTTCACTTGATTGTATGCATCTGAACTTGTGGTATGAGATGCAGGATTGCGTGCATTAGCTATGACTGATAAAAGATTGATAGACATGAGATTAACGTTGAATATCGACACCGATAACTGATTCATGATTCTTGAATACTGATTCCTGATGTTGATTCTTGATACCTGATTATTGTTTACCGATCACTGTATTATTGACTATTGTTTTATTGAATATTCACTATACTGTTTATCGACCATTGATTATTGACCAGTGCATCACTGACTATCGAATATTGATCCTATTATTGACTATCAGTTTCGATTATTATTTTTACTGATTATTGATTATTATTTATCGACCATTGTACAATTGATTATCGACTTTTGATCTTGTTATCGTCTATCATTTGTTGACCTGGTATCTTTATTGTCATATCGTTCTTTATTGTTCCACTGCTTGCTACTATTTGTCGCCCGAAGCTTGCTCTAACGGGTACTTTTCATCTTTCTTTTGAGTTATTGTTTGTACAGTTACAGATGATGAAACTGAAAGAACTTGGCGAACCATTTATTGCATTGTGTATTCTTGGAATTTTTGTAAGTTCTTGTATCCCAGATATTGGTTATTGCATTATATTCTCGTTCATGTGATTATTATTACTGTGTTGTTGAGTTTACTGGTATTGTACAACTTATGCATGATATTAGTTGGCGTACTTACATCATTCGTTGGTCCTCAGTTACGTGCATGTGTTTCGGTATAACGGGAAACGGAGCGTGATACAGTTTTTAAGGGAGTTGTCGGGACTGTGTTTTTGTATAACGAGAAGTGGGGCGTGACATTAATTCTATATTACAAAGCTTATTGTAGTTGTTACACAAGACTAACCTAATTCAATTATTGCACGATCTAGGTTTACTGTGACCAAGTCTACCCTATCCTTTGATTACAGAATTGACTCGGCTAGCTTTCTCTAAGGGAGGGTTTGGTACACGGATTGGAAGATTTCCGGGAATGAGATGATTCCCAGAAATGTGAGGGTGAGAATATTGCATTATCGTGTTTGGTATAATACATTGCAATCCCGAGAATTCATTATTATTGTATTTTTTATTCTATTTTTTGGTTATTTTATTGTTTGTTATGGAAATGTCATGAGAATCTTCAAATCTCATAGTTTTAGGGAGTAATATTTTTTTATTTTAGTTTTTTGGGTTATTTTATTGTTTGTTATGGAAATCTCATAGAAGTCCTCAAATCCATGGTTTTTTGGGTAATGAAAATTCTTCGTAATAAAGGATTTTGATTTTCTTGAGAATCTGTCATTCCTTTCAAAACTATACTTGTCACATACCAAACAAGATAATCTAAGGGAGAATATGAGATTTTATTGCAGATTCTCACGTACCAAACGCCCCTGAGGCATATAGTTCAAGGCCCTAAGGCAGTGCCCAACAAACTTGATGGCTATATGAGGTCCGGCCCATCAATCTCTTAAAAAGACTTGGATAAAACTGAGGTCGAACATAAATAACCCATGTAGACTTTGTTATTGCTCAATTCAATTCACTCTGAGTTGTTCATTTTAATTTCTTGAATCGATATTGCATCATTGCTATGTAGAAGATGTTCCAATATGACTGATTAGAAGTGTGTTAATATAAATCCCTGTTTGTTCGCTTACACAGGTGTGGTTTAAAAAATAAAGAGCAGGATGACCAATAACAGCTAAGTTTCTTAGGTTTTAGTAAGAGCATCCACAATAGTTTTGCTAAAAACTCATAAAATATATTTTTTAGCAATTCCTACCCCACTATCATTTGCTATAAAAAAAAATTAGCAATTAAATGAACAGTGCATTGCTAAATATAGCAGCAAGATACAGCAATTGCCTATTTTTTTATTATTAAAAGAGGACGGACGAAAGAAGATCTTTCGTCCGCCAAATTCTTTAATATATTTTTCCGAAAAATTACTAAAATGCAATGTAAAAAATGAGAAAATTGCCATTTAAATAAATTTAAAATATCAAAAAGGAAAAAAATGCTAACTTTCTCCGAAAAAATCCTTCAATAATTACTAAATTGTCATTCGTTGTTTACGAAAATGTCATTTAACCAATTTAAAAATTCAAAAGAAGAAAAAAATTCCAAACGGAAGAGCGGAAGATCATCTTCCGTCTAGCTTTAAATTTTTTTTTTTAATAAAAAAATTTGGCCAAAACGAAAGATGATTTTTCTTCACACAATTATTTAATATTAAAAAAAATTAAAAAGGGGTTAGACAGAGGATGATCTTCAATGTGAATATTTTATTCTTTTCGACCGGCCAAATTTGACTCTACACGATAGCAGTGCTTCCTGTCCATTGCTACTTGCCAAATGCCAAATATGTATATTTTAGCAGCAAGATAGTGGATGCTCTAACTGTATCAAGAACTTAAGGTATTATTTGTACTTTTAATTGGGCTTCAATTCATTAGCAAAGTAGTTATTACTCGAATCATTCCCTTGTTTTGGACAATCCCCTGATCTTTAAATTCTTGTTCTTTGATCGAAAAATACTCATCACATAGATGCATAACAACATTATGTTGTCGCACGAAATCATGGACTATTTGTTGATGCGATGCAGCATACAGCTTGCGGAAGAATTTGCTATCTGATGAGTCTTAATGAGCGATACTCGGAAATGTAAAAGCATTGAAGCATTATATGTGCATTAGGGCTGGCAACGGGCCGGATCCATATAGGCCTGGGCTCGAGCTCGAAGTTTAAAACATAGGCCCGAATTCGACCCGACTTTTCTTCGGGCTTAAAAAATTTGGCCCGAGCTCGGGCACGAGTTAGGTCCAAAAATAGGTTCGGGTATATGCCCGAACTACTTATGCATGTTCTAATGTATAATTTTTTCATAAAATAAAACTATATCAAGAAGAATATACGATAAAAAAAATAACAATAATAGGAATACTGTAGGATAATGGCTCGATTCTGGTTCAGATTGTTTTGGAGTATCTGCAGCAAAAGAAAGTTACAGCATAAGTCGACTGATAGAAGGATCAGGCGACTGTCCAGAGAGTTTTCGAAGGCTAAAGATACAAGCAGCAGCAGAGGATCAGTCGACTAATCGGTCGACTGCCAGATGGATTGCCAGTCGACTGGTAAGTCGACCAGTCGACTGATGACGGTATTTTGAACTGGATCAGGCCCAATTCGAAAAGGCCCAATAGTTTCCCTATAAATACACTTGTTAGGGTTTTGTAATCTGTGACGAAAATTAGAGATCCCTATTTCGGTTTTGCAGCCGTCATTATTTGTAAGGGTTTGTTTTCGCCCATTGGTGATAATTTGAAGAAGAAGAAACCCCAACCGCCCCGTGGATGTAGGCATGTATTTTGCCGAACCACATTAAATCTGTGTGTCCTTTTGTGTTGGTTTGCTTTTGTGTTTTCTCGCTGGTTCTCTCTTTGTATTCCGCGTTGATTCTTGTTGATTTGTTTTGTACTCGCGCACAACAAGTGGTATCAGAGCTGTTGGTTCGACCTAGAGAGAGATGGCGGGTGATGCAGATGCAACCAAGGATGTTGTGGGATCAAGTTCATCAAGAACAACGATTCACAACGCAAAATTTGAAGTTGAAAAATTTGATGGGACAAACAATTTCGGGATGTGGCAATGTGAGGTTTTGGATGTTCTTGTTCAACAAGAACAAGATGTTGCTTTGGAAGTTGAAAAACCTAAGGATATGTCCGAAGCAGATTGGAAGAAGTTGAATCGAGTTGCGTGTGGGACTATTCGGCTCTTTATTGAGAAGGCTCAGAAGTATGATTTGATGAGGGATACCATTGCTGCGGTGTTGTGGAAGAAGCTCGAAGACAAATACATGAGGAAAAGTTTGGAGAATCGGCTGTATTTGAAGAAGAGACTTTTTCGCTTCACCTATACGGAAGGTATGTCTATGAATGCTCATATGGAATCATTTAATAAATTATTGGCTGATTTGTTAAATTTGGATGAGCAAATTAAGGATGAAGATAAAGCCCTAATTCTGTTGAATTCATTACCTGAAAGTTATGATCATTTAGCAACTACTTTATTATATGGAAAAGATACTGTGAAATATGAAGATGTTGCAAATGCTTTGTTGAATAATGAAACTAGGAGAAGGGATAAGATGGTTGATAGAGAAACTTCTGAAGCGTTGATTGTAAGGGGCAGGACTGAGACTAGATCTGAGTCCAAATCTGGGAAAAAGGGAAACAAATCTCGTTCCAAATCGAGAGGAGTTTCAAAGAACAGGAAAATACCGGCCAAAGATGAATGTGCTTTCTGTCATGAAAGGGGGCATTGGAAAAAGGATTGTCCAAAGCTACGAAATAAGGGAAATTCGACTGCAAATGTGACTGTTGATAATTTAGAAAGTGGCGAGGATTTTTCTTTTGCACTTGCTTCTAGTCCCTCACTTTATCAAGAAGTATGGTTTCTTGATACAGCAGCCTCCTATCATATGTCTTGGAAAAAGGAGTGGTTTACTTCTTTGGAGTATATGGATGGTGGTGTAGTTTTGATGGGAAATGATGCACCTTGTAAGAAGGTAGGAATCGGGAAGATTGAATTGCTAATGCACGATGGTCTTATTAGGGAGCTTTCAGATGTATGGTATGTTCCAGATTTGAAAAAGAATCTGATTTCACTAGGTGCTTTGGAGGCCAGTGGTTTGAAATTTGCTAGTGAAGGTGGCATTCTGAAGGTGACTAGCGGATCACTCGTGGTGATGAAAGGGCAAAGAAAGAGGAACTTGTTTTTCTTGCAGGGAAAAACATATTTGGGTCAGGCTGCCAGTGTAACTGAGAAGCCTAAACAGGTTGTTCCCGACTCTACTAGGTTGTGGCATATGCGACTCGGGCATGCAGGAGAAAAGGCCTTGCAAGGGCTTGTGAAGCAAGGGTTGCTTAAAGATGCTAAAGGGTGCAAGTTGGAATTTTGTGAACATTGTGTTTTGGGTAAGCAAACTAGGGTGAAATTTGGTACAGCTGTACATCAGACAAAGGGTATCCTCGATTATGTGCACACAGATGTTTGGGGCCCTACTCAGACACCTTCTATGAGTGGTAGACACTGGTTTGTTACTTTTGTTGATGATTACTCCAGACGAGTTTGGGTATATACCATGAAGCACAAAGATGAAGTTTTGACATTGTTCACAAGTTGGAAGAAGAAAGTTGAAAATCAGACTGGTAGGAAGATTAAGGTTCTGAGGTCAGATAATGGAGGGGAATATAAGAATGATCCGTTTCTGAAGTTGTGTGAAGATGAAGGGATCCAGAGGCACTTCACAGTTAGGAAGACTCCACAGCAAAATGGGGTTGCAGAAAGGATGAACAGAACCTTATTGGAGAAGGTGAGATGTATGTTAGCACAGTCTGGATTGAAGAAAACATTTTGGGCAGAAGCTGTTACATATGCAAGCCACATCGTCAACCGTTTACCATCAGCAGCACTTGAAGGCAAGACGCCTATTGAGGTATGGAGTGGTAAACCTGCATCTGATTATAGTTTTTTGCATATATTTGGTTGTCCTGCTTATTTTCATGTAACTGAAACTAAACTTGATGCAAGAGCCAAGAAGGCTATATTTGTTGGTTTTAGTACTGGTGTCAAAGGTTATAGGTTGTGGTGTCCAGAACAGAAGAAGTTAGTAATCAGCAGAGATGTCACTTTTGATGAGACCAGCATGATCAGCTCGGGACAGTCGACTGATGGTATAGGACAGTCGACTGGTGAGCAGCAGAAGAGTGGGACAGTTCTTCAACAGGTGAGTAGAAGAAGTTCGGGACAGTCGACTGATGAACAGGAGCAGTCGACTGATGGTCCAAAACAGCAGAATTGTGGGAGCTCGGGACAGTCGACTAGTGGCAATAACCAGTCGACTGGTAGGAGAGTGTTCCAACAGGTGGAGTTAGAAAATTTGTCAGTTGAAAATCCTGTTCCTGTCCAAGATGAAGATGATGTGGTTGATACTGAGATTGATGAAGAAGCTCCTATCCAGCAGGAAGAATCAATTGCAGTAAGAAGGCAAAGAAGAGATATCAAACGACCGTCTCGTTTTACAGACACAGTTGCATTTGCTCTTCCCATTGTGGATGATGAAGTTCCCTCCAACTTCAAAGAAGCCACTAGAAGTTCAGAAAATGCAGATTGGAAAGTTGCTATGGATGAAGAGATGAACTCTCTTCATAAGAATAAGACTTGGGATCTAGTGCAACTACCAAAGGGGAAGAAAGCAATTGGTTGCAAGTGGGTGTATACGAAGAAAGAAGGTCCAAAAGGCAGTGTTCGGTTCAAGGCTAGACTAGTTGCAAAGGGGTATGCTCAAAGGGAAGGAATTGACTATAATGAAGTGTTCTCTCCAGTTGTGAAGCATCCTTCTATTCGGATTTTGTTGGCATTGGTAGCACAGTTTGACCTTGAGTTGACACAGATGGATGTGAAGACTGCGTTCTTACATGGGGAACTAGATGAAGAAATTTATATGTTACAGCCAGATGGGTTCAAGACAGCTGGGAAGGAAAATTGTGTTTGCAGGTTGAAGAAGTCTCTCTATGGTTTGAAGCAATCTCCAAGGCAGTGGTATTTGAGGTTTGATCAGTTTATGAAGGTGCAGAGATATTCCAGAAGTGAGTTTGATCATTGTGTTTACTTCAGGAAGTTGCAGGATGGCTCTTTCATATATCTGTTACTATATGTGGATGACATGTTGATTGCCTCTAAGAATGCTAAGGAGATTCAAAATTTGAAGAATCAGTTGAGTTCTGAATTCGAGATGAAGGATCTTGGTGAAGCCAAGAAGATACTTGGGATGGAGATAGCTAGAGACAGGGCAAAGGGCACAGTGAGTTTGACTCAGAAGCAATATCTTTTGAAGGTGCTGAAACGGTTCGGTATAGATGAGAAGACTAAACCAGTAAGTACACCCTTAGCCAGTCATTTCAGAATTAGTGCTTCTCAGTCTCCAAGTTCAGATGAAGAGAGACAATATATGGCGAATGTACCTTACACTAGTATAGTTGGCAGTTTGATGTATGCCATGGTTTGTACTCGACCAGACATCTCTCAGGCGGTGAGTATGGTTAGTCGATATATGCATGATCCAGGCAAAGAGCATTGGCAAGCAGCTAAATGGATTCTAAGGTACATAAGTGGCACCACAGATGTGGGTTTGAAATTTGAAAGGGATGACAATATTAGCAGGTTATTAGTTGGATATGTTGATTCAGACTATGCAGGTGATCTAGATAAGAGGCGGTCTACTACAGGCTATTTGTTTACGATGGCTAGAGCACCTCTAAGTTGGAGGTCAAATTTGCAGTCCACTGTAGCGTTGTCTACTACTGAGGCTGAATACATGGCGGTTGCTGAGGCCATGAAGGAAGCCATTTGGATACATGGACTTTTGAAGAGCTTGGGAATTCATCGGGAGAAGGTGGAGGTACACTGTGACAGTCAGAGTGCTATTCATTTAGCGAAGAACCAAGTTCATCATTCGAGAACCAAACATATTGATGTCCGTTATCACTTTGTGCGTGATTTGATAAAGGATGGTGATATTCATTTGGTGAAGATTGGAACAGCTGATAATCCTGCTGATATGTTGACCAAAGTTGTTGGGGCAGCCAAGTTCAAGCATTGCATGAACCTGGCTAATATTTTGCATGTTTGATGACTTGGAATGGGCGGTTGGAATAGTGCTTCGCTATTTGTTCGCCTAGTATGTGATATCATACTAAGGTGGAGTTTGGATTTGTTGTTACATTTGATGATGAGCATTTGGAGTATTTGTGGAGATTGCTTGGGCTACTTGGAAGATCTTGCCAAGGTGGAGATTGTTGGTTGGTGGAAGATCTCGCCAAGGTGGAGATTGTAGGATAATGGCTCGATTCTGGTTCAGATTGTTTTGGAGTATCTGCAGCAAAAGAAAGTTACAGCATAAGTCGACTGATAGAAGGATCAGGCGACTGTCCAGAGAGTTTTCGAAGGCTAAAGATACAAGCAGCAGCAGAGGATCAGTCGACTGATCGGTCGACTGCCAGATGGATTGCCAGTCGACTGGTAAGTCGACCAGTCGACTGATGACGGTATTTTGAACTGGATCAGGCCCAATTCGAAAAGGCCCAATAGTTTCCCTATAAATACACTTGTTAGGGTTTTGTAATCTGTGACGAAAATTAGAGATCCCTATTTCGGTTTTGCAGCCGTCATTATTTGTAAGGGTTTGTTTTCGCCCATTGGTGATAATTTGAAGAAGAAGAAACCCCAACCGCCCCGTGGATGTAGGCATGTATTTTGCCGAACCACATTAAATCTGTGTGTCCTTTTGTGTTGGTTTGCTTTTGTGTTTTCTCGCTGGTTCTCTCTTTGTATTCCGCGTTGATTCTTGTTGATTTGTTTTGTACTCGCGCACAACAAATACTACAAACTTTTGAGCAATTCACATCTAATTTATCTATTTTCATTTAATTTTATATACAGTGCGTAATTTCTCTATCTATAAACTTTAACACTCATTTCAACTTACTTACATGAATATTCTCTTTAAAAAAGCTTATAAAAATATACATGATGTATACATAAACATACACATGCACATATATAAATTTAATTCAGGCACATTGACCTAAGCACTTGGGCCCGAGGCTGACCCGAATTTTCCTCGAGCCGAAAATTTGAGTCCGAGCCCAAGCCCATCCCGAAATGAGAATTATTAGTCAATGTCTGCTAATTATCTGGTCTGACCTAAGCAGGTCCGGATAGGGTTTGAGCCAATTGCCACCCTTAATGTGCATGTATGGAACTAACCTTACAATTATTGCTACCATTTCAGTAATATTTTGTATGGGTATCTGAAGTTTAGTTGTTGTCTGTTATTATGATTCGTAAAGGCAAGAAAATTATTGTAGTGCCCAAAAATGCCCACAAGACCTAGATGCACCCATATAAGATTCCACCACAAACATAAGATCTCATAAACACAATAACACAACCATATGTAGAGATAACCAATACTTCTTATTACTCAAGAAATACAAAGATACAAAGAGATCTCACTCTAATCTCTCTCTCACCTTTGGTAGCACTGGCACAAAACCTTTGTTGAAGTTGTTTCAGTTATGATTTCCATCTAATCCTAGGATTTCCATCTATATTTATAGCCCCCAAAGTAAACCTTAAAAGATAAACACAAATACAGTCCAATTGAAACCAAACCCGCAACCCAATTTATGTTCAGCCGCCTGATGCAGTCGACTGCTCTCCTTGGAAATCGACAACAATAAGGTTTTGCCACAGTCGATTGCATATGACAGTCGACTGTTAATTCCCTTTGTTGTTGTTGTCATTCGGCCCTTACTGACTGATCTATCTCAACGTGTCTTTTCTTTCGCCAACTCCAAATCTTGTGCTTGAGTGTGTGAGTCCACAATTCCAAACAATTTGCCATTTAAACCAAATATATGAATCTTCAAATCAATTGTATCAATTTCTCGCATTATCTCTGTTGGTTTCCCACTCCTTCTGAACGACCGAATACCCTAACTCACATGAAGAGCACCCCCCAGCCTCTCCACCACGTGGAGGGAACCAACACCCCTCATAGACTCATGAAGGACGTACCCCCACCATCTATCACATATTGCACGAATAACAGAGAAACACTTATCATTTTTCACCGTGTCAGATCCCGTGTCACAAGACTCCGCAATCTGCAGAATCTCTGCTAACACCGAACATGATTCAAAACCTTTCAAGGCCAAGACACGTTATGTACTCGAAGCCTTTGTTGACGACACATTCACAATACACGCGGACTACAAAATATCACTCACATCCTCAATGTGACCAACTCGACCATACTCATTGACATCAACCCGCATATCGAACCAATACTCTCAACATCAAAAGTGAGACTCGAAGTTTCTGTCATATCACAAAGAATCTTCACCTCAACAATGTCTTGCTATCTTCTAAGATCTCCTCAGCATGACCATCAGTTCCCAGTAAATGTGCAACCTCTTCATCTGCCCCACATATCTTAGATCTCGGTTGTATCTCACACAGCCTATGTCTTGATTCCAGCTGAGAGTCAACTATAGTAGAAGGACACACCTCGTTTCGTAGTAAATACAGCTATCTCTCATTCTTCCCTCTTGCTAATACTTCTAAACCTGCAGTTATACACCACTCTCCACTACCAAATGTAGTTGAAAAACCCTCTTTGTCAAGCCTTCCCGTCGAGATAACATTTTCTCTCAAGTTTGGGACATGTCACGTCTCTCGTAAGACAAACTCTTACTATCACCGGCTTTCACGCGAACATTTACAGTTCCAATCACAGGGCACCGCTCACCATTACCCATGATCACATTTCCGAAATAATCCTATATGTCTTCAAATACCTTCATCCTCGAAGTGCAATTGAAAGAAGCACATGGATCAATGCACTAGTCTCGCATGTCCAACTCCACCCTTGTTGATAAACATAAGCAATCATCAGTTGTATCCTTGATAACCGCATTGGCGTTCTTTGATTGTTCTTGTTCTTATTCTTGAGATCCTTACGGCTGCGCATTATATGAAACCTCTTGTGGCAATACCAACACTCGTGACCACCACCGTCATCATTATCTTCAGACCAACTATCAGACTCACTTCTCTGATCATTTCTTCTTCGACTTATCTTATATTTTCCATGCAACTCAGCTGAAAGTGCGGAATTGCTAGAATATGATGAAAACTATTGTTTCTCTTCCTTCTCACCTCCTCGTTCATGATATTGCTCACAACATCCTACAGAGTCGTCGAATCTGTCATCGTCTCTGTAATAGTTTGTTCCACCGTACCATAACTGTTGGGTAGAGTAGATAGAAGTAACAATGACTGTCTCCTTTATGAAAACTTCAATCATGCAGCTTTCATCTTGTTGTATACCTTACAATAATTGTTTACATGTTTCGCTATTGAAGCTCCTTCTCCCAACTTCATGTTAACTAATTTTGTCAAGTGAAGAATTTGATTAGATGTCGACGGTTTCTCTTACATATCCATGAGAATCTCTATAGCATCCTTTGTGGTCTTTGCCTTCGAGATATGAAATAACACATTCCTACTCACTGCTAACTGAATTTGCCCAAGTGCTTTCTGATCCAAACGATTTCATGCCACCAAGATCTTTGCATCCATGTTTTTACCTTTAAGTTTCTTATCAAACAACGAACAATCTAGATCTTTTTGACAGAGATGTGCTATTATATGAATCTTCCACATCACGAAATCACTTCCATCGAACCTCTCGACTTTTGACTTGCTATTGGCCATCATGAAATCCTAAGCTCTGATACTACTTATAGTACCCAAGAAAGCCCACAAGACCTAGATGTTAGTGTTTGTCGTAGAGACCAGTTGTGTATTGACATTACTAGTTTACATTGTATCATGCCAATTATTTTATATTTAGGGATTTTCATTATTGTGTTATTTATTGTAAATTAAATGAACATAATGAAGTCCTTAGAATAATAAGTTCAATGCCATGGGATATCAAGTGCATGACTTGATTGTGAGATCCTATTGGCTGAAATCAGAACACTGTTCTTAAATGTCCCTAGTCAAGTATTATTGTGAATTAGGACAATGATAATACATAGAGACTAGTGTGTGCGTAAACTGATGACCATTTTTACAGGTCATGGATATGAGATATCAAGTCTTCATATGGGTACATATTAGAGCAATAATGTACTGGATGACCCACCATGAGAACGCTATATGGATAGTTACGTGAGTATCATAAACAATTCTCACAGTGACCATGATGTATGTAGTCCTTTGACTTGAAATCACTACGGTTTTCTACATGAGAAGTTATTATATGTTTTAATGTCGTCAAACGTTGCCTACAAATAGTCCACTTTATAATAAGGTGATTATAAAGTGGACTATTGGATATACTACAAATCATGCAGAAGGATGTGAATGACTTAGGTAGGATTTGTCCCTCTTACATAACATGAGCGATATCTACGGGCCCTTTGATTGAGTGAGACTGCAAAATGCATGGTCATGTTCAAATGAGTCAATATGAAATCTTGATCTCATTTGTTTAGTAAGTTTACTCAGACATCAAGAAACCAAAGATTGAACTATATAAGGGTGACACGTTCTATACCTTGTGGTCAATTAAGATATCTACACAAAAGGACTAGACTACATGGTAACATTGGTCATGGATAGGTCGTGTCAAATCACTGATATTCCCGTTACTTAAGTAGCAGTGATGTATTGCTAAATACTGCTTACTGTTTGTAATACTCAAATATGATTTTAGTATTACTGTCAACGTAATAGGAACCTACAGGATCACACACTTAAAATGGATTGAAATTGGAATTTAAATTAATAAGATGAATTTAATTAGGGATCCAAGTAAGACTTGGACTCTTGATATTGGTTGGACATTTAGATAGAATAAATGGGCCGACTAAAGTTTAAAGGCCCATACACGAATCTGACCCAAGTCAGATTGTGAGCCCAAAAACCTCACTACTCTCTTATGTTTAATTTTCTGCACCTATATATATGATACGTATCTGTGGAAAAGACACACGTGGAAAAACCCTAGCCGTCACAGAAAGTGAGAGAGAGAGAGAGAGAGAGATCGTGAAGAAGAACATCCTCTTCCCGTAGCTAGCACCACAGTATGAGGGAGAGCCGTTTTCATTCAGTTCGCGTGGATACCGTGGAGGCACCGCAATAATGCAGTGTTGTGATTAACATACTATGGATATAGTAGATCCATCTTTAAGGTATAACTCCTAAACACGATTTATGGTTTTCACATGGAACCATGGCTAGGTTTTGATATTTTTTTAATTTTTCCACTGTGTATTTGATTTGTGATTGCATTTCAAACCTGACACTAGATGCACCAATAACAAGATTCTACCATAAACACAAGATCTTACAAACACAAGAATACAACGATATGCAGAGATAATCAATATTTTTTATTACTCAAGAAATACAAAGATACAAAGAGATCTCACTCTAATCTCTCATTCACTTTTGGTAGCACTCCGCACAAGATCTCTCTTGAAGTTATTTCAGCTATGATTAGTTTTAGCACTTTAACCCTATGATTTACATTTATATTTATAACCCCTAAGTAAACCATAAAAGATAAACACAAATATAGCTCAATTGGATCCAAACCGGCAACCTAATCTATGTTCAGCCGCCCAATGCGGTCGATTGCCCTCCTTAGCAGTCGACTCAATAAGGTATCGCCAAAATAGAGAGGAAACGCAGCCGACTGCATATGACAGTCGACTATCAATTCCCTTTGTTGTTGCTGTCTTGCTGCCTTTGCTGACTGCTATTGTCTCTACATGTCTTTTCTTTTGCCAACTCCAAATCTTGTGCTTTTGTGTTTGAGTCCACAATTCCTAACTATTGGGATGGGTGTCGACTAACACCCCGGTGGTGCAGCGGAACTAAACACAACAATGAGGAAGTCGAAGTAGATGAGACAAGTCAATGAACACCCAAGCAAATCGTTCCACCAATCTAACAAAAACACAATGAGGATTTATTCCGGTTAACTTTCACTTAATCCAGATGGAAAATATAGGGAGATATAATATTCGACTAGAAGAAATTATAAGGAGTTAATAATTTACTCAGTATAAGGAATTAAACTCACTCACTAAGAACTATCTCTCTCAAGCTTCTCTTTGCAATGGAGAAAATATGAAAAAAGTCCTTTTCTCTCATATTGGAGACTACAACAATATATAGAAGAAGAATAGAGAGAACCCTAGGTGTTAGTCTACCCGATTTATACGGGTTCGGGTCCTAAAATAAGACCTGATGCACTACCGGGTCCGGATCCGAGTCCGCGTCCGCTCAAAATAAACTCGACCCGGACCCAGACCCGGACACGTTAAAAAATACCCCCAATATTTGGAATTTGAATAATAGGGTTATAGATTATACATGTAAATAGTAATTGTTGAAGATAAATGTGTAAATATAATATTTATTCATGTACTTAAGTGCAAAAATTGTTGGAACTGTAGGGTATCGGGTGCAAAAATACTTAAGTGCAAATATTTATTTCCCGCTATCGGACCCGATGGGTATATTTTTTTAAGAAGGTCCCGGATCGGGACCGGGACCTAATTCTTACAAGTATGGGTTCAAGTCCGGGTCCAAGTTTTGGACCCCTGAGGTATCGGGTTCGGGTCTGGGTAGTGGAGGACCGGAACCGATAGGACTCGATACCAGCGCTAGTCTCTGGTTCGAGACCAGATTACGTCGATGTTATCTTAATAATATTATGATCATCTTTTGTAAACATTTGCATATGTCATATTTTTGCTTGCATCCACATTGTGCTAATTTTTTGTTTTTGTTATTTTTATTTAAGAAAAAGTTGGAATATGACCGCGCTTTTTCATCAACGAATAATAATGGAAAAAAGCCTACCCAAAGTGAGAGATTTCGAAGTAAAGCAACACAAGACAAATCAAACCTCCAACACCAACATTTCAACAAATTTCCCAGAACTTTTGCCAGAGCAAGAGACGAGAATGAGTGCATTAGCAAGAATTGGTATATTGATCGATAGAAGCCATGACTATGGAGTGCTTGAGTAGGGAGGTCAAGGTGGAGAAAGAGAGCTTGGTTCACTTCCTTAATGATTGGAAACCTAGTGTGGTAGGTACTCCTGACACTGTGGGGGTGATCACTTGAAGATGTTGGGCAATTTTTTGTTCGTCGACCTATAAATTCTTAAACAATGGGAGTTTAAGGGTTGATGGTAAAATCAGGAAGGCAAAGGTCTCGTTAAAAATAAATATCTTCAACTGGCTAGCATCCAAGAATGTCATTCTTACTAGGGATAATCTCACTAAGCAAAAATGGCCGAGTGCGTCATGTGTAGTAATGGAGTAGAGACGGTGGACCATCTCTTACTCTGCTACCCATTTGCTGCAAGAATTTTGGGCGGATATTACTCATCGCTTTCACATCGCATCACCGGTGCCGGACTTACTGGAATGCCTCTGGGGAGACTGGAGGAAGGCAGCGGTGCCCAAAACTTACAGGGTTATTGTTAGGACACAACTTAAGCTCTACTACTAGAGAAATTACTTTAATTTGTGAATACATTCGTCAATGCTTTCTCGTATCCTTGACATATATATTCGATCTTTACCCCCATTACATCTTTCCATTTGGAAGCACCCGGGGAAGACAACACCTCATGATGAGACTTCAGCTAGTCTTCTCCTTACAAAGTATATATAAAACCTTTCTCGGTTTCTCCATCAGAACCCAGTTGCAAGGAACGAACTAATGTGGCTTCTTTCAACAGAGCGAGATTAAACGAACCCAAAGCTGTCACTTGTAGGAATCTTAGTGCCTCTACTAGTATGCACTATCCTGAAGTAATTCTCCAATTCAGCACAGTATCCTCCCCGGCTCGCTCAAGACTTCTTCCTTACCGCACTTCTGAAGGAACGTCACGGCCACCACTCCCAGTTTAAATCTCATACGTTCATTGTCATGTTAATCATGCAATCCTTGACTACAGACTACATAAATTCTTGACCTCAGCAAATTAAGTGGATATATAGTTTCTCAATGGCAATTTCCAAATTTGTTTATTGATGGGCTGCCACAAGATTTTGTCCTCCATGACCGTTCACGGAAAGGAAATTTCTGAAGATCCAAGCAACAACACAACCATCAACTGTTACAACGAGAATTGTCACCATTTCATCATATCTTTGATAGAGAGGCCGAAAAAGTACAATATCCTCTGATGCTGCTTGTTTTTGGTGGGGAAGCAACATGTGTGAGTTCTTATAATTTGTGAAGCGGAAGTGACGAATCTCGACCTCGGCTCGGGTCGGCTTCTTGAGGTCGGCTCGGAAGAGAGGCTGGAAGCTCGGACGGTCGGAGTACCTGCAAAAGGCCTAGAAACGCCGGGAGAAATTCTGGGAACAGACCCTCCAACGATCTAGTTAGTCACTGGAAAGAGACTGGACAGTTAGGGTTCAGATGGAGAAAGATTTATTACCTTTTAAAGTGAAGAGGGGTCTGGTATTTATAGGCAGGGGCTAATGGGTATCTGACCCTACCGGGCCGGGTCAGACCCGTTTTCCTGTGGGCCTGAAGTGGTAGAGGGCCCGTTGGACCCGTTGACCTGATAATCTGGGATGAGTAAAATTTGAGGAGATCTGATGGCCCTGATTGGACCACGTCATCTATACCACATCCTCCAACAACTACAATTACCAAAGATCAATCTTGCTACTAATTACAAAAATACTGCTAAGAATAAAACTTTTTAACCACAACAAAGTGATGAACACTGGATTCTTCATTTCCCAGCCAATGCTTTTCTTGCCATTACAATACCTTCAGGCACCAAAGATCTGTCTAGCTCCAAAGTCACTCCCATCCAGTCCCTCATCATGCTTTCCTCCTTCCCCAACGTATACGGTATACCGGCACAACCAATCTCCTTCCTATGCCTCTTCAGCCTTTCCTTCCCACTCTCCATATCTCTATCCCTCAGTTTCTGACTGCTTCTATGATCCTCTTGCAGCTTGGACTTGGTGCTTGCACTCAGCTGGTCCTTGGGTTGCTCCCCTGGTTGATCTGCCTGTGAAATTTTTTGTCACTAAGCTAAAACTTTGAAGTTATACAAGGGTTGAGAAAAATTGTACTTGTATTCTAATACGTCCCGTCGGGTCGAGAGCCCATTTTTTTTATGAGCCAAAGAAACGAGATAAAATACCCAAAAAATTGTTGGCCGAGACCTGGACAATACGCACCGGTAATTTTTTTTAATCCGCATTTTAATTGCATAGCCAGTGGGAAGAACCTGTGTTGCTCTGATACAATGTGAAAGTTCCTGCCAGTAAGCTAAAACTTCGAAGTTGTATAAGGGTTGAGAAAAATTGCACTTGTATTCTAAAACTGCCATGTTATGCAGTGTGTGATGATCTCCTCCTTCTCGGCCTTTAGCTTGGGAAAGTTGGTGTTTGTTTTGGGGGTTTTGATGAGTTTTGGAAGGTGGTCAAGAAGTTTAAACTGTTCTGGGTGGGAGCAGCAAGAATTTTATACCAAAATGATGCACTTTTTAAACATATTTACCAAACTGACCCACTTTCGAAACTATTTACCAAATTAACCTACTCGCTATCTAAGATAGGGAGTCTAGTTCAAATGAATGAGTTGTACTCATTTTTTAAAGAAATTTTGAACATACAATTTTTATCTGAAATGTATATAATTATACTAGCTATCGTAGATAGCAAGTCTAGTTCAACTAACATTGCTATCTCAGATAGTGAGTGTAGTTGTACTCATTTTTTAGAAAAATTTTAAATATGTAATTTCTAACTGAAATGCATATAACTAAACTCGCTATCGGTCAGTTGAACTCGACTCGCTATCTCAGATAGCGAGTGTAGTTGTACATATTTTTTAGAAAAAATTTAAACATACAAATGAATAGACCTACACTCGCTATTTGAGATAGCGAGTTCAGTTGAACTAGACACGCTATCTGAGATAGCGAGTCTAGTTGTATAATTTTATGTTTAAAATTTCTCTGAAAAATGAGTACAACAACACTCGCTATCTGAGATAGCGAGTTCATTGAACTAGACTCGCTATCTCAGATAGCGAGTGTAGTTGTATACATTTCATGTTCAATTTTTTTTTAATTGAGTATAACTACACTCACTATCTGAGATAGTGAGTCTAGTTCAAATGAACACGCTATCACAGATAGAGAGTGTTGTTGTAATCATTTCAGGTAGAGTTAATATAGAATGGATCTTGGATGATGGATTTAGGGTTTTGAGTGTGGAAGTAGAGAGCGTTGTGAGTGATGAAGTGGATCTCAATAGATTTTGGACGAATTTTGTTGGTGAAATAACGAATTTGGGAGGCTAGGATTTTTTGTTTATTTTGGAGTTGGGATAGAGAATGAAAAGAGAGAAGTGAAGAAAAATAGCGAAACAACAAGTGAGTCTTAAAAAACTCCCCAATCGACACTCGCTATCTCAGTTAGCGAGTGTGGTATAAACACTCGCTATCTGAGTCTAAATTTTGTATTTTTCTTCAATTTTTTCTCCAAGTGGTGGTGAAACACCTCAATATATACTCGCTATCTCGGATAGGATGTAGTATCACCAAACTTGCTATATGAGATAGCGGGTCTAAACTTTTAAATTTTCTTCACGTTTTAACACATCAACATATAATCACTATTTCTATTTTCACCTAACTCGCTATTTGAGATAGCGAGTGGGTCATTTTGATAAATACTTTTGAAAGTGGGTCAGTTGGTAAATATTTTCAAAAGTGGGTCATTTTGGTTAAAAATCTAGTGAGGACAGTGTGTTTGCAAAGGAGAGGTGGATGCTTGTTGGAGTGCCTAAGGCTCTAAGCCAGTGGAACTTGAGGATTTGATTCTGGTGAAGGGTCAACTTCATGGAAAAGGGATCAAATATAAATTTAAAAAAACATGATGTGGAGTATCTATGAACAAGATGATCAGCACGATCGATTGATACATGTGATTAGCAGGATGGTTATTTTCAATTATTGTCTAAATGAGCATTTCAGCTGTGGCAGTGCATGTCTTGAATAGATATGTCTACGTTTCTTTTGGAAAATTGAAGAAGGATAATGTCAGAAAAAGAAAGTAAATGATAGCTCAAAGTTGAAATTAGCATTGGCGGTAAAACACAAGTACTCGTACGAGTTACTTTTGCAAGTGCTGTAATAAGATACTAACTACTAAATATCATATGATAGATGTATTGTAACTACCGTTTTCGTTATTTTCATTTTTTCCCTTTTTATAATATTTTATTTGTAATTGAATAAAATACTCTATTTTTGTTTCTTGATTATTCTTTTTATTAAATCTTGTTCATGAAATTCTTCGTTCTTGTTTATTGCGTTGTTCTTATTGATTCTATTTTCTTTTGTTTATTGTGGGTTTTTTTATTTGAACCCTATTGATTTAGATCTATCTCTAATTGAACCCTATAACCCAATTTCAATTGTTCTTGACCCAAAATCGCTATTATTGGATCCTAAACCACTAATCCAATACCTTAATTATACCCTATAAATACAACTCTATTGCAAGCTCTAAAAATTGTGAAAATTTGAAACCCTAGCCGCTTAATCTCTCTCTCCCCTTTCTCTCTCCTCGCCGTATCTCTCTCTCCTGATCGAAATTCCTGCCCAAACTCCACCTCCTTCTTCTCCGGCCAACTCCTGCTGCCCTCCTCGTCGACACTCCCCATCGACGCCTCCAGTAGTGCCGCCCCACCTCTCCCTCGATGCCTACTTGCCCAGAACCCCAACCCCGTCCTCTCTTTCCCGTTCCTCGACGACAACAGAATGCCAGATCTCCGAGTGCCGCCTCCTGCGACGCCCTCACCCTCCGGCGTCCTCCGCCCCCTTGTCCCCTTGCTGTGGTGGCTGAGCTCGTTACTGTGCTGCTATCTCTACTCTTGCTGTTGATGCTGAGTTCTCTTTGTTGCTAATTTTTTTTGGGTTCTATTTTGCACGTATATTGTACATGCTATCTTGCGGATTCGTGTGTTCGTGGGTTCGTTGCTTCGGAATCCTTATCCTGTTATTCTTGGAATTTGTTTTCACCGTTATTAAGGCAAGTCACTTTCTCCTTGAATTGAACATTGTATCAACTTCAAGTTTTATTAAAATTCTTGCAAGTAGATCATATTCGTTATCATATTGCCGCATTGATTATCCATCGTTGGGTCTATTGATGGTTTACACGCGCTAATCTCAATATTCTTGACATCGTGCCATTTTTGACTCTAAAGGTTGAATCTTTCATGCATTCATATAGAATTGATAATAGGGTTGTTCATATAATTGCCACACAAATAAATTATTATAGAGACAATTGCTAGGTTGTATGTTGTTTGATCGATTGATGATAAGTTAATGTATGTATGTGTTCTTAATCTTATTTACTATGTTTTTATACCCATCATGCTGATTGAGAAGTTATCGACTAGTAGAATTGATACCCATCATGTTTAATTAATTATTTCATGAAAACTACCCAAAACCTGTATATTGCTTGATGGTTGTATGTTGACTGTTATTTTTGACCCAGTAAATGATCTTAAAATAAATTACTTTCTGAATATGAATTGTAGCTTTATCTTTCTAGTTTTCAGAACATGTTGAATTTCTAAATTCCGAGTTATGTAGCAAAAAGTTATGTCCGTTTTACTACAGCTGTGTTTTTACTTTCACATTTTCATATTCTTGTACGTTTCATATTTAAACAGTAAAAAAGCTGATCAAATGATAAAATTTTGCTCTGATAATTTTCAGATTGTTAGTAATCATGTTTGGAAATCTAGAAAATATTTTTAAAAATAAAATAACATGATGTCGAAATTCTGCTTGGACATGAAATCTGTAAAAAATAATGTGTTTAACCTTGCTACTGTTGTCAGATTTTGAACTTTACCCAGGATATTGTTTTCTCCAGACTCTGATTTATTTGAGAATATTGTATTTGGTTTCAAGTAAATTTCTGTTGGTAATTTATTTCAATTATGTATGAATGGTTGTGCCTTTTGCTTCCGACTCTGATTATTTCTGTGATGTATTGCAAAGATTCCTGAACAGCTTAAGGATGATGAGAATCATTCGCTGGCTTTTGTTATGTTTCCGTATTTCGTATTTCTTTTTGGAAAGCGGGGCGTGACAAATCAATATCATGATGATTGATGCAATGACTATAAACAATGATTCAATATTCGGTAACAATAATCAATGATCAATAACAATAAAACTTAGCCAATAATCGATATCAATAGAATAATGATGAACAATATGCAATGTCGGTGATGTGTCAATCCTTACGTCTATTAATCATTTTAATCCTAACTAATGTACGTACTACTGTATTCTATACGTTCCATACCACAGGTTCGATACATACAATCGATTTTGTTTAGATTATAGTGGTAGATTTTATAGTTCATATACTGGGTATGATGACAATAACGGTAATAACACGGGCCATGGTGTAATTTCTTACACGATGATGATAACGATAATAACACGGGCCATGGTTTAATTTCTTACATGATGACGATAATGGTAATAACACGGGCCATCATTCGAGTATTGTGTATTAGTATTTTGTACGTATTGTGCACGTGCAATTTTGCAGTATAAAATTTTATAATTATTTTCATTGCATAGACAAATGAGTATATATATATATATATATATATATATATATATATATATATATATATATATATATATATTCTAATTGTTTTTATTAAAGCCCATTTTTCTTCAATAAACATAAGTTTCTTTTATTTATTGTAAACTAATTTGGCCCATTAAATAAAGGCCCATGAGTTATTTTCTCTTTTAAATACAACTTGTAATGTAGACAATTTTTTAGATTATTTTTATAAAAAATAAAATGTACAACTTTTAAAATGGGGGACTATTGAATGCACGTGCATTGTACGTACACGTGTAGTGTGCACTCCATTTTGGCCGGTTTTGAATGGGAGGGAAAGGAAAAGTGAAGTGGAGTTGTGGAAGGTAGTTTTTGTGATCATGGTTGGTTACTACAACTTCCCCTTAAATTCTAGCCTTTGGTCCTTAACTCCTAGATTAATCTTACCCCTTTATTTGTCCGAAAATTTAGTATAAATACCCCCCCTCCCCCCCCCAGCCTAGTTATTCTTGCACTCTTCATTCTCCAAACCTATAGTAAGAAAATACAATTATTAGTAGTGAGTTATTAGTAGGAAGTGAGAATAAAAGATTGAGAGAGTGGGTTTTGTGTGTGCTTGCAACAAGGAGGCCGGCTACAAGGAGCTCTCGGGATTGCACATCAAGGAGGAGGAGGAGCGCTCGTTTGGCAAGCTCGAGAATGACTCTTTTGTTTAGGAGGTGTTGTGAATCTTTCTCTCCAAATAAGGTGGGTTGGTTTTCTATATTTCTAACTAGATACCATGCTAGGGGTGATTGAAATAATAATGCATGAAAGAAACTAATAAGAATATGCTTAATTGGAAAAAGAACTTGCTAGTTGACTAAATTGATTGCTTAATAGATTGCATGTTATCTTGTCATGAATCTTAAGTTGTATGCGAATCGTTTTGTAGTGATGGAATATATGAATTAGAATTGTTGTTAATATCAAAACTAAGTACAAAATGCTAGAAGATAAAATTGTTGGTTTTGTGAGTTTAGTTGGACTTTCATGATATTGTTTAGAATGAATAAATTATAATATGTTTTGGGTTTATGAAAGAGGGAAAAACAGGGAGTTGATGTAGAAAATTTTTATACCAAGTTGTGTTCGAGAAATGTCAAATGAATTATGAAAAGAGTAGTGTTACCGCTAAATCTGGTGTGGGGGTAAACATATAGTATTTGTGGATTCTTGGAAAACTTTGAACAGCAAACCTGTTTACCTGTTCCGCCGGAGTTTGACCGTCGCTCCTACCGTACACCTGCAAAAAGTGCGAGACACCGGGGTTGATCCCGGCGACGCACCCTCCGACGCTCAAGTCAGTAATCAGAAGTGATTATGAAAGAGCATAAATTGGCAAAAGATTGATTACCTCTTAATGGAGATGGATGGGGGGTATTTATAGGCGTCTTAGGGATCAGATTAGGCATGTAATCCCTGTGTACAGATAAGGAATATAATCCCTAATTTCCAGTGAAAGGATAGATATGAATCAGGGCCGTTGATTAGGATTAATCAGAAACCATAATTCTATCCTAATGGACCGGGTTCGCTGCGGGTTGAAACCCGCACCCAGTTAAGGTGGACCTGTTCGTGGGTTATTGGATCTTTGGGGGAGAGATCCAGTACCCGCTTCAGGCCCAATAATAAGTAAAATTACCATTTTACCCCTAAGCTTTAAGATTCGTTCCTGATTTGGACGGTTCTGATTTAACCCCGTTTTTAGTCATATCACGAGCCCCCCACTCCAGAAGACTGAGCTTGATCAGCCTTTGAGGAGTAGTTTTACTGTTTTAATGGCTAGCGGAGTTGTATCGGAGTCCATATGAAAGGTTTTGAATCTTTGCAGGGGGTAGTATGGTTATTTTTTAAGTTAGTTGCGTTCCAAGTTGATCTGGAGCTCTTCTGGTTATTTGGTGATTTTTATCTATTTTTTCGTAATCTTTACTTAATTTTGCGAAGTGTCGGTTCGTCGTTCGGGGGTCCTAATAAATGGTCCTAGGCAATAATTATTTACTCGGGGTTTCTGATTATTTTTCCCGAATTTTAACCATTTTTTTGCAATTTTTTAAGTAAATAAAACAATTTTAATAAATAAAATACCGAATTATGGCGTGGCGCGATCTGGAGCGTTGATCTTGAGTGAGCGCGGATTTCTGGGAGATCGGATGGACAGAGTCGCTCGGCAGTATTTTTCTCGCTTTTCAGGGTTGGATGGGTACATGCACGGAATCCGAGTGAAGTGGCTCGGACCTTCCCTCGCGCAAGTGGCTCGGACCGCTAGTCGCTCGGCTGGAAATACCGAGCGACGTGGAGCGATCTGAGCCGTAAGATCTTAACGCGAATCTCGAGGCAGGCACGGTTCCCAAGAAAACACTATCTTTTCGTTTAGTGGACGTGGAGCAATCTGGACCGTTCATCATATGAGGTGCAAATTTCGTAACGATCCAACGGTCGGAGACGCTCGGCAGCAATTTTCTTCACTTTCGAGGGTCGGATGGGCACTTGCTCAGAATCCGAGCGATCTAGCTCGGTTTTACCCTCGTGCAAGTGGCTCGGATCGCTTGTCACTCAGTTCGGAATGCCGAGCGACATGGAGCGATCTGAGCCATCGGATCTTGGCATGAATCTCGATGCGGGCTCAGTTTCCAAGAAAACACTATCTTGTCGTGTAGTGGTGCTGGCAAGATCTGAGCCGTCTGATCGAAATCAAATGCGAATCTTGAGGAGAAAGTTGTTTTTCTCTATTTCGTAGCTCGGATTGGCACTTGCTCGGAATCCGAGCGATATAGCTCGGTTTTACCCTTGCACAATTGGCTCGGATCGCTTGTCACTCATTCGGAATGCCGAGCGACGTGGAGCGATCTGAGCTGCCAGATGTTGGCGCGAATCTTGATGCGGGCTCAGTTTCTAAGAAAATACTATCTTGTCGTGTAGTGGTGCTGGCAAGATCTGAGCCGTCTGATCGAAACCAAGCGTGAATCTTGAGGAGAAAGTTGTTTTTCTCCATTTTGTAGCTCGGATTAGCACTTGCTCGGAATCCGAGCGATATAGCTCGGTTTTACCCTCACGCAAGTGGCTCGGATCGCTTGTCACTCTGTTCGGAACGCCGAGCAACGTGGAGCGATCTGAGCCGTCAGATGTTGGCACGAATCTTGATGTGGGCTCAGTTTCCAAGAAAACACTATCTTGTCGTGTAGTGGTGCTGGCAAGATCTGAGCCGTCTGATCGAAACCAAGCGCGAATCTTGAGGAGAAAGTTGTTTTTCTCCATTTCGTAGCTTGGATTGGCACTTGCTCGGAATCCGAGCGATATAGCTCGGATCGCCTGTCGCTCGGCTATTGGTTCCGAGGGACGTGGGGCGATCTCAGCCGTTGGATGATGGCACAGATCTCGAGGCAGGCACGGTTCCCAAGAAAATACTATCTTGTCGTTTAGTGACGCTGGCATGATCTGGGCCGTCTGATCGAAATCTTGCGCGAATCTTGAGGAGAAAGTTGTTTTTCTCCATTTCGTAGCTCGGATTGGCACTTGCTCGGAATCCGAGCGATATAGCTCGGATCGCCTGTCGCTCGGCTATTGGTTCCGAAGGACGTGGGGCGTTCTCAGCCGTTGGATGATGGCACAGATCTCGAGGCAGGCACGGTTTCCAAGAAAACATTATCATATCGTTTAGTGACGCTGGCATGATCTGGACTGTCTGATCGAAATCTTGCGCGGATCTTGAGGAGAAAGTTGTTTTTCTCCATTTCGTAGCTCGGATTGGCACTTGCTCGGAATCCGAGCGATATAGCTCGGATCGCCTGTCGCTCGGCTATTGGATCCGAGGGACGTGGGGCGATCCCAGCCGTTGGATGTGGAGCGGCGAGCGGCTTTACTTAGGTTGAAATGCTGTTTCTTTTGCCAATAGTTGTGTCTCCCCATCACTCAGCCGTTTGGGCTTTTGTAACGGTTCAAGGGAGGACCAAAAGTCGCGCCCTTACGTTACAAAGCCCAAGAGACGTCATTTTTACTATAAGTTTTCACCCCCCCCAACACTTCACCTCATTTCTCACTTTCACTTTCTCACTCTTGATTTTTACTTGCAAGCGAAGCTTTTAGCTCTCGAGCGGCGCCGCTAGCTGTCGCGGCCAGGCGTTTTAATCTCCGGTGATCTTTCCGGCCATAATAGTCATCTCAAGGTCAGTATCTCTCCCCATCTTTATAAAAATGGTTAAGATTTCTTCCACGGACGAGACCCCCTCCTCGGGTGTCGGCGTCGGCCGAGAGGTCAGGCCGAGCAAAGACAAAGGGAAGAGGGTCGTGGAGCCGACCGAAGGGACTTTGGTCCGACCGAACACAGACGGGGAGATTGCCGAGCCTCTACAGGAGGTCGAGGTCCGTTCTTTCAAGGGCAAGGGTGTGGAGACGATTGTTGAGCATCTGAAGACGGCAGGGGAGCTGGGTCGGCAGCCGAGCGTTTTGTCGAGCGTCGGCGGTGTGCGGAGCTATTCTGAAGAATTATTAGAGAAGGTGACACAGGGCACCGCCAAGTCAGTCGAGGAGAACGAGCCGAGGGAAATATCCGAGGTGGACCATATCTCTTCGATCCTGACCGAGGTGGATCTGCATCGGATCCTGAGTGGGTTCCAAATCCCAGCAGAGTACGGACTTCTGCTTCCTGGTCCCGGCTTCCGAGCGTGTACCTCGTCCTCGGCTGATGTTTGTGTTTTCCCCGCCGACTCGCTAAATGCCGGACTTCGCCTGCTGCTGCACCCTTTTGTGATCGAGGTGCTGCAATGGTATGGCTTGTGTCCGGCTCAGCTGATGCCGAACACGTGGCGGCACGTGATGGCGTTCGTTATCCAATGCCAGGAAGTCGGCACCGAGCCGAACATGTTCATCCTTCGGAGTCTCTACCGACCTTGCCAACCCAGCAAGAATGAGCAGAGGTTCTACCTTTCGCCGAGGAGAGGCGTGAAGCTGATTGAGAACCCGAACTCGATCAAGCATTGGAAGGAAAAATGCTTCCTCGTCCGAGCTCCTGAACCGTGGGTGATCCCGACGGTGTGGTCGAGGGACGGACTTCCGAAGCAGGCGAAGAAGGAGCCCGTGCTTAGTAACGAGGAGGCGGAGGTGGTGGAGAAGTTGCTCGGCCTTCCAACCCTCAGTTGGAAGGACATCACAGAGGAGGCATTATTCCGAGGGGGTCTCAGTCCGATCGACCCTAGTACGCCTCTTCAATTCCAGTTTTGTCTTTGAAGTTTTTTGAAAAATTTTCTAACTATTTTCACCCGGTTTGTGTAGAATCCCTCGGCATGGATTACAAAGGTTTGATGGCGAAGGCCCGAGCTACTAGGGAGCAGGAGATGAGAAAGAGGAAGAGGACCGTGTCCGGACCTCAAGGCGGCTGAGCGCCCAAGGTACCCTCGGTTTCTCCGACCCCCGAACGTCCGGTAATTGAGGTTTCCCATGCCGAGACCGAGCAAGGCCCTGTCACACCGACCGTCAAACCTACCTCGGATACGCCGACTCCGCCGGCGCAAGGAGATGCTCCGGGGCCTTCTGGCGGAGCGTTCAACATCGGCGCTGCTGGCTCTCGACGTTCCGCCACTTATAGCCGAGGCGGAGCGGATTTTGACCGAGGAGCACAAGCGCATCTTCGTCCCCGACTGGAGGGAGATGAAGGTCGACGGTTTCTTGGGGGACGGAAATATTTGTATGCAGGCGGTGAAACACCTGCCGACCCCCAAAGACCGAGCGGCATTGAAGGCACGTAAAGTTGGTGATGCTGCGATACAGATTGCTCGAAATACTATGTCGGTAAGTAGTGAATCACTTTCTTGATAATTTTTCTAAGTTTTTGTGCTCGTTCTTGACAGTTTCTTCTGTTGTCTGTAGACACTTTGTCACTTCAACTATTTGCTCGAGGAATTTGAGAGCAAGGAGAAGGAGATGACAATTATGAACGACCGTGAACGGTCGGAACGGTCTAGAGCGGTAAGGGAGTTGGAGGCCGAGCAGCTGCGTTCTACTTCGCTCGAGGCCAAAGTCGTTAGCTTGAAGGCTCAGCTTGCCGAGGCGCTGAGGAGCTCGGCCGCCGAGGCCTCCAAGGTCAAGGCCATTGAGAAGGAGAGGGCTCGGCTTGAAGGGGAACTGTTGGAAGCTCGGAAGGCGACGGAGGAGGCCTTGAGCGAGCAAGCATCGAAGGTGGCAGCCGCAGAGAAGGCAGTCCGGGACAAGGCCGAAGCTCACATGCTGACGAACATGGAGGAGGCGTATGGCCGAGCTCTGAAGCACATCGTCGCTCGGAACCCCGGGTTTGACGTCTCGGACTATTACTTCTACGACTCTGTGGAGGGAGAGGAAGAGATGCCCCTGGCTGCGCTCGCACAAAGGCCAGAGGGCGAAGGTGCCGAGGGCGAGGGTGGTGCCAACCGTGCAATTGTAACTGTGCCGACCGATGATAAGGTCGACCCTTGACTTTGTCATCTTCTGCTTTGTTTTCCTTTTCTTCTTTTTTGTAACGCCTAACTGCGGACTGGTCACCGCCTTTTGTAAACTCTTGGATTTCAATGAAAACTTGTGGTGTTTTGGCTAAGGATTACGAAATTTTTACAAAAATGTTTAACTCTTTTTGCTCGGATTGCGTCCCTAAGTGTCGAAGACTTCTCTTGATATTACTCCGCTTTTCAGGTTGAGTTGGGTCCAATTACTGAGGTCTCCTATCTTCTCACTGAGCTGGAGAAAACGAAGGAGGCTCTTTCTCGCAATCGGAACAAAGCGTTTTATGACTTCTTGAATTTGGAAGAAATCAAAGCAACGGCGAGAGGGTATTTAAGTGAGTTAAAACAACTTCGGGAGCAGTCACGAAAGACGCCTCTCGAAGGTGAGGTAGAGTTGATCCGTAAGGGTCTCTTTGCTGTCGTAGAAAGAAACAGTGAACTGCTGGCGGAGATTCATCAATTGGAGGTGACGGCGAAAGAACACTCAGCCGAAGAAGAGGAGTTAGCTTCGAAGGTGGGGATGTTGATGTCCGAGCGCGATGTATTGTTGGCCAGAATCGACAAATTGAGGAGGATCACGATCGATAGAGGTATCTAAGTGACTCATCTTCGTTGCATAGTGGCCGATAGCACTAACGTCGCCGACTCGTCTAAACTTCCTCGTCTCAAAGCATCGGCGGCGGACGAGATTGTGAGACCCCGTATTATAGTATAATATACTATAATGGTATATATATAGTATATATATACTAGTAGAAAGAAAAGAAAGAATGGAAATGGATGACGTGGCTTGGAATGGGAAAAAGAAAGAAAAAGTGGAGTAGGCATTAAATGATGGCCTATAGATGATCCTATGGGATGTGATGGCATGATGGGCCTATGAGATGTTCTATGGGACATAGGAAAGAATTAAATGAAGAAAACAATGCATGTTGTGTGCTGGTTGGAGGAGTTTGACCGGTTGACCTAGGGGGAATTAATCCCATATCAGAAATTGTAAGGAAGAAATATAAGTATATATTAGGAAATGCCAATGATAAAGGTACCAATGGTTAACCACCTTTTTGAGGCAGCCTGTGGTGGGCGTGGCTAGAGTTTTGTGTCCGTTCTTTCGCGTGCGCGCACGTGTAGCCGCGTGCGCAGCTGAGTCGGGCCCGGAGCGTTACAAATGGTATCAGAGCCGACTTTTGACACCGAGTGTGTGCAAGATGTACGCCTGAGAGGGAGCTAGGTTGGGACAGGTCGCCTGGGTAGGGGACTGTACAACTAGCAGAATCAGGGTAATTCTCTCCACATCGGTTAGAAAGGGATTCTGGATCATGTTGTAAGTCCGGGTTCAGCGAGGACGCTGAATTCTTAAGGAGGGATGAATGTGAGACCCCGTATTATAGTATAATATACTATAATGGTATATATATAGTATATATATACTAGTAGAAAGAAAAGAAAGAATGGAAATGGATGACGTGGCTTGGAATGGGAAAAAGAAAGAAAAAGTGGAGTAGGCATTAAATGATGGCCTATAGATGATCCTATGGGATGTGATGGCATGATGGGCCTATGAGATGTTCTATGGGACATAGGAAAGAATTAAATGAAAAAAAGAATGCATGTTGTGTGCTGGTTGGAGGAGTTTGACCGGTTGACCTAGGGGGAATTAATCCCATATCGGAAATTGTAAGGAAGAAATATAAGTATATATTAGGAAATGCCAATGATAAAGGTACCAATGGTTAACCACCTTTTTGAGACAGCCTGTGGTGGGCGTGGCTAGAGTTTTGTGTCCGTTCTTTCGCGTGCGCGCACGTGTAGCCGCGTGCACAGCTGAGCCGGGCCCGGGGCATTACAGAGATCCTGAGAGATAGGATCATCGAGCTGGAAGAGGAGATTGCAACGCTGAAACCTCAGCCTGTAAGAACCAATGTTCGCAGCACGTCGTGTACTCGCGAGGAAAGTGCCAGGGGGATCTCTTTTTACGAACTTGCGACTCGATCACCTGCCGTTAGGCGGAGCCCAGCTGATGCTCAGAATGATGTAGCTATTTCGTCTAGTGGTGCCTCGGTTGGGGCCACTGTTAGAACTAGCGACGAAGGGGGATCTCACTTCGTAGGTTTAGAGTCGAGCTCAGAAGTGAGGCGACGTCACCCTCGTGTGTCTCTGAACCGAAGCGTTCCCCTTCCAAAGAAGCGCTGAATGAGTTGAATTATGTTCTTCAAGCTATTGTAAAAATCTTGTTGTAGTGTCGGCTTTGTCCGGGCCCTTAATAAAAAAGTTTGTTTTGTTTCCGATGTTTGAGTGCTGTGATGGCCGACAAATTAATAAGTATAACTCCTCCAACTTTGACAAATACTCAAAATCAGAAGCAAATCTTCCTTCTTACAGGCTGTCCACTCCTAGTTCGCTTAAGAGCAGTCTTGCGGAGCGAAGTCGAACCAAGTGTTGGACTCCGAACTCGTCGTTAGAGTTTGTTCAACGGTTGTGGGAGCAATTCCGAATGGCGACCTACTTCTAGCTCGCTTAAGAGCAAACTTACGAAGCAGAATCGAGCCAAGTGTTGGACTTCGAACTTGTCGTTAGAGTTTGTTCAACGGTTGTGGGAGCAATTCTGAATGGTGACCTACTTCTAGCTCGCTTAAGAGCGAACTTGCGAAGTAGAATCGAGCCAAGTGTTGAACTCCGAACTCGTCGTTAGAGTTTGTTCAACGGTTGTAGGAGCAATTCCGAATGGCGACCTACTTTTAGCTTGCTTAAGAGCGAACTTGCGAAGTAGAATCGAGCCAAGTGTTGGATTCCGAACTCGTTGTTAGAGTTTGTTCAACGGTTGTGGGAGCAATTCCGAATGGCGACCTACTTCTAGCTCGCTTAAGAGCGAACTTGCAAAGTAGAATCTGTAACACCCCGAATTTCAAATAAGGACAAATTCGAGATTTCACAGGATCTTTACTTCACTTCGTACAATTTTACAAGGAATTTAAAACTTTTCATTCACAATACATCAGAGTTCCTTTACACTTGGTTTTTACACAGCGGAAGACTAAAAGATTACAACAATGAAATACAACTTGTATAACTTTAACATCATTTGCAACATCTTTAACTTCTAAACAGCCACAGCATATCCACTTTATAACTCCATGAATAGTCCATTACCTGCATGTTAATCTGTGGGCTCGTCAGTCACTTACAACTGACGAAATGTTATACACGGCTATCCTCTCTATGCCGGGAATAGTATAACGATCTCATACTTTAACAAATCATAAAAAGATTGAATGAACATATAAAGTGTCAAAAGTGATTATTCTAAACATAAGTGTATGTCATGTCTTAATGCCTAATGCATACCATTCTACACTAGGATGACACTAATGCACACTTGTTCGGATTCTATGCATTCCATACTACATAGGTCCGAGGGCAAGCGCCTACGTTCTTCACAATAAAGGGCTCGATCCCTCGTCATGAAAACTACCCGGTAGCAAAACAAAGTTCAGACTATTCCACGAATGTGAATCCCATCCTTAGAGTCCACCGCCGGCAGTTATAACAGATTCCACATCGTGCGAACCGTCCCGTATGTGACCCTCTAGCCTAGTATATATATATATACATTGGAGACGGTAAACACAAAAATCCATCCGTCCGACTACTCAAGATCTTGGAGTCCACCGCCGACCCGTCCTCATAGTCCCGGATTAAAATATAATAATCCGTCTCCCACAGGGTAACCTCAGTCCACCAACTGGGTCTATAGTCTTAGAGTCCACCGTCGACTATATAGAGCACCCCACTTACGTTTCACTAAGTTTACTACATCTTCACTTATGTGCCTAAATTTTCCTAAGTTCAAGACATGAATAGTTTCCATTCAAGAATTAGTTTTACCTCCTACCAGACTTAATCAACAATATGAGATAGCTCCATGGCCATATCTCCAAAATCATATCTCAAATCTTTTCTTTCAATAACGCCGGTATCGAGGTCTTACCAACTCTAAGTCATAAACTTTCATGTACAAGAAAACATGGGTACATATACCCTTTAGTAATCATGTCTTAAACATAGATATTTTCGTCTTTCAAATTATTCACAAATGTGATTCAATGTCTCATCTTAATTTGTATTCATGAAGTCTCATTTTAATACTACTCATGAGTTTTTTATTCACAATCTTTCAAAAGCCATATTCTTCTTCATGAACAATATTTTCATCCATTTTTAAGTCACTTAGCAATATATTTCAACCACATCAACATTTCTACACAAAATAGGAGTGTAATTCTTTCAAAAGAATTTGATTCACAACACAATATTTTTCTCTTTTTAAGAAAATAAGTGTCATACTCTTTACTAAATAGATTCTAATCACAACCCAAGTTTCTTTCTCAACTTCCCTTCTATTTTCTTAATTGTACATGAAAATCTCAAAAAAAACTATTCTTCATTATGTTTTATGAACCCTAGAATTTTCCCAAAATGAAACACTTTTGAAAGTCAAACTGATCCACTTTCGAAACTATTTACCAAATTGACCTACTCACTATCAAAATTGCAGGTCTAGTTTCAACGGAACTTTTGAAAGTTTTTACGAAACTGACCCACTTTCGAAACTATTTACCGAAAAGTTTTTACCAAACTGACCCACTTTCGAAACTATTTACCAAATTGACCTACTCACTATCAGCACTTAAGTTCATTTAAAAGGAAAAAATGTTTTGGGCTTCGTAAGAATCGAACCCAGGCCGAACACAGAAGCAGCGCACGGCCGAGCCAACAGGCCAGTTGCGTCCAACGTCCTAAACTCGTTTCTTGAGTTTTTGTCCCAACTTTCTGTTATTCTATTATCTTCAACACTCGATTTTTCTCTTGATCTAATCTTTCATATAATTATGATTTGTTCGTCTATACTGAGTCTACTTTCTCACAGTAACTCATAATTTTATAATGCATAAAAATAAAACTAACTTTCAAATTATGACATGAACTTGCACTTATTCAATTCAATCAAAGTAGCACACTACATCTTTTGCAATCAATGAGTTGAATAGCATCAAATTTACTTTACAAAAATATAGTTGCTTATCAAAAGAAAATGTCAACAATTATTCACATAATCAAAAATCTCTACATTCATGTATACTAGTTTATGACAAACTAATCAGTTATTCTTTTCTTATTATCAACTAACATAATGTTGATTAATTTTCTAAACATCGCATCTTTCATTACACCCTATGCATAGATTTGTTCTACTCTTTTTCAAAATCAAATTCTACACTACACATTTATTTTATTATTAGCATGCACATTATCTATAATTAGAAAGTAGAGAACACCCACCTTATTGAAGGTTGAAAACTACAAGGGAATGGTTCCTTTTTGCTCCTAGCTTCACAAGCACCTCCTAGTCCTCTTCTCCTCCTAGCAAAAGCTCCAAGCAAAAGAACACCACTCTACTTATCTTTTCTTTTATTCTTCTCTTTTCTTTTCTCTCTTTCTCTTATTCTTATTTATTTTATTGGTGTGAAAAAGAATGAGAAATGAGTTGCTATTTATAGGACAATGCTAGGGTTCAATTTGCAAAATTACACACCTAGTAACTCACTCAAATTAATTTCTAACCTTTCACATTTCATAACTCTTAAATCTCCTAACTTTACATCTCCCCACTACTCTAAAATCCCAACTCCAAACCCTTCTCCTTCCTCATCCAAACCGACCAATCCTAGGGGAAGAAACCGGTCAGCATGTGTTTGTGAATGCACTTGCACATAAATGTGCTGTGCATGCTTCACCGTGGCCCACCTTTCAATTCACCATTTTTACCATTACACAATATTTATATTATTTCACATGCCCTCCAAACCAAAACATAACAGCCCACTTGATATTTTCTATACCAACTGTGGGCCTTTCCATCACAAATCCATTTCACAACACCTTTGAATAACCTGAATACTTATTACTTACCATCTTGTATACATATATAATATATATACTTATATACCATATATTTATACTATAAAAAAAATTGTTTAACTAAAATTTATAATGCAAAAATAAATGTACACACATTTTATTAAATTCATTTCGAGAAAGGATGCGCGCACTGAAACACGTGCGTTGCACGTAAAATATTAAAATGCGAAAATTGACTTTATCGATGAAAAATTTATTAAATATAATCGAAAATAACATAAGAAAAATATACTTACTAATTTATATATATTTCGTGATGAAATCACTACACGTAGAAAACACGTGCATTATACGTGCGGAAAATCGAAAAATGCATTTTAATCAAAACAAGGGGAAAATAAATTTTCGTTTTATAAAATAGATTCAAATACATAAAAATAAATAATTTAAACCTATAGAAAATATTATACGTAGTAGTGGAAACACGTGCATCAAAACACGTAAAAAGCACGTAAAATACAAATATCGAAATATTATATTTTTGTTGATTCAAAATAGGGGAAAAATCAATACGAAAAATGTATAAATAGTACGAATCCAAAATATGTAGTGAAACACATTACAAATATACGTGCGTAACACCCAGGGGCAAAATTGTAATTTCAATTTTGCGGGGTGTTACAGAATCGAGCCAAGTGTTGGACTCCGAACTCGTCGTTAGAGTTTGTTCAACGGATGTGGGAGCAATTCCGAATGGCAACCTACTTCTAGCTCGTTTAAGAGCGAACTTGCAAAGTAGAATCGAGCCAAGTGTTGGACTCCGTACTCGTCGTTAGGGTGAAGAGTAAAAGCAGAGAGATGTAAACAATTTTCACAAGAGTAAAATATGAAAAAGCTTTCTTTATTGATGACTAATGGTCGGCCGCTTCTAAAGTTGCAAGCCGTTATTACAAGAGAGAAATAAAAGAAAAACAATACAAATAATTGGAAAGGAACGGTTCGACATCCCCGTATACTTAGAGAGGCGTTGGTGCTCTCTCTTGGTATTTTAGGAGATGGTCGGCATTCCAAGTCCTGGGGATCTCTCTGCCGTCGAGGTCTTCTAGTCTGTAGGTCCCGGGCTGGACTACTTTGGCGATCTTGTAAGGTCCCTCCCAATTTGGAGCTAGTTTACTTTTTTGACCAGGAAAGGAGATGGCTATCTTTCTGAGGACCAAGTCCCCTTCTTTGAGGTCGGTAGGACGGACTCTCTTATTGTATGCCAACTCGATCCTTCTTCGGTAGCTTTGTTGACGAATGGCAGCTCTTTCTCGGATCTCATCAATAAGGTCTAGATTTGCTCGGAGTTCTCTGGCATTTTGTTCTTCTTCATAAGCCATCAGACGGGGAGAGGGTATACCGACTTCCAGGGGAATCATAACCTCGGACCCATAGGCGAGATTAAATAGGCTCTCTCCTGTGGGGGTCCGTTTTGTAGTACGGTAGTTCCAGGGCACATTGGGGAGTTGGTCGACCCATAAGCCTTTAGAGCATTTTTCCAACCTCTTCTTAATACCGAAGAGAATCTGTCGGTTAGCATTTTCTACTTGGCCATTCGATTGTGGATAGGATACGGAGGAGAATCGGTGTTGGATGGCGAGGTCTTCACAGAGAGCTTGGAAGGCGGCCCCAGTGAACTGGGTTCCGTTGTCTGTTATGAGGACCCGAGGGACTTCGAATCGGCAGATGACATTCTTCCAAAAGAACTGAACGACCTTGTTTTCGGTGATCGTGGCCAAAGGCTCGGCCTCTATCCATTTTGAGAAGTAGTCGATTACCACGACTAGGAATTTGAACTGGCCGGGAGCTGGTGGAAATGTCCCTAGTAAATCCATCCCCCACATTGCAAAAGGGATTGGACTTGATAGGGAAGTGAGTGGAGCTTATGGGAGGCGTCAGATGCTGGAGTACTTCTGACAGGAGCTGCATTGCCGAACGTGCTGTTCGGCGTCCTGTAGGAGAGTGGGCCAGAAATATCCACAGTTCAACACTTTGCGGGCTAGGGTCCTGGACCCTGAATGTGCCCCGCCGATGCCCTCGTGAAGTTCTTGCAGGGCGTATTCGGCTTGCTCTGGGGAAAGACATCTCAAATAAGGCCTGCTGTCTACCTGTGTGAAGGAACGCTTGTAAAGGATGCCCTCGATAAGTGTGTATCGCTCTGCTCGGGTTCTTACTCTCCGAGCTTCCTTAGGGTCCTCGGGGAGGAGCCCATCCCTTAGGAATTCGACGAGAGGTTTCATCCAGTCATCTTGAAGCAAAACAGGCAGCGGCTCCATTGAGTCGGAGTTTTCATCCTCCATACTTGGCTTCAGGAGGACCTCTATCAAGACGATCTGCTTAAGACCTTGGAGGGAGGAAGAGGCTAGCTTGGATAGGGCATCGGCCTGAGCATTTTCTTCTCGGGGGATTCGTTGGATGAGGGCTTCTTCAAATAAGGCCATGAGGCTCCTGACCTTGGCTAAGTACTTAACCATTCGGTCGTCACGTGCTTCATACTCGCCTAGGACCTGATTTACGACCAGCTGAGAGTCGCTAAAGATCCAGAGGCGTTGCGCCCCTGCGTTGCGAGCCATCCAAGGCCAGCTATGAGTGCCTCGTATTCTGCTTCATTGTTAGAGGCCTTGAAGTTAATACGAAGGGAGTATTGGAGGATGAAGTCATCTGGGCCTACCAGAATGACCCCAGCACCGCTTCCCTTGTTACAGAAGGATCCATCCACATAAACCGACCAGACAGGCGGTCCCTTCATTGCTTGGCTGAACTCGGGGATGGTACTTTCAACTATAAATTCTGCTAAGGCCTGAGCCTTGATCGCGGTCCGAGGCTGATATGTTATATCATGCTGGCTCAGCTCGATAGACCACTTCATAAGGCGACCCGAGGTATTTGGCTTGTGGAGGACTTACTTCAGCGGTTGGTCGGTAAGAACGACCACCGAATGGGACTGAAAATACGGGCAATGTTTTCTTGCGGCCATCACTAGGGCATAAGCCATCTTTTCTATTCTCGGATAACGGAGCTTGGCATCCCGAAGTACCTTTCTTACATAGTAGATGGGATTTTGGGCCCGGTCTTCTTCTCTTACTAAAACGGCACTGAGGGTTTGCTCGGAGGCTGCCACGTAGAGGTATAGGGGTTCACCTGGAGTTGGTTTGCTGAGGAGGGGAGAATTGACGATGTAAGTCTTGAGCCGGTCGAATGACTCCTGTTGCTGTTGACCCCATTCGAAACCTTTAGCCCCCCTGAGGGCCTTGAAGAAGGGGAGGCATTTCTCCCCGGACTTCGAAAGAAAACGCCCTATAGCGGCTAGGCGGCCTGTTAGCCTCTGAACTTCCTTAACGTTCTTGGGAGGGGCCATGTCTAATATGGCCTTGATTTTCTCAGGGTTAGCTTCAATTCCTCGTTGGCTGACCATGAAGCCGAGGAACTTTCCAAACGAGAATCCGAACGCACACTTGTTCGGATTGAGCCTCATGTTGTGCTTTCTCAGTACATCAAATGCCTCCTGTAGGTCGGTCACGTGATCGGTCCCTCGGATGCTTTTTACAAGCATGTCGTCAACATATACCTCCATATTCCGGCCGATTTGAGCTTGGAAAACCTTGTTTACGAGGCATTGATATGTGGCGCCTGCATTCTTCAAGCCGAAGGGCATAACCCTGTAACAATAGAGGCCCTGGTCGGTCACAAATGAGGTCTTCGGGATATCCGGAGGGAACATCCGGATCTGATTGTAGCCTGAGAATGCATCCATGAAACTGAGGAGTTCATGATCCGAAGTGGCGTCGATCAAAGTGTCAATACTTGGAAGAGGTAAGGGGTCCTTGGGGCAAGCCTTGTTGAGATCGGTAAAATCGATGCAAATCCTCCAAGTTCCATTGGACTTCTTCACCATTACTACATTTGACAACCACTCGGGATAGTTTACCTCCTGTATGAACCGGGCCTTCAAAAGTTTATCCACCTCCTCTTTTATAGCTAGTTGGTGCTCAGGGGCGAACTTGCGCCTCTTCTGCTGGACCGGTTTGGACCCCGGGGCAACACTGAAGTGGTGGACTAAGAGTTCTTCGGAAATTCCGGGCATGTCTGTAGCTGACCAAGCAAAGAGGTCTTGGTTCCTTCAGATGCATTGGATTATGTCGGAGCATAGGGCAGATGGGAGGGTCTTGCTAACAAAGAACTTTCGACTTGGATCCTGCTCAGAGAAGAGCACTTCCTCCAACTCATCCACCGCCTCGGACGTTGGTCGGGCGACATCTTGGGGGATTTCCAGAGTTTCTAGGGAGAGGACTGGACCGAGGGTAGAGGTCATGTAGCACTTACGGGCCGTTTCCTGATTGCCCCTTACTTCCCCTACTCCTGCCCGGGTGGGGAATTTCATCTTGAGATGGTACGCCGAAGGGACGGCTTCTAGAGCTGCTAGGTCGGGTCGACCTAGGATGACATTGTAAGTTGCAGGGACATCCACAACCATAAAGTCCATCGACTCTGATCGGGTAGTAGGAGTCTTGCCAGCGGTTACGTCGAGGGTGATCACCCCTTCGATAGTCACTGGCACTCCCGTGAATCCATGGGGTATGTAGCCGGAGGGCTTAAGTCTCTCTCTGGAGAGCTTGAGGCCTTTGAAAGTGGTGAGGAACAGGATGTTAACGGAGCTGCCATTGTCCACTAGGATCCTCTCCACTTTGAAGTTCGCCATGTGGAGGTTGATGACGAGTGCGTCACAGTGAACGGTGCGGACACCTTCAAGATCTTCATCTGAGAATGTGACAGGCACTCTGAGGCCTTTTGGAGGAGGGGTGGCACGAACCGAGTTGACTACCCTTATAAATGCCTTTCTTAAGGAGTTGGAGGAGCCCCCCATTGGGCCCCCGTGGATGAGGTGTAGGACACGCTCCTCTTCGAAGTCGAGCGTTTCATCGCGTTCAGGATGCTTATTAGCCCCCCGAGGCGGGGGAGGAAGGTCGGCTCGGTCCTTTCTCACGAACCTGGCCAGCTACCCCCTCTGGATGAGGGCTTCTATCTCATTCTTCAGTGCCCGACAATCATTGGTGTCGTGGCCATGGTCTCGGTGATAACGGCACCACTTCTCCTTATCCCTCTTCTTGCCGGGGGTGTTCATTTTTGGTGCAGGAGGTATCACCCCCTCCTTCTCAACTTCCATGAGAATTGTGGAGATGTTGGCATTAAGGGGAGTAAACTTTTCGAATCTGGGAGGAGGTCGGCGCTGGCCACCATTATCCTTCTGAAGCTTCTTGGCCCCTTCCTCTTCTGCTCCCTTTCTTTTAGACCCGGAGGAAGACCCCTCCAAGTTGGGATGGTGCTCAGCTTCTTCGGCCCGAATGTACTTTTTGCTCCGGAGGAGGAGGTCAGAGAAGTTCTGTGGGGGATTCTTGGCGAGGGAGGACCAAAGGCTGGAGTTGAGGACATTAGATTGAAAAGCTGCTGCAGCGACCGACTGGTCGAGGGATGCTATGGATCTGGCTTCAGCTGTGAACCTTTTTACATAGTCTCTCAACTTCTCACCCTTCTTCTGGTTGAGGTAGAGTAGCGAAATGCTGGTCTTCTCAGTTCGGCGGCTACTCACGAAGTGGGTGACGAAGAGGGTCTCAAATTGCTCGAAGGAGAATATTGAGGATGGGACAAGGCGAGAGTACCATTCTCGAGCCGGACCCTTGAGAGTTGCGGGGAAGGTCTTGCATAGCAAAGCATCGGAAGCTTGATGGATAAGCATGAGGGTCTTAAAGCTTTCGATGTGATCAACGGGGTCAGTCTCCTCGGAATAGGTCTCGAATTGAGGAGGTTTAAAGCCGATTGGTACGGGTGCATCCATTATGGTCCGGGAAAAAGGAGGTCTACTAGGATGAAGGGTCCTTCCTCTAAGCTCTTCTTCTCGGTCTAACTGACCCATGTGCCTCTCCATTTCATGAAGACGGCGGTAGACTGCGTCATCCCTTCGACGATAATCCGGCGAGCCTCTAGACTCGTCTTCGTACGAGGGAGAGCGGGGGCTACGACGACGGTAGCTCCTGGAGCGGCGAGGACTTGGCATGTGGCGGGGGTTGCTAGGAGCTTGTGGAGGAGTTAGGGACCGTCGGCAAGGACTTCGGACCTGAAGAGGAGTGGGAATCCTTGGAGCATCGGTGTTATTGGGACGGAGGTTGAGAGCTTGTAGGACGGTTGCCTGGAACTGCTGGAACTCGGCACGGGTGATGGGTGCCTCATCGTTCCTAGGATGTTGCCGACCGGCAGGGGAGTGTGGTCTTCTTCTGTGATGCTCAGGGGACTCTCTTCGCCCCCTTTGGATTGGGGACCTTCTGTAATCTCGGCGGTAGGGAGATCGCTCATCCGGACGTTGTTGGCGGGAGGGTCCCTCTCGGGCCTGCTTTTCATCCAGATGGTGGCGAAGATCCTCATCCTTCTGTCGATTGAGGACGGTGTTCCGGAGGTCGGAAGCACGGGGATTGTGAGAGGCCATAGAGTCCGTAGAGGCATTGTGGATTGAGACATGGTCCTGGTGGAGAGGTTGTTTCTGCGGGTTCGGACGCGAGACCCCCGCGCCGGCATTGTGAGTGGCGGGGGGTCCCTTAGGAAGTGGTTGATTCTGAGGAGGAGGCAGGTCCTGCTGGAGATGGTCCTCTGCTTGAGGAGGAAGTTGCCCCTGCTGCGGAGCGGGCTGGATGGGGACTTCCAGTTGCTGGTCGGGGTTGGGTCCGCGATTGGACCCTCTGGATCTTACCTTCCTAGGAGGCATGGCTGGAGAAGATCTATTCCACAGGAAGAGGGGAAGCAGCTATTCGTTAGTTTCCCACAGACGGCGCCAATCTGTTACCGCTAAATCTGGTGTGGGGGTAAACAGATAGTATTTGTGGATTCTTGGAAAACTTTGAACAGCAAACCTGTTTACCTGTTCCGCCGGAGTTTGACCGTCGCTCCTGCCATACACCTGCAAAAAGTGCGAGACACCGGGGTTGATCCCGGCGATGCACCCTCCGACGCTCAAGTCAATAATCAGAAGTGATTATGAAAGAGCATAAATTGGCAAAATATTGATTACCTCTTAATAGAGATGGATGGGGGGTATTTATAGGCGTCTTAGGGATCAGATTAGGCATGTAATCCCTGTGTACAGATAAGGAATATAATCCCTAATTTCCAGTGAAAGGATAGATATGAATCAGGGCCGTTGATTAGGATTAATCAGAAACCATAATTCTATCCTAATGGACCGGGTTCGCTGCGGGTTGAAACCCGCACCCAGTTAAGGTGGACCTGTTCGTGGGTTATTGGATCTTTGGGGGAGAGATCTAGTACCCGCTTCAGGCCCAATAATAAGTAAAATTACCATTTTACCCCTAAGCTTTAAGATTCGTTCCTGATTTGGACGGTTCTGATTTAACCCCATTTTTAGCCATATCAAGTAGTACACAAATTTAAATTATATTTGGAGAATTGAAAAACCCCGCAGTACAGTCGACTGGCCATATGCAACGGTCGACTGCCCTGATCATTGATTCCGAGTTGAAAAATATCGCAGGACAGCCGATTTACTACATTTAACAGTCAACTTCCCTGACCTCCTTAATTTCGGAATTTTGCATTTTTGCGGAACAGCCGACTGACCATATTCGACAGTCGACTTTCCCGAAGCTTCAAGTAAATCTGCCTTCTTTTGTGAGAAAATTCCTATGACGTGTGGCCTAGTATAGATGAGTACAACCTATGAAAATTTATTTGGAGTTATTGGACTAAAATAAAATGTATTTGAGGTGAAATTGTACTCGAAAACTATTGTTTTCTTATAATTATAATTTCGTAAAAATGTGGATTTTCATGAGGTGATTAATGTAAATGTTAAAAAGCAAAATTGATGGAGGGAAAATATAATTGTGAAGTTTTTATATGAGTTATTCTTATTAAAGAATAGTGTGACAATAGTGAGGTTGTGAATATTCACTTTGACTAGATATTTGTGATATGATTTTAAATGTGGAAATAAATGTTGGTTACGAAATGCATGATCATTAATTGAACTTCATGTATGATTATTGACTCATGAAAATATTGGGAATCATGTGATTGAAAAAGAGAAATGTTCTTGAGTATGACAACTGAGATTGTGAATTTGTGAATTGAAATTGAAAATTAGGGTGTAGCCAAAACTCTCACCGGCAAGTGAAAAGTGATGAGATATGATAATTGAAATTGAAAAGACCAAGTTTGGGTCAATGTGAAACGAAAGAAATAAGACCGGTATTGGTGAGAGTGCTAACCCTAAGAGATTAATTTTGTTCATGATTTCATTAAATTACGGATTAATACATATTGAAGAGGTGATGAAAGTGAGAGAAAAATACAAGTATGAGGGCCTCGAGTCTACGATGTGGGTGTGATTCACAGTTTGTCTTTACGATGCATCGTGACATGACGTGGGCACTACTCCAGAATTATCGGGATCTTAGCGACGCTTGTGGGGTGTTTGGTGACTGCGAGAGGATCGTGTGCCATGAAGGAGGCTGAATTATCCATAGACAGTCTTCACGATGCGTTGTGACATGACGTGAGATTCTCCTCCAGTATTTTTGTACATGAGCTCGTACTCATAGGATATCTAGGATACTTACCGTAGTTACAGTAGTAGACTAAGTCATGACGAGGGATTGAACTCTACAAGATGAAGAACGATTAAGAGGCTTGCCCTCGGACCTATGTAGTATGGGATGCATAGAACCTGAACAAGTGCGCATTAGTGTCATATAACATAAATAACTGCATTAAGGACAAGGACTAAGTGCACAATCACAACACGACATCAATAGGGTATTCCCCTTAGTTTAATATGTGAACAAGTTTGTGTTTGTTAAATATGGAAAATCAATTATATTGTTTCCGGCATAGAGAGGATGGCCGTATATAATATTCGTCGGTTGAATAAACTGACGTACCCACAGTTTTGTATGCAGGTAAATGGCATGAAAAAGATTAAAGAAGAACTGATGCTTAGAGATTATTCAAATGTTGTTGTACTTTTATATAAATGTTGTAAATTTGCTTCCGCTGTAAAATGTAAAGTGTAAAGATTTCTTGTAACTCTGATGTAAAGTGAAAAGTTTTAAATTCCTTGTAAAATTGTACGAAAGAGGTGTAAAGATCCTGTGGAATCTCGAATTCAGTTGTATTTTGGAATTCGGGGTGTTACATCCCTGTCGGATACAATACTGACTAGAACCCATGAAGTCTAACAGTCTTTTGCATATACCTCTCAGCAAGGCTCTCAGTGGACTGACCGACACGAAAGGGAATGAAGTGAGCACTCTTCGTCAAACGGTCGACAATCACCCAAATGGCATTATGACCGTTAGGACTCCTCGGCAAAACAGTCACAAAATCCATAGTGATATGTTCCCACTTCCACTATGGAATAGGAAGCGGTTGAAGAAGTCCAACGGTTCTCTGATGCTCTGCCTTAACCTGCTAATAGACCAAACACTGAGAAACAAACCGAGCAACAACCCTCTTCATACCATGCCACCAGAAATGAAGCTTCTAATCCCGATACATCTTAGTATCGCCGGGATGGATAGAATACGAAGACTGATGAGCTTCTTCAAGCAACCTCTGACGAACTTCACCCTTAGGGACACATAACCGGGAACCAAAATGAAGCGAACCATCTGCATGAATAACCATGTCCGTCCTGGACCCAGACTCAACCTCAGCTCGAAAACCCTGCAACTGAGCATCACTAGCATGTGCCTCGTTAATCTGCTTAACAAGAGACGACTGCAGCTGGAGCACCAAACAACTCCGACCCGAACTCGGCAACACAACATCAAGCTCCAACCTCCTCTTCTGCTCAATGAGATCACTCTGCTGAGTAAGAAACATAACTGCTGGTCTCCTGCTCAAAGCATCAGGCACCAACTTTACTTTACCAGGATGGTATTGCAAACTGATGTCGTAATCGGCCAGAAGTTCCAACCAACGCCTTTGTCTCATGTTTAACTCCTTCTGGGTGAAGACGTACTTGAGACTTTTGTAGTCTGTAAAAATCTCCTCGCGGTCTCCAAGTAAATAATGTCTCCACAGCTTCAAAGCAAAGATCACTGCCGCTAACTCCAAGTCATGAGTAGGATAGTTCTTCTAATGCGGCCTCAACTGCCTCGATGCATACGCAACAACATGGCCATTCTGCATAAGAACTGCTTCAAGACCTTTACCAGAAGCATCACAGTGAACTACAAATCCGCCTGAACCATCTGGAATAGTCAACACAGGCACTGACGTCAATCTGTTCTTCAACTCAAAAAAAGCCTCATTGCACTCATCAGACCAACAAAACTTCTGATCCTTCCCGGTCAATTTAGTCAAAGGTCCTGCTATCTTCGAAAAATCCTGGACGAACTTCCGATAATAGCCAGCCAAACCGAGAAAACTCCTGACTTCTGAAACTGACTTAGGAATAGATCAATCCTTCACAGTCTCAATCTTGGCATGATCCACAGAAATACCATCACCAGAAACAATGTGCCCCAAGAAATAAATTTTTTCGAGCCAGAACTCGCACTTGCTAAGTTTTCCATAGAGCTGATTCTCTCTCAGAACCACTCTAAGATGCTCAGCATGATCTTCCCGATTTCGAGAATACACCAAAATATCATCAATGAAGACCACCACAAATCTATCCAAGAACTAAGAGAAAACCCGGTTCATAAGACTCATGAATACAGCCGGCGCGTTCGTGACCCCGAACAGCATCACAAGATACTTATAGTGGCCTTATCTAGTCCTAAAAGCAGTCTTCTGTATATCTGTAGCCTTCACCTTGACTTGGTGATATCCAGAACGAATATCCAACTTCGAGAAAATAGCAGCCCCACTCAGCTGATCAAACAAATCATCAATCCTGGGCAACGGATACTGATTCTTCATAGCAACTCTGTTCAGCTTTCGATAATCCATGCACAGTCGACGACTACCATCCTTCTTGTCAACAAAAAGGACCGGAGCACCCAAAGGTGAAACACTAGGTCTGATGAAACCCAAATCAAGCAACTGTTGAATCTGCACTTTAAGCTTTGCCAGCTCAACCGGTACCATCCTGTAGGGACTCTTCGATATCGGCTCTGTTCCAGGCTGAACATCAATACTGAATTCCACTTTCCTATCAGGGGGTAAGCCAGGCAACTCATCTGGAAAAACATCCATGAAATCCCGAACTATTAGAGACGCCGCCTCACAGCCTGAGTGCAATTCCATCGCACAATCCACCTGTTCAACTGCAGTCTTTGCTCGGTCAAGAGAAGACTCTCCGGCATGGAACTCAAATTCTGCTCGATCTAGAATTCTAAAGATAACTTTCTTAGCACGACAATCAATAATGGCATGGGCTTCACCCAACCAATCCATACCGAGAATAACGTCGAATCCTAAATTTCCAATTATAATCAGGTTGGCTTTGAAATCTGCATCCCCAATAACAACTGGACATTGCCTGCACTCACGGGAACAACTGAAAACTCCACCACCTGTCACAATGTTCCAAGCCTCTGACATGTTGCTGCACTCCAACTGATGGCGAGCGACAAATCGAGAGGAGACAAAAGAATGGGTTGCCCCAGAATCAAAAAAAACATAAGCAGGAAAAGAGCAAACAAGGATGATACCTAAAAGGAACCAAAGACAAGGAGAAGCATAGAAGATCAAGGGTGAGGAAAAAAAACAACAATGCAGGGGAAAAAATAGCAAAAGGAAGCAAAGCAAGACCAAAAGAAATAAACAAAAGGAACAAAACAACAAAACAACAAAACAACAAAACAATATATACCTGCCAAAACTCCTTCAGCTGTCTCAGCATCTGTAGCAGTCAAGTTGAAAGCTTGACCTCTCCTCGGAACAGCGGTCCTCTGACCGACAATCTGGCATTGAGGAGGAAGCGGTGGCCTAACTTGACCACGAGCTGGAGCTGCCTGCTGATCAGGACCCCTGGCTGGAAGAGCCAACTGCTGCAACGGCTGAGGACAATCTCGCACTGTATGATCAGTAGAGCCACACCTAAAGCATCGGCAATTGGCGTGCCTACATTTCCTACGATCATGCCCAGGCAACCGACAAAAATCACAGTAACTACCCCTCTGAGAACCAGCAGAAGAGTAAGGAGTTGCTCTGACTGGATGGGCGGAAACAGACCTCCGAATAGGCCCACCAGAAGGCCTAGCAACAGCAGCGGGAACAGTCCGCTGAGAATAAGACGAACCACCACGAGCCTGCTCCTGAGCTCGGGCTGCCTCAAGAGCCTCAGCATATGTATGCAGACGAAGAGAGACCAGATGCCTCTTGATATCCTGTTCAAGCTCATTTGTGAATCTACGAGCCATATTCTCTTCGGATGCCACAAGAACGGCAGTGAAGCGACTAAGCCTAGTAAACTCAGTTGCGTACTCATCTACTAACTTGGAACCCTATTGCAGGAAAGTCCATGTTACAACATTGCATGAACAATTATGTAACAAATCCAAAATGGAACAATGACTTAACCTGTTTTAGGACCAGGAATTGCTGTTCCATCTCAACTCGAGTACTACTGGGGAAGAACTTCTCCAAGAATTCTCGAGTAAAAGTAGCCCAAGCAATAGGTCTCTCAAGGCGCTCAACTCAGCCATCCACCAGATATGAGCCAAATCCACTAGCTGGATGGAAACAACGTCCACCCAATCAGCCTCGGCAACACGAGCCGCCAACAACAAGCGCTCAGTTCGGATCAACCACTGTTTAGCCTCCAAAGGCATCTCAGTGTTGGAAAAACGATCGGAATGCAGCCTCATAAAATCTATAATTGTCCCTGGGCGAGGCGGAAGATTTGCCTGCACATGCACAACTGGAGGCGGAACCCGGACAGCTTCAAGGGTAGCCATCACGAGATCACTGTGGTTTTGCTGCTGATTAATCAGCCGCTCAAGCACAGTAGTGACACCCTCAATCGGATCAACCTGCGACTGAGAAGTAGAACCTTTGCGAGCCATAGTCTGCACAAAACCAAAAACAATTAGCATCCAGAATCTGAGTTGGTATAAATTTCATTTATGTATGCATGTTGGTGAAATGTTGTGCAGATCCCAGTTCGAGCTAAGTTTGTCTAATATATTAGGCAACTAATACATTAGCCAAACCTGATGCTCTGATACCACTAAAAACCCTGTCACGCCCCGCTTCCCAAAAAGGAATACGGAATACGGAATACGGATACGTAACAAAAGTCCAGGGAATGATTCTCATCATCCTTAAGCTGTTCAAGAATCTTTGCAATACATCACAGAAATAATCAGAGTTGGAAGCAAAAGGCACAACCATTCATGCATAATTGAAACAAATTACCAACAGAAATTTACTTGAAACCAAATACAATATTCTCAAACAAATCAGAGTCTGGAGAAAACAATATCCTGGGTCACATCGCCCAAATATAAATAATATCCAAATAACCCAAATACACTTTATTCAAGTTCAAGCAACAACTAATAAAAATAATAAAGCAGAATCTCCAGCACTAATACATCATCTCGCCCATACCTTCTGGCAGTTGACCATCCTGATCTGCAATTAGTAAATTTACAGGAAAAGGGAAAAAGAAGAAAACAAGTACCCATCAATTGCAAGTCGCGGGTCACAAATAATATAGGATACCAGCACATGGATAAACTAACTAGCAACATGGTATACTAACAGGTACAGGTAACATGTGTCAAGTGAACAAGTAAACAAGTAAACAGGTAAGCATGTATCAAATGTCAAGTAAACAGGTAATCAGGTAACCAGTAATCAGGTGCCAGGATAATCAGGTAACAGGTAAACAGGTAACAGCTAAACAGGTAAACAGGTATCAGGTTATGTCATGTCAAATCTTGTTATTTTACTATCTAGGTAGCACTTCATGCATCCCGGTTTTTACTACATGGTTGCTACAACAAACAATTTCGCTTTAGATTTCATAGTGGAGTCCATACGGCAGTGTACTTAGGTACATGAAACAGGAACAGGTAGAACCTAGTGATTCTCTTCTGAGTACACCTTTCTAAGGGAAGTATGCAGTCACGTACAGGAAACAGGCATAACCTAGTGGTTATCTTCCGAGTACATCTTCCTATAGGGAAGCATGCAATCAGGTACAGGTAAACAGGATCGTGAATCATGTAGTCATGAACACGTAACAGGCAGGCAGGACACAGGTCCTCTTCCAAGTACACGTTTCTATATTTTCCACTACTAGATCTTTTCCTTAAACCCCGGCTTGGTTACTTTTATTATGGTCATCAAACAGGCATGAATGGGTACGAAATAATGCCAAACTAACATGGTATAATCAGTATTAGGTTCAGGAAAACAAATATACAAGCATGGATGATATACATTCACATAAACGAGCAAAATTGTGTATGTTCATAATCAGGACAGCATGACAGATCAGTACTAAAATAGTGAATCCTGTCTCTACAGAAATGCAAATCTAGATCCGTCAAAGGATCTGGAAACTAGACATCCACACAAATCCAACGAGTATAATTAAGTCATATAGTAATTCACAACATCTTAACTCAAAATAAGTTTGAAAACAGAGAACACGTTCAGTGAGAAATCAGGAAGACGAATTCAAGAGCATGAAAACACATTAAATAAATCCACGAAAAATCTGGGGTACTCCCCTATATGTTCAGAATTAAAATATAAATTTTCATAATTTTCCAGGAAAAATAGATAAGCCATCAAAAATAAGAAAGTGTCACAAAAACATAGTTTAGCGAATCTGAAAATCCCGACACTGCTGTACGAAAACTAAGATATCTCGCAGCGAAACGAAATCCAATTCCGCCAAAGGAATATGAAAATAGATAAAATTTATTAACCTTCACATTTCACAAATAATTTTCATACAGTAAAAGGAATCATAGTGAAAATAGGAATCTTTACTAAACAGCGAGCAAAATACAGCATGAGAAGATTTTAGAAAAGAGCATAAAACACCACATAAAACTTATCAATAAAATTCTTCAAAATTCTGGGTAATCCCTAACTTCATAAAGAAACACTGACCAAAATATTGGATCAAGATAATATGTATAAAATAGTTCTTGAAAATAGTTTGTTAACAAAATTAACCCAAAACAGAATCTGAAATAAATCGACACCTCTGTACTAAAACAGTCATAACTCAGTTATACGAAATCCAAATCAAGCAAAATCAGTGGGGTTTGAAAATGGACAAAATTATCTAAATTTCATATTTTGTACAGGAATCAAGATACTGGCTGTAGCATAGACGAAAATAGCAAACAAAACAGAACATCCAGAAAATACAAATTTCACACTTCAAAACAAGAACATCATAACTTCAAGAATATTGATCCAAACACATCCAAACTTGAAATACAACCTACCAAGTATCTAAACATCTTGATTTAGGGTTATTAACATGTCCACACCTATTATTTCACATGGTTCTTAATCCAAACACAAATTCACATCTTTATTCACATACATGCCTAAAAATCAAGAATTGGGCAATTCCTAGGTTATCACATATCAAGATTGGTGTCATGAGTCATCTATGGCCAAATTATCACAATAGAGACAAAATCCATCAAGGAAAACACAATCTTTGGTCGTCTCTAGATCCAACTACACTATAGGTGAACTTTTGACTTGTATCAAACAAATGAATTGGAGTACATGTTACTTGCCTTAATTGGGGATCAAGAACGATCCAAATACGAAGAAAAGCAAAACCCACGAACGAAATCCGCTACAAGCAACGAATCCAAGCCCAACGAACGAATCTATCCACGAACGATCTCCTTGAAGCAACGACGATCAAAGTGACAAACACCCACTTTGAGAACACCACAAGAGAAGGGATTGATGATGGTTGAGATGGTGGTTGTTGATGGTGTGGATCGGCAATCAAGGGGGTGAAGGTGGTCGGGTTTTTGTATGGTGGCCGAAGTGGAGGTGTTGTCAGAGTGGGCTAAGGTGCAGGTCGACCTAAGGGATGGCCGGGATGACAAGGCTCGAGTTCGGGGGATGTGCAGCCGGGAGAGGGGGAGAGAACAAGGAGGCCGAGATTGAGTGTGGAAAAAAAATAGGGTTAGGGTTTTAGGATGTTAGGGTATATATATAGGGTGTAAATATGGGTTAATGGGTTGTGGATATTGGTATGTAGTAATAGGTATACAAATGTTTAATGGATATTGGGTCAATAACAAATGGGAATACAATTTAGAAGTGAATTCTATGGCTCTTGAAAAATCTTATTAGGAGTCAAAATCATAGGTTTGGAAAATCACCACCAAAATTCCATCACAACACCATGGAAAAATAAAATAAAGATAACGAGGCCAAGAAAATGAGGAAAAGAATCAAAATGATGAAAAAAGAACACAAGCGACGATCACACAACACAAGAAGCTCAAAATGAAATAAAATGAATATATATTGAAAACAAATCCAATATACAGTTCAGAAAAATACAAGAGAGATAAAATACCCAAAAATAAAAAATACACTCCAAAATACATAAAATGATAAAAAGTGGTTACATGATTATTGCTATTGTCCCATGTTATTGATTCCTAATGATCCATTGACTTCATTGTTATACTATTATTCAATTGTTCTTTGTTTCCTCTACTTGCTGTCCATGACTTATTCTAAGAACAATTTTTTTCTCTTTTTAGATGAAGTGTACACAGGTAATGAAGGAGAATTGCCTACTGGAATTGGAGAGCAAACTTTTTAAAGACTACTACTTTATAATTGAATGTTATTTTTTTAATGAACTTATTGTATTGAGACTTGTTACTATTGTGTTTGGAATTTATTATTGTAATGGGCTTATATCCCGAATTTTATTATTGGTCCAGATGTTGGATTATTATTGTATTTGGATATTTTTATTGCTTCATTCCAAGTATTATTGTTCATAAGATTATTATTATTGTCTGCACAATTGTTCTGTATTGATTATATTGTTGAGTTGATCGGATAAACAGCTTATGGGTGACGTTAGTCATTCGCTGGGCAAATGTCATGTACTCGTATTCCGTATTTTTGGGAAGCGGGCGTGACATGGATCAACATGGCTGTTTTGTACTTTGGATGTTTTTTGGCTTCTGATGGACCGTATGGATTATAAATAGCTGTCTATGAAAGCAGTTGGGCTAGGGAACATTGGGGACCACCACCATTATATTGTTGAAGCGTGAAAAACAACACTGTTGGGATTGGGGTATCAACGAACGTCCGTTGTCGCAGCGGAACTAAATAGAGCAATGAGAAAGTCGAAATAGATGAGACAAATCAACTGAGCAAGCAAATAGATCTACAAATCAAACACAAACACAACGATGATTTATACTGGTTAGCTTTCTCTTAATACGGGGGGGGGGGGGGGGGAATATAGGAAGATCTGATATTCGACTAGAATACATTACAAAGAGTTACTGATTCACTCAATATAAGAAATTAAACTCACTCATCAAGAACTATCTCTCTCAAGCCTCTCTTTGCAATGGAGAAAATATCAATAAAGTACTCTACTGTCATATTAGAGGAGTTTACAATATATATAGAAGAATAGAGAGAACCATAGGTTCAATCTTGATTCTCAGACGTCCGATATAACTTGTAGGAGAAGTAACTGAATATGAGCTGTACGATCTAACTTAGAGTTGAAGATTAGGCAGAAATGACCTAACAAATCGAGGCCCAAAATGAACACAAGGCTGTGGTCGGTCGATCGTCCTACAAGACCGGTCGACCGTCCTCCTCTCGGCCAAACTCTGTACAACTGCAGTCGGGCGTGCGGTCGGGTGTGCGGTCGGGGGGTGCGGTCGGTCGCAACTTTGGACAGTCGACCGCAACTCTGTCTGCACTATTGCTGCAATATTTTCTTCTACTCTCTTCGACGCTTCAACCTACGTGCTTCATCTTACCTTCTTCTAATCTGAACCACTAGTATCCAAGACACATTCCTAACAAACTCCACCTTTGATTGCATACGAATGCTATCACATGATGTGATTATTCATCTCCAAACTCTACTGAATTCGACTAGCAAAAATACTTAGAAATAGCTTCTTCTTCTAGTTAAACAAAACTCTACCCAATCTCACCGATCAGTGTACCCCTTCAAGGGCACACCTCTGTAGGCATACTCACGGAGTTGCCATCCTCCGTACGAACTCCACCTACATCAAGGCACTGTCCACTTCCCGATGATATTCGAACGTCGTAGTCTCGCTTTGATAATTCTAGTTGCGACAAACTAGATGAGCTTGCGGGAATAATGGAAAAAGAAGTAACAACACCTGCGCAGGTATTTCGAATTCTCCAAAGCTTGTAGGGATTGGTTTGGCTTGGCCCAACCATTCTCATACCTCTAGTCACCTTACGACGACCCTAAAAACAGATATAACTCCACCTCGAGCTGTGTACCTACAACCCCCGTGCATCAAGAATTCTCAAGGAAATTCGATTTCATTTCAACAGAGGAATATGCAAAACATCCCTTAAAGTGAACATATTTAGACCTGGCATCTTCAACTCAACTGTCCCTTCACCTACTACTTCACAAATCTCTTCAGTTCACGTTCTCACACAACGCCCTATAGTAGACTTATAAGTAGAAAACAACTCTCTCTCAGAGTAAATATGAGGAGAACTTTCTGAGTCAAGAAACCAACTAGAATCCACTTCTAAAGAATTTGAAATAAGAGGACACAAATCACCTGAATCAAATGCACTAACCACATTAGCAGCTGAATTCCCATTCTTGGCGCTCTCCTGATTCTGCAGTTTCCAACAGTTTTTCTTGATATGCCCTAATCTTTTACAATGTCGACAACGGATCGAATCCTTTTGCATAGCACTTCGTCTTTCCCCTAAAGGACATTCCACTGCTAGAAAACTTGTGGGAATAGACGATGATTTTTTAGTCTCCTTCCTAAGTTAGTTTTTCTTTAATGCTTTAATTACACCATCTACCGAAATACTCTCCTTGGTAGATCTACCATGTAACATGGTAGTGATCAAAAGCTCGTACGAATCCGACAGTGAATATATCTGGTTGAAAGCTTTATCTTCCTCACAGACATCCGCATTTATCGCCTTGAGTTCATATAGAACCTTATTGAACTCTTTGATGTGGTTTTGGAGATCGGTACCTTCCTTCATTGACAAACGGAATAACTTCTTCTTCCAATGCATCCGATCTAATAATGACGAATCAGAGTAGTCAGCTATGAGTTTTTTCCACAAACTCGCTGCATCAGTTTCTTCAAGAAATCTGCACTTGACCTTGTCCGCCAATGATAGTCGGATCAAACTTATGGTTCTTTCACGAATATCTTTCCAAGCATCATCCTTCATATCAGTTGGCTTTTCTTTCTTCTTAACGTCTAACTACAAACGTTCTTGAACAGGGACATCATACATGTCAATCTTCCAAAGATTGAAATTGCTCTTTCCATCGAACTGCTTGATCATCAAAAAACCGTGACCTGTCATCTTAACCAAGAGACTCGACAACCTGAAGTTCTGATACCAGTTGTTGGGATTAGGGCGTCAATGAACGCCCATTGTTGCAGCGGAACTAAATAGAGCAATGAGGAAGCGAAGTAGATAAGACAAATCAATTGAGCAAGCAAATAAATCCACCAATCTAACAAATATAACGATTATTTATCCCGATTAGCTTTCGCTTAATCCGAGAAAAAATATAGGGAGATCTGATATTCCATTAGAAGAGATTACAAGGAGTTACTGATTCACTCAATACAAGGAATTACACTCACTCACCAAGAACTATCTCTCTCAAACCTCTTTTTGCAATGGAGAAAATATCAATGAAGTACTATACTCTCATATTGGAGTTTACAATATATATATAGAAGAATAAAGAGAACCCTATGTTTAATTTTGATTCTTGGTCGTCCGATATAATCTGTAGGAGAGGTAACTGAATATGAGTCGTACGATCTAACTTGGAGTTGAAGATTGGGCTGAAACGACTTAACAAATCGAGGCCCATAATGACCACAGCCCCGCGGTCGGTAGACCGTCTTCCTCTCGGCCAAATCCTGTACATCTGCGGTCGGGTGTGCGGTCGGAGGGTGCGATCGACCGCAACTTTAGACAGTCAACCGCAACTCTGTCTGCACTATTGCTCCTCTGTTTTCTTCTACTCGATGCTTCGACCACTGTATTTCATCTTACTTTTTTCTAATCTGAACCACAAGTATTCAAGACACATTCCTAACAAATGCAACTATACAGGAGAAGTAAAAAAAAAGAGATCATCTTTCTATATTTTGCCATTTACTGAAAAATTTGAACTGCAACTTAATATTAAATTTCAAATCAGATAATAATATTAACCTTCAATATGAACAAAAACAGTTGGCTAATACCAGTCCCCTAGATTCATTTGTCTCTAATAAAACAAAATCGCACATTTCAAAGAACATCATCATTTAAGGTGCAATTGCAAGGCAAATAAGCACAAAAGTAATGCTTCGCCCACTACCATTCTCACTATTATTTTCTTTATTATTTTTTTCGCTACATTAGGTTAGGTGACGCACTTCTATTGGACTAGTTCCCCTACCTAGTCTCTCTTATCCCACCTATTGGACTGTACCACCTAAGATAGTGAAGAAAAATAAAAAATGTAGTAAAACTGGTAGTGGGTGTAGCATTATTCATAAGCACAGAATAGTTTGATATCAGCAACGGAAATCCATGTTGAAAACATTTCCACAGATACTATTATCAAGCCCCACATTCTGGTAAGAAACCAATAATTCAAAACAAAGTTTCTATCATGTTTTTCTTTTGGATTCGCGCAGGTTTTTCACTTTAAGTCTGCATATGAGGAGTTTTGAACACAATTTGTAGCACTTGAACCAAGTTGAAGTTTCATATCTAAAACTGGCAATATTTTCGTTCTCAAAGTACAACACAGCGCACTGAATCAAACATGCCTTATTAATTGGGAAGGAACTGTAAGTATCTACCAGCAAAGCATAGATTTTCTGGAGTACGTGAACACTGCACTGTTACCCGTGTAAGGGCCGGGAACCTAATATATCTTCGACAAGGAATATTGGCGATAGAAGGGGAAGAAAAAGAACACATACGAGAATAGACATATATTACAAATTAGACCGTCATGCTCTTGGAAATCTAGATCTCCCTTTTTTCCTTAAGAACTCGGGAATCTCTACCATGCTACCCTCAGTAAGAGAAGAGGAAGGCCGTCTATTGGTTCCAACTATACCTCCATGGTTGACTTGAGTTGCCTTCAATTTGTCCAAATCACAGAAAATTCAAGTTAATTTAGGAATAACTTGATACTACATGCAAAATAGAAATCTACAATGAGTTTAAACCTGTAAAGGCCGGCCTTCCGTTTCATCCTGGCGTTTGAAACCAGTAGCAATCAAAGTAATGCTCACCTGCGATCAGAGCAATCAACATTTCACAATCTTCAGAATTGGTATTCTTTTGAACGGAAAAAAACATCATTTCAGCTATAGAATTTATCACAAAGTTAAATATGCAGATTGTTTGCCTTCAACTGAGCTTGACCGGACATTTATGCAGGCCGGTCCTGAGGCCCTGGGCGAAAAATAAAATAGGGTTCTTTATAAACACGCATGTATTTTTATATATAGTTGAGGCCCTGATCTCAAGTATCCTTTTAATTTTAACTCTGCTACGTAAATTAACTGATGGTCGGAGCTAGAGTATCTGGTTTCCATTGTTGGCAATCAGAGAGATATAATCTTTTGGTTCGTAGAAATTTTTTCCATTTTGTCTGCATGAGCAGCTTTTATAACAAAAGCTCTCTCACGTGGGAGAGTTCAAACAACAATATACGTAGATGTGATAATAGTGTACCAGTTTTATATGAAGGAACGTATTGTCTGAGTTACCTGTATTGGATGTATAGGCTGTATCCCAACTGATGCAATTTATTCAATTTGTAAAGGAGTTGTATCTAATTATACACTTATTCAATTTGTAAAGGAGTTGTATCTAATTATACACTCCCCCAGCTATGGAACATTTCAGCAAAAAATATCAGGTTATTGAACTCTCTGAGAGAAAAAGCAAAGAAAATTCAGTTTATTTAACTTTTTGACCAACTTGCATTGCAGGATGTCGGACCCAAGAACTGAATGACAGTAACAATAATATACTCATTAATTACAAAAATAGGGAAGGCGATTAGACGAGTATCGCTAACTCACTCATCCAATTGAACTAGAGTAGCCTGGAAAATCTTTAATGAATGAATCTAAAAGCGGTAGTTAATCAAGTATTTATTCGGTTTTATAGTGAACAAATATATTATTGTCAGTAATAAGTCATAATGACCATCAATTAAAACAGTGAAACCATTAGTTTGTGTTTTACAGTTTCATCTGATAGTTTGTAATATGTCTGTTATATGATATAGTTGAAGTTCAATTTTTAAATTTTCATCTTTGCTGAGGCGACAGTCTTATCCCTGATATAAGAAAAATGTATATAAAAAAGTTATTTCATGATATGATATGAACTGAAAATATGGCTTTTGTAGTCCCATGACATGGCAGCTTCTGCTGCTGTGGAAGGTCGGAGCAATGAAGCATCACTACCTCCTCCTTCATCGACTTTAATACCCAAAATATTGCACTTGCCCTATATCGTCTTGGTTTTCTGTTTACTCTCTCTCTCGAAATGTGGAATGGATTAGTTGGAACTTGAAAATGTATTAATTAAAAGAAGAAACCTTTAGACTCCATGTTCAAATATTAATTACAAACTCATTCTACTTACAAACCCATTATACTTAATAAATTTTTGGGCCCCTCTTCTGAATTGGGCCTGAGTGGTCGGCCAGCCTGTCCTGGGCCGGCCCTGCGTATATGAATGCATAGAAGAATTGTTATATCTACTGACCATAATGGCTGACGAGGGATGTCCATCAGTTGGTGGCTGTATGTAATCACATGGACTGCATGTGACAATACTAACTCCTTACATCTAAAGCGAGCATTATGACGTGGATGGATAGACGAGGGCTATGTAGCTAGAAATAAGTTGGTTATGGAACACAAAAGCCAATGCACAAGTTATATTTTGAGAGCAGTCCATCAACGATGAGGTATTATGAATAATGCAAAAAATAAATAAATGAATCAACAACAGTAACTTGATCTCCCTCTGTAAGCTGTGGTTGATGTATAGAAAGTTAGGCAGTTGCTCATCAAGATCAGCACCATCACAAGCTAATTTTCTAGTCTCTACTGAAACTTGCACATGAGCCAGTATGAGAGGCATTAGGTATTCCAAGAATAACATGTAGAAAGGTAAATATAGAAATCTTAAGAACAAAAATTTGATTAACTTGGTAGTTAGAAGAAACAAAACGGTTTCTCACTTCTATTTTCTGTACCAAAGAGAAAGGTGAATGAAGGAGAATAATACTTTCCCTCTGATTTCATTACTTGTACTGGGGAAAGTAATGAGGCATAGATAATTGTGCAGAACATAACCTAATTTGCTCAATCTACATATACTTAATATAAATTCAGAAGGAACTACTGGTAACAAGATACATTTCCATCACCTAACCTAAAAGCAGATGAAGAATAGTTTTTTACTTTGTCGAAGTAACTTACTTGACCACTCAGAGACTGGTCAATGACTGCTCCAAATATTAAATTTGCAGCTGGATCTACAAGATCATAGATCACCTCTGCGGCAGCATTTACCTGCACATTTTCACCAATATCATTTAGATAATAATGGAAGGAAGGACTTCAATCAGTTCCGGCAGAATAATAAAATCTGCACAAAACCTATCATCGATAGTCGTGTCATCAACGTTTCTCCAGGAAATATATACTTTAAAAAGAAAAGAATAATTATAAGGAAGATCATTGCTTAACTATGGAATCATTTCTAAAGGCATTACACAAGTATTTACAGAAATAAGACTATCTTCATATCACATGAAGAATACTAATGTGAAAGCACCTACAGTATAGATTGCGACTTTGAATCCAACGTCAACTACCTTGACAAAAAACTGTTCTATGAATAGCATATTTTTTATATTAATAAGGCCATAGCCACATGCACTCACACTTTACCCCGAATATATATTAATTGGGTACATTTGGGAATTTTTTGGTGCAAGCGGGATTCAAACTCCCGACCTCCCCGACCTCTTGCTCACCAGCGAAAAGGCTTACCATTGCGAATAGAAAAAACTAGGATATATTTGTTTTTCTGCCTTTTGATTTTTAGAAAGAATATGCATCTGATTTAGACAGTAACTTGGTTTCCCATTAAAGGAGTATCAATGAAATGCAACATTGTACATTTATGATGGAAAAAATGTGATTCATGATCAACCACCAATGGGAGAAAAACAATATAACTTGCATATCTATATCAGTCAGGAAACAAGAAGATAAATCCCACCTCATACAAAGTTAGATCGCTCCCTCCAGTTATATTCCATACAATTCCAGTGGCCCTCTCGATTCCGATATCTAATAAAGGTGACTGAATGGCATTCAATGCAGCATCTCTTGCCCTCGATTTACCTGTGAAATAATGCCAAAAAATCAATTAACTATATAAAGAATCTACAGTATCTATCATATATAGTATTGCAGGTTTAATCACAGATTTATCTGAACTATTATCAAGCATGTCCTCACATATCCTGCATAATTAAAGCACATACATAAACATATCAGAACACTCCGCTGCCTTTGGATAACAATGTGGAAAATCTTAAAACTATGGACTAGAAATTTCAGCCAACCAGAAGGTAGCTCTGTTCACTCCTTTTAGGTCCCTGGTCCCCTCTTTACCTGCCATTAGCACAGCCAGGATTTTGTTATTACAGATATCTGTACCTAGTTGACAATTGGTCCATAACATGTTGGTTTATCCTTGTTCATCTTGCTGGGGCTATTCTCCTTTTACCTCTAAATAGTTTGTATTCTTCATAATAAATGTGTCTTTATCAGTTTGAACTTTGAAGTTATATTTGAGTACACCACTATCAATTGAGCAGGTGATGCTTCCACTACAGTGTCAAATCCCTAAGTATCCTTTGTTTCTCCCAACCAGATAGCAACAAAAGTTTTTGGTGATGGCTTTGGTCATTTTGATGCTCTGCATTTGGGTCCTTATAAAGGCTGTGATAACATCTGAAATAAGGAGAACCATGAGAAACCTATATTAGGGGCCATTTACTCACACAACTCTTCACATGGGAAACTGAAATTTCCACTGCAGTTAATACTGTGAAATTTCGACAAAGAAGATAGGAAAATAAAAAATTCCAGATGCTATCCTTTAGTCTCTGTCATGTCACAATAGTTAAACTACAAAAACCAATGTAAGAAGAACAATTCAATGCTCCCAGTCATCTTACACAGCAGTTTATTTTTTAAGCCAGGAAGAACAATGAAGCTAGCAAAAAATGTGACAATCTGAGAAAATAACCTTGAAGTGGGAAAAAGGAGTGAAAAGAGAATGAGTAACAAGATTTTAGAACAAGAGATAGACAACTCCGTGTGTCAACTCAATCTGGTAACCTTGTTTGGTTCATTAAGAAGAATGAAGAATCTGATGCTTGAATTCAAAGATTTACTTTCAGAAAATAACAGTTACAACATGCTCCAAATGACATTTATAAACTCCTACAAGTACAAAAAGGTACGAAAAATTGATTTCAACTATTGCAACATAAATTGTAGTGCAAGAAAAATGGCTCTGTGAGATTGCAGCACATAGAAACATTTGAAAGAATAAAGTTATCCAAGATGAAAATAAGTTACAAACATTCCAAGTATTGTGCTTAAATGGTTTGAAGAATTACCTGTTGCAGTTCCTATTCCCATCAAAGAGGAACCAGCATTTTCCATGATTGCTCTAACGTCAGCAAAATCGACATTAACCAAACCTGGAACCTGGAATAAGAAGTAAACCAGAGTGATGACGCTATCACTGCCGGAAAAAACCACTCAACTTTAACTAATCTAGAGATGGAATTAGCATTTATGGTGATGGGCCTCCTGAATGTATGCTGCTGTATAGAATAACTTTTGCTCATTGGAAAACTCAGAGTTTCTGTTTTGAGAAAACAATTTCATGTTTCATAACAAATAAAGACACAAGAAACATATTTCTGGATACGAAACTTATCCACTAGGTTTTCTAGATAGTACATGAATCTCTCAGATCTTAACAATACGTCACAATAAGTATGAAGGGGATGATTGTTCAAAGATTAATGAATCTAAATTCAAGGGGTAAATTCCTCATCTATTTATATTATGATAAAGCTGATGTTTAGCAGTGCCCTCACCGTGATTATATCAGAGATGCCACGAACACCTTGCCTAAGTATGTCATCAGCCAAGTTAAATGCTTCTGTTACTGGAGTATTCGGGGAAACAGCAGTCAGCAGTTTGTCATTTGGAATAACAATTAAAGTGTCAACATTTTCTCTCAGAGAAGCTATGCCTTCCTGTGCCTGAACAGCCCGCCTTCGTCCTTCAAATGAAAATGGGGTTGTGGCAATGCCGACAGTTAATATACCCATTGACTTTGCAACACCGGCAATTATCGGAGCACCTCCTGTTCCAGTGCCCCCGCCCATTCCTGCCTGCATATTCACGTTTATTAGTAAAGTTGTCACTTGAATAATATATTTAGTGCTGAGTAGTACTTTGTAAATTTGTGAAAACGACAACTAAATAATGCCAAAATTCAACAAAATATTCAAATACCAAAATCAATGAATTTACCGTGACGAAAACCATGTCGGCACCACTCAAAGCGGCCTCTATTGATTCCCTGCTTTCCCTGGCAGCATTCATTCCAATCTCAGGGTTCCCACCAGCACCTAGCCCTCTCGTCAGCTCCTGCCCAATTTGCAACCTATTCTCCGGATAGACCGGAGACAGCCTCATCGCTTGAATATCCGTGTTCACAATCCAAAACTCCACCCCGTTCATTTCACTCTCAATCATTCTATTCACAGCATTAGACCCCCCACCACCAACACCAATAACTTTAATCTTGGCCGCATTATAATTATTCGTAACTGACAAATCCATCGCACTTTCACCCACATTATTACCTTCCAAACTCCCCTCATTGCCAACCCCTTGTAGCATAGAAATCTCCGGATGCGAATTCAAGAAAGGATTTTTCTTGTTGCGGTAGGAACCAACATTGTTTGATTTTGAATTTTTCGAACAACTAAAACGAACAAACGAGATCATCCTCATGCTCACTCCATTCAATCTACCATTCTTCTGACAGATAGCCGAAACTCCAACTGAAGGTTGACTTGTAAAAGAAGGTAACTTTAGAGACATTTTCTAATTATGCAACCGAAATTCGCCCAATTAACGCCAATCAAATTGCTGCTTTTGAATTCAGATGCAATTCTATCACGGACAACCTTTAACGAACTGAATGTCAAAGCCAGCCAAAATTTCAACCCCAGTAAATTTACATAAAACCCTAATTTGGCTAAATCCTAATAGAAATAGTGCAATAGAAATTGGGAAAATTTTAGTCTTTTTTATCTGGGCAACTGAACTGAGCTATGTTAAATCAACCCAAGGGAAATTCAGCTAATATTTTGAAAAAAAAATCATGACGAAATGGGGGAAATTAACATAGAAATTAACGAAAAATACCTGAAATTGAAAGGGATTCAAAGGGGTTAAATCCACCAACTGCGATTGTGGTTCTAAGATAGTAAAGTTGTTGAGGTAATGGGGAAAAAAATTAAAGAGAAATGAATGAGAAAATAAGGGGAAATTGACGAGAGTGACTGAGTCGCAGGAAAGATTGGATCTTTTTTAAAACCCTAAAACTAAAACCCAAAGAAGAGTGAGAGTGTCGGAAATGGAGGGGAAATTTAATGTAGATCCGAATCTGATAGGGAATTTGCGTTTGGGTCCAGCCACGAGGGTTGGAGATGATGGATCGTTAACAGCAAAAGACGAAATAGTGTTTTCTATAACTAGTATTATCCACGTGCTGTGCACGTGGAGAAAAGTTGGGGGAATGAAAAGGACAAAAAAAAAAAATTTACCTGCACGTGCGGTACACGAGTTGGGTCATGGACAAAGGCCTTCTCCCATTATAGTAGTAGAGATAAAAACAAAATTAATGTTACAAAATCCTGAATTTATATATACCAGTGTGATGCATGTCTTAATAGTTATTTTTTAAAATAAAAAACATCAAACACGAGATCTCAATTTACTCATCACATACTCTGTGGCATCAACTTTTATTTTATGTGAGTGACACTTTTATAAATAATTATGTCGTAAATAATTTTGAACTTTGAGAATTATGGTAACTAACAACACTTAAGTAAATGAATGATTATTATAACTCTACTTAAATATAAATTGTTGAGATTGGATAGTTGGTTGAATGATTGTCTACAAATAACAGGTTGTCTACAAATGACAACCTCAACTCTCCCATTATAATATTAGAGATTAGAGTTTAGAGATTGGAGATTTTTAATTTGTTTGTCTCCAACCTCTCCCTTTTGGAATTTATATAGTGGTTGTTGCGATAATTAGCAGTTGTTGCATAAAAATACTAATTTTGTGCAGTGAAAATAAAGTTGTTGCGGAAAAATACCGATTTGGTGCAGCAAAAATAAAGAAACGACAATCGATCATGATGAACAACAGAGTAAGACATATATCACATTAAATACACATGAACAATTTGTCCCGGTTTGATGAACTTTATTTGAGAAATAAATAACTTAGATGTCATTTAACTATAAACAACACAATAGGCTAAATACTCTCACCAAAATTTATCTCTCTCAAGCCTTACTATAAAATAATTTATCTTTACAGTAAGAAACTCTCATATAAAGTATGCACCTTACAAAAAAACATGAATTGGCATTTACAGAGATTTGAATTGGCATTTACAGAGTTCTAGAAAACCTATGATGTAGTCTTTATCTTTTACCATCTGATAAGTCTGAAAAGATATTAATAGTTAGAAGAAGAGCCATATACAATTAATGTCATCCGGAGAATAAAACGGGCCATAACAAGTCCTAAAAGATCTGACCGAAACTAATATCAGTTGTTACTTGTGGTCGACTGCTCAAACTGGCAATCGGCTGCTTTGGGGTTGAGGGCAAACAGGGAGCCTGTTGCCACTAAATTCGGTGTGGGAGCAAACAGATGAATTTGTGAGTTCTTGGGGAAACTGAATAGGAGAACCTGTATACCTGTTCCGTCGAACTCTGATCGTTGCTCCCACCGTGCACCTGCAAAAAGTGCGAGACACCGGGGTTGTTCCCGGCGACGCACCCTCCGACGCTCAAGTCAGTAACCGGAATTGATTATGAAAGAGCGTTTAACTAGAGAAAGATTGATTACCCCTTAATGGAGAGGGATGAGGGGTATTTATAGGCGTCTTAGGGACTGGTTTTAGGAATGTAATCCCCGTGACTAGATAAGGAATATTCCTCGTAATCAGATAAGGCATGTAATTTGATAAGGTATATCCCCTATAATCAGTTAAGGAATTTAATCCCTAATCCCCAGTGAAAAGATAGATGTGAACCATGGCCGTTGATTTAGGTCTAATCAGGGACCTTGATTGTATCTTGCTGGACCGGGCGTGCAGCGGGTTGGAACCCGTGCCCAGTTGAGGTGGATCTGTCTGTTATGTGAAATTACCATCTTGCCCCTAAGCTGTAGGATTCGTGCCCCATTTGGACGGTCTCGATTGAACCCCTGTTTTTGGCCACATCACGAGCCCCCCACTCCTAAAGGCTGAGGGTGATCAGTCTTTGAGGAGTAGTTTGACTAACTCAGTGGCCAGTGGAGCTGTATCGTAGTCTGTATGGGTGATTTTTGAATCCTGGAGCGCGGGGGTAGGTTAGTTCCTCCTTTTTTGATGCCCTACGATGCTCCGAAGCTGTATCGAGTTTTTATCTATTGTTCCGGATTGTTTATTTAACTTTGCGATGTATTGGCTAATTGTTCGGGGGTTTTAACCGTATATTCTAGGCGATAATTGCTCGTTCGGTGGCTTAGAAATATCCCCCGAATTTTTAATTATTTCCTGAAATTTTTAGCTAATTTTCCCGAATTTTTAGCGATTTTTCGCAATTTTTTAAATAAGTAAAACGATTTAAATAAATAAAAATCAATTTTTAATACCTATTTATGGCGTGGCGTCATCTGGGCCTTCGATCAAGGTGGAGCGCGAGTTTCGGAACGATCAAACGATCCCTGTTCCTCGGAAGGATTTTTTCCCAAAAACGAGGGTCGGCACTCCGTCACCTCGTCTCGGAGGCGTGGCGCCGCGGCTTAAGGGGTCGGCGCGTGTTTTTTTTTTTTTTTTTTTTTTTTTTTTTTTTTTTTTTGCTGCCAAAAACGAGGGTCGGTACCCCAGCGTCCCGGCTCGGAGGTGTAGCGCCGCGGATCGAGGGGTCGTCGACTTGGTTTGAAGGGTCGGTACCTCGGTTCGGCGAATCCGAGGTACGTGGCATCATCTAGGTCGTCCATCTCCAGCGTGGATCCCCATAAAACGCTATCTTGTCGTTTTGTGGACGTGGCAAGATCTGGGTCGTCCATCATGACGAGCGCGCTTTTATACAAGATCTAACGGCTCATAAGGGTCGGAGCATTTTTTTGCCAAAAACGAGGGTCGGTACCCCAGCGTCCCGGCTCGGAGGTGTAGCGCCGCGGCTCGAGGGGTCGGCGACTTGGTTTGAAGGGTCGGTACCTCGGTTCGGCGAATCCGAGGTACGTGGCATCATCTAGGCCGTCCATCTCCAACGTGGATCCCCATAAAACGCTATCTTGTCGTTTTGTGGGCGTGGCGCGATCTGAGCCGTCCATCAAATTCTGACGTGAATTTCGGAGAGATCCGACGGCAACTTTGCCTCGGGAGGATTTTTTGCCAAAAACGAGGGTCGGTATCTCGTCACCTCGGTTTGCATTCCTCCGCGCCATTTTCCGGGGAACGAGTTGAGTGTTTTTGGGTCAACATGGGAGCTCGGTTGCTGAGCCTTTCGTTCGATAGCTCGGCTCGTTAGACCGGTCCCCGAGTCGCTGCTTGTGTTTTTGAGGGTTCCGCCATTCCGCGTTAAGTACCTCGGTTGCTCGGCTGAGCTGTTCGGTAGCTCGGCCGACCAAGCCGATGGCAGGCAGTTCGGAAAGTCTGCGTGGACGGATCTGGGCCGTTCATCTGGGCACGCATCACGAGGATGGGGTTCAGATCACGAAAAAACGCTATCTTGTCGTTTTGTGGGCGTGGCGCAATCTGATCCGTCCATCAAATTCTGACGTGAATTTCGGAGAGATCCGACGGCGACTTTGCCTCGGGAGGATTTTTTTGCCAAAAACGAGGGTCGGTATCTCGTCACCTCGGTTTGCATTACTCCGCGCCGTTTTCCGGGGAACGAGTTGAGTGTTTTTGGGTCAACATGGGAGCTCGGTTGCTGAGCCTTTCGTTCGATAGCTCGGCTCGTTAGACCGGTCCCCGAGTCGCTGCTTGTGTTTTTGAGGAGTTCCTCCATCTCTCGTACCGTCGCCCCCTTCTCGCTGGGCGTTTTGGCTTCTTAGTGGGCCTTTGGGATTCCCAAGGAGGCCCGTTACCGCTTGGGGTTATAAGTTTCCATTTCTTCACCCCTGAGCTCATTTCTCACTTTTCACTCCACGATTTTACTTTTGTTCTCTAAGTCTTCTGCTAGCGGCGCTCTTGCTCCACGGTGTTGACGTTAGCTGTCGCGAGGGCCAGGCGATTTCCGGCGAGCATTTTCCGACCGTGAACGTCACTTCAAAGGTTAGTTTGCTTTTGCCTTTGCTTTTTCAAGAGATGTCAAGGGTTAGCTCGGGGAGTGGTACCTCGTCCTCGGGCGATGATAGCGCCGGGGAGAGGAGTAGGGCGGAAGCTCGAAGAAAGGGGAAACAAATGGCCGAACCATTGGTTACCGAGTCGAGGGTCGGGAAGAAGAGGAGGACCGGGGAGACTTCGCCCCCCATAGTGGGGGTGATTGTGGAGAACCCGAAGCGAGCCCCCGAGATGGGACAATATCCTTCTGTCTTGTCCGGGCATTCGGGAGTCAGGCAGTACGAGGGCGATCTTCTGGAGAAAGCGATCTACGGGAAGTCGAAGATCGTCGAGGAGCCTAGCCCGTTCCTTCACTCCGAAGCCGACGAGCTCACTTCGTCGTTGTCTGAGAAGGATCTTCTCCGGATCAGGAAGGCATTCGCTATCCCGTCGGAGTACAAGCTGATGGTCGCTGGCCCCGGGATGCGAGCAAACTCTAAGTTACCGTCGTCGGACATGTGCATGTTTGACGTCGACTCCTTGAACGCGGGACTGCGTTTCCCGCTGCACCCTTTCATACTCCAGATCCTCGGCTGGTATTGTCTCGCCCCTACTCAATTCAGTCCGAACACTTGGCGTCATGTGAACGCATTCTTGCTTCAGTGCCACCGAGCCGAGGTAGCGCCGGACTTATCAGTTTTCCGGGGCCTGTATCGGATAAACAGGCAACACCAGACGGAGTACCGGTACTACTTGGGGCCGAGGAGAGGCGTTAAGATTGTAGAGAATCCCGACTCACTTAAGGGTTGGAGGGAGAAGTATTTTATCATAAGGGGTGAAGTGATTCGGCATATTCCGTCCCGGTGGAAGGTGGAGGTGCCGAAATTTGCGCGAAGCGACCCTGCACTATCTGAGGCCGAGGAGGATGTAGCGAGGAGGATCACGGCCCTTCCGGTACTGAGTTGGAGGGAGTTGACCGAAGAGGTGTTGTTCGGGTCCGGACTAAGCCCCATCGACCCGAGTACGCTCTTGACATCTCATTCATTTTTTTTTCCAAGTCTTCAGTTCGTCTGTCTTGATCCGTTTTCTTTTTTCGTTGATGCAGAGTCGATGAAGATTGACTTTAAAGCTATGATGGCCGATAGGTCCAAGCTGACCGGGACCAAAAAGAGGAAGAGGGCGGCCGAGGGTGCGTCTTCGGGTGCGCAGCCCGCGGTCGCTACTAACGTTACTCTGCCTCCCCCGGCTACCGAGGTGCCTTCGGAGGTTGTGGTGGTGGAGGGGACCTCGGCCCCTGTCGCCCCGTCTGCGAACGAGGGTGTCTTTGATGTCAATGCGGCGCTGGCGCTCGAGTTTCCCCTGTTGACTAAGGACGCCGAGGAAATCCTGACCGAGCAGCACAAGCAGTTGTTTGTGCCGAACTGGCGGGTGAAGAATCATGATGGTTTCCTCGGCAACTCGCAGATGTCAATGCAGGTCGTCAAGCACTTGGCGACCCCGAAGGATAAGGCCACGCTGAAAGCAGGAAGGGTTGGCGACGACACTTATGAAGTCGCCCGGGGGCTTGTTTCGGTAAGTGTTCGCAAATTTCTTCAAGTTTGTTACTCGGTTTGTACTTCGTACTTATCGTTGTCTTCGTAGGCCACCGTTCACTTCGGCCATCTCATCGAGGCGTTCGCCGAGCAGGAGAAGGAGCTGAAGTCCGCCAGCGAGAAAGACAGGCTGGCGAAGGTCAGGGTGGTCAAGGATCTCGAGGCCGAGCAGAGGCGAGCCGAGGCCCTGGACGTTCGGGTGGCCGACCTTACTGCCGACCTGAAGAAAGCAAAGGAGAGCCTTGCAGCGGAGTCCGCCAAAGCCGCCGAAGAGCTTGCTGCGGCAGTGAAGTCCTTGGCCGACGAGAAGGCGGAGAGGGAAGCGCAGGCCGCGAGGATCAGGGCAGAGGTTGAAGCCGAGGTCGAGGCTGAGGCGAAGAAACATATGGCTGAGAACATGGAGCAATCCTATCAGACGGCCCTGGACCACGTTCAGGCTCGCGTCCCCGGCTTCGAGCGAGTTGGCTATCGACTGTGGCCCGAGTCGCCCGTAGACGATGAGGAGGGAGATGATGAGGACGAGGCCGAAGGCGAAGACGGGGGGGGAGAGGACGAACCGGCTAAGGGAGAGATCGAGGGGCCGTCCGTCGATGCGTCCGGGGTCGGAGCGGAGACGCATGTGGACCCTTGATTCTTTCGTTAAGCTTTTTGTAGTTTTTGTTTTGCTTTCTCTTCCGAACTTTGTAACGCCTTTTGCGGACTGGCCACCGCTTCTTGATGAATGAAAGAACGTTTTGTCTTTGAAATTTTGTCTAAGTGTTTGGTTCGGTCGTAGGATAGGCCCCCGTCACGGCGATGGCTCGGCGACAAGTAGAGCTGTTTCATTTATCTCTCGTGGAACGCCTCGAGGGCGAGATAGAACTGACGAGGAGGACACTGTACGATGTGGAGAAGAAGAACGGAGAGCTGTTGGCCGAAATGTACCACTTGCGGATAGCCGAAGCCGAGCTATTCGATAAGGAGGAAGAATTGGCTTCGGTTTTGGCCGAACGAGACGAGCTCGTGAAGAAGGTCGAGCATTTGCAAAGGGTGACAGTCGACAAGAGTATCGAGGTGACCCATCTGCGCCGTGTCATATCCGACAGTGCCGAGTACCCTGGTTCGGCGAAGCTTCCTCGATTCAAAATTGTCGTGAGGGACGAGGCGCTGAAGGACCGGATCGTCGAACTGGAGGAGGAGGTTGCTCGGCTCAAGCCTCAGCCGGTGAGGGCTAACGTCCGGAGCACCTCGTGTACTCGCGAAGAGATTGAGCGAGGGATCACGTTCTATCAAGCGGCGACCCGGACTCCTATCATAGGTAGGTCAGCCGCCGACGCACAAAGCGGTGTGGCGGTGTCTTCAAGCGGTGCTTCGGTCGGGGCGACTGTGAGGATCAGCGGTGAGGGGGCGTCCCGGTTCGTCGGCCTGGAGACGAGCTCGGAGGCCAAGAAGCGCCGACCCAAAGTGTCGTTGAACCGGAGTGTCCCCCTACCTCGGAGGAATTGAGCGGGTCATGCCTTCTGATATTTTCGCTGAACTCGTTGTTGTAATCTTTTTGTAATCTCGTCCAAGTTATTAATAAAATTGGGGTTGATTTATCCGAAGTGTCCTCTACTGGCTGTTTATCGAGTCTTTTGTCGCAGCTCTGATTCCGTTGCTCGGCTTTTGGTGCCGATCGACGTGGGGTGTTCATAGCCGTTGAATGGTGGCACGAATCCAGAGGCAGGCCCAAGTCCCAAGAAAACGTTATCTTGTCGTTTTGTGGGCACGTGGCACAACTGGATTCACTCATCACGCTCTGGCACACAATTTGAGAGGATATAACGGCGAGTTGCCTTCGGGATGATTTTTTGCCAAAAACGAGGGTCGGTACCTCGTTAGTTCGGCACAATTTATGAACGAGACGAATTCCCAACCATTGTGTTGCTCTGACTCTGTTGCTCGGCTCTTGGTGCCGATCGACGTGGGGTGTCCATAGCCGTTGGATGGTGGCACGAATCCAGAGGCAGGCCCAAGTCCCAAGAAAACGTTATCTTGTCGTTTTGCGGGCACGTGGCACAACTGGATCCACTCATCACGCTCTGGCACACAATTTGAGAGGATCTAACGGCGAGTTGCCTTCGGGATGATTTTTTGCCAAAAACGAGGGTCGGTACCTCGTTAGTTCGGCACAATTTATGGTCGAGACGAATTCCCAACCATCGTAAAGTTATTTTAAGAGATGCAGGAGCAGTTTCGAATGGCGAGCTACTTCTAGTCCGCTTAGGAGCGGACTTGCAAAGCAAAATCGAGCCAAGTGTTGGACTCCGATCCATTCAACGGCTGCAGGAGCAATTTCGAACGGCGATCTGCCCCCGGCCCGTCTGAAGACGAGCCGAGTAGGAAGAGTCGAGCCGAGTGCTGGACTCCGAACCATTGTGTTATTAGTTTAAGAGATGCAGGAGCAGTTTCGAATGGCGAGCTACTTCTAGTCCGCTTAGGAGCGGATTTGCGAAGCAAAATCGAGCCAAGTGTTGGACTCCGATCCATTCAACGGCTGCAGGAGCAATTTCGAACGGCGATCTGCCCCCGGCCCGTCTGAAGACGAGCCGAGTAGGAAGAGTCGAGCCGAGTGCTGGACTCCGAACCATTGTGTGATTAGTTTAAGAGATGCAGGAGCAGTTTCGAATGGCGAGCTACTTCTAGTCCGCTTAGGAGCGGACTTGCGAAGCAAAATCGAGCCAAGTGTTGGACTCCGATCCATTCAACGGCTGCAGGAGCAATTTCGAACGGCGATCTACCCCCGGCCCGTCTGAAGACGAGCCGAGGAGGAAGAGTCGAGCCGAGTGCTGGACTCCGGACCATTGTGTGGTAAGGGAATTAGAGGCGGAAGTACGCGATAATGTAAAAAACTTTATTTATTAATATCTAATGGTCGACTGCTTCTAAAGTTGCTAGCCGTTATTACAATGAAAAAAGAACAAAGGAAAAATTACTAGTAGCAGGAGTGGTGGCCCGACATCTCGAGTTACTTAGATAGGCGGGGTTGCCTTCTCTTGGTATTTCAAAAGATGGTCGGCGTTCCAAGTCCTGGGAATTTCTCTACCCTCAAGGTCTTCTAGCTTGTATGCACCGGGGCGGATCACTTTGGATACTTTGTACGATCCCTCCCAATTTGGGGCCAGTTTGCTCTTCTGTCCGGGGAACGAAATGGCCAATTTTCGGAGGACCAGATCCCCTTCTTTCAGGTCGGTTGGGCGGACCCGTTTGTTGTAGGCGAGTTCGATTCTTCTTCGATAACTTTGCTGCCGTATGGCTGCCCTTTCCCGGATTTCGTCTATCAAGTCCAGGCTCGTTCTGAGCTCCCTGGCATTCTGTTCTTCTTCAAAGGCTACCAGGCGAGGAGAGGGTATCCCAACTTCTAGTGGGATGAGGGCCTCGGACCCATAGGTGAGATTGAACGGACTCTCGCCTGTCGGGGTCCGCTTCGTGGTTCGGTAGTTCCACAACACATTAGGCAGTTGATCGACCCACAATCCCTTGGAGCACTTGTCGAGTCTCTTCTTGATGCCGGATAGGATCTGTCGGTTGGCATTCTCGGCTTGGCCATTTAACTGGGGATGAGAGACGGAGGAGAAGCGGTGCTGTATGGCTAGGTCTTCACATAAGACTCGGAAGGCAGCTCCAGCGAACTGCGTACCGTTATCTGTAACTATGACTCGGGGAACACCGAACCGGCAGATTACATTTTTCCAGAAGAATTGGACGACTCTATGCTCGGTAATTGTAGCCAGGGGCTCGGCCTCTATCCATTTCGAGAAATAGTCGACTGCCACGACTAGGAACTTCAATTGTCCGGGGGCCGGTGGAAATGGCCCAAGTAAATCCATCCCCCACATTGCAAAGGGGATCGGACTCGATAGGGAGGAGAGTGGTGCTTGTGGAAGGCGTCGGATGTCGGAATGCTTCTGGCAGGATGTGCATTGCCGAACGTGTCGTTCGGCGTCCCGTAGGAGAGTGGGCCAGTAATACCCGTAGTTTAACACTTTGCGTGCCAAGGCTCTGGAGCCGGAGTGGGCTCCGCCGATGCCCTCATGGAGCTCTTGCAGGGCGTAATCGGCTTGTCCGGGGGAGAGGCATCTTAGATAGGGTCGACCATCCACCTGTGTGAAGGAGCGCTTATACAGAGTGCCTTCGACCAGTATGTAACGCTCGGCTCGGGTCCTTATCTTTCGGGCTTCCTTCGGATCCCTTGGGAGGAGTCCGTCTCTTAAAAACTCGACGAGGGGCTTCATCCAATCATCTTCGAGGGGGAATGGCAGTGTTTCGACGGAGTTGAAAGCCTCGTCCTCTATGCTTGGCTTGAGGAGGACTTCTATCAGAACAGTTTGTTCGAGGCCTTGCAGGGATGAGGAAGCTAATTTGGACAGGGCGTCGGCCTGGGCATTTTCCTCTCTGGGGATTCTTCGGATGAGGGCCTCCTCGAAGAGCGCCATGAGGCTCTTCACTTTAGCCAAGTACTTTACCATCCTGTCATCGCGGGCTTCATATTCGCCGAGGACCTGGTTGACGACCAACTGAGAGTCGCTGAAGATCTGTAGGCGTCGCGCCCCTGCATTTCGGGCCATCCCGAGGCCGGCTATGAGCGCCTCGTATTCGGCTTCGTTATTCGAGGCTTTAAAGTTTATCCGGAGGGAATATTGAAGGACAAAGTCGTCTGGGCCCGCAAGGATGACTCCAGCCCCGCTCTCCTCGTTGCAAGAGGATCCATCGACATATACCGATCAGATAGGCGGTCCCTTCGTTGTCTGCTCGGAGTCGGGGATAGTTGTTTCTACTATGAATTCGGCCAGCGCCTGCGCCTTGATTGCGGATCGAGGCTGATAAGTAATATCGTGTTGGCTCAGCTCGATCGACCACTTCATGAGGCGGCCGGAAGTTTCTGGCTTGTGAAGGATCTGTTTCAACGGCTGGTCGGTAAGAACGACCATCGAATGAGACTGGAAGTATGGCCGAAGCTTTCTGGCAGCCATTATCAGGGCGTAGGCTATCTTCTCAATTTTCGGGTACCGGAGCTCGGCGTCCCGGAGCACTTTGCTGACGTAGTAAATGGGCTTCTGAGTTCTTTCTTCTTCCCTGACTAAGACCGCACTTAGCGTCTGTTCCGAGGCTGCCAAGTAGAGGTAGAGTGGTTCGCCTGGTATGGGCTTGCTGAGGAGAGGTGGATTGACGAGGTAAGCCTTTAACTGGTCGAAGGAATCTTGTTGTTGCTGCCCCCACTCGAATCCCTTTGCCCCCCTGAGGGCTTTGAAGAACGGGAGGCACTTCTCCCCGGACTTCGACAGAAAGCGCCCTATGGCGGCTAGGCGACCAGTCAACCTTTGAACTTCTTCGATGTTTCTAGGCGGGGCCATGTCTAGTATGGCCCTGATCTTCTCCGGATTCGCCTCTATTCCTCGTTGGCTAACCATAAAGCCGAGGAACTTGCCCGATGAGACGCCGAACGCACACTTGTTCGGGTTGAGTCTCATATTGTGCTTTCTCAAAACATCGAATGCTTCTTGGAGGTCGGCCACGTGATCAATGCCTCGGATGCTTTTCACAAGCATGTCATCCACATACACTTCCATGTTTCGGCCAATCTGGGCCTGGAATACCTTGTTGACGAGGCGCTGGTATGTTGCCCCTGCATTCTTTAGGCCGAACGGCATGACTCTGTAGCAGTAGAGCCCTTGGTCGGTCACAAAAGATGTCTTCGGAATATCCGGGGGGAACATCCTTATCTGATTGTAACCCGAGAAAGCGTCCATGAAACTGAGGAGCTCATGTCCCGAGGTTGCGTCAATCAGAGTGTCGATGCTCGGCAGAGGGAAGGGGTCTTTAGGGCAGGCCTTGTTGAGGTCAGTGAAATCAATACAGATTCTCCATGTACTGTTGGACTTTTTCACCATTACTACGTTTGACAACCACTCAGGGTAATTTACTTCCTGTATGAACCGGGCCTTCAGCAATTTGTCCACCTCTTCTTTGATAGCGAGCTGACGCTCGGGAGCGAACTTGCGCCTCTTCTGCTGGACCGGTTTGGACCCCGGATCAACACTGAGGCGGTGGACCAAGAGTTCTTCGGAGATACCGGGCATGTCTGCAGCTGTCCATGCGAAGAGGTCTTGGTTGGCTCGGATGCATCTTACAATATCCGCGTATAGTGCGGATGGAAGGGTCTTGCTGACAAAGAACTTGCGGGTCGGCTCCTGCTCCGAGAAGAGTACCTCCTCCAGCTCATCTACAAGCTCGGAAGTTGGCCGAGCAGCATCTTGTGGGATCTCGAGTGTTTCTAAGGAGAGGACGGGTCCGAGGGTGGAAGTCATATAACACTTGCGGGCCTGTTCCTGGTTGCCCCTGACTTCTCCCACTCCAGCCCGAGTGGGGAATTTCATTTTGAGATGATAAGCAGAAGGGACGGCCTCAAGAGGAGCCAGGCCGGGCCGACCCAAAATGACGTTGTAGGCCGCTGGGACATCTACGACCATGAAATCCATTGACTCCGTGCGGGTAGTAGGAGTTTTGCCTGTTGTGACATCGAGGGTAATCACCCCTTCGATCGCCACCGGCACTCCCGTGAACCCATGGAGCGTGTACCCGGCGGGCTTGAGTCTGTCTCGGGAGAGCTTCAGCCCCTTAAAAGCATCGAGGAATAGGATGTTTACGGAGGAACCGTTATCTACTAAGATCCTTTCGACTTTGAAATTGGCCATGTGAAGGTTGATGACGAGTGCGTCACAATGGGGGGTGCGAACGCCCTCTAGATCTTCGTCAGAAAAGGTGACGGGCACTCCGAGGCCTTTGGGAGGAGGGGTGGCTCGGACAGAATTCACTTCTCTAATAAAAGCTTTCCGAGAAGAGTTCGAGGAGCCCCCCATTGGACCCCCGTGGATGAGGTGGAGGACTTGTTCTTCCTCAAATTCCGGCGTCTCTTCTCGCTCTGGACGTTTGTTAGCCCCCCGGGGCTGGGGAGGAAGCTCGGCTTGGTCCTTCCTCACGAATTTTGCCAACTGCCCCCTCTGGATAAGGGCCTCGATCTCGTTTCTTAGCGCACGGCAGTCGTTGGTGTCGTGCCCATGGTCCCGGTGATAGCGGCACCATTTTTCTCTATCTCTTCTCTTAGCAGGGGTGTTCATCTTCGGAGCAGGAGGTAAGACCCCTTCTTTTTCGACTTCCATGAAAATGGTAGAGATGTTCGTGGTGAGGGGAGTGAACTTCTCAAATCTAGGAGGTCGGCGCTGGCCAGTATTATCCTTCTGGAATTTCTTCGCCCCTTCTTCTTCCGTTCCCTTCCTCTTAGACCCGGAGGCAGTTGCTTCCCAGTTGGGCGGTTCCTCGGCCTCTTCAGCTCGGATGTACTTTTCAGTGCGGAGGAGGAGGTCAGAAAAGTCATGTGGCGGTTTCTTGGCGAGGGAGGAGCGGAGGTTGGAATTAAGGATATTAGATTGGAACGCCGCGGTAGCGACGGATTGGTCGAGGGATGCGATGGTTCTGGCCTTGGCTGTGAACCTCTTCACATAGTCCCTCAATTTCTCCCCCTTCTGCTGACGGAGGTGCAATAGGGAGATGCTGGTCTTCTCGGCCCTTCGGCTACTGACGAAATGGGTGATGAACAGGGTTTCGAACTGTTCGAAGGAGAATATCAACGCCGGGGCAAGACGAGAGTACCATTCTCGAGCTGGGCCTTTCAGAGTTGCAGGGAATGTTTTGTAGAGGAGGGCATCGGAAGCTTGATGGAGGAGCATCAAAGTCTTAAAGCTTTCGATGTGGTCAACTGGATCGGTCTCCCCAGTGTAGTTCTCGAACTGGGGAGGTTTGAAACCGAAGGGAACAGGAGCATCCACTATGGTCCGGGAGAACGGGGGTCGGCTAGGACGGAGGGTCCTCCCCCTGAGTTCTTCTTCTCGGTTTATCTGTCCCAAGAGTTTTTCCACCTCGTTCAGGCGGCGGTTCATGGTGTCATCTCTCCGATGGTGACCTGCCGAACCCCGGGACTCGTCTTCGTAAGAGGGGGAGCGAGGGCTGCGGCGATGGTAGCTTCGAGAGCGACGAGGACTTGGGGTGCGTCTGGAATTGGTAGGAGCGGGTCGAGGAGAAGGGGACCGTTGGCGAGGGCTCCGGACCGGAGGAGGGGATGGGACCCTCTGCTCATTGGGGTTCTGACGGAGGTTGAGGGCCTGTTGTACCATCGCTTGGAATTGTTGGAACTCGGCCCGGGTAATGGGTGCCTCATTGTTCCTAGGCTGCTGCCTGCCTGCTGGAGAGTGCCTCCTTCGGTAGTGATCGGGGGAGTCCTTTCTCCCTCTTCGGACGGGGGACCTCCTGTGCTCTCGGTGTCGGGGGGATTGATCACGCTGGCGGGAGGCTTCCCCCCGAGCCCGCTTTTCATCCAGATGGCGGCGAAGGTCATCATCTTCCGGACGTTTGGGAGGGGCATTGTGACGACCAGAGGCTCGGGGATGATGGGAGGCCATGGAGGCACTGGAGGCGGTGTGGATGGAGATGTTCTCTTAGTGAAGGGGCTGTTTCTGGGGGTTAGGCTCCTTTGGATCAGGATGTGGAGGGTTCCGCTGGAGCGGCTCTTCCATGGTAGGAGGGAGTTGCCCTTGTTGCTGAGCGGGATCAGGAAGGACTTCTTGTTGGTCGGGGTTGGGCACTCGGTTGGAGCCCCTAGATCTGACTTTGCGAGGCGGCATGGCAGTAGAAAACCTGTTCGCCGGAAGGAGGAAAGGTCCCTATTCGTTAGTTTCCCACAGACGGCGCCAATCTGTTGCCGCTAAATTCGGTGTGGGGGCAAACAGATGAATTTGTGAGTTCTTGGGGAAACTGAATAGGAGAACCTGTATACCTGTTCCGTCGAACTCTGATCGTTGCTCCCACCGTGCACCTGCAAAAAGTGCGAGACACCTGGGTTGTTCCCGGCGACGCACCCTCCGACGCTCAAGTCAGTAACCGGAATTGATTATGAAAGAGCGTTTAACTAGAGAAAGATTGATTACCCCTTAATGGAGAGGGGTGAGGGGTATTTATAGGCGTCTTAGGGACTGGTTTTAGGAATGTAATCCCCGTGACTAGATAAGGAATATTCCTCGTAATCAGATAAGGCATGTAATCTGATAAGGTATATCCCCTATAATCAGTTAAGGAATTTAATCCCTAATCCCCAGTGAAAAGATAGATGTGAACCATGGCCGTTGATTTAGGTCTAATCAGGGACCTTGATTGTATCTTGCTGGACCGGGCGTGCAGCGGGTTGGAACCCGTGCCCAGTTGAGGTGGATCTGTCTGTTATGTGAAATTACCATCTTGCCCCTAAGCTGTAGGATTCGTGCCCCATTTGGACGGTCTCGATTGAACCCCTGTTTTTGGCCACATCAAAGCCTAAACGGCTGTCAACTATCATCTCACATACAGTCATCCACCATCATTTTGCTTCCCCACTTCTGCTTCGGTTTCTCTTCTCACCTCGCTTCTTCCTCTTCAAGTCAACTCCAAACCAATTATGTAAGACATAAGCCATAACACTTGTACAACGATACTGTCCAAACTGGCAATCGACTGCTGTTACTGCTGGTTTCGAGTGTAGGAGCAAATAGAAGAATTTGTGGGCTCTTCGAGAAAAACAGTAAGGCGAACCGATTGACTCCACCTATGTGTTGACTTGTTCCTAGCCGCTGTCGCGAACCTGCACAAAGTTCGATACACCGGGATGGATCCCGGCGACGAACCCTCCGACGCTCTTGTCAGTAATCGGGAAGAGGGGTATTTATAGTCCCCTTAGGGATTCGCTTCGAGATAAGAACAAATCTCTACTCCCGAGTGTGGATGGATAAGAAGTGCTTAAAACCGCCTCTTAGGAATAATCATGAATCTGAATTCGTCTTTATCCTTCTAAACTGGTTTGTAACGGGTTGGTACCTGTATCCAATATTACAGATCCATTTATAGGTTATTAGGCTTTAAAGAAGAGACCCAGTTTCCATTTCGGACCCGTTTGTAGGTGAAATTAGCATTTTACCCCTGAGCGCTTTAAGACTCGTGCCCGATTTGAACGGTCTCGATTTAGTCCTATTTTTAGCCATATCACGAGCCCCCTTCTCCTAAAGACTGTGTTTTACAGCCTTTGGAGAGTAGTTTTGCTGTTTCAATGGCGTACGGGACTTTATCGAAGTTCTTAAAGGGGTTCGGGCCTTACTTGAGGTGTGACGGTGCTACGTTGAGCATGCAAAGTGCCCAAAATGGTTCTTGGAATTTCCTGTATTTTTTCTAATTTTTTAATAATTTTTCGAATTTTTTATTCAATTTCGCAAAGTGGTGATCTATTTTCAAAAGGTATTAATTAACCATTCTAATTAATAATTATTTATCCAGGGACTCAAAAATATTTCCCTGAATTTATAATTATTTTTTAGAATTTTAAATTAATTTCCGTGAATTTTTAATCATTTTTCGTGATTTTTAAATAATTAATTAGAATTATAATTAAAATAAATGGATTAATCAGGGAAATATTGACGTGGCGCGATTTGGGGCATCCATCATGTTGCTGGCACGAATTTCTGAACAATCTGAGGGCGGATTCATGCTTCGCTGACGTGGCGAGATCTGGGAGGTCGGAACTGGAGCGCGCATCGGGAGGTAAGAGCTTTCCCCCGTTAGCAGCTCGGTAGCTCGGATTTCAGTTCCGAGATACGTGGCACGATCTAGATAGTTGATCACGATCTGGCACGAATCACGAGGCATTAGTTTTCTTCCCTTCGTAGCTCGATAGCTCGGATTTCAGATCCGTGCAACGTGACACGATCTGGATGGTTGATTTTGATCAGGCACGAATCACGAGGCATTAGTTTTCTCCCATTCGTGGCTCGGTAGCTCGGTGGCTCGGATTGTAGATCCGAAGTACGCGGCATGATCTGAGCCGCTTGATGAAGATTTGGCACGAATCGTGAGTTGGTCTGACTAGTCAACGTGTCGCATCATGCTTCCACCCTTACAGATTCTGTCGTTTAGCCTTCTGATGGGCTTCCGTGGGGGCCCAAAATGTTCGGAAGCCCACGCTAATCTCCTTTTTACTATAAGACTTCTCTCCCCCTCACCACTTTTTCATTCTTCACTTTTCACTCTGAGAATCTGTTTTTGCTCTTTGGTGGCTCTACTAGCGGTCGCGGCCAAACGCTCAATTCTCAGGCGAACTATTCCGACCGTAGCTGTCACGTCAAGGTAAATATATACTTTATTTTATATATTTTTCAAGATGTCTAGAGTGTCGTCGGGGAGTGAGACCTCCACCTCGGACCAAGAGAGTGACCGACCATTAGTAGTCTCATCGGTGGTGGACAAGGGGAAGAAAGTGTCAGGGTCGGCGATCGTGGAGACGACAGTGGAGGGAGTGAAGAGAGCGGGTAAGTTAGGTAGGATGCCATCCACGCTATCAAGCCTCGGGAAGGTGAGGGATACTCCGCCGACCTTCTAACCAAGGTGGTGTACGGGAGGTCGGCCTCATACGAAAAGAATAAACTGAGGGAGCACTCTAAGGTTGATGACATCCCCTCGATTCTGACTAGGGGGGATCTGCAGCGTATGAGGAGGGGCTTCATGATACCATCAGAGTATACCCTGCTCCTCCCTGGTCCAGGATTCAGAGTATGTTCGGCGACCTCGCCTGACACATGCGTCTTCCCGTATGACGCGCTCAACGCCGATCTTCAACTACCCTTACCGCCCTTCGTGACCGAGGTGCTGCAGTGGTACGGATTGTTTTCGGTCCAATTCATGCTGAACATGTGGCGGCATGTCATCGGCTTTATCCTCCAATGCCAAGCGGTAGGGGTAGAGCCTCGACTCATCTTGCTTCAGAGTCTATATCGGATCAACCGCATGAGCAAGATGGAGCACCGGTATTACTTATCATCGCGAAAGGGCGTCAAACTGATTGAGAATCCGGACTCCACCAAACATTGAAAAGAGAAGTATTTTATGATCCGAGGTCCCCAACCGTGGGGTTTCCCAATGAGGTGGAGGGAAGATGTTCCGAGGTGGGCAAAGGCCGAACCTGTGCTGACTCCGAAGGAAGATGAGATCATGTCAAAGATCCTTAGTCTTCCGACCCTGAGTTGGAAGGATATAACCGAGGGGGTTCTCTTCGGTGGGGGTCTCAGTCCGATCGACCCCAGTATGCTTCTTATATTTTTCCTTCTTTTATTTCCAATATTGCTTTCTTCTCGTGCTAACTTCTTTGGCTTTTGTTAGCCCCAGGCATGGACTTCCGAGCTATGCTACTTAAACGAGGCGGGGGTATCTGAAAGGGCTTCGATAACAAAAAGAGGAAGAGGATGACGACGGGACCCTCGTCTGGCCGAGCTACTAAGGCACCATCGACAGTGGCCCCAACAGTGGACTTGTCATCCACCTCTCCGTCCGCTCCTCATGCGGTCCTTCCCCAGCCCACACCTTCTGACCCTTCTGCCGAGGCCTTCTCTGTCGGAGCTGCCCTAGCGCTTGAAGCACCACCTCTTACCATCGAGGCAAAAGCCATTCTCACCGAGGAGCACGAGAAGCTCTTCATCCCTGACTAGCAGGTGATGAAGCATGATGGCTTCCTCAGGGATGCCGCCATGAGCATGCAGGCACTGCGTCACCTACCGACCCCGAAGGATCGAGCGGCTTTGAAGGCGGGGACCGTGGGCGGCAATGCCCTTAAGATCGCCAGGGCGACGATGTCGGTAAGTATCTTTGTTAGGCCTTCGGAATTTCAAAGTTTGTTACGTTCGACACTCAAGTCTTCTCTATTTTCAACATTCAGATCACGTGCCACTTCAGCCACCTCCTAGAGCAGTTTGCCGAGCAGGAGAAGGAGCTCAAGGCGACATGCGACAAGGACCGGACCGAGAGAGCTAAGGCCATGAAGTTGTACGAGGTGGAGCAGCGTCTCTCGGAGTCTCGGGCTGCTCAGATTAGCCTTCTTGAGGCGGCCTTGGCTAAGGCGAACGAGCGTACCGCTATGGAAGCGGCGAGGGCGGATGAGGAGAAGGCAAAGGCCGAACAGGAGAAGGAGAAGGCCATGAAGGCCTCCGAGGAAATGCAGAAGGAGAGGGAGGCAGTGGTGGCTGCGGTTGCGGAGGCGATCCAGGTCGAGGTGGAGGCACAGATGCGCACAAATATGGAGCAGTCCTACGCCCGAGCTCTTAAGCATGTAGAGGCTCGCATCCCCGGCTTCGACAGCTTGGGGTATAGATTGTATGCCCCCATCGAAGGCGAGGAGTAGGTAGCGGCAACAGAAGTCGGAGGAGAAGGAGAAGAAGAAGAAGAGGGAGAAGAAAAAGAGAAGGGGATGTAGTGGTGGCGAATCCGCAGACAGTGATCATTGAGGTGCCGAGGGTGATTGCGTAGCAGCCCCCCAAGGAGGCTCCTTGACTCTGAGTCTACTCGTTCTTCGTCATTGATTTTTTATGTTTTGTTTTTGTACTGCCTTATAGCGGACTGGCCATCGCTTTTGTACCCTTTAGTCAATGAAATGAAATTTCTTGCATTTGATGTTGTAACGTAGGGCCCAAAGGAGATTAGAACTATCTTATAATTCCTCTTACACTTTGAGCGTTTGACTTCTGTTGTCTCTTTTTTATTGGTTCACTCAGGGTGGCAATTCGTCCGTTCTCCATCATAAACTCGGCGTTGCGGAGTTAGGCCTTTCTCGCTCTCGTGAGTTGCTTTTAAAGCGGAGCAAGAGTTAGGCCATTTGAGGCTGACCTTAGCCCGCCAAGACATCGAGATGAGGCGCCTCGAAGAGAGGCTTCACGAAGTGCCCCCCGAGGGTGAAGAGTCTTGTCTTTCGATGGAGGTCAACCAGGGTCTCTGACTCAAATTTCTTCGTCACACTCTATTTGAGGCGAGGTCTGAGAGAGACGGATTGAAGAATGTGGTGCACGAGAAAATTCTGGAGGCAGCTCATCTCCGTAGGACTATTTCTGATGTCTCGCGCGGGGCTAGTTCGAGCCGACTGCCTCGCCTAAAGATTAGAGTAACAGATGACTTACTTAAAGAGCGGGTTGTCAAGCTGGAGGCGAAGAATGACCGTTTATGACATTTGTCCGAAGGAAGCAACGTTAGGAGCACCTCCTGCCCTCGGGGTGAGTATGCTCAGGGGAGGTCGTTCCATGAGCTAGAACTTCGTTCGCCCCATACACTGCGGAATTCCGGAGACGAGCAAAGTGGCGTGGCCGGTTCGTCGAGTGGAGCATCTGTTGGGGCCACAGTTAAGATTGGGTACTGACGATGCGACTCGACTCGCTGGCCTAGGGACGTCTGCGGGCCGTCAGCAACACAGCGCTCCTCGCCCTCGCGTGTCACTTAATAGGAGCATCCCACTCCCTAGGAGGGGTTAGGGCGAAATGTTGTAGTCTTGTAATCTCTTGTATAAGTTTTTGGTCTAGAGTTAAGACTTGTATCTCGAATTTTGAAGAAATAACATGTTCTCCACATTTTTTTTGACCTTTTGTGAGAATTTGCCTTTTGTGAGAATTTGCCTTTTGCTGATGTTCGCAAGAGTATCAACAGTTGTGGGAGAAATTCCGAAGGGTGAGCTACTTTCTAACCACAAGTGTTAGACTCCGAATATGTCGTTTAGAGAGTATCAACAATTGTAGGAGCAATTCCGAATGGTAAGCTACTTTGTACACTCTCGTTCGTAAGTAGCAAAAGTTACATCGAACCAAGTGTTGGACTCTGAACTTGTCATTTAGAGAGTATCAACAGTTGTGGGAGCAATTCTGAATGGTGAGCTACTTTGTACTCGATCGTTCGCAAGTAGCAAAAGTTGCATCGAACCAAGTGTTGGACTCCGAACTTGTCGATAAGAGAGTATCAACAGTTGTAGGAGCAATTCCGAATGGTGATCTACTTTGTACTCGCTCGTTCGTAAGTAACAAAAGTTGCATCGAACCAAGTGTTAGACTCCAAACTTGTTGTTTAATGAGTTCTTTTTTGTAAGCCCAAAAGTAGTAGAACCAGAATGCTTAGAATAGAGAATCTCCACGGGGCAGAACACTTTTATTGAAAACAACTAAGCGGCTGCATATAAGTTGCGAGCCATTATTACACTTAATAAAGGAAAAGAAATAAGCTTCAACATGCTTTAAGGAGAACACTCTTGGAGAAGTTGCTTGGAGCAGTGTTTAAACACCCTCTTGGTACTTCAACAGGTGCTCTACGTTCCATGTCCTCGGCACTCTCTTACCCCCCGGATCTTCGAGTTGATAAGCGCCCGGGCGGACAAATTTTGAGATCCTATTTGGTCTTTCCCAATTGGGTGCCAATTTGCCTTTCTTGCTGGGGAAAGAAATAGACAGCTTCCAGAGCACAAGATCTCCTTCTTTGAGATTGGTAGGGTGGACTCTCCTGCTGTAGGATTGCTCGATCCTACGCCGATAGATTTCTTGTCGAATGGGGGATCTCTCACGGATCTCATCGATGAGGTCTAGATTGTCGCGAAGCTCGTTCGCGTTTTGCTCTTCGTTGTAAGCGATCAAGCGAGGGGACGGTAGACCCACCTCCAAGGGGATAACGGCTTCGGATCTGTAAGTGAGGTTGAAGGGCGATTCTCCCGTGGGGGTCCTCTTCGTAGTGCGATAGCTTCAGAGCACATTGGGGAGCTGCTCTACCCATAACCCCTTAGCCGGCCTACTCAGTCTTTTTTTCAGGCCAGAGAGAATTTGCCAATTGGCGTTCGCTGCCTGACCGTTGGACTGGGGGTGAGAGACCGAGGAGAATTGTTGCTAAATGCCAAGGTCTGCGCAAAAAGCGCGGAAGGTTGCCCTCGTAAACTAAGTTCCATTGTCCGTTATCAAGATTGAGAGCACGCCGAATCTGTAGATAGCATTTTTCCAAAAGAAGCGTTGCACCTTATTCTCCATGATCGTTGCTAGGGGCTCGGCTTCGATTCACTTAGAGAAATAGTCGATTGCTACAACAAGGAACTTTAGCTGGCCTGGTGCTGGAAGGAACGACCCGAGCAAATCCATTTCCCACATTTCGAAAGGGGTTGGACTGGATAGAGAGGAAAGCTGAGCTTGTGGTAGGCAGCGGATTATCGAGAACTTTTGGCAAGGGCCACATTGACGAACGTGTTGTTCGGCATCGCGAAGGAAAGTAAGCCAGAAATATCCATAGTTCAAGATTTTGCAGGCGAGGGACCTTGCTCCCAAGTGAGCGCCACATATCCCTTCATGTACTTCCTTCAAAGCATACTAGGCTTCGTTGGGGGAGAGACACCTTAAGTAAGGTCTGTCATCTACTTGGGTGTAGGAGCGTTTGTACAAGACTCCCTCGATAAGGGTGTACCGCTCGGCTCTGGTATGGATCTTTCGGGTCTCTTTAGGATCTAAGGGAAGGATCCAATCTCTAAGGAACTCGAGCAGAGGCCTCATCTAATTCTCCCCGAGTTGTAAGGGCAGCGTCTCTATCAGCTCGAGGCCTTCTTCCTCGATGTTGGGCTTCAGTAGAACTTCCATTAGGATAGTTTGTTCAAGCCCTTGAAGGGAGGAGGAGGCTAGCTTTGAGAGGGCATCTGCCTGCGCATTCTCTTCTTGGGAGATCCGCTGGAGTTGTGCATCCTCAAAAGAGGCCATCAGGTTTTTGACCTTGGCAAAGTACTTGTCCATGCGACAATATCGCGCTTCGTATTCCCCTGATACCTGGTTCACCACCAGCTGCGAGTCGCTAAATATCTTTACGTGCTTTGCCCCTGCCTTGCAAGCCATGCACATGCCTGCTATAAGGGCTTCATACTCGGCCTCATTGTTGGACGCCCTGAAGTTCATGCGGAGTGAGTACTGGAGGATGAAATCATCTGGGCCTGCCAGGATGACCCCTGCTCCGCTCCCATCGGCGCATGAGGACCCATCTACATACACTGTCTAGAAGGGAGGTTCCTCTATTGCTTTGTTGGCATCGGGAATTGTACTATTCATAATAAACTCCGCTAGGGCTTGGGCCTTAATAGCGGTTCGTGGCGGATAGTTGATATCATGCTGGCCTAGCTCGATGGACCACTTCATAAGGTGCTCGAAGGTCTCAAGCTTGTGGATGACTTGTTTGAGCAGCTGGTCGGTAAGAACGACCACCGAGTGAGACTGGAAGTAGGGTCGGAGCTTTCGGGCCGCCATGACCAAGGCATAGTCCATTTTCTCTAGCTTCAGGTAACGGAGTTCAGCATCCCTAAGGACTTTACTCACGTAGTAGATAGGTCTCTGTGTCTTGTCTTCTTCTCTTACTATAACAGCACTGAGGGTCTGCTCCGAAGCGGTGAGGTATAGGTAAAGGACTTCCCCCGGCCTTGGCTTGCTCAAGAGTGGGGGGTTGACTAAGTAGGCCTTGAGCTGGTTAAAGGAACTTGTTGCTGTTGCCCCCCTAAGGGCCTTGAAGAACGGGAGGCATTTCTCCCTGTATTTGGAAAGGAAACGCCCTATCGCCACAAGGTGCCCAGTGAGTCTCTGCACATCCTTAACACTGGAGGGAGGAGCCATGTTGAGTATGGCCTGGATCTTCTCGGAGTTGGCCTATATGCCCCTTTGGCCGACCATGAACCCCAGGAACTTGCCGGATGAGATGTCGAACGCACACTTGTTCGGGTTTAGGCTCATATTGTGCCTCCTCAACACATTAAAGGCTTCTTGGAGATCGGAGACATGATCTGATCTGCTGACGCTTTTCACCAACATGTCGTCTACATAGACTTCCATGTTCCGCCCAATCTGCTCCCTGAAGATCTTGTTAACAAGGTATTGGTAGGTGACACCAGTGTTCTTAAGCCCGACAGGCATGACCCGATAGCAATACAGGCCCTGATCGGTGACGAAGGAGATCTTCAGAATGTCGGGAGGGAATATTCTTATCTGATTGTACCCAGATAACGCATCCATGAAGCTTAAGAGTTCATGGTCCGAGGTTGCATCAATCAGGGCATCGATGCTCGGGAGCCGGAATGGATCTTTGGGGCAGGCTTTGTTTAGATCCGTGATGTCAATACAGATCCTCCAGCTTTCATTGGCTTTCTTGATCATCACGACATTGGATAGCCACTTCGGATAGTTTACCTCCCATATGAACCGAGCTCTAAGGAGTTTCTCAACCTCCTCCTTGATAGTCTGCTGGCTCTCGGGGGCGAATTTGTGCTGCTTTTGCTGAAATGGTCTGGCCCCAAAGCGACAATAAGGTGATGCATGAGGAACTCCTCAGAGATCCTCGGTATGTCCGTTGCAGTCCAGGCAAAGAGGTCTCGATTCCCCCTTATGCACTGGATAATGTCGGACCGAATGGGAGGGGGAGGACTTTGCTGATCTGGAATTTCTGGGCCGGATCTCCTTCTGAGAAGGCCACCTCTTCCAGCCCATCGACCGGCTCCGATATAGGTGGGCTACTCCCTTGGGGGAGTTCAAGAGCTTTGAGAGAGAGGTTTGGTCCTCCCACCGAGGTCATGTAGCATTTGCGGGCTGCCTCCTGGCTTCCTCTGACTTCTCCCACGCCCGCCGTGGTGAAGAATTTCATCTTCATATAGTAGGCCGAGGGTATGGCCTGGAAAGCCGCTAGGCCTAGTCGGCCCAGGATGACGTTGTAGGAGGCTTTCACATCCACTACCATGAAGCCATTGGCTCAGTTCGGATGGTGGGAGTTTTTCCAGCGGTTACATCGAGAGTTATGACACCATCGATCGTCATTGGCACTCCTGCGAACCCATGCAGAGTGTAGGCGACGGGCTTGAGCCGATCCCTGGATAGCTTGAGCCCTGGAAGGCCTCCAGAAAGAGAATTTGGACCAAACTGCCATTGTCAACTAGGACCTGGTGCATGTCAAAGTTGGCCTTGTGGAGGTTTATTACCAATGCGTCGCAATGGAGGGTTCGGACGCCCTTTAGGTCTCTATCTGAAAAAGTGACCGGGACTCCAACACCCCTTGGGGGAGGACAGTTCTGTACGAAATTTATTTTCCGAACGAAGGCTTTTCAAGAGGAGTTGGAATCTCCCCCTATTGGGCCTCCATGGATGAGATGCAGGATGGCCTCTGGTTCGGAGTCTGGGGTCTTCGCGTGTTGCTCGAGTCGCTTATTACCCCCTGGGGGGTGGAGGAGGATCTGCCCTGTCCTTCCTCACGAACCTGGAGAGTTGCCTCTCTGAGTGAGGGTCTCGATCTCGTCTTTTAGGGCCCGACAGTCATCCGTGTCGTGGCCGTGGTCCTTGTGGAAGCGGCAACACTTGTCCCGGTTCGTCTTCTTCCCCGGGGTGTTCATCTTCGGAGGTGGCGGGAGAAGACCCTTTTTCCCAACCTCCATCAGGATGGCTGAGACACTCGCATTGAGTGGAGTGAACTTCTCGAAGCGGGGAGGAGGGCGCCGCTGGCCTCCATTGTCCTTCTTGAGCTTCTTAGCTCCTTCTTCTTCAATGCCCTTCCGTTTATTCCCAAAGGACGATCCTTCAAAAGCAGGGCGGGAGAGAGTCTCTTCCTCTCGGATGTATTTCTCACTCTTGAGCAGGAGTTCTGAGAAATCTCGAGGAGGCTTTTTGGCAAGGGACGCTCAGAGGCTGTCGTTACTGACATTGGGCTGGAAGGTGGCGGTGGCTACGGAATGGTCCAAGGAGGCGATGGATCTAGCCTCTACGGTGAAATGTTTGACATAGTCTCTCAGCCACTCGCCCTTCCATTGATGAAGCAATAGCAGAGAGGTGCTCTTCTTTTCAGCTCGTCGGCTGCTCATGAAGTGAGTCAGGAAGAGGCCTTCGAGTTGATCGAAGGAGACGATGGAGGCCGGGGCTAGACAGGAATACCACTCCCTTGTGGGCCCTTTCATTGTGGCCGAAAAAGTTTTGCAGAGGAGTGCATTTGATGCCTGGTGTATCATCATGAGAGTTTTAAAACTCTCGATTTGATCAGCGGGGTCGGATTCCCCGTTGTATGATTCAAATTGGGGAGGCTTGAAGTTATCTGGAACCGGTGCCTCCATTATAGTCCGGGAGAATGGAGGCCTGCTAGGACGGAAATGCTTCGCCCGTTGCTCTTCCTCTCTGTCCAGTCGGCCAAGGCGCCTCTCCATCTCGTGGAGATGGTGGTAGACCGAATCTTCCCTCCGGTCATACCTTGCTGAGGCCCAGGATTCGTCCTCGAGCAGAAGGGGACTGGGAGTGCGACGACGATAGCTCGGGGCAGGTTGAGGACTGGGCATACGGTGCCTATGGTCTTGGGCAGGTTGAGGACTGGGCGCCCGCTGACCGTGGTCGGGGGCAACATTGAGGGTCTTCAAGACTGCCTCTTGGAATTGCTGGAGCTCTGCCCTCGTGACGGGGGCCTCCTACTCTCGGTGGTCCCGGGGGGCGGGTCGGCCGACTGGAGAGCGACTTCTCCTTTGATGGAGCTGGAGGCGACTCCCTCCGCCTCCATGGAGAGTTGGACCTTCTGCGATCCGGCCTACGGGGGGACCGTGCTCTGGGGGACCGGATCGTTGGAACCCTATAATGTTCTCGGCGGGGTATCCTGCCATGGGTCTGCCTTTCATCTAAGCAGGTTCGGAGATCCACCCCATTCTGCCTGTTGACGATGATGTTTCGGAGGTCCTCCAACGTAGAAGGACTGTGCGAGGCCATGGAGTCGGACGAGGGGTTGTGTATCGACACATGGTCGTGATGAGGATGTTGCCCTTGCCGACTTCGGCGGGAGGGTCCCACGGCAGCCTCTTGTGGCCATTGAGGAGCCTGCTAGGGCTGTGGTTGTTGAAGAAGAGGCCGTCCAGACTGTGGTTGCTGGACGGGTTGAAGGAGAGGTTGTCCATGTTGTTGGACTTGCTGAGTGGGTTGAGTGGGAACCTCATGGACTGGAGGAGGAGAAGGTGCGAGAGTGGCCCTGCAGTTAGAGACTGTTATTTTTCCCTTCTTGGGAGGCATGGCTTAAAACTAGTTCGGCTGAGAAGAGACTGGATCGCTGCTTCTGTTTCCCACAGACAGTGCTAATCTGTTGCTGCTGGTTTCGGGTATGGGAGCAAACAGATGAATTTGTGAGTTCTTCGAGGAAAACAGTAAGGCGAACCTGTTGAATCCACCTATGTGTTGACTTATTCCTAGCCGTTGTTGTGAACCTGCACGAAGTTCGATACACCGGGATGGATCCCGGAGACGAACCCTCCGATGCTCTTGTCAGTAATCTTCAAAGATTAAGAAAGAGCTTTAGGTAGGAAAAGATTCATTACCTCGTAACAGTAGGGGGAGAGGGGTATTTATAGTCGCCTTAGGGACCCGCTTCGAGATAAGAACAAATCTCTACTCCCCGATGTGGATGGATAAGAAGTGGTTAAAACCGCCTCTTAGGGATAATCACGAATCTGAATTCGCCTTTATCCTTCTGAACTGGTTTGTAACGGGTTGGTACCCGTATCCAATATGACAGATCCGTTTATAGGTTATTGGGCTTTGAAGAAGAGACCAAGTTCCTATTTCGGACCTGTTTGTAGGTGAAATTACCGTTTTATCCCTGAAAGCTTTAAGATTCGTGCCCGATTTGAACGGTCTCGATTTAGTCCTATTTTAGCCATATCAACTGCTTTGGGGTCGAGGGCAAACAGAGAGCCCCAAACGGCTGTCATCTATCATCTCACAGACAGCCATCCATCATCTTTTTGCTTCCCCACTTTCGCTTCGGTTTCTATTCTCACTTCGCCTCTTCCTTTTCAAGTCAACTCCAAACCAATTATATAAGACATAAGCCTTAGCACCTGTCACAACAATACATTTTGCATTTACCGTTGCTAACCTTGTAGACGTAGATGAAAATTATCTTTGTCTATAAGGCAATAGCTTCTCTCTATATTCAATACTATCTTATAGTAAGGTTTGTATACGCAGGCAATCTCCCAATATATGTGCCATGTGCTCTTTTCTAAAGTATACAATAACTGAGTAGTTAGAGCAACTGCAGTTGTTTTTCTCGCATATAGAAAAATGGTCAAATAAGATTTGGCAAAAAGATATAATTGCTGCACTCGTTGATTTTCAAAATTTGGCAAAAAAAAGGGTGGGACAGCACATAAATTTTTTTTTTAATGTGGAGACACAGAACATCTTGTTCCGTAAGGGTTCAGATTTGTTGAGATGGGTTTGGGTTTTTATAGGTGGTTTGTTATGTGTTAGGAAAAGTGGAAAGTATAAATTGGATTTTAGGGGTGTTTTATTATATGAGTTCGGATTTGTTGAGATGGGTTTGAGTTTTTGAGGTGTTTTTTTTGTGGGTTCGGATTTACCCTAAACCCCTCATCCCCAACCTCACCATCACCCCTCCTCCGTTGTCGCCACCCGTCCGTGCATTGGCGTAGCCACCAGTGCCACCAAGATCACCGCTACTAGGGTAAGTGGGGACCACCACCACTTCTCTATAATCAAATTCGTAGAATGGATTGAGAATTGTTGACGATGAGGAGGGTCGAATTCTTAATCTATATTTGATTTTTTTATTTGTTTAATAAGGGGTAAAAACTAAAAAGATAAAGAGAGATAATATGTGAATGGGGGGAGAATATGCACGCACCAAATTTGCAGTTTCCGGTGCTATTCGTTTATTGGCTATTTATTTTTTATTTTTTGGGTTGTAAAATAGGTGAGAGAGAATGAAGAAAGGGGAGAAAGAATAGGAGATTAATTATGAAAGAATAATGGTAAAATAGTAATTTAACAATTCATATTTAACCGAATTGATTAAGTTAATGAGAGAATGTGTATAATGCACATTTGCAAACGTTATATGGGCATTTTGAACTCAGCCCAAATGTTGGGGTACTTTGGTTTTTGTCATTTTTTTAATTTGAAAATATCATTGGACGGAACAACATATTCCTTCCGATCATTTTTTGCGATTTTTTAATATTTTTTTTTGAAGGGTTTCGTTCCCTATATTTTGGAAATTGTTAAGTCTGTTCTCAAATATGAGAACGTATTTTATCAAATATGAGAATGTATTGTTTACCAATTTTTAAAATATGGCAAAATGAAAAACAACTACAGATGCTCTTAAAGTATAAAAATTACTTTCAATACTATCATTGCCAAAGATTAAATTTTTTCTTTGAGAAAAAACGCACTATAACCTACTCGGGAATCCACTTGAGATGCTAGTGGCTTTACGAAAAGGTTTTGGTTTAAGTTTAGGGGGGAATTACCTAGTTTGGGAGAGAGAATTTGGTTGTGTCTTTTTTTTGTGTGTGACATTTTAGTGATGAAGTTCAGGTGTAGGAATGTTACATAGTATGTTAGGATTTAGGTTAAATTTAGCTGCAAAATTTTAGTTAAGGAATGAATTATCGGATTTGTTATGTAATGTATAAAACTAGCAATCTAATTCGTATGGTTCTACATTGAAAATCATTCTCAAACAATGTTGAATTGTTATTTAGTGTAGCGATAACTTTTGTTTAACTTTCACTTATGTTCCTGCTTTTGTTGCTGCTCTTTGGTTTGAGGCTTTTATATATGTTGGTTTGTTTTTATTGGTTGATCAGATCGCTTGTGCCCAGTTTTGTCGGGTGGTGTGCTATTTTGGATTTCGGTGCACTTTTTTTTTGGGGTCCCATTTACATTTATAAAACTGATAATTTACACGTACGATACTATGGACATCTTAATAAATATATATTTTTTAAAGTAAAAAATTGGTCTCGAACCCGAGACCTCTTTTATATTGTTTATACACTGACAATGCACGTTTTAATATTTAAACAAAAAATAAAAAATAAAAACTTTGACGTAGTGATGACTCAAACCTGAAACCTCCTTCATATTAGTTATATACATACGTCACACGCGTTACATGCATTGATAGATTTACAAATTACACTGAGGTATTCTCCCATTATAATATTAGAGACATTGTAACATCAGTCATTTATGATTCTTTTTTAAAAATAGGTTCAGCTAGTGTAACCTCTAAAACTAGCATCCTAACTAGTCAGTTCATACAAATATCATTAGGGGGCGTTTGGTACGCGGATTGGAGAATTCCCAGGAATTAGTGGATTCCAGAAATATGAGAGTGGAAATGAAGATTCCCGGGAATGTTACAATACTGTGTTTGGTATACGACATTACATGCATGGGAATACTTTATTACCGTGTTTGGTATAGAACAATTCATTCCCATCAATCCATCTCTATAGTAGACATTACCGAAAATACCTTTTTGGCTTTATTTAAAAATAAATAAATATAAAAGTTAAACTAGATTCATAGGTAAATAAAAGAACATAACAAAAAGGAAAAATGAAATGTATTTATTAACACGAGACATAGGTACTTAAATATATACAAATGAAACAATAAAGTTCATAGAAGCAAATTTCAACTCCACATATTTCAACAAGTTTTAAATAAAAAATAACATAAAAGAATTGAACTCAGAATATGCTAGGCAGTTGGACATTTGCACCCCCATGCCAAATAAATAAATAATATAGTTTCATAAAGGAACCCACAAACACACAAATCATAAGATAGCACGTGCAATATACGTGCAAAAGCAAAGAGACAAAATAGCAACAGAGCACACAAAGAGACTGCAACAACAACACACAAAGAAGACTGCAGCAATAGTGGCAAGGGGCTTGGGGTCGACGGCCTGGCGGCGGTGACTGGCGGAGCGATGTCGACGAGGAGCAGGCGGTGCTTAGGGGGAAACGACGCTGGTGGTCGGCGTCGAAACAAGGAGTAGCGACAGGGCTTGGGTCTTGGGGTTTCGGGCGCCATTGTCAAAAGGGAAAGGGGGAGGAGCAGGGGGGTTGCTGGCGGCAGTAGGGGAGGGTCACCGGAGGTGGTGTAAAGGGGGGTTGAGGAAGATGTACAGTAAAGGGGATTTGGGTTTTTGGGTTCTGATTGTTGTCCACGAGCGGTTAAGAGGACATGAGGGTGCCGGCGCGCGTCAAGGGGTGCGACGGAGGAGGAGGCGGCGCTCGACGGGAGGTCGGGGCTCGCCGGAAGTGGTCGAGGAAGGAGGTGAGGGTTTTTGAGTTCTTGTCTGTTGTCAAAAGGGAAAGGGGGAGGGTGTTTTGGGTATGCAATAATCTCACTCATTTTTTATGTGGAGGAATCCACAAATTCTACCCTTTCAAGGGGAATGTTTATCTTTCCAAACTAATTATTTTGATAACCCTGAGAATTTAAGATTATTTACAAAACTATACCTATGTCTTACCAAATGAGGTAATCAAGAGGGTAATCCTAGATTCCCTTATACATTATCGCGTACCAAATACCCCCTTAGGGTCTGGTGGTAAGAGCCTCCCCAATAAGAGCACCCACAGTCGTTTGCTGAAATGGCATTTTATACATTTTTAGCTACTGTAGCCGACACATTCGTGAGCTATTTTGTCATTTTTTACCCATTTCGCTACAGTAGAAAGGTAAAAATAGCAATGGATATAGAAAAATGCATATTATCCATGACGAAACATTATGTTTCGTCTGGATTATTTAAACTAGTAATCTGCACGTGCAATGCACGTTTTATGGGTTAGCACGTGCAATATGGACTGGGGATATGCACGTGCAATGTACGGATCTGATGGAGGGAGAGTAAGAGACGTTTTCGATTTTTGAAGGAACAGAATTTTATGGAGACTTTAAATGTGAAGTGAAAATTACAGAATTAACCATATAGTTTTTTTTAGCTTTTTATGTATATGGGGACATGATAGTAAAAAGCCGCTAAAATGGGGCTTTGCTTAATAATAGTATAGATATATTTTTTAAAATAATTAGACGTCCGAAGCAAAAAAAAATTAAAAAACAAAGAAAAAAACTCAGAAAAGAAAAATAATGGCTGGAGTTGTTTCGTCGAGGCGATTCGGGTCCCATTCCCTTTTAATTTTTTTTTGTAAATGACCATCATTGGTTACTGGGTGCAATTATTTATTTTTTTTGCAATTTTTAAAATTGTTTTTGCAATTTGTTAAATGTTTTTGCAATTTTTTTTTTGCAAAAAAAACCTCCTTAAAACCCGGACGGTTATTTTGCAATTTTCCCCCCTTTTCGTCCCGTATATTTTATTAATATTTTCTCAGTTTCTGGCGGTATAAATTGTTTTTTAATCACAAACGAAACATGATGTTTCGCTTGTTTCATTTTAAGCGCAAATATGCATTTTTTTTTGCCTTTGAACGACTGCAGCATTTCGTCGAAATGAAAAGATAAAATATGCATACCTCAAACGACAGTGGATGCTCTAACAAGCAATAAATATGGGGATCGAGATTGGATCTCCCCAAAAAATAAAACTCTTCTTTCAGCATGAACCTTACAATTATGAAGTCCTACTATCACCACAGATTACATGATTATGTTTTTATTTTCATAGAGACCACCCACAATTTTGCTAATTTCAATAAGCCACTCACAATTATCTATTTTCATAAACACTATTAATAATGTGGGCCCCACTTTTAAAAATCTCTAATGTCTAATCTCTAATATTATAATGGGAGAAAGCCTTGGTGTCATTTGTTAATCTACCACCACGTGCATCGTACGTGCATAACTTATATAATGGAAGTCTCAGGTTCGAGTCCTCACTATGTCACCAAATAAACATGTGCATCGCACGTGCAACTCCAAATCTATTTTTCAACATGTGCATCGCACGTACACATCAAAATTTTTCCTTCTTAATTTTTAAAAAATACGTGTATCACCCATTCAGCTCTATTTTTTAAAATTAAGGCATTCATCGCACATGCTATTTATTATTGACTTATATGTATCACATATTTAACTCCAACTCTTTATCAAAACGTGTATCGCACGTGAAAAATACTAGTAAGTTAACTTGAACTAAACTTAAAAATACTATTAAATTAAACAGAAGATTACGAATGATGTCAATGTAATCTTATTGATGGTTTTTAAATAAAATAAAATCATCTTATTAAGTAAGTTAACTTGAACTAAACTTAAAAAATCTCTCATGAGTGTTTTTTTTAAATTTTTAGGAGAATCAATATTATTGGTGGTGTATATGAAAAATAAAGATTTGTAAGTGGCTCATTTGGAATTATTCAAATTGTGGGTGGCGTCCCTGGAAATAACCCTACACGATTATAACGAAGTTTTACAAACCGTTCAAGACCACCCAAATATATACTCCATCTTCTCTTTGGCCTCGTCTTCTACTACCTCTTCCTAAATCAAACTTTAACAAAAATTCCATCGAAAAAAAAAATCCGCCATTTTTTGCGTCATCGCTTTTGCATCGATTTTCGGTTCCAGAACGAGGAGGTTCGATTCTTCATTTGATTACCAGATCTGAAATTTGTAGATATTCGTTCTCGATCGAGATGTTGAATTGAATATTGTGTAATTTGATTGATTCTGTGATTTCATTGATCGGTGAAATTTCATAAAAAATTTCATAAAGTAGATTAATTTTTAAATGTTATACGGATCTGATGATAAATAGTACACATTTTGTATGTATGGTTATGATCGTTGAATTTATTTATTTATTTGTTTATAATTTTTAAATTTTTTTTTTTGTTGGGGGGGGGGGGGGGGTGGGGGTCTGTTAATATGTATGTTCTTTTTAGTTAATTTTTTTTTGTACCTATACTTCTGCTTTGGAGAATTTATCTAGTAGTATGTGCACGTAAAAGTGAGGAGAATTTATGTAAATAGAGAGTTATCTCGATTTCTGGGTTGAGGTAGTGAGGCTTTCTCCAACTCCATAATTACCATTATAGTAATTTAACCTCTTTTTTACGATTTGTTTGGAACGAACATGGAGGTTAGCGCAGGTGTCGTGTACACCTGAATTATCAAAAGTTTTATCCGTTTGGACTTTTGGATTATGTTTCGGAGCTGAGTTGGCTCCACTTATCTCATCTCAAAGTTAAGATTACTGTCAGTATTCAAAATCCAATCCCACCAGAATTTCTGAAGAAAATTTTAATTAATTTTAATTTATTTTAAGCCAAAAATGAGGTATAGGTTGCATTCTGTTTCCTCCACTTATGAGTTACCTTTGGGTAACCCCACCTTTGTGTCAAAACGGGGCCAAATTTTGTTTTCTTCTTTTTTTCCCCCGAGAATCTTGTTGTGTAGATCATATGTATTTTGTTTCATTCAGTAACCGATAATTATGTTTATTTTGTGCCGGGATATAAGTTTGAAGTGCAGTTCTATGACTAAGAAAATTATTTGTCATTCATTTCTGTTAAGAGCATTTAAGAATCTATGGAACGTGAAGCTTAGTGGATTCTGTTGTGTTTCTTTATATATCACCATATATAAATGTTTACATAAATTTCTGCAGGAAAGATGACATTTTTATCTAATTGCCAGGTTGTTCATCTTTGAGAGTCTCCTGGGTAGCAATTTTGGCGTGTTTCTCATCTTTTCTAATAACTGGTGTCATACTTCATTCAAAATGGGACTGATTTTAGAAGGTTAAAGTCCTTTTACTTGGTTATTTGTCGTTATATATGGAGAAACTACCAGTGGAAGTTATCGGTAACATTCTTTCCCATCTTGGAGCTGCTCGTGATGTCGTAATAGCCTCTGCAACTTGCCGAAAGTGGAGGGAAGCCTGCAGGAAACATCTACACACACTTAGTTTTGACTCTGATGATTGGCCTCTTTACCGGGAGCTCCCCACTAGAAAGTTGGAGATCATCATTACGCAAACTATATTCCAAACGATGGGTTTGCAGTGCCTTTCGATTCAAATGGACAATGTCCATGTGTTCTCCGCAGCTCCTGTGATTGCTTGGCTTATGTATACTAGAGAAACCCTGCGGACTTTGTCATATAATGTTTGCACCGAGCCAAATGTAAACATTTTAGAAAAATGTGGCCGGCAAAGGCTAGAGGTATTAGATTTGGACCACAATTCTATCACTGGAATTGAACCAAGTTACCAGAAATTCACTTCTCTTAGATCTCTTTCACTGGGACATGTTGTTATCTCTGCCTTGGATCTCAGCCTTCTTTTAGCTGCCTGCCCAAAAATAGAATCATTGGCACTTGATGCACTGGAAATTGTGACTTCGGATTCACAGGCTACTATGGAATTGAGTAGTCCAACTTTGAGGAATATATATGCGAAATCTTTGAGTGTGGATAAGATCATATTGGAGGCAGATAATCTTGAGAGTTTGCACTTGAATGCTTTAAATCTTGATTTGTTTGAATTAATTGGAAAGGGTACCTTGAAGCAACTTAAGATCGATGATGTTAGTGTAACTCAGTTGGATATTGGAGAGAGCACAGATCATCTAGAGGTCATAGATGTCAGCAATTTTACAATTATGTGGCCTAAATTTTATCAGATGATATCAAGATCTTCCAAGCTGAGAAAGCTCCGGCTTTGGGGCGTAGTGTTTGATGATGAAGACGAGATCATGGATACAGAAACAATTGCTCTTTGTTTTCCTGTGCTTAGACACCTTTCATTGAGTTATGATTTGAGGGATGGGTTATTGCAATATGGCCTGCAAGGCTCATCACCATTGGAGAATGTGGCCATATTGGAACTGGGATGGACAGTTTTGAGTGAGCACTTTGGGCACTGGGTTTTTGGAATGATTGACAGATGTCCGAATCTTAAGAAGTTGGTTATTCATGGTGTTCTTTCTGAAGCAAAAACTAGAGAAGAACGGCAGATGTTGGCCAATTTCACTTCATCTTTGGTTTGCCTTATGAGAAAATTCATGCATGTTGATGTGCGGTTTGAGTACGAGTAAAATCACCTGTGAATGCTTCTGGTGATGCCCACATCTTTGATCAAAGTGAGCTAGATAAGCAGGTAACATCGTGAAAAAGTTTCCCGGTCAATGCTAGTACATCTTAAGTCTTCAAATTTTTTGTTTGCCCCTTGTTTGGTATAATAACTAACAAATTCTAACAAGTAATTTGCTCTTCTTTCTCCTTTTATTTTACTACCACGATTGAATATTCAAAATTTTCATGCAATAGCCATTATCCACTATTTTGGCATTCATTTTTATACCATTTGACTTTTCCACTTTTTTGCTTTCTATCGAAGCCATCAAAATCTTTCTTTCTTTCTTTCTTTCTTTCTTTCTTTCTTTTTATTATTGTTTCCTTCTCTGTGAATAGAGATGATAGTCACTCTACTGTGGTGTTTGTTGATGCGCAGAAACATGCTTGCTTAGTTTGACATATGATGTTCTCAACTTTATAATACTTATTCATTAGCATTATACAATAGTGACCATGAATTTAGTCATTCCGCATTCTGTTTAAATTGAAGAAAGATTTTGAGATATCTTCTATTCATAATGAGTTTAGTAAATTATAAGAGAAATGATAGCATGCCACTCCAAATGCTACTCATTTGCCATTCTCTCACATGATTGGTTCATACATAATTCTTAAATGAAAAAAAGAAGTGTGGTTAATTGCCACTCTTTCACATGATTGGACCAATCATAGAGTGGAAAATGGAGTTGCACATTTGGAGAGGCATGCTATCATTTCTCAAATTATAATCAACAAGTCTCGGGTGGTATATAGAAAACGGGCTTAAAAATCACCCTAATAGATGATGGAAATGAATATTTCACAACTTCAAACTCCTTTCCATTTTGATGGGGGAGAGAATATTTGAATTTCTTGAAGTTTTCTTTTAGCAGGGGAATGCACTCTAACAAAACCTTAAGAAAGAGAAGGCCTTGTCAGACATATGGCCTCATGGGCATATAGATACCATGCATATTTTCATGAAGCAAGGTTGTAATTGAGTTGTATACCCCTTGTACAATAATGCATTGATTTAAAAGAGAATAACAAAACTACACTAAAAGATCGATAATATACACTCATGGCAATCACAATACAACATCATATTATGAACAAATAACATTAACACTCGGCTAGATAACAATGCATTGGCTTCGATCTATGAGCAAATAACACCCCATCTCTGCTAGATAGTTTTTCCATCTTATTATGAGCTCCTACAACAAACTTCAGAATATGCCAACATCAACAAATCATTATACAATTAGTGAGAATATCAATGTAACATGCATATTCACTCAAATAAACGATGTAGTTTAAATATGTCCATAATGATTTCCAAGCATAGTGTTAACCTAAGTTAACCAAAAGGATAAAGTTTAGTTTTATTGAGTTATAGCTCGCACGGTAAAGGGTCGAGATAGATCAAGGGAGGTCTCTGGTTCGAGACCAGGCTACGACATAGTCCTTTATTCAATAAAAATAAATATCAATGATAGTACTCTAAAAATATGAAGATGAACATATACATGTCTAATGTATACCCCTCGAAAGCTCTAGAGCAATTTAATAACATATGAAAGTTAAAAATTTAACTAAGAAAACAAGAACAATGGGTAAACGTGGAATTCTTTTTCAATGGTATTAGCAAAAGGTTTATTAAACAACATATTAAAACAAATAATGTTTGCTTCAAATTATAATAGAGCAAATTAAAGAATATATGGATCTCAAAATTGAAAAAGGGTGATAAATATAATTCTGTTTGGATTGATGAATTAGATAAATAATAAATTAAAAAATTACTCAATTTATAGAGATGCCCATTTACAAAATTAAGAAAGGAAAAAAAATCAAGAAACTATTAGCAACATTGTTGACAGAAAAGGATTCGGCTACGTTTGGTTCATTGTTTTGAAAATTAATTTTAAACACAGTTTTTGGAAAAAAGTTATAAAGTTGTTTTTTTGTGATTTTCAAAAACAGAGTATTGTTTGGAAAACTATTTTAATAAAATAATTTTTTCAAAATTAAAGTATAAAAGGCTTTTGGTAAGCTGTATACAATATGTACGTATATATATAATCCATATTTATGTATATATGTATATACATAAATACTCTATTTTGTATACTATTATATATAATGTATGTATGGGTTTGGTTATATGTATATACAGTATATATATTTTGATACATACATACATATTGATACATACATACTGATATAAAATAATATAAAATAATTTATTATAATAAACATATTTAATAATATACATATATTTAATAATAATTATTATTATAATATATATGTAACAATAATATATTATAATTATATATATAAAATATATTATAATAATAATTCTAATAAAGCATGTTGGTTGGGAAATGAAAAAACTTCTCAGAAAACAAATTTTTTCTGTTTTCAAAAAACTCATTTAAAATATAGGTTGAGTGTGAAATTTTAAAATGAGTTTTTAAAATATTTGTATCCAAACAAAATTAACCTATGTTTTGATTTCAAAAACTGAAAACTATTTTTAAAACCCAATCCAAATGCACCCTTAGTTCTGACAATAATAATTATAATTTAAGTGAAAGAGTGAGAGACAAAAGGTGATTAATAATAAATTAAAAAATTACTCAATTTATAGAGATTCCCATTTACAAAATTAAGAAAGGAAAAAAATCAAAAAACTATTAGCAACATTGTTGACAGAAAAGGATTAGTTCTGACAATAATAATTATATGGTCTTGCTGTCAGCGATACTGATCGGAACGTTTTCCTCAACAAAATTAGAGGGTGGGAGAGTGAGAGAGTCTAATTTCGAACTCGCCTGCCAAAATGAGTCATGGTCCCATAACTAACGGTCATTATTGGAAGCTCTCTTCTGGAACGTTAGGGGTCTGGGTAGGCGAGACAAATGGAAAATGGTAATGGAGGTCATCGCTAAATCGAAAGTGAGCATTGTTGGTCTGCAGGAGACCAAACTCACCCATATAGACTAAGTAGGCTGGGGGGTATCGCATTTCTGAATGGAAAATTTTCCCATCTCTTGGGGCATCTGGGGGAATCGCCTTAGGTTTCAATCCCGTGGAGTTTGTCTGCCTAGATGAATTTCACGGCCAATTCTCGCTGTCAGTCCTGCTCCAACGTAAGTCAGATCTGTGGACCCTGTCTATTACGGGGGTTTATGGGTCGCACACTTCTACAGCTAGGGTGGAATTCTGGAATGAACTACGAGCAATTTACGCTCGGTGGCCGCATTCATCGGTGGTGGGGGGAGATTTTAACATCACCAGGTTTGCCTCTGAACACAAGGGCAGAGGATCTAGCGATGCAGATAGGGAAACCTTTAACGAGGTTATCGCGGACCTGGAACTAGTTGATATACCCATCGCTAATAGACTATTCACCTGGTCAAATATGCAAGCGGTGCCCATTTTAGCTAAGCCTGATAGGGTCTTGGTCTCCGCGGACTGGGAGGCCAAATTCCCCTGAACTTGGGCCAAATCTCTCCCCAAACCAACCTCGGATCACGTCCCTATTATCCTCTCGTCTGGAGAAGTGCATCCCAGGAAATTACCCAAGTTCAGATTTGAGAAAGTGTGGTTGGAAATCCATGGCTTCCATCACATGGTATGCGAGAATTGGTCCCGCCCTACTAGAGGAACTGAAGCAACCGCAAGCTGTTACAAAAAAATTAAAAGACCGCGGGCCAAACTCAAAAAATGGAACCGGATCAGATTTGCACTAATCTGAGAGCAAAAGACTCCCTTCTTGAAGGTATCGAGGAGCTGGAAAAGACAGAGGAAACTAGGAGTCTGTTACAGGAGGAGCGAAACAGGTTACTTCAGCTTCGAGAAGACATTCACCAACTTTATAGACTTGAAGAACTCAAATGGCAACAATGATCCAGAATTTCGTGGCTCAAAGAAGGAGACGAGAATATAGCTTTTTTCCATCGTGTTGCCAGTGCCCAATGCAGATCTAATCTCATCCATTTGCTACAATCGGAGTCTGGAGAGATACAAGGGAACGAGGAGATCAGGGTAGCGTTCCAATCCCACTTCAAATGTCTCTTTGGTCAGAAGGCGAATTTGAAAGTCCCTCTCCAACGCGAATACTGGCATGGGTCTGCGAATGATCCGGCCCCTATGCTTCGACCCCTTGAAGCTCCTTTTACGGAAAAGAAAATTTGGGAGGCGGTACAACAACTCGGAAGGGACAAAGCCCCAGGTCTTGACGGATTCCTTGCCCTTTTCTACCAGGTGTTTTGGGAGGAAATCAAGGACAATCTGATTAAGTTATCCGCTGATCTCTATGATCATAAACTTAAGTTAGGTAGAATTAACTTTGCTGAGGTGGTGTTAGTCCCCAAGAAAGAGGACCACCTGCGGGTGGGAGATTTTCGTCCTATTAGTTTCCTCAACTGCTCAGTTAAGATTATAACCAAGATCCTGACGAATAGGTTGGGAAAGGTGATGGACAGACTCATTAGTTATGAGCAGACGGGGTTCATTAAAGGACGGTGAATTCAGGACAGTATGGCCACGGCTGAAGAAACCATCCATCACTACCACACGTCAAATGCTAAGAGCTATCTCCTGAAATTGAACTTTGAGAAAGCTTACGACTCTATTGAATGGGAATGTCTCCTGGAAGCACTGGCTGGAAGAGGATTTGGGACTAAATGGATCAGATGGATCCACACATGCCTCTCTACCAGCAGAACTGCAATTTTAGTGAATGGGTTCGGGTCACCCTTTTTCGTGTAAACGGGGCCTTAGACAAGGCGACCCTCTGACCCCCCTCTTCTTCACCATTGTGGCAGATGTGTTGAAGACCATGATAGCTAACTGCAGTAAGGCCGGCTGGACATTGCCGGTAGCTAGTGGAGTCATTCGCCAAGGGTGCTCTATCCTCCAATATGCGGACGATACCCTACTATTTCGGAATGACAATCTCGGGGAAACTATCGCTTTCAAAGGAATTCTATATTGTTTTGAAGCTTGGTCGGGTCTCAGGGTCAACTTCCACAAAAGTGCTCTTATCCCCATTGCCATTACAACAGAGGAGGCATAAGAACATGCCACAATTCTCAACCGCTCCATCGAGAATTTCCCCATTACTTATTTGGGGTTACCACTGAGACCGGAGAAACTTAAGAAGGCGGACTGGTTACCTATCATTGACCGGGTGGAAAACTGCCTTGCTGGATGGAAAGGGACAGCATTATCCTTGGGAGGAAGAATCACACTTATCAATGCGGTTCTCTAAAACCTCCCTACCTATTATTTGTCCTTCTTCAAAATGCCACGATGGGTTATCCAGAGAATTGACCGTACACGTAAACGGTTTCTTTGGAAGGGGCAAGTTCTGATAAAGGAGGATATCACCTTGTCAGATGGGAAAAAGTGTGCATGAAAAAGATACACGGGGGACTAGGTACTATTGACCTGCGTGATTTGAACCTGGCCCTCCTGGGAAAATGGTGGTAGAAAGTCTTCCACCATAATGGAGAAGGATGGCAGGATTTCGTTCAGTCATATCTGCATGGGAATGGGACGAGGAATCTGGATTTCAGGGTAGGTCTGTCCGTTTCCTGGTTCTGGAAAGGTATCGTCAAGGCATACGATCCCTTCATTAGCTGTGTGACGTTGTCTATTGGGAATGGCAGACTCACCAGATTCTGATGGGATAGGTGGTGTGGCGATCACACACTTAGGGCTTTGTTCCCTGATTTATATGACCAAGCTTTACAACCACACTGCACGGTGGCTGCAACCCGGAGAAGAAGCTCCTGGAAACCAACCTTTATACATCCCCTTGACCAGGCCTCCCAACATAGGCTCATGGAACTTCAGACCTATATCGCCAGCGCTGGCATATGCTCACAGGGCCCTGATAGAAAATCTTGGGGTCTGGAACAGAATGGTACCTTCACTGTTCGCTCCCTTTATAACCACATTCACTTTAGGGGATGTAGCCCGTGTTGGTCGGGAGTAGTGTGGAAGGCAAAAATCCCGCTGAAAGTTAAAGCTTTCCTTTGGCTAGTGCTCAGTGACGCTATATTGACTAGAGAGAACCTAGCGAAACGTCAACCGAATCTGGACCCTACATGTGGGTTCTGCAATGCTGTCCCCTGAAACTAGAGACCACTTTTTTCTAGAATGTCCAAGGAGCAAAGCAGTCCTAGTGGAGTTACTTAGTGCCCTAGGGACGTTTGAGTATCCTAGTAAGTATGAGGATCTGTGGGTAGGTCCAAAGTTCGCTACAGAGAGATGAACGATGAGAGAAGCGTGGTTTATCGCTATCGCCGCTACGACCTGGGGTCTTTGGCTAGACAGGAATAATTGGCACTTTCGTGAGACATGTAATAATATTTTTAGTAATTTGACTCACATTATACATCTGATTTCTTTTTGGGCAAATGTGGCAGCTGCAGGACCCAGAGGGTGGATAGCGAGCGTCTTCCAGGTGGAGGAATACGGTGATGATGTAGAGATTGAGCCAACGCTTGACTGAGGGAGGTGCCCGGCCAGTCAGATTTGTGTGGTTGATTGTTCCCCACCACCTTAGAATTTTGTTGGGGGGAGTAGATGCTTAGATGTATTTTGTTTGTTATGATGGATGTTGGTTTGTACTGTCTTGTGCCCCACCCCCAATGTTTTGGGGTGGATTTATGTACTTTTGTTGTTTCATAGGTTATTGTACTTGGCTCAGTACTCTGAGTTTGTTTTATTAACTTTTTATTAATGAAACAGGGTGGCCATACTTCACATTTTCCTTCAAAAAAAATAAAAATAATAATGATCATAATTTAAGCGAAAGAGTGAGAGACAGAAGGTGATTAATACAACCACTGGAGCTTTTATTGATGTTAGGAGAACTAAAAACATCTTCCCTAACTATATCACCTGCATAAGACCATCCCAAAGACGATGATCAAATAAGAAGATCATATCATAGACAAAGATAGAGAATGAAATTGAGTGAATCAACTTGAAGGCCCGAGGTCTGAGAGACTGATTGGATGTGGTGGAGAGAGAGGAAGAAATGGGAGAGATACTGTTAATTATTTTTTTCTTTTATAAGAATGCATTTTGAATGCTCGTAGCCAGTTTTGTTAGTTTTCATTTTTAGCTGCTATGTAATTACCAAAATTGTTATTTATTTATTTTCTTTCATAAGGGACATATTCTGTATTTCTTGTTTTTCAGATTTGTTAGTTTTTATTTTTAGTTGTTATACAATTACTATTTTTTATTTCTTTTATAAGTACCCATTTTGAATTCTAATTATCAAATCTTTTTGCTTTTATTTTATACCAAAATTATTAAAATTTTCCTAATAATATTTAGAAAGATTTTTTTCGCCGAACTTCTCGAGTTGCAACATGTGGAAAATCAAACGGGATTTCTATATTTTTCCTCAAAGACATAATTTAATCTATTTCCTAATTTATTAGTAAACTAGATTTGCCCGTGGGCACGTGCCTACGACACGTCTTTGGAGCGATACAGCATATGAAAGTATTGTAAATAGTAAAACAACAATTATGTAACTCAAGTTTGAATAGTAAAACAATAATTAGTTGTAAATAAAAGTCCATGTTTCCATTAGTATATGTTGAAAAATAATTATAAATGGGGGTGTAAAATCAACTTCTTAGAACTTTTGAGTGTGGAAAATGATGAAATTTAATTGTTGATGAGATATTTGTTTTTTTCAATGTAACATGAGCAATAAAAAAATTCGTAAAAAATCTGAAAATTACAAACCTGAAATCTGAAAATATAAATTCTGAGTAGAGAGAGAGAGAGAGAGAGAGAGAGAGACACACACACAAATAAATTAAATAAATGAGTTGTTTTGGGGGGATTTGAATTTGAGTTTTGGGGAAAAACTTTTGGGCAGGAAAATATGTTTTGTGAGGATAGATCTTGACCATTGATTTCAACCCTATTGAATGAGAGCCACTTGATAGCTTTCTTTGTGTTTTATTATATAGATTGCTATTTCCTTTGAGACATATTTTAATACGTTTCCTATTTTATTAGTAAATTATGATGACAATATTTTTTCAATCTTAAAAGTATAGTTGAGATTTAATTGGGATGATTAGTTTTTTGCTTTTAGGTTTGATTTGTTTCTTATTTTTTTGAAAGATTTATTTGATTTGATTCTTATTGAATGATTATTTTTTCTAGGGATATTTTGGTCATTTAGGGGTAGTGGGCAGCAACAACCCATTTTGCTTAGTTATATAGTAGAATAGGAAAATAAAAAGAGGAAGAAAAGTAAATTGTATGCATAAACAATTTATATATTGGAGTCACGTGCATTGCATGTGCAGTAGTACTAGTTTAACCTGACATGAGAGCTTGACGTTGGGCTAGTAAGCGGTAAGATAAAATGGAGATCTCCCAAATCCGTAAAATGAAGAAGACAACACCCAAAATCTAATGATGGATACTAGTCTATGTTGGGGAAATACCAAGACTTTCCAGTTTGCAATATGCACCTAAAGTCTAAAGATGGCTTCTAGTCTCGCTAGTCTAGTCTATGTTGGGGAATACCAAACTTTGGAATTTTATTTTATTTCTTCAAAAAATAGACTCTTAACAACTTTTTTTGGGGCACCAAGCAATTGTAAAGTTTGCATCAAATAAGTCAAATTCTTAGGTCAAGAATATGATTTGAATTGGTAATTCACAATTTATTTCCTATTTTAGTATTAAACTGGTGGGTTGTTCCTGCCTACTAACCCTAAAATGACCAAAATACCCCCTAAACAAATAATTGTTCAAAAATAATCAAATCAAATAAACCTACAAACGAAATAAGAAACAAAACTTTTTTTCTTTTGGAACAAAATAAGAAACAAATTAAAAAGAAAAAAAAAAGATCATCCCAATCAAACCTCAACCATACTTTTAAATTGAAAAATCATTGTCATCAGATTAGTACTAAAATAGGAAATTAATTGAAAATTCCTATTAGAGTGCTTTTTAAGCCACACGGGTTTTTTTATTTTTTATCTTTTATTATTATTATTGTTGTTAAATTTTTTTTTTTTGGGGGGGGGGGGGGGGGGGGGATAATTTAACCTGTTTGATGCATATTTTACAATTGCTTGGTGCCAAAGCAACAATTGTTGAGTATCAAAAATAAAATAAAGTACAACGAAAAAAAAACAATATAAAACTGCAAAGTCTTGGTATTTTCCAACATAGATTAGACTGGAGAGACTAGAAGCCATCTTTATTAGACCTTAGGTGCAGATTGCAAACTGGAAGGTCTTAGTATTTCCCCAACATAGACTGGCAGCCATCGTTCGACTTCGGGTGTGGGATGCTATCTTCTCCATTTTACGGATTTGGGAGATCTTCTCTGTTTACATCTAAAAACTCAATACCTAAATCTGTATAAGATTGGTTTCTCCCCCCTTCATTTGAGGTTCTTCTTTCCGATTATTAGCCCATCATCAAGTTCCTCATTTCAGCTTAGACTAGTATTACTGTACCTGCAATGCACGTGAATCCAATATATAAATTGTTTATGCATACAATTTGCTTTTCTTCTTTTTGTTTAACTGCCATGATTGAATATTTTTAATTATCATGTAATTAGCCTTTATCCAGTCTTTTGGCATCCATCTTTATAACATTTGACTTGTACACTTTTTCGCTTTCTATGGAAGCCATCAAAATCTTTCTTTCTTTCTTTTTATTATTGTATTTTCTTCTGTGAATAGAGATGGTAGTCACTCTACTGAGCAGAAACATGCTTGCTTAGTCTGACATAAGTAGTTCATAACTTCATATGACTTATTCATTAGCATTATACAATCTTGACTATGAATTTAGTCATTCACATTTTGTTTAAACTGAAGAAAGATTTTGAAATCTCTTCTATACATAAAGAGTTCAGTAAATTATAATCAACAAGTTTCAGATAATATAGAGAGTACGGGCTTAAAAATCACTATAATAGATGATGGAAATGAATATTTCACAACTTCAAACTCCTTCCCATTTTGATTGGTGAAAGAATATTTGAATTTCTTGAAGATTTATTTTAGATCGGGGAATGCACTCTAACAAAACCTCAAGAAAGAGAACGCTGGTCTGATGGGCATAGGTACCATGCGTATTCTCATGAAGCAAGGTTGTAAGTGAATTGTATTTTCCTTGTACAATAATGCATAGGTTTAAAAGAGAAAATAACAGAACTACACTAAAAGATTGATAATATACACTAATGTCAATCACAATACCACATCATATTATGAGCAAATAACATTAACACTCTGCTAGATAACAATGCATTGGTTTCAATCTAATGAGCGAAGACCCGCTCTGCTAGATAGTTTTTCCATCATATTATGAGCTCCTATAACAAACTTCAGAATATACCTACTTCAATAAATCATTGTATAATCAGTGGGAATAGTGGAATAGTGGAGCCAATGTTCACTCAAATAATGATGATGTTTAAATATGTCCATAATAATTTCAGAGCATAGTGTTAACCAAGGTTAACCTAAAGGATAAAATTTAGTTTTATTGATCATAGAGTAATCAACCTTACAGTATGTATAACTAATTGTGAGCTAATTGATCATAAAGAATTTTGTAAATTATAATAAGCAAGTTTCCAGATAATATAGAGTAATGAAGAGGATGGGCTTTAACATTGTAATAGACTTCATATTGAGTATGGTGACATCGTGTAATTACTTAAAGGGAGAATGACCTATTGACACCTAAAGTTAGTATTAATACCCTAAACACACCTAATGTTTCTATAATACCCTAAACACACCCAAACTCTTATAAATTGGACCTACAAACCCCCGCCGCTAATTTCCGTTAATTTTCTAACAGTTTAGAGGTAAAATGACTTTTTTTACCCCCATGCTTTAATAATTTCTTAAAAATTCGTTAAAATTCATAAAAATTTCTTAAAATTCCTAAAAAGTTCCTTAAATTTTCTTTAAAAATTCCTTAAATTGTCCTTTAAAATTCCCTTAAATTTTCTTAAAATTTTCTGTTGAATTCCTTAAAATTCCTTAAAAATTCGTTTTAAATTCCTTATAATTTCCTTTAAACTTACTTTTAAAATTCCTTTAAAATTCCTTTAAAATTCCTTCTAAATTTCTTTAAAATTCCTTTAAAAAATTCTTTACAATTAATTTTAAAATAGATTAAAAAATTCTTCAAAATTGAGAGTATTTCTGCAACTCGGAGTGCCAACTGAACCAAAAATCCTTCAAAATTCCTTTAAAAAATTGTTCTCTAAATCCTTAACAGAGACCATAGTTTGTTCAGAACCAAAAATATTTAATCATCATATATCAATATATCATAACATCAAGAACAAACAAATTATTCAGAACCAACATAGAGCAAAGAGTTTATTGAGATATATTTTCATCTCTAGATCATAAGTATCCAACCGATAGCAAAGAAAGAACTGAAGAATATAGATATAATCCTAAATGCATAACTTTTTTGTATACTAGAAATGCACAATCAATATTACATAATATGAAACAATTACATAAAATGAAACAACAATTACATGACATGAAACAATTACACAGTCAATATTACATAACGAAGCAAGCTGCCTTCTTCTTCTGCTGCTGCCAACCAAAAAAAAAAAATCAGAAATAATCATGTAGTTGTATGTACATGAAACTAAACAATACATGAAATAATTACTAGTAGGCTCAGAACACAACTTTCAGCAAGGATTTATCAAATTTGCCAAATATTCAAGCATCAGTGTAACAAAGAGATAAAAAATTGTGTCACTACGGCTGCATTGAAATGCCATGCCAACTAGTTTAAATGCAAAAATAACCCTCCCTCATATTGAAATTTACAATTGATTAACAGGAAGTATCAAGTCCAGGTTCCATGACAAATATGAAATTCACAATTGAGTAACATGAATGATTTGACTTAATCTACTCATGAACCATTCAACCTACAGCAGAATTTGATAAAGCATAGTTTTCTAGTTAACAAGTTTAATAAAACAAAAACAGAGAATATGTACTAGACTGTTTAAGAGTGACAATGCATATAAGCATATAAGCATATAAGCATATAAGCATATAAGCATAGCATAGCATATAACCATATAGGCATAGCATAGCATATAAGTAACTGGCATATAAGTCCGCATAGCATAGCATAGCATATAAGTAACTGGCATATAAATTTTTTTTCCCTTCTAAATTAAACAGGGTACATAATATTCAAATCCCTTATCTTTTAATGGAGATGTTAGACCTATTTGTAAAGTCTGAAATTGCAAGAACCAACTTGATGAAATTCCAGTTTAGAGATTGCAAGAACCAACTTATATCCAACTGTGAATCATCATTGCCTACACACACAATCAAAATAAATCGCAAGAAATTGAACCGGAAGCTTAAAAACAAGTATGAGAATAATACCCTATAAACACCTGAAGTTAATAATAATACCTTATAAACACCTGAAGTTACAGTAATATACCTCAGTGACACCCAAAGTTTTGGAAATTGGACTTATAGGCACCCGCCGCTTACAAATCAGTTTTTTTTGAGAGGGGTATTTTTGTAATTTCACTAATATTCCCAGAAGATTCCACTAACTTAACTGAGAAATTAATGGCGGGGGTCTGTAGGTCCAATTTATAAGAGTTTGGGTGTGTTTAGGGTATTATAGAAACTTTAGGTGTGTTTAGGGTATTAATACTAACTTTAGGTGTAAATAGGTTCTTCTCCCTTACTTAAAATGAAGACATCTAATCTAGCTCTACGAGTGTACACTTCAGGAAGCAGCACATTCTATGTTGACCATTTTTGGGCATGACGAGAAATGTGATGTCTTTAGCTACAAAGCTTGAATTGCTACATACGAACTCAAATTAGGTTGGATTTTGGGGTTTTAGTCCATTTTCAAACCTCTTATAATCCAATCCTGAGCTATATGTCCATTTTGGATTCAATCCTGTTCCGTCACCGTACTTGTATCAGTATCTAAACCCTTCAATATGATCTTTAAAGTTGAGGCAATTATTTGTGAGGATCAGGTGCTCTGACTAGTTTAAGAGACGCTATTCAACTTGATAAGATGATTTCAAATTTTGATAAGACATGTCTCCCGCAGGAGGTGGAAGTAATGAGTGTATATATGTATATATATATATATATACAAGCGTTTGCACAACATTTGCGTTTGCAATGGAAGATTTGCAATGGAAGAAATCCCATATAGAGTCCCCTTCGGTTGCACACTACTTTTGGTGAGCACTCCGTGAACACTCACGAAATAGAGCACCCTATGAAAAATCCGAACCGCTCATATTGTTGTATATGCCTAAGATAGCCTAACAATAAAAAATCAAGTAATTTGAAGTTCATTTGTCCATGATTTACATCATCACAAAATTGTATGGCTGAAAATTCTAACGGCATGATGGATGGGCAAATGAACTTCAAATTACTTGATTTTTTATTGTTAGGCTATCTTAGGCATATACAACAATATGAGCGGTTCGGATTTTTCATAGGGTCTTTATTTCATGAGTGCTCACGGAGTGCTCACCAAAAGTAGTGTGCAACCGAAGGGGACTCTTATACTAATTTTTCCGTTGATACAAGTGTTCTTAGCTTAATGTTAACTCAAGGTCAAAAGAATGTCACAAGAACAGTTATCTTTCTCATTTATGTTGGTTCATGGTCAAGTATACAATGTCAAAAGACAATATTCATTTACATTGGAAGAAACGTGAAAACAACAAAAGATGTCTGATTGCGTTCACTATATGAGAGTGCCTAACTTTTGGTAGGTACCACTCTTTTGCGGCATGATTTATTAACTTAGTCCATGCAATAGTCTTCATAATCATATTTCCTTGCTCTTGAATAAGTTTTTCATGTGGAAATTCTCTTCCAAACTAAAGATTTTCTTTTGAAGATATTAACCTTTTGTTTTAAAATTGGTGTTCAATCTCATGGTCAACGTCTTTACTGGTTCTGTCATTACACTGATATTCCAAAGTTTGATGAGGGTTGAGGTAATCATTCATCTTTTACACGCACTTGCATGATATGGACCTATTTTGTGGGCAGAAAACTGTACTTGTGCACTAGTGTATTCCTTTTTCAATTTGATGCTGTATTTGAGTTGCTTCCCCAACTCTATACTGGTAATTACTTTTATTTGTTCTTTTTCTCCAATGTTTCCTCATCTCCACTACTCACAGGAACAAGCTGAAGAATGAAAGAATTTTTTTGACTCACTCTCAGTCAGTTTATGGGAAATCTGTACATCAGAGAAAGATATAACTGTTTTCTATTTTTCTTACAAATTACTACTAGTAGAGACTCTGGTCAGAAAAACAATGGTACACCAGATAATTATACCAGAGTAGCGTTATGCTTCTGGAGCCAATGTCCGGTTGATAATTACCACACACTTATTAATGCATGTTACATCAATTTTGTTCCAAAAACTACTAGTTTATTGTATGTAGTAGCCAAGTAGATATTGTTACTTGCTTTCCTCCAAAACTGTACATTATTCTTATAATTTCCCAATAATTACACTATCTGAATACTGTATTGAATAAACCTGAGGTGACCATAGTTGAACAGACCTTCAATGTGTTTGACTTGCTGTAAACCGGCAATGCTCCAGTTCATATGTTGGTTCAATTTCAGTTCCTGAGGGTAACAACATTTACATTGAGCACCTGCAAACTGGCATAAAGCATGAAGAAAGAAGGAACCGCAAAAGTTTTTTGTGGGGGCTTGTCCATGGAGAGATTCTAATTATAACTGCTAACCTATGAGGAATACAAAATATCCTTAACCCAGAAATTGGAGACTCTGTTGTTTTTAGGGTCAGAAGTGGGAAGGAAAAAAAAGGGCGAGCCAGGCATACAGCCTTTTCCCCCCATTGGAACAATATGAATCATATACAGTTTTAGTTTGATATGCCCATTGTAGAATTGGAGACTCTTAAGTTCACAATTGTAACTTGCATCTTTGAAAAGCCCTAGGTTTTTGAGGGAGGGAGCGAAGCAAAGAGTGAGCCTTTGCAGGCCGGCCCCACCCTTGAGGCGGGTGAGGCGGCCGCCTCAGGCCCCCGGAGTTTTTGCGATTTTAGGACCCCAAATTTGTAATTCCCTTGTAAATATAGGCACGTATATTGTGCGTAAAAATTTACTGTTATTAGGGATCCCAAAAATAAATATCTGAGCCTTTAATTTTTTAATAAAAATTATTGTATTTAAAAAAATAATGCTTATGAATAAACTTGTTATTCAATGATATATATTTTGCATATTTTGCTTTGAACAATATGCAAATTTTTTGTATACATGTGTTTTTTTTTTTTTTTTTTTTTTTGAGGAAAAGGTGGAATAATGCCACCCTGTTTCATTAATAAGTAATTAATAAACAACCCCGAAGTCCCGGGGAAAAAGACAGCTACAGTGCAGGAAATAAAACATAACCCCCAACAAAACCCTGGGGGGTGGGTTACAACCTCCAGCCAAAAGGCAACCAAAAAAACAAAATACTAATGCCTGATACAAAATATGAAAGCCTGATACAAAATATATGAGATATTGAGGCGAGAGTCCACTCATCCGTCAAGAGTTGGCCCAATCTCTATCTCCTCGTCATCAAACTCGTCCACCTGGAATACCCTTGCAATCCTCCCTCTTGCACCTGAAGCAGCAGCTGAAGCCCAAAAGGAGATTAGATGCATGATATGAGTAAGATTACTAGAAATAGAATTACATGAAGCACGGAAATAAAAATTGTTCCTATCTAGCCATAACACCCATGTGGTTGCCGCAATGGCAATGAACCATGCGTCTTTCATATCGTGACGGGCTGATGCAAATCTGGGACCAACCCACAGCTCCTCATAGTCCCTTGGGAAGTCAGTTGACCCTAGTGCTCTCAGCACCTCTCTCAGGACAGCCTTGCTTCTAGTGCAATGAAGAAACAGGTGATTCAGACTTTCCACATGCACGTTGCAGAACCCGCAATTGGTCGCAATGTGAGGTTGCCTCTTGGCGAGGTTCTCTCTAGTGAGAATGGCGTTGTTGAGCACAAGCCAGAGGAAGACTCTAATTTTCAGAGGGGTTTTTGTCTTCCAAAGTACCGCTGCCTAGCTGGGCCTGCATCCTCGGAAGTGAATCCGGTGGTACAATGATCTAACCGAGAACACTCCCTTGTTCTCTAGTCCCCAACATAGATGATCTGGGCCTTGGGCACATATTACCCCAGACTGGATTATGCATGTTTGTAATTCATGCAGTTGCTGTGACAAACTTGGAGAGAGAGTTCCTTGGAATGACGGTCTCCAAGTCCCCCTTTTCCAAGTTTCCGCCACCGAGATATTCGGTCGATTCGTTTTAGCAAACACCTCTGGAAAAGCATCCTTAAGAGAGTGAGGACCGCACCATTTGTCCCACCAAAACCTAGTGGTACGACCATTGCCGATCAAAGATGAAGTTGCTGAGTTGAAAGGCCCGCTGGCTTTGGCAATACCTTTCCAGAAGCGGGAGACTTTGGATCCTACTCGAAAGCCTAGACTTCTTGTCCCTTTTCCCCGAAGGTAAGGTTGGATGAAGTCCTGCCAACCTTCACCGCCGTGATGGAACACTTTCCACCACCACTTTCCCAGGAGTGCCAGATTCATATCTCTGAGGTCGATGATGCCTAACCCTCCGTGCCTCTTTTTCATGCATGCGATACTCCATTTAATAAGGTGGTAGCCTCCCTTATTTGAGTCTGCACCTTTCCAAAGGAATCTTTTCCTGATACGATCGATCCTTTGGATCACCCACTTTGGGAGTTCAAAAAAGGACATGTAGTATACGGGTAGATTGGATAAAACAGAATTGATGAGTACCACTCTGCCCCCAAGAGAAAGAGATTTGCCTTTCCAACCGGACAGTCTGTCCTCCACCCTGTCTATAATAGGCAGCCAGTCTGCCTTAGTGAGCCGCCCTGGGCGTAGCGGCAGCCCTAGGTATTTGATTGGGAAATCTTCTATCGCGCAGTTGAGAATGGTGGCATGCTCCCGAGTTTCAGCTTCTGAGAGTGAAATAGGTACAATCGCACTCTTGTGGAAGTTAATTCTTAGGCCTGACCAGGCTTCAAAGCAGTAAAGTACCCCTTTAAAGCATATTGTTTCCGTTCTATTCCCATTACCAAAGACCAGGGTGTCGTCAGCATATTGAAGGATCGTACACCCCTGATTAGCATTGTTGCTGGCCACAGGTGTTATCCACCCTTTCCTTTGACAATTCTTTAGCATTCCTCTGAGCACATCCGCAACAATAGTGAATAGAAGTGGGGACAATGGATCCCCCTGGCGGAGTCCCTTCTTACACGGGAACGAGGGCCCGGGCCTCCCATTCACCGAGATTGCCGTTTTGCTAGAGTGTAAACACTGTTTAATCCATCTAATCCATTTGTCCCCAAAGCCTCTCCCCCTGAGAGCCTCTAGCAAACATTCCCAATCCACCGAGTCGTATGCTTTCTCAAAATCCAGTTTCAGGAGGAAGTTCTTGGAATTGTGCTTGTGGCAGTGGTGGATAACTTGTTCAGCAGTGGCAACGCAGTCTAGGATACATCTGCCCTTAATGAAGCCCGTCTGTGTTCTGCTGATAAGACTGTCCATGATGCCTCCCAGACGGATGGCTAGAACCTTAGTGATGATCTTAGCCGAGCAGTTAATCAGACTAATTGGTCTAAAGTCTCCGACGCACCTAGAATCCTCCCGTTTGGGGATCAAGACAACTTCTGCAAAGTTGAACATTCCCAGCCGCAGGTTATTGTGAAAAAAATCCATCATAACCTCCATAAATTCTCCTTTAATTTCTTCCCAGAACACTTGGAAGAACAACATCGGAAAGCCATCTGGTCCCGGCGCCTTGTCAGCTCCCATTTGGTCAATCGCCGTTTTGACCTCTGATTCCGTGAACGGCTCCTCCAATGAGGCCAAGTCTTGACCTGGAGCAAGCTGGTATTCCTGCCAAAAGTCTGCCCCCATTGGAGCCCTAAAGTCATTCTTCTTCCCGAAAAGACCCTTATAGAATGACTGAAAGGTAGAGGAAATAACCCTTTCCTCCTGCGAAGTTCCCATATCTGTCTGAATAGATAGGATAAGATTGGCTCTCCTTCTGGTACTTGCAACCCGATGAAAGTAGGCCGTGTTCGCGTCTCCCTCTTTGAGCCACGAAATCCTGGATCTCTGTTGCCACTTGATCTCTTCCAGTCTATACAGATTGGCAACGTTATTCCGGAGTTCTAAGAGCCTGTTTCGCTCTTCCTGCAGCAGGACTCTAGTTTCCTCCACCTTCTCAAGCTCATCAATACCTTCCAGATAGGACTCTTTATCACGCCAGACTGTCGCGAATCTAGACCGATTCCATTTACATAGCCTCTTTCTAAGTCTTCGAATTTTTCCACACCAGCGCGCTGCCGCGTCCCTACCGGCCATTGGCATAGCCCAGTTCTCCATGACCATATGATGGAATCCCCGAATTTCCAGCCATGCCTTTTCAAATCTGAATTTCCTAGGCTTGCGGGCACCCCGATTCCCCACATCGAGGAGGATCGGGGTGTGGTCTGAGGTTGGTCTAGGGATCGTTCTGGCCGAAGCGAGAGGAAATAAAGCTTCCCAATCCAAAGAGACCAGAACCCTGTCCAACTTGGCCATAACCGGATCCGCTTGCAAATTAGACCAAGTAAAAAGTCTGTCATTGATTGGAATATCCATTAGCTCAAGTTCCGTGATAACTCGGTTGAATTCCTCTCGGTGTCTGTCGCTAGTGCCTCTTCCCTTGTGCTCAAAAGCAAATCTAGTAATATTGAAGTCCCCACCTACAATCCAAGGTCCCGACCATCGCTGACGAATGTCGGCGAGTTCTTGCCAGAAGGCCTCTCTGTCTGCGGCCACGTTCGGCCCGTAAACCACAGTCACCGTCTGCATCCAGTCATCTGAGCGTCGCTTAAGTCGGGCAGTCAAAGAGAATGTACCCCGATACTCCTCCTCGCAGGAAATAAGATCCGAGTTAAACCCTATAGCAATCCCCCCTGATGCACCGATAGAGGGGCATAGCAACCACTCTTTGATTCTATTACCACCCACTCTATTGAGTTTGATCCCGTGCTGGAGTTTAGTCTCCTGCAGCCCTACTATCTCCGCCTTGGAGTTGCTAATGACATCCCTCACCATACCCCTCTTTCCCCTGTCCCCCAATCCCCTAACATTCCAAAATAGCGTATTCATTGGGGAACATTGTTACCAGAGAACGTTGGTGAAGGTGCGGGGCCGGCTTCATCTTCGATAATGATAGCCGCCCCTGCGCCATCGCAAGGGGCAATCACAGAGCTGGAGTGAGCCCTATCCGACTCCCAGCCCCTAATTTTATTAAGGAGCAACGCATTGCGTTCTAAATTCCATACTTCTAACCCACATGTTTCCGCAAGTAAAAAAACCTCATTATCCGACATGAAATTTAAAATGTTAGCTAAAAACATAGTCGTACCTCCATTATCCAGTTTAGCAGATTTGGCCGCCGCAGCTACCTCCAGGTAGTCATCTAAGGACTCCCCATGAGCCCTCTTGGGCGAGCGGTGCACCCTGAACCCCACTGTCCTCTGAGTCACGCCAGAGCCGCCACCAGGTGCGGAATCTGGAAAGGTGGAAAGTACCAACTCAGGGGAGACGGCTCTCTGAGTGTTAGCAATGAAATCTGCATCTTCTGAATCCTCCTCTGAAAAAGAGAAGTCCAGATTGAGCCGCCCTTCTCGTTCCTCCTCACTATCAGTGCGTAGAGTTTCCTGTAGTTGTGAGGAAAGTTCTCCCCCCGTGGACCCCACTTTGGGCCCACAAGTAGTCGAACTATTAACGATAAACGATAGCTCTGATACAGTCCCCTCATTGGGCCCGTCTTGAGAAATACATATAGCCTGCAATTGAGTAGGTGTTTTGGACCCCACACTGGGCCCACAATCACCTATAGAGAGGTCACCTCTCGCTAAAGAGTTAGCACAGCCCACCGGAGTCATAAAATCCCCACCCGCATAGGGCTCCAAAACCCGGTTAGCTTCCGCTGTTCCGCAGCGCACCACACCGCTCAGACTTGATGAGCCGCGGTTCATCTTACCGCTCCTCACACCTTCCCATGCAGTCCCCTCTTTGTCGCATACGGGATGTGAGTTGTCCCCGCCACGTGTCGCCGACTGGTTGGGGGCAGCTTCGGCAGCAGTAGCTTTCACAGTGTTCGAGGGCACTTCATACGAAGCGTTGGGTCCTTTACAGCTTCTTTCTTTCTTCTTGAGGCCCAACATCTCAGACCCCTCTTCTTCTACGTTGGCTTCAATCCCACAAATGGGTAACCTCAGATCCAAACCACCATAAACCCCAATCTTCTCCGCAATATCTGAGCGCCCCTCTGTACGGATGAGCACCCCCCCACTCTCTGCTTTCTCCAGCCTTTCCTCAGATGACAGACCCTGTGGTTCCACAGAGGTCTTGTTTTGTCCCTGCGGTGCCTTCCACACTCGCTCTACCCACTCCCTAGTAGAAGGTGCTTTCGCAGGGCTTTGTTTGTCGCCAACCAGCTCTCGACCCAAAGCCTGGTGGTTGCAGGGAAGTAGGTGGCTGCCACTCGCAGACCCCCTTACCAGCTCCTCCGTCCTTGCAACGTCAGATCCTCTCAGTGGTTGACCACTTTTTGGCCCTCTTTTGCTACTTTTGGGGCGATGCTCCTTTCCTTTATCCAAATGAGCTGTTGTAGTTGAAATCTTTACCAAATCTGGGCCTGTAGGCACATGGCGCCGCTCATCGGTAACCTTACCCGGGCGTAGCCTTTCTGATCCCACCACTGCCGTCCCTTGGAGCGCTTCCACCTCCCTCGCTGCCTTAATCACCTCTCGGTGGGTCCTCTCCACTTCGTGGGAGCCGTCGATGGTAAGCTCCCAACTTGGCGCAGTCGCTTGCAGGTAGCTTCTACCGTCTCTGATAGCGGATGGTGGTGAGGACGTGATGAAGGCTTGAGCTAGCTCCTTGTCGGCGTTTTTGTCCAATACAAAGCGCACAAGATAGGAGTCTTCGTATGAGAAAATCTTAGCAAATCGCGGCATCAAGGTTATATCTTTACTTCTGATCAACACTCTAGCTGACACAATCTCCGACCGGCGATCAGTCTTCTCATCCAATTCCTCTACAGTCCCGAAGTCGGAGACTATTTCTTGAATGGCCTCTTTCTTCCAAAAGTGTAGAGGAATATTATGTATCCATACCCAGTACCTTTCCCCTTGTGGTTTTTCGGCACCGAAGCTTGGTGACCACGGCTGAAAGTCTAGTTTGAAGTGTCCAAAGTCGATAGTTTCCTCTCCGGTGATCTCTAGCATCTTTTGAGGGGACGGAAAGGAAACTAGAAATCTGAGTGGGCACATCCTCTTGACTACCCAATCGCGGTCCGCCTTCATCGGCCACCGTGCATTGAGTGCCTGTAGCACATGGACCTCCGACGGCCTACCCGCCTCCACCCTTGCAACTGCACACCAAAGCTTGAGCCACTTTTCTTCTGCCTTAATAGAAGCGAGACTGTTAGCGAGTTTAATGGTCGCCGGGTTGTCCGGCGATCGACCCCGGCACACCCTCCTCACCTCGTCATCGTTAGAGGCTACCACATTGGTGCAATGGTACGATAGATGCCCCCATTTGAGGCATTTAAGGCATCGGATATCCTTGGTGCACTCGGAGCGGTAGTGACCGAGCTCTCCGCAGTTGAAACACGGGGCGGGTTTGCGTTTACCCTTTCTTTGAAGTTTTTTTGAAGCCATAGCCGCCGGTGGTGGGGTTTTTTGTTTTCTTTTTCTGTTGTAAGACACTTCTTGCCAGCCAACCGTATCTACTCCAACGGACGGTAGACCTTCAGTCACCGGAGCTCCACCGTGGGGACCCCTACTTTGGGCCCTAACCCCGGTGGCCTCTGTAGGGCCTGTGGTCGGCCACCTTGGCTGTAGAGTGCTGTTGGCGACGGCGGAGGTTGGGGGTAGGTGAGTCTGGTGTTGGGGTTGCAAGTTTGGTTCCCTCTGTGGAGAGGTGTTACTGCACTCAGGCTGACGTTGCAAGGGTTCACCTGTCCCCGAGGGGGAGGTAGAGCGCCTTTGTACCTTTAACACCTGACGTTGTTGGATGTTGAGTTTGCGGGGAAACTGCACTTGGTCACCGTGTTGTTGTTTAGAGCCTCTGGGGAAGTGAGCAGCATCACGGTAACTCCTATTCCCTCTTGCTTGGTAAACCCTGAAGTCGTCCCTGTGATGCTCTTCAGTGTAACGCTGCTGAGGCTGATGGTTAGAGTGATGCCGGCCCTTCGGCGGGGTTCTCTTACGCCGATATTGGCCTGTAGGAGGACCCTCTCGTAGGGCCCGTCCTCTCGACCGCCAGTCTTCCACGGGGCCATGATGATCAGCGCCCCCCCCTTCCGGCCTTGGACGTGCATCTTTATGTGCCCGCCGAGGGGAGGTGGCCACCCTGAGCCCCGCAGTCTCGTCGCAGACTGGCAGAGCATCGGATTTAAGAGGGGAAGAAGATTTTGTTGTCGTGGCATGGCGGACCCTCTCGTTGGGTCCGCAGCCACTGAGCTCCAAAACAGAAAGCATGCAGTGGTGAAGTGAAGGGTCCATAGCAAAGAGAGAGGAGAAGGAGAGGACGAGTGACGCTCGGAGTAGGAGTGAAGTTGGAGAAGAATTTTAGGGAGACTAACAGTGGGGGGTTGGAGGGGAGGGTCTGTGAGGAAGGCTATAAGGGGTTAGAGAGGACTTGGGTAGGCTATAAGGGGTTGGAAGGGAGTTGGCCGGGGACAGTCACAGGGGTGGAGGACCGGGGTGAGGGAGGTGAAAGGTTCGGTGTAGGAGCAGGTAGGAGCTTCATGATGGCAGCCGCCCTGGATGTTTTCTGTATAGTTAATGTGTTTTTTTTTTTTTGGTGGTGTATGGGGGCCCCATTTCGGGAGTTCACCTCGGGCCCCGGGGAACTCAGGGCCGGCCCTGAGCCTTTGCTGGATGAAACTGGCTAGAGACACAGATTCAAATGATTTCAGAAGGAAAAAGGAGGAGTGGGATTAAGAACTTTAGCTTTTTTTTAAGCCTTTTAAAATTGGGTTTTTAACACGTATGTCCCTAACAAATATGCTAATATCATATGTACCCTTCAAAAAAGTGTATTTTCATATATGCCCCTAACAATATGATCTTATTTCTAATTTACCCCTAAAAGTTGCTTCAAACTACGTGTATTTGAAATTTATAAGATTAGTGGCGAGTTTGGCCAAAAACATGATAAAGAAGATGAAATTACAAATACGTACTGTAAATTTGTCAATTTATTAAGAAAACTGAAGAAAAATTGAGAATTGTTGATGTGTTTCAGTTCGTTTTATAGTCGACTGAGTTTATAAAAAGTAGGAAGAAGAAGATTGACTAGTGGAGGAAGGGTATTTCAGTCATTTTACATAAAATCTATTAAATAAAATTGTATATTATATACAATTTTATGTTTTTAATTTAGTTATAACTTAAGGGGTAACTAAGAGGTTGGACACACATTGTTAGGGGTAAATATGAAAATACTCATTTGTGAGGGGTATATGTGATATTCACATATTTGTTAGGGACATACATGTTAAAAACCCTTTAAAATTTTGAAATTGAAGAGTTTGAGTGAAATGCAGAATCTGTCTGGGTCATTTATGTAAAGAGCTTTTATCCCTATAGAATTAGATAGTAATATATATATTAACTCAGTGATATCCAGCCCCACAGGACATAATTAGGTCTTCCTTGAAGATGGTACTGGAAACTTAAACTGTCCATGGCACGTAAACTTCATGTTTGTAGTTGCAGGTTTCAAATTACCTGGGGTTTCTATGTAGGGGAATGGGGAACTCCTTACTAACTTTGATTAGAATACTTCCAGTTTTTCAAAGTAGATTGAACCAATGAGTGGGTTGTGTTGTCCTGTTCTCCGAGGTTCTACTTTATGGCCCTATTTTTTGGTGGTTTACCAGTATCCATAAGTTATCATTTCGATTTGGTGTGTTTTTCTACACCCAAATATATAAACGATCAACTAATGTCAGTATCTAAATTCATTTGTAGGTTTGCAAAGTAGCTCACTTAGTGTACACGCGAAATGTATATTACCTGCATCAGCATTATCAAGAGTTTGTACAGACGGCATGGGTAGTTCCAGTGCATCTTTGTGTTCGGCTCTTAAGGGTTTTCCTTATCATTGATTCACAAGAGGATGTTTAAACATGATATTTGATGCAATGGTCCTCTTGTATGAAAAATGTAATTTTTAAAAATTTGCTCGATTCTTTTGTGCCATATCAAATTTTTTGGTGGCATCATTAGCTTCACGACTATATTCCGATCGATTGAGTTGGAATATGTAGCAAGGAAAAGTTTTCTTACAATTTATGATGCTGCTCTCTGAAGACTGCTGCGAGCTTTTTGTGTTTTTAAACCTCTGAAGAAGATGCAAATAGTGGAAGTTGGATGTTATACTTTTTGAAGTATGTGTTTAGGATTTTCAGCTGTTATCTTCCACTTTCTTGTTCAGCTTGAATATTATCATTATCTCAACTTTGTCGAGATGATCAAAATCCAGCTATCTTAGACAGACAAGGTCACTTTAGCATTCCGCTATTTTTTTTTGGAGTTTTTTTAGATACCGGTTACTCTTCAAACATATATTTCTAAATTAGTCTCCATTTTCATTTTAATTGCTATTAGGTCCCTAAATTTCACAATGGTTAGCACAATTTAGGGACCTAATAGCTAGGGACTAATTTCAAAATGGTTAGGATCTAATAGGAACTAATTTCAATTGACTTTGCACAATTTAGGGACTAAATAGCTATTAAAGTAAAAATCTGGACTAATTTAGAAATACAGGAGTGACCAATATCTTAAAAAAAAAAAACTGAAAATTTTTATACCCCTATTTGCTTAGTCTAGCTATGGATATATAAAAACTATGTCATCCCATGTGACCTTAGTGCTGTGCCAAAAACATCTTTTTTGCTTATAGGAGTAGTATAAAGTCACAGATAATTAAAGACAATCATAAAATCGGAGAATACATTGCATGTAATATGTTGTGATAGTAGAAATAATTAGAACATGTGAAGCTTATGATATTACACATAATAAAGTGTAAAATTGAGATTTTTTTTACCAAACTATCCCCCCTTTTGTAAGTATGTACCAAAATGTCCCTATTTGAAAATTTAATACTAAAATATTCCTATCGCTAACGGGGTTAACGAGTCTAGTAGTTTTCCTAGCGTTAACCTCGTTAGCGTGCTGATGAGGATAACACTTTTTTCCTAAGCAGGGTGTTTGCGAAAAAACCACCAATTTATAGACACGCTAACTTAGCGTGCTTGTTTAAACTACACGCACTAATGGGGTTAGCGTGATTGGTGGAAAATAGGGATGTAGGCAGAAGACCCTAAGTAATGTGCTGGAAATTTGAGATACTCACACACGTTAACCCAGTTAACGTGCCACTTTTTACCATGGCCGTTAATTGAGTTAACGACTGTTGAGGTTTCAAAATTTTCAGAAAGTTGAATCTTTCTGGAAGTTTGAGATACTGATACACGTTAACTCAGTTAACGAGCCTTTTTATACTAGGCGCGTTAACCGGGTTAACGTGTATCATTTGGGCTTTTATTAATTAAAGCTCGCTGTTTCACTCTCATCTCACTTCTCTCTCCGTAAACCAAAATCAAATGATTTGAAACCCAAACCCCCAAACCCCCAAACCCTAGTTTTCGATTTCGCCCTCTAACCATCCCAATCTCTTGAAATATTCGGTAGAATCTCTTCTTCATTCCCAAAACACTCATCTGAATATACAATTTTCCCAATAAACTCCTATATAACCCATAAAGGGTTTCCCCCAAATTTTCGAAAGGAGAGGCTGGTGGTGCTTGCCGTCGACTTCTTACTTTCACCCTACAATCGTTTGTAAGTCTTCGTTATTTATGCTATATAATTTTTGTGATTTTGGGTCTAGGGTTTGATTTGCAATGTTGGGTTCATTTGTGCCAAATTTAAGGGAGCAGCATCAAGTAGAATACAGTCTATGTTTCTGATCTGGTTCATGTTGAAATAGGGGTGTAGAAGGAGGGACATTTTGTTCAATATATCTTGTAACCATCATGTTGAATGCGCTACTTAAATGTTTGACATTAGACATTGTTAATTGTTGGAAATTGGACATTTTGACATTTTGAGTAGTAATGTTTGATATTTAGATGTTGAAAATTAGACATTGTTAATTGTATAAGTAATTTATAGCGATTTTAAGTTAAGTTTGTTAACATATATTATCTAACATGTAGAATTCAATTTGATATAGGATATGGCACAGACAATGGGTAATCCCGAAAAAGGGAGTAGTAGTCGACCTCCAACTACCCGGGAAGGTCCACGAATATGTCACGGACAACCTCCTAAAAAAACGCACCGTGGTGGACATAGACGTACCAATGTAAGATGATTTGACATTAATTTCATACGTTTAATTTTAACATTAAGAAAATTATAAATATATGTTGAATTTCAACTTTTTTTGGTATAGGTTGAGGTCGGTACTTCTTCTTCTTCTCTGGCAAAAGCGAGATTACCTCCAGTTTGTACGTTGGCTCCTCAGCTGTGGTTGACAAAAGCACTGCTTATTCACTTTGGTACAGTTGAGGCCTATTTTCCAGATATGGTACTTCGTCAATTTGGGTTGCATCAAAATATGCTGGTCCATTAACCGTACAATGCCGATCTACACAATGTCACCGGTATGGGTCGACAAGCAACTCACGATTGGGCAGCTTCATTACACGTACACGTGGATATTTGGAATCATCGTCTCGATCATGTAATTGCGAATATTCCACCATTCGATGCGTCAACTCATTTCGCTTACATGACGTGGTATAGGAGAATGACTCGCCTTTACATTTTCCCAACAAGTCAATTCCCAGTCGGGGTCGAAGTACCGACACGCAGACATGCTGCCGATCCAGCAGACACGTACTCTGTTAATCTGCCAATGTTTCAACCGAAGGCACCATTGCTTCGGAGTGTTGTACGTTTCATGCTCATATTTACATTGAATTTATTACTACGTTTAATTATTCAATTTATTATCACGTTTATTTCGTTTTTGTGTAGATGGCCCAAACATGGATTCAAGCAAAAGAATGCGCGAAAGTATTGAAAAGTAACGTAGCCGAACCATTAAAGGTATTCACGCGTAAAATTATTGAGTCATGTCGAGTACAAGCAGATCTCGTCGGCGAAGACACAAGAATAGATGCGATCTTGTCTGGTCCCGTGCACCAAACAGGTCGGCGGAAGACAACGACTATAAAATCTCGACCACATCCAATTATACACGAAGAAAGATAGCGAAAAAGAAGGGACCCGTCTCCACCGAGAGATGAAATCCAAGAAGAGGAAGAAGAAGAAATAGACAAAGATAATATTCCCCTTTCCGACTTAACTCAAGGTAGCCCAAAGCGTCCTAAACGTGTAAGGAAACGTCCAAATCTTTTCACCCCCTCGTAAGTAAATTTTGTTTATGTTTAAGATTTTTGTAATTTGGTAAAAAGTTAATGTTTTGGCTCAACTCAAGAATTTGTGTATGGTTGGAAGTTGTGTAAGTTGTGTAAGTTGTGTATGGCCAAACTCAAGAACTCAGGTAAATATTTGATTATTTGAGATTGAGCTCATTTGTGTATGAGCTAAACTTAGGAACTCAGGTAAACTCAGAAACTCAGGAACTCAGGTAAACTCAGAAACTCAGGGACTCAGTTTTGAGTATGATCTCATTCGTGTATGTGTTTGAGCTGTATGTGTTTGAGCTTGGCTATATGTGATTTTGAAATTTGATCTGTGTATGTGTATGAGCTTGGCTATATGTGTTTTTGAAATTTGACCTGTGTATGTGTATGAGCTTGGCTATATGTGATCTATGTATGTGTATGAGTTTGGATATTACAGTTCATGATTTTGATATCTGAGATTGGAGATTTGATATTTGAGATTTGATATTTGAGTTGTATGTATTTGAGCTTTGGCTATATGTTTGAGATTGGAGATATTGGAGATTGGAGATTGGAGAAATTGGAGATTTGACTGTATGAGATTTGAGATTTGAGGGCTGTATGTTTGGTTATGGGATTTGTGTATTGAGGTATGAGCTTTAGATTTTTACAAGTCTGTTTGTGATGTTGCTGTACACACGTTAACTCAGTTAACGGCCTTGGTATAAATAGGCTCGTTAACTGAGTTAACGTGTGTAAGTATCTCAAACTTCCAGAAAGTTTCAACTTTCTGGAAAATTTGAAATCTCCACAGTTGTTAGCTCAGTTAATGGCCTTGGTAAAAATCAAGGCTGTTAACTGAGTTAACGAGTCTTAGTAACTTCAATTTCCAAAAAGTTTTAACTTTCTGGAAAGTGAAGAATCTCCACAGTCGTGAACTCAGTTAACGGCCTTGGTAAAACCAAGGCAGTTAACTGAGTTAACGAGTCTTAGTAACTTCAATTTCTAGAAAGTTTCAACTTTCTAGAAAGTGAAGAATTTCCATAGTCGTGAACTCAATTAACGGTATTGGTAAAACCAAGGCCGTTAACTGAGTTAACAAGTCTTAGTAACTTCAATTTCCAGAAAGTTTCAACTTTCTGGAAAGTAAAGAATCTCCACAGTCGTTAACTCAGTTAACGGTCTTGGTTTTACCAAGGCCGTTAACTGAGTTAACGAGTCTTAGTAACTTCAATTTCCAGAAAGTTTCAACATTCTTGAATTTTCTCATCTGCGTAGTCGTTAACTTTCAATATAACATAAATCATACAAATATGACAACAACTTCAAATTCATGATTCCATTCAAACTTCTAACTTAAATATTACATAATCAAAAAAATTCAACTAACAAAACTACAAAACAGCTCAATGTTGGCTTTGAGTAGATTGACTTAAGTTTTTCCGACATCGGCGTTTATTGTGATCCCCCAAACCACATTTTGAACACGTCATTCCCGAAGCCCTGCTAGACTCATCTCGTACATCCATATCATTACGTACTCTCGTATTCTTCGGCCGACCTTTCCGAGAACGTCGAAGGCTCGCATCAGGTACAAGTTTGTTTCCAGTATTAACTGGCCAATATGCAGGATCTAGTATTGGATGAAAATTGGGAGCCCATGTTCATGCTAACGAAATAGTTGAGTAGAATGTAATCAACATACGGTCCCTATACTAGGTTATTTTCAATTGTCCCAACTACAAACGTTAATCCCGTTAACGCAAGTGGTTTAAATGCTACCGCTAACGGGGTTAACGAGTTTATATTGAATGAGTTTTTTTGCAAATTCTTGCTCAAGGAAAAAAATTGTATCCTCATCAGCACGCTAACGGGGTTAATGCTAGGAAAACTACTAGACTCGTTAACCACGTTAGCGATAAGGATATTTTGGTATTAAATTTTCAAACAGGGACAGTTTCGTACATACCTACAAAAAGTGGATAGTTTGGTAAAAAATTCTAAAATTGATATGCTAAATATGCTAAAAAAATGACATTCAATAAAAAAAAATATAATTAACCTTTTTCTCTGTTTTCGAGAAGAATTTTAAAGAAGTTTTTATGAAATGTGAACTTTTAGAAGCTAAAACCCTCTCAAAATAAATAACTAATTGACAATGAAAAGATCCTAAAATGGACAATTACATATTTTATTTTGATAATTAAAATGGACATATAATACCACTGGTTATTATCAGATAAATCCATGAGGTAAGTTTCGTGTTTAATATAGAGTTTAAGTTTCAGGTGTCATTCAATAGTGACCCCTCTATCTCCTTTGGCGATTTTGAAACCCATAGAAACCCCCCTATCTCCCAACCATCTCCGCCCAGATATTGCCCCTCAGTTTCATCCCTCCTTTATCCCTTCATTAAAGTTGTGCATCTAGTCAGCCTCTCCATACCCATCTCCTTTTTGCGTCCTTCATCTATTGCTCTGACGTTGGGCTGCTTTGCATTCAGTTATCCTCCTGCCATCTCGTCGTCGTTTGCGTCTCTGACGACGAGCTGCTCTCCCTCCAGCCCTCCCTTTTCTTCTACATCCGGTGCCTCTCGCAGTCGTCCCCCCTTCGCTGCTTTGGTCGGTGGCTTCTTGGCCTTCCGTTTGGCTTCATTTGGGCTGCTCTTGGGTGATTCTCGCGGTCTCGCCCTCGATTCAGGTTGTTTTGGACTGCTTCTCGGAGTTCAGGTCTTCCCGTTGGTGGTGTTTGTTTGTTGGGTCTCTCTTTGTAACACCCCGTAATTTTTAAAGAGTATAAAAATATATATATATGTTGAAAAGTTATAGTGGCTGTTTGGTTTAATATATGCATGGATGGCATATATATAAATATGGTGAAGTTTGGTTCGAAATGGGGGTCCCACGTGAGAGTTTTTTTTGAGGGAAAAGGTGGAGTATGGCCAACCTGTTTCATTAATAAGAAATTAATGATACAAACCCAGAGAACTGGGCCAAAATACTAGCTACAGACAGGAAATAAAACATACATGAAGCAACTTGACCCGTACAAACAACAAATCCCTCCAACAACCCTGGAGGGTGGGCCGACAAACAAGCTCGGTCCAGCAAAATTGTATATACGTCAATTTAGCTTCGTACACTGCCTCCACGGCACATGCACACCCACCTGAAACTAGTTTGGCAGGATTTTAACACCCGTCGATCCCTGCCTTCTCCTCGCTGGGAGGATACCTTCACCTCTCTCACGCTCTTGCTCTCTCAGGCGATTTCTCACCACACAGACTCAACTCGACTCTTACTCCCAACTAGGAAAGAGGCGACGCTGTTACGAGATAGTGGGCTAAGTTGGAGGAACCTCAATAGCCTGATAGTAGGCGCTGTCAAGACTGCATCGGCGGCATCGTTGGACACCCAAACAAGTGTGCGCACGTCATGTGGGGACCCCATCTTCGGGCCCAAGCTTCACAATCGTGTAATACAACGTGCTACATGGTCCCCACCTCCCACAGCAAACAACTACCGGTCTGGCCCTATGGGACCCAAACTGAACCACCAACCTCACGCACTTGAGCCCCAGATCCAAGGCGTTTGCGACAATAGGCGCGGAAGGATGCTCTGGCACGACATAGTCGCTCCGCGACAGTTGAGATAAGCACCCTGAAAGTTGAGACAAGTGAGCGCACATCACGGAGGGACCCCATCTTCGGGCCCAAGCTCCATAATCGTGCAAAACAATATAAATCGCTCATCAAAGCGACTCGCAGATAGAGAAGCACACCTGGCTTATTCACACGCACTACTAACCCTCGCAAAAACCAAATCATAGCCGCAGATCACCGTGATTGGCCCCGAGAGTGTGGATATGGTGGCAAGCGCGAAGAACATCCGGGAAAATATTTAGCAAAGCCAACCAATCCCAAACTAGCCCAAACCCCAATCCCAATCAACTCACCCCCAAACCCCCAACTTCAAAAGCGCCACCAGATCTGAAGCTCGACGCACAGATCTGGAGTAGGACACTCGATCATTGATGGCAGCGAGATCCGGGCAAACAATAGAGCACTAAAGAGAACATGGCTGGAGGCGTCGATGGCGGCGAGATCCGGGCAAACAACAGAGCATCGAAGAGAACATGACCGGAGGCATCGATGGCGGTGAGATCGGCGATGCATACTCGTGACTGAAGGCGTCGATGGCGGGAGGAGGATCAGCCTCCGCGATCAGGTGCGACGAAGGCAGCGCTCCGCGATTTGAGGAGGTGCGACGAACAGCATGAGGATCAGCCTCTGCGATATGGGTCGACAACGTTGACGAAGCTCTGCCGTTGTCGAAGAGAGGCGGCGCATGAACCCTAGCCGCCCATCGATACTTGAAGAGCGCCCAGAAGAAGAAGGGAAGGAGGGACGGGGGGTGGAGCGACAGGCGGGAGGGTATCAACGGGGCAACGACGGGAGGGGAGCACCGGGGCGGCGGTGACGAACCCTAGCTACCGCCCCCACACACACAGATCTAGGGTTTTCTCTATTTTGGGTTTTTTGGGGAGAGTTTCTCTCTCTAGAAATTCTAGAGAGAGAAACCCCTTTTTTGGGGAGAGTTTCTCTGGTGCAAATAATTGTCCTACGAGAGAGTTGAATAGCAAGCTATTGCTGTTGAATGTGCTTGATGACGTGGCTTTGGTAAATGGGGCCCACCTTCGGTTGAAGACAGCACTAGGTGCTGTTGTGCATGCTCACATGGGAGAAAGGTATGGGATTAGTCCCATATCGGATTTCAACTAGAATTAAATAATATATAAATATAATAGCCTATGATCGAGAGTCACCTAATCGTTTAACCACCTTTTGAAAGGCAGCCTGTGGTTGGCAGTTGTACTACATAGTATCTAATTTGTCTTCTAAGTTGTATAAATTGCCTGAGCTAGGGGCAGGGGCGTTACACTCTTGCTGGCTCTCCCTGTAAGTTGGTCTCTTCTTCTATCTGGTGTTGGCAAATTCCCTCTCTCACTCTGATCAATGTAAGTGTTTTCCTCCTTTCTCTTATTCTGTAATTTACTTTCTCTTATTGTGTGTTCTATTACTACTGTTGGTGGGCGTGTTTTATTTTGCCCTTGTTCATTTCCTCCAGTATATTATGTTTTTTTTAATGATTAGTTGTGTTAATTAGTTTTCTTGATTTTAGTCTTGATTCTAATTGACTGTTTGTCTTTTCTGTTATCATCTTTTCCGGTTTTCCTTATAGTTCTTCTTAATTTTGAAGACTTTTAACCGCTCTTTATTCATGGTTATTCAATTGCTTTCCTTGAGGCCCATGATGTTATCTGATTTGAGGAGAGCCTATCTATCTCATTACTCTTCTAAGTCTTCTCTCTCTTGTCCGTCTTCCATCTCCTCTGTTCATCCTTCATCATCTATATCCGACCCTCATTTGATTTGCTTCAGGTGTCTCCTCTCTGGGCATTTCAAACAAGTGTACGTGAATAAAATTAAGTATTTCTTCTGTGACAAGCTTGGTCACTCTTTTAATAGATGTTTTTCACTTCAAAAACTTCTTGGCTGGCCTAGGGGTAGGCCCTTACCTGCCAAGCTCCTCTCGTTTCTCAACTTTACCTTGTTAAAATGCAAGTTCAATGCTTATTTTTCGAAAAAGATTACTATTCAGGCTCACAAGGAATACGGTATACACGCAGATGTTCCTTATTTATTGCCTCCCCTTCCCTCTCCTTCCACACCCCATATCACTGCCCTTGTTGCATTGCAGCCTCCTAATATCTCTAACCTATTTCAGGTTAGAGCGTGTGTGTCTAAGCAAGTTTTCTCTCCTCGTTTGGTAGCATTTCCTATTTGTCTCCATCATTTTACTATGTTTCTTCCGAAGAGTTTGACCCGGGTTATGGTTTATGCTTTTCTAAAAAACTGTAATATTATTCTTTTCTCGTTTAGAAGTGGGATGGTGCACGATCACCGTCTCCTATTTAAAAACTATGCTCCCTTCGCTATTCTTAAGGCATCTTTTGTGTCCTACGGTTTCCCTTGTTCTATGTCAATTACTTCTCCCAAACATTCTGCCATCTCGATTTATTTTCCTGGTTGCATTTACTTGATTTATCAATCTTTAGGTGTCAGATCCTAGTTGGATCGTACTTTGATCGAGGTTATGAACATTCTTCATTCTAATCCATTAAGTCCTCATCGACTATTGGTGTCTTTACAACCTCCCACTCTCCGATTGCCTTGAGGGGTAGCCACTTTCATACAAACTCCATTGCTATGTCGCCCCTCTCTTCTCCCAATGTACTACTCGCCTATTCTGGCTCTCACAAAGATGAGGTTAGAATGCCGGTCATTGTTGGTGTTTTGGTTCCTTTAGTTGAGGTCGCCCTTCCCACCGCCAAGCGGAAATACCATAAACAAATCTGTAAGTTTTCGCAGGTTCAGATGAGTGTGCGGACTTCAGCTAAGAAATTAGCTCTCAAATATGCTCATCCTGTGCAGAGCTGATTTTTGGCTCCTGTCCAAGTGCTTTGTGGGCATGTCTTTCTTTATGCATTTATGGATGTGTGTTTATTGTGGTCCCTTTTGTTATCACTAGGTGTTTTGAAGTTCTAATTCTTTATTTTGTCTATATCCACCTTATTCTCAGCCTCCAATTCTTTTGTCTTACTGGTTGCTTCTTGCTTGTTTTTCCTAAGTGTTTTGTGTATTCTTGTGTTGACCTTTTTTATGGCCCTGATTATTTCGGGGGGCCTTTTCTTTTCATCCAGTTATCATTCCCTTACCTATTTTTCTTTCCCTTCATGTTTGATCTTCGGGTACTTTCCATCTGTTTGGTTGTTCGGATCCTTCTTATTTGTTGAGAGTTTCCTTGATATCTTACTCTGCTTCCTACCCTTGGTTAACTTGGCTTTGTTTTAGATGTTTCTCTAGGAGTTGTAAGTGCTGGCTTCTTCTTAGTTCTGCCTACTTCCTTTTCCCGCTGTTATGTTAGCTTGAGTTTGCCTGCTCTTGTGGTGGCGTTGTGTTCATCTGATGCGTGTTCTTTTGCTTGAAGCTGATTGCTGATTAGTTGCCATTTTAGATTTTTTGCGATGTTCTTGGCAGATGGGATGCCTTTTGCTTTCTTTCTTGATTTGTTCCTTATTTGGTTTTACTTCTTGTAAACTGTACTGTATATATTGTATATTTGTATTATTCATTTTTATAATTAATATGTTTTTTGGTTGGGGCCTTTGGATTCTATCCATTTATAAAAAAAAAGTTTTCAGGTGTCACTGATTATATTCTGAATTGCCAACATAATATGTTAGGTGATCCAGTATGATGATTCGTGCATTTGTAACCTACCGTGGGGAATGGTCAATTTATAAGTCGTCTCAGTGTCTCACACCTCTCGACCAAACAATTTTTTTTTTTTTTTTTTGAAAAAAAGGTGGAATCTGGCCACCCTGTGTCATTAATAAGAGATTAATAAAACATACTTAGAGTACTGAGCCAACTACAAAATCCTACAAACAGAAAAAAAAAAGTACATAACCTCCACCCCGAACATGGGAGGTAGGACAAAATACACATAGAGTAGCCGCAAAGAGATACATCATATCCCCCCAACAAGCCATGGGGTGGTGGGTATCAATGAACATAGTAGACCGTGCTGTACTAGCTGTCAATCGATTGTCGGTCCGATCTCGATCTCCTTATCATCAAACTCCTCTACCTGGAAAACACTCGCAATCCTTCCCCTGGGACCTGCTGCTGCCACATTAGCCCAAAATGAAATAAAATGCATAATGTGAGTCAAATTGCCAGAAATACTATTGCAAGTTCTACGAAAGTAAAGATTATTTCTGTTTAGCCAGAGAACCCAGGTCATTGCGGCGATAGCTAAATACCACGCTTCTGTCATAGCACCTCTCTCCGGCGTGAACTTTGGGCCTACCCACACGTCCTCGTAAGTACTAGGGTATTGAGTTGTCCCTAGGGCGCTGAGTACCTCTACAAGTACCACTTTACTCCTAGGACACTGAAGAAAAAGATGGTCTCTAGTGTCGAGGGCGGCGTAGCAGAATCCGCATTGAGAGTCCACACTCGGTTGACGCTTAGCGAGGTTTTCTCTAGTCAGGATCGCCTCATTTAGTACCAACCATAAGAAGGCTTTGATTTTTAGCAGAGCTTTCGTTCTCCAGATGACGACAGCCCACTTTGGGGTACATCCCTTAAAATGGATGCGCTTGTACATACCGTGAACTTGCCGTTATTCTCCAATCCCCCAAATTTTTTATCGGGGCCCTGGGAGCAACTAATTCCAGTATTGGAGATGTAGGCCTGAAGTTCCGTAAGTCTGTGCTGAGAGCCTATGTCAAGCGGTTGTTTGAAAGATGGCTTCCAGGTGCCTCTTTTTCAGGCTACGGCCACCGTGCAGTGTGGTTGTGACGCCTGCTCGTATAAATCGGGAAACAGGGTTCTAAGCATGTGATCAACACACCACTTATCCCACCAAAATCTGGTGAGTCTGCCGTTACCGATAGCTGACTTGACACAGCTAGTGAAGGGTTCGTATGCCTTAGTGATGCCTTTCCAGAACCAGGAGACCCGAGGGCCTATCCTGAAGCCTAAATTTCTCGTTCCATTTCCATGCATATATCCCTGAACAAATTGTTGCCACCCTTCTCCATTAGGGTGGAACACTTTCCACCACTATTTACCCATAAGCGCCAGATTCATATCTCGCAGGTCAATTACACCTAGGCCTCCATGTATCTTTTTCATACACACCTTCTCCCATCTAATGAGGTGATAACCTCCTCGATCCAGGTCTGCCCCTTTCCATAAGAAACGTTTCCGAGTCCGGTTAATTCTTTGGATTACCCATCGCGGCATTTCAAAGAAGGAGAGATAATAGGTGGGGAGGTTTGGGAGGACTGCATTAATTAGCGTGACTCTCCCACCCAAAGATAGGGCTTTGCCTTTCCAGCCTACTAGCCGTTTCTCAACCCGGTCAATAATAGGCATCCAATCCGCCTTTTTTAGCTTCTCGGGTCTTAGTGGCAATCCAAGGTACTGAATGGGGAAACTCTCTGTGGAGCAATTGAGGATTGTGACATGTTCAAGAGCCTCTGCTGGAGTAAGGGCAATGGGGGTGAGAACACTCTTGTGGAAGTTAACCCTGAGGCCAGACCAGGCTTCAAAGCAATACAGAATTCCTTTAAAGACGGTAGTTTTCCCTAGGTTGCCATTGTCAAATAGAAGAGTATCGTCTGCATATTGGAGTATAGAGCAACCTTGATGATTGGCTCCCTTAGCCACTGGTACGATCCAACTTGCTCTACTATACTTAGCCATCATGGATCTAAGCACGTCTGCCACTATGGTAAAGAGAAGGGGTGAGAGCAGATCGCTTTGTCTGAGCCCCCGTTTGCAAGAGAATGGGTGGCCTGATACCCTGTTTACCAAAATTTCCGTTCTGCTGGTGGTAAGACAAGTGTGGATCCATTTGATCCATCTGTCCCCGAAACCTCTTCCAGCAAGTGCTTCCAACAGGCAGTCTCATTCAACAGAGTCATAGAATTTCTCGAAATCTAGTTTTAGGAGGTAGCTCTTAGAATTTTAGGTGTGGCATTGATGGATAGTCTCTTCAGCCGTTGCTATACTGTCCTGTATACATCGTCTTTTGATGAATCCCGTCTGGTCATGACTAATGAGACCATCCGTAATCTTTCCCAGTTTATTAGCAAGAGTCTTGGTAATGATCTTTACAGAGCAGTTAAGGAGGCTTATGGGGTGGAAGTCTCCAACTCATCGAGAGTCTTCCTTCTTAGGAATCAACACAACCTTCGCGTAGTTGAATCTCCCTAGTTTGAGTTTATGTTCGTGGAAGTCTGCGAACACCTTCAGCAAGTCACCTTTGATTTCCTCCCAGAATATCTGATAGAACAGTATCGGAAAACCATCTGGACCCGGAGTTTTATCTTTTCCAAGCTGTTGGATCACCTTCCAGACCTCCTCCTCAGTGAAGGGTGCTTCGAGGGATTGCAGACTAGGATCGGAGTTACTTGCTTGGTCATGCCAGAATTCGTGTTGGAGAGGCACTCTGAAGTCCGCTCTATGCCCAAAAAGGCGCTTGAAGTGGGACTGGAAAGCCATCTTAATAGCAACGTCGCCTTGTACCATTCCGAAGTCCGAGTGGATCGAGTGAATGAGGTTAGACCTACGCCTGGCATTGGTAACCCGATGGAAGAATACAGTGTTCGCGTCTTCCTCTTTGAGCCACGAGATTCTGGACCGTTGTTGTCATTTGATTTCTTCAATCCTATAAAGTTGGTCAATTTTCTGTCTGAATTGGAGCAGTCGATTCTGCTCCTCCTACAGCAGATCCCTAGTTTCTTCATTCTTTTCAAGTTCCTCAATTTCTTCCAGAAGGGATTCCTTTGCTCTCCAAATCAACGCAAATCGGGTCCGGTTTCATTTCCTGAGCTTGTCCCTGAGTCTGCTAAGTTTTTCACACCATATAGCGGACGCCTCACGACCCTTGGTTGGGCAAGACCAACTTTCATTTACCATATGGTGGAAGCCTTAGATTTCTAACCAAGCTTTCTCGAACCAAAACTTTGACGGTTTTCTGGGTTGGTCTTCCCCGGAGGATAAGAAAATAGGCACGTGATCTGATGTTGGTTTCGGGAGAGATTTGGCCAATGTCAATGAAAATTTGGTCTCCCGATCCGTGGAGACCAGAATCCTATCCAACTTGGCCAGAATGGGCGCTGCTTGCATGTTCGACCAGGTGAAGAGCCTATCAGAGATGGGGATGTCCACCAAATCCAGGTCCGTGATGACTTCATTAAATGCTTCCCTATTTGGGGCACTAGATCCTCTGCCTCTGTGTTCTGAGGCGAATCTAGTAATGTGAAAGTCGCCCCCACCACCCAGGGGTGTGGCCATTGTGTTTGGACCGCTCTTAGTTTCGTCCAAAAGGCCATTCTAGAGGCAGACGTATGTGGTCCATAGACCACCGTGATCGTTTGAGTCTACCCGTCGGATTTTTGCTTTAACACAACTGACAAAGAAAATTGCCCGTGGAGCTCATCTAGACAATAAAATAGGTTGGGGTTAAAACCCAGAGCGATGCCCCAACTGATGGGGACATTCTCCATTCAGATACTCGAGTACTCCTACTCTATTAAGTCTAGACATTTGCGAAAGTTTGGTCACTTGGAGACCAACAATGTTAGCCTTTGACCTAGCTATGACTTCCTTAACCATTTCACGCTTGCCTCGCCTACCGAGGCCTCTAACGTTCTAGAATAGGGCCTCCATTAACTACGGTTAGGGGCAGGTTCATGACTCGATTTGAGCTTTGAGTTCAAGTTAAGGTTAACCCTATCGGTTTCCCAACCCCTAATCTTATTCAGGAGAAACACGTTCCGATTGGTATCGCCTACCGTAAGATCACAAGTAGTGGCTAGACTAAAAATTTTATTATCAGTCATGAAATTAAAAATAGAAGCTAAAAAGGAACGCGTACCTCCGTCGCCAATCTTGGTGGATTTGGCGGCCACCGCGATTTCCAGATAATCATCTAAGGACTTCTCATTAGTCCTTTTTGCTACTTTCTGAACTTTGAAACCTGTGTCCTGCTGGGAAGATGGGTAGGTGGATGGAACAAACTCAGGAAAAATGATGCAGAAATCAACATCAAAATCATAATCCTCTGACTCCACAGACTCCCCCTCAGAGTATACAAAATCATCTTCAGGATTCAGCCTGTCTTCACGATCGTCTTCATCGCATTGGATTGCCAGTTGTATAGTAGGTTCTCCTATCATGAACCCCCCGATGAGCCCATAACTTGTCGTCGAATCTACTAGAATAGTGGGGTTTTCCGTAACGGGCCCCTCAATGGGCCCACTACTCGTCGAAAGCCGTAGTTCATTGCACAGACCCGTTACTTCATTTGGCCCAACTACAATCAAGTGTGTCTTAGGCTCCTCTTTGGGCCCGTTAACGCTTTTATAAATACCCCCCGAAAGCTCTCGCTAACGCCACCAGATTCACTTAAGAGTTCTTCTCCTTCACGAGAGAGCGGACCGCCTCTCTTGAATTCCGAGTCTACCGCTAGCAGTAGTGGGGCACGTGGCTTGAGTAGAAATACTTCGGTTCTGTCGCCTTCGCCACGCGTCTTGATCTGAGCAGAGGGTGTTACGCTGGAAGCTTTTTGGGTTGGGATTCGATGGCATTTCGATGGCGTTACTAACAAAGTGTTCCTTTTCCCTTCCTCTTCGTTGCAGACACCTACTCCCTTTCCTCCAGAGTTCTCCTTCAGAGCTTTCCTCTTTGAGATCTCTTCTTTGCTGCCAATACCCACTCCCTTTCCTCTTTGAGCTTTCCCCTTTTCCAGAGATTCAGCCCCAACCCTAGTGCCTCTCTCACTTTTGGCAGATTCTCTGTCAAAGGACCTTCCCTTGCCCGTCTTCTTCCCCAAAATGGAAGTCTCCCCTCTCGACTCTCGACCCAAAGCCACCAACTCTTGCTCTTTTGAGTAGCGACTCTGCAAGTCTTGCATGTCGTTTTCCAAGGTGCTTTTGCCTTTTTTTTTCCTTTTGCACAGTCTGCCTCCACTCTCTGCTCCTCTCGTGGCTTCCCCTCACCAACTCCAAGGTGTTGATTGCCACTTTGAGCTTTCCTTTGCCCCTCCTTTTGAAGAGCCCTTTCATGGGCGACTTTACTACCCAAATCTGGAAATTTTTGAAGATCCACCGTTGGGTCTGTTGGATTTGTTGGATCTATTGATGCTGGGTCGTTGGATCTGATGGTCAAGCCTCGTTCTCGACCACCTTTGATCGGAGAAACTCTCCCTAGGTCTGATTCCTCCGCCGTGTGTTCATGGCTTTGCTCCTTCCCTCTCGCCGCTCTGATGATTTCCTGGTGTGCCCTTTCCACTTTGTGGGTCCCATCTATGGTAAGATCCCATTGTGGCAACACCACCTGCTTGTAAGAACGGTTGTCTCTAAGCGCCGATGAAGGAGAGGGGGGCGTGATGGCCAGGTGCTCTATCTCTGGCTCCGCTCGCTTGTCGAGCACGAATCGAACTAGGTACGACTCTTCAAAGGAGAATATCTTGGAAAACCGTGGCATCAATGAAATATCAATACTCCTAATGAGAACCCTCGCCGACACAATCTCCGATCGGTGCACTGTCTTTTCGTCAATCTCTTCGATGAAGCCGAAGTCGGTTACTATCTCTTGGAGTGCCTCCCTCTTTCAAAAGTGAAGAGGCACATTGTGGATCCAGATCCAGTACTTGTTGCCTTGTGGGAGCTCCGCTCCAAAGCTGGGTGTCCAAGCAGAGAATTCCAAACTGAAGTGGCCAAAGTCTACTATTCCCAAGCAGTCACCTCGACCACCTTCTACGACGATGGGAATGAAACAAGGAACTATAAGTGACACATTTTCTTTGCCACCCAGTCTCTGTGGGCCTTCATTGGCCATCTTGTAGTAAGAGCTTGGAGAAGGTGCGTCTCCGATGGGCCCCCTGTCTTTACTCTGGCAATTGCACACCATTGGCAAAGCCATTTTTCTTCGTTTTTGATAGTGTCTAAGCTCTTTGCAAGCCGGATAAAGGTCAGGTTATCAGGGGACCTGCCACGGCTCACCGGGCGATCGTCGTCATTGTTACTCTCTACCACATTAGTACACACATATGAAAGGTGACCCCATTTCATACATTTGAGACATCGAACTTCTTTGGTGCACTCCTTCCTGTAATGGCCCAAGTCTCCACAGTTGCAACTTGGTACCGGCTTACGCTTTCCTTTCCTTTGTTTCTTTTTGTGTTCGAGTTGAGGGGTGGGTGAGTTACTCTGTCTCTTGTTTCTTTTTCCGGTCACCTGCACCCATTGCCCATCACCTTTGATGGAGTCATCCTCCACTGTAATTCCGTCCTGTGGACCCCCCTCATGGGCCCGCTCGACGCAGGATTTAAGTGCAGGGATAGGGTCCCTCGGGGGTGGAGGAGGAGCGTGATGGTTGTGGTGATGGACATTGGTCGGGGAGGATTGTCGAGGTTGCTGGTATGAAGTATGGTGTTTGTGGTGGTCGGTAGAGTCTGGGGTTTTGATGTAAGCTTCTGATCTCTTTTGTATGTACTGGAAGTTGTTATGGGTCTGAGGCTAATATTGACGGCGTTGGTCGTAGCTGTAACCCCTCTGGTTGTATCCCACTCTTTCGGGGTGATGCTGGCCGCGGGGGGGGGGGGGGGTGGGTCTTCTTACGCCCATCGAGGCTAGTAGGAGGACCCCCTCTCTGGGCCCATCCCCCGTAACGCTCCTTTTCTTGGCGATGATGAATATAACCCCTCCCCTCATGTCGTAGATGTGTACTACGGTATGCACGCGATGGGGAGTGTGCTCTTCTGAGCTGCTGTGTTTCCTCCTCCGGGGGGGAGTTCAGTTGAGGAGGGGGTGTGGGGATGCTGTGGGGGGGAGGGCACAACACTGGGTGCAGAAGTAAGGGAGGGTGAGGAGGTGGCGATTGCTGAGGGGGTGGCAAGGGTACATCGGGACCCTCTGAGGGTGAAGGGACGAGGGGGTGACAGGCCCTCTCATTGGGCCCGCACCCGCTTAGTTCAAATTCAGACAACATAGCTTTGTGGAGGGACGAAGACGAAGAGGGTTTCAGGGAAGAAGGTGCAGGTCGAAGAGAGGTTAGAGGGTTTCAGGGAAGATGGTGCATGGAAGATGGGTTTCAGGGGAGGTCACCATGTTTGGAAGGGCTTTTGTAGATGGTGTTTTTAGAGAAGAAGAGGGTGAAGATGGTTGTCGGCGGTGAGGTTCAGGTGAGGGAGGTAGGGGAGGAGACAGGGAGGTAACATCGACCAAACCAAATCTCTAAGTCTAACAAAATAATATCTGAATCTGATGTAGCTCATGACTTTCTTTGTAGTGCTCTTTGTCCTAAGGTTCAAGACAACTAATTCTCCAACTTTTGTTAACATATATGGATGTGTTCATATATATCAATTATCTTCAATATTATTCTCTCATTTATTTCTTTTATTTCTTTCATCTTTTGTATTTTCCTTTTTAGGTAAAATTTTCTTTTATTGTATTTTCTTCCCTTGCAAAGTCTTTCCCATTTACAATGAATAAATTGACGTGAGCCATATGAAGAGTTATGAAGAACGTTAAGAGCTGTATTTCTTTTTCTCCTAACAAACCTAAACACTTAAAAGCCAGCTTTTGAGTTTAGATAGCAAGGAAAAAAGTTGCAACCCACAGAAGGAATATATATTGCAGTTATTTTGAAGGAAGACGCTTACACGGACAGATCAAAATCTCATCATCATGTAGACTCGTTTGGCAGTAGTAATCGCACTGTAAGTGATTCTTATCACCCAACTTCTCAGGTTTGAAAAACCACTACTTGAGACGAGAGGTGCAACTGCTTTGCATAATTGACGAGGGTTGAGGAGATGAGCGAAAGACTGCATATTGAGAACGGAAAAGGAAGAGCAGTTGAAGAGACCAGTGAAATACTACATAATTCTCAATATTTCCAATAATTAATTACACTTTCTGCAACTAAATGAGAGTTTATGAGGCGGCCATAGCTAACAAACTTAATAGTGTTGATATTTATGAGACAATAAGAAATAGAAATTAAGGTCAGAGTTTAATATCCCTACTGCTTGGATATTATATCCTAATCATCAAAGTTGAAATAATCTCAGGTACCACCACAAGACCAGTATATGTTCGATAAGGCTAGATTTTTGGGTTCTGGGCTTTATGCTCACTCAGCCTGGTCCAATAACTTACAAATGACACATGCAACTCACGTGTTGCCCCATACAATATTATACACAATAATATTCTATTTATATTAAAAATATACCTATACATCTAACAATCTCCTTCTATATTCTCAATATATCAAGAAATACCTGATTATCTCATCAGTTCCACATATTGTGGACTGGATCACGACAATTTCAAATAAATATTGAATTACAAGAGAATATAATTTATAAAGATTAAATCAATTATAGCCTGAATAGTTCAAATAAGACTAAACTAAAATAATCAAAAAGTTTCAAGACCATATCAAAATAAAATAGTTTACAGACTAAACCAACTAAAACAAATGTCAGTCTCAAATCAACCAAAGCAATTAAACTTCAGAATAAACAAAGAGTTTCAAGCTCACTCAATGCAAAGAGTCTTAAACTCAAATAGAAGTTCCTTCAAGCAAGTGAAAATTGACAAACTGTCCTTGCAAGTTCCTTTATGTCTACTTCTCCATGTCGAGCAAATCATCATTCTCAAAATAAAGTTTGATAGATTCATCTCTATTGTCTTTGCTAGCATCTGTTTCTAAACATTACAAATAAGAATTTCATGAGTCACTTCTCTTAGAATTCAAAGAAAATGTATAAAAGTATCTAGTTTAAGCAAAAGAACTTAATACAATTCAATATAGATTTGTAAAGGTACAACACAATCATCACAATTAAGTATCTTTATCAAAATAAAGCATATAAGAACTATTATAATTTCTACACAAGAACTATACTATGTTTCATTTTGGAATGATAGAGCTGTCAAATCAATTATGGTTCAATTCTGAATCATAAAAAATTTGGAATAAAACATGAATTCATAAAAGAGATATATCATCAAAATCGGAACGATATAACGAAAATTCTAAACATCGGAAACACATCGACAAATTTTCACGCTTCCTTTTGAAATAAAAAGACGATTCTAAGTAATGATAATATATAACATCATCATATTTGGAATGAAGTTATATATTTACAATAATTACATAGAATTTTTAAAATTATCTAAAATATGTCAACTGCCTAAAGATTGATGCTTAAAGTTTGAACTACTCTATGCCTTTAGTTTGCATTTTAAATTTTCAAAACAACTATGATGTTAAAACTTTGGCTCAAAAGATCTTAACCCCATTTCCCCCAAAATTTTGATAATTAGGCATCCATTTAGTCCCTTTGTAAGGGCATCGGCCACATTATATTTTGATTGCACATCAATAAGAGCAATAATCTCTTGTTTAATGAGATAGTTCAACTTTGCATGTTTAGGGCCTACAACATATCTTTTACCATTGTAAAGAGTATTGTTTGCTATTGTATTGTAACTCCCGTTTTCGATTGTACAAAATTTACATATTCTTGCATTTCGATTATTTATAATTTCTTTTCCGTTCTCTTAAATTCATTTTTGTATTAAAGCCAAATTGCTTCTTTTGTGGATCTTTTATTGGAGCCCAACCCAAATCCTAATCCATCCCAAATCCAATTAATTCAACCCGAAGCCCGTTAACCCTAGACCCTAACAGAACCATCCATAATCTCCAACTAAACCCACTACTCCACTAACAACATCACAATCCCACATCATCCCCTATTCTTCTCCTAACTACCCATTACCATACGAATCCTCCTCATTAACACCCCATCTCTTCTCCTTCTTCCCCGAGTCCCCCTTCCACTCTAGCCAACATCCACTTGATCTCCTCCCCCTTCTTCAACTTCACCCTACTGCCTCTTTCTCATCCTCAGCCGGAGCCCCCATTAACACCCAACTGTTAGAAAATTGTTGAGGTTTCTTAAATGTGAGTAGTTTGCAAAATATTAATAATGAGTTAGGTAGAGATGTATGCATTACACAAGAAGAACACCCAAGATTTAATGTGGTTCGGTCAAAATCGACCTACGTCTACGTGCGAAGAGGATGATGATTTCACTATAACAAAAGAGGGAAGACATACACTCACTATATCTCATAACAAATAAATCACTCAAAAAGAGACCCTAATCGTACTCTCTTATACAAGACTCAAGAGAGACAAAAGAGAAGAAAAAGAACTTCTTCTTCTTGCCTTACTTTTGGTTATTTTGCCCACACCCCTTACCACTTTCTGTAGCACTCAATTAATAAGAAAGTGAAAAGGAGACAATTCAGACACCATCTGTAACGCCCCGATTTTCAGTAACTGAAAACCGTGACATAAGCCAGAATCTTTTCTTCAATTAGCCACAATGCACAGAAAAACAGAAAAATTTAAAACTTTTATTCAACACAAATATATTACAAGTCCGAATGTTATGCAACTGTAATACATCACAATAGTGTTACAACAATACCTTTACAACCCAAGTGTTACAAATTCAATAAATTACATCAGAGTAATGAATAAAGAAAAAACACTTGGTATTTCACTTGGATGCTTCCCTACAATAATAAATCACAACAATTGTTACAAATGGAACAATAGTAAACAATATAAATTACAGCGGAAATAAATCGACTGTTACTTCTCTCGCCTTGAGTTATCCTGAATCTTGTACTTGTACTTCTGCAATCCAGTACCTATTGAAATGGGGACGTCAGTACATATACTGACGCTTTAAGGCTGATGACTAGCAGCGATTCTCCACTGAAAGCAAACAGATTCATGAAAAGAGAAACGTGTATATATAGTTGATGTGTCAGTGTATGCTATGACTTAGACTCTAATGCAAGACTTGTTAATGCAAGGATGCTCTTATTCTAATGCAAGCAAGTCTCCGGAATAGTATGCAATCCATACCACATACGCCTCATCTCAAGCCGTTTCTTCATATATAAGGATTTGAACCCGTGCCATGAATTCTACTCTTGTACTCGACTTGTTTCTGAAGATTAGACATGACTGATGAGGTTACTCTGAAACGGTCTAATCCCACCATTCGTAGTCGTATAGTGGTGTCCCCTTTTTTACTATTGCCTAGTCGCACCGGACCCCACTCAAATATCTGACAAATCCTTGGAGTTCCCGCGGACGCAGGTTAGCTCGAAGCATCCTTTGCCGCCCCCTAGCCAGACCGTAGTCTATGGCTTCTCGCCCTTAGATACAAGACAAGACGCAGTTTCAGGGAGTTCATCCCCCCTTAGCTCCGATAGGAATCGCTCCCGCTTATTAAGGAACTTCAGAAATTAACAAATGAGATATAGATCCTGTGCTCCCAACTCGTGAGAAGGCACAAACCGTATCCCTTTGACAAGAAGGGTACAACCCAATAACACCGCCTAGTGTCGGCCTATAGGACAGATCGGATCATAAGGTATCACCCTTAATACCGATTCTTTCCCTTCGGCGAATAATGATAATAAGTAATGGTCAAGTAGCAATAGCCATAAGTTACTACCCTAACAATGTCACTAATCCTAAACAACTGATAGATGGCAACAGAACTTACACAACATGCTGAGTCTTAAGTTAGACTTCGCAAGATAACTCTACGAGGCTACTCAACCTAGACTTACCAGAATCCCTAAGGATCTGGTTCATGGCCTATCGATCCAAGACCCCGGCAATACGAACATATTCGCATGCTACTACCCTGAACTTGGATTTCGTCTACGTTCCGGTCCGCGATCAACCTACACCGGTTAAGATCCGACGGCACACAAGAAGTGACTCGTCCACAATCCCTTAAGAGTAAGGTAAACACATATCTTGATGGTCGATAATCCTAGGGCAATAATATTGCCCTAGATGAGCACAACAAACTTGCGTACTAGCTAATGAGCTACATACGAGTAAACAGAACACATACGAGCTAACAAGCTACGTATGAAACCAACAACTACGCACGAGCCAGGCGGGCTGCATATGAGACAACAACATACATACGAGCCAAATAAGCTATGTATGAGACCAACAGCTATATACGGGTCAGTCGAGCCGCGTATGAGACAACAACATACATACGAGCCAAATAAGCTACGTATGAGACCAACAGCTACATACGGGCCAGTCGAGCCGTGTATGAGCAAGCTCTACAAAAACAACCATACAGGTAATCAACCTAGATGCAACCAAACGTGCTTACTAGCAACTCTTGATCTTCTACAATTAGAAGCAACAGAAGAATCTTCTAATTGTCTAATACAAACATACTATCAAGGAAAAGCCTGAAAGCGACATAAAGACCTCCCGATAGCCTAGAAGCAACCCGTGCTACGCTTGTCGGAATTTAACCTGGGAGGTTAATTCGAAAAGGGAAGAATGTCTACTACAACTCTCTAGTTGGCCCGAACCTCAGATTCTACAGGTGAGATACTCTAAAACACCAGAGAACTCAAACAGCAAGCACACTCAGCTCGAAGCTGGCTGCTGCATCTTCCAAATACCATAACTCCTACTTTGCTTATCGAAATCTAGCCTAAAAGGTCAATTCGAAAAGGGAAAGGTGTCTACTACACCTCTCTAGTTGGCCCGAACCTCAGATTCAACCATTAAGACACCCTAAAACATCAAAGAAACAAAATAGCAAGTTCCAGTCAAGATAGCTAGTTGCTGTACCTTCCCAAGACCATAACTCCTATTCTGCTTATCGGAATTTAACCCAAGAGGTCAATTCGGAAAGGGGAGAGACTTTACTACAACTCTCTAGTTGTTCTGAACCTTGGATTCTACCAGTAAAAGACTCAAAAACTACGAAGAAGTGAAACAGTAAGCATATAATCAGACAGCTAGTTACTGTGTTTTGTAAGGGCCATAATTCTTACTCCGCTTATCGGAATTTAACCTGAGAGGTCAATTCGGAAAGGGGAGAGTCTCTACTACAACTCCCTAGTTGGTCAGAACCTTGGATTCATCCCGTAAAAGGCTCAAAAGTATCAAGCAACCAAAACAGCAACTTTCAGCCGAACAGCTAGTTGCTGTTTTTGTAGTGGTCATAACTTTTGCGTCTCTCATCGGAATTTAACCTGAGAGGTCAATTCGGAAAGGGGAGAATGTCTACTACAATTCCCTAGTTGGTTCAAACCTCTAATTCCGATAGGAACCCTAAGTTTTATCCCTTTGAATCCACTGCGACGCTAACCCGAAACACAGACTTCACTGTTTAGTCCTAAAGCTCGCTGTTTTAGGGAAAACGATATTTTCACCCCCCAAAACAGCTCCAAAAAATCTACCAAAATTCTAGCATGGTAATAACACCCCTAAGAACGTCTCATATAAATTTCGGGTCAAAATTCTACTTTTAACACATATAAACAATTCTAACCCTACAACTATTTAAGCGTGGATACAACAAAAGCATTGGCTCTTTCTACAATCCCTATAACAATTCAAGTATGGTATACAACATAAGCATCATCCTACAACAATCTTAAGCATGATATACAACTTAAACATCATTCTTTACTACATCACAAGCATGAATGTGTTCTTTTTGAAACTAGAACACTTATACAAGTATGAATGGGTTCTTTTTTGTTAGAACACTACCACATATAATCTCAAGCATGAATTCCTTAATACAACTACTTAAGCATGGTTTTCTGTTAGCATATACAACTCAAGCATGATGGGTTTCTACAATTTAAGCATGGTTTCTTTACTAAACACTACAACTATAACATGGTTCATTTACTACACTTAAGCATGAATAACTACTATAACTTAAATATGAGTATCTACTTCAACTTAAAGCATGGATCATTTCTACAACTCAAGCATGGATATAACTTAAGCATGAATGCTTACTACAATCTTAAGCATGAACATTTACTACCATTCAAGCATGAAGGTTTACTACAACTTAAGCATGATTCTACTACTAAGCATGGATAGTTAGTATTACTTTAAGCATGGATCTTTAAACATGGAAATTTACCATAACTTAAGCATGAATATCTACTACCACTTAAGCACGGTATATTTACTACAACTTAAGCATGAATTCCTTGAACACGTTAATTCATGCATGAATGGGTTCTTTTTGAATCTAGAATACTACACAAACTCAAGCATGGTTCTCTAGCAACCTAGGATAGCTTAGAACATGCTACTAAAAGACATACAATTTTATTACAAAGACTACCTCCTTCAACCTATAAGTTCCTACATGCCACAGGGGAAGAAGTAATCCTTCCCATCATATAAACAAAAATAGACATACTACAAAAGAACTAATCTTTTACAATTATAGAAGCTTAGTCCTTCACAACCTAGAAGCAAAAATAGAAGCTTGATTTCTAACAAGTATTAAAGTAACATACAACAATTACTAAAATACTTATCTCTTATGAACTAGAATTAGTAAGACTAGAACTTTAACGTACTAACATAAAAAATGAGTTCTATTAGTATACTAACCCCAAAAATGGGTCCTTTATCATACTACAACTAAATGGCCTCCAAATTGTTTCTTTAATAAACTACAACATAAATAACACCAAATTTAGGTTTGGGTTCTTTTTAACCTACAACAATTAATCCACACAAAAGTGGGTTCTTTTCACTTACTACCAATCAACAAAAATGTTCCTCTTTCAATATACACAATTGGTTTAACCCAAAAATGAGTTCTTTCTCAACCTACAACAATTAACCAACATAAAAGTGTGATCTTTTAACATTCTACAACTATAACATCAAAATTGTTTCTTTATCAAACTACAATATACATAACATCAAAGTTGGGTTCTTTTTAGCATACAAAAATAACCAATCATATGAATGGGTTCTTTTTCATATCTACAAGTAGTAACCCTTAAAGATGGGTTCTTTCTACTCATACTCAATAGCTAATCCTAAGATGGGTTCTTTTTGTACATACATAATTAATAAAAGAGAACAAGCAAAAATAAAATAGAAGTAGATGATCCCCACCTTGGTTTTCAACCATTCTTATGCACAATTTTAGTCCAAGTAGTTCAAGAAGTCATACAAGTCTCAAGGACTTAATCTTTATGCCATTTTGTTGAGTTCTACCATTCATCCTTTTATGTGTTCATTTCCTACTACCATTTATATGCTTATGATCTTAATCCAAGTTGTTTTAACATAATACAACATCCACCCCTCCTACATATGAGTTCTCTACAACCACACCCATCAAAGATGGGTTCTTTTTTCACCTAAAACAAATAATCCATCCTAAAGGTGGGTTCTTTTGCACACACATAAATAAAGAGAAAACAACCATAAAAACACACAAAAGAGAAGTAGAGAACCCCCACCTTGTTTATTTCTAATTGGAAGAACTAGACAACATTCCTTCTCCCTTCTCCTAGCTCCTAAGAAAAGCTCTTAAAACCTACAAAGAAAAACTCTCAAGTTAGGGGTTTGTTCTTTCTTTTTTTTCCTCCTTTTTTTTCTTTGTAAAAATAAGACAAGAAGTGGAGAGGGGGGGGGGGGGGGGGGTATTTATAGGGTGGAAGAGAAGGGGGAGAGTGCAAATGCACCAATCACATTTGCACAAAACCCCTTAGGGTAATGGCCAGCCCATACCAAGTGAGGGGGGTGAGGTGGAGGTATGGTGGATAGGTGAGGTGGAGGTATGGTGAAGGGTGAGGTGGAGAACTTCTAGAAGAACACTCCCTTAAACTCTTATGCATCCATTTTAATCCTAGGTTTAAGCCTTCAACCAAGACCTAGCCATCTAATTTGGTTTGTCATGACAAAAGAGATAATTTGTCCAAAAAAATACACACACAACAATTTGTACAATGTACTAATTGATACAATACACATATGTATATATATATATATATATATATATATATATATATATATATATATATATATATATATATATATATATATATATATATATATATATATTCCAAAAACCTTCATTTGTTAAACCGCATAATCAGGATAAAAATAATTTAGTTTCCGAAATAATAATAAAATAAATTTGTATAATATAATATCTGTACGGGATATTACACCATCCTCCATTTTCTCACCTAATTGGGCAAGTGGGGTTTGGTGGATGTGGACTTGGTGCCTAAGAGCATCCACAGTCGTTAGCTAAAAATGCATTATATGCATATTTTCACACTGTAGACGCTGCAATCTTTAGCCATTCTGCCATTTGTTTTTCTATTTTTCGCTACAGTAAAAAGCTAAAGATAGCACGAGATATGGCAATATGCATATTATGCGTGACGAAACATGTTTCGTCTGGATTATTTAATAATTTTTTAAATGATCGGACGAATCATGAAATCCTAAATTAAATAATGTTTCGTCCGATGAAATCCTAAATTAAAGAAAAAAATTAAATCTTAAGCTCCTAATTTAGGATGTTAATTAGTTTAGTTAGTGTTTTAATTAAACTTTTAGTTAAATAATTAGTTAATTAATTAGTTTTAGTTAATTAAAAACATCATTAACATCATAATTAAAACATCCACCCACTGGGACGAAACATGATGTTTTGTCCACCATGGGTGGGTCCTGCACGATTTTTTTTAAACCCTTTAAAAAATTCCGAAATAATCCAAAAAAATTCAAAAAAAAAAGGCGGACGAACATGAGTCATCCGTACACAAGTTAGCTACATTTTGCCTTTTCCTCACTGTAGCGAAACAACGAATTGCTAAGGTATAATATGCATATATGCATATTATACCACAGACAACTGTGGATGCTCTAAGTGGGCATTTTGTCAATTGTTGGGGCTGCCAACTTGAATGCCAACATTTCAAGTCAACAAACAAAAATCTCTTCACCTTCAACCCCCGACCTTGCCATCTCCTCAACTCGAAGCCACCTCCACTTCATCTACCCGAACTCTTCAACCCGATCTGCCACTTGCTGCCATTTTCTTCATCAACCCGAGCCTCACACATAACACCTCAAACCCGAACCCTGCCCTGCATCCTCAAACTCAACCCACAACAAGCCTCCACTCGAATCCGACATCACCATGGTTGACGGTCACCTCCTTGTAGCCGCCAAACACCACCGCCATCTCCATTGCCTCATCCATCACCCATGCTCCACAACCACCTACAGCAACCCATCCTGAAGCCTCCTCCACTGCACACAACTACCAACCTCCATTGCAATCTCCTCACCTCGCACATAGCCAGCCTTCATCCCCTTGCTGCCTTCAACTCCACTGCCTCCATACAACCCGAAGCCATTGTCGTGTCACTGTTAATGTCGTCGTCTCGTTGTCATTCCATAGTTGATGTTGGTGCTGCCGTCGGTCATTATCACTTCCTTCTTGCTGTCGTTTGCTGCCATCACCTTGTTGTAGTTGTTGTTATTGCTGCCGTCACCGACTATCTCTATCGTTGTCGTGTTGCTGTTGCCTTACTGCCGTTGCCATTCTTGCTGTTGCTGCATTATCGTTGTCGACGTATCTTCGTCTTCTCCCCGTGGTGCTCGTCACTCTTGTACTCATCAAATATAGGCAAACACTTCTTTGAACTCTCGCAAGTAGCTCATTGAATTTAATTATCGTTTCTAAGCTCTAGTTATTGTTCATGTTCATGCAAGCACTTCTTTGAACTCTCGCAGGTGGCTCTCATTTGTTTGATCCATCGTATTGTCGAATCTCGTTTAATTCTTGCGTGCGCTATTCAAATTTTCGAACCATTCATTATATGTCATTCTATTTGATTCCCATCAATCCGATACTCATAAAAAGATTGTAAATTCCTTTGTCATTGCATACATCGAATGAACACAACTTAGAGATGTATATGCATAGAGATACATGTTACAATTCAAGCTTTATTTTGATTGTATTGCAATGCGGTAGTGTAATTTAAATTTTTAGATTTGATATTGTATAAGTATTAATTTTCTATCATGTTAACTGTAGAGATCTGATCTAATTAGTAAATATGAATGCGAACACATTTTTGGGGTATAGAATTATATTTTTGTGAATCATGATTCTAAAACAAAGTAATGGATGTTGTTGCCCTGTTGTCTGCTTGATTTTGTACATAGAATTAAGCACAGTCCTTGTAACCAAAATTAAGATTTTATAAATGTATCTTATAGCCCTCTGAGTGTAGATTCCAGATTAACTTACGATTTTGCAAACCGACTTGTAAGTTGTGAGTTATTCAACTTTTAGTGATGTAACGTCTAATTTTCCAATCTGAGATGTATCGTCCCCGTAAACTATTTGAAATAAAATTTATTGATGGAATTCTGATCTGAGACAGACCTATATATTAATAGACACAGTAAGGAATTAAATTCTAAAATTTGGAAGATTTATTGATGATTTTTAAAGTAGAGTTATTAGCATGAAAAGTTGACTTTATACTGCTGCCCAAACTTTGTACCTGTAAACATCTGACTATTAGGCCTAGCTGCCAACATCAGAATGTGTCGTGTGAATCAGAGTTGGATATGGCAGTGAGTCTACTTTCTAGAACCCCTGAAGGAATCGAATTTGCTTTCATGTAGTAGTGGAAAAGTATCTCTGGTTAAGCCCCTTATTACGTAAGACATCACAAGCTCCTCGCCTTTCGCCAGAAAGCAAATGTAGCAAGATATGTAGCTTTTTTATAGTAGTGTACTGTTGTACAGAATTGCATCTTTATATTCTTAAATATAAACATGTTATTATTCGTATTTAATAAATTGAACTAATACAATAGATCGATATAACAACTCTATATCATGCATTGCATAGCTCTTGATACTCTCACATTATACCCCCGTTCCCATTGGTTGCATGTTCATACTTGATCATAGTAAAAGAATAATAAGCTTGGGTAATAAAGGGTATGATTTATTAGTGGACAATATATGAGAGTATACTGAAAGGGGTACCCATGTTTTCCGTATTACTTGATACTTGATTACTTGATTACTTGCGGAGCTAAGTGCCACGTAGAACTGTGACACATCATAGAAATCGATGGGGGCCACCTCTAGGATCTGCGAGGGCCACCTATCGAATCTAATATCGTAAGGAACTAAGTGCCACATCGTAGGAATCGATGGGAGCCACCTCTGGAATCTGTAGGGGCCATGATTTCCTGTTTACAAGTTTTCTGATTACATGATTCCCGAGTATATAATCTCATAGAATTCACCACTTAAGTCCAAATGTTCACTTGATTGTTATGCACTCGAACCTATGGTATGATACACAAGATTGCGTGCATTGTATATGTTAATAAAAGATTGATAGACTTAAGATTCACACTAAGCATTGACATGTTTCCCGATTTCATGATTCCAGATTAAATGATTTTATGTTTACATGTTTCTCGATTGACCATACATTGAGATTTGATTCAGTTGTCACTTGCATCACACGAAATCATATTGTTTCAGTAATTGCATTGCCAGTTCTTATTCCTTTCCTTGTTATAAATTGTTTCTGATTAGATGTTGAGGGTACCAAAGAGGAACCAATAAAAGGACTTGACGATCAAATCTTTTAGAGAATGGATTCGGATTTAGCCTACATTAGTTTATCTTTTTTTATGCTTTTCCCCAGTCACTATTGTTACTATTTCATACATTATATAACCGGGCATTTTGACCCAAAGTTTATGTTTCCAGATGTTGGTTATTTTATGGATTACTGAAGTTTATTTTCTGTTTATGTGATTATCTTATTTCATGCGTGGTTGTGATCATGATTATATTGTTGAGTTATAACCGTACAACTTATGAATGATGTATATAATTCGATGGGCCTTAGCTATGTGCCCGTACTTTCGTATTTTGCGAAGCGGGGCGTGACAAGTATTTGTAGTTTGGTTGTCGCAGAACATACCAAGAGTGGATACTTTAAACATTCTCAAAGGAATATCTAGCAATAGATCTTTCATCCATTCCGCTTCTTCACTAGCCGAAGTTAGCGCAAAGAGTTCTGACTTCATGGATAAGAAAGCAGGACCTGCTTTTCATTTAGATTTCCATGACACAACTGCTTCTCCTAGTGTAAACACATAACCACTAGTGAATTGACTTTCATCAGAGCACCATGTATTAGAATATCCTTATAATACTGAAGGACTACCATAGTAGCACAAAGCAAACTCATGAGAATTATTTAGGTATCCCATTAGTCATTCAAGGGCATTCCGGTGTGATTTACTAGGATTACTATTATACATGCTAATCATGTCTATAGCAAAGGTTATGACAAGTCTAGTACAGTCATTGTATACATGAGACTTCCAATGAGTTTAGAGTAATGTCACACCGTTGCACCGTCATTAGATGTCAACTTTTTAGTACTATCATAAGGTGTATAAACCTTTTGCAACCACAGTTTCCCCAATCTTGCAACACTTTTAATGTAATGAGATTGGCTAAGGATTATTCCTTGCACTGCAAAATCCACTATCATGCCCAATATGATGTCCATGATACTTAGGTCTTTCATGTTGAATTGTATGGATAACATAGTTTTAACTTCTATCACGATAGAGAGATCACTTCCAACAACAAGCATATCATCAACATATAAGCAAACAATGACAATTTTATTTGGTTCATCACGATAATAAAGACATTTATCAGAATTACTAGATTGAAAGCCTAACATCCTTATTTTTTAATCTAATTTCTCGTGTCATAGTTTAGGTGCTTGTTTTAATCCATACCGGGATTTCGATAACTTGCAAACATTATGTTCTGAACCTTTAAGTACAAAAATCTTCAGGTTGATTCATATAAATTTCTTCATTGAGATCACCATTTAGGAAAACCGTCTTAACATCTATTTGATGAATAACAAAATTTTTAATAGATGTCATAGCTAGAAGAATCCTATAGTAGAGATATGACATACATGTGAGTAAACATCGAAATAGTCCACCCCACATTGTTAAGTATAACATTTAGCTACTAAACATGCTTTACACTTTGCTATAGTTCCATCATGATTAAGTTTCTTTATCAAAACCCAGTTGATTCCTATAGTTTTAACCCTTATTGACAAAATTAACTAATTCCCAAGTGTAATTCTGCAAAAAAAAAGAAACAATTTCATCATCAATTACTTCTTTCCAATGCAAACCATCCCTAAACCTCAAAGCTTCCTTAACACTGACTTGATCAGCTGTTAGTGCATAAGTCACAAAATCATTACCATAGGTACTAGGTGTTTAATATCTAGTAAAGAGTATTCTCAGCTCAATACCTTGTGAGGTTTCAGTGTCAGTCAAATCATGTTTAGATTCCTATTACGAATCATTCCCTGTGTCTGCATACCCAGATAATGTGATACCTTTATTTTTGATGAAAACATATTCAAAGAATTTTGCATCTCTAAATTCTATTATTCGGTTAAGAGATAGATCTAAAAACAGGTCTGCAACGCTATCAATTGCACTACCTAAGTATACACGTATTTGTTTGAGGTCCTACTTTAGGCCTTCTAGGGTCAAGTATTCTAACAAATGTAATAAACCACAAGTTCTTATTTTATCAAAATTAGCTGTGTGTTTATGCCATAATTCATAAGGTGTAGTAGACAACTTAGAGTGTGGAAAAATATTCAAAATGTTGTTAGCAGTCAAAACGACCACACCCTAAAAGTATGAAGGTAAGCCAGAAGTCAATAACATAGAATTCAACATCTTAGTGAGGGTTCGATTCTTTCTTTTGGCAATGCTGCTTGACCGTGGTGAGTAGAGTGCTGCAGTCTAGGTATGATTCCATGTGAGTTATAAAATTCTCTGAATCCCATGGAGACATATCCTCTACCTCTATCTATCTAAACCTTTTAATTTTAGCATCTAACTGATTTTCAATGTGGTCTTTAAATTCTTTGAATATCTCTACTGCATCATCCTTAGATTTCAACAGATAATCATGAAAATATCTAGAGTAATCATCTATAAAGTTGATTAAGTACTTCTGACATCCTTATGTTACAAGCTCTTGAAATCACATATGTCAGAATGAATCAACTTAAGAAGTAGTGTACATCTAGAAACAATACGGAAGGTTTTCTAATTATTTTTATTTGAGCACACTTCACATTTTTCACTTTTTATGGATGTGTCAATCGTCAAGTTAATTTTTTTAGTGACAGTTTGTATCTTAATATAGTTCACATGTCACAGCCTATTATGTCATGTACGTGGACTACACAACTTGGAACTAACAGTACTGATTACTTCATTAGCTAAACTAACTCTGTGCATGCCATTAACCAAATAAACACATTCAAAATAGAAAAAATCAACATACAATATAGCTTTACAACTAATCATAGTTACAATCATAGCAGCATGATTTAGTAAGTCAATGGATATCAAAATCTTCACTAAAGCATGTACATATTTAACATTACGTAAAATTAAACTATTACCTGACAAGAGGCTGAGGTTAGCAGTTCCAATCTGAAGTACCCTGACTGATTCTCCATTTTCCATTGACATGAAATCATTTGCACTTTTGAGATCAGTTAATAGACATTCATCATTGCATGCATGGAATGTGGCTCCCGAATCCAACAATCAACTAGCAGAGGCACTGGCCTAAACATCACTAACATCACAGACAAAGTTGGTGAGCTGAATTGTTCCCTTTAGCAAGTTCACATTTTCTGTGTTGGGTTGTTTCTTTTTGGGTAGCCTACACTCAGAGGCATGGTAACCCCACTTCCTATAATTATAGCACTTTCCTTTCTTTTTAATAATCTTTTTCGTGACATACAGCTTAGATGGTTCACCGTTAAGACTAAGATTATTTTTCTTAAACTTAGGAACACATTTAGTATTGGTTAATATATTTGCTGTCGAGAGTTATTTGATAACCAATTTTAAATTCATCATAGTTCTAGTCTCATCTTCAACCTTAATACATCGCTTAAGGCATGCAAGCTTAATCAGTTCAGGCAACCTTTTGTTAAGGATTTCTACCAAAAACCCCTCTTAGGATCTTGTTGAGTTATTTTGCAATCAACACAAACTACCAAGCACATATGAGATCATACCAAACACACCAAAGCACACATAAATTTGTCCCAGTTGGAACTTTCGCCTTAATCCGAGGGAGAAGAAACCCAAGATGTTATTCAACTAGAGAAGATACAAGAAATTTATAATTCTCACCACGACCCTCTCTCAAGCCTCACCAGTAAGTACTAGTTGTTTACAATTAGAGAATCATTCAATCTCTCCTTCAATAAAGTACTCTCTCTCTTGGCTCTCAATGGAGGCCAATAACAACAATATATAGAGATATAGAGAAACCCTAGTTTGATATCTTAATACAATAACCATTGGATATTCCTGAAGAGATAACCCTACGATAAGAGCCGTAAGATCTGACTTGAAGAGCAAGTTGGGCTTCTCACGAATCACCAAGACCCGACCCAAATATTTCATCAGCACCGCATTCGGTCGACCACACCCCAGGTTTGGTCAACCGTCCCTCTCTCAGGAACTTCTGCTGAGTAGGGTGGTCGACCGCACCCCATGTACGGTCGATCGCACCCCATGTACGGTCGATCGCAACTCTTGCTATAACTGCTGCTGACTGTTTCCCTTGCTTCCACTCCGTCTCCGATCGTCTCGATTCTTTCATCGTCTCATCGTCTTCTTATCCAACATAGTATGGAAGACATAAACCCAACACCTATATATCCCAGTTTTAAAGAAGAGCCACAAAGCATGTAATTTGTAAATTATAGCACCAGCAAGAAACTCATCACACAGTGATATTCCCAGTTTTTAGTTTTCCTACTAGGTTTTCAAGATTTGTTACCTGAGGGAGAATTAATTTTTCCTCTTTGAAATCAAATGCCATGAACTTACCCACTAATTGTGCATTGAAGACATTCTCCTCCTTCTTGAATTCATCTAGCAGGTTGTCCCATATTTCCTTGGTTGTCTCATATTTCATATGGACATCTGCAAGGTGGTCTGTTATGTTGTTCAGCATGAACTCTTTGCACAAGTCGTCATCTGCCACCCAAGTTGCATCATCCACATCATCAACACAATCATCATAAGTCGTTTGACAAGTATAAAATATTTTAATAAACTTCATCCCATATTGTGTTTTCATCTTCCAACTGTTAATTCAGAATTGCTAAATTCATCTTGTTTAGGAACCTTGTACGGACGATTATATTTTTTCCATCTCAAAAGTATAAATAATAAATATTAGAAAATAGTGGATTTATTCTGAATAATTACTACTCATGTAATTTCTGAGAAAGATGAGGGGTATTCTGTAAAACTGCTCAAAAATAATAAATCAGAGAATTTAATTAAATAAAACAGCACAGATCTTAAAAGTTTAGAATTGACCAGATCTTGATGATAATCAAGAGGGTTGTTAGGATGTGGGTCGGGTTGATTGACTTGTGGATTTGCAGGTTGGATTTGACTCCAGTTAACAAACACACTTGACATAGATAGAGACAAAGATAGAGAAGAAGAGAATATGGCAGCTAGGAGATGGAGGATAAGTGTGGAGCCCACAGGGCTATAGCCACAGGTGACTGCGTCAACGACGATGGTGGACATTGGTGGTGGCGGCAACGACAGTGCCCACGAGGATCCCTACGAACGACAATCCCTACATGGAGAACGGTGATCTCGAAAACTCTTTTTTCAATCTCATAATAGATTAAATTTTAGGCTAAATTTGAAAAAAAACCCCTTGAACTATGACCTTTATGCAGAAACCCCCCCTGAACTATGATTGTTGCAAAAACCCCCCTAAAGTATTTCAAAAAACCACATCTAACTTTTGTACTTGTATCAGATAACCCCATTCATCTATGCAAGTTGGTTCAAAAAACATCATATAACTTTCTCATCCAGTCAGGCCACCGCTTCCCCCCCAGCACCAGATTGTCGGTCAGAGGATCACTGCCCCCAGGAGAGGTTAGGTTTACAATCTGACTGCTGCAGCTGCTGAGACATCAGAGGGTGTTATTGCAGGTATATTTTGCATTTTGTTGTTTTGTTGTTTCTCTTTTGCTTCTTTCATTTCTCTTGCATTATTCTTTCATGCTATCTTTATGCATTGTGTTTCCTTACCCTTGATCATCAATTCTGTTCCTCTTGCTTTTGATTCTATCTTAGGTGTTGTCCTTATTTGCTGTTTTCCTGCTCATGTTCTTTTTGATTCCGGGGCAACCCATTCCTTTGTCTCTTTCCCCTTCGTGGCTCGCCATCAGTTGGAGTGCAGCATCATGTCAGAGGCTTAGAACATTGTGACAGGTGGAGGTATTGTTGTTTGTTCCCAGGAGTGTATGCAGTGTCCTATGATTATTGGCAGCACATATTTCAAGGCCAACCTAATCATCATTGGGAATTTAGGATTCGACGTTATTCTCGGTTTGGATTGGTTGGGTGAATCCCACGCCATTATTGATTGCCGTGCCAAGAAAGTTGTGTTCTGAATCCCAGGCCGCACAGAGTTTGAGTTCCATGCCGGGGAGATGCCCCTTAGCCGAGCTAAGACTGCAGTTGATCAGGAGGTTTGTGTGATGGAATTGCACTCAGGCTGTGAGGCTGTGCATCTAGTAGTGCGGAATTTCCTGGATATTTTTCCAGAGGAGTTGCATGGCTTACCCCCTGATAGGGATGTGGAGTTCGGTATTGAAGTTCAGCTTGGTACGACGCCGATATCGAAGAGTCCTTACAGGATGGCACCAATTGAGTTAGCAAAGCTTAAGGTGTAGATTAAGGAGTTGCTTGATTTGGGGTTCATCAGACCCAGTGTTTTGCCGTGGGGTGCTCCAGCCATTTTTGTCAACAAGAAGGATGTTCGTCGTTAACTATGCGTTGATTATCGGGAACTGAACAGTGTTACTGTGAAGAATCGATATCCGCTACCCAGGATCGATAAATTATTTGATTAGTTGGGCGGAGCAGTTGTTTTCTCGAAGTTGGATCTTCATTCTGGGTATCATCAGGTCAAAGTAAAGGTGACTGATGTACAGAAGACTGCATTCAGGACCAGATATGGGCACTATGAGTACCTTGTTATGCCGTTCGGGATTACAAATGTGCCAGCTGTATTCATGAGTCTTATGAACAGGGTCTTTTCCCAGTTCCTAGATAGATTTATGGTGGTATTCATTAATGACATTTTGGTGTATTCTTAGAACCAGAAGGATCATGCTGGATATCTTAGGTTGGTTCTACAGACCTTGAGGGAGAATCAGCTCTATGGGAAACTCAGCAAGTGTGAGTTTTGGCTCGACAGAGTTACCTTCTTGGGTCACATTATCTCGGGCGATGGTATTTCTGTGGATCCGTCCAAGGTTGAGGCTGTGAAGGATTGGCCAGTTCCCAAGTCAATTTCAGAGGTGAGGAGTTTTCTTGGTCTAGCAGGTTATAATCGGAAATTCGTCCAAGATTTTTCAAAGATAGTAGGACCATTGACTAAGCTGACTGGGAAGGATCAAAAGTTCTGTTGGTCTGAGGCTTGCAGTGAGGCTTTTGCTGAGTTGAAGAGCAGGTTGACGTCAGTGCTAGTGTTGACTATTCCAGATGGTTCAAGCGGATTTGTAATTCACTGTGATGCTTCGGGTAAGGGTCTTAGAGCAGTTCTGATGTAGAAGGGTTGAGTCGTTGCTTATGCATCGAGGCAGTTGAGGTTGAATGAGAAGAACTATCCGACTCATAACTTGGAGTTAGCGGCAGTGATCTTTGCTTTGAAGCTGTAGAGACATTATTTACTTGGGGATCAAGTGGAGATCTTTACAGACCAAAAGTCTCAAGTTTTTCTTCACCCAAAAGGAGTTGAACATGAGGCAAAGACGTTGGTTGGATCTTATGGCCGATTATGACATCAGTTTGTAATACCATCCTGGTAGAGTGAACTTGGTGCCAGATGCTTTAAGCAGGAGACCGGCAGCTACGTTTCTAACTCAGTAGAGAGATTTGGTTGAGCAGATGCGGATGTTGGAGTTGGATGTGTTGTTGTCAAGTTCTGATCAAAGTTGTTTGGTGCTTCAGCTTCAGTTGTCTCTTGTTGATCAGATCAAAGAGGCTCAGGCTAGTGATAAGTAGTTGCAGGGTTTCAGAGCAGAGGTTGAGTCTGGTTCCCGAACAGATATGTTTATTCATGCTGATGGATCGCTTCGTTTTGGGTCCAGGTTGTGTGTCTCGAAGGGTGAAGTTCGTCAGAGGTTGCTTGAGGATGCCCACCAGTCATCGTATTCTATTCATCCTGGAGGTACTAAGATGTATCGGGACTTGAAACTTCATTTCTAGTGGCATGGTATGAAGAGGGCTGTGGCTCAGTTTGTATCTCAGTATTTGATCTGCCAGCAGGTGAAGACAGAGTATCAGAGAACTGCCAGACTTCTTCAACCGCTTTCCATTCCGGAGTGGAAGTGGGAACACATCACTATGGATTTTGTGACCGCTTTGCCAAGGAGTCCTAGGGTCACAATGTGATTTGGGTGATTGTCGACAGACTGACGAAGAGTGCTCGCTTCATTCCCTTCAGAGTCAGACAGTCTACTGAGAGCCTAGCTGAGAAGTACATGCAAGAGATTGTCGGACTTCATGGGATTCCAGTCAATATTATATCCGACAGGGATACGAGATTCAGGTCTCAGTTCTGGGAGAGTCTTCAGAGTAGTTTGGGGAGTAAATTGATGTACAGTATAGCTTTTCATCCCTAGACAGATGGACAGTCAGAGAGGACCATCCATATTCTAGAGGACATGTTGAGGTCCTGTATGCTGCAGTTCGGTGGATCATGGGAGGACCATTTGCTTTTCATAAAGTTCTCATACAATAACAGCTTTTAGGCCAGTCTTAAAGCTGCACCGTTCGAGGCACTTTATAGGCAGAAGTGCATATCACCAGTGTGCTGGAATGACATTGGTGAGAAGAAGTTGTTGGGTTCGGAGTTGATCACCAGGATAGTCGATGCAGTGACTCAGATCAGGAAGCACTTGCAGGCAGCTCAGGATAGGCAGATGCGATGGGCAAATGTCTATCACAGAGCTTTGGAGTTTGAGGTTGGTGACCATTCGGTTTGGTGGTGAGGGCAAGCTCAGCCCTAGGTTTACTGGACCATTTGATATTGTGGAGCGAGTAGGCAAGGTGGCCTATCGTCTTGCATTGCCGTCAGCTTTATCAGGTGTGCACGATGTTTTCCATCTCTCAAAACTCAGGAGATATATCCGAGATGAGAGCCACGTGATCGACTATTCTGAGTTGACCGTTCGGCCGGATTTGACTTGTGAGATTCTGCCAGTTGCTATTTTGGATCAGCGGGAGAAAGTGCTGAAGAACAAGGTCATCAAGTTGGTTCGTATTTCTTGGAATCCTCACTCGCCGGGTGAGTCGACTTGGGAGTTGGAGGAGGAGATTCAGCAGAAGTTTCCTCATCTGTTTGAGTAGTTTTTTTTGTTTGCTCTTTCTTTGCGGGGTTACCCTATGTGCTTCTTGCTTGAATTTCGATGATAAATTCTTCTTGTTAGGTGGGTAGGATTTGTAACCCATGTTTTCCACTTTCTGTATTTTTGGGTGTATTTTCTGTTTTCGTATATTTATTCATATTGTATCTCTTTTTGAACCATGTATTGGATCTTCATTATCTATATATTCATCTATTGGATTTTTCGTCTTTTAATTTATCTCCTTGATTCCATTGTCAGTCTATTATTTCATCCCTGTTGATCGAGCTCTTATTTTTGATTTTCATTACAAATGTTCATGCCCTATTTCATTTATTCATTTGTGTTCCTATCTCTTTATTGGATCACCCTATTGTTCTATGTGGATCTTCTTAATTAATCCTATTCAAAATCCTATCCTATTGGCTTAATGGGTCTGAATACCCATTAACAAAAGACCCTACTCCTATTATCTCCAACCCGTTATACATATAACCCATATACTCTACCCCTACCTATATATATACTGCATATACCTGTTCATCGTCATACAACCTTAGCCGCCTACTCCCGATCTCCTCTCTCCCCCATCCTTTGTGTGTACCCCTCGACCTCCAAACCATCCTCCTGTCGCGACCTCCCCCCTCGGCCTTCCTCCTCCGTGCCACCCTCCTTCCACTGAAAACCCTTGCCCTGCACACTTTCTCTCTCCGTTCATCCTCTACCTGCGACCCCTGGCGCTCCCCTGCCTCCCAGTCACGACGCCCCAGTGCCAACAGCGACAGCATCGCCTCCCTGCTTCGCCTCGACCACAGCAGTGCAGCACCAGGTCGATGCTCCCCCTTCTCCTCTTCCGAAGCCAGTAGCAAGCAACAACAGCGACTGCGCTGTGCTGCCTCCCCTCGCCCGTCGTCCGCTGTTTTCTCTTCCGCCGTGCACTCGAGTTGTTTTGCCGTGACTCTTGTGTGCAAGTGTTGTTTTGGTTGCGTATGATCCCGAAAGTTGTGACCGTGGTTCGTGGGTTTGTGCATTCGTTGTGTTCGTGTCCGGGAATCCGTTCTTATTATTCTTGTTCTTGCTTCATTATTTTCGTCGTCATCTATAAGGCAAGTACTTGTATTTCTTTTGTTGTATAATACAAGTACTAAATATCGCCTGTAATGTAGCTTTTGTTCCTAGAGTCAATTCCCATGAAATCCCTTATTTGATCTTGTCTCTAGTTGTTGATCCATCCGTAGTTGTCTCATTACACATACGACATGAAATAACTTAGATATAATAGACTCTTGATGTATACATGCATGTTGTTCGTAATTTATGAGGTGTTGTTTGATCTCGTATGCTTGATGTGTTAGTAGTGGTATAACTTGTAGAATACCCTATACCATTGCTTGGGCATCTAGTAGACTATATTTCGCATTTTTTCATGTTTTGGATGAGTTTCATATGAACTAATTGGTTCTATCCATGAAGAATATTTATGTATTTACTGTTATCCCATTTTTTATCAGTATTTTAGACCAAATTAAGGTCAGTATATGAAAATTATTTGTGAATATGAATTATAGAGAATTCTATCTACTTTCCAGAATTTCTGACAGATCTCAGTTTCGATTTATGAGTTGTAAGTTATTGCTGTTTTACTACAGATGTGTTTAAAATTCTAGATTCGGTTTTATATCAATTCTGTATAGTTAATTATTTTTCTACTGATGTTAAAGATAATATTTTGATCTAATATTTTGCTGAGTGTAACTAGACTTGATTGGGATTAATCCCTAATTTTGGTGGATTTAACTGATAACTTCTATACACTATTCTATGCTTGCAAACAACCACTATACTTGCAAAATTTTTATACTGTTCAGTAAAGAACCTTAATTTCAACCTGTTTCTACTTGCTGTTTATAAGAATTTTGTGAATATGAATTGTAGACTACTGTATCTATTTTATCACTCTTTTGACGGATCTGGATTTCGATTTATATTTTGTAATCTATTGCTGTTTTAGTACTGCTGTGTTTATGATTTTAGATTTACAAATTTTCTGTGACTTGCCGCTTTCTGATTTTTCTTGACTATTCTATCTATGTTGGAAAATTATGAAACTTTATTTTCTGTTACTAAACATATTAGGGAATACCCCAGATTTTGTTTTGAATTTAATTAATAAGTTTTTATGCCGTTTTCATGTTTAAGAATACAAACTTCTGATTTCTGACTAAATACGTTTTCTGGATACAATTCTGTTTTGAGTCATGTTTTTGTGAAATACTATATGACTTATATATATTTGATGGATTCTTCCGGGAGTCTATTTTCTAGATTTTCTAACAGATCCAGATTTTCATGTCCGCGACAACAGGAATCCTAGATTTGGTGCAGTACTGTCGTGCTGTCCTGAACTAGAATTTTCATTGTCTTAGTATATTTTGAGTCTTTCTTCACCCGTTCGTGCTCTCTGCTCGACTTGTTCTTGTCTCTTGTTGTCTCTCCATGTTTCTTGACTTATTTGTGCACGTCCATGCTTGCTTGAATAATAATAACAAGAAACTAAGCTGGGGTTTTAAAGGGAAAGATTAATAGTGGAAAATACAGAAACGTGTACTCGGAAGGGGATCAATAGAACCTACTAGTTACTTGGAGCTTGATTACATGACACTTGGAGCTTGACACATGGTATGTGACCTTGATACACGATACATGACACTTGCACACTTGACACAGGATACTTGGAGCTTGATATTTGGTACTTGGAGCTTGATATTTGGTATTTGGAGCTTGTCCCTGAGTACACTGCCCTTTATGATCCACTATGAAATCTAAAACGTAACTGTTTGAATGTAGCAACCATGTGGTAAAAATCAGGACGCACGAAGTGCTACCTAGTTAGGACTAGATACAAGACTTGAACATGATCACTTGACACTTGCTACTTGTTACTTGTATATGATACTTGATCACTCGACACTTGATACCTGTTACTCGTTACATGATACTTGTTTACTTGATACTTGTTACATGCCACTTGCATCCATTCATCTTGCCATGCTAGTTGTTTCTGTTCTTGTCTTGGAGTAATTACTCTATTTTGCTGTTACATCCTTTCCATGCTATTCTTGCTTCCGTTGTTACTCTATTCTTGTTTATCTTCCCTGTACTTGTTGCCTGGACTACAAGCGGCCTATAACTTGCATTGACGGATATTTTGTTTCTTTTTCTTCTTCCTCCAATTTGTTAAATTGCAAACTTTGGTGATCAACTGCCCGATAGAGTAGGTGATCTAAGATTCTAGTTGGCTGAAGGTCTTGCTATATCTATTTATTTCTTGTTGCTTATCTTGAATAATTGTCCTTGGTTACTTGGATTATTTTGTATTGGGCAATGTGACCCAGAATTATTGACTTGTTCAGATCTGGTTTATTTGAGATTTATTAAATTTTGTTTCAAGTAAATTCTGTTGGTATATTGATTCATTTATGCATGCATGGTTGACTTCTCTTGCTTCCTACTCTGATTATTCCTGTGAAATGTTGTAAAACTTCTGACTGCTTATGGATGATGAAAATTATTCACTGGACTTAGTCACGTATCCGTATTCCGTATTTCCTTTTTGGAAAGCGGGGCGTGACAGTACCTGAGTTCGAAGAGAAATGGAAATCAGTGCTTTTGAACTACGGAGTTGAGAATAACAAATGGTTAAACGAGCTATTTGAAATTCGTAATAAATGGGCACCCATATATGCAAGATATTCATTTTGGGCCGACATGTTGAGTAGCTAACAGGTTGAGTCTATGCATTCTTCCTTGAAGCATCATATAGAAAAGAAGTACTCTTTATATGAATTTGCCGTCATCTTCGACAAATTTTTGGCAAAGCAAAGATACGATGAACTTAAAGAAAATCATCGTAACCGTGAAAGGAGACCAAAATTGAAGACTCAATGGGCGTTAGAAGAACATATGGCACGGATATACACTTAAAAACAATCTACAAATTCCAAGATGAAGTTACAAAAAGCTTATTATATCATGTGACTTTGTTGCCTATCTTGACACACTTGATAGTTCGACCATCCATGTAATGCTCTGTGGAGAATCGGAACCGGGAAGGTTGATTCTATTATGCAAAATCCGTCAAATTGTTACTTGTGGTTGTAACATGTTTGAGTTTGTTGGAATTCCCTGCAAACATATTTTGGCCGTTCTTCGGTTCAGTCATCAAACTTCTCTGCCAGATATATATATATATATATATATATATATATATATATATATATATATATATATATTAAAAGAAAATGGACACAAGATGTGATGAGAAGAAGTTATACATCTGTTCCACATGAAGGAAGTAGCCAAAATTTTGGTTCTCGCTATTGTGAATTAAGTCATCTCGCAAAATAAATGGTTGATCGTGGTTGTTCCTCTGATTCTAGTTACAAATACATGCTCGATCTTATGCTCAAAGGCATTGACGGTGTTTCTCGTCATCAAATACATCCTGAAGGTAGTGCATAACCCCATGAAGAAGGACATGCATAACCCCATGGTAGTGCACAACCCCATGCTGAAGGCAGTGGACCTCCCATTCCACGTGTGAGGGACCCAGGACAATGTGTTACAAAGGGAATACCTAAAGGGAAGAGATTGAAGCCGATAAGAGAGCAAGTTTATGGTGGTAAAAAGCCTAAACGGTGTAAAACATGCGGCTTGCTCGTAATAAGACATGATTCAAGAAATTGTTCAACCCTATTTGAGGGGTAATATATATGTAACTTTTGTTAACTTATATTGAAAATATTCAATCTTGCTTTGTATTTTGATGTGCATACATATAAAATGTTGACTAACCTAAACTTGTCATTTATTTTAGAGAAACAAATCCAGAAGAAGTTTCTCCAACCGATGAAGAGAGTTCCGACGATAATTTTGATGAATCGTTGTGAGTTAAAATTTTAATGGGGGTGAAGTATTTGAATATCGTGTAGACTAACAATGTTAATCTCTGGTGTAGGTTGAATTTTATACATGTTGCAGGTATTTATTTTAGGAAGCTCCCTTGTCGGTTGTTGCATCACATTCTTAATTAAATATAATCAATTCAAGTTATGTCTTTGTAACTCCCGTTTTCATTTTTCATTTTATTATTGATCTCCATTGTAATCTTTTTTGTAATTCAATAACATTTCATTTTGTTTCATTTATTGTATCGAATAATATCAATTCTAATATTATTAATGATTTATCCTTGATCTCAATTTGATTATTTGAATCTTACTTCTTGTATTCCTAATTCAACTTTAATTTCATAGATTTGTCTTTTATTTTTTTGGGTTTATAATTGTCATTCTGTTTGACCCATATTGTACCCAAAACCCAATACCCCTTTCTATTGAACCTTGATCTGTAAACCCACTAACCTAAAACCACCCCATATCTCCACTAACAGATCAATCCCCTTTTTTACTCTTGATCACTCCTATTCACGTGTCCCATGATCTCCTCCTATCTCCAACTACCCCCTTAATCCCCTATTATTTACCCAAATCAGTTAAAACAAATCCCAACACAGAAAACCCTTCATCTCCCCCCACGGTTCAAACCTCCCAAACACCCCTACTATGCAACCCTCCACCTTCTCTCTCTTTTACCCCTGACCTCCGCTCGACGTCAGCCAGAGTCACCGCCCGAAACGCTTGCACCCCGTCGACCATCCCCGCTCGTTTTCAACCTTGAGCCCCCGTCGACTACTACTCACCGCAACCCCATCATTGCCTTCGCCCACCATTGACTCTGCCTCCTCACCACTGTGCACCGAACCCTGCCCTTCAACCACCTCGAACTCCGAAGTCGACGTCGCCTCCCCAGTCGTGATCGCCCCTGCCTCCAGCCATCGCTACACCAAGCTCATATGTTCTCGGTTCAAGCCAAAAGTGCATCAAGTTCAAATCTCAGCCGTCCGATCAACAATCGTGATCATCATCATCATCAAGCTATCTGATCTTGGCCGTCCAATCTTTGGTCATCACGATCGTGATCATCATCAATCCCTTGATCCTGATCTTGATACTCATCAAGATTCGAGCTGATCCATCCGATCAAATCCTAATCATCATCATCAAGTTCATTACTGACCGTTGATTGTCATCTTGATCTTGATCCTCATCAAGATCCGTACCCGATCGTGATCACCACACCAAGATTCGCTTAGTTTGCGATCATCGTCATCGTCCTGGATCCTAATCCCGTTATTCTCAATATTTTGGATCTAACGTCATTGTTAAAGGCAAGTCATTTTCTCTCGAATAGTTATTGTATCGTATTTGAGATTGTTTATTGAATTCTACAAGTAGATCTATATCGATTATCGTATATTGTCTATTGTTATCTATCGTTGGGATACTGCAGATTTATATGAGCGAATCTAAGTAGTAATCTTGACTTCATGCCATCTTTTACCTCTGATTTATAGAGATCTTGCATGCATTCATGTAGTTAATTATTGAACATATGAATATGGATTGTTATTGTAATTCATGTCATGACATTACACAACTATTGTAGATTGTATGCTAGTGTTGATTGTTATATGATTGATGTTGGTGTATTGGTTAATTGTGGTTAGCAAGATTGTGGACATTATACTTCTTAATATCATGTTCATATAGATGTAAATTGCTGTGATTTATGTTGTCAACCTGAATATTGTCATGCTGTTTCGACCTAGATACTATCATCAAAATCAGTAACTTTCTGAATATGAAATGTAGCCCCATGTTTCTAGTTCACAGAACATTAAGAATTATTGAATTCTGACTTAAATTGCATGAGTTATGACCATTTTACTGCTGCTGCATTTTATTTTCAGATTTATGCATATAACATGTTAAACTGATGATATAGATGATCAAATATTACCATGATAATTTCCAGATTGATAGTAAATATGCTTAATTAGGGTCATGAAAACTATTTTTTCTGTTTTTTAAAATGAACATCTACTGCTTTAATAACTGAAACTAGTTAACATCGATAACCAGCCAGAATCTGTAACCTGTAAAGAATACTGAAATTCACCTAGCTACTTTTGTTGGATTTTGGACTTTTAATATGCGTTGGAACCGGGCAGGAGTCTAGTTTCTAGAACTTTTGACGGATCCACATTTGCTATTCTATAGCAGTGGAAAATTCAATTTTGGTACAACAACCTACTGCTGTCTAAAATTGAGTTTCCATGTTTGATAATATATGATCGTATCTATAATATTGTATTTGGTGTATTTAATTGTATGGAGTGTATTGCATGATCTTAGTGTTGCATTGCCATCACTAGTGTCCCTTATTAATCGCCTTATCGTTTCCCATTAATATTTATGTCCCTATTGTTCATATTAGTATCATAATATTGCCAACCAGTATTGCCTATTGATTGAATAAAGAATGTTAATCAAGACGGGGTAAAGGATTGATCAGAGTAGCTGATGATATAGTGACTGTACTCAGAAGTGCGGGCCTCGTTCCCAAAATATCGTTATTGTCATTGTGCAAGAAATTGCATCAATGGCCAGTATTATCGTCATGTGTAAGAAATTGCATCAATGGCCATTGTTATCGTTATTGTGCAAAGAATTGTAGCAATAGCCAGTGTTATCATTTTAATGTTATATCGTGTCGAGTACATGACCTATAGAATCTACCACATTAGTCTAAACGAAATTGATTGTATGCATCGAACCTATAGTTATGAGATGTAGTAGTACGTGCATTAGTTAGGATTAAAATGAATAATAGACTTAAGATTGTCATCGCATCTTCATTGCATATTGTCATCGTTATTGAACAGTGTTATCGTTATTGTTTATCGTTATCGTTATTGTTATTGTTTATTGTTATCGTTATCAATCATCGTTATTGCACATTGCACCGTTATCATTTTGCCATTGTTAAATGTTATTGATTTCATCGTTCATTGAATTCATTGTTACATCGTTATTGCTATTGTTTCTCTCTTTCTCTACTTGCTGTCCACGACTTGCTCTAAGAACATATTATTCTCTCCTTTAGATGAACAGCTTATAGGTAATCAAGGAGAATTGCCTGATGGATTAGGAGAACAACAATGGTGAAAGGATTGATAGCATTGCCGCTTAATAAATTATTGTTTTATTATGAAGACTTAATAATTGAACATTGTTATTTCTTTGTATTGTGGGCTTTTGACCCGATATTGTTATTCTTGATTTCAGATATTGGATTGTTATTATGTTTGGTTATTTTATGCTTAAATTCCAAGTATTGTTATTCATGTGATTATTCTTTTATTGTATGCGTGGTTGTTTTGCTTTCCTGTTTATATTGTTCAGTTGAATCGATAACAGCTTATGAATGACACAAGTCATTCGCTGGGTCAATGTCACATGCTCGTATTCCGTATTTTTGGAAAGCGGGGTGTGACAAAGTTTTTAGTGGTATCAGTGCCAGGTTAGACTTTAACTAGTTTGGGGTTGGACCCTAATTAATTTCGGTTTAACCGGTTTGACTCAACAGTATGTACAACACGTGAGTCACATAGATAATTGATAACCAACTTATGATCTGGATGCTAACTGTGATTCTTATTGCAGACCATGGCTAGAAAGGGTGCTTCATCCTCCCGAACTGGGGATAATCAGTTGGAAGAGCCCACTATTGCACAAATGATGCAAATGCAGTGGGAGCATAATGAACTGATAAGGGTGGCTTAGATGCTGCCAACAGGGAGCCCATTGTACCTGTGCCAGGGTTGCTGCCACCGAGACCTGGCAATGTGGCGAATTTCATGAGGTTACACCCAGACAAATTCTTGGGCTCTGAAAGTCTGCTTGAAGCCGAGCAATGGCTTATCAGGACTGAGCAGCTGTTAACTGCAGCACGGATAACAGATGTTGATCGTGTGGATGTCGTGAGCATCCAGCTTGTTGACCTCACCCACATCTGGTGGCGAGCTGAGATGGACTGGCTAGGGCATCCCATCGCCTGGGCCATCTTCAGAGAGAGCTTTCTCACGAAGTTCTTTCCCAATGTCATCAGGAATAAAATGGAATGACAATTTGTCGCACTAACTCAAGTTCGTCAGATAGTATTTATTTATGAAAATTTTGTTGTTATTTCATAATATATCAAAGTTTAGTTAAAACAATGTCTTGACCAGGGGAGTCGGACCGTAGAAGAGTATGCTCCGGAATTTACCCGACTGAGTCGCTTTGCCACTTCCATGGTGGTGAATGATGAAGATAGTAGCCACAGTTTCTTGTTGGGCTTGGATATTGAGATCCAGGATCGCCTGGCTGCCTTGCGAATCCGATCCTATGCTGACATCCTGGAGGCTGCCAGAAGCCAGGAGCAGACTAGTAGGCGGAAGCATGCCATTTAGCAGTCCGTTCCGCATCTTGTTGCTGCTAGGCCTTTTGGAGGGCCTATCATGAGGCCAGTTCTGACCCTTCCTGCCAAGGCACTACCGTATCCACCTACCGCTCAAAAGACGAACCTGGTCTGCACGCACTGTCACAGGACTGGGCACTTGCGTGAGAGCTGCAGGATAGCCAATCGCCAGTGCCTCCTGTGTGGTAGTAACGATCATATGGTTCGTGATTGCCCAAGGTCCAGGTTGGAGGTTCCGCTCCGCAAGGAGCACTTGGTCGTGGTCAGGGCGGACCACCACTCCCACCTCAGAGGCAGGTTTTCGGTCAGAGGAGGGCCGCTCCTCAGGGAGGTCCTTCTGAAGGTTGTGGTCAGGCCTACAACCTGACTGTTGAGGACGCTGAGATCGCCTTGGGCGGTGTTGCAGGTATGTCCTTAGTTGTGTTTTATTTTGATTTTCTTGCTATCTTGTTATTTATTCTGTCACTTTATCATGTTATTCTTCCATCCATGTTTGTTTTTGTATTTTTGCCTTCTGCATATTGCGTTCTCATCTTTGAATTCTTGCTAGGCATTATTCTTGTTCACTCTTTTTCCGCCCATGTCCTCTTTGATTCCGGGGCAACTCATTCTTTTGTTTTCTCCCACTTCATCGGCTTGCACAGTTTGGTCTGTAGTGAGATGTCAGTAGGTTGGAACATTACTATAGGTGGAGGTACCATCGTGTGCTCTCAGATCCATGAGCAGATCCCTTTGGTTATTGGAGGAGTTGATTTTGTAGCCGAACTGATTGTGATCAGCAATTTTGGTTTTGGCGTGATCTTGGGTATGGACTGGCTCGGTATTACTCATGCTGTGATTGACTGCCGTAAGAAGAAGGTGGTGTTCCAAATACCAGACCGTCAGGAATTTGAACTCCATGCTGGTGAAACGCGGCTTGGCGGTGTTGAGAAGTGTAACACCTCGAATTTGTAAAATACGGAAAATACCTGTTTTATATCTCTAGAGTGGAGAAAATTATTTTTGAAATTTTAAATATTGATAATGGTGTTGATATTTGGGTTGAATCAGTATTTTTGATATATCGGAGTTATGAGATGAGTTTTATGTAAAGTAATATTGGTTATTCTTATTCTATAATTTTGGAGGATGATTATGAGATAATTTAATGTATTTTATCTTATTAGTATTATTAAAAGTGTAGAATCATGGTTTATTTGTAATATTTTGATGAATGGGGACTTATATGTTAATATCCCTTACTAAATATTATTATTATATTAATTTTTTTTTCTAACACCCCCCACATCCTTTCTCTCCTCCTCTTTCTTTCTTTCCTTTCCTGCGACCGAAAAGAAACCAAAACCGAACCCAAATTTCGGCCGATCTCCCCAGCTCAAATCTACTCCATTTCTCCATGGGTTTTAAATTAAATTGAGGAGATGGCTGATTGAAGGGTGCTCTAGCTAGTGGTGGAGTAAATTTGGAGAAACAACCACGGGAAGGTATACCCTATTTTATTTTATTTGTATAAAATTAAGTGTGGTTAATTTCTATTGAGTAGAAATATTATGGTAGGGAGATTAGAAGATGTTGGGAACAGTATAGGCAAGAAATTAGCAAATTTTGGAGATTTTGTAAGTTGCTAATAAATTATGGTTTTGGGTTTATAAAATGGGAAGTAAATATGTGAGAATTATCCCCTTCATAGTAGTAGAATTTTAGTTGAACTATTAGAATAAGTTGGGGGTGATTTTAGTAATTGTTTGGGGATAAAAATCCCGTAGGAATTTGACTATTACATGCATCGCATGTGTATCCCAGACGTTCAATAAAATGCCTGTGTGATATTAAGATTATTAGTATTATGATTTTCCTGTGGCTGGTTTGGATGTTTGAGTCTTAATTGCTTTGAAATTTTGGTAATAGAAAATGTTAGCGACTTCGGATACGTAATGGAGATGTGGTGCTTCGAGTCTTCGCGAGATTGCAGGTGAGTATGATACAATTATATTTTTCCGACCTATATCATATTAATTACGGCCGAGCTTGAATTTAAAAAGTAAAATACAGATTTTTAATGAGCTATGTGAGTTTTGGGATATCTTGAGATAGTAGTGAAATTGGATATACGAAGTATGATATTTAGGACAATACGATGCGTTGAGGTGTTGTAATATATAAAATAGTTGGAATATGCTGTAGATGTATAATTTTGACTGTATATAAGTGATTTGCTGTTTATATAATGAACAATAGCTATATGTATTGATTTAATTATAAATTATGGGTATATAACTCGATGATAATGATATATATGTATGGCGTTATGATGTATTGACCTATTTGGTGTATGTGTGTGATATATATATATGAGGATTAATGAATTGAGATATCATAATCAATAAAATTAATGAATGAATATGCTTGTATTATAGTGATGTTTTAAGAGAAACTAATGGGCGATAATATGATATAATCATTTACTTCACATGGCTTGTTCTTAATATGTTATAATGTGACAAAGTAAATCATTTCGTGTATTCATGATATGAAATAATATGGTGTAACAACCTGATAAACTAAATAACTGGATGTATGCAAATATGTGGTAAAGAGGTAATAAATTGTATGGTATACTCATAATGTGTGATGTGATGACAAATTAAATAATATAGTGCATTCGTGTTATTCAATAATATGATGATAAAATGAGATGACAAGATGAAATGAAAGATGTTGTTAATAACAAATATGTTTTGTTGGCTAGTACCTACAGAAATCCTGGGGGTTTGGGCTAGACCTCCTAATACCCAAGTTATCGGCTTGGGTTACGGTGTATGCGTAAGACCCTTGGTGGGCAGCGATGAGTAAGACCCTTGGTGGGCAATGATTTGTGTTTGACGGAGCTATCGACTCTAGTCTTGTTGGATGTGTAAGACCCTTGGTGGGCAGCGATGCGTAAGACCCTTGGTGGGCAGTAATTTGTGTTTGACAGAGCTATCGGCTCTAGTCTTGTTAGAGGCGTAAGACCCTTGGTGGGCAGCGATGCGTAAGACCCTTGGTGGGCAGTGATTTGTATTTTTCTCGCTGGCATAGGTTGGGAGGAAGATGTAGCCTCGGATGCGTAAGACCCTTGGTGGGCAGAGGTCCACGTATTTACTGGGCTGTCGGCTTTCAGTATATTGGGATACTGTGGCTCACTGGTCGATAAAATAAAATGAATAAGTGTGAAATGAAAGGAAAGATAACAAAGTAAAGAAATATTATAAAGAGAATGAAAAGTAAATTATTACCCAAGCTATCGGCTTTGGGGTGTGGTGTATATTACCCAAACTATGTTTGAGGTGCGGTGTATTATCTGAAGAGATTGAGAGTTAAAGTAAACTGTATTATGAGATGAAAATGAGAAGTATGGTACACTGTATTATGAAATAAATATGAGAAGGTGGAGAAAATATATGACGTGAAATGTGTTATGGGAATGAAAAAGAAAAGAAAGTATTCGTGTATTGTGGAAATGAGAAAGTAATGCAAGTGAATGATCAGAGATGAATATGACTAATAACTAAAAATGTGTATTCAAATGAAAGAGGAAATATGATGGTAGTATATATGTGTATTACTATGAAACGAAGAATTATATTATTATGGGAATGGCATATATATAGGTAAAGAAAACGTCTTATGCACTTTATGAACGGAAGTAAGATGAAAATGAGAATAAAGTAAGGTAATCACCGAGCTATCGGCTTGGGGTGTGATGTGATATGACCCAAGTTATCGAACGTGATGTATGTAGTATGAGAATGAGAAAGAAAATGTATATGAATCAAGATACGTATGAAAGAACATGAGCCGTGAGCTTGGTAAATGAAGTATGTGACTGAATAAGTATGAAGAAAATAAGGTAGTGACATTATGGGATTAAATATGAAAAGTAGAAGAATTATATATGTACAATGTTACCGTGTTACGTCGTTGGTTATAAAGTAAAGTTTACGTGTGAATGTAAAACTATATGAGAAAGTAAAGTTGTTGTTGATGATCCAAAGAGTACTTGATGAAAAGCCACATTTATGGTGTTTATATGTTCAGATTTCAAATAGAATTTTATTATCTTGGTATTCGTAAGTTCATTTTACTTTATTTATAAAGTTTAATCTATTTACTTAATTAGTAAATTATACTTACACTAAAAATGGCTAACCCCTTAGTGTTTGGGGACTTAGGGGAGTCCCATGACTACCCTAGATCCCCTAATGTTACAGGTCCTCAGCAGTGCAGAGGTCAGTCGTAGATTTTGTGAAATGGAGTCTTTCACTTTTTAATTTTTTTTGTATAAGTTAGTATGATGAATAGTGAAATTTATGATTTAAATTGTATTTTAGATGTTTAAGCATGTAGATGATGATGATGAGTATAGTATGGGATTGTATATTATGTTTTTGACTCGTACCCATCTCGTTGTGGAGTACTGGGTCCCTGTGGTGTGGTTTCTAAGGTCTTTTCTAAAAACTTTACTACGTTTTCAAAGAAAATTTATGGTTTTTAGTTGATAATTGATATTCTATTATGAGTTTGGCCCCCAGAGCATGATATTTACATTGCCTGTATGATTTTGCTCATTTTGGCCTGGGGAGCCCATGATATTATTTCCTGTGATGTGAGCTACGGAATTTAGAGCAGAATTCTGTAAGCTAGCTTTTTGTGTTTTGGGGCAGAAATTTCAAGGAAAATTTTGCCAAAATTTTATTTAAAATAAAATAATCTTAGTTTATGTTTAAAGTGATATAGAAATTGAAAGAATTGAATTTGGAGTAAAAAAAAAGGGTGTTACAAGAAGTCGGCAAGTCTTCAAACTAGAGTAATGCACGAAGTGGATGCTGATGATGTTTTCGCACCTTTGGTTGTGCGAGTGTTCCTTGATGTGTTTCTGGATGATTTTCCAGGGCTACCGCCAGACTGAGAAGTTGTGTTCGGGATTGACGTCCAGCTGGTGCAACTTCTATTTCTAAGAGCCCGTACCGGATGGCGCCAGTTGAGTTGGCAAAGTTGAAGGAGCAGATTTAGGAGTTGCTGAATAAGGGTTTCATCAGGCCGAGTGTCTCGCCTTAGGGAGCTCTAGTATTGTTCGTCAACAAGAAGGATGGTAGTCGCAGGTTGTGCATCGACTACCGTGAGCTGAACTATTTCACAGTGAAGAACCGGTATCCGTTGCCGAGGATTGATGACTTGTTCGATCAATTCGGAGGTGCTTCTCTATTTTCAAAGCTGGATCTTCGTTCTGGTTACCATCAGGTTAAGGTCAAAGCCGAGGATGTGCAGAAGACTGCCTTTCGTATAAGATATGAGCACTATGAGTTCTTGGTGATGCCTTTCGGAGTTACTAATGCTCCAGCCATGTTCATGAGCTTGATGAATCGGGTCTTCTCTCCCTTCCTGGACAAGTTTATTGTGGTGTTCATCGACGATATCCTCGTCTATTCTCGAAGTCATGATGAGCATACTGAGCACTTGAGGATTGTCTTGCAGACGTTGAGGGAACATTAGCTGTATGGGAAGCTTAGCAAGTGCGAGTTTTGGTTGGACCGAGTTGCCTTCCAGAGGCATATTATTTCTGGTGATGGAGTTTCTGTTGATCCGTCTAAGATCTCTGCAGTTAAGGATTGGCCGACGCCGAAGTCTGTATCTAAAGTTCGTAGTTTCCTTGGGCTAGCAGGTTACTACAGGAAGTTTGTTCAGAATTTTTTCAAGATATTCGGGCCGTTGACCAAGTTGACTGGGAAAGATCAGAAATTCGTGTGGGATGAGTCTTGTAATGAACCCTTCGCTGAGCTGAAAAATTGGTTGACATAAGCACCTGTGTTGACAATACCGGATGGATCAGGAGGTTTCGTAATTCACTATGATGCCTCAGGCAGAGGTTTGGGTGCTATTCTGATGCAATGGGGCAAGGTTGTCACATATGCTTCTAGGCAATTGAGGTTGCATGAGAAGAGTTATCCTACATATGACTTGGAGCTTGCTGCCGTGATTTTTGCCTTGAAGCTTTGGAGGCACTACTTACTTGGAGACCGCGTGGAGATTTTCACTGACCACAAAAGTCTTAAGTACGTGTTTACTCAAAAGGAGCTGAATATGAGGCAGAGACGATGGTTGGAATTGATGGCAGACTTCGATATTAATTTGCAGTACCATCCTAGTATGGTCAATTTAGTACCTGATGCTTTGAGAAGAAAACCGGTTGCTATGATTCTTACTGAGCAGAAGGAGTTTTTCAAAGAGATGAGGAGATTGGAGTTGGTAGTGATTTTGCCTAGTACCGAGCAGAGCTGTATGATGCTTCAGCTGCAGTTGTCGTTGGTGGAACAGATTAAAGAAGCACAGTCAGGTGATGAGCAGTTGTAGGAGTTTCGAGCTGAAGTTGAGGCAGGTTTGAGGACTGACATGATTATTCATGAGGATGGATCTCTCCGCTTTGGGACCCGCCTATGTGTTTCGAAGGGGGAAGTCAGGCAGAAGCTTCTCGAGGAAGCTCATCGCTTGCTATATTCCATTCATCCCGGTGGTACAAAGATGTATCGGGATCTGAAGTTGCATTTCTGGTGGCATGGTATGAAGAGAGCCGTGGTGAGATATGTTTCACAGTATTTGATATGCCAACAGGTGAAGGCAGAACATCAGAGAACTGCTGGACTTCTTCAACCTCTTCCTATTCCAGAGTGGAAATGGGAGAACATCACGATGGATTTTGTGACTACCTTGTCGAGGAGTCCCAAGGGTCAAAATGCCAACTGGGTGATTGTGGATCGATTGACGAAGAGTGCTCATTTTATTCCCTTCAGAGTGGGCCAGTCTACAGAGAGCCTTACAAGCAGTACATGCAGGAGATTGTCAGATTATGGGGTCCCTGTCAGCATTGTATCAGACAGAGACACTAGATTCCGATTGCAGTTCTGGGAGAGTCTTCAAGGCAGTCTTGGGAGCAAGCTGAACTACAGTATTGCATTCCATCCGCAGACAGATGGGCAATCAGAGAGGATCATTTAGACATTGGAAGATATGTTGAGGTCCTGTGTTCTGCAGTTTGGAGGATCTTGGGAAGATCATCTACACTTGGTGAACTTTTCGTACAACAATAGCCACCAAGCAAGTCTTAAGGCAGCTCCGTATTATGCATTGTATTTTCGGAAGTGTAGATCGCTGGTGTGCTGGGATGATATTGGTGAGAAGAAGCTTTTAGGGCCTGAGCTGATCACGAGGACTGTTGATGTAGTGGCCCAGATCAGGAAACACCTATAGGCAGTTCAGGACAGGCAGAGAAAATGGGCAGATGTTCGTAGGAGACTATTAGAGTTCGAAGTGGGTGATCACGTGTTCCTCAAGGTATCACCATGGAAGCGAGTTATCCGGTTTGGAGGCGGGGGCAAGCTAAGCTCTAGATTCATTGGGCTGTTTGATGATGTGGAGCGAGTAGGCAAGGTGGCCTATTGACTCGCGTTGCCGCTGGCTTTATCTGGAGTGCATAATGTCTTTCTTGTCTCCTAACTCAGGAGATATGTTAGGGATGACAGTCACGTCATTGACTACTCGAAATTTTCTGTTCAGCCAGATTTGTCCTGTGAGATCCGGCCGATTTTGATCTTGGACTGACGGGAGAAGGTTTTGAAGAATAAGGTCATCATATTGGTTCGAGCTGCTTGGAATCCTCACTTGCCGGGTGAGTCGACTTGGGAACTTGAGGAAAAGATCCAGAAGAGGATTCCCCATCTTTTTGTGTGATTCTTTTTTTTCGGGGTTATCCTATTACCACTTGAATAAATTTCGAGGTCGAAATATTATTGTACGATGGGTAGGATTGTAACTCCCATTTTCATTTTTCCTTTTATTATTGATCTCCATTATAATTTCTTTTGTAATTCAATAACATTTCATTTTGTTTCATTTATTGTATCGAATAATATCAATTCTAATATTATTCATGATTTATCCTTGATCTTAATTTGATTATTTGAATCTTACTTCTTGTATTCCTGATTCAAATTTAATTTTATGGATTTGTCTTTCATTTTGTTGGGTTTATAATTGTCATTCTGTTTGACCCATATTGTACCCAAAATCCAATATCCATTTCTATTGAATCTTGACCCACTAACCCATTAACCCAAAACCACCCCATATCTCCACTAACAAATCAATCCCCTCTTTTACTCCTGATCACTCCTATTCACGTATCCCGTGATCTCCTCCTATCTCCAACTACCCCCTTAATCCCCCATTATTTACCCAAATCATTTAAAACAAATTCCAACACAGAAAACCCTTCATCTCCCCCACTGTTCAAACCTCCCAAACACCCCTACTATGCAACCCTTCACCTTCTCTCTCTCCTACCCTCGACCTTTGCTCGACCATCCCTGCTCGTCTTCAACCTCAAGCCCCCATCGACTACTCCTTACCGCAAACCCATCATCGCCTTCGCCCACCATTGACTCCGCCTCCTCACTGCAGTGCACCCAACCCCGCCCTTCAACCACCTCGAACTCCGAAGTCAACGTCGCCTCCTGAGTCACGACTGCCCCTATCTTCGGCCATCACTGCACTGAGCTCCTCTGTTCTTGGTTCATGCAAATAGGACATCATGTTCAAATCGCAGCCGTCCGATCAACAATCGTGATCATCATCATCACCATCATCATCAAGCTATTTGATCTTGGCCATCCGATCCTTAATCATCATGATCGGGATCATCATCAACCCCTTGATCTTGATCTTGAACCTCATCAAATCCGCGCCGATCCATCCGATCAGATCTTGATCATCATCATCAAGTTCATCACCGACCGTTGATCGCCATCTTGATCTTGATCCTCATCAACATTCGTACCTGATCGTGATCACCACATCAAGATTCGCTTGGTTCACGATCGTCGTCGTCGCCTGGGATCCAATTCCTGTTATTCTCAATATTTCGGATCTAATGTCGTTGTTAAAGGCAAGTCATCTTCTCTCGAATAGTTATTATATCGTATTCAAAATTGTTTATTGAATCCCGCAAGTAGATCTAAATTGATTATCGTATATTGTCTATTGTTATCTATCGTTGGTCTACTACGGATTTACATGAGCGAATCCAAGTAGTAGTCTTGACTTCGTACTGTCTTTTGCCTCCGATTTATAGAGATCTTTCATGCATTCATGTAGTTAATTATTGAACATATGAATAAGGATTGTTATTGTAATTCATGTCATGACATTACATAACTATTGTAGATTGTATACTAGTGTTGGTTGTTATATGATTGATGTTGGTGTATTGGTTGACTGTGATTAGTAAAATTGTGGACATTATACCTCTTAATATCATGTTTACATAGATGTAACTTACTGTGATTTATGTTAACCCCTAACTCATCGTTTATAACATTTTAATTTTTTTATTCATGAAAAATATATCGAGGCCCTGAAATTTACTGTCATCCTGAATATTGTCATGCTGTTTCGAGCTAGATACTTTCATCAAAATCAATAACTTTCTGAATATGAAATGTAGCCCCATGTGTCTAGTTTTCATAACGTTAAGAATTATTGAATTCCGACTTATATTGCATGAGTTATGACCATTTTACTGCTGGTCCATTTTATTTCTAGATTTAAGCATATACCATGTTAAATTGATGAAATAGATGAACTAATGATCAAATATGGCTATGATAATTTTCAGATTGATAGTTAACATGCTTAGGGTCATGAAAATTATTTTTTTTGATTTCTAAAATGAATATTTACTGCTTTTATAACTAAAACTAGTTAACATTGATAACCAACCAGAATCTATAACCTGTAAAGAACACTGAAATTCACCTAGCTGCTTTTGTCGGAGTTTGTACTTTTAATATGCGTTGGAACCGGACAGGAGTCTAGTTTCTAGAACTTTTGACGGATTCACATTTGCTATTCTATAGCAGCGGAAAATTCAATTTTGGTACAACAACCTACTGCTTTCTAAAATTGAGTTTCCATGTTTGATAATATATGATCGAATCTATAATATTGTATTTGGTGCATTTAATTGTATGGAGTGCATTGCATGATCTTAGTGTTGCATTGCCATCATTCTAGTGTCCCTTATTAATTGCCTTATCATTTTTCCATTAATATTTATGTCCCTATTGTTCATATTAGTATCATAATATTGCCAACCAGTATTGCCTATTGATTGAATAAAGAATGTTAATCAAGACGGGGTGAAGGATTGACCAGAGTAGTTGACGACATAGTGACTGTACTCGGAAGTGTGGGCCTCGTTCCCAAAATATCGTTATTGTCATTGTGCAAGAAATTGCGTCAATGGCCAGTATTATCGTCATTGTGCAAGAAATTGCATCAATGGCCAGTGTTATCGTTATTGTGCAAAGAATTGCAGCAATAGCTAGTGTTATCATTTTAATGTTATATCGTGTCGAGTACATGACCTATAGAATCTACCACCTTAGTCTAAACGAAATTGATTGTATGCATCGAACCTGTAGTTATGAGATGTAGTAGTATGTGCATTAGTTAGGATTAAAATGAATAATAGACTTAAGATTGTCATCGCATCGTCATTGCATATTGTTATCGTTATTGGACAGTGTTATCGTTATTGTTTATCGTTATTGTTATTGTTATCGTTTATTGTTATCGTTATCAATCATCGTTATTGCACATTGCACTGTTATCATTTTGCCATTGTTAAATGTTATTGTTTTCATCGTTCATTGAATTCATTGTTACATCGTTATTGCTATTGTTTCTCTCTTTCTCTACTTGCTGTCCACGACTTGCTCTAAGGACATATTATTCTCTCTTTTAGATGAACAGCTTACAGGTAATCAAAGAGAATTGCCTGATGTATTAGGAGAACGACAATGGCGAAAGGATTGAAAGCATCGCTGCTTAATAAATTAATGCTTTATTATGGAGACTTAATAATTAAACATTGTTATTTCTTTGTATTGTGGGATTTTGACCCAAATATTGTTATTGTTGATTCCAGATGTTGGATTGTTATTATATTTGGTTATTTTATGCTTAAATTCTAAGTATTGTTATTCATGTGATTATTCTTTTATTGTATGCGTGGTTGTTTTGCTTTCCTATTTATATTGTTGAGTTGAATCGATAACAGCTTATGGATGACGCAAGTCATTCGCTGAGTCAGTGTCACATGTTCGTATTCCATATTTTTGGAAAACGGGGCGTGACAGTCTTTGTTGTTTTTCATTGGTTTGATGATAATATATGTTCCAAACAAATGTAGTTGAAAGGAGATTACCAAGTTTTTTTAAAAAAAAGTTCCAATAACATGGGCCGTTGACAATGGCCTAGGTTGATATGAAATTTTTGGTTTTTCACAACTTTCTCTTCTATCTCTACGAACAGAGGTTCTTGAACTCTACACCAAAGGCATTCATATTCTTGTTTATCGTCTTTATATTTTATTAATTTCCTTTTTTAGCAATTAAAACGAACAATATATAATCGTTAAGGTAGATAGCTTAAATATTTTATAGAAAATAACTTAAACAAACATTTTTTTTAAACAAAAATATTCCCTTTTTTTCCCACTAAAAAACGAACAAGATAATATTTTAAGCGATAAACCTAAAAAACTTACATCTCTTTTATTTAATGTCTAACCCTAACCCTCAAATTAAAAATATTCATACTCTTCAAATTTTGGTTATTTTAAAAACATGAAAATGGAAAAAAACAAACAAACAAAGGAATAGAGTGTACTAAACGAATAGGGCTAGGGGTTTCGGTAGAGTTAGGGTTAGGGATATGGTTAGGGTTAAGCATAGGGTTAAGGTTAGTTTTAGGCATAAGGTTAACACAAACAATTTAATCCATTGAATAAAGTCTACTATTCATATGTTGAATCTCCCCAAATAATATGTTCCAAAAGAAACAATACCAAATATTTGAGTAAATAACCCTAACCCTACCATAACCCTAACCCTAATCCTAACCATACACTAACCCTAACCCTAACCCTTAGAAGACTATCCCTTGCACTAATAACGTTCCAAGGTTATGTACCACTTTTAGAATATTTTAAGATTGTGAATATGAGAGATTACATCCCTGTTCAGCTTATCTGTCAAGCTACTCATAACCCTTACTTGATCTCTTACACTCCTACCCTAACAAACAGCATAAACAGGATATATTCAGGTTTTTTCGCCAGTTTATATATTTTCACTTAAATTTGTTTATGTTAATTTCTATAAAATATTTAACCTACTTAGAAGATGTAGTTAGCTCATTCGTTTTTGCAGCTAAATTATGAAAATAGGTTATTGAGAAGCCGTTGTTGGCAACAACGACCTAGGTTATTGATTTTTTTTTTATATAGACCATTGTTGGAAACAACGTCCTAGGTTATTCTAGTAAATATTCAAAAAAACCTAGGGATATCTCTAGGGCCGGCCCTGGCCTAGGGCCAACAGGGTGACCGCCCAAGGCCCACTTAAGGGGAGGGGCCCAAAATTTTTAAAATATAATAAATTAATGGTCTTATAATTAATATAATGAATTAATGGGTTTGTAATTAATTTTTAGTGGAGGGCCCAATTTAGTAATCTCGCTCTCTTTCATTGTCACTTCAACTTCTTCATTTTTTTGTCCAGCCTCTTCATCTTCTTCAAATTCTCTCTCCCTCTCTCATTCACCTCTCTCTCCCCTTCCGGCATCTTCAGATCTTCTTCAAATTGTCAGTTGAGAATTTTCGTTTGTTTCTTTTACAGAGTTTTTTTTCTTAGAAGAAGTTGTAGTTGGAGTTGTAGTCATGGTGTCTCGGGTATCAGAGGTGTAGTTGGAGTTGTTGGTCTTCTTAGCAGGACAGCAGGAGTTGTTGGTCTTCTTAGCACTACTCTGGTAGTTCTGCTCTCTCATGTCATTTTTTTTAATTAATATAATTGAGAATCTCTTGTGTGGGTTTTGGAGGTACTGAGGTAGAAATCACTCCAACAATAGTATTGTTGATTGATTTTATTGTTAGGCAAGCTTAGTGACCAACTAAAATTTGAAGCTTATTTATATGATAAGCTTGATTCCTGGGGCCCTGGTCTTATATTTTAAATGAGATGTGATTTTTGTTTTGTTTTGTTTTGTTTTTGTTTTGTTTTTTTTTTGGCAGGTGCAAGAGTCGCTATCACTATGCTTAATGAAAAATATGGAGTATTTGGTGTCATAAAGCAAAATAAAAGTAATCTTTATTTTTCTGGGTGTTGTTTTTATATCCCCTGCCGTTATATTATAATTTATTAATTTATATAAAAATACATGCGTGTTTATAAAGGGCCTAGATTTTTTTTTTCGCCCAGGGCCTCAAATACCTCAGGACCGACCCTGGATATCTCCTCTCAAGACACAGAGCAAGCCAATATATGGTCCAATAATTCATATCAGCCTAGGATAATTAAAAAAATCCAAAAAATCTTGGTAGTCTACTCTCAAGTCAAAGAATATGTCAAATCTCCCAAAAAAATTCATATCTACTAAGGCCGTTGTTAGGAACAACGGCCTTGGTTATTATAACAAAAATTCAAAAAAACTTAGGGATATCTCCTCTCAAGACAGAGAGCAAGCCAATATATGGTTCAATAATTCTTATCAACCTAGGAAACAATGGCCTAGTTAATTAAAAAAAATCCAAAAAATCTTGGTAGTCTACTCTCAAGTCAGAGAACGGGTAAAATCTCCCAAAAAAATCATATCAATTAAGGCAGTTGTTGGAATAGGTTATTATAACAAAAATTCAAAAATTCAAAAAAAAAAAAAAAACTAGGGATATTTCCTCTCAAGACAGAGAGCAAGCCAATATACAGTCCAATAATTCTTATCAACAAGCCTAGGTTAATTTTAAAAAAAATCCAAAAAATCTTGGTAGTCTAATATCAAGTCAGAGAGCAGGTCAAATCGCCCAAAAAATTTCATATCCAATAAACAACGGCCTAGGTTATTTTAATAAAAATTCAAAAAAACCTAGAGATATCACCTCTCAAGACAGAGAGCAGGCCAATATATGGTCCAGTAATTCATACCAACTTAGGTCGTTATTTCCAAATGCATTGAAAAACAATAACATTTCCATTTTATACAATAATACCATTTATCACGTACAACGCGAATAAAAAAAACTCAAGCTACCCGGTGTGTAGTGTTGTGGCGCTCGCCTCTTCCGAACAGATTGTCTCCGCATACGCCTAACTTGAGTTATTTGTGAAGGGCCGGTATCTTCTTCTTGCAATTCTTGGCCTTCTTCTTCGTGTTCTTGTTGCTGCTCTTCGTGTTGCTCTTCTTCTTGTTGAGGAGGTTGTTGTAACAATTCTTGCCCTGAGCGAGATTGCCTATGAATCACGCTCTTACGACACTGGGAATATACGCTTATATTTAAATAGCGGGTCGATCGTTCGCCATCTCCTACCTCTTATAGTGAGCCACGTTATGAAGTAAGGGTCTTCCGAGCGAAATCTTTCATGTTCGTGGTGGCATTGCTCTTAAGTACCTCTGCACATTCCTTTGCCATATTCCATGTGTTTTTGATCTACAACAATGATAAAAATATGGTAGCACAATTCAATGATGAAATTATCAATTTAAAAACAGTTAATGGTGATACAAAAAAAAAATTCTAACAAATTTGACTTACCAACAACTGATATGATGATGCCTTCGGTTGGTACATAGGTTGTGACGTTGAATACGCTGGTGATGGTTCTCTCTCTTTCTCTCCAAAATTGGTACTTGAATGCCAACTGGAACTTCGGTCCTCGAAGATTTGTACAAACATGTAATTTTCCGGTACTAAGTCATATACTCTATAATGCAAGAACCATCATATGGCTTGACATTTTGAAATATCATTTCAAACCTTTGCTTATTCCAATTTGCTACATATTCACGGTGGAAATCCGCTCAGTCTTGAATGGGGATACGACACGTACCTCTAATGGCGTGTAGCTGAGTGTTGTACCTGTGTGGGATGTGAATATTTTGCTCCATCCCAAATTGGCGAAGGACTCTATCCAGAAAATAATGCTCCATCGTACCAAAGTTGACGAGTGTTCCCAGCGTCAACCACAACTGCGAACTAGCCGTACACGTTGGTGGTAGTCTTTCCACATGCTCGGGGGTATACGGTTTCCAAATTACAAATTCATTTTGTAGTTGGTCGATCTCATCTCTGTAGTATGTTATAACTCCTTTGGGGTTGTCTTTGTAGCTTCTTCTACCAGCCCAATACACTCCTATAGGTGGTCGCATCTCAACAACGGGTGCAGGGGCCACCCAACTCTCTGTGGGTCTCGTAATACGGGGACGACCCAAGTGTATACGTACCCATGCCCAAATATGAAGCAATACAATCAGCCTAGTCATCTCAACTCCATCGAGAGCAACTGCACACAATGTTCTGTATAAGGTGGCTAATGTGCAACTTTTCATAAGTTGGATTGGCTTATGTTTGGTGAGTCCGAACTACTTGCAAAATTTCATATTTTTGGGATGTCATTATTTTCTAGTGAAAAGTCATTCTAAAAATAGAAAGTATAATTGTTGTAGTTTTATATAAGAAATAAATTCGCACAAATTGCATTAAAAAATTCCTACACTTTGCTAGTAGGTCAGACTCACCCTGCACTAGCAAGCGCAACTTGTAGAAGTGAGTTTCGACTCACGGTTTTCAATATACGACAATGTATCGCTTTCACTCACGAAAAAGAGTCAAAAGCGATTCACGGCCGTATCTTACAGTGAGTCGCAACTCGCCTCTACAAGTTGCGTTGCCTTGTGCGTGGTGAGTCCGACTTACTCGTAAAATTTCAGAATTTTTGGGGTTCGTTTTTCCCTTTTACAAAAATCCACAACTACAACTATAATTTGAGCGGGGAACAACAACTAATTCTACAACTCTGCCGTCTACAATTATCCAAAAAATATACACAATACGCATCCTCAAACTAACCAATAAATAACTACGCATCAAAAAAATACGACTCAAAAAATAAAATTTAAAAAATACTATAAATGAACATAGCAAGATTAGAGTGAATACCTTGCACAATGTGGATTTTTTGTGAATGAGAGTAAAGAGGTAGAGATGCTGCTGTAGATGGAGGAGGACTAGAGTTTGGGCATTTTCGTTAGGGTTAGGTTTTTTTGAGTTCGGGAGGATCTCCAGGAAGAGGGAGAGAGAGAGAAAGAGTTCGAGAAATTAGGAGAGAGTGAAGGAGGGGTGGCTTAAGTGAAGGAGGAGCTAGGGTTTCGTTTGGGTTCAGGAACGACTGACAGAGAAAGAGAGCAAGGGAAGAGAGTGAGAAATGGAAGGTAAAAGGAGTGAAAATTGTACAAGTATTTTAAATAACTTGTATAACCTTGAGCGTTGTTGGAAACAACGGCTAAGGTTCCAAAAAAAAAATTCAACTATTTAGGCCATTGTTTCCAACAATGGCCCAGGGTCAAATTTTGCCCCCAAAATTGCACTGGTCAGCTTTGAGAGAGTGAGAGTACTAAGTGAAGCGTTATTTGATGGCGAAATACCATTTTTGCCCTTTCGAGGTTAAGTGAAGGAGACGGATGATGTGCAGAGTGAATTTGAGCCGTTGGATCACGATCAAATGATCCAACGACTCAAAGCTCAGTTTACAACGAGTCTGTGCAAACAAACCCGTTTGCAACTGAGTAATCCTCTATATATATTTTAGTTTTCACATATAAATAAGTTTGTTATTCGTTGTATGGCTAAAAGTTCATTAGCTGCCAGATGATGCATCAAGAGAAGATTTAGTTTGCATATATATATAAAGTGATACCTGATACTGGAACAAGGGTCTCAACTAGGGCCAGTGATGAGTGTAATTTTTATATAACTTTTATTATTCTTTTCACGTATTAGAATTGCAAGTTCTCATTTATTTCTTTATATTTTATCTCATTTAAACTTATTTTTATTTATTTGTTCGATTTTGAAGGAATGAGATGAATAAGTTAAAATAAGCATTTTGGTGAAATCAAAGAAGAAAACAATGACTGTGAAGATTTCAAAATTCAAATTGACTCCATGTGAAGATTTTCAAAAAATTCGAGTACTCAAGTGCGTGTTTTTACAAATGGCCCATTGAAGAACCAATATAAAGTATTATAGTTAACTAGGGGTTGGAATGAACACTACACATTTATGCTTAACAGCGGCATTTTTTCCGTGGCGTTTTGAAAAAGCGCCTGGGTAGAGTAGGACCGGAATGGGGTTAAAAATACCCCTAATCTACCCCGGTGTTTTTAAAAAACACCGCAGCAGGGGTGGTGTACTGCAGCAGTTTTTTAAAACAATGCCGGGGTAGGGTGGCGATTTTTTTGAATCCCAAATTTCCCAAACCTAACTATTCCCTCCTCTTTCTAATTTCTCTCTAACCCCCCCTCCCCTGCCGTGTTTCGTTTGCTTTTCCTCCCTTCCATCGCCGTCGAATCTCTCTTCTCCACCCTTTTTATTGACCTGCCGCTCTATCCCTCTTGCTTAAAGCCTCCGCTCGTCACTGTCGCCATCTCTCTCATCGATGGGGTTCACTTGCCTGCCATCCCTGCCTCTCATCGTGATTAATCACTTGCCATCCCCTCCGCTCGTCGTGTTAATCGTGGGTAATCACCCTCGTTGCCGTCGCCATCCTCTCCCCTCGTTTGGTCACTATCTCTGCTCATGACCTCTTGCTCACTCTGTCTGCTCCATCCCCTGCCTTCCCCACCATCGCCGTCGCCATTGTACCTCTCAATAATGATGCCGTTGTTGACACTCTTCACTTGTCCCCTTTTCCCGCCGTAGTAGTCCTCGATTTTCCTGCGACGTAGTCGACTTTCGCTCGTGAGAGGTATAATAATTCATTCTTCTCACTTTGATGCTGATAAGACAAAAAAAGCAATCTTGAAAATACTGAGCATGTACTGATAAGAACATATGCTACTTTGTCACTTCGATGCTTGTAGTTGGGCTATTTGAGCATGATCTGATAAGAACATATGCTACTTTGCCAATTAGATGCTTGTAGTTGGGAGTTTTGGTTTTTTGAACAAGGGATAAGAACATATGCTACTTTGTCACTTTGATGCTTGTAGTTGGGATTTTTGGTTTTTTGTACAGGGTATAGTTGTAATGCCCCAATTTTCGGTAACTGAAAAACCGTGACATAAGCCAGAATTTTTTTTCAATTAGCCACAATACACAGAAAAAACAGAAAAAATTAAAACTTTTTATTCAACACAAATGTATTATAAGTCTGAATGTTACAAAATTGCAATACATTACAACGGTGTTACAATAATTTCGTTACAATCCCAAGTGTTACAACTTTCAACAATTTACATTAGAGTACAATGAATAAAGAACAACACTTGGCATTTCACTTGGATGCTTCCCCAACAATAAACAAATTACAACAATGAATAAATTACAATAATTGTTACAAATGAAATTACAACATGTATTTCAGCGGAAATTTAAAATGAAATCGACTCCTTGCTTCTCTTGCCTTGAGTTCTCCTGAAGCCTGTATCTGTACTTCTGCAATCCAGCACCTGTACTTCTACAATCCAGTACCTATAGAAGTGGGGACGTTAGTACATATACTAACGCATTAAGGCTGATAACTAGCAGCAGATCTCAACTATAGCAAACAGATTGATGAAAAGAGAAACGTGTATATATAGTTGATGTGTCAGTGCATGCTATGACTTAGACTGTAATGCAAGACTTATCAATGCAAGGATGCTCTTATTCTAATACAAGCAAGACTCTCGGACAGTATGCAGCCCTTACTACATAAGCCCCATATCAAGCCGTTTCTTCATATATAGGGATTTGAACCCGCACCATGAATTCTACTCTTGTACTCGACTTATTTCTGAAGATACAACATGACTGATGAGGTTGCTCTGAAACGGTCTAATCCCGTCAGGCGCAGTACGCTTATGGTGTCTATGTTTACCACTACTACCCGGCATACTGGACCTCACTCAAATATTTGACGAATCTTTTGGAGTTAATGCTGGTTACCAGGTTAGCCCGAAGCATCCCCTGCCGCCCCCTAGCCAGACCGTAGTCTATGGCTTCTCGCCTTTAGATACAAGACAAGACGGAGTCCGGGGGGTTCATCCCCCTAGCTTCGACAAGAATTGCTCCTGCTTCTTAAGGCACTTCAAAAATTAACAGACGAGATACGGATCCCGTGCTCCCAACTCGTGAGAAGGCACAGACTGTAACCCCTTGACAAGAAGGGCAACCCAATAACACTGCCTAGTGTCGGCCTATAGGACAGGTCAGATTATAAGGAATCACCCTTAACACCAACTCTTTCCCTTCGGCGAATAATGATAATAAGTAAAGGTTAAGTAGTAATAGACATAAGTTACTACCCTAACAATGTCACTAACCCTGAACAATCCTAGGGATGACAACAGTATAAACTCCACATGCTAGGTCTTAAGTTAGACTTCGCAAGATAAGTCTACTAGGCTGTTCAACCTAGACTTACCAGGATCCCTAAGGATCTGGTTCGTGGCCTATCGATCCAAGACTTTGGCAATACGAACGTATTCGCATGCTACTACCCTAAACTTGGATTTTGTCAATACTCCGGCCCATAATCATCCAACTCAGTTATGATCTGACAGTACCCAAGGAGTGACTCGTTCACAGTCCTTTAGGAGTAAGGTAATCACATGTCTTGATGGTCGATAGCCCTAGGGCAAAGATATCACCCTAGATGAACATAAAAACTACGTATTAGCTAAGAAGCTACATACGAGTAACCAAAAATACATATGAGCTAAACAAGCTACGTATGGGACCAACAACTATATACGAGCCAGGCGAGCTACATATGAGACAACAATATACATACGAGCTAAATAAGCTACGTATGAGACCAACAGCTACATACGGGCCATGCGAGTCACGTATGAGACAACAACATACATACAAGCTAAATAAGCTACGTATGAGACCAACAGCTACATACGGGCCAGTTGAGCTGCGTATGAGCAAAACCGCACATAAAAACAATCATACAGATAATCAACCTAGAAGCAACCGAACGTGCTTACTAGAAAAACTAGATCTTCTATAATTAGAAGCAATAGAAGAATCTACAAACAATCTAAAATAGGCATTCTACCAATTAAGAAGCCCAAAAAGCGGCATAAAAGCCTTCCGACAGCCTAGAAGCAACCAGTGCTATGCTTATCGGATTTTAATAGCAATATATTTTTTAGAAAGGTAAGAATATCTACCACAACTCTCTAGTGGAACACTATTTCAGATTCTGTAAGGAATCCAAAATCCGGTTCATCGAACACACGCAAACAGTTTATCCAACTGCAGATTTTCAACAAAAAGCTGAAACTTTGTAAGCTGGTAACTTTTGCTCTACTCGTCGGAATCTAACGAAACGAGAAAATTTGAAAAGGTGGGAACATCTACAAAAACTTCCTAATTGACCACTTTCTCAGATTCCAGAAGGAATTCCAAATTCCTGACTTCGAACATACACAAACAATTACCAAACTACATATTTTCAATAAAAAGATAAAACTTCTGTAACTTGTAACATTTGCTCTACTTATCGGAATCTAACGAAACTGGACAATTTTGAAAGGGTGGGAACATCTACTTCCTAGTTGACCACTTTCTCAGATTCCAGACGGAATTTCAAATTCCTGACTTTGAACATACGCAAACAATTACCAAACTACAAATTTTCAATAAAAAGATGAAACTTTTGTAGCTTGTAACTTTTGCTCTACTTATCGGAATTTAACGAAACTGGACAATTTGAAAAGATGGGAACATCTACTAAAACTTTCCAGTTGTCCAATTTCTCAGATTCCATAATGAAATCCAAGTTCCTATCCGTCGAACACACGGAAAAGCTAACAAAACTACAGACATGACAAAAACGGCTGAAACTTTGAAAAACTATAACTTTTGTTCTATTTATCGAAATTTAATCCAAGAGGGCAATTCGAAAAGGTGAGAACGTCTACTACAACTTCCTAGTTGGTCGGCTCCTCAGATTCAGCGAGTAAGACACTCAAAAACTATAAGGAATGCAGACAAATACAATTCCAACCCACCAAATACATAGCCAAGCTGAAAACTTTCAAAGCCCATTACTTCTACTCCGCTTGTCAGAATTTAACTCGAGAGGTCAATTCGGAAAGAGGAAGATGTGTACTACAACTCTCTAGTTGGCCTGAACCTCAGATTCTAAAGGTAAGATACTCTAAAATACCAAAGAAGTCAAACAACAAGCATACTTAGCTCAAAGCTGGCTGCTACATCTTCCAAATACCATAACTCCTACTCCGCTTATTGCAATCTAGCCCGAGATGCCAATTTGGAAAGGGGAAGATGTCTACTACAACTCTCTAGTTGGCCCGAACCTCAGATTCTATAGGTAAGATACTCTAAAACACCTAAGAAGTCAAACAGCATGCACACTCAGCTCAAAGCTGGCTGCTGCATCTTCCAAATACCACAACTCCTACTCCGCTTATCGGAATTTAATCCGAGAGGTCAATTCGGAAAGGGGAGAGTCTCTACTACAACTCCCTAGGGGATCATAACTCTTCCTATTCAGGTCAGGGGGCCGAATCTCAGTTTCTACAGGTAAGACACTCTAAAACACCAAAGAAGTCAAACAGCAAGCACACTCAGCTCAAAGCTAGATGCTGCATCTTCCAAATACCATAACTCCTACTTCTCTTATCGGAATTTAACCCGAGAGGTCAATTCGGAAAGGGGAGAATGTCTACTACAACTCTCTAGTTGGCTCGAACCTAAGATTCATCCACTAAAATACTCTAAAACATAAAAGAAGCAAAACAGCAAGTATCCAGTCAGGACAACCAGTTGCTGTACTTTGCAAACGACATAACTCCTACTCCGCTTATTGGAATATAACCCGCAAGGATAATTCGGAAAGGGGAGAATGTCTACTACAACTCCCTAGTTGGTCCGAACCTCAGATTCATCAAGTAAAACCCTGAAAATGACAAAGAAGTGAAACAGTAAGCATTCAGTCAGATAGCGATTTGCTGTATTTTGCAAAGACCATAACTCCTATTCCGCTTATCGAAATTTAACCCGCGAGGCTAATTCGGAAAGGGGAGAATGTCTTCTACAAATTCCTAGTTGGTCTAAACCTCAGATTCAACCGGTAAGACACTCAAAAGTATCAAACAATCAAAAAAGCAACATTCAACCGAACAGCTAGTTGCTGTTTTTGTAACGGTCATAACTTTTGCATCTTTTATCGAAATTTAACCCGCGGGGCTAATTCGGAAAAGGGAGAGTGTCTACTACAAATCCCTAGTTGGCCCAAACCTCAAATTCCGAGAGGAACACTCACTTCCAGTCCCTCAAGGATACTGCGACGCTAACCCCAAAACAGTGAGTTCTCTGTTTTGCTTTGAAACTCGCTGTTTTGGGGAAAACGGTCGTTTCAACCATCAAAATAGCTCCAAAAAATCCATTAAAATTCTATCATGATAAAAACACATAAAAGAACCCCTAAAATAAATTTTGGGTCAAAATTCTACTTTTGACACATGTAAACAAAATCAATCCCACAACCATAAAAATCATTTCTTTATGCTTGATTTTAGCGTTCTACCACTTCTAACTTTGCATGCTCTTTACCCTAGTCCCTATGAACATGAAATTAAATCCATAACACAACATACAACAATAATAAACCTAATAATAGCTAAACAAACTCAAGAGCAAGAAACCCCCACATTTGAAGCGTATAGGAAAGGACTTGCCACTTCTCCTCCTTGCACTACAAAAGAAAGTAGCTTTCCCGGCGCTTTTTTCGGTCTATACCGGCGTTTTTTTACGCCGGGGAAACTTTCACCGGCGTTTACAATAACGCCGGTCCAACTGCCGCCGAAGCGAGCGTCGCTGAAACGAAGGGGTCTACACCGGCGTTTTTGGTGGACGCCGGTAAATGATAGGACTACACCGGCGGTCATCAAACGCCGGTGTATATCAGTTTCTGGGCGCCGTTCTTGTGCACCTATATACATACACCGGCGGTCGTAAACCGCCGGTATTTATACATTCACCGGCGGAAATAAAAACGCCGGTGTAGATCGAAAGTATACCGGCGGTCAAGAAACGCCGGTGTATGTGCATTTATGAGCGCCTGCTTTTCCCTGTTTACGAACACCGGCGCGACCAAAAAATGCCGGTGTAGTTATATACGCCGGCGTATATAAAACGCCGGTGTACGCTTGTGCCGTTAGAGCTGAAAACTTTCACCGGCGTGCGTTGAAACGCCGGTGTATCACACACTCCAACAATTAAATTATATACACCGCCGTTTTTTAAAACGCCGTTCTGGCTATGCCCGTTTATTTTCGATACTCTGCTTTTCCGTTCGATTTCAATTCACAGTTTCATTTACAAAATCTGTAAACTAATTCTCACAACTGATTCAATCAATTTCGTTGCATACAACTGCGCAAACCACAACCAAACACAAGAATAATTAAAGATAATCAAGTTTCACACGTGTCATATCAACGTCCAAATTCATTGATTAATTAACAGTGTCATAATTAACAAATTAATATAGAGACTAACATCCAAAATATCCAAACAAACCAGTCTGACAAATATCCAAAATATCCCAAATTCAAAGTATGACATAACTCTCAAAAAAAAAACCAGTCTGACATAACAACAGCAAGGAGGAGGACATAAGAACAACAACCATACAGCAAGGAGGACATAAGAACAGCAAGGAGGACCGCAGATTCATACCCCTCGAGTAGCTTCAGCTCTGATCATCTGCATTTCCTTCATCTTGACGACCGCTCTGTGAATAAAAAACAATAGTTTAATTGAACAGTAGATCACAATACAGAATATACATATTTTTTGAACTTGCAAAAAGAACTACCTGTGTCTCGAATTATAAGATCAAAGTGCCAACTGCAAATGGAATTGTTAATGATATATACAGAGATAAAATAATTACATTGCAATGCTAAAAATTCCGTACTTAATTTTGTTTTTAAATATATCTAAAATAACAAAACAAATGAAAATTTAGTATCTAACTTGAAACCTTTATATTCTCCTCTGATTGGGAATATCCACTATCTAAAACAATAAAACAAATGAAAATTTAGTATCTAAGCATGTCCTTCATGGATTGTTCAGACAATCCATGAAACTGTCATCGTGGACGGAAACCAAATATAAGAAAAAAAAGAAAAATAAGATAGGGCTCATATCAAGTGTATTTTTAGGAAACTGTCATCGTGGAAGGAAACCAAATATATATAGAAGCCAGAAATGGAAACAGAAAGAAGAAAGGTAGAGACTTTGGATACACCAGGCTACCATAGCGGCATTTTCCTCATCTCTCTCTCATCCCTTATTTCCCTTCAGCACACGAACAGAAAGAGACATCAGCAACCACCTTAAGAGCGACAAGAACAACAATAATAATAAATTATTATGAACAAGATGTCTCTATATGGGTTTCCAGTTCTCCACTCGAGCCCACTCTTTCTAATCACAGCCCAATTAAGAACATAGACAACATCCACTAAACAATCCAATCATAGCCCAGTCAAAATTTGCCATCCTGGATCTTAATGAAATACGCTTCATTAACAGTGAAAGAAAATAAGAATGCTAGCAGCATACTTAGTTTGGAAGTGAACCCATTTTGTGTTAAAAAATCATGCCAAAGATGGCAATCAGCTTCATTAACAGTATCTGAAAATGAAAATTTCCATTAACTGAGCTTATATGTTGCTCTACTAATTCACTGTGCCCAACTAAATCTAAAACCCAATTGTTGTGCATATCCGGAGGATTTTGGCATACGTACCTATAGCATCCTCAGTTCACAGTAAACCCGTTTTGGTCAAAAAAACATGCCAAGATCACAATCAGATGCATGAAAATAAGCTTCACTATCAACAAAAGAAGAACTGAGGATGCTATGCAGCATACTTAGTTTGGAAGTGAACCCATTTTGTGTTAAACAATCAGGTTACATTGACAGTATCTGAAAATGAAAATTTCTCCATTATCTGAGCTTATATGTTGCTCTACTACTTTTTCAGCCCAACTATATCGCAAAACCCAAGTGTGGTGCATATCCGGCCAGAGAATTTTGGCATACGTACCTATACAATATCCTCAGTTCACAGTGAACCCATTTTTGGTATAAAAACATACATGCCAAGAAGACAATCAGGTGCTTGAAATCAGCTTCACTAACAGTTAGTGAAAATGGGACCATAAAATAGCTTAAGAAGACCATCAGGTTTGTGAAGTAAGCTTCACTAACAGTGATAGAAACTGGGGATGCTATGCAGCATACTCATTTTGGAAGTGAACCCATTTTGTGTTAAAAAAATCATGCCAAAGATTGCAATCAGGTTACATTGACAGTATCCGAAAATGAAAATTTCTCCATTATCTGAGCTTATATGTTGCTCTACTACTTTTTTAGCCCAACTATATCGCAAAACCCAAGTGTGGTGCATATCCGGCCGGAGAATTTTGGCATACGTACCTATACAATATCCTCAGTTCACAGTGAACCCATTTTTGGTATAAAAACATACATGCCAAGAAGACAATCAGGTGCTTGAAATGAACTTTACTAACAGTTAGTGAAAATGGGACCATAAAATAGCTTAAGAAGACCATCAGGTTTGTGAAGTAAGCTTCACTAACAGTGATAGAAACTGGGGATGCTATGCAGCATACTCATTTTGGAAGTGAACCCATTTTGTGTTAAAAAAACCATGCCAAAGATTGCAATCAGGTTACATTGACAGTGCCCAAAAAAGAAAATTTCTCCATTATCTAAGCTCATATGTTGCTCTACTACTTTTTTAGCCCAACTATATCGCAAAACCCAAGTGTGGTGCATATCCGGCCGGAGAATTTTGGCATACGTACCTATACAATATCCTCAATTCACAGTGAACCCATTTTCGGTGTAAAAACATACATGCCAAGAAGACAATCAGGTGCTTGAAATGAGCTTCACTAACAGTTAGTGAAAATGGGACCATAAAATAGCTTAAGAAGACCATCAGGTTTGTGAAGTAAGCTTCACTAACAGTGAAAGAAACTGGGGATGCTATGCAGCATACTCATTTTGGAAGTGAACCCATTTTGTGTTAAAAAAACCGGTTACATTGACAGTATTAGAAAATGAAAATTTCTCCATCATCTGATGACCACAGTGAACCCATTTTTGGTATAAAAACATACATGCCAAGAAGACAATCAGGTGCTTGAAATGAACTTCACTAACAGTTAGTGAAAATGGGACCATAAAATAGCTTAAGAAGACCATCAGGTTTGTGAAGTAAGCTTCACTAACAGTGATAGAAACTGGGGATGCTATGCAGCATACTCATTTTGGAAGTGAACCCATTTTGTGTTAAAAAAACCATGCCAAAGATTGCAATCAGGTTACATTGACAGTGCCCGAAAAAGAAAATTTCTCCATTATCTGAGCTTATATGTTGCTCTACTATTTTTTTAGCCCAACTATATCGCAAAACCCAAGTGTGGTGCATATCCGGCCGGAGAATTTTGGCATACGTACCTATACAATATCCTCAGTTCACAGTGAACCCATTTTCGGTGTAAAAACATACATGCCAAGAAGACAATCAGGTGCTTGAAATGAGCTTCACTAACAGTTAGTGAAAATGGGACCATAAAATAGCTTAAGAAGACCATCAGGTTTGTGAAGTAAGCTTCACTAACAGTGAAAGAAACTGGGGATGCTATGCAGCATACTCATATTGGAAGTGAACCCATTTTGTGTTAAAAAAACCATGCCAAAGATTACATTGACAATATTTGAAAATGAAAATTTCTCCATCATCTGATGACCACAGTGAACCCATTTTCGGTGTAAAAACATACATGCCAAGAAGACAATCAGGTGCTTGAAATGAGCTTCACTAACAGTTAGTGAAAATGGGACCATAAAATAGCTTAAGAAGACCATCAGGTTTGTGAAATAAGCTTCACTAACAATGAAAGAAACTGGGGATGCTATGCAGCATACTCATATTGGAAGTGAACCCATTTTGTGTTAAAAAAACCATGCCAAAGATTGCAATCAGGTTACATTGACAGTGCCCGAAAAAGAAAATTTCTCCATTATCTGAGCTTATATGTTGCGCTACTACTTTTTTAGCCCAACTATACCGCAAAACCCAAGTGTGGTGCATATCCGGCCGGAGGATTTTGGCATACGTACCTATATACCATCCTCAGTTCATGGAAGAAAAATACGAATAGGGCTCATAGCAAGTGTAGTTTTAACTGGAATTGTCATCGTGGAAGGAAACCAAATATAGAAGCCAGAAAGAGGAATGGTAGAGAATGAGGATACACCAGGCTAACATAGCGGCATTTTCCTCATCTCTCTCTCACCCCTTCTTTCCCTTCTCCACTCCAACTCGTCTCTTTCTAATCACAGCCCAATTAAGAACAATTGTTCACAGTCACTGTTAAAGAAACATATATGCTCAGATTATGAAAAATTTATATGCTCAGATTATGGAAATTTTCAGTCACTGTTAAAGAAACTAAGTAGGCTGCATAGCATCCCCAGTTTCTTTCACTGTTAGTGAAGCTTGTTTGGAAAATTGTTCACTCAAACATGCCCCTTGTTTCTGAACTCAAACATGACATTAATAAACATCTTTTCTAATAATGGCTACACTTGTGGAAGCTCTCTCTAAGCCTCAATTCTTCAAGGTTTTGTTGCCTACTTCTTTACAGAAGTTGGTACTCCATTCTCCTCTCTTTAAAGAAGAATAGAGTACCAGTTTCTGTAAAGAAGTAGGCAACAAAACCTTGAAGAATTGAGGCTTAGAGAGAGCTTCCACAAGTGTAGCCATTATTAGAAAAGATGTTTATTAATGTGATGTTTGAGTTCAGATACAAGGGGCATGTTTGAGTGAACAATTGGGTTTTGAATGGAGATTGTAGTCATAGATCAATTCTTCATGGAAGAAAAATACGAATAGGGCTCATAGCAAGTGTAGTTTTAACTGGAATTGTTATCGTGGAAGGAAACCAAATATAGAAGCCAGAAAGAGGAATGGTAGAGAATGAGGATACACCAGGCTAACATAGCGGCATTTTCCTCATCTCTCTCTCATCCCTTCTTTCCCTTCAGCACACGAACACATAGAGACATCAGCAACAACAGCAAGAGCGACAAGAACAACAACAATAATAAATTATTATGAACAAGATGTCTCTATATGGGTTTCCAGATCTCCACTCCAACTCGTCTCTTTCTAATCACAGCCCAATTAAGAACAATTGTTCACAGTCACTGTTAAAGAAACATATATGCTCAGATTATGAAAAATTTTCATTTTCAGATACTGTTAAAGAAGCTAATTTCATGCATCTGATTGCAATCTTTGGCATGGTTTTTTTAACACAAAATGGGACTACTTCCAAAGTAAGTATGCTGCATAGCATCCCCAGTTTCTTTCACTGTTAGTGAAGCTTATTTCACAAACCTGATGGTCTTCTTAAGCTATTTTATGGTCCCATTTTCACCTCCTCCAAATCAGTACAATGTCATCTATACCAGGTTATGTGCCAAAATGGGGTTGGGCATACGATGCAAGGCCGACAAGTATTAGTTGTTTGTGAGTATGCAATAGGATGCAGCTATGAACATGGGCTCATATCAAGTGTAGTATTACGGACTGTCATCGTGGAAGGAAACCAATTTAATATAGAAACCATATATGGAGCCAGAAAGAGGGATGGTAGAGAATGAGGATACACCAGGCTAACATAGCGGCATTTTCCTCATCTCTCTCTCTCATCCCTTCATTCTCTTCAACACACGCACACAAAGAGACATCAGCAACAACAGCAAGAGGGGGTTGGTCCAACAATAAGTGTAGATTATAATAAACGAGATGTCTCTATTTTTGGGTTTCCAGATCTCCATTCCAGCCCTTTCTTTCTAATCACAGCCCACTTAAGAAACATAGACGAAATGCTTATAGACGACAGCCACAATGCAGACTCACAAACACTAGTATGTGTCTTTCATGCATTCAAGTAACATAATCTCTTTAAAAATACCAATTTTAAGACTTACCGATGTTTTTTGACAGTGGGCGGCGTGCTACCCTCACTCTCATATGTTTGCCTGCCACTATTATTTAGTGGCTGCTCATCCCCATGGCTCTCGTTGCCATCATTTATATTAACCCTCTTTCCACGCCTCGGCATGTTGTACCTGTCAAGGATCCGATAACTTGGTTCAAATGACAACGATAGTTTGGTTCAAATGACACTAAGCATAGTTTAATGTAAATAATACCAAGTAGTAGAAAATAGAAAGACAATTAAACCAGTGTATTAAATTCACAATGAACATATTCGAAATTACAGACATAATATTACAACAAGATTTAAGACATAAAATTACAGACATATAATAAACTTGCATAAAAAATCATGTAAACTACAATACGACATCTTCCAGTACATCGCCCTCTTCTCCATCCTTGCGGAGCCAAGTCCCGCAAATTCCAACATCGGTTGTGTTTACATCAAACACAGGAAACTCAGAAGCAATGTAACTGTTCATGTCTTCACCGTCTTCATCGTCTGAAGTATCGCCCAGTTGGAATACATCTCTTGGTTGCATAGGGATAGCCACATACGATTTTGGCAGGGTTGGATCTGCAATGTAGAACACTTGTTGCACTTGGGATGGAAACACAAATGGCTCATGGCTAATGTGTGTACCGATGTGAATCAATTTTGAGAAGTTTACAACTGTGAAGCCAAGCTTGTCCTTGTTGTTAGCAAAATTCCTATCAAACTCAGCCCAATCCCCACGAAATAAGACAACACGGAAATGGCCAAAATAATTCAACTCAATGATATCCGTGAGCACTCCATAGTAGTCGAGATCCCCATCTACAGGCCTCGTGTCCGATTTGGAAGCATAACTTCTAGTCTTAGACGTCCCTACCATTCCATTATTTTGAGACTTCAAATTAGATTCACGATCCTTAGTACGAAATCTAAAACCATTGAATATGTATCCTCCGTATCTTTTGGCCATCTGATAGGGACCTTTGGCAAGTACTTGTATTTCAGATGACGCACCTTCAGGACCCAAAGAATGTACCTATTAATTTTGCGCAAATCGTATCAACACCATAGAAAATGTAGAAATAATAAAGATTAACTTGCATAACTGTAATTCACCTACATGAGATTCAAACCATTTATGAAAATTTTCATTCATCAGCTTGTTTTGTTCACGTGGTGGTAGTCTTCTTGGTCTAGCCCTTCGTTTGATGTCCCTGACAAATTCGCTAAAAAACAAGTAATTGAAATTAGGAATAACAAAAGTATCAAAAATATCGAACTCCGCGGTTTTCACTGTATTCGATTTACATTTAAAAGCAACTTACTTTCGAAATGGTTCCACTGATGCATGATGGTCTAGCACATATCGATGTGCCTGTTCCCACGCTAAGCTATCGAGCTCAAATGCATCAACTTTACCAACAGTGGTGCCAGCGGTATCAAAAAGATATTGTGCACCATCAAGGTTGGAAATGTTTGGATTTCTACGTGGTCTACTGGAAGATGTCTCCACACCAGGCAAATACCTGGAAAAAAAATGTGAGCACTCCTCTGATAGATATCCCTGGGCTATTGACCCTTCAGGATATGCTCTATTTTTCACATAACCCTTTAGCCGGTATAGGTACCTGAACATGTACAATTAATAAACTAGAGCGGTTTAGGGGATTAAAAGAAATGAGCTTTTGAAAATTCAATTTCGTAAGATGAACGAATTATTTTACCTCTCAATGGGGTACATCCACCGATATTGAACAGGACCATCGATTCTGGCTTCACCAGCAAGGTGGATTATCAAGTGAATCATAATAGTGAAAAACGATGGAGGAAATATCATCTCCATTTTACTAAGTGTCAATGCCGCCTGCTGCTCCAATTGGTCCAGATCTTCAACACGAAGCATTCTTGAGCAAATACCTTTATATATGCTACAAAGATCTTTCAGGACAGTAGTGACTTGCTCACACATTAAAGACCTTAGGGCCACAGGAAGGAGATCCTGCATTAGGATGTGGTAGTCGTGTGACTTTAGCCCCTGAAGCCTCTTCTCTTTAAAGTTGACACATTTTGCCATGTTAGAAGAATAGCTATCGGGGACTTTCAGTTCAAGTAGTACTTTGCAAAACAACTCCAACTCCGATTTTGACATTGAATAGATTGCAGGAGGTAGGAGCACTTTCCTGTTCGGCAATTCTTCTGGGTGCAACTCATGTCGGATGCCCATTGACTTCAAATCAAGTCGGCTCTTGAGATTGTCCTTTGTCTTCCGATCATCTCCCATAACTGTTCCTATACAATTCTCCCCTATATTTTTGCCGATATGCATCACATCTAAATTATGTCTCAGTAAGTTGAATTCCCAATACGGCAACTTGAAGAAAATACTCTTCTTCTTCCATGCACCTAAACTCGTCAAGTTTTGATCCTCATCCTCGCCATATAGATCGGTCTCCTCATCTTGCTCCGGCCTTGCCCTTTTCTTGCCCTTTGTCCTGACTTCTGGTTCCTTTCCATATTTGAATTGATGACCATCTACCCGCCTCAAAATATCTGAACCAGAGGAAGACCCAGGAGCATGTTCCCACTCGTCGGTGCCATCAAATGTCGCTGCCTCTGCCCGAAATATATGTGTGTCAGGCAACCATCTCCTATGACCCATATAGCAAAACTTTCTGCCATTGTACAACCACCTTGAACTAGTTTGGTCAGCACAACATGGACATGCATAACGTCCTTTAGTACTATATCCAGATAAATTTGCATATGCTGGAAAATCATTGATTGTCCAAGACAACACGGCACGAAGAGAAAATGTTTCTTTAGCCACAGCATCATAGGTTGGAACACCCACCCACAACTTCTGAAGTTCATCTATTAACGGTTGTAGGTACACATCTATATCATTTCCAGGACCTTTCGGTCCAGGAACTATCATGGACAAAATAAATGAGGACTGCTTCATGCATTTCCAAGGTGGCAAATTGTATGGTATCAACACAACCGGCCATATGCTGTATGTACTACTCATTTGCCTGAAAGGGTTGAAACCATCACTAGCTAGTCCAAGTCTCACATTTCGAGGATCTTCCGCAAAATCAGGATATCTTTCATCAAATCTTTTCCAAGATTGAGAATCAGCAGGATGTCTAAGAATCCCATCATTAGTGCGGCCTTCAGCATGCCATTTCATATCAGAAGACGTTTTCGTGGACATAAACAACCTTTGTAACCTAGGGATCAGAGGAAAGTAACGCAATGTTTTGGCAGGCTTCTTTTTCCTACTTCGCTTAGTAGATCCACTGGCTCCTTCGTCTTGATTTGGTCTTTCTTTCCATTTCGAAGAACCACACACTTCGCAATTCTCTAGACTTTCCTTACCACTCGTGGAAAGCATACAGTCATTTGGACATGCTGCTATCTTCTCATATCCTAGATCGAGAGAACTTAGGAATTTTTTGATTTTATAGACTGAGTTTGGAATACAGATTTCAGGAAATGCTTCATTCAACAATTCAAGTAGCATAGTGAAGGACTTAGCAGACCACCCGTTTAAACATTTAATCTGAAATAGTCTGACAATGAATGAGAACTTAGAAAATTTGGTGCAGTCGTGGTACAACGGGATACTAGCATCTTCAAGTAACTTAGCGAAGGATTCTTGCTGCTTATTATTTTCATGGGTGGGGCCAGACATTTCCTCGTCCACCCCACCACCAATCTGGTTTGTTTCTATTGACTCATTGTGAACTTCGGTTGTTGGGTCATTGGTGTGGAAAGGAACATTATGAATCCCCATGGCATCTTGTAACAAAGCATGCATCTCATCGGGAACGCTTAAGTCTTCGTTCACTAAGGGCTCAGCCTCATTTTCTAATACAACCGGACGAACAGGAGCTGCCGTATGATCCTTTCCATGACAAAACCACCTTGTGTACCCTTGAAGAAAACCGTTGACAGCCAAGTGTGTATGTACTACGTCACATGTCCTCAGCATACAATTTGTACAGCGAAGGCATGGACAAAGGATTAGGTTGGGATCACGGGAATGTCGTTTGGCAAAGATAATAAAATCTTTAATACCATCACGGTACTCCTTGGATAATCGTGGTTTACTAATCCAACTTCTATCCATTATATCAATAGCACACAGTCTGAAATTAAAATTTGATATATTAAATAGTAATAACAGTAAAAGGCATTTTGTATATTAAATTTCACCTATTTGAAAACCATCCCTAGCTGCAAATAAATAAACGATATAATCTTTAACTGTAAAATAAAGAAATTGTGGCTCCAAAAAATGTACAAAAAAAACTACTTCTTAACACAATCTACTCTATTCACCAAACCCTAAACGACCTTTTGTGGAAATGATCACAACCACCTTAGACGGTATTTTATCGCACACCCTGTGTTCGAGCATTAAAAAAAATCGACTATAGTCTCCCCTGTATTTGGCTTTCCGTTCAAGGAGATGATGATGGTAAAGGTATTTTGCTGATGAAGAGGAATCGGCCGAATAATGAGTGCGTCGTGCTGTAACTACGGTAACAAGAAGATCTGATGACTCATGAACTATTCTGTTCATGACTACTAATAATCACTTATCTCATAATAATAATAATAATAATAATAATAATAATACTACTAAACAAAAGAAACAATAAAAGAAAAATTAAAATGTCTAGTATGTAAGCATATATTTTGCAGACTGAACCAATTGTTGTACATAGCCGGAGGATTTTGGCATAGAGCTATAGCATCCTCAGTTCACAGTGAACCCAGTTTGGTCAAAAAAACATGCCAAAATGACAATCAGATGCATGGGATAAGCTTCAATTAATTAACAGTGAAAGAAACTGGGGATGCTATGCAGCATACTTAGTTACGAAGTGAACCCATTTTGTTAAAAAACCATGCCAAGGATTCCAGTCAGGTTACTTTAACAGTATCTGAAAATGAAAAATTTCCCATTATCTGAGCTTATATGTTGCTCTACTACTTCTTCATCCCAACTAAATCTAAAACCCAATTGTAGCCGCATATCCGGCCGGAGGATTTTGGCATACGTACCTATACCATCCTCAGTTCACAGTGAACCCATTTTGGCAAAAAAAACATGCCAAGATGACAATCAGATGCATGAAAATAAGCTTCACTAACAACAAAAAAAGAAAATGGGGATGCTAGCAGCATACTTAGATTGGAAGTTAACCCATTTTCGTATAAAAAACCATGCCAAAGATTGACAATCAGGTTACTTTAACAGTATTTGAAAATGATAAATTTTCCATTATCAGAGCTTATATGTTGCTATACTACTTCTTCAACCCAACTAAATCTAAAACCCAATTGTTGTGCGTATCCGAAGGATTTTGGCATACGTACCTATAGCATCCTCAGTTCACTTAGTCTGGAAGTGAACCTATAGAAACTGGGGATGCTATGCATGCAGCATACTTAGTTTGGAAGTGAACACATTTTGTGTTAAAAAACCATGCCAAAGATTGCAATCAGGTTACTTTAACGGTATCTGAAAATGAAAATTTCCCATTATCTGAGCTTATATGTTGCTCTACTACTTCTTTAGCCCAACTAAATCTAAAATCCAATTGTTGTGCATATCCGGCCGGAGGATTTTGACATACGTACCTATAGCATCCTCAGTTCACAGTGAACCCATTTTGGGTAAAAAAACATGCATGCCAAGAAGACAATCAGATGCATGAAATCAGCTTCATTAACAGTGAAAGAAAACGGGTATGCTATGCAGCATACTTAGTTTGGAAGTGAACCCAATTTGTGTTAAAAAACCATGCCAAAGATTGCAATCAGGTTACTTTAATAGTATCTGAAAATGAAAATTTCCCATTAACTGAGCTTATATGTTGCTCTACTAATTCACTGTGCCCATCTAAATCTAAAACCCAAGTGTGGTGCATATCCGGCCAGAGAATTTTGGCATACGTACCTATACAATATCCTCAGTTCACAGTGAACCCATTTTGGGTAAAAAAACAAACATGCCATGAAGACAATCAGATGCATGAAATCAGCTTCATTAACAGTAAAAGAAGATGAAAATTTCCATTATCTAAGCATATATTTTTCTATTAATTCTTCATCTCAACTAAACCGTTCATGCTAAGGAAATCGAAATGAATAAACTGAAAAAAACTGCCTTTTTTGGAAAATAAGGGAAATCAAGAGATCATACCGAAGAGAGAGGGAGGGAGCGGGGCGACGAGGGCGGGGGCGTAGGAGAGAGAGAGAGAGAGGGGGCGACCGCCGATTCACCTCCAGATCGAGAGAGGGAAGAAGGAAATCGAAAAGGACGAAGGGAATCGAATGGTCGAAGGCCGTCGAAGAGGACGAAGCGGGGGAGGCAAACGCACGGGAAATAGAGCGAGGAAGGAGGGAAACGAAGCGCCTCTTTCCCCTTTTTTTTTTGGGTAATGGGTAAATGGCGAGCGAAAGATTAGGGTTCGCGGGTTTTATTCCCAGTTATTCACCGGCGTTTTAATTGGAAATGCCGGTGAATGTGCCCGTATATTCGCCGGCGTTTATAATAAAAAACGCCGGTGAATAATAAACTTCACCGGCGTGTTTAGGTAAAACGCCGGTGAATACTAACATTCGCCGGCGTTTTAAATCGACCGCCGGTGTATGACAATCCCATCTGGCGCCCAATTCCTACTCGCTCCCTACCCCGGCGCTACTAGTAAAACGCCGGGGAATAATCGCCGGTAAAAGCAGTATCTTTTGTAGTGTTGCTTGTTCTTGCTCCTCCTCTCAAGAACACCTCCTTAAAATGCAACCTATGAAAAACTCTAATCTTTTCTTTCTCTTTTGATCCTCTCTTTCTCTTCCTTTCTTTTCTTCTCAATCTTTTTCTAAAGACAAAATTAGTAGAAGTAGAAGAACTAGAAGGGTTTGTGTGAGATGGGATGAGAAGAGGATGGAACACACAAGGGTTTCTAACCCTATGGGGATTTGGGGCCGGCCAAAATGGAAAGGGGGAGAGAAGGGGGTGTTTTATAGAAGGGTTGATGAAGTTTTGTGGTGAAAATGAAGGCCAAGTGTCCAATTCTCTTATGGTTCAACAATTTTGTGTTCCAATTGCAATTAAACATTACAATCAAGTCCTAATCCCTCCTAACCCTCCATCTCATCATGATGGATCAAAAACAAAATAAAATTTTTCCAAATCACATACTACACGATTTGTTCAAATGCCCGAAATCGACACGTTTCAAATCCGTGCATATATCTGATTATACAGATAATTTTCATTCGTGAAAACGAACAAATCAGTACAAAAATAATTTTATTCTGAGAAATAAAAATAAAATAATTTTATTACCGGCTCGAAAGATTCCAGTATCAATTTGATACAAAATAGATATATAATGACTAGTATTTATACATATATAATGTTTATTAACAAAACCGGGTGCTATCCACCAAAAATATTTCAATTATGGAAATAATAATAAAATAATAATAAAATAATAATTTTCAGTACCTGTCCGGGATTTTCTAGATATTTTTCTCAAAAAAACGTTTTCCAAGATTTTTGCATAAGTGCACAAAACTGATACAATACATAGATATACTTACTAGTATATATATCCGGATAACTTTTTATTTGAAAAACCAAGTAATTACCAATTAAAATATTTTAATTTCAAAAATAATAATTATAAAAAATATAATATCCGTCCGGGATATTACAATAGTTCACTAATTAACTTAGCAAGCATGTCTCCTTCCTGCATATGCAATTTCTTTGTCATTCTGATACTTGCTAGTGTTATTTGAGGTTTTTTGCACAAGGGATAGCTCAAGGTTTTGTCTGAGCATGCATGAATGTCTGGTAAGAACAGATGGTACCTTTAAATACTGATGCTTCAGATTTTTGTATTCAGAGTTTTGAGTACATCCTCAGATTGAAGGCTATCTGAGCATGATCTGATAAGAACATATGCTACTTTGTCACTTTGATGCTTGCAGTTGGGATTTTTGTTTTTTTGAACAAGGGATTTGAAAATATGCTACTTTTTCACTTTGATGCTTGTAGTTGGGCTGTTTTGTTTTTTGTACTGGGGATATAGTTCACTGATTTAACTTAGCAATCATGTATCCTTCCTGCATATGCAATTTCATTGTCATTCTGATGCTTGCTAGTGTTAGTTGAGGTTTTTTGCACAAGGGATAGCTCAAGGTTTGGTTTAAGCATGCATGAATGTCTGGTAAGAACAGATGGTCCCTTTAAATACTGAGCTTTAGATTTTTGTATTCGGGTTTTTGAGTACATGCTCATATTGAAGGCTATCTGAACATGTACTAATAAGAACATATGCTACCTTGTCACTTTGATGCTTGCAGATGGGATTTGTGGTTTTTTGAACAAGGGATAAGTACATAAGCTACTTTTTCACTTTGATGCTTGCAGTTGGGCCTTAAGAATTTTTCGAATAGGGGATATAATTCACTGATTAACTTAGCATGCATGTCTCCTTCTTGCATATGCAAATCATTTGTCATTCTGATGCTTGCAAGTGTTATTTGAGGTTTTCGGCACAAGGGATAGCTTAAGTTTTTTGTCTGAGCATGCATGAAATGTCTGGTAAGAACAGATGGTCCGTACTTTAAATACTGATGCTTTTTGTTGTGTTATTCAGGGTTTTGAATACAAAATAAATTCAAGGATAACTGATGCTTGTAATACTGATGCTTACCATGGGAAGTGATGATAAATGAGCAATTTGTCTGATCAGTGAGTCATTCATAATCTGATCCCGCTACAGTAAACTAACAGATCACATGATTATGATATGATCATGATCTGATCTGATCTGGTACGCATCAGTATTTAAGCGAGCTTGCAACAGCTCAGTTATCCTTCAATATCTATTGTATTGAAAACCACGAATACAAAATAACAAGCATCAATATTTAAAGTAAGGGACCATCTGTTTTTACTAGACATTCATGCATGCTCAGAAAAAACCATGAGCTATCCCTTGACCAAAAAATCTCAAATAACACTTGCAAGCATCAGAATGACAAAGAAGTTGCATATGCAGGAAGGAGACATGCATGCTAAGTTAATCAGTGAACTATATCCCCTGTACAAAAAATCAAACAGCCCAACTACAAGCATCAAAGTGAAAAAGTAGCATATGTTCTTATCAGTAATGCTCAGTATTGTCAAGATTGCCTTTTTTTTTTCAAATTTCCTATACCCTACCGCGGCGTTTCAGAAATGCCACAATAGGGTAATATTAAATTTTCCTAAATGCTACTGCGGCGTTTTGAAAATGCCGCTATAGGTATGGATGTCAAATGGAACCATGTCTACTGCGGCGTTTTTGAAATGCCGCGGTAGGGTTCATCATCTATACCAGTGTTTTAAAAAAACACCGGTATAGACCCCTTTGCTACCGCGACGCTCGATTCCCCGGCATTTACAGTGGCATTTTAAGAAATGCCGGGGTAGGATAAAAAAAACCGCCGGTAAAGCGCTTACATGTTGTAGTGGAAATTTTAGAATATAAGAATTTAAAAATAAAGCAACAGCTACGGGTGGGAATATTATGTGATTTGATTAGTTAAATGATTGGTTTAAAATATAATAGATTAATCTTAATCTTTATGATTTTAATTAACTAATTATTCAAACTTTCTTATCTCAGAGGGCAGAATCGGACTTTAGAAAAGAGGCGACTGACGAGTTGCGGTTGAAGACAAAAGGAGAAAAATAAAAGTTTGCACGGTTCTCGAGGAAATAAATTAGAAAAGAAAAGAAAAGAAGAGTTGCTGCGGAAACCAGAGGATTTGCTGCCACTTGATTTTTGGAGAGAATTTCGACTTCAATTTCATCTTCAAGCAACAATAAGTTCTTTGTTCTCTCTTCTAATTTCGTTAATATTATTATACAATCCAATAAGATATTTATTAGTTATAAAATTATCATTAACTAATTTTAAATGTCTAAGGCTTCAATGTAACATAGTTTTGAAAACACAATTCAAATTTCATGTTATTTTATTTTTCTACTTTCCATGGTTGTATGTTTAATTTTTGTTCTGAATGTGTGTAATTGTTTGGCCAGCTATTGTGTGGTTTATTGAATCATGGAGAATGCCGAGAGGTAATTTGTGATTTAGAATTATGAAATTAAACACCATCGATTAAACAAAATTAGATAATTTACCGCGATTAATGTGACCGTAAAAAAATCCATTGAACTTAATGCATCTTCAAATAATTAAATGTGCATAGAGATATGATGAATTATTACTTGGGAATATGTTTGGTGTTTGTAATCCCTGTTTTCCGTTTCTGTATTTTGGGTTTGGGTTCTTTATAAAAAAAATCTTTTTCTTAAATTTATTTTATTCCAGAAATATTTTGTATCTCCTGTTAATATATGTTCTATTCATTAATTGTATTTATTGTTATTTTCAAACGATTTTTATATTATACTAACCCTATTATTCTTGTTATTATTATTTTTCTGCTATTATCATCATTATTGTTATAAGTATAATTATTATTACTGTTGTTTTTCATACTATTATTATTATTATTGTTATTGTTATTGTTATTATTATTATTATTAATATTTCTATAAAATCCTAATCGTATATTTTTATAAGTTATTGTATTGTCCTAATACTCAAAACCCATTTTTATTTTATTGGATTTCTTTTTTTAAACCCAACTACCCTATAACCCAATAGCACCCATACCCATTTATAAACCCTATTACCCATCTGTATACCCTACCCGCTACGGCGCTACCAGTCAGCCTATTACCTAACCTAACCCTACTTGTTAACATCCCCAACCCGTCACCACACCCCTACCCTATTAACCCCTTCCCCCTATATATATGCATACCTATAAACCCATGATCAGCCGCTTCATCTTCCTCCCTTTCCCGCTCATCTCTCTCTCCTGTTTTCCTGCCTCCTTCGCGATGCTTGCACCCAGCTACAGCGCCGCCCTACTCCTGCTCTTCGCTCCCCCTGTCCTTCTCCTCCCGTTCATCAGCGTCGGCGCCTCCGCGGTGCAGCTCACCGTGCTGCGACAACGGCAGCACCAGACCGCAGCCACCTGTGGCAGCGCCCTAAGCCTTGACGCCAATAGCCAGACCCCCCTCTCCTCTCTTCGCCTGGTCCTACCTCCTCTCGATGACTCCACGACAACAGTGTGCAGCTCCCCTGCGCCATCGCGAGCCAAGCCGACAACAGCGACAACAGCCGCTGCACCACAACGCCGACCCTGCCCTCTTGATCGACTGTCGATCCCCCCGATAAGCACAGAGCTGACAAAGAGTCTGATGAAGGAGATTGGGTGTTTGTCAGGCTACCACCATATAGATAGCAATTGGTAGCTCAGAGGAGTTCACACAAGCTATCCAAGCGATACTATGGGTCATCCAGGATAATCAAATGAATCGGAAAGGTGGCATACAAGATGCAACTAGCTGAGCAATCTCGCATACACCCAGTATTCTATGTGTCCCTACTGAGATGTATTGAAAACAGATTTGGGGGAAAATAATATTTTTTCTTATTCATATTTGTTTCTGTATACATCTATATATAAGAATTACATTCTTGGAGAAGAAAAAAAAAGATTGAGAGAAGATTGAGGAGATGGAGAGATTTGGGGAATCTGTTTCCTACCGATTAGGAAACAGAATATACACATTAACAATTACTATATTTCAACACTCCCCCTCAAGATATTGAACATGCCCAACTTGTCAACAAATTTCAAGAAGAGCCGATTCGAAACTGCGAGCTGATCTTCTAACTTCACTTTAGATATCTCAATGAGTTTCTCATCTAATTTTCTTTGATGAAGTATCTGTCCACCTCTACATATTTCGTCCTATCATGCTGAACTGAATTAACAGCAATATCACATGCCGGTTGACTATCACAATACACTTTCATAGGTTCATTCGGATCACAACATAAGTCCTGTAATAAGAGTTTCAGCCATAAAACTTCAGCTATACTTAATGCTACTCCGTGAGCCTCTGCACTAGAGCGTGCAACAACATTTTGCTTCTTGCTTCTCTATGTAACCAAGTTTCCTCCAACAAAGCTGAAATACCTTGAAGTGGAGCGCCTATCAACAATAGATCCTGCCCAATCGGCATCAGTATATACCTCAAACTTCAAGTGACCATGTTTGGGAAACAATACCCCTTTCCTGGTGTACACTTTATATACCTCAGGATTCTCATTACGGTATACATATGTTGTTCACTAGGTGCATGCATAAATTGACTCACCACACTTAAGGCATATGATAAATCTAGCCGCGTATGTACAAGATACATCACCCGTCCTGCCAATCTCTGATATCTTTCCTTATCACACGGCACCTGATCAGGATTATTGCAAAGTTTCAATCCTTCTTCTAATGGTGTATCAATAAGCGGACGTTCCCGTTTCCTTCAACAAATACGGAGCATACTTTCTTTGAGACAGAAATATGCCTTTTCTAAAGCGAGAAACTTAAATACTAAGGAAATATCTCAAACAGCCAAGATCCTTCATTTCGAACTCTTGTAACAAGTAGTTCTTTAATGCCTTTCTCTCCTCAGTATCATTTCCAGTTACTATCATATCATCTACATATATAATGAGAGCAGTAATCTTATCTTCTTTCCTTTTCAGGAACATGGTATGATCTGAGTTACTCCGACAATATCCAAATGTCCTCATTGATTTTGTAAATCTCCCAAACCAAGCTCTTGGCGACTGCTTGAGACCATATAGTGCTTTCTTCAACCGACACACTTTATTACTGTGTTGGACTAGTCTGTTTGATCCTGGTGTGGTAGATCCATATAAACTTCTTCTGTCAATTTTCCATACAAAAAAGCATTCTTCACATCAAATTGCTCCAATGGCCAGTCAAGATTTGCAGCAAGTGACAATAAAACTCAAACGGTGTTGAACTTTGCCATAGGTGCAAATGTTTCATCATAATCAATTCCATAAGTTTGAGTGTACCCTTTGGCAACCAGCCTTGCTTTGTATCGCTCTATTGAACCATCAGACTTATAATTTACTATATAAATCCATCTTTATCCTACCGGCTTCTTTCCTGCTGGCAATTTGATTATCTCTCAAGTTTCATTCTTCTTCAAGGACTTCATCTCCTCATCCATAGCTGCTTTCCACCTTGGACCAGTTAAGGCTTCCTGCACACTGTTAGGAATAGATACAACAGATAATTGATTCACAAATGACTTATTTGATTCAGAGAATCGGTGAGTGGACACATAATGACTCATGGGATACTTAACATTACTAGTGGGATCAGACTGATAAGTAGGTTTTGGGATACCTTTAGTAGTATGATTTGGGAGTTCTCTTCTTGGAGCTTTGGACAGAGATAACGATTTGTTTTGGGGTTCTGATGGTGCTGGTGGTGGAGATTGCTCATCTTCGTGGAGGTTCGGCACTGATTGCAGTTCTTCGTGGAGATCTCCTTTTTCAACCAAATCTTCATTCGGGTGATCCTCACTACTTACATCCAGATTTTCACCCTTTATATCCGATTGTTCAGTCTGAATGGTAACCACTTCATCATAGGCAAGAATTTGAATTTCACTTCGGTACTCCTCCTGAAGTTCAACCTCAGAGGAAAAATACATCTCATCTTCATGGAACACAACATCCATAGTCACAAACATCCTTTGAGTTGGTGGGTGATAGCACCGATACCCTTTCTTATCCTGTGCATATCCCACGAAAATATGTCAGACAGCTCGAGGAGTTAACTTATCGGACAGCTCAGACAGCTCGAAGAGTTAACTTATCGAGAAGTTAACTTATTACGTTCATGTTGATGAAGATGAACAAATGCAACACACCCAAATGCGAGGTGGCAAGTTGACGGTATTTGGTGCATTCACAACTTCAGTTAATGCTTGAAATGGTGTGAGGAAGTTTAAGATACTAGAGGGAACTTGGTTGATTAGGTATGCAGCAGAAGCAAGGGCTTCCCCCCAATAAATGAGTGACATATTTACACGAATAAGAGAAACACGGACCACCTTGAGCAAGTGTCTATTTTTTCTTTCTGCAACCCCATTCTGTTGAGGTGTATACGAGCATGTAGTTTGGTGAACAATCCCATGTTCCACCAAATATTGTTGCAGATTCGAACTCAGGTACTCGCCAACATTATCACTCCTAAGAACCTGAATTTTTGCTTTATACTGAGTCATAACCCGTTTGTGAAATTTCTAAAATAAGCTACTAACTTCACTTTAGACTTCATCAAACAAATCCAAGTCATACGAGTACAATCCTCAATAAATGTCACAAATTATTTTGCTCCTCCAAAAGTAGTGTTCTTAGATGGATCCCAAACATCAGAATGGATAATCATAAATGGTTGAGTGCTTGTACTTAAATTTTGATGAAAAGAGACACGGTGACTTTTTGCTAATTCACACACCTCACACTAAAAAGTAGAAACTTCCATCTTCGAAAATAAACTTGAAAATAATTTCTTCAAATAACCAAAAGAAGCATGTCCTTGATGTCGATGCTATAGCCAAATTTCAGATTTCTTCTTCTCCCCCTCGGATCCTTCCATAAATAGATTTTTAGTCAGTTTACTTAAACTTTCAGATTCTAAATCCAGGTATAAAGCTTCCCATGTCTAACCCCATAACCATTCGTCTTGTGAGTCCGAATATCCTTAAACACACGATGGGAGAGCCAAAAAACCACAATACAATGTAAGGCAGTAGTTATTTGAGCAATATATGATAGGTTAAAATTCAAGGAGGGGACAACTAACACAGTATCCAAGGTTAGGTTTTCTGTGAGAGATATGGAACCCTCGCCAGTAACGGTGGAAGGATCACCATTGGCAGTGGACACACTAAATTTGGTGGATGGTTGTAAGGTTTGAACTTGTCTAGAATCAAAAGTCATATGGTCGGTAGCACCTGAATAAATTATCTATGCATTATTCATAATAGAGGCAGAAATATTAAATACCTTACCATCATTACCTGCAGCAGTGGCTAATATAGAGATTGATCTAATACTCTTTTCAACCTAATCAGAAACTCCAACGGCGATAGTGGGTTGATTGCAATTCTTCTTTCGAGTATCCCTGCTATGATCCCAGTCCTCCAGATAGCCGATAATCTTATAACAACGAGCTTTCGTGTGATTGATCTTGGCACAATAAGTACACTTCCTTGACTCATACGATACTTTTGGTCCCATGGTGAAGACCAGCAAATATCAACACAACAAGCACTACTAATGGCAACACAACAAGCAGCACAACACCACACCAAACACTAATGGTGTCAAACAACAAACTGATTGAGAACCAGCAAACACCAACAACACCAACAACACCCAACCACAGCAAACACGCAACAACACCCAACAATAGCAAACACCAAAGAGCAAACAACAAACGAAAGATCATATCAGATCTAATCAAAAATAGATCTGACTTCAAAACAGCCTTGAAGTTGATGAAGATGGTGGATTCGATGGGTGAAGGCAGTAGATGTGTCAGGATCGGGGATTTCGACAACAGCAAAGATGGCAAAGAGAAGGGCGTTGGGATCTTGACGGGAGAGGGGAACTTCAGAGGTGTTGGGATCGTGGGCCTCGACGATGATAGAGAGGGGCATCGGTAGGTTCGGAAATGTCGGGGGCGTCGAATGTTAGGGCTATCGGGGACATCAGAGTCGAAGGTGAAGTGTTTCAGAGTTTGGGGAATTGGGGATTGGTTGTCGGTGACTGTTCGGGATAAGTTCGTTGGGATCGGGATCAGTGGTGATTAGAGAACAAGAAGGAGAAGAAGAACAGGTTCGGATCTCTTTTTCTTGCTCTACACCAAGCCTAGATCTTGTTAGGCTTGGATACTATATTGAAAACAGATTTGGGGGGAAATAATAAATTTTCTTATTCATATTTGTTTTTCTACTATATACATTTATATATAAGAATTACATTATTGGAGAAGAAGAAAAGAGATTGAGAGAAGATTGATCAATCTTCTCTCAATCTCTTTTCTTCTTCTGCAAATATGAGAGAAGAAAACAGTTGCAGAGGTGATCTAGACCTGATCAATGCAATTCCATTACTGGAGGATGTGTCCAAGCCATATGTAGCTATATTACCGAAAGCAATACTGCATACACGAAGAGTGAAAGAGAGGAGCAATATTTGTTGATGGGGTGGAATGGGAGGGAATTGCTGGGGAGGAAGCAACATGGGAAGAGAAAGCCGCCATGGTGAGAGCTTTTCCTAACTTCAACCTTGAGGACACAGTTGCATCTGATGGGGGCGGTAATGATACTGGAACAAGAGTGCCCATGGGCCGTAGCCCAACTAGGCCCAACAAGCCCAATCGAGTGAGCAGGAGACCCATGCATCTAGAATATTACAAGCTGTAGGAATTGAGGTGCACGCACTCAGAGGCAGATACTCTGGCAGAGAATGAACTCGGTTAGAGCGGGAACACGTGGCATTGGAGTACTGGCAGATCGAGTTGTGGCATAGTAGTGGAAATAAAACGAAGCAATGTAACAGTAAAAGAGGATCATTAATATTGTTAGCTCTTGCTTTTCTTCTCAAATCCTCTATAATTTCTTCTTCTTCATCTGAAATTCTAAGTTATCCTTCTTCAATTTCTTCTAGTTGTTAAATTTGATCTGTAAACCTGTAAACCTATCAGTGAGGCATAAAGTTTATTAGCAGCAGTATGAGACATAAAGAAAATACTTGAGTTGAAAACCATATATATTCGAGCATCAGGTGCTTAAACACATTGATTTTATATATTCTTGTATACATCATTGGATGTATAAGTTATCAAACATATAACCTTGAAGCATAGGCGGATGTCTCGGTTTTAAGACATAAGGGGATAAAAACATGTACTCGGAAAATACTGTTATGGAAGGATCATGTGTTTAGATTATTCATGAAAGGGAACCTTGGAAGCGAAAGCCTCTCATAGTTTGATTGAGCATGGACTCCCCCTGTAGTCTCACTGAGCGGTGGGGATGTTCCAAATTTTTCTGTATGGGAACTACAACTGGCAAAGGTTAATTTGTCTAATATGGTGTTTTTGTTATTTCTAGTGTGTGAAAGATTCAGTTTAAATAAGATACTGGTTGATGCTGTTTGTTTTTGGGGGGTGGCTGCACCAGGTGTGAGTTCTCTCAATTTGTATTTTTACGGAAGCTTCGGTGTGGATGGTACGCCGACCCTCAGCCAGAGGGGACGGCTCGGGAGTAGAGGAGGGAGCAAGGTGGAGGGAGGATACTCGGCTCGGATCTGGAGGCTCGGCTTGGATCCGAAAGTCTCGTGTACCTGCATTCGGCCTAGGAACACTGGGGTTTATCCCGGTGGCAAGCCCTCCGACGATCTAGTCAGTCACTGAAGAGTAACAGTAACTGGGGTTTTTAGAGGGGAAAGATTGATTATTCTTTGAAGGGGTAGAGGGCCTGGTATTTATAGGCAGCCCCAACCGGGTCTGGACCCGTTTGGGGCTGGGTCTGGACCCGGTCGCCCATGGGCCTGACGGTTTAGGGCTGATGTGGTGAAAAACCAGGTGGTTTTAGGGCTGACATGGCAGATATGATGATCAGGGGTGAACGCCTTTTGAGGGAATCCTGTGGCCCAGGAGGGGTCACGTCATTTGACCTATATCAGGAGCTGCCCACCCCTAGAGGGCTGGGTGATCCAACCGTGTAGGAGTTGTTTTTTGCCTCTGTAGGAAAAGCAGGGTGGTGTGTACGGCGAAGAACAGGATCCGTATCTTCCAGAAGAGGTCAGTGGGGTAGGATGAAGGGGACCTTATGGAGTCACGCAGGGTGTCGGAGCTCAGCCCGCCGAGCATTGAGGGTCAGAGGATGAGCCCCCTTACTGGTTGGAAAAGAAAGGGGGCATCGAGACCTGTGGAGCAAGAGTACTTCTTGCTGAGCCGCTAAGGTCGGCAGACGAGCCCCTCGCTATTTGGGGAATAGTTTGGGGCTCGCGGTGATATTCGAGCATCGACCCAGAGGTCATTTGGCTGAGAGTAGGGGGGTCGGTAGGCGAGCCCCCTCACTTGTTGGAAAAGAAAGGGGACGTAGGAGTCTGGAGCGAGGGTCCTTCTTGCCGAGCATCTAGAGTCGTCAACCGAGACCTCATTGTTAGGGAGATAGTTTTGGGGCTCACAGTGATATCTGAGCTTCGACCCTGAAGCCGTTTGACCGAACGAGTAGGGGGTCGGTAGGCGAGCCCCCTCACTTGTTGGAAAAGTAAGGGGACATAGGAATCTGGAGCAAGGGTCCTTCTTGCTGAGCGTCTGGGGTCGTCTTTCGAACTCTCTTTGTTAGGGGGATAGTTTTGGGGCTCGTAGTGATATCCGAGCATCGAACCTGAAGTTGTTGAGAGAAAATTTTTGGGATTGCAGTGCAATCCGAGCGTCGAGGTCCAATCAGTTTGGGAGAAACTTTTTGTGCTCGCGGTGACATCCGAGCGTCGAGGTCCAAGCAGTTTGGGAGAAACTTTTTGTGCTCGCGGTGACATCCAAGCATCAAGGTCCAAGTAGTTTGGGAGAAACTTTCTGGGTTCACGGTGACATCCGAGCGTCGAGGTCCAAGCAGTTTGGGAGAAACTTTTTTGGCTTGCAGTGATATCCAAGCGTCGAGGTCCAAGCAGTTTGGGAGAAACATTTTGGGCTCGCGGTGACATCCGAGCATCGAGGTCCAAGCAGTTTGGGAGAAACCTTTTGGGCTCGCGGTGACATCTGAGTATCGAGGTCGAAGCAGTTTGGGAGAAACTTTTTGGGCTCGCGGTGCAATCCAAGCAGTTTGGGAGAAAATTTTTAGACTCGAGGTGACATCCAAGCGTCGAGGTCCCAGTAGTTTGGGAGAAACTTTTTGGGCTTGCGGTGACATCTGAGCGTCAAGGTCCAAGCAGTTTGGGAGAAACTTTTTGGGCTCGCGGTGACATCCGAGTGTCAAGATCCCAGTAGTTTGGGAGAAACTTTTTGGACTCGCGGTGCGATCCGAGCGTCGAGGTCCAAGCAATTTGGGAGAAACTTTTTGGGCTTGCGGTGACATCCGAGCGTTGAGGTCCAAGCAGTTTGGGAGAAACTTTGGAGGAACTTAGGTGAATAATGGTCAAGTACCTGGGAAGTTGACCCTGTGCGACGAGGCGCCACGTTGGTCGACAGAGCTGAGGGTAAGAAGGTATTTTTGCGCACTGAGCTGACGTCATCAAGATCTTAGTGGTCGTTAGATCTTGATGATGAAGATCAGATGGCTAGATCTTTTTACAGAATTCGAGGAGTCCTGCCTGTGCTTATAAATCCCCTTCCCCCACCTCACTTTTTTACTTTGCTTTCAACTTCTAAATAACCAAAATTTTCTTGCGCACCGTCGGCGACCGTTTTTCGTTGACCTTTGCGTACTCCGGTGAAACAGGTTAGTATTTCTGCTTTAAAATGTCATGGTCTCAGTCCGGTTCCGAGGCAAGTACTTCAGGTCGCGGCGAGGAAGAGGTTCATTCGTCTTCAATATCTTTTTCGTCGGGAGACATCCATCCGGTAAAGGAGGAGGTTCTATTTGAAGGAGGGTCGGATGGCGAGGGGGACGTAGCCTTCATTGTAGAGCCCCTGCAATCTCGTAGGCCGGGTAAGAAGCCTATAGAGGTGGAGCACGAAGAAAGGGATCCTGAGGGAGAGGAGCTCGTAGAGGAGGAGACTGAATCTAGAGAAGGAGGTCCGGAAGAAGAGGAGCAGGTCGAGGAGGGAGGTGATCAGGAGGAGTTCGAGCAAGGGACCGAGAGCGGTAGTGATCATGGTGAGGTTGGAGGGACTGCGGAGGGGGTAGAAGAAGAAGAAGAGGTAGACCTTCCACCACTGCCTTCCCTAGCGATTCCTTCCCCTGATAGGAAAGATCGCCCCCGAAGGAGGAAGAGGAAGTGTATTCGGCTCGATAGTCCAGCCGAGAAGGATAAGTATGAGTATGGATCTGGGTTCATGTACCCCCTTCACTCCGGCAAAAATCCAGGATCGATCAGGATGTATCCTGACGTTGTGAAGAATCTTCTGGCGTATACTTCGCTGTTGAGGGACGAGGGCCGGTCCATGATCAAGATGGATAGCGTGAAGTGTGCCCTGCCAAGGGACTACTTGCCCATTCTGAGGGTGGCCTACTTCATTTCTCGGGAGTTCGAGCTTCTGGTGCCGAGCCCCAAAATTTTCCGGACCACCACGCTCGAACCGAGCTTCTGTATGTTCCCTGAGGATGCTTTCGTCTCGGGGTTGAGGCTTCCGTTGCACCCGTTCATCAAGAGGGTGCTGAACTGGGGGGAGCTGAGCCCGATGCAGTATGGTCCCTACTCTTGGAAACACTTAGTGTGTTTTATCCTTAAGTGTCAGGAGAAGGGGATTATGCCGAGACTGACCTACTTTCGAGCCATCCTGGGGATGAGCTCTCTCGGGAACCAAGAGGTGATTTTCTATCTTTCACTCTGCCCCCACAAGAAGGTGATGCACGGCTATCCGGACTCCATCAAGGGGTGGAAAGAGAAGTACTTCATTGCCCGGAGCAAGGAGCCCTGGGACATCCCTACTGTCTGGAACTTCGAAAAGCCGAATCACAAGCCACCGAAGCAAAAAGACTTGTTAGAGAAGGAGTGGACGAAGGTCGACAAGATCGTGGAGGGTCACAACATTGGGTGGCCTCGCATCACGGAGCTACACCTTGCCCGAGTCGGACTGAGCCCGGCCAACCCTAGTATGTTTTTGTTTCCATTCTGTTTTCTTTCTGCGTTCGCGTTAACATGTTTAACTTTTTTCTTTTGTAGAAATGTCTGCGAAGGATCTTGATAGTCGTAATGCTGTAGTGGCCCTGGCCGCCAAGAGGAGGGCAGATATGGCGAAGAAGGCCACCTCGGGGGCAGGGACTGGCCAGGCAGCGACTTCAAGGCCCGCAACGACTTCAAGGCCCGAGGAGTCGACCCCGAAGAGGGCAAAGAAGCATCATCACCATTCTTCGAGGTTGGTGAAGGATCCAGAGGCGAGCTCCGGTAGTAAGAAGGTTGTTGAGGTCGCGAAAATGGAGGTTTAGCAGGGCCTGCGGCCATATACCCCGACTGGGGGGTCAAGGCGGGGGGTACGGTCCTTGATGGCCCGGTCGCGATTGAGGTGGTGGAGCACCTTGCCACCGAGCGGGATCGTATGGCCCTAGTGGTGGAGACGGCCGATACGTCTTACATGAGGTTCGCTCAGGCCCACCTCTCAGTAAGTCTTCCTTCTATATTTTGGTTTAGCTTATAATTTTAAATTCTCCTAACTTGATCCTCCTCGGCTAGGCAATGCAACATGCGCAGCACCTTCACAAGTGCCTCGAGAAGGAGTTCGTCATCCAGAAGAAGAACGCCGAACGTTATTTTTGTGAAGCCACCTAGCTGAAGGACGAGCAGACGGTGGCGGAGGCTGCCTTTGCGGTTGCCTAAGCCCAGTTAATCTCCAACAAGGAGCATCATGAGAAAGAGCTGGCACAGTTCAAGGCGAAGGCCAAGAAGGCTAGTGAGGAGGTGGCGATCGCCATGGCGGATACCCTGATCGCCTCACAGGATGTGGCTTATAACAAGGCCAGGGAGCACATCCTGCAGATTTATCCGGACCTTCAGGTCGGGCATCTCCACAATGGGTGGGACCCGGAGCTTCCGCTGACGCCACGTGGAGTGGAGGATGAGGAGCAGGGGGACGCTCGACTGGGGGCCGGGGGCAACCAAGTTGACGAAGAGGTGTCGTCCCCCTCCTAATCAATAGCCTAGGAATTTCCTTCTCCCTCTTTTTTTTGTAATTGCCGAACGCGGACTGGCCACCGCCTTTTGTAGTACAAAATTTTTTGGATTAATACAAGATGATTTTTTGGCTAATGCTCCATGACTTGTGTTTTTTAGTCTTTTTTGTGACCTGTTGTTTTTTCCATCTTTTTGATAGATGCATATGGTCCTCGGCACCGACCTTGGTTCTGCCTATGTCTCCTGGATCGAGCTAGGCTGGGGGCCATGGAGAGTGCTCTGGCTCGCCAACGTAAACAGGCTCGGGACCAAGCAGCCGCAGTGAATTACTTCATGAACAAGTCTAGGGAGCTCAGCTTGGAGGTCGCTCGTCTGAAAAAAGCCATACCTGACTGGGACTGGTGGGCAGTTGAGACGAACTGGTCGATCTTAGATGCCTCGAGTAGGCGGTTAGCTTCGGAGTCTTCTCTTCGTGAGGCTGTTTTTGAGAAAGAGTTGGAGAACCACAGGTTGAAGCAAATGCTAGGCACCGGTCTGATCGAGGAGGTGAGCAATTCTGTCCTAGGACCTTCTCTGACCTATTTCTTGGATGCAGCCCAGCCTGCCGATGCGAAAAGCTCTATTGTTGGAGTGCCTTCCCTGGTTGGACCAGCCGAGCGTGCAAAGGGATCCGAGGGAAGCACCGAGTTTGAGTTTTAAGCCGAGCGGTGAGTGATTTGTAAGCTTTTCATTGTATTTTGGCGGCCGCTTTTGGCGCTCTATGAGTAATAGAAAACTTCCGACTTCTTTAACTTTTACTATTTGTCGAGTGAGGAGGGCAAGAGTGTAGCCCGAGATTGTTGCCGAGTTCGGCCTTGTAGGGGGTCGCCGCCGAGGCAAAAAGGCCGAACCATAGTTTCTAGTAGGCACCGCCCAATGAGTGGCGTTTCGCCTTCCGATAAACATCAATGGTGAGGTTTTGCCTTCCGCCGTTTGGACTTTCCTATGCAATAAATGTGCTTCTCAGGTGCTATATAACCCCCATATCCCCATTGTTTTTTATCAGGAATTGAGATTGACTCATTTGCCATAAGATTCGGGTGCCTGCCGAAGGTGGGCATCCCAAAAGTAGAACTTTGGTCCGAGAGTTCCAAATTGGTGGCTCACCAATCACCCTCGAACAATTCGGTGTTTTGGCTTTCAGGGCCGAAAACCCCGAGTTGCTTGCGGGCGAGTGGTGGGTTTACCGATTGGTCCGGAGGCTTGGTGAAAGTCCTGGGTCGGTGGCTCCCGTGTCGCCCTCGAACAATTCGGGGTTTTGGCCCTGAAAGTCGTAAACCCTGAGTTGTCTGCGGGTGCGAGGTGGGTCAACCAACGGTCCGGGGCTCGGGGCGTGTGCCGAAGGCGAGTGCCCTAAATCTTTAATGAAATTTTTTCGAATGGGCGTGGCTGTAGGTCATCGCCGAGCGTAAAAGGTATGGCTTGAAAACGCCAAGGCCTTGCTCGAGGTTGACACTGAACCCTTATGTGTACGTCTCGACGGATAGTATGGGTGTAGCCGAAGGTCATCGCCGAGCCTATAGGTTGATGGGCTTGAATAGGTCCAAACCATGCTCGAGGCCAATGCCAAGCCCCCATACCTTAGAGAAGCTAGCGATGGGCATAGCTACAGATCGTCGCCGAGTATAAAGGTTGTGTGGCTTTGAAAAAATCCAAGGTCTTGCTCGAGGTCGACGCCGAGCCCCCACACCTGTTCTTGGGTTGATAGCACGGGTGTAGCTTGCGGTCGCCACCGAGCACATAGGTTGATGGGTTTGAACAAGCCCAAACCATGCCTGAGGTGGATGCCGAGCCCCCATACCTTAGAGAAGCCAGTGATGGGCGTAGCTGCAGGTCGTTGCAGAGCGTAAAGGTCCTGTGGCTGTGAAAAAAGCCAAGTCCTTGCTCGAGGTCGACGTCGAACCCCCACATCTATTCTCGGGTAGATAGTACGGGTGTAGCTGGCGGTCGTCGCTGAGCGCATAGGTTGATGGGCTTGAACAAGCCCAAACCATGCCTGAGGCGGATGTCGAGCCCCCATACCTTAGAGAAGCCAGTGATAGGCGTAGCTGCAGGTCGTTGCCGAGTGTAAAGGTCGTGTGGCTTTGAAAAAAGCCAAGGTCTTGCTCGAGGTCGACACCGAGCCCCCACACCTGTTCTCGGGTAGATAGTAAGGGTGTAGCTGGCGGTCGCTACCGAGTGCATAGGTTGATGGGCTTGAACAAGCCCAAACCATGCCCGAGGCAGATGCCGAGCCCCCATACCTTAGAGAAGCCAGTGATGGGCGTAGCTACAGGTCGTCGCCGAGCGTAAAGGTCGTGTGGCTTTGAAAAAGCCAAGGCCTAGCTCGAGGTCGACGCCGAGCCCCCACACCTATTCTCAAGTAGATAGCACGGGTGTAGCTGGCAGTCGCCACCGAGCGCATAAGTTGATGGGCTTGAACAAGCCCAAACCATGCCCGAGGCAGATGCCGAGCCCCCATATCCTAGAGAAGCCAGTGACTTTTTCTAGCTCGAGGTGCCGTCCGGGGGCCGAGCCCCAGGTTTATATGAGGAGCATTTTGTGGCTTGCAGTTTCTTCCGAGCACCAAGTGCTAAGCTTGTAAGAGAAGCTTTTTGTGGCTTGCGGTGACAACCGAGCACCGAGCACTAAGCTTGTAGGAGAAGATTTTGGTGGCTCGCGGTTTCTTCCGAATGCCGAGCTCGAGAAATGTTTTCAAAGAGAGCTAATACGAAGCCAAAGCTGGTTTTAAGAAAGCTGGCATAATTACAACATACTTGAACTTTACAAAAACAAGACACGACGCGCCGATTACATTTTTCATAATTTATATTGGCTGTAGGGGCTAACCCTTCCCTTCTAGGTATTTGATGAGGTGCTCTGCATTCCAGAGCCTCTTAACAGCCTTGCCTTCCGGGTCGGTTAGGCGGTACGTGCCCGGGCGTACGACCTCAGATACCTTGTTTGGGCCTTCCTAGTTTGGGGCCAGTTTTCTCTTTTGGCCAGGGTTGGATACTGCTAGCTTCCGGAGGACAAGGTCCCCCAAATTGATGTCGGTAGGGCACACCTTTTTGTTGTAGAACCTTTCGATCCTCTGTTGGTAGGTATTTCTTCTGATTGCAGACTTCTTACTGACCTCGCCTACGAGATCCAGGTTGGTACGTAGCTATGCCGAGTTGCTTGCTTCGTCGAAGGCCATGATCCGGGGCAAAAAGAGCCCGATCTCAAGGGGAATCACGGCCTCCACGCTGTATGTCAGATTGAATGGCGACTCTCCCATGGGGATTCTTTCATCGTTCGGTGGGCTCAGAGAACGCTCGGCAGCTCATCGACCCGTAACCCCTTAGAAGAGTTATCAAGTCGTTTCTTGAGACCGTCAAGGATTTGGCGATTCGCGTTCTCGGCCTGGCCATTTGACTATGGGTGGCATATCGAAGAAAAGCGCTGCTGGATCCCGAGATCTTCGCAGAACTTTCAGAAATTCTTACCAGCGAATTGAGTCCCATTATCTATGATGAGTACTTGTAGAATCCCGAACTGATAGACGATGTGTTTCTAGAAAAATTGTTAGGTCTACTGTTCGGTGATCGTGGCCAGAGGCTTGGCCTCAATCCACTTCATGAAGTAGTCGATCGCTACTATGAGAAACTTTCTTTGGCCCGTGGCCTTCGGAAAGGGGCCTACAAGATCCATCCCCCATATAGCAAAGGGAGTAGGACAGGCCACGGAGCGGAGGTTCATTTGCAGAGCTCTTTTTACCGGGAAGAACCTTTGATAGGGGCCACACTTCTTTATCAGTGCCAGGGCGTCTTGTAGCATTGTGGGCCAGTAGTACCCGTGATTCAGAGCCTTTCGTGCAAGCGATTGGCTTCCTATATGGCACCCGCTAATTCCTTCATGGAGCTCCTTGAGAGCGTACTTGGCTTTGTCGAAGGTTAAGCAACGAAGGTAGGGTTTTCCATCCATCGTGGTGTATGACCTTTTGAAGAGGGTCTCACTAATCATGGCGAACCTTTCTGAACGGACCCTGACCTGTCTTGCCTCGGCTCGGTCTTCGGGGAGCTCTCCTTTGATTAGAAACTTCTTGATGGGAGTTGTCCAATCGTCAGGACGAGCACCGTCTTCGATGTAGAGGGTCTCGGGGAGGTCAGTACTCGGCTTCAAGAGTACTTCGATCAGGATGGTGCTGTCAAAACCCTCGAAGGACGAGGAAGCTAACTTTGACAGAGCGTCAGCCTGGGTGTTCTGTTCTCTAGGGATCCTTAAGACTACAGATTCGTTAAAGGACACCAATAGCTGCCGGACCATGGCCAAGTACCTGATCATCCGATCGTCACGGGCCTCATACTCTCCAGTGATCTGATTGACCACGAGCTTAGAGTCGCTAAAGGCCCTGATCTGTCTGGCGCCTGCCCGATGCGCCAAGGTGAGCCTAGCAATCATGGCCTCATACTCAGTCTCGTTGTTAGAGGCAGGGAAGTTGAGGCGGAGACAATATTGAAAAGGGAAATTGTCAGGACCCCGCAGAATGATACCCGCACCACTCCCCGCTTCGCAGGAGAAGCTATCGACGTAAACTTCCCATGTCTGGTTGGCCTTCCTACTTTCGGGTTGCTCGGAGATTGTGCATTCCGTGATGAACTCGGCGAGGGCCTGTCCTTTGATAGCCGTCCTTGGCTGATAGCCGATGTTGTATTGACTGAGCTCGATCGACCATTTGACCAGTCGTCCCGAGCTCTCGGGTTTGTAGAGCACGACCTTTAGAGGCTGGTCCGTGAGTACCTGAATTGAATGCGCCTGGAAATAGGGGACAGAGTTTTTGCGCGGGCATGATCAAGGCATATGCTACCTTCTCTATTTTTGAGTATCTGGTCTCAGCGACGAGCAGAACCTTGCTCACGTAGTATAGCAGCTTTTGGACTCTGTCTTCTTCTCAAATGAGAACAACACTGAGCACATTTTTCGAAGCCGAAAGATAAATCCTGAGGGGCTCACCTGGTTCGGGCTTGCTGAGGAGAGGAGGGTTGGTGAGGTACTAATTGGGCAATCGCCTCTTGCTGCTGAGTACCCCACTCGAAGCCTCCGGTTCTATGCAAAGCCTTGAAGAATGGGAGGGACTTCTCTTCAGATTTGGAGAGGAAACGGTCGATGGACGCCAGTCTTCCTGTGAGCCTCTGGGCTTCTTTGATGTTTCTAGGTGGGGCCATGTCAATTATGGCCTGGATCTTCTCGGGGTTCGCCTCGATGTCGCGCTGGCTAACGACGAACCCGAGGAATTTCCCTGAGGAGATGCCGAACGCACACTTCACTAGATTGAATCTCATATTGTGGGTCCGAAGGACCCCCAAGGCTTCCTCCAGGTCGGAGACGTGGTCCTGTCCCCGCTGGCTTTTGACGAGCATATCATCGACGTATACCTCCATGTTGCAACCGATTTGATCCTTGAAGACTCAGTTGACAAGCCTCTGATAAGTGGCACCGGCGTTCTTTAGCACGAAGGGCATAACCCGGTAGCAATAAAGACCTTGCTCCGTGACGAAGGATGTCTTGGCTATATCAGGGTAGAACATTCGGATCTGGTTGTAGCCTAAGAAGGCATCCATGAAAGAAAGGAGCTTGTGACCCGATGTTGCGTCGATCAGAGCATTGATACTGGGGAGAGGGAATGGATCTTTGGGGCACGCCTTATTGAGGTCAGTAAAGTCTATGCAGATTCTCTAGCTGCCGCTTGCCTTTCTGACCACCACGATGTTCGCCAGCCATTCAGGGTAGCTGACCTCCTGTATGAAATGAGCAGACAAGAGCTTGTCCACCTTCGCTTTCACTGCCTGCTGCCTCTCTGGGGCGAACTTACGTCGCTTCTGGACGATCGGCTTCGAGCTAGGGATCACACTGAGTTTGTGCATGATCAAGTCTTCGGAGATTCTGGGCATATCGGAGGGCTTCCAATCGAAGAGGTCGACATTGCGGCGAATGCAGTCGATCCGGTCAGACTTGAGATTGGGAGCAAGGGAGCAGCTCATGCGGAACCACTTTGACATGTCCCCTGTCTCAAACGAGACTTCTTCTAGTTCGTTCGCCTGCTCAGGTTTGGGTTGGCCTTTTTTGAGTTGCAGCTCGATGGCGTCCAGGGGAAACACACCGCCCCCGACCGCCATCATATAGCACGAACGTGCCGCTTCTTGGTTTCCTCGGACGACTCTGACACCTGACTTAGTGGGGAATTTCAGCTTTTGGTGGTAGGTCGAGGGAACAGCCTGGAGGGAGCAGAGTCCTGGTCAGCCAAGGATGGCATTGTAGGCTGCCTTGACGTTTACAACCATGAAGTCCATTGACTTGGTCTATCTGTGAGGGGTCGTATCAGCTGTGATGTCTAAGGTAACGATCTCCTCTATTGGCACCGGGACGCCGGAGAACCCGTGCAGGGTGTATCCGGCTGGCTTCAGCTTATCCCGGGAGAGTTTGAGGTTCTCGGATGCTTCCAGGAAGAGAATGTTCACTGAGCTCCCGTTGTCCACGAGCATCCGACGGGCCTCGTAGTTCGCTATGCTGAGGCTGATGACGAGCGCATCGCAATGCGGAAACCGAACTCCCTCCAGGTCTTCCCCCGAGAAAGAGATAGGGAGTTGCTGGACCTGGGGGGATGGCAGACCCTGGATGGCATCTACCTCTCGGAAGAATGCCTTATGGGAAGTGCCGGACTCTCCTCCCATGGGCCCTCCGTGGATGCAATGTAAGATGTCTTGAACCTCGGTTCCTTCAGGCTCAGGGTTCCGCTCGGGATGCGGTCTGGGTGTTCGAGGAGGAGGGGAAGGCCTCCGGTTCCTCGTGTCCCTTTGATCTCGGGCGTCTTCTCGTTTGAATTCCTGGAGGTACCCTTGTTGGATGAGGGCCTCGATTTTGTCCTTCAGAGCACGGCAGTAGTCGGTGTCATGCCTGTTGTCCCGATGGAAGCGGCAATAGAACCACTGATCCCTCTTCTTGTTGTTGTGGTCGGCCGAGGGGGCATCTGGATGAGGTCCTTGTCCTCGATTGCTAAGAGGATAGTTGACACGTTCTGTGTCAGCGGTGTGTACCTCTCGAAGTGTGGGACCGGAGGGACCCTCTTCGTGATGGTCTCGTCTTTTGGGACCTTCTTAGCCGGCTTTGCCTCATCGGCCTTGCGCTTCCCCTTCCCCGGGACTTCTTTGGCGCTTTCTGGATTTAGGGCCTCCTCAGTCCGGATGTACTTTTCGACCCAATTGAGAAGGTCAGGGAAATCAAAAGGAGCCTTCTTCGCCAGGGATGCCTTCAGCTGGCCGTGCCGGACATTGTACCGGAATGCTGCCGATACGACCCCGGCATCGAGGGAGGAGACCGATCTCGCTTCCGTGGTGAACCTCCGGACAAACTGCCGAAGTGACTCTCCTTCCTTCTATTGGAGGTCCAGTAGAGACGCACTCATCTTCTCGGCTTTTCTGCTGGTCACGAAGTGGGCCAGGAAATTGGCCTCCCGCTGATCGAACGAGTAGACCGAGCCGGGGACGAGCTTGGAGAACCATTCCCGAGCCAGACCCCGGAGGGTGGCAGGGAAGGCACGACACAGGAGGGGATCCGAAGCGCTGTGAATCATCATGAGGGTCTTGAAACCCTCCATGTGATCAGTAGGATCGCCCTCGCCGTCATAGGTTTTGAATTGTGGTGGTCGAAAATTCTAGGGTATTTTCTCTTGTAGGATTGTAGTGGAGAAAGGAGGTCGGGTCGGCCTGTGACCCTAAGCCGGCCTCTCGCCGTCGTCGCCGAAGTGGTCGAGGTGGTTCTCCATTTCCTGGAGGCGTTTTAGGATGTCCTCGTCATACTCTGGGGGGACGGTCGGGCTGCGGGACGCGCTTGCCCCGATATCCGATCGCGAGTGAGCGCAGTGGAGCGTTGTGTTGACAGGGCTCCCTAGGATAGCCTCCATGATCTCTTTCCAGAAGTCGTGGAACTCCCGGTGGGTGACTGGAGCCCGTTCGGCCGGGTTGCATTGGGGCGGAGGCCTTCAATCGATGCGGCGGAGCGCCGGCTCCCTTTCTTGGGGCAGAGGTCTGGGACGGTTCGGGACCAAGTTGGAAGCGGCCCCTCCCCTAGTCCGACTTGCCTGTTAGTTCTGGATGACCCGACGCAGGTCGGGTACGACGGAAGAGGCGCCCGACTGATGTCCGAGGCTGACCCTCGGATTGTTGGATCCATGGGTGTTGGCGGGGACGTCCTGAGGAGGGACGTCCTGGCGACGTGCAGAGGTGACAGCTCTCCTGGGCTTGGGTGCCATGTGAGCTCGGCTTGGTGGGATACCAATTGATGGCTGGGTTCGGGCAGATGTCCGCACTGAGGATTCCCACAGATGGCGCCAACCTGATGCGGTTTGTTTTTGGGGGGTGGCTTCACCAGGTGTGAGTTCTCTCAATTTGTATTTTTACGGAAACTTCGGTACGGATGGTATGCCCGACCCTCAGCCAGAGGGGACGGCTCGGGAGTAGAGGCGGGAGCGAGGTGGAGGGAGGATACTTGGCTCGGATCTGGAGGCTCGGCTCGGATCCGGAAGCTAGGATCCGGAAGCTCGGATCCGGAAGTCTCGTGTACCTGCACTCGGCTTAGGAACACCAGGGTTGGTTCCGGTGGCAGGCCCTTCGACGATCTAGTCAGTCACTGAAGTGTAACAGTAACTAGGATTTTTAGAGGGAAAATGTTGGTTATTCGTTGAAGGGGTAGAGGGTCTGGTATTTATAGGCAGCCCCAACCGGGTCTGGACGTGTTTGGGGCCGAGTCTGGACCCGGTCGCCCGTGGGCCTGACGTGGCAGAAGCCCAGGCGGTTTAGGGCTGACGTGGCGGAAAACCAGGTGGTTTTAGGGCTGACGTGGCCGATCTGATGATCGGTGGTGAACGCCTTTTGAGGGGATCCTATAACCCAGGAGGGGCCACGTCATCTGACCTATATCACTGGTTATAGTCCAAGTGGGAGAATATAGGAATATTTCGGTAAACTGTGGAATCTAATTAATTTAATTGAGTCTTGACTTGAATAATGATGAGGACTCGAGTAAAATGAACATGTTATCCAAACTATTATTTGGTATTGAACAGACTTGTTGAATTCGGGTTATTGGGCAAGTTAGGCCCATATCCATCAGGGGTATGGTTTCTTTATGGATGAACCCCTATATAGAGAAAGAGTAATGCTACACCCACTTCCAATTTCACTATATTTCTCCTCGCTACCTTATGTGGTACATTTCAATAGGCGGGGAAAGAGAGTCTAGGTGGAAGGTCTCCAATAAAGTGTGTCGAATAGAAAATGATAGTGAAACTGGTAGTGGATGAAACATTACTCATAGTAGAGAATGTGGGTGTTCTCCCCAATTACGGTCATATCTGGAAAGTAAAGAACCCCAGATTCTCGTCAGGATGGAAAGTAGTTGGATCAAAGAGTACGTTTGTTTTTCAGTTAAAGATAACTTCGAGTATGTTATCTGTTGTTTTCTATGTCTATCTCCAATTAATAGTTTACAAACCATATTTAGTTTCTGTTGGTGCCACACAAGTTCTTTTTGGGAGTCATATAAAGTACACAAAGATTCCGGCTTCCATGGAGCTCAAAAGCTCCATTAAATATTTTTCACCTTTTTCCAATTTATAATTGTGCTCTAACTGGTTCTAATAAAAAATGCTGAAATGATTCGGTAGGTAACTGGTCTCCTCTTCTAAAGATCTAAAATGACATGGATTCATGTGCTACTACATTGATTTAAATCCTGTTGTAATCATATATATATTCTATACTAGTGATTTTGACATAAGAACAACATTTGGATGGAGAATCAGCTACAGTTACGCAGCATTGCAACAATTAATCTCAGAAACAAAACACAAAGCGACCAAAATGTAACTATCAGAAACCACCATCAACTGCACAATCCAGGGAAAGAGCCCCTAATCTGACATCAAACACCGTTAAGTTGGCTCACAGTGCCGACAGTTCTGCCTCAATTTGTGCCTGACAAAATAAATATATAAAAATAAATAATTATTCTTAGCCTAATAAATCGGCCAAATTAGAAATTCTAAGCAATAGTTGTGGACCCATCATTCATTGTCCTTTGGAAATCCAAGATTAATTTACATAGTAATAGTTATTGATGACTTATAAAAAATATTTTTAATAGTTCCCATTTTCTAATAATAATTTTCAATAGCTAATTCAGAAGTAAAAATAGCACTAGTTATGCCACAGCTGAAGTGCTACTGTTAAAAATAGCACTAGTAATCCACATCTACATATCTTTGAAAAATAGCACTAACTATTGAAAATACTGTTCATACTAACTTTATTTGTTCATTTCATTACAGAAATATAATATTTTCTCTTCCCTTGAATACCGGATGTCCCCCCTTTTGTGGAAAAATTTACAGGAAGATAAAGATTTGACTCATTAAAGAGTCAAGCTTTAGACCAGTAGAGAGAAACATTTTTTGACTTTGTGCCCTGTGCATGTGCAGTTAGCCCATTTGGTATATAGATGTAAATGATGGTATTTGCCAAAAATCCTACTGTATCTTTCCATCTAGTTAATTAAAAATTGAGTAATGATATACTTAACACCATTGTACACTATTAAATGAACACATTTTGATATATTGACAATCTTAATCGGCACTGGCACTGGCATATCATTAGCCAGCTAAATATCTAACTCCATTCAACCAAATCCGATCCTAATTAATGTCTGATTGATCTTATTTCTGATTTCATGAGGTTTAGGGCCTATGTTGGATTAATTTCATTTATTCTGGTGTGGCATTAGGTTTGCCACTTATGGTGTACTCATTTGGTGCCACTTAAGGTGTATTCATTTGGTAATGTATAATGCATAGGGGTGTGGGTGTAGTATTACTTACTAAAATTTTAGGTTGGTTGTTTTGTTACTGTTGAATTCGTTGCCTGTGCTCAGGTCTAATTTAATTCTTACCCTAAGGCCCTAGTAACAAATTAAGTCCGTTGTATTCTTCTTACTACTGAATATATAGAGTACAATTTATAACAACCAACCGACACAGTTTATACCAAAAGTATCATACACAGTTGAATACAAATATTTGATTAAAAGAGAGTGTAAAATTGCATGCATCCTCTTTCTCCATCTATATATAGTGGGTTAACGGGTACCCTATCGCTATAAGTAGTTTGGTACTGATCATTAGTTATATAACTGATCAACTAAAATATATAATGGCTAACTATCTCATGTTACTATTTTATATCTTAAGTTCCCTTAGTCTATGCTTCTGCTCTGAGACCAAAATAAGTAGCTCGGGAACTGCAGGAAAGAAGTGGCGTCCTGCAGGTGCTACTTGGTATGGAGGTGCACATGGAGATGGCAGCACAGGTAATTAATTACATTTATTTTTTCATGCAATAAATTTGAAGTTTAAGGAAATTTATATATATATATATATATATATATATATATATATATATATATATAAAATAAAACACAAAGAAAGCTATCAAGTGATTCTCATTCAATATGGTTGAAATCAATGGTCCAAATCTAAGCTCTCAAAACATATTTTTCCGCCCAAAAGTTTTTCCCCAAAACTCAAATTCAAATCCCCAAAACAACTTATTTATTTATTTATTTCTCTCTCTCTCTCTCTCTATTTACTCAGACATTTATATTTTCAGATTTTTTATGCATTTTTTTGTTGCTCATGTTACATTGAAAATAACAAATATATCATCAAGAGTTAAATTTCATCATTTTTCACACTCAAAGTTCTAAGATGTTGGATTTTACACCCCCATTTATAATTATTTTTCAACATATACTAATGGAAACATTACTTTTATTTACAACTAATTATTGTTTTACTATTCAAACTTGAGCTACATAATTGTTGTTTTACTGTTTCCAAGACTTTCATATGTTGTATTGTTCTGAAAACGTGCCGTAGGCACGTGCCCACGGGCAAATCTAGTATATATATAATATTATAATGAGAGAAGACCTTAGTGTCATTTGTCAATTTACCAACGCCTGCATTGCACGTATATAATTAATATGAAGGAGGTCTCAGGTTCGAGTCCTCACTATGTCAGATTTTTTACTTTAATTTTTATTAATATATTAAATGTGCATCACACATATAAATTATTATCTATCAATCTATCTATAATATAATATATAATAACTATTATAATGTAAGAGTAGGATTTGTAAATCTACCTACTTACGTGCAATGCACGTGCAACACCAACTCTCCCATTAGTCTTCACATTTACTTTTAAAAATATATTATCTTATTTATTAAGACATCCATCGCACATAAATCAGAGTTTTTGCTTTAATTTTTTTTTAAAAAAATTAATATGTGCATCGGCACGTGTAAATTACTAGTATATATAATGGTTTTTTGTGAAATATAACAGGAGGAGCTTGTGGGTATGGAAAAGCAGTAGGACAATCTCCTTTCTCATCTATGATTGCAGCTGGAAGTCCCTCCCTTTTCAAGGCAGGCAAGGGCTGTGGTGCCTGCTATGAGGTATATTCAGTCTCATATATGTACATTTATAGTAGTAATATAACATTAACAAAATTGTTTAAATTTGTTAATTTCATTAGGTTCGATGCACTAGAAATCGAGCATGTTCGCAGAAACCAGTGACCGTCGTTATTACTGATGAATGCCCAGGGGGTCCCTGCCTATATGAATCTGTTCATTTTGATCTCAGCGGCACAGCTTTTGGAGCAATGGCCACCGCTAGCCACAGTGACAAGCTGCGAGCAGTTGGCACTTTACCTATTCAATACACACGGTAAGTATATTGTAAGATTGCAGTCCGCGAATATATACATGTTAGCTTCATATACATGTAATATTGGACACAAAAATACTAATATTTGATCAGAAAACCTATGATTGATTATCATGATTACCATCCGGATACGAAAATACTGACTAGTGCATTGTGCATGTAAATTGTTTTTTAAAATTTTTGTCTAATCATCAATACCGTAGGAAACCACATCCCTACTCTAATTCTTCTGAATTATGTATTACTGACCAAATGTTTTCATTTTCATCAGAGTTCCATGTGAGTACCCTCACAAGACTATCACCTTCCATGTCGACGTTGGCTCCAACCCGAACTACTTAGCAGTCCTCATAGAATTTGCCGATGGTGATGGAAACCTAGCTGGTGTAGAACTGAGGGAGACGAGATTGAGGGATGCTGCATCGTGGAGGCCGATGACTCTTTCCTGGGGTGCTTTATGGAGGCTTAATTCCGGGCGAGAGCTGAAGCCTCCCTTCTCCATTCGCCTGACCTCTCAGAATTCGCATGCCAAGCTTATAGCGGAAAATGTTATTCCGCTCGGTTGGAGGCCAGGGGCAACCTATAGATCCCTAGTTAACTTTCAGTAGTTTGCTTGTCATTATTAGAGTAAGAAAACCTAGTTTGTATGTTTATTTTATGCATGTGTTTGCTACCATCCATGTTGCAAGCTTGACATGAGATTGGTGATATGAAGAATCTAAGGTTGTGCTTATGTTTTTGTCGTGGTTGTACGTGATGAGCAAGTTAATATTGCAACTAATATCAAGTGAGTGAAAGTGACGTAAATCGTCGATATTGGTTCAATTTCTAAGTGGTTTCACAGTTGAATTGATTAACTTAGTTGCTCCGATTTATAATTATTCCAAATTTTAGAGTTATCCCATGCGGCTTATGAAGTTTTTAAAGAGGAGTAACCTAGCCGACAAGTCCTGACAGAGCTTAAACATGGATACAATTAAATAATAATAGTAAAATAATATTGCTGCTTATTTTCGTGTGGGAACAAACAAATATTTAGTTTATATCACGAAGGAAGCTACTAACGGATATGGGTAAAAACAGAACTAAATCGGGCACGGATCTTAAAGCTTCCAGGGATAAAACGGTAATTTCAGCAGATATAGGTCCGACAAGATAAACTAAGCCATTCTCTGAGCCATTTTCCAGCCTAGCAACCTGATCCAGCCTATAACAGGAACTGTTACAACAGTCCCATCACAAAGGAGTCCGGATTCATCGAACCTAGTTTAAATCCCCTTATTCTAGGGGGTAATTGATTCTATCCGTCCATATACAAAAGAGAGTTTGGAAACTCTATCTCTTCATCAAGAGAGGAGTCCAGACTCGATCCCTTCACATGGATGGCATAACCAACTCTATCATATCACCGGGAAGTACAGATTTATCCTTATCTCGAAACTGGCTCCTAAGGCGACTATAAATAGCCATCTCCCCTCACCGTTACAAGGTAATCAATCTTTTTCCACATAAAGCTTTCATAATCTTTCTGATTACTGACAAGTGCGTCGGAGGGTTCGTCCCTGGGATCAACCTGGTGTTTCGAACTTTGTGCATGTCAACGGCAGAAGCAAGAAACCAGTCAAACGCCGGTGAAAATCGATAGGTTCGCCTTATTCGTTTCCCTAAGAATCCACAAATTCATCTGGTTACTCCCACACCAAAATTAGCAGCAACAGATTGGCACCGTATGTGGGAACGAAAAGCAACCCAACCTTTTTTCATCAGCAAAAGTAGTTTCAAGCTATGCCTCCAAATAAGGGGAAGGCAACGGGCTCCAACCGCAGAGCTTCTCCCGCTCCTCCTCCTCCACTTCAAGACACCCTCCCTCAGCCATTCCAGCCAGTTCAGCAGCCTGGACAACCTTTCCCTCAACCTGCCCAGCAGCTGCAGCCTGGACAGCCTCTTCCACAGCAACCTTAGCCCCAGCAGGCTCCCCAAGGGCCTCAAGGGGTTGCCGCAGGACCCTCCCGCCAAAGTCGCCAAAAACAACCGCTTCATCATGACCACGTCTCCATACATAATCCCTCTTCCGACTCCATGGCCTCTCACAGCCCTCCAATGCCGAAGGATCTCCGTGATGTTCTTATCAACCGGCAGCACGGGATAGACCTTCGGACCCACTTGGATGAGAGGCAGACCCATGATGGGATCCCTGCCGAGAATATCAAAGGGGTCCGGCGATCTGGTCCCTTAGGGCCCGATCCCCTTGTAGGTCCAACCGCAAAAGATCAAACTCTCCTAGAAGATGGAGGGAATAACCTCCGCACCGCTAAAGGAGAAGTCGCTCTCCAGTCGGTCGATTAGCCCCACAGGACCACCGAGAGCGGGAGGCACCTGTCACAAGGGCAGAATTCCAGCAATTTCAAGAAGCAGTCCTGAGGGCCCTCAATGTTGTTCCCGACCACGATCAGCGGGTGCCCAGTCCTCAACCTGCCCCAGGCTATCGGCACCGTACTCCCAATCCTCATCTTGCCCCAAGCTGTCACCGCCGTACTCCCAGTCCTCAACCGCATGAGGACGAGTCCTGGGGCTCAGCAAGATATGAACGAAGGGAAGATTCGGTCTACCGCAATCTCCATGAGATGGAGAGGTGCCTTGGCCGACTTGATAGAGAAGAGGAACAACGGGAGAGGAATTCCCGCCCCAGCAAGCCTCTGTTCTCCCGAACCATAATGGAAGCACCAGTCCCAGAGAACTTCAAGCCTCCTCATTTTGAATCATACAATGGGGAGTCCGACCCCGCTGACCACATCGAGAATTTTAGAACTCTCATGATGATCCACCAGGCGTCGGACGTGCTTCTTTGCAAAACTTTCCTGGCCACGCTGAAGGGGCCAGCAAGATAATGGTACTCACGACTAGCCCCGGCCTCCATCTTCTCCTTCGATCAGTTTGAAGTGCTCTTCCTTACTCACTTCGTGAGTAGCTGTCGGGCTGAAAAGATGAGCACCTCTTTGCTATTGCTTCATCAAAGGAAGGGCGAGAGGCTAAGAGACTATGTTAAACGTTTCACCGTGGAGGCCCGATTCATCGCCTCCCTAGACCAGTCCGTGGCCTCTGCTACCTTCCAATCCAACGTCACTAACGACAACCTCAGAAATTCCCTTGCCAAGAAGCCTCCTCGGGATTTCTCAGAACTCTTGCTTAGGAGTGAGAAATACATCCGAGTGGAAGAGGCTCTCACCCGCCCCGCTCTTAAGGGATCGTCCTCCGAGAACAAACGGAAGGGCGCTGAAGAAGAAGAGCTAAGAAGCTCCAGAAAGACAACGGAGGCTGGCGTCGCCCTCCTCCCCGCTTTGAGAAGTTCACTCCACTCAACGCGAGTGTCTCAACCATCCTGAAGAAGGTCGGGAAAGAGGGTCTCCTCCCACCACCTCCAAATATGAACACTCTGGAAAAAAATAGGAACAGGGACAAGTGGTGCTGCTTCCATAGGGACCACGGTCACGACACGGATGACTGTCGGGCCCTAAAAGTTGAGATCGAGGCCCTTATTCAGAGAGGGAAACTTTCCAGGTTTGTAAGAAAGGACATGGCAGATCCTTATTCGCCCCCACGGGGGCTAATAAGAGAGCCGAACGGCATGCGGAGACCCCGAACTCCGAAGCAGAAGCCATCCTACATCTCATACACGGAGGCCGAATGGGGGGGGGGGGGACTCGAACTCCTCCCAAAAAGCCTTCGTCCGAAAAGTAAATTCCGTGCAGAACTATCCTCCCTCCAAGGGTCTTGTGTTCCCTATCACTTTTTCAGATAGATTTGGAAGGCGTCCGAATGCCCCATTATGACGCACTGGTAATAAACCTCCATATGGACAACTTTGATGTGCGCCAAGTCCTGGTCGACAACAGAAGTACGGTCAACATTCTTTTTCTGGAGGCCTTCTAGGGTCTTAAGCTATCGAGGGATCAACTAAAGCCCGCCGGCTACATTCTCCACTGGTTCACAGGGGTGCCAGTGACGATTGAGGGTGTCATAACTCTCGACGTAACCACTGGAAAAACTCCAACCACCTGAACCGAGCCGATAGATTTCATGGTGGTAGATGTGAAGGCAGCTTACAACATCATCTTGAGCCGACCAGGCCTAGCTGCTCTCCAGGCCATACCCTCGACCTACCACATGAAGATGAAATTTCCTACCGCAACAGGCGTGGAGGAAGTCAGAGGGAGCCAGGAGGCGACTCGCAAATGCTACATGACCTCAGTAGGAGGACCGATCCTCTCCCTTGAAGCTCTTGATCTCCCCCAAGGGAGTCGCCAACCATTTCAGAGCCGGTCGATGAGCTGAAAGAGGTGGCATTCTCAGAAGAAGATCCGACCAGGATATTCTAGATGAGCAAAGTCCTTTCCCCTCTCGTCCGCTCCGACATTATTCAGTGTATAAGGGGAAATCATGATCTATTCGCCTGGACTGCGACTGACATGCCGAGAATCTCCAAAGAGCTCCTTATGCACCACCTCAGTGTCGCTTCGGGAGCAAGATCTGTCCAGCAAAAGCAACGCAAATTCGCCCCCGAACGCCAGCAGGCCATCAAAGAAGAGGTTGAGAAACTTTTGAAGGCTGGGTTCATACAGGAGGTCAACTATCCCGAATGGCTATCCAATATCGTGATGGTCAAGAAAGCCAACGGGAGCTGGAGAATCTGTATTGACTCCACGGATCTAAACAAAGCCTGGCCCAAAGATCCATTCTCGCTCCCGAGCATTGATGCCCTGATTGATGCAACCTCGGGCCACGAACTCTTAAGCTTCATGGATGCATTTTCTGGGTACAATCAGATCAGAATGTTCCCTCCAAACATTTCGAAGACCTATTTCTTCACCGATCAGGGTCTATATTGCTACTGGGTCATGCCCATTATGCTCAAGAATGTCGGTGCCACCTATCAGCGCCTTGTTAACAAGGTCTTTAAGGAACAGGTCGGGCAGAACATGGAAGTCTACGTAGATGACATGTTGGTGAAGAGCGTCAGCAAATCGGATCATGTCTCCGATTTCCAAGAGGCATTTAACGTGTTGAGGAGACATGATATGAGAATAAACCCGAACAAGTGTGCTTTCGGCATCTCATCTGGCAAATTCCTAGGGTTCATGGTCAGCTAAAGGGACATAGAGGCCAACCCTGAGAAGATTCAGGCCATACTCAACCTGGCTCCCCTCCAATGTTAAATACATACAGAGACTCACCGGACGCCTCGCGGCCATGGGGCATTTTTTCTCCAAGTCCGGAGAAAAATGTCTCCCGTTCTTCAAGGCCTTCAAGGGGGCTAAAGGCTTTGAGTGGGGGCAACAGCAGCAGGAGTCCTTTGATCAGCTCAAGGCTTATTTGGTCAACCCACCGCTCTTAAGCAAGCCAAAGCCCCGGGAAGTCCTTTACATATACCTCGCCACTTCAGAGCAGACTCTAAGCGCTGTTCTAGTAAGAGAAGAAGACAAGACGCATATCTACTATGTGAGTAAGGTCCTCAGGAACGCTGAACTTTGTTATCCGAAGCTAGAGAAGATGGCCTATGCATTGGTCATGGCAGCCCGAAAGCTCCGCCCCTACTTCTAGTCTCACTCGGTGGTCTTTCTTACCGACCAACCACTTAAAAAAGTTCTCTACAAGCCTGAGACCTTGGGGTGCCTTATGAAGTGGTCTATCGAGCTGAACCGGCATGATATCATCTATCTGTCTCGAACTGCCATCAAGGCCCAAGCCCTAATGGAGTTCATAGTAGAAAGCACAATTTCCTGACACTGGCAAAGCAAGAGGAACCCTCGTTCTTGGCAGTGTATGTTGATGGGTCCTCGTGCGCCTATGGGAGTGGAGCAGGAGTCATCCTTGCTGGCCCAGATGATTTCATCCTCCAATGCTCACTCTGTATCAACTTTTGGGCGTCCAACAACGAGGCTGAATACGAAGCCCTTATAGCCAGTCTGTGTATGGCTCGCAAGGTCGGGACCAAGCATGTCAAGATATTTAGCGAGTCGCAGCTGGTGGTGAACCAGGTATCAGGGGAATACAAAGCATGAGACGGCCGCATGGCCAGGTACTTGGCCAAGGTCAAAGAACTGATGGTCTCTTTCGAGGAAGCACAACTCCAGCGAATCTCCCGAGAAGAGAATATGCAGGCAGACGCCCTCTCGAAGCTGGCTTCCTCTTCCCTCCAAGGGCTCGAACAAACTGTCTTAATAGAAGTTCTCCTGAGGCCCAGCATCGAGGAAGAAGATCCCGAGCCAATGAAGATGCTGCCCTTAGAAATCAGGGAGAACTGGATGGGCCCCCTACTTGAGTTCCTCAAAGATGGGATCCTCCTTTTAGACCCTAAAGAGGCTCGAAAGATCCAAATCAGAGCCGAGCGGTACACACTCAATGAGGGAGTCATGTACAAATGCTCCTACATTCAAGTAGACGGTAGACCCTACTTGAGATGTCTCTCCCCCGAAGACGCCCAGTATGCTTTAAAAGAAGTCCATAAAGGAATGTATGGCGCTCACTTGGGAGCAAGGTCCCTCGCCCACAAAATCATGAATTATGGATACTTCTGGCCTACTCTCCTTAGCGATGCCGAACAACACGTTGACCAATGCGTCCCTTGCCAAAAATTTTCAACAATCCGCCGCTTACCTCAAGCCCAACTCTCCTCTCTATCAAGTCCAACCCCTTTTGCAATGTAGGGAATGAACCTACTCGAGTCTTTCCCTCTAGCGTCGGGCCAGCTAAAGTTTCTTGTTGTGGCGATCAATTATTTCTCTAAATGGATCGAAGCCGAAACCTAGAGACGATCATAGAGAAAAGAGTGCAGCATTTCTTTTGGAAAAACATTATCTGCAAAGGTGTGCCTCAAATCTTGGTAACGGACAATATGACTCAGTTCACGGGGGCAGCCTTTCGCACTTTTGCACAGACCTGGGCATTCAGCAACGATTCTCTTCGATCTCTCACCCGCAGTCCAACGGTCAAGTAGAGAATGCCAATCGGCAAATTCTCTCCGGCTTGAAAAAGAGACAGGGCAAGTCTGCCCAGGGTTTATGGGTCAAACAGCTCCCCAATGTTAACCCCCATCCACGATAATAAGTATTTTCCGTATATTTTCTGTAATTTGAATTTTTTTTATAAATTTATTTTGTGCTAAATTCGTTTCAGATTTGTATTAAAGTATTTTCTAATCGAAATTTTATTCATTTTGAATAATGTTATATTTGAACTTACTTTCTACCCCTAATTGATTGAATATTTATATTATTACTAGTTGGATCATTTTAATAAATTTGTTGAACCAAATTCCTATTTTGTTATATAATCTTGTTATTACTATTATTAGTATTTTTGTTATCATTATTATTATTATTGTTATTGTTATTATTATTATTTTATTTTGTAAATCCAATAATGCTAATTATTTTTCCCCTATTGGATTTATACCCACTAATGTATTTTTAACCCAAAACCCTATAGCCTAATTTCTTATTGGATCCATACCCATTACCCAAACCCATCCTAATATCCTATAAATTCTAACCTAAACCTACCCCTAACCTAAAACTCTAGCCCCTAACCCTATTCAAACCCTAGCCGCCACCCTACTGTTCACCCCTAACCCCTTCTCCAACCTTTGAAACCCCCCTTCCCCCTTCCTCTGTCCCCCTCCCGTTCCTCCGCCTTCATCACTGTGCACTTTCGCTCCACCAAGACTCTTCCTATCACCTTGCTCCCCTATCCTCTTCGCCGTCACCCTCCTGCCACCACCTCAACCCATCTACCTGCACCTCCTGTAGCACCCCGAATTTTTAATATATTATCTCAGAAATACGTTGCACAATTCCTAGCATCAACTTCAATTGCAATCGTAAACATAGCCAAAACACAGATAATTTTTATTTCAACTTTTATTACATCAATTCTTTACAATACACACCAAAAAAAATACCTTGAATTACAAATTCTTTTCTTTACAACACTTTCTTTTACAATTTACATAAGCCATAACATCAATTTAGCACAAACATCCAAATTTCAAGCTATAAGCACCTACCTATAAAACATGAGGCTAGAGATAACCCTAACCCCCAAAACTACAGGGGTCAGCCATAATGGTGTGAGTGACATCAAAAGAAAAGCAACATAAATAAAACATGCAATATAGAATCATAAACATCATGTATTAACATCAAGAATAAATGAAATAAGAAATAACAATAAATAAATCACGAAAACATCAAGGAATATGAAATAGTAAATAGTAGGGCAAAAAAATACCAAGTGAAACTAGACTAAGTGTCAAGTGTAGAAAAATAGAAAACAACATGCATAAAACCAAGTTAAGAAAACATCAATGCAATATGCCAACTCTCTAATACATACTTGTCGGATTCTATACATCCCACAACACATAGGTCCAGTACAAGACCTTACGTTCTCCACTTTATGGGGTTAAATCTCTCGTCATGCAACTAATCCTACTACGATGATGGAAATAAGATCCAGAATACTCCGCGAATAGGCATCACAGCCCTCGACGCGCAAGCATCATGTAAGAATAGCTAAAAAATTGGAGAATCACCTCCCAACCATGTACCCCACAAATAGGCTTGCAAGGCCCTTGACGTGCAGACACATCAGGTACATCCCGTGAATAGGCCCGCCGATCTTCGATACGCGAATGTACCCTGCATGCTCCGTGAATAGGCCTGCAGACCCTCGACATGTGAACATACAAATGTCCTCTCGAGACAGAACAACAAACAAGTCCTGGAACGTATTCGTTGGACCAACAAAACCAAGAGCATATACTTACGTTTTCCAAGTTCCATCACATCTCCACTAGTATCTGTCTTTAAGTTGGTTATTATTAAAAACACAAAATCCTCATCTCTAAAGTTTGTGTATCCTCTCGGACTTAAATTTCACAACAACAACCCCAAGACTCAACTGGTCTAAATCAACAAATCTCATCTGCCGGTTGACAGGACTCCTACTCAACTCCTAGAGATTTTACAAAATGAATATCAACATGAAAACATCCAATAAAACTCACAAATCCATCATCAAAATATTTATACGAAGAAAACTTCTTAAATCAACAAAATCCCAAATTCATTTAATGTGTTCATAAAATTCTAGAAAAATATTAAATCCATTAAATAACAGAGAACCATATTTTGAAACCGCAAAACATCAATTACTTCGAGAAAAACATATTTATTTTACTATATGAAGTTGTAAAAATACAAGTTTGAACGAAATACAATCCTTTGTAAAATATTCCAGTAGATTAATAATCCATAATAGAAGAAATAATCATTTAAAGAAATATTAGAAACTCAAAAATTCATCAGTCAGAGCAGTGGCAGTCAACTTCATAAGGTAGTCGGTCGACTGTCCCGCGTAAATTCCAAAACTCAAGAAAACATCAATCAGAGCAGTGGCAGTCGACTGCACAAGGTAGTCGGTCGACTGTCTCGCGAAAAATCCAAAACTCAAGAAAAACATCAATCAGAGTAGTGACAGTCAACTGCATAAGGTAGTCGGTCGACTGTCCCGCAGAAAATCCAAAACTCAAGAAAATGCTTCAGTCAGGACATCGACAGTCGACTGTCGATGTCCTGGCCGGTCGACTGTTGAACCTACAGACTGTAGTTTGAGGTTCTGTGCATGTTTAACCCAAACATCGTTTTACTTCATAAAACCACAAACTTGTAAAACTAAATCCCTGAGATGGTCAATTATGACTTGTATAACATATAGGAGTTATTAAAACACATCAAAACATGTCAAGATCTCGAAATAGGAAATTTTACAAAAATCTTTCAAAATCAGTAACTTATATACATATATATTCAAATATGGACTCAAGCATCAGTTTAAGCTTCAAAACTCCAGTTTAGAACTATTTCAGTATTAATATAACCAAGATTAAATCAAAACTCCACAAAACACAAGAAAACCCAATTTCTTCAAAACAATGAAATAGGATATAAATATAAGTATATGTGTGCATGTTTGTGCCTTAAGAAAACATCAAAAAGCGTCTTGATGAGGCGTTACTTTGCTTACGTTCACTTAATGCTATTTGATCTTATCTTTTCTGTTTTGCTTAATTCTACTTTTCTTTTGTTCGTTGCAGATCTGAGGTGGTCGTTGGGATATTTCTTTCTTTTGCCCTGGGTCTTTGGGTTGACCGTTTTGAGGTTTCTGATCCGCAGTGATCTGTTCCTGACTTTTGGCCCACTCTAAGATATCTTTGCTGGTCAGGGAGTTTATTTGGTGTTGGATTAGCTTGTTGCCTTTTTTTTTCTTTTCTTTTCTTTCTGATGTTTTTATGCTACTGGTATAGGCAGTCCCTTGGTTGTATTTCTGTTGTATATACTACTCCCTCCCCCCCTTAGGTACTGACTCTTATTTTCATGTTTCGTCCCCGCTGTTATGTTGTTTGCTGTTCTTGGTGATGTTGGCTTTAGGTTTCTTAGTGAGGTTTTCATTGTTGCGTTGGTTTATAGCTCTCTCTGGCGACCTGTTTGATGATTTTTTTCGGTTGGCTTCTAGCCTGGCTGTTGTGCATGGAGTTTTTTTTTTATTCACCCCTGATTCTTAACAGCTTAGCTTTGCTTTACTTGGGTTCTGCCTCAGGTTGTTTGCCCGACGGTTCTCCATCTGGGCTTCTTTTTTATTGCCGTGGTAGTGATGGTTGTTACCTATGTTTCCTTTTCAGGATTCTCGTATCCACCCAGCTATTGTCCTTGTTGGGTTTGGCTCTGTGTGTTGGTGTTTCCTAGCTTCCTTGTATGGCTTCTTGTTATTTCTTTTATATGCAGCTAGTTCTGGACGTGTTGTTTTTGTGTTCTTGGTTGGGTCTTGCTCCGGTTGCTGAGATCTGATTCCAGAACTGGCTATTTAGATACTTTTAGCTTGGCATTTCGTGCTAGTTGTCCCTGATCTTTTCCTTGGATGTGGACTACCAGGGTCTGTTGGGTCTGAGACCGGCAGTGATATCATATTAGTCTCTTCTTGGTCGGGATTGGCTGTATTTCTTTTGGAGAGTAAGGCCCGTTCTCCGTGTTCCAGCAGTACTAGCCTGACTTTCAACTCTCTTTTATCTATATTTCTTCCCACCGACTCATTTCCTAGTTTCAGCGACTCTTTGCGGTCATCGTTTTGATTTCATTGCACCCTTCCATCAGTCTTGTTCGGCAGCAGTGTCTATGGGTCTTCCGCTCGGTGCCTTGCTATTGCCTCTATCAGCTCGGTGCTGTCTTTGTTGGTCACCCTTTCTCTACTGCCTATCTTGTTTTCTGCTCGGCCTTGTTAGCTCCAGATCTGTGGGCCTGCTAGCAGTGTTCTAAAAAGCGGCCTAGGCGGCCGCCTAGGCGGCGCCTAGGCGCTAGGCAGCCCCCCAACGCCTCGACTAGGGCCTAGGCATTTATGAAAATCGGAAATGGGTTCTAGGCGGCTAAAATCGGACCTAGGCGGCGTTTAATCGGTCTAGGCGGGTCTAGGCGGACTAGACCCGCTTAGGCCTTAAGTAATTTTTTTTTTTTAAAGTAAAAAAAAAACAAACCCACCGCTCTCACTTTCTCCTCCTAACAAAAAAAATAAAAAACCCTAAATCGCGCTCTTCACTTTCACCCCCAAATCGCGCTCTTCACTTTCACCCCAAATCGCAGCTCCTCTTCCTCCGCTTCTCTCCTCCTTCGCCGTCTTCCTCCGCCTCCCTCCTCCTTCGCCGTCCTCCTCCACCTCCCTCCTATTTCACCAGTTCGCAGTCCTCATCTGCCTCCCTCCTCGTTCGCCGTCCTCCTCTGCCTCCTCCTCCTTTGCCTCCCTCCAACATCCTCATCTTCTTTCTCAAAGTTCACAGCTCCTCCGACGTCCTCCCTCCGTCCGCCTCCCTCCGAATCGCAGCTCCTCCGACGTACTCCACCGACGTCCTCCTCCGCCTCCCTCCGACGTCCTCCGACAATATATGCAAAGCTTCTAAGTTCTAATAGTGACCTCGATAGATCTCCAAATATATTGGTAATTGGTTATCTTATCTTTCTTTCCCTTTCACATTCTTTTGCGTGCTTTTAGTACAGCTTCTTATGTTTTTGTGGATTCTGATATTGTAAGTTATTAATGCTGATGTTTTCTTTGTATTTATGCTACTAGTGTTCACGTCTTTTTCTTGATAGTTTTAATGGTATACTTTTGTTCTGTCACTCGACAGTATGTATGTTCAGTTCACCGGCCTTTTACACAACAAGCTAATGTAGTTTCTTATTTTGATTATTATTTTATGCTCTAATCAGTTAGCTAATGTAGTTCACTATCAAATACAAAGGGCTGCTCAAGATACAATGAGGTTGTATTCATGGATCAATTTCTATTTATAGGAGGCATACTTTGAGAATAAGTATTTGTATGAAGTATAGGAATGGTCCAAATGGATTTTCATACATAATTTTTAAGACAAAAGAACAATAATACACTGATTCGACTATGTGAAGCCCATCCTACAATTGCAAAGAGAAAAAGTTCAATAGTAAGAAACTAAGAATGAGTAGCAATAAAGAGTAAAAAGGGGTAACAACAAAATAAACCCAAAAGATCGATAAATAAATAAATAAATTAATTAATTAATTAAAAAAACTGCCTAGCGCCTAGCCGCTTAATCCCCGATTACAAGGTCTAGGCGCTAGGCCCCCATCGGCCGCCCGACTACCGCCTAGGGCTTTTTAGAACATTGCCTGCTAGCACTAGGTGTGGAGCATCCTGTCGGGGTGTCTTTTCTTTGCAGCGGTTGTTTTGTATTGCTTTATTTGCTCTAGTTTGTGTCTCGATTGCTTTAGCTTGTGTTTCGAATAGTTTTTGGGCAATTAGCTTAATTGTTCGTTAGCTTTTTTCTCTTCCTCTATCTTTATTTTTTCCTTTTTATGATGGTGTAAACTTGGTTCGGTTTGTATCTATTTTATCATTAATATATTGGGATTTGAACACAAAAGTCTCAAGTACGTCTTCACCTAGAAGGATTTGAACATGAGGCAAAGACGTTGGTTGGAACTTATGGCCGATTATGACATCAGTTTGCAATACCATCCTGGTATAGTGAACTTGGTGCCAGATGCTTTGAACAGGAGACCGGAAGCTATGTTCCTGACTCAGCAGAGAGATTTAATTGAGAAGATGTGGAGGTTGGAGTTGGATGTGCTATTGCCGAGTTTTGATCGAAGTTTTTTGGTGCTCCAGCTTCAGTCATCTCTTGTTGATCAGATCGAAGAGGCTCAGGCTGGTGATGAGCAGTTACAGAGTTTTAGAGCCGAAGTTGAGGCTGGTTCCCGAACGAATATGGTTATTCATGCGGATGGATCGCTTCTTTTTGGATCCAGGTTGTGTGTCCCGAATGGTGAAGTTCATTATAGGTTGCTTGAGGAAGCCCACCAAATATCGTATTCTATTCATCCTAGTGGTACTAAGATGTACGAGGACTTGAAGCTTCATTTCTAGTGGCATGGTATGAAGAGGGTTGTGGCTCGGTTTGTGTCTCAGTGTTTAATCTGCCAGCAGGTGAAGTCAGAGCATCAGAGAACCGCTGGACTTCTTCAATCACTTTCCATTCCGGAGTGGAAGTGGGAACACATTATGACCGCTTTGCCGAGGAGTCCTAAGGGTCACAATGTCATTTGGGTGATTGTCGACCGATTGACGAAGAGTGCTCACTTCATTCCCCTCCGAGTCAGACATTCTACTGAGAGCCTAGCTGAGAAGTACATGGAAGAGATCGTCGGACTTCATGGGGTTCCAGTTAGTATTGTATCCGACAAGGATATGAGATTCAGGTCTCAATTCTGGAAAAGTCTTCAGAGTAGTTTGGGGAGTAAATTGAAGTACAGTACAGCTTTTCATCTCCAGACTGATGGAAAGTTAGAGAGGACCATCCAGACTCTAGAGGACATGTTGAGGTCCTGTATGCTGTAGTTTGGTGGATCATGGGAGGATCATTTGCATCTCGTAGAGTTCTCGTACAATAACAGCTTTTACGCCAGTCTTAAAATTGCACCGTTCGAGGCATTGTATGGGCGGAAGTGCAGATCACCAGTGTGCTGGGATGACATTGGTGAGAGAAAGTTGTTGGGTCCGGAGTTGATCACCAGGACAGTTGATGCGGTGACTCAGATCAGGAAGCATCTTCAGGCCGCTCAGGATAGGTAGAGGCGATGGGAAGATGTCCATCAGAGAGCTTTGGAGTTTGAGGTTGGCGACCATGTTTTCCTAAAGGTATCGCCTTGGCGAGGTGTCATACTGTCATTTGGTTTGGTGGTGGTGGCAAGCTCAGCCCTAGGTTTATTGGACCGTTTGATATTGTGGAGCGAGTAGGCAAGGTGGCCTATCGTCTTGCATTGCCACCGGCTTTATCAGGAGTGCATGATGTTTTCCATGTCTCGCAATTCAGAAGATATATCCGCGATGAGAGTCATGTATCGACTATTCTGAGTTGACCGTGTGGTCGGATTTGACTTGTGAGATTCCGCCAGTTGCTATTTTGGATCGACGGGAGAAAGTGTTATTCTTGGAATCCTCACTCGCCGGGTGAGTCGACTTGGGAGTTGGAGGAGGAGATCCAGTAGAAGTTTCCTCATCTGTTTGAGTAGCATTAGGTTTTGTTCTTTCTTTTCTTTTCAGGGTTACCCTATGTACTTCTTGTTTGAATTTTCGAGGACAAAATTCTTCTTGTTCGGTGGGTAGGATTTCTAACCCCTGTGTTTTTCATTTTCTGTATTTTGGGATGTATTTTATCTTTTTGAGTATTTATTCATACTGTATCTCTTCAAACTGTGTATTGGATCTACTTTTTCAATGTATTCATCTATTTGATTTGTTCATCTCTGAATTATCGAGCCATTATTTCTGATCCTCATTATAAATTGTTCATGTCCTACTTTGTTTATTCATTTTTTCCTATATCATTATTCTGGGATCATCCTTTTTTTTTTTTTTTTTTTTTTTTGGATCTTTCATTTAAACCAAATCCTATTCAAAACCTTGTTAAATCTCTTTGTATAAACCCATTTAAACCCCTATCCATTAAGCCCATACCACTTAAACCCCAATACCCGTTACACCCCTTTAACTCAATATCCATATATACACCCAACCCGAAACCCAACTTACACCTAACCCTAATATCTACCCTGCATATATAAGCTACATCTACCATGTTCATCCCCGTCATAAACCCTAGCCGCCTTATCAACTCACCTCTCTCCCAAAACCCTGCCTCCTGCTTTTCTCAACCCATCCCTCGTCACCCTGTGCTCTTCTAGACCCTTTCCCCGACCTCTAGTCGCTCCTCTGCAGCGCCCCCTGCACACCCGACACACCACAGTGCTCACCATCCTCCCTGTCACACCGCTCTATCCACCCTACTCCCTGTCGGGATAGCCAACAGGCGCACCCCTGTGCGTTGTTCCCTCCCGACTGCAGTGACGCCGGTGAGCCACCGTAGCAGCAGCGAGCGCTCCACTGCCGTTTCCCGGTCTCTCTCTTTCTCTTGTGTGCGAGTGTTGTTTTGTTTGAGTTGTGATCGTGTGCTCGTAGTCGTTGTTCGTTCATTCATTGACTTCGTGCCCGGAAATTTGTTCCCGTTATTCTCACTTTTGCATCGTTTCTGTCGTCGACTATAAGGCAAGTAACTTGTATACTTTTCTGTTGCATATACAAGTACTAAATACCGCATGTAGTGTAGTTGCATTCTAGAGACAATTCTTGTGCAAAACCCCTGTTATATCTTATGTCTATGTGTTGATTTGCCCATAGTTGTCTCATTACACACACGACATGAAATAAGTTAGGAATACTAAATTCTTGATATATACATGCATGTTGTTCGTATGATCTTGTATGCTTGATGTGTTAGTAGTAGTATAACTCGTTGTAGACTTGGAAAACACCATATACCATGTTACTTGGACATTTAGTATACCATATTCTGTATTTTGTTATGATTTGGATGAGTTCCATATGAACTAGTGGATTTTATGCATGAAGAACAATTCTGTTCTTGCTGTTATCCCATTTTTGTTCAATATTTTAGACTTTATTAAGGTCAGGATATGAAAATTATTTGTGAATATGAATTGTAGAGAATTCTGTCTACTTTCTATATTTTCTGACAGATCTCAGTTTTGATTTATGAGTTGCAAGTTATGGCTATTTTACTACAGATGTGTAGAAAATTACAGATTCGGTTTTATATGAATCCTGGAGGGTAATTTATTTTTATACTGATGTTAAAGGTAATATTTTGATCCAATATTTTTCTGAGTATAACTAGATTTGATGGGGATCAACTCCTAATTTTTGTGGATTTAATTGATGACTTTTATAAACTATTATATACTCGCAAACAACTACTACACTGGCAGAATTTTTATACTGTTCAATAAAGAAACATAATTTCGACCTGATTCTATTTGCTGTTTATAAAAACTTTGTGAAAATGAATTGTAGCCCGCTGTATCTATTTTACCAGCCTTTTAACGGATCTGGATTTTGATTTATATTTTGTAAGATATTGCTGTTTTAGTACAGCTATGTTTATGATTTCAGATTTACAAAATTTCTGTATCTTGCTGTCTTTTGATTTTATTTGACTAAACTATTTATGTTGGAAAATTATGAAAATTTATTTTCTGATACTAAACATACTAGGGAATACCCCAGTTTTTTTGTGGATTTAACCAGTAAGTTTGTATGCCATTTTCCTGTTTATGAATACAAACTCCTAATTTCTGGCTGAACATGTTTTCTGGATATAATACTGTTTCGAGCCTTGTTTTGTGAAATACTATATGACTTATATATATTTGCTGGATTCGGCCGATAGTTTATTTTCCAGAATTTTTGACGGATCTAGGTTTTCATATTTGTGGCAACGGGAATCCCAGATTTATTGCAGTACTGTCTTGTTATACTGAACTAGAATTTTCGTTGTTCTATCCTTTATGAGTTGTCTTTCATCTGTACATGTTTATCTTTCAACCTGAATCTGTTATTCGTTTATACCATGTTATTCTTTCCCTGTCTTGTGACACGTACATGCATGTTTGATTATAATAGTAAATAATCAAGCTGGGGTTAAGAAAAAAATCTAGTAGTGGAAAATATAGAAATGAGTACTTGGAAGGGGGTCTTGTCCCTACCTGTTACGTGATTCATGAATACATGATACACGATCCTATTTACCTGATTACCTGATTGCACACTTTCCTATAGGAAGGTGTACTCGAAAGAGGACTAGTAGGTTCTATCTATTCCTGTACCTGTTTACCTGATGCCTGAGTGCACAACCCTATAGACTCCATTAAGAAATCCAAACGTAACTTGTTTGAATGTAGCAACCATGTGGTAAAAGTTTGGGACGCATGAAGTGCTACCTAGTTAGCATTAAATACAAGACATGACATGACATAACATGACACGTGTTATATGTTTACCTGTACATGCTACCTGTTTACCTATTTACCTGTTCATCTGTTACCTGTTTACCTGCTTGCATGATACTTGACATCTATTACATGTTACCTGTACCCTGCTAGTATATCATATTACTTGATTTTGTTCCTGATGTATGTTAGTTGTTCTGTTTTGTTATCATACCTATTCCATGCTATGTTTGCTTCCGCGGTTACTCTATATCTGTTTATTTTATTCCTGTACTTGTGCATGCACTACAAGCGGTCCATAATTTGCATTGACGGGTGTTTTGTTTTCCTTTTTTCTTTTCCTGCAATTTGTTAAAATGCAGATTATGGTGACCAGTTTCCTGATGGAGTAAGTGATCTGACTTTTAGATGCTTGAGTTCTTGCTATTATTATTATTTCTGGTTGCTTATTTTGAATAAATGCATCTGCTACTTGGATTATTTCTATTGGGCAGTATAACCCAGGATTATTGACTTGTTTCCTTATCTGGTTTATTTGAGATTTATTAAGTTTTGTATCAAGTAGGTTCTATTGGTATATTGATTCATTCATGCATGCGTGGTTGGTTTCTCCTTGTTTACTTCTTGTTATTTCTGTGAAATGTTGTAAAGATCCTGACAGCTTATGGATGATAAAAATTATATGCTGGATTTAGTCACGTATCCGTATTCCATATTCTCTTTTTTGGAAGCGGGGCGTGACACATATTCACTCTCTCACTCCCTCACTCTCTCTCTCTCAAACAAAGAACCTAAACAAATCGCAACAAAATGAAGCATCACCTTCTCCTCAAACCACAACGGGAGGTAGCATTGTCGATTTCAGGTTCAATAATGAGGGCGTATTAGCGGTGTTGCCATGAAGACTGTGGTTGTCATTTGAAGTCGCTGAACTGCCGCCACCGCCCATTGCTGTTGCATTCGACGGTGGCGCAGCCTTCTGTAAGGCGACTGCGGGCGACTCTGAAACCAGCGAGCGATAGCGAGTGCAAGGACGAGGAGTGATTCTGAATCCCAAGGAGTGACGGAGAGGGAAGCTACGACGGTGGGGTTTCCGCACGCAGAGAATTTGAAAGGAGCCGTCGCGGATGTTGAGGCTTTGGAAGGAAGAGGCGAAAACGATGCTATTCGACAGAAGGCGACGACGGGAGAGGCCTTCGCAGTCACTGAGGCGATGATGGAGCATGCATCGGCGGGAAGCGACGATAGGATATGCCGTCGCAGCCATAAAGGATGGGTGTTGGCAAGGCTTAGACGGTGGCGGTGCTTGGATTAGTAGGAGAGGCGGCGGTGGTGAGGGGTACGGCAACGGACACTAGTCGTCTCCCCCCTCAATTTCTCAGATCTAGGGTTTTAAGGGGGGGTTTGTTGGTCGTTTCTCTCTCTAGAATTTCTAGAGAGAGAAACAAAATTGAAAACTGAGAGAGAGAGAGAGAAGGTTGTTGAAGGAGGAAGCATGGGTGATTAAAAAAAGAGTGTATCACTTGAAAATTTGAGGAAGAAGATGGCTGAGTGTGCAAAGAAAATGGATTGAGATCAGTTTCATAGCCCAAGAAATTTCCTCTTAGCCATGGTAATTAGCTTTTCTAACTAAAAAAAAGTCCTTTTTTTTTCTTTTTCTAATAGTTTCTTTATATTTCCCATTTGGGGTTTTAGTTTACCATCAATTCCTGTGAAATATTTCATGCCTAGGTGATCAGTTTTTCAAACTATTTACATTTTATAAAAACATTATTATTTGGTCATTTTTTTCTTCGAAACTCATGTGAAACAATTTTCAAGCCGGGCTCGGACTTTTTAATTTTATTCAGACCCGAGCTTGGACCATAAAAAAAAATTCGGGCTCATGCTCGGGTTTGGGTAAGTATTACCCAAGCCTGGCCCGTTGCCAACCTTAATGATACGTATACTTCCTTCACATATTCAGCCAAACATGCCAAACAATTTTGTAAAATAATTAATAACATTATAATTAACAAAAATAAAACTTGCTCGAAGAAGATAACTTTGAAACATTATTAGGGTATTGTTGGGATACATACAATCAAAACTAGACTACAAAAGTATGTTGATGGAGATGCATTATATTGCTTGCATGCATTCATAGCTGCGATTACTTGGCTGTTACTATAATTGCAATTTGAAGTGTGAGATTAATGAGAATATGGTGGAGAATAATAGAGACTTTGGTTGTTGCTCAAGCCCTTAATCATTTTGTGTTTAGGTAAACGAGGCTTTTACATTTTAATACTTGCATATGTATAGAAACTTATATATTAAAGAATTCTTTACCTTGATAAAAAATATAACAACCTTAATAACACTTGCATTTACTTCAAAATACATTATCTTTCACATAAAAATTTAAGCTAAATATATTTTAATTATACCCGGTACGGTATGGTATACATCGGTATCAATACTGAGTAGCAGTACCATACCATATAATCTCGGTACGGTATAAAACTGAGAATTTGGTACGGTATTACCATGTTTTCGGTAATATTCGGTATGGTATCGGTACGGTATTATGGTATTTTTTGACGCCTCTAATTGACTTACACTTAGAGTTGATATCGAGTCCTATTTGGTCGAGTCCTCCACTACTCGGACCCAGATCCGAACTAGCGAGAACTGGGACCGTGTCCGGGTTCTAGTTAAAAAATTCTACCCATCGGGTCTGGTAGCATGAAATAAATATTTACACTTGAGTATTTTGCATCCGATACCCTACGGTTCCAACGATTTTTGCACTTAAGTACATGAATAAGTATTATATTTATACATATATCTTCAACAATTACTATTTATATGTATATCTCCATAACCCTATTATTCACATTCCATATTTATGGCGGTATTTTTTAATGGGTCCGGCTCCGGGTTCGAGTCCGGGTCGGTTCTATTTTAAGCAGATCCGGACCCGAACCTGGACCTTGATCCGAAAGTGCATCGGATCTTATTTTAGGACCTGGTCCCGGACCCGTGTAGATCGGACCAGTTCCGATCCAATGCTGGGTCCAGGTCGGATCCGGGTCATCGGTAAATATGACAGTGCTGCTTACACTGAACGCAACAAAACCAAACCATTTATCTCTAAGTTTCCGTTTCCGTTTCCGTAATTGTAGAAATGGAAAATATGTTGAATGTAATATGTATTGTACGTACTAATTAAATAACATAAATAATTACAACATGTGAAGCTTATGATATTACGTGTAAGAATGCATGCAATATATGTGCACAAAAAATAAATAATACTGGACTTAACCTTCTTACTTTTAATAGCAAATTTTAAAAAGTTTGGTTGTTTGGTGTTCGTTTTTATGTTTTTTTTTAGAGCATCCACAATGGTGTTTCTCATTTTATCAAAAATGGCTACTACAGTAATGACAAATAGCGACGAAGATTGCAGTAGTTGTTTGCTATATTCTGTGCTTTTTTTAAAAAAAATTGCGTGGGACGGTATAACATATACCGTCGCGCGTGAGACTGTATAACATATACCGTCTCTCTCGATTTAAAAAAAAATAAAAAATTTAATTGCTGATTAACTATTAAATTATATTAATTAAATAAAATAAATAATATCTTAATACCTAAACCTAATTAATTAACTAACTAAATCTAATTAATAAACTTAAACCTACCACCACCTAACTAATCCCTGAATTCAAGGACGGGATAATATCCCGTCCGAGAATTTTCCCTTTTTTTTTCCGATCGGATGAATCTTCACCGTTCATTTAAAAAAAAAATTATAAAAAAAAATTGGTAAACTCCTGGGACGGGATATGTTCTCCCGTCCGATTCAGACGGGATTACATATCCCGTCTGAGGGGTTTAAAAAAAATAAAATAAAATAAAATAAAATAAAATAAAATAAATCGGAGGGACGGTATATGTTTTTCCGTCTAACGGGATTAAAATATCTTAAAATCGGAGCGACGGTATATGATATCCCGTCCATTATAATTTGAGAATGGGTATTTCGTTTCTCAAATTTGAGAAACAAGTATAGCGAATTTGCTATAAATTGGCAAAATAAAAAACTATTGCAGCGCTCGTTTCTTATAAAATGTCAATTTGCCAATTATAAAAAACCACGAATGCTCTTTATATGTTAAGTTTGTTACTTTTATTTATTTCACTAATGCATCTAATAATGTTCTATTCTGAAAGTCAAATAAGATATTTGAGAAAATTAAACAATTCATTACTATTATTTTTAAATTTGATACGAAGTTGTCGTGGGCTCATTGATATATTACATCCCCAACAGATTTGACTGCACATAAAAATTTACCAACAAGTTGTATCTCATGAAAGACATTAATGAGGGTGAAAATTGCGGCTAATCAATACCGCACGGTTCTTGTAAGAATCTCGAGGTCTCCGAGGTCAAAATGGTAGTCTCGCAATAGCTACAGGCCCAGAACCAGCCCACGCCATGGACCCACTACCATGGATCAGCCCACCGGGAAAAGATTGATCAGCTAGTTACGGTTAGTGATCAAATCCCCCAAAATCAGGTGGTTAATTATCCAATTTGATTCCTTAATCCGCGGAATTTGATTAGACAACTGGAAAATCTTTTCCTGACTGATTTTTCATTGGTTTATAAATACATGCCCCCCTCCTCTTGTGCCAAATAATCAATCTTTTGCCACTAAACCCTAATTACTCCTCTAGTTGCTGACTTGATCGTCGGAAGGCCTGTTGTCGGGAAAACTCCTGTTGTATCAGGCTTTTTGCTGGTTTTCGGCGGCCAACAACCAACGCAACCATCACCAGTTCGGTAACTTCCAATAAATACTAGTCTATCCTCAGGATCAAATCGACGGCTGAGATATGAGATTCCCATCAATTACAAGAACTCGTCATTTGTTGATCCCACACCCGAAATCAGCAGCATCAGATTGGCACCATCTGTGGAAAAATACATAGATCTAGCCTTCTCCTAAGATCCTAGATCCTAGGAGCCCCCTCCTGCCATGGCACCCAAAGCCAAAAAGACAACTACCGCAGGGCGTCAAGCTGACCCCCCACCTCCTCTTTGTCTGTCCCGCGGCCGAGGGGCCACTCAGAGGTCGCAACAGCCATGAGTCGAACGACAGCATGGACCGGGTCCGAGCACCTCTCGTTCGGTCGCACGAAGGGCCGATCTCCCTGCAGATTCAGACCTCTGAAATCTCATCAACAGATCTCAGGATGAGGACCTCCTTCATCGCATCAACCACTCCAGAAATGGGGAGGGTTGATCGGGTCATCTCGTGAGCTGCAGTCATCACTCCCCCGCTCGGGCCAGAGGGGGAGCGAAGCTTCTCTCCCAGAAACCAGCGGATCCCAAATGGTCTCAGAGAGGAAGGGGGCCACATGACCAGAGCTGTAACCTCTATTTTCGCAAAAATGTATTTTCTGTATATTTTCTGTATCTAAAATTTTCATAAAATTAAATTTTACCGCTTTCAAATTCTTTTGTTAAAATGTATTCCTGGATCTTCTATTAAAATCTATTTTCGATCAATAATTTTATTGTAACTATTTTCTATGAATTTTATATTGTGATACAAATCTTATTTTTGTTATTATTACTTTGATTTCTGTTATTATTACTACTACTGTTATTATTAGTACTATTATTGTTTTTATCATTTTTCTTATTATTATCATTGTCAGTATTATTATTATTACTATTATTTTTAATACTGTTATTGTTATTATTGTTATTGTTATTATTGTTATTGTTATTATTTTGATTATTATTATTAGTATTTCTATAAAGACCTATTTTTATTTTTTTTAATTATTGGATATTTACCCTAACCCGTTTTAAACCCTTTAACCCAGCTATACCCATTTACCCTGTTTAAATAACCATACCCATTTGTTTATTTAAACCCAATACCCTGTTAAAAATCCCCAAACCCAATACCCATTTATATACCCTAACCCATTAACTACCCGCTATCCATTATCAACACCCCAAAACTTGTTAATCCCCCTCCTGTCACTGTGCCGCCTCCCCTACCCTATTAACCCTAATCTATATACTCATATATATATAAACCTATACCTCTATTCATCTTCTTTCCCTATTCACGTCCAAAACCCAGCCGCCTCTTCTCATTTCACCCTTTCAACTTCCAAAACCCTACCCCTGTCACCCATCTTCAACTTCATCTCCTACCTCCCGCAACCCATCTCTCCCGCCCTGTGCACCTGCGACCTCCTCTCCAAACCTATCCTCCGACCGCCTTCTGTTCTCTCTCTGGACTCCCCGTCTCATCGCAACTCGATGCAAGCAGCCCGAGCCATAGGCGCTAGTGCTCATCCCAAGCATTCCCTCCTGCAGCGACGACTCCACCCGTCGTCAGCCCCTTCCTGCCTTTGACACCCCGTGCAACTCCGACGGCTCACTGCGACCATAACACCGCATAGGTGTTGTGCTCTTTTTCCCCTTGCGGCAGTCAGACAGCAACAGCCGCAGCCCACCATGCTCTCTCCTGACAGCCTACAGTAGGCAGCCGTGTGTGCTGCCCTCTTTCGACTACAGCTGTGACAGTGCTTCCCGCTATCCTGTTCTTGCCGTTGTCCATGGTCTCCATCCGCTTGCTCTCTTGTGGCACGTGCGTGTGTTGCCCGTGTTTATGGTTCGTAGTTCGTGGTTTTCGTACATCGTGTTCGTTGCCCGGGAATCCGTTCCCGTTATTCTTGTTCCTTGCATTGTTTCCATGGTCATCTCTCAGGAAGTAACTTGTATTCATTTCTTTGTGTAATACAAGTACTAAATACCGTCTGTAGTGTAGTTGGGTTCTAGAGACAGTTGTGTGTGAAACCCCTTGTTGATCTTGTCTCTATTATTTTGTTTTGACCATAGTTGCCTCACGACATACATGACATGAAATAACCTAGGGTTGACCACTTCTTATTGTATATATGCGTGTTGTTCATATGATATCATGTGCTCGTTCGTGTTATTCGTGGTAGACTTGTTGTGGACTTGTGAAATACCCTATATCATGTTGCTTGGACATTTAGTACACTATATTTCAGATTTGGTTATGTTTTGGATGAGTTCCGGATAAATTAGTGGATTTGTGCATATGAGATATTTTCAATTTTGCCGGTTTAATTTCTCGTCTTGATCAGTACTTTGGACCCTATTAAGGCCAGTATTTGAAAATATTTTGTGAACATGATTTGTAGAGAATTATGTCTATTTTCCAACCCTTTTGACGGATCTCAGTTTCGATTTATGGTTTGCGAGTTATGTCTATTTTACTACAGTGGTGTAAAAAGGTTTCCAGATTTCGTTTTATATGAATTTTGTGGAGTAATATATTTTTATCATGATGTTAAAAGTATTATTTTGATCCAATATTTTGTACAGTACAACTATACCTGATTGGGATTCACCCTGAATTTCTATGGATTTATTTGATTAGTTTTACAAACCGTTCTATGTTTGCAAACAATTACTATACATGCAGAATTTTCTTACTGTTCAGTAAAGAACCTGATTTTCGTCCTAAATCTACTTACTGTTTGTAAAATATTTGTGAATATGAAAGTTATTCTACCGTATCTATTTTATTATCCTTTTAGCGGATTTGGATTTGGATTTATGGTTTGTGAGATATTATTGTTTTTGTACTGCAATGCTTATGATTTCAGATTTACAAAACTGTCGTGTCTCGCAATTTTCTGATTTTACTTGACTACTCTATTTATATTGGAAAATTATGAAACTTGATTTTCTGTTACTAAACATATAGGGGAATACCCCAGAGTTTTCGTGAATTTATTTAATGAGTTTTCATGCTGTTTTCCTAACTTTTAATACAAACTACTGATTTCTGGCTGAAAATATTTTCTGATTTCAATTCAGTTTTGACTCATGTTTTTGTGAAATACTATATGACTTATATATATTTTCTGGATTCGGCTGGGAGTCTATTCTCTAGATTCTTTGACGGATCCATATTTACATGTTTGTAGCAACGGGAATTCTAGTTTTAGTGCAGTACTGTTTTGCTGTCCTGAACTAGAATTTTTGTTGCACTATTCTTTTATGAGTTATCTTTCACCTGTACATATTAATCTTATAACCTGAACATGTTACTTGTTCATTCTATGTTATTCTTGTCCTGTTTGTGACATATACATGCCTGCTTAATAATATTAACAAAATAAGCAAGCCGGGGTTAAGGAAAAGATCTAGTAGTGGAAAATATAGAAATGTGTATTTAGAAGAGGGCCCATGTTTCCCATTTTGATTCATGTTGATACATGACCCTGTTGATGCATGGACCTATTGGTTTATGTACGTGTTACCTATTGATGCATGGACCTATTGGTTCATGTACCTGTTACCTATTAATGCATGGACCTATTGGTTCATGTACCTGTTATCTGTTGATGCATGGACCTGTTGGTCGTGTACCTGTTGATTCATGAACCTGTTGATGCATGAATCGGATGATTCGTGTACTTGTTTGATTCATGAACCTGTTTCCAGTTTCTATTTTCCTGATCCCTGAGTACACGGATCTATGGACTCCACTACGAAATCTAAACGAAACTGTTTGAATGTAGCAACCATGCAGTAAAAGGATGGATGCATGAAGTGCTACCTAGATAGGACTTAATACAAGACTTGAACATGACATAACTTGACATAACATGATACCTGTTACATGATATATGTTACATGATTACATGTACATGCTACTTGACACCTGTTACCTGTTTACCTGCTTGCATGACATCTGACACTTGATACATGTTATCTGTACCTGTTAGTATACCATGCTACTTGATTCAGTTGCTTGATTCATGTTATATAATTCATTCGGTTGACACACTTATATCATGCTATGTTTATTCCTGTTGTTATTATATATTTATTATTCTTTCCTATGTACTTGTATCCTTCACTACAAGCGACCCATAACTTGCATTGACGGGAGTTTGTTTTCTTTTTCTTTTTCTCTTCCTGCAATTTTGTTAATTGCAGATTTTGGAGATCAGTTGCCAGATGGAGTTGGCGATATGAGATACTAGTTGCTGGAGTTTTTCTATCATGATTTTTCCTGCTATTATTATTATATCCTGTTTCTATTTGAATAATGTATCTTGTACTTGGATTATTTGTATTTGGGCAATGTGACCCAGGGATTGACTTATTCAGATCTGGATTATTTGAGATTATAATATTTTGGTTTCAAGTATTCTTGTTGATATTTTGATTCATATATGCATGCTTGATTGCTTTTTCTTGCTTCCGTCTCTGATTATTCTTGTGAAATGTTGTAAAGATCCTAACAGCTTATGGATGATGAAAATTATTCGCTGGGCTTAGTCACGTATATGTATTCCATATTTTCTTTTGGGAAGCAGGGCGTGACAAGAGCCGAGTTCCATGAGTTCGGAACCGAGGCCCACCAGGGGGGGGGAATGACTACTACTCGGAAAATCCTCGTATCGGGAGGACCAAGAACGAAGACTCTTTCGGGTCGACCCGATCTAAGGGACGAGAAGACAAGGTTCTTAAGAGACTGCAGAAAATAGAGGATCGGCTAGCCCGAATAGGGGAAGGCAATAGGCAGCCAAACAGGGGGGACCGCCCGGTCCGGCCTCCTCCCTTCTCCTCCTATATCCTCAAAGCTCTGGATCGAGGAGCATCAAGCCTCTCACATTCGAGACCTACAATGGGGAGGCAGACCTATCTAATCACATTGGGCGGTTCAAAAAATCCTCATGATGATTCAGAGCGCGTCGGATACCTTGCTCTGTCGCGCATTCCCCTCCACGCTATAGGGTTCCAATAGAGAGTGTTACTCCATATTAGCCCCAAACTCGATCTTCTTCTTCGACCACCTTGAGGAAAGCTTCCTCACCCATTTTATGACCAGCTGTAAGGCCGAGAAGATGAGCGCCTTCCTGCTCAAATTTAAAAAGAAGAATGGAGAGCTTGTGCCCAACGAGACGGAGGTGTGGTCTGTGACCAAGATGAAGGCATGGATTACAGAATCTTGTGCCCAATGAGCGTAAACCTCCTCCTCTAACTCTTTCTTCAGAGCCACTCTGTCACGAAGAGTAGCTAGGTGTTCGCCCTCTTGCAGAGCATTGAGACGCTCTGCCAACAAGTCTGCCTCGGTCACGGACCAAGAAGGATTCCACACCTTCGCCGGCGAATTTTGTTTCGGAGGCACTATGATGTTTTTGACGACGAGGCAGGGGGCTTCAGAGCCTTCTACTTCACCACGGGCTCTATCGTCTTGGCCTTCAGGGACTCAACGTTTTTAGACTTTTTCCTCTTCGAAGGCTCGTTAGGTTGTGAGGAAGCGGGATGCTTCTGCGCCTTCACCATCAAGGCAGCGTGCCTCTCATTCAACATCTAGTCAATCGACATGCTTGTATGCGGAAAGAAGGAAAGACAAGAAGGTTGGAAGTTGGCAAGGAACACAAAATTGAAAGTGAGGCAAGTCAATAGAAACAAGAGTAATGGAAAGTATATATAAGGGAGAGGAGAAGCATCGATTACTGTGCCAAGCATGAACTTTTACACCACACGTGAACATGCATGTGAAATCTCCTAAAACTTGCCTCATGCATTGTCCTTCATGCCTCGCCCATCGACATGGTACTCCAAGTTTCTCGCAAGTTTCATTGCAACTGGCTCTCGCCTCGTGCCTCACCCCTCGACATGGTACCCCGAGCTCCTCGCGAGTTACTCGTAATCGGCTCGTGCATGTCCGAGCCCTCTCAAGTTTCATTGCAATTTGCTTTCGCCTCGTGCTTCACCCCTCGGCATGGTACTCTGAGCTCCTTGCAATTGGCCTCGACTTGGTACTCCGATCTCCTCGCAAGTTTCCTCGCAATTAGCTCGCGCCTTGTGCCTCGCTTCTCGGCATAGTACTCCGAGCTCCTCACAAGTTTTCTCACAATTGGCTCGGGCCTCGTGCCTCGCCCCTCGGCATGGCACTCCGAGCCACTCGCAAGTTTCATTGCAATTTTCTCTCGCCTCGTGTCTTGCCCCTCGGCATGGTACTCCGAGCTCCTCACAAGTTTCCTCATAATTGGCTCGCACCTCATGCCTCGTCCCGCAGCGTGGCTCTCCGAGACACTCGCAAGTTTCCTCGCTATTGGCTCGCACCTCGTGCCTCGCCCCCCGTCATGGCACTCCGAGCCACTCACAAGTTTCATTGCAATTGACTCTCACCTCGTGCCACGCCCCTCGGCATGGTACTTTGAGCTACTAGAGAATTTCTTCGTACCTTGCCCCTCAGTTTATTATGTCGAGCAGTTATCACATACTTCGTTAAAGAACCAAAGTATGCACAAATACTTTTAGTATCAAGAAATAAGAAGTACACTTCGAAGTTATATTCGCAAGGTTACATGGGATATTACAAGTTCAAGGAGCATGAGCCTGACCCTGGAAGATACGCACTTCAGGCACTTGAACTCTCTTGGATCACATCTAGACAATTAGAAGCAGGGTGAAGAGCAATGACACGATATGCACGGCGTGGTGGAAAAATATGGGTGCGAATATTCCCCGTGTAACACCCGAATTCCATCTACATGTAATTCATAGTACAAAAGGATCTTTTACTTCATTTCGTACAATTTTACAAGAAAATTTTAAAACTTTTTATTTACACAACAATGTTTATGACAGAGTTACACAGCGGAAGTTAAATAAAAATACAACATGAAAACAACTCTAATATCAGCAACTTTAATCATGAATATAATCTTTATCATTAACCGTCTTTAAGTCCTTGCCAATCTAATCAAGCCCTGCACTAAAAATCTGTGGGCAAGTCAGTTGCTTACAACCGACGCAATGTTTCAAACAGCGATCCTCTCTATACTGTATTATAACGAAATCTCTTACTTTAACAAACGCAAACTTGAATGAATATAAAAGTGTAAAGAGTGACTATCCTAAATATGTCAGTATATGATATGACTTAATGCCTAATGCAGATGTTATACTACAATGACACTAATGCATACTTGTTCAGATTCTATGCAACCCACACTACATAGGTTTGAGGGCAAGCACCTACGTAATCCACATTAAAGGGGTTTATCCCTCGCCATGATAACTATTCAGTAATAAAACAAATTTTAGACATTCCACGAGTACGGATTCCAGTCCCGGAGATCCACCGCCCGACTATATAGAATTCTCGTCGTGCGAACATCCCGCAAGTGTCCCTCTAGCCCCAGTATACGCATATACACTACAGTATGGCATACTATCCGCCCGACTAATCATGATCCCGGAATCCACCGCCCGATCAATCATAATCCTGGATTTAATTAAGGCTTGCCTCCATCGCAAGCAACCACAGCCCTAAAATCCACCACCCGACTGGGTCTATTGTCCCGGAATCCACCGCCCGACTATATAGAGGCCCTCCACTCATGTTTGCCCAAGTTTACTACATCTTCACTTAGTGCCTAAATCTTAAGTTCAAAACATGAATAAAACATACTACCTAGAGCTAGTTTACCCTCCTACCGGTCTTAGACCATACACTGAGAACGATGGCCCATACTGGCCCTTTCTAAAAAATCAATTATTCATTTCCATTACTTTTGCTGGTACCTGGGTATCACTAAGCCTCTAGGATCAACATCTTTCCAGGTTCAACAACTTGGGGTACTCATACCCTTATAACTTATGTTCATGTATTCAAAATTCATTCCAATTCTTTCATTCATTCATATTTATTCATCAATAAGTACAATCTTAACCTATTCATTTTCACAATACATTTTTCATATTCATTAAAACCTTCTCAATACAATTTAATGAAGATTAAAACATAATTTCTTTTAATTCATCATTGAAAATGTCATGCCCCGCTTACCAAAAAGAATAGGAATACGAATACATAACAAAAGCCCAGCGAATGATTTACATCATCCATAAGCTGTTCAAGAAATCTTAACAGTATTCTCAAGAAACATCAGAGCCGGAAGCGAATTAATCAACCACATACACATAATGAGCCAAAATACCAATAAGAATACTTGAAACCAAATACATAAATCTCAAATAGTCATGATCTGAATAAAACACATGTTTTGGATCACATTGCCCAGATACAAGAATAAATCCAAGTCTCAAAATACAATTATTGTTCAAGCAAGATACAAGAAATAACAATAATAAAATCCAGCACTAATACTTTATGTCTCCAATACCATTTGGAACCTGTTCTCCAAAATATGCAATTCAACGAATGCAGGAAAGAGGAAAAGAGAAAATACAAGTACCCGTCAATTGCAAGTTAGGGCCACTTATAATGTAGGATACAAGCACATGGGGAAACTAACTAGCAACATGGTATAAGTGTGATATTAAAATAAACAACTAGCAAGGCAAAAGTGAACAAGTATAAATGGCATGAATCAAGTGTCAAGTAATCAAGTAAACAGGTAAACATGCATCAAGTGTCAAGTATCATGTAATCATGTATCAAGTGTCAAGTTTCAAGTCTCATGTAAACAAGTCTCATGTATCATGTAGTCAAGTAACAAGCAAGCATGTATCATGTTCAAGTATCAAGTTCAAGTAGTATGTATCAAGTCTTGTAGTGAATTACTATCTAGGTAGCACTTCATGTAGCCCACCTTACACGGTTGCTACAACAAACAGGTTCGCTTTAGATTTCATAGTGGACCATAGAGGGCAGTATACTCAGGGACAAGTCAAGTAATTGAGCTCCAAGCTCCAAGTATCATGTATCATGTATCATGTATCACGTGTCAAGTTATGCAAGTGGAAAGTATCGTGTCTTGCTTGTAAGTATCAAGTAATCACGTGTCAAGTATCATGTCTCAAGTAATCACGTAGGATCAGTGGATCCCCTTCCGAGTACACATTTCTGAATTATCCACTATTAGATCTGTCTCTTAAACCCCGACTTGGTTATTTATTATTAATGTCAAACAAGCATGTATATGTGCAAATATATCAAGAATAACGTGGCATGATCATGTGACAAGTTCAAGTTGCAAAATAAACATGTACGAGTGCAAGATATCTCATAAACGAATACAGTAAACACATATCAAGTTCAGGCAGCAAGACCATACTGTAGTAAAACAGTGATTCCCAGTTATACAAATATCCAAAATTGGATCCGTCAAAGGATCTGGAAAATAGACTTCCACACGAATCCAGAAAGTATAAATAAGTCATATATTAATTCACAAAAACATAGCTCAAAACTGGTTTGAATACAGAAAATAGGTTCAACCAGAAATCAAGAAAACGAATTCAAGAACAGGAAAGCAGCATGAAAACACTTTAAATAAATCCACTAAAAATCTGGGGTATTCCCCTATATGTCCAGAATCAAAATATAGAGTTTCAGAATTTTCCAGTAAAAGTAGATCAGTTATCAAAAATATGAAAGCATCATGAAACATAGTTTGGCAAATCTGGAAATCCCAACACTGCTGTACGAAAACTAAGATATCTCGCACCCAGTGAAATGAAATCCAATTCCGCCAAAGGTATATGAAAATAGATAGAATATAATAACTTTCACATTTCACAAACAATTTTCCTACAGTAAAAGGAATCATAGTGAAAATAAGGTTCTTTACTGAACAGCGAGAAAAATATAGCAAGTATAGAATTCATAAACGAGCATGAAACAACACATAAAACTCATCAATAAAATTCACAAAACTTCTGGGTAATCCCTAACTATATAAGAAACACTGACCAAAGTTTTGGATCAAAGTAATATATGTAGCATAGTTCTTTAAAATGATTTGTTATCAAAATTACCGAAAAACAGAATCTGGAAAACCTCTGTACTAAAATAGTCATAACTCAGTAATACAAAATCAAAATCAAACAAGGTCAGAGGGGTTTGAAAATAGACGAAATTATCTAAAACTCATGTTTTATACCAAAATTAAGATACCGACTTCAAGATAGTCGAAAACAGCAAACAAAACATAACAGCGACAAAATACAGATTTTTCCATTAAAAATAAAATTAACATAGATTCAAGAAAATTGATCCAAACACACCCAAACATGAAATCGAGTCTACCAAGTGTCTAAAAATTATGATTTAGGGTATCTAACACGCCCATGCCAAGAGTTTCACATGGGTCTCAACAAAAACATGAAATCACACAAAAGTCTCACATACACGATCAAAATCAAGAACTGGCGAATCCTAGGTTAATTCATATCCATATTGTGTTGTGAGTCATCTATGGTTATATTTTCTCAATAGAGAAAAAACCCATCAAGAAAAATACAAACAAGAGTCGTCTCTAGACCCAACTACACTATAGGTGAACTTTTTGACTTGTATCAAACAAATGAATTGGAGTACAAGTTACTTGTCTTAATTGGGAATGAAGAACGATGCAATCAATAATAGAAGTAAAACGCACGAACGAAAATCCACTAATCCACGAATCCAAGCAACTCAAGCAAGAATCTCCAACAAACGAACTTCCAAAAGCGAGAGGCGATCGAAGTGGCCTGCGGCCACAAGAGAACACCACGAGAGAGACTAGGGTTTGAAGTTGTGTGAGGTGGTCGGGATAACCAAGAGGGAGATCGAGAATAGGAGATGGGTGGCTCGGGTTGTGGTGTGGCCGGGGTTGAACACAGGCTGGGAGGGAGAAGGGGGCTGCCGGGAGGGGTGCAGGCCGGAGAGGGCTGTTGGTCGGCCTAGAGGTAGGCCGAGATGGGGTGCAGGTGTGCAGTCGGCAACAAGGAGAGGGAGAGAGAGGGTAGGCCGGGATTGAGAGAGAGAGGAATTAGGGTTAGGGTTTAGGGTTTGTGAGGGTGATTGTTTATATATATGGTTTAGGGTGTGGGTTTATGGGTATTGGGTTGTGGGAATCAAGAATTTGTAGTGGGATTAGAAATGGGTTTTGAATTTTGGGTCAAATAAAAATAGGAATGCAAATAGGATTGGAAATTAATAGGACAACCAAATCACCACCACCACAACCCCCCCCCCCCCCCCCCCCCCCCAAAAAAAAAGATAAAATAAAAAGACGAGACCAAAATGAAGGAACACCAATAATAGGAGAATGTGACAAATGAGACAATCAACAAACATAAGGAGCTCAAAATGAAATAAAACGAATATATATTGAAAACAACTCCAATATACGGTTCAGAAAAATAAAAGAGAAAAATACACCAAAATGAAAAATACAGTCAAAAATACACAAAAATGAAAAATAGGGGTCACAATCCTACCCACCTAACAAGAAGAATTTCACCCTCGAAATTCAAAAAGAAGATACATAGGGTAACCCCGAAACAACAAAAAAAAAAAACAAAACAAAAACTACCCAATCAAATAAGGAAACTTCTGCTGAATTTCCTCCTCCAGCTCCCAATTTGACTTACCAGGCGAGTGAGGATTCCAAGCAACGCGAACCAACTTAATGACCTTGTTCTTAAGCACTTTCTCCCGTCGATCCACAATAGCAACTGGCAGAATGTCACAAGTCAAATTCGGCCAAATGGTCAACTCAGAATAGTCGATCACGTGGCTCTCATCTCGGATATATCTCTTGAGTTGTGAGACATGAAAAACATCGTGCACTCCTGATAAAGCTGGTGACAATGCAAGACGATATGCCACCCTACCTACTCGCTCCAAAATCTCAAACGGTCCAATAAACCTAGGGCTAAGCTTGCCCCCACCACCGAACCGAATGACATCGCGCCACGGTGATACCTTTAGAAAAACATGGTTACCAACACCAAACTCCAACGCTCTCCGATGGACATCGGCCCATCTCTTCTGCCTGTCCTGAGCTGCCTGCAAGCGTTTCCTGATCTGAACCACTACATCCACTGTCCTGGTGATCAACTCTGGACCCAACAACTTCCTCTCACCAATGTCATTCCAGCACACTGGTGATCTACACTTCCGCCCATAGAGTGTCTCGAACGGAGCAGCTTTAATACTGGCTTGAAAGTTGTTATTGTACGAGAACTCTACGAGATGCAAATGATCCTCCTAAGACCCACCAAACTGAAGCATACAGAACCTCAACATGTCCTCAAGAATCTGAATAGTCCGCTCTGACTGTCCATCTGTCTGGGGATGAAAAGTTGTACTGTACTTTAATTTGCTCCCCAAACTATTCTGAAGACTCTCCCAGAACTGAGATCTAAATCTCGTATCCCTGTCGGATACAATATTGACTGGAACCCCATGAAGTCTAACAATCTCTTGCATATACCTCTCAGCTAGGCTCTCAGTAGACTGCCCGACACGAAAAGGAATGAAGTGAGCACTCTTCGTCAAACGGTCGACAATCACCCAAATGGCATTATGACCCTTAGGACTCCTCGGCAAAGCGGTCACAAAATCCATAGTGATATGTTCCCACTTCCACTCTAGAATAAGAAGCAGTTGAAGAAGTCCAGCGGTTCTCTGATGCTCTGCCTTAACCTGCTGGCAGATCAAACACTGAGCAACAAAATAAGCCACAACCCTTTTCATACCCTGCCACCAGAAATGAAGCTTCAAATCTCGATACATCTTAGTATCTCCAGGATGGATAGAATACGAAGACTGATGGGCTTCCTCAAGCAACCTCTGGCGAACATCACCTTCCAGGACACATAATCTGGACCCAAAACGAAGCGATCCATCCGAATGAATAACCATGTCCGTCCTGGACCCAGACTCAACCTCAGCTCGAAATCTCTGCAACTGTGCATCACTAGCCTGCGCCTCTTTAATCTGATCAACAAGAGACGACTGCTGCTGAAGCTCTAAACAACTCCGATCAGAACTCGGCAACAAAACTTCCAACTCCAACCTCCTCATCTGCTCAATCAAATTCCTCTGCAGAGTCAAGAACATAACTGCCAGTCTCCTGCTCAAAGCATCTGGCACCAAGTTTACTTTACCAGGATGGTATTGCAAACTGATGTCATAATCGGCCATAAGCTCCAACCAACGCCTTTGCCTCATGTTTAACTCCTTCTGGGTGAAGACGTACTTGAGACTTTTGTGTTCTGTAAAGATCTCCACTCGGTCCCCAAGTAAATAATGTCTCCACAGCTTCAAAGCAAAAATCACTGCTGCTAACTCCAAATCATGAGTCGAATAGTTCTTCTCATGCGGCCTCAACTGCCTCGATGCATATGCAACGACTCGGCCCTTCTGCATCAAAACCGCTCCAAGACCCTTACCAGAAGCATCACACTGAATTACAAATCTGCCTGAACCATCAGGAATAGCCAACACAGGCGCTGACGTCAATCTGTTCTTCAACTCAACAAAAGCTCCATCACACTTATCAGACCAACAGAACTTCTGATCCTTCCCAGTCAACTTAGTCAACGGTCCTGCTATCATCGAAAAATCTTGGACGAACTTCCGATAATAGCCAGCCAAACCGAGAAAACTCCTGACTTCTGAAACTGACCTGGGAATCGGCCAATCCTTCACAGCCTCAACCTTGGCAGGATCCACAAAAATACCATCGCCGGAGATAATGTGCCCCAAGAATAAAATTCTGTTGAGCCAAAACTCGCACTTGCTAAGTTTCTCATAGAGCTGATTCTTTCTCAAAGTCTGCAGAACCACTCTAAGATGCTCAGCATAATCTTCCCGATTCCGAGAATACACCAAAATATCATCAATGAATACCACCATGAATCTATCCAAAAACTGAGAGAAGACCCGGTTCATAAGACTCATGAATACAGCCGGCGCGTTCGTAACTCCGAACGACATCACAAGATACCCATAGTGCCCATATCTAGTCCTGAAAGTAGTCTTCTGTATATCTGCAGCCTTCACTTTGACTTGGTGATACCCAGAACGAAGATCCAACTTTGAGAAAATAGCAACCACACTCAGCTGATCAAACAAATCATCAATCCTGGGCAACAGATACCGATTCTTCACAGTAAATCTGTTCAGTTCTCGATAATCCATGCACAGTCGACGACCACTATCCTTCTTATCAACAAAAAGGACTAGAGCACCCCAAGGAGAAATACTAGGTCTGATGAAATCCAAATCAAGCAACTACTGAATCTGCACCTTAGCTCAATCGGTGCCATCCTGTAGGGACTCTTCGATATTGGCTTTGTTCTAGGCTGAACATCAATACCGAATTTCACTTCCCTATCAGGGGATAAGCCAGGCAATTCATCTGGAAAAACATCCAAGAAATCTCCAACTACTAGAGGCGCAGCCTCACAGCCTGAATGCAACTCCATCGCACAAACCTCCTGATCAATTGCAGCTCGGTCAAAGGAAGACTCCCCAGCATGGAACTCAAACTCTGTGCGATCTGGAATCTGGAACATAACTTTCTTTGCACGGCAATTAATAATGGCATGGGTTTTACTAAACCAATCCATACCCAGAATAATGTCAAGCCCCAAATTCCCAATTACAATCAGATTGGCTTTGAACTCTGCGTTACCAATAATTACGGGACACTGCCTGCACTCCCGGGAACAAATGACAACTCCACCACCTGTCACAATGTTCCAAGCCTCTGATATGGTGCTGCACTCCAACTGATGGCGAGCGACAAATCGAGAGGAGACAAAAGAATGGGTTGCCACAGAATCAAAGAGAACATGAGCAGGGAAAGAGCTCACAAGCACAACACCAAAGATAGAAAAGCAAAAGAGATAAAGAAAAGAATGGTTGAACAGGGGTGAGGAAAAATAATATGCAGAAAGGACAACAAAAGGAGATAAAGAAAAGGAAAATGAAGAAAAATAAGGAGAAACAGCAACCAATAAAACAATAAAACAAAAGATACATGCAACCACACCATCAGCTGACTCAGCATCTGCAGCAGTCAGGTTGAAAGCCTAACCTCTCCACGGAACAGTGGTACTCTGACCGAAAATCTATCGCTGCGGGGGAAGCAGTGGTCTAACTGGACCACGAGCTGTGGCAACTGGCTGAACAGGACCCGTGGCTGGAGGAGCCAACTACGGGCAATCCCGCACTGAATGATCAGCAGAACCACATGCAAAACTACGATGATTGGCACGTCGGCAATCCTTGCACTCATGCCCTGGAATACGGCAAAAGTCACAGAAACCAACTCTCGGAGGACCCGTAGAAGAGTAAGGAGCTGCCCTGACGGGAGGGGTTGGAATAGGTCTCCGAATAGGCCCACCAGAAGACCTAGCAACTGAGTGCGGAATAGTTCGCTGGGAAGGAGTCGAACCACCACGAGCCTGCTCCTGGGCCCTAGCTACCTCAAGAGCCTCAGCATAGGTATGCAAGCGTAGAGAGACAAGCTACATCTTGATGTCTCACTCAAGCCCCAAAATGAACCTACGAGCCCTATCCTCTTCGTTTGCCACAAGAACGGCTACGAAGCGGCTAAGTCTCGTAAACTCAGCTGCGTACTCGTCCACAGACCTGGAGCCCTGTTTCAAAAAGTCTTATGTTACAACATTGTATGAACAATATATAACAAAATTTCATTACTCGAAATAACGACTAACCTGCTTCAGGTCTAAGAACTGTTGTTCCATCTCAACTTTGGTGCTGCTAGGAAAGAATTTCTCCAAGAAGCTCCTAGTGAAAGTGGCCCAAGTGATCGGTCTTTCGAGCCTTTCGGACTCGGACCTCCACAAGATATGAGCCAAGTCCACCAACTAGATGGTAACCACATCCACACGATTCGCATCAGCAACTCTAGCTGCCAAAAGCAGGTTCTTTGTCCAAATCAACCACTGTTCAGCCTCCAAAGGCTTCTTAGTGCCTGAAAACCTGTCGGGATGCAGCCTCATAAAGTCTGTGACCGTTCCCGGACGGGGTAGAAGAACATCCTGCCTAGGCACAACCGGCGGAGTTACTCGAGCGGCTTCCAAAGCAGCCATCACCAAATCACTATGGTTCTACTGCTGATTAATCAAGCGTTCAAGCACTGCAGTGACCGCCTCAATCGGGTCACCCTGTGACTGCGAAGTAGAACTTCTACGAGCCATAGTCTGCACAAAACCAAAAACAATTAGCATTCAGATCGATGTTGATAATATTTAATTCATTTATGCATGCATGGTTGGTGAGATGTTGCGCAGATTCCAGTTTGAGCCAAAGCTTGTCTAATATATTAGTTGCCCAATATATTAGCCAAAACCCGGTGTTCTGATACCACTAAAAACCCTGTCACGCCCTGCTTCCCAAAAAGAATACGAAATATGGATACGTAACAAAAGCCCAGTGAATGATTTTCATCAACCATAAGCTGTTCAAGAAATCTTAACAATATTCTCAAGAAACATCAGAGTCGGAAGTGAATTGATCAACCACAAGCACATAATAAGCCAAAATACCAATAAGAATACTTGAAACCAAATACATAAATCTCAAATAGTCAAGATCTAAATAAAACACATGTCTTGGGTCACATTGCCCAAATACAAGAAGAAATCCAGGTCTCAAAATGCAATTATTGTTCAAGAAAGATACAAGAAATAATAATAATAAAATCCAGCACTAATACTTCATATCTCCGATACCATCAGGAACTTGTTCTCCAAAATCTGCAATTCAACGAATGCAGGAAAGAGGAAAAGAGAAAATTCAAGTACCCGTCAATTGCAAGTTACGGACCACTTATAATGTAGGAAACAAGCACATGGGAAAACTAACTAGCAACATGGTATAAGTGTGATGTCAAAACAAACAACTAGCAACGCAAAACTGAACAAGTGTAAATGGCATGAATCAAGTGTCAAGTAATTAAGTAAACAGGTAAACATGCATCAAGTATCAAGTATCATGTAATCAAGTATCAAGTGTGAAGTTTCAAGTCTCATGTAAACAAGTCTCATGTATCATGTAGTCAAGTAACAAGCAAGCATGTATCATGTTCAAGTATCAAGTAGCATGTATCAAGTCTTGTAGTGAATTACTATCTAGGTAGCACTTCATGTAGCCCACCATATACGGTTGCTACAACAAACAGTTTCGCTTTAGATTTCATAGTGGACCATAGAGGACAGTATACTTGGGGACAAGTCAGGTAATTGAGCTCCAAGCTCCAAGTATCATGTATCATGTATCATGTATCACGTGTCAAGTTGTGAAAGTGGCAAGTATCGTGTCTTGCGTGCAAGTATCAAATAATCACGTGTCAAGTATCATGTCTCAAGTAATTACGTAGGATCAGTGGATCCCCTTCCGAGTACACATTTCTGAATTATCCAATATTAGACCTGTCCCTTAAACCCCGGCTTGGTTATTTATTATTAATGTCAAATAAGCATGTATATGTTCAAATATATCATGAATAACGTGGCATGATCATGTGAAAAGTTCAAGTTGCAAAATAAACATGTACGAGTGCAAGATATCTCATAAACGAATAAAGTAAACACATCTCAAGTTCAGGACAGCAAGACCATACTGTAGTAAAACAGTGATTCCCAGTGCTACAAACATCCAAAACTGGATCCGTCGAAGGATATGGAAAATATACTTCCACACGAATCCAGCGAGTATAAATAAGTCATATATTAATTCACAAAAATATAGCTCAAAACTAGTTTGAATACAGAAAATAGGTTCAGCCAGAAATCAAGAAAACGAATTCAAGAACAGGAAAACAGCATGAAAACACATTAAATAAATCCACAAAAAAATTGGGGTATTGCCCTATATGTACAGAATCAAAATATAGAGTTTCAGAATTTTCCAGTAAAAGGAGATCAGTTATCAAAAATAAAAAAGCATCAAGGCAAATCTGGAAATCCCAACACTGCTGTACGAAAACTAAGATATCTCGCAACCAGTGAAACAAAATCCAATTCTGCCAAAGGGATATGAAAATAGATAGAATATACTAACTTTCATATTTCACAAATATTTTTCATACAGTAAAAGGAATCATAGTGAAATAAGGTTCTTTACTGAACAGCGAGCAAAATACAGCAAGTATAGATTTCATAAACGAGCATGAAACAACACATAAAACTCATAAATAAAATTCACCAAAATTCTGGATAATCCCTAACTCGATAAAGAAACACTGACAAAAGTTTTGGATCAAAGTAATATATGTAGCATAGTTCTTTAAAATGATTTGTTATCAAAATTACCAAAAAACAGAATCTGGAAAAGATCCACACCTCTGTACTAAAATAGTCATAACTTAGTCATACAAAATCAAAATCAAACTAGGTCAGAGGGGTTTGAAAATAGACGAAATTATCTAAAACTCATGTTTTATACCGAAATTAAGATACCGACTTCAAGATAGTCGAAAACAGCAAACAAAACAGAACAGCGACAAAATACAGATTGTTCCCTTAAAAACAAAATTAACATAGATTCAAGAAAATTTATCCAAACACACCCAAACATGAAATCGAGTCTACCAATTGTCTAAACATCATGATTTTGGGTATCTAACACGTCCACTCCAAGAATTTCACATGGGTCTCAACCAAAACACGAAATCACACAAAAGTCTCACATACACGATCAAAATCAAGAACGGACGAATCCTAGGTTAATTCATGTCCATATTGTGTCGTGAGTCATCTATGGTTATATTTTCACAATAGAGACAAAACCCATCAAGCAAAACACAAACAAGAGTCGTCTCTAGACCCAACTACACTATAGGTGAACTTTTTGACTTGTATCAAACAAATGAATTGGAGTACAAGTTACTTGCCTTAATTGGGGATGAAGAACGATGCAATCAAGAATAGAAACAAAACCCATGAACGAAAATCCTCTAATCCACGAATCCAAGCAACTCAAGCAAGAATCTCCTCACGAACGAGCTTCCAAAAGTGAGAGGCGATCGAAGTGGCTTGCGGCCACTAGAGAACACCACGAGAGAGACTAGGGTTTGAAGTAGTGTGAGGTGGTCGGGATAACCAAGAGGGAGATCAGGAATAGGAGATGGGTGGCTCGGGTTGTGGTGTGGTCGGGGTTGAACACAGGTCAGGAGGGAGAAGGGGGCTGTTGGGAGGGGTGCAGGCCGGAGAGGGCTGCTAGTCGGCCTGGAGGTAGGCCTGGATGGGGTGCAGGTGTGCAGTCGACAACAAGGAGAGGGAGAGAGAGAGGAATTAGGGTTAGGGTTTAGGGTTTGTGAGGGTGAGAGTTTATATATATGGTTTAGGGTGTGGGTTTATGGGTATTAGGTTGTGGGTATCAAGAATTTGTAGTGGCATTAGAAATGGGTTTTGGATTTTGGGTCAAATAAAAATAGGAATGCAAATAGGATTAGTAATTGATAGGAAAACCAAATCACCACCACCACAACGCCCACAAACAAACAAAAAAAAGATAAAATAAAAAGACGAGACCAAAATGAAGGAACGACCAATAATAGGAGAATGTGTAACACCCTAAATTCCAAAATACAACTGAATTCGAAGTTCCACAGAATGTTTACACTTTTTTCGTACAATTTACAAGGAAATTTAAAACTTTTATTATAACAATGGTTATATCAGAGTCTTTTACATCAATACACAGCAGAATAAATGAATTACAACAATAATAAATGTACAACTGTAACAATTTTAACATTTGAATAAACATCAGCAGCAATTTCATCTTTATATCTTCTTGTAAACTCCAAGTCCTGCATGTAAAACTGTGGGCACGTCAGTTGCTTACAATCAACAAAATATTTTACACGACCATCCTCTCTATGTCGGAAACAGTATAACAATTCTTAAACACTCTAGCAAACACAAACTTGATCACAAACAAAGCTACAAAGGGACTATCCTATTGATGTCGTGTTTTGCTGTGCACTTAGTCCTTAATGCAGTTATTTATATTACATGACACTAATGCGCACTTGTTCGGATTCTATGCATTCCATACTACATAGGTCCGAGGGCAAGCCCTTAATCGTACTTCATCTTATAGGGTTCAATCCCTCGCCATGACTTAAACTACTACAGTAACTACGGTAAGTATCCTAGATGTTCTATGATCTATGAGCCCATGTTCAGGCAGTCTGGAGGGGAATCCCACGCACTGACATGACGCATCAAGCAGGCAGACTATGGAAAATTCAGCCTCTGCCATGATCAATGGCACCACCCACTGTCACCAAACACCCCACAAGCGTCGCCACCGGGATGATAATTCCGGAGTAGTGCTCACGCCATGTCATGATGCATCTAGCAGGCAGTCTGTGAATCACTCTCACACCGCCAATCCGATGGCCCTCATACTGGTGTTTTTCTCTTACTTTCATCACATCTTCACTATGTATCTAATCCTTACAATGTTTGTTTTAAAAGAAAATCATCACAACCTAGAGCTAGCTTACCCTACCGGACATAAATCAAATCAAAAGAGACAGTCAGCTTACCTGGCTACTTCTCAAGAGACGCTCAACCCTCAACGGTTAGCTCTCAAATCATAAATAAAACTGCCGGTCACTAGGGTCCCGTCTAGCCTCTAGATTCCAACAACTATCTCTTTCTAGAGATCAAAAATATTTCATGATCAATCCCAAAATAATCATTTCCATTTCTTTTGTTCACGAACCTTTCTCAAAAACATTTCTTTTATAATCTCATAACATGAGAACAATTCAATTCAATCTCTTAATCAATTTCATCATTCACACCCTTGTGTGCATTTCAAAATAATCAAATATTAATAATCATAAAATCTCGTATTCAATCTTATTCAACTTTCACATATCAAAAACCAAATCCGAACACAAAAAAAATCCATCAGCCAAGACAGGGGCAGTCGACCGTTAAAAGTGGTCAGTCGATTGTTCTGTGAGACTTCCAAAATGCAAGAACCAAAATGCCAGTTCAGTGGACTATGGACAATTGCCTAGTCGACTGTCCTGCAAAACTTTGAAACTCAAAAAAACAACACAGTCAGTTCAGTCGACTGTTGACAAGGAATTAGTCGACTGTCCTGCAAAATTTTGAAACTCGAACCAAAAATCAAGACAGTAGCAGTCGACTGTGGAAATTAGACAGTCAACTGTCCTGCTGATAAAATCAGAATTTTAATACTTGACAGTCGACTGTCGACTCTAGTTCGGTCGACTGTCGATTGCACCAGATTGCAATTAAAGTGGATCCTGAATATATTTTTGACCTTTCAATTGATTTGTACTTCTATAAAAATATAAATAGTTTTCCCAGAATGCACTTCCTTGAAAAAACAACATCATACATGATCTCAAATTCACAAGTTTCTCATTTTTGTAATAATAAAATTTTTTCTTCAAAATACATAAAAAAAACATATAATTAATTTTTCCAAATAGAATGTTTTCTTTTATCAAAATTACTTTATAAAGATTCCTATACTCATAAAAATAAATATTTTTGAGGTTAGAATTCAAACAATTCTTTCTATACATTTGCATTATTTTAACCAATGTCTCAACATGCATCAATTTCATACAAATCACGTTTCTTCAATTCTAGCATTCCAAACTAGCAATCATAACAATTTAGAGAATAGATTAAGCAATTTACATCTACCACACCAATTAAAATTTAGCAATTGAAATCTACATTAATTTGCATGTAATCTCATCATACCAATTCAAATTCAACAAATAAATTGTATATTATCTATCATGCAATTTCTACTCCTAACTTAGAAAGGATTTAAGAAATACCCACCCAAAGTTGAAGAATTTGTACTCAAATGAACTCCTATAATTAGGAGCTCCTAAAGAAAACTCCAATTGCAACCTCCTTGAAATCCGTCCACCAAAGCAAGGCCTCCAACTCCACATTTCGGGAATGCATAGTGAGCAACTTCATTTCGGCAAGCACAAACAGCAAGAGTTCCATCTCCCTTTCTCATTAGCATAAACCATATATGCATATAATTAGATATATGTACACACCTATGTCTATGTATAAGTTGTATGAAGAAGGGAAAAGTAGGCGGGAGTGGTTGCTTGCTTGCTTTCGGCATGAAATAGGGGAAGGAAGAAAGAGAGGTTAATTGTATATATATATATATATATATATATATATATATATATATATATATATGCACACATAGAATTGTATGGTGGATAATAGGAGAAGGCAAAGTAGGACATGCTGGATTGTTTGCTTGGAGGCTTAAGGACATAGCAGTGGAGAAGAGGTGAGATGAGAGAGTGAGAGAGACTTAGGTGTGTTTTTATAGATTAATTAATGGGTAGTTAGAATAACCACCTCCTACATGAACACCACTAACCCCTCATTCTAAACTTGCTTTCACTCCTACTTTCAAAAACCAAAATTCAGTTTTCCCCCTTCTTAAAAACAGCCCGGCCCCAAAATGTCTGCACATCGCATGTGTGCGCGTGCATGTACTTTGTGTACACTACAAAATAATTTATTTAATTCCTTGAAAACAATTATGTATATATGTAATAAAAATATAAAATTAACTTAAAAATTATACTTTTCATGCACGAAAAAAATAGACAGACATTTCATGAAATTTATTTTGAAAGATAATACGCTTAGACACGTGCACCAAAACACGTGCGTCGCCCGTAAAATCTCAGAAATACAAAATTAACTTTATCGCCCGAAAAAATATTTATAATTAATCGGAATAAAACATAAAAATATATTTAATATATATATCCGATAATGTACTCAAATATACAGAAAACACGTGCATTGCACGTATAAAAATTATTTAAATAAAAATGAGAGAAAAATAAGTTTCCTTTTATAAAACGAATTTAAATACATTATAAAAATAAATAATTGAAACTCATCGAAAACTTTGCACGTAACGGTAGAATACCTGAAATCGACCCGTGCATCGGTAATACGTAAAAAGCATATAAAACACAAAGATTGAAATTTAGCATTTGAGTTATTCTCAAATGGGATTTTAAGAATACGGAAAATGCATAAATAGTTGGAATTCAAAATACATATCAAAATGAGTTATAGATATCACCAGTAATGGTACAAAATGCACGTGAGTAACACCCGAGGGCAAAATTGTCATTTAAATTTTGCGGGGTGTTACAGAATGAGACAAAAGAGACAATCAATCAAACACAATGAGCTCAAAATGAAATAAAACGAATATATATTGGAAACAACTCCAATATACGGTTCAGAAAAATACAAAAGAGAAAAATACACCAAAATGAAAAATACAGTCAAAAATACACAAAAAATAAAAAACAGGGGTTAAGGAAAACTCATCTCATCATTTTTCTTTGATTTATTTTAAACCAATTCCTAACATCATTAACCATATATATATTTTTCTTGAGTTCAAATCTTATCTAAGCGAGAATATATTTTCAATCACCTCGTTTAAGTATCATTTGCAAAACTGTAAATTCAAAGTCAGAAACAGCATTTCATGCTATTTGTAAAAATCATAGAAAATCATATACTTCACGAAATTTTGCATTATGTATATCAAAATAAAGGTGTACAAGTCTACTACAATTTCTTAGTTATAAGTTTCTTCAAAATACTGTATCTATAATCCTGAATTCTTTGAAATATACAGTAGGGTCGAAATACTGAAATACTGTCACTGTACAGTTTTGTAAAATTCATATAAAATTCAATTCTTTGTGAAAATTTGATTTATGAGACTTTTCATAAAGGTTAACGAGTCTACTGCAACTTCTTAGTTCTGACCTTTCTCAAATTATTTTATTTACAATGCTGAATTTATAAAAAACCGAAATGTGTACAGATTTCCAGCAACCAGTCAACTATTAACCAGTTCTGAGTTTAGAATTTATTAAAATAGTAAATAAACTCCAAATCTTATGAAATTTTAAAGGGATGTTCCTGAAATATACAAGATGCTCTCAAAAAAAAGGTTTTAGCTCTAGATTCTAACTATTTTATTAAATACAATTTTATGATGGGCAAACAAAACTCAAAACAGTAACTTTTCTTTGCATGAATTAGAAACTTTGTGTACAAAATTATATACAATTCATTCAATATATTCATAATATAATACTATGCACCCAAACAATATCATTTCAACTTATCTACAAGATAATTTCTCAATTAGCATGCATTTTATTTAAATATCATCATCATAAATTAACCACTACTCATCCGTATAAACAATTTTAAATATCAATTTTCTTACACATGCATGATACTAAAATTTTAGAAAGTTCAAGAAGTCACCCACCTTATTTGAAAAAAGAAAAGTTGAAGAACTCCTTTGATACCTCCAACAAGATGCTAGTCTTCTCCTCCTAGTAAAGCAAAGCTCAAGCCCTCCTCTTTGAAGAAATCCAAGCACACTCTGTCTTTTCTCTCTTTCTTTCGTCTCTTTTGTTTCTTTCTTTTGATTCTAGTGTGCATTTGTTCATGAACAAGATGTGGTATTTATAGGGCTAAATGGGTGGATAAGGAGACACCCACTACCAAAAATAAATACCCATTATCAAAATTAAACTCCCACCACCATTACTACACAAACCCCCACATTTTCTCATTCCTTCATGAATTGGCCAACCCTTGGATTTCCCACATGTTCAAACTTCTCATTCATTTGTTTAATGTAACCCCTGTTCCCGTTACTTTTCATGTATTTTTTCGTATTTCAAATTCTTAGTATCTTGTAACTAATTCTTCTCAAATGATTATCGATTTTCAGTCTGAATTGTATTTCATTCTATGATTTTTTATATGATACCCAAATGTTGAATCTTTTATTTTTGGTTAATTATTTAAACCAATTTATTTATTTGATTACTTGTTACATTCTACAATTATATATATATCATTTGTATTTAATTATTGCTTGAAGCCTAGGCCTAGTCTAGTATTAATATTATTATTCAAACTATTTAATCTGAAGCCCAAGCCCAATTGTTTAATTATTTATTATAAGCCCAATCCTATAACTAATTTATTAAATTGTTTTGAGCCCATAGACCAAGTCCAAATCCAAATCCAGCACTCATATATATTTATATAGACTCAATCCTATATGATTGTATTCAAATCCCCATACTTTCTAATCCATCCGCTCACTTTCTCTCACGTTCTCAACTCTTTCCCCTCTATTCTCTAACTTCCCCCATTATCTCCTGATAATTTGAAACTAACTCCATGATCTCCCCCACTATCTCAACTAATCCCTAACATCTTTTTATTCTCCGTTACTAATCAACTCCAATTAATTAAAACCCCTCTCGTTCTCTCTCTCTCCCACTCTCTTTCTCTTTCTCCTCTGTTTCCCAATAAAACAGAGTACACCCACACCACCTTCGTCTTCCTTACCACTACTTATCACCGCTGCTTTCTCGTCGAGCAACTGCCGTCTGCATCGCCACAGCCCCTCATCCAGTCGAACCTTCCGCACTGCGCTCGTCGCTGAAATCCGTCGCTCCTCCTCCTCATCCCCGTCGAGCCGCCATTGCCGTCGACTCCGTAACAAGCCTCGCCTTCATCCTCCGCTCGACCATTACATTCAAGTCTCACCTTCATCATCGACCTTACCACCTCCACAGCGATGCCCTCTGTAGCTGAAACCCCCATTACCGCTGCTCTCCACCATTTCTCCTCGTCGTTGGCCCCCTATGCTCCAAAATAGAGCCTCCGTCAACCCATTGAGCTTCCGTCGAGTCATCGAACCCATCTTCATCCCTGTCGAGTTCTCCATCCCCGTCGCTGTGCCTTGCCACAGTCGAGTTCTGTCAACTTTATCCCTGAGACCCATCGACGTTGCTCTTCCCTCTCTCCCTCGTCGTCGCGTCTCCGACCACCGTCGATCCTGAGCACCGCTGTAACTCCCTGTTTCATTTGTACATATTTTATTACGTGAATTTCTGTACTTCAATTTTCAGATCAACATTATTTTTCTTCTCTTTGGACTCTTTATCTAGAGCCAGAATATTTTTCTGATCAATTCTATAATTTTGTAATTTTTTCGATCGGAGTTTAAATAAAAATTCTAACTCTGATTAATCCTAATCTTAATCCCAATTCTTAATCCAACAGCTAACCTAACTCTGCTTTCCTACACCTTATTTTCTTCCTCCCTACGCTTCTTTTTCTCCCTCCCCATAATCCCCACTTCTGCATATGCCAATCTCTCCCTCCCATTTTTCTCCTACAGCCTAACTCCTACTCTTGATTTCTCCTCCTTGTTCTTATTTTCTAACCTAATTCCGAATAACCCCTCTCATTTTTCACACCTTACACTTCACTACCTATCTAATAATACACATGCATATTATATATATATATATATATATATATATATATATATATATATATATATATATATATATATATAATATACACCATGCTTGCAATCATCATTCCGTCTTTCTCCATTTCTTTCTGTATATATACACACATACACATAACACATAAACCCCTCATCTCTACGTCTCCTTCTTCTTCTCTTCCTCTGCCTTCTTCAAACCTGAGAAGCCAAGCTCCTCGCCACCTTGTTGTGCTCAACCTTGACACCGTTACTCACTGTTGTTCTTACCGCTGCTATTACACAAACTCAATCTCAAACAATCCAATGCCGTGCCATGTCCTCGTTGTTGTTGTCGCTCATCGCCGTCGCTCACCGTTGCTACCGTTGCTCTCTTGCTGCCGTATTGCTGCCATTCTTATCGTTGTTGTGCCGCCGTCCGTTGCCATCGCTTCTTGTTTCCGTGGTTAACACCACCAACGTAAACGTCACGTTACAAGGCAAGTATCTTGTACATTCTTTTTATTCTCGTACAAGTATTTTCCTTGGACTCATGGCAAGTAGTCTAGTTATCATCATATTTTATTCTGTTCTACACACTTATTCCTTGCTATATCAACTTATGAGTGAACCGTTAACACACTTTGAATCGTGTTATCGAATATTGAATATTCAACCTTACTATCTCTAAATTTTTTGACCTTGCACTAAGAATTTAACCATGTTCTCGATACTGGATCGAAGAACTTTATACATGAAAATCATAGCCCATCGAGTCTAGAATTTAAAACATCTTACGGTTTTTCAATCCAATGTATAGATTGTGAGATATCACGATTTTAGTACTGTCATATTGTAAATTTCTGAACCTGCACGGAACCACTAACCGGTCTCTTGTACTGGGAATTTAACCATGTTCCCGATACTGGATCGAAGAACTTTCTACATGAAAATCTTAGCCCATCGAGTCTAGAATTCAGAACATCTTACAGTTTCTCAATCCGATGTATAGATTGTGAGATATCACGATTTTAGTACTGTCATATCGTAAATTTCTGAACCTGCACAGGACCACTAACCGATCTCTTGTACTGAGAATTCGACCATGTTCTTGATACTGGATCGAAGAACTTTCTACATGAAAATTGTAGCCCATCGAGTCTAGAATTCATAATATCTTACGGTTTCTCAATTCGATGTATAGATTTTGAGATATCACGATTTTAGTACTGTGACTCTGAATTTCCAGATTGTGCACGAAATATCGAAACTAGCGAAGAATGAATTTGTACGCATAGCTACTATCTCTAGAATGTATCGTGTAAATATGTGTTGGAACCGGAAGAGAGTTTACTTTCTAGAATCTCTGACGAAATCAGATTTACTTTCCTGTAGCAACGGTAAAGTGAATTTGAATGCAGATAGGTTCTGTTGTCTAAAAGTTCATATCTACGTTTTTGCATATAAACCCGTTATTTTTCATATTTAATGAACTGAACTATATGTATTGTTGTTCTTGTAATAATAACTTGCATAAATATAATAGGTCGATAGATTTTCTCATATAATGTATTTTATACCACTTGATAGTTCTATAATAACCACTCTTGATACATGTACCAATTTCATCTCATACCCATGATTACTGCCCTTGATATTTTTCTAGATTCTTAATTAACTGTCTTGATTTCACCGTTCCACTAGTCATACCAACTGCATGTTCATAATTAATTATAAAACATAACAAGCCGGGGTTATAAGGGTACGGCTTAGTAATGGACAATATTGGAGAGTATACTCGGAAAGGGGCCCATGTTTCCCGTAATAGTGATTCTTGATTCTTGATTCTTGATTTCACAATTCTTGATTACATGATTCTTGATTATATGTCATGATACTCTCACTGGAAGATCCGAGTACATAATCCTATAGAATTCAGTACTTAAGTCTAAACTCACATGATTGATATGCACTGAACTTGTGGTATGGGACACAAGATTGCGTGCATTAGATAAGTTAATAAAACAGATAAACTCGAGATTTCCACTAAGCATGATTCTTGATTACATGACTCTTGATTAACTGCGACTTGGTTATCAATTGATTATACTTTGAAGTCTTGATTACACTAGTTTACGGTTATTAGTTACATGATCATATTGTCCCAGTTCTTGCTTCCTTCCATATTGTATTTGCAGTGCTACTTCTTGTTTCTTCCATATTATATCTTGTTAAATTACCCCTTTTACTGCTTATTGCTACTTTTTGCCCGAAGCTTGCTCTAACGGGTACTTTTTTATTTTTCTTTGAGTTAATAATTATAAAGTACTGAAAGACCCGACAAACAGACTTTCTAGACGATCGTTGCTGCATTATTACTACTTTATGTTGTTTTTCTTTCCGTCTCTATTTTATCTAGTTGTAATAGCAAACTGCTTATCGTACTATTTTAATTCTGGCACCTTGTATTCCCGAGCATCTTGACCCGATGTTGATGTATTACCCAGATCATGGTTATTCTATTTCCAGCTCATGTGATCATTATATTTGCCTGTGTAAATGTGTTATAAATATCTTGTTAAGCTTATAATTGCACAGCTTATGGATGATGTACATCATTCGCTGGACCTCAGTTGTGTGCCAGTATTTCCGTATAGTGGGAAGCGGGGCGTGACAACCGTGCCCATCATCACCTCCACAATCGTCATCCTCCACCTTCCTCTAGTCGAACCTGTCGCCCTCTCCGCTTGAGACCCCCGAAGCTCTGCCTGTGCTCCACTCCTCCATCTCCTCTGTTTTCTCCGAAAAACAGAGCATCGAGTTTTGCTCGAGCTCGGAGTTCTCGTTGCTGCGTCACTTCCCGACCGCAAGCGATCAGCCGCCCTCGCCTCGCCGCCAGCATCGCTAGTCCCCTTCGCCGCAGTCGCCACCCTCTCTCGCCGTCTCTCTTTCTCTCTGTCGCGTTGGGGAAGAAGAAGCCGCAGTGGGCTGTTTCGGTGGGTGCTGTGTTGTGGAGTAGTGGATCATGATTAGTGTTTTGTGTTTGGGTTGATCTTGAGTTGCTGTGGGTTGTGTACAGTGTTTACTGTTTTGTACGTAGAGCGCACGTGCTTGCGTGCTTCGTGTTCGTGGTTCATCGCCCGGGATTATCATCCCGTTATTCTTGATACTCGAAATTAGTATCTAAAAGGCAAGCATCTTCTTGTACAATTCGTTTGTTCTTGTACAAGCTTTCTTAGAAAAATACCGCAAGTAAATTCGTTGACTATCCGTTATAAATTCTAATTCATATTCATCGATCGAATTGAAATTTGTTACTATACAAAATCCGTCGATCCCATATTCATATATGATCATGAATACTTTGTTGCCATATGCATTACATGAACACGATTGATACACACATATGTACTCTTAGGATTATACATGATTATGTGCATGATTGTTTTACCCGTGATAGTTGTTTAAATGCTGTTGTGATATCTTTTTATTCTTGATTAAGTTTTGCATATGCTTTTGATCTCAATCGAACGATTTATAAACCCTGAAATGTCGCTGACCTGAATTTGTAATAGAAATTTGACCCAGTAAATGACATTAAAACTGCGTGTTTTTGTATCTCATGAGTTAGAACATGTTCCATGCATAATTCCTTGATATTTCCTGATCATATCTTGATATCGGTCTCGTTGCATCATGATCATGTTTGATTATAATAAAAGTAACAAGCCGGGGTATAAGAGGAAAAGATCTTGTAGTGGGCAATATAGAAGAGCATATTCAGATGGGAGCTCGTGGTTCCCCAATGCAAGTTGCAAGTTTACAAGTTGCATGTTTGCAAATTACAGGTTTACATGTTCACATTACAAGTTCACACTCTACATATTCCATATTGCACGTATCTCGATACAAGATATAATTTACATGTTTTTTCCGAGTACGTGACCTATAGAATCCACCACTTAGTCTAAACATTCACTTGATTACGTGTCAAACATGTGGTATAGGACGCAGGATTGCTGCACTAGTTCGGTTAATAAAAGACTTGATATTAACATGTACACTTGCATGATCCAATTACATGTTACATGTTTCTGCTGATTTGTTTACTTGTTTACATGTCACTTGTTTCATAATGTCTTGTTCATGATCTTGTTTACCTATTGTATTTCTCCTATTATATGGTTCTTGATTCCTTGCTCTTTTTCCTGCGTTTTGTTTCGTTTTGTACTTGTCCCCTTAGCTTGTACTACTTGCGGCCCGTGACTTGCATTAACAGACACCTTCTTGTTTCTCTTTTTGTAATATTGTACTTGCAGGCCTGGAAGGAGAGTTACCCAAAGGTGTTGCTGGGCAAGTGTTTTAGTCTTGTTAATTATCATGTTACTTTAGTTCATGTTTTATTCATGCTACTCTTTATTGTATTCCGGGCATATTTGACCCGTAACTACTTTTATTCCCAGCTGTTGGTTATGTCATGAACTGTTTCTTAGCTTATTATTATCATATCTGTGATTATACATGCTTGTGTGGTTGTTATTGTTCTGTTGTTGAGTTATGTATACAGCTTATGGATGATAAAATTATTTGCTGGGTCTCAGTCACGTGCTCGTATTCTCGTATAACGAGAAGCGAGGCATGACATGTTACATGACAAGTGTAGGATTTAAAAGTGTTTATTTAAAGTAGAATAAATTAATGGGCTTCTTCTTTTAAATAATTTTTCTAATGGGCTTTAAGATAATTTTTAGGCCTATGAGTTTTAATTTAAAATAAGTAATACATTTGTGATCAGAAAATGAGAATAAAAGTTCTCATGACTTAATAAATTTTTTGAAATAAATGTGCATGAAATTTTATTTGTAAAATACGTGCGAAAATAAATATTCGAATAAATTGGGGAGAATATAAAATATTCATAAACAATAAAAATACAACATATGTAAAATATTCATGTTCATAATGTTACGGATATTTCACGTAATGGAAAATATACGTAATCGACACATGTATCGAAAACACGTGCAATACACGTAAAACACAAGGATTAAAATAAATGTTTAAGTTGGCTAAACATAGGATTGAAATGAGTATTGAGAAAATGGAAAACTTATAAATAATCATAATATAAGATATATATGAAATTTATATAAAAATATGTTTACGAATATTATTCGTAACAGTACGAAATACACGTGTGTAACACACGAGGGCAAAATTATCATTGCTCAATTTTGTGGGGTGTTACACCCTGACAAACTTATTACGGTAAGACATGCAGAAACACGTATGGGTTCAGGGAAGGGATCTCCCGAATATTGGGTATCGGTTGTTAAACCAGGTCTAATACTTTATGAAATAGGTCCAATTTCTTATCAAAGTCAGCAACCACCGGCCCCGTGCTTGCTACATCGGTCCCGGAGGGACGTGTGCCTAGGAAAACCAAGACCCCCTCGAACACTAGAGACACAGGAGGATCTGGCCACGCCACTTTGGGCATCGCCAGACACCTTCATTCTTGAACGGGTCCCCAGGTAAGGATCCCACCTCGAGAATGAACTCGAAAATGTTGACATCGGGCCTGAGTCTTCGAGTTTGACATTCAAACGATATATTTTCAAGTTCCTCTCCACGAGCATTCACTTGAGAGTAAAATTCAAAGACTGCCCTCCGACCGAGCCAGAGAGTCTATCCCCCTCAGGTCGAACAAGAGCTAAGTTGATATCGGGAACTGACGCCTTCAGGCATGCCAGCTCCTGTGCCACCTCTTGTGACATTCGAATATGGTAGCAGAATGCCCCTTCTCGACCAGTCACCTCCTTCCAAAGATGGGTGATGGTATCCTCTGCCGGACGCAACTCATCTCGAATAATTCAGACCTCTTCCTCAAGCCCACTCCTCTGAGGCTCGTACCATACGATCTGATCACACAAAACACTTTTAAGTTTTAAAAATCGAACAAAGATGCAAAAGAACCACTGGATATTAAAGATATAAAAAACCGAAGCATTCTCAGGGTCGGTGACCAGTTCGCGTTCGGCATCAATACAAAAATGAGGAACCAAGAAAACTTTCAATTTAAGTGAAGGGGGAACCTCTTGGGGAGAAGATTGAGGAACCTCAGTCCTGACCACTTGACGCTCGGCTGGCAACGAAGGAATCTCTTCGTCACCCAAAGGCAACTCTGCAGGAGTCGGAGGGGTGCTAGATCTCCAGTTCGAAGGAAAGTCCGTCGAGATCGAGGTTTGGATACCTCTCCTTGACAAGTTTGAGGGCTCGATTGTAGCCCTGGTGCATCCCCAAGATGATCATGTCCATGGTGCTTTCGAGCTCTGCCTTCAATTTTGTCAGCTCTGCCTCCTAAGCCTTTTTATACATACGCAGATGATCCTCATCTTAGGTCTTCAGCATGAGTTCCTCTTCCAGTTCCTTCTCCCTCCTCTTGAGGGCATCAAGTCGGAGCTTCTCTTCCTGGTACTCCTTTTCAAGCCATTGCGCCTTCCGGATGGCACACTTAAGCTCATGCTCGTACTGCCTCTTCACCTCCGCCCTTTGGTGCATGGTCTACAGGAAGAAAGTAAAACACCTAGAAAAATACCAAATACGAAACCAGAAAGACACAACTGATCAAAACCAAGCCTCTACCATGATAGAAGCTTGAGCAAACTTGAGATAGCTCGAACCAGGGGTCTCCTTGGAGAGAGCCCTCCTGTCCCTCGGAGGAGCGATGTTGTTCACCACCTCAAGAGCCACACGGGACTCCATTATAGAGTTAGCCATCTTCATGGCCCAATCGGGCCTGAAAGTCTCGTCGGTCTTATCGCCAAGGAGGGCCTTTAATATCGGATGAAACGGGGAAAGCAGAGACTCAGCTAGTTCGGCAGCCCTGAGCGCCCTCTCGCTCGGCTGAGCCCTTGAAGACTCCTCCTGGTCATGGATGACCAGAGCCTTCGATCTCTTCACCCTATCAGGTCATCCGCTCGGAGATGCATCGGGGGTCGAAGTGGATGCCCTTTCTTCCCCTTGGGGTCCTCGGTAGCCTTCTTCTCCATTTGTTTGGCCCGCCAAGCAACAACAGCATCGTCCACCTTCATGCCTGCTAAAGAAAAAACTATGTTAAAACTAGACAAAAGAGTGCCAAAAAATGACATACGGGGAACGAAATGACTCAGGCCACATGCCGCCAGCGTTGTCTCAGTAATACTTGCCCAGTCTATGTTGTTGCCCCCCCCCCCCCTCAAATAGCCTCTTAAACTCTACCTCCTCCTCCGAAGAGAAATCTGAGGACCTCGGACCCTTCAACTTCAGGATCTCATATGACCACCTGGTGGGGATATCCTAAGGCTCGGGACTGTAGACGATGAAATACTTTGTCTTCCAATCCTTTATGGAATCTAGGTGGTTATGCACCATGTGATACTTATGCTAGGGCGAGATATAAAACCAAACTTGGTACCTCATAGAAGAGCTCAGTCTCAAGCACATGCAAAAGTACTTGAGCTTCAAGGGCACGTTCACCATCTTACTCAGCATGATGAAGCTAGTCAGTTGCTTCCAAGAATTAGGCACGTACTGCATATGACTCACCCCTGCCCAATTCAAGACCTCCTTAATGAATAGGTTCATGGGGAGACGTAACCCTCAAAACAAATGCGTCCAGGGAAAACGTACAGAACCACTCATAAAAGTTATGGGTCGGATGAACCCCCGCACTCGGAATTAGCAGCTCGAACTCTCAGAAAATGTGAAATGTGCTCTGAATGGTGGAAAGATCAGTCACCACCAGAGTATTTTGTGTCATGTCCGCCTTTATCTTCGGTATGTTTGGCGATGACGGTTATAAACCAAAACATACAGCCTCACTCAAACTGTCCGGATACATCCAGATGGACCTATCGCCGAAAAATGGTCAAAACACGCCCCCCATGTGTTCATACATCATCGGTTCATATTCCAGATTAGGGGGAACGACTATCTTCATCTTCCTCGGAGGTCGACTGACACGAGGAAGGGGGATGGCAACAACGCCATCGAGGAATGAGATCTCGGCTTCTTGGCTCTGGGAACCCCCTCCACCTCTTCTTCTCCCTCCTCCTCCATCGCCTCCCTGAGGTTCTCCCTATCCTCCTCAAGCGCCTTCTCAGAGTGACCACACTCTGCTCCCTCAGGCCCAAGCTCTCTTCCACATCCACTTCCTCTTCCAAACCTTTAGAAGAAACACGGATGAGTCTCAGACTCTAGGACTCTTGGACTCGTTCACCGACGAGGACGACTGAGATGAAGATTCGGAAGACGACCCACTTAGCCAGAGGAAGAAGCCAAATCACTCGTTTTATCACTAGACATGATAAAAAAAGTTTACCTTGTTATTGATTTAAGAGAGAGTCGTTCTAGAGAGAGAAGCTCTGGCTAAAGAAAGAGAAAGTAATCCTAGAAAATTTGGGGGGGGGGAGAACTTATAGAGAACAATGCGACTTCTCGAATACCTCTGGTCACTTGACATCTCCTCAATAACTACAAAATTGTGTAACGGCCCCTTGACAGCAGTATAGCCACGTAAGTACTGGATCCAACATCAATCAGCCAACTCGTGGTGCCCAAATTTTGTCGCAACTGGGCTTGCACCTTGTGCCTTGTCCCTCGACACGGTACTCCAAAACTATGCTCACACCTCGTGACTCGGCCCTCTGTGTGGTACTCCGAGCCACTCGCAGCTTTCTTCGCAACTCGGCTTGCTCCTCGTGCCTCGTGCCTCATCCCACGATGTGGTATTCCGAGTCACTCGTGAATTTCTCTGTAACTCGGCTCACGTCTCGTGCCTCGACCCTCTGTATGGTACTCCAAGCCACTTGTAGATTTCTACATGGCTGGGCCAGCACCTCGTGCCTCGACCCTTGGTGTGGTACCTAAGACACTCGCGGATTTCTCCGTAACTAGGTTCACACCTTATGTTCCAAACTATTCACATATTTTTTTAGCAACTAGGCTCACGCCTCGTGCCTCGCCACTTGGCATGGTACTCCGAACCACTCGTAAATTTTTCCATAACTAGGCTCGCACCTCGTGTCTCGCCCCTCAGCGTGGTATTCCGAGCCACTCACAAATTTCTCTACAACTAGTCTCACGTCCCGTGCCTCACCCCTCGGTATGGTACTCTGAGGCACTCGTGGATTTCTCCGCAACTAGGCTCGCGAGTCGTGCCTCGACCCTCGGCATTGTACTCCAAGCCACTCATAGATTTCTCTACTACTAGGCTCCCGCCTCGCCCCTCTACTCTGAGTCACTCACGAATTTCTCTGCAACTAGGCTCGCGCCTCGTACCTCGACCTTCGGCGTAGTGCTCCGAGCCACTAGCAGATTTCTCCACCACTAGGCTCATTCCTCGTTCCTTGTTCCTCGACTCTCGGTATGATACTCCAAGCCACTCGTGAATCACTTTGCCCCTAGCGCCTCCCACCTCGAGCCTCACTCTCTGGGAAAAAGGATCCGATGTCACTGCGGTAAATAGATATTCACGCCGACGCAATTTTCCCAGTGAGCTATCTATTCCTCGAAGGTTGCTAGAAGCTAACCTACGAGAGTGAGGGATTATGATGGGGGTGAAAACTGTGGCTAATCAATACCGCACAGTTCTTACACGAATCTCGAGGCCCCCAAGGTCAAACTGTAATCTTGCAATAGCTACAGGCCCAGAACTGGCCCACTAGCTGCCCATGGACCCACTAACATGAATTAGCCCACCGGAAAAAGGTTGACTATCCAATTACTGTTAGTGATCAAATCCTATAAAATTAGAGATTTAATTACCCAGTCTAATTCCTTAACCCCCAGGATTTGATTAGACAGCTGGAAAATCTTTTTCTAACTGATTCTTCATGGGTCTATAAATACAGACCCCCGCTTCTTGTGCTATGTAATCAATCTTTTGCCACTAAACCGTAATTTACTCCTCTGGTTTCTGACTTGATCGTCGGAGGGCCTGTTACCAGGAAAAACTCTCGGTGTGTCGGGCTTTTTGTAGGTTTTTGGCAACCAACAGTCAACACAACCATCACCAAATCTGTAACTTCCAATAAATACTAGTCTCTCATCAAGATCAGAACAATGACTGAGATCTGATGTAATACCCCAGATCTTGAGCGAACATTCGACTGTTAGGGTTAGCAGTCGACTGGTCTGTGTACAGTCGACTGGTGTGTGTAGCAGTCGACTGCTACACGGGATTTGTGAAAGGATTATGAAATATAGTCCCATATCGAGAATTTGCGAAGATAAATTGAGTATAAATACTATTGCTGAGGATCAAGAGTCACCAATTCGGTTAACCACCTTTTGAGAGGCAGCCTGTGGTGGGCAGTGGAACTACATAGTATTTATAATTTGTCTGAACATTGGGGCGGGGCGTTACAAATGGTATTAGAGCTGACTTTCGACACCGGTGCTGAGATTCATTGATCTCCGGGATCGGGTATATTCTGCGGTGTTGAGAGTCACAGGTAGTGATTGATAGCCGGGTATCCGATCTGCGGTGTTGAGAGTGATTGATCTACATCGGCTAGAAAGGGCGGTCCTACACGAGATGTGTGCCCTGTGCTCAGCGAGGACGCTGATCCCTAACGGGGGTGTATGTAATACCCCAGATCTTGAGCGAACAGTCGACTGTTAGGGTTAGCAGTCGACTGGTCTGTGTACAGTCGACTGGTGTGTGTAGCAGTCGACTGCTACACGGGATTTGTGAAAGGATTGTGAAATATAGTCCCATATCGAGAATTTGCGAAGATAAATTGAGTATAAATACTATTACCGAGGATTAAGAGTCACCAATTCGGTTAACCACCTTTTGAGAGGCAGCCTGTGGTGGGCAGTGGAACTACATAGTATTTATAATTTGTCTGAGCATTGGGGCGGGGCGTTACATCTGAGATTTCCACCAATTACAAGAACACATCATCTGTTGCTCCTACACCAGAAATCAGCAGCATCAGACATCAAGATCGACCTTCCTCAAAACAATCTTAAAAATTTTGGTAAAAATTGAGGTCTATTAATGAAACTGAAAGATTGAGAAAGATGAGAACTTGATACGGTTGGTTGGAATATTTTAAAGCATGGAAAGGAGCAGCAGTCGTGTCTACCAGTGAAGGTAACTTCAGAGCTAATTATTTTTATAAGGTAGTTTTTAAAACTATTTGCAAAAAAGGGGACAATGAACAAACTATTTCCTATAATATTTTCTATAGGATGTGTGACCATTCTGTAAATTCAAAATTTATTTTTGTAATATTTTCTATTTATCTTATCTAGTCAATTTTTTAACTACTTAAATTGTACTAAATATTTTCAGAAAACTAGGTAAGACTTACTTAGTAACAGGCTCTGATATCAACTGGATGTGAAGCATGAAATAGTAGTAAGTACATGTAAAGAGAAAGAAAAGATTCAAAATGTTCAAAGATGAGAGTTTTCTATAAAATAATATTCTTTGAATAATGTGCATTATCAATCTCACATTAAAGTAATCAAGCATAAGTTCAAGATCTCTCATATCTTTTGATTCTATCTTTGATGCTTCACTACCACTATCATATAGGGGGTTTCGGGTTCTTCCATATGTTCATTTCCTTCCTCAATATGTTCATTTTCTTCCTTTATATATTCATTTTCTTCTAGAAATTGTTTATATGATGTTGTAGGACTCCAGATATAGCTACCAAATTCTCCATTTTCATAAAATAATAAAGATATTTCGTAAAAAGTTAAGTCATCAATTATTTGAACACATATATGAATAGTTTCTCAAGGATTAATTTGATATATAGTTATAATTATTACTTGGTGTACACTAAAGAAAAATAAAGAACTCATAAAAATCATACATGTTTGTTACTCTATGAGGATAATAAACATAAAAAATTAACATTCTATCACTTTCTTGATAGTTAGTCATTAATTCATAAATTTCTGAGGCCAGACTGAAACTATTATTATCCATTATTCTTTTGTGATTTAAAAAAAACAAGTATGAAATCAGGAGTAGAGAAAGATTTCTAAAAATATCAAAAAATCAAAACAAAATGGCCCATCATGCTTTCGACCTAGTTAAACCTCTTTGAGCTACTCTATACCGGTTACTACCAATGGATAAAATATCCCTAATATGCACCTCGATTTCTGTGCTCCTTTTACGTTCCTCCCATCTCATGACTACTATGCTCTTCGAGAGAGCTTCATCCAAGAGATACATCTAGAACAACTAGTAGCACTTTGGTACATACAACCACAACCTAGCTCGTTTCCTCCTAATAGGTGTACAGTCTAAATATAGAATATTACAAATGAGTCTTTTTGTAAGATCCTTCAGGCAGAGCCTTACAAAAACTTTTCCTAAGGGAAAAATATTTAGTTATTCATACCTTATATTCTACTGGAACCGATAGATGCTAGAACTGATAGAAAGATGTATATATTTTTATTTCCTTCCAAACTTTTACAGACAGAATTATCCTTACAAAATTATATGAAAGTTTTTCCTTCAAAATTGTCTTCCCTCTTCTCTACTCAGCCTACCCTTTTATTGACCAAGGGATCAGCTTACAACAAGTTTACATGTGTCACTGCTTACATCATGTCCAATAATTGCTACAAATACGTCACTGCTTACATCAGCCTTTATTAATTGCTCTAATTAGATCACTATTCTAGAAAGAGAGATTCCTCCTGGTCGACATTTTCACATGCTCCACATCTGTGTTGATGCACTGTCTTTAATCTAGTTGTCTGTTCTGTCATCGTCATTGCTCTTGTAGATAATATCTGGTACCAGCTGTCAAATAGTACACATTTATCTTGTGGATGTTTTATTTTTGCTATACTGTACATTATTATCTTCTCTGGACCTAGACTATCATAGATCCATATGTTGTTATCTCTTGACTTTATGTCTTTTAATTCACAATACATGTTTCTGAATTCCATGACCCGTCTTTTTGGGATTAGTTTCTTAAATTCCTCAGCTTCATATGGTAGGATATTAGATACTCCATAAATTAGTTGGGTAGTCATCCTAATTTTTATAACATGTTTTGCTAGAAGTTCTTCATTTTCTTCAAGATACTCAGGAATTGATCAATACATTATGACATATATTTTTTAGACCTTTCTGAAGCCAAAATAGCTCTTGGCTGCTTTATAAATTTCTTTTGACAAGTGAATAAGTTTTTCACATTTCCATGATGGATAAATGCAATGAATAAGCCTTCTTTTGAACAGTGCCCTGATTGTTCTTGGATTAGCTCCTGGTAGGATGGCAGCCTTATTCATATGTTGTTGTGATATGATTTTGATGAACTGGTTGAACTCGGTTACTTGGCATAATTTTTTCATATATTGTAAAAATAATTTTTTTTTTGATATTTTGGTAGGAGATTTCTTAGTAAGAAGTGTCTCCTTGTATGTAGTATTATTTTAGGATGTAATTGCATCTTGTTTTAAGGAATGAGTAGATTCACCCATCTCACTCATTTTTTCGCTAGTATTATTCACCATATTTTCTGTAGTTACATGCTGACTTACATGCTGGTAAAACAGACTTTGGAGTCCGCATATTTATAGCCATAATTGATTAAATGCTCATTTTATATGCTCCATGGTTTCCTTGAGGAAAATTATATCATGTTCTATTTGCTGGACTCTAATTTCCATTCTGTAACGAATAAAACAATTAAATTCTTAATAGAAAATGAGCTAAAATGGTATCTTTTCCTTTTAAATTTTCTATTGTAAAATCATAATTTGCTAGTTCTATTTTTCATCTTATCAATCTTTTATTTGTTATAGTTGGTCTATTATTTTGTTAATCCAACTCTTTGTTTGTGTATTATCTGTTCTTACTGTGAATTTTGTATGTATTATGAATAATTCAAACCTTTTTACAGATTTTAGGATTGCTAATAATTCTTTTTCATTTATATGGTGATTTTGTTGGGTCTGTGTGAATGATCTACTAGTATATCTTGCTAGTCTTTCCTCCTTTTCACCTATTTCAATGAATTTTAATGCTACTCCTCAATTATTTGCACATGCATATGTTTCTATTATCCATAAACAATCATTAACAGGTTATCTTAGCTTATTTAATTCTGAAGTTTGTTGTTTTAATATTTTAAGTTTTTCTTCATCTTCTAAGGTCCATTCCCATTTCTTAAACTTTTTTAGTTTTTTTTGTAACCAATTTGTTTTTGCTGATAAATTCGGTATGTATCAGCTTGTTTAATTTAGTAGTCCAATTATGGCTTGTACTTCATTTTTTCTTTTAGGACATTAGGAAATGTCTTTATCTTTTCTGCTATATGTGGTTGTAGTTCTATTCCTTCATTTGATAATTTTGTTCATAAAAGTTCTATCTCAGTTTTGAACAATTCAATTTTCTTTTTTGATATTATAATATCTGCATTTTTTACTATTTCTATAAATTTTAGTAAATGCTATTTATGTTGTTCTTCATTTTCGGATCCTATTAGATTATCATCTGCATATACTTGTATAAAATTATTGAACTTTTCAAATATCTGATCCATGTATTATTAAAATACTTCTGGACTGTTTTTATATCCAAATAGTAATATGTTCCATTCATAAAATCTTTGTGGCGTACTAAATGATGTAAACTGTTTTGAATCTTCTGTTAGTTTTATGTGGTAAAATCCAGATTTGCAATCAAATTTAGAATATATTTGTCTTGTTCTTACTTTGTTTAGTAGTATCTGCATATCTGTTAGTGGATATCCAAATCTTTTAGTATTTTTATTTAATTCCTTATAATTTACTACCATTTATATTTTTCTCTTTTTTTCTGAATGTTTTCTTACTATGAATGTGAACTTTGTGATTTTCTTATGTAACTTTTTTCCATTAGTTCCTTTATATATATTTTAAATTCTTCTAAATCTGTTGGAGTATATCTAATGGGTTTAACTTTTATTATTTTGTTCTTATCTATTAGTTCTATATGAGCTATGAGTTTACTTAAGTGCCATTTCGCTAAAAGGTCTTCTCCACAGAGACCTTCTAGTTATTTTTGTAAAATTTCTTGTGTAATTGTTACTTGTACTTGTTGCATTCTAGTTTTATTTGGTAAATAATGATATTCACCACGCCGGACTGAAGAAACTCTGATATGTGTTAGGTCTGTTCTAGAAAAGGTTGTGTTATTCTGATTACTATTGGTTGGTGTTGACAAGGTGTTGTATATATAACCGATTTATGTGATATAATTATAGGATAATATTGTTGAAAAAAATCATTTCCTAATAGTACATCATTATTCATATCATCAAACAGGTATATTATTGGTATTTTTAGTACGTAATTTTCTATTTGCATAGTAACATTTTGTTGATACCTATCAAGTATGACGGTTTGTCCAGTTAATGCAACTATCGCCTTTTTTTTTATATCCATCTTGTTTCCATCTTGGTAGTATATTCACGGCATAAGCTAGTGCCTGCTCCAGTGTCTATTACACTATGATAGTTTTTTATTTGTATCCTTCGTAGACAAAATCTTTTTAGTTAGTATAATGTATTTATTGTTTCTCTTAATTGATTCATTTACACAGTATTTTATTTATTACTATATTTTCATTTTTTACTCTTATTGTGATTTTTTCTTCTTGTTTTGAGTAAAGTTGTACTGATGTAAGGAAATCAATTCCTAATAACATTTCATTAACATTGTGCTCTGGATATACTTGTAAATGTAATAGCACTTTATTTCTACCATTTATCCTCAATGAAAATATTATTTTATAGACAATTGGATGTCTATTATTATTATAGTCTAAGTAGTAATATGGATTCTCTAATGGTATTAATTATGTTGTTTTTATATATGTTTGTTTTATATGTGAGTTAGTAGCTCATGTATCTACAAGGGCTACTTGTTTATTCTATTTTCCATTGTCATAATATTCTATTTCTATTTTAAATTGATAATTATTTTGATTGTCTAATGTATTTATTATTGGTATTAATTCCAATGTTTGTTGTTTGTTTCTTATCAATAGTGATCTCTTTCCGAAAACTAGTTGTAGTGCTTTTCCTTTTGCAATATCTTTTTCTTAAGGTCAAATTCTATATAATTTGGTATAGTCATTTCAGGATTTTCTCTAACTGGTTTGTATCTTATAATTTCTCTGAATAGTGGTTCTAGCTTAAAATTTTCTGTATTTCTGTTTTTTTACTTCATGCTTACTAGTGAAAGCATAAATATTTCTTATTGGTATACTAAGAACTTTAATTTTTTCTATCATTTCTATTCCTGATAATCTGTGGTACATGACTAAACTTTTGCCATTATTTTCTTCTGTCATACTTATAGAAAAATTAGGTTTTATTGTAAATTTTATTTTTATAAACATTAGGTTTTCTTGTACTATTCCTATTAAGGCATCTTGTGTACTTGATATTATTCTATCATCCATTAGGTATATTTCTAGTGGTGTATTTATTTCTTCCTTAAAATAAGCTTTTATTATTATTTGTACCGCTCCGAAATGTATGTGTCTTAATATTTTTCTGATTTTCTCACTTATTTTTTTCATTTCTTGTCTCATTATTCTTTTTGTTATTAATGAAATTATGGTTTTTTTATTGAGCTTGTTCAATGTCTATATGTTGTTCATTAATTCTGGTTATTATAATGGTATTCTTTTTTTCTTTCAAATATTAAAAGCTTAAATATCTCTTTTGAGTTTATGTCTAATTTGGTTGCACTTATTATATCGTATTTATGTATGTCAAAGCGCATTATTTTCCTTACTTCTTCATTATTTTCTTCTCTTTCCAATTATTTGTTAGGGTTATATACTGAAAGCATCACTTTTATATTAACTTTATTTCCTTATTTGTTTTGAATGAGAATCATATGGGCATATATTTGCATATTGTGTTTATTATAATATTAATGCAAGTGTCTGATATTCTATAAGGTTGATAATATGGTGTGAGGTGACACACAGAAGATCATATTATCAGTTCCCTATGGAATATATAAATAGTTCACAACCCAGATGGACTTGAACAATCCATTGGAAAGGTTGTAGTGTAATCTGGTATTAGTCTTGACTATAGGTTTACACTAGTACACTTTGTGTGTATTGAACAGGACCACTTGAAGTTGTTCTCTTTGTACTGACTACAAAAGAGAACAAACACCTCTGTTATTATGGATGCTTATGCTCTTAATCCAGATATAATAACAGACATGTATATGCAGTGTGCATTACTTTGACTCATAAAAGAGTGAGATTCATTATGGATCAACAACCTCTATGAATTGGGTAATAGCATTGTATGTATGATGGGCTGTTGATTGTAAAAGGAATCCATGTCCCGATACGTCGGGTTGATGATGTCCCCTTAAGGAGCTCATAAGGATTGTCATGTAAACCCTGCAGGTGGATCACATCCGACATGACAAATAAAGTTGAGTGGTACTACTTAAGGATAAAAGATGTTGATCAATATAGTTGTCAGTAACTTAATTTGATCGACGTACATTCGATATCTTAACATGGGGAGCTGAACGAGCATATAATAAAAGGAGCCCATAAATATAATTTGGGATTAGGAAGGTAGTGCAAAAATAGCTCTTTAGTGGACCGAGCTATTGTTAATGGGCCTGGGTTGTGTGTTCGGGCTGAACACGGGATACCCAGATTCGTTAGGAGACCTAACCCTAATTTCTCCTCATGGTCCCTGCCGTAGCCTTATATATATCCTCTATTCTCTGGCCGTCATTGATAATCTGAGATATAAGATTTTTTCTCAAAATTAGTGATTCACGTAAGGAGAGAAAGAGAGGTCAGCCAAGGAGAAGAAAGGTTGGGAGATCGTCGCCCACACGACGTCCAACCCGAGGAAGGAATACGTGCAGAAGATCTTGGGGTCGCTGACAGTTCGAGGTTGCTAGAAACTATCGTCTTCTTCTCATCGCAGGTATAATTCGTGAACCCTAGATTCCACTATAAAGGGTTAGATCACGTATTAAATCTGTTAAGCTTTTATGATCGATACGCACACCAATCCGTAGTCCTGGGAATCATCACAGTTCCTACATTATTCTCATATTTCTGTTATTTCTATCATCATGTTTATTTCACATTCTTCTGTTTCATCTTTAATACTTCCACTATCTTCTTCCATTATCATTATTTCCTCATCTTCACTAATTTCTGACCAGTCTTTCTCATATGCTATGGGTTGATAGTTTATATTATTTATCTCTTCAATTTCTTCTACGAATTTTACATTTCTTTTTTTTCATTCTCTTATGGCAATTTGGTGATATATGTCATACTTCTCCACATATATAACAATTACATTTCTCTAGGTTTTTCAGATATTGTTTGTTTTTATTTATTATTATGAAATATCTTTTATAGGGTTTTTTATATCTCTTAAAAGTTTTTCTATATTATGGTTTATATTTTTGGAATTTTTGTTTACGTCTCTTTGTATAATTATAGTTATTATTACATTCTCAATGATTTGGTCTTGCTTCATCACAACAAATTTTTGTTTATATGTTCTATAATATTTAATAGTTGATTTAACTTCTTGATATACTTTATCTCTATAATCTTTTACAAATTGTGTTCTATACCCTGAAGTATCTATTTCTGGTTTTACTTTCTCATTTACATATGCACTATATATGTTCATACTCCACGGATCTGGTAATTTTAGGAAAAAAAGAGTCAAGGATTGGAACATTCTCTTCTTTTGTGTAGTAACTATCTTGAAAATATTCTTTGAATTCACATACATAGTTATCAAAATAACACATATCACAAATTTCTAAATTACCTTTGTTTCCATCTAGCTTGGTTCTTTTTATATATATTATGTTCTTCTGTTTTTTTGTAGACATTAAATTCTGTTATTATTGTTTTCTCGTAATTTGTGATTATTTCTTTTAATCCTAAGGTTCTTTGTGCTGAAGTTTCTTGTGTTCCTTTATCATCAATTGATTTTGGATTCCTTCTTCTTCTGTAAGTCCATTTCACCATTTCACAACTACTGTAAAAGTTGCTTCTATAAATTTCTCAAATGTGTTTCATGAGAGATTTTGTCTAAATCCTACTGTTAGGGATGCTTTTACCCATTTTTCTATTGTTCTATCTACATCTTTTACACAGTCTAGATCTATCCATTCGCCATTTCCTATTATTAATTTTTCATAGTGTTATGTGGGTTAATATTTTGCTGTTTCTTTTTCTTTTTCTTTCCCTAACTTACTTCTTTCTTTACTTTGCCCTTTCCATGGTAGGTCATATGGTCTTTTATTAGGTGGTGGTCTAAAATATTTGTACATATTAGTTGAAATTTCTGTAAGCTTTGTTATAATCTTGTTTTTTTATGATCCATTTTTTTTCTTCATTTGTTATATCTAGATTATTTAAGGCTTCCTCTACTTTCCCTGAATTGAGATTTACCATTAAATCTTATAATTCCAAAATATTTATATTAAACTTTGTTATGCCTTCTAACTCCTTCATATCATCTTCCGTTATACCTAATTCTTCTTTTGTGTCTTCGGTTATATATTTACTTAATTCTTTTATGTTCTTATTTATGATTTTTAAATCTTTTCGTATAGTTCCTAGTTCCTACAAATTCTGGGTCATTGTGAAATTCTTCCAACTCTTGAATATTTATCATATAAATTTCTGATTCTATGTTTGAATTTAATTTGCTTATTGATGTTTCTACTTTTGGACTATTAATCATGCTGACCTTAATATTTTATATGCTAGTAGGTATTGGTAATACCAACTTAGCTTCTTCGTTTCTATAATCTAATACCTTGTATGTTGTTTCCTTTTGTATTTGTTTAGGTAGGTTTTGAGTTACCTTACTTGTTAGTACTAAATATTTTAATATTTTTTATCAGTAATATGTTTATTTTAAATTTTGTCCAATTTTTTAATATTAATTTCTTCATTTTTTGTAAAATATCCCGTTTTTAAATAGGGTAGTGAGTTATGCAAAATTTTAATTTTATTGTTGTGTAAATATCTACAAAGATAGGGTCCTTTTTAAAAAAATTACTTCTGACTGTTCTATTATTGTAAATAGGTTAGGGGTATCATATACTTGCAAATACTTTCTAAGAAGATCTTATATATGCAAATAACTCGGTAACTTCATGCATCACGATGATTTCCGCGAAGGGGATACGAGTTTTTCAACAAAAAATATATATATACTAGATTTGCCCGTGGCCACGTGCCTACAGCACGTCTTCGGAACGATACAGTATATGAAAGTCTTGTAAATAGTAAAACAACAATTATGTAGCTCAAGTTTGAAAAGGTAAACAATAATTAGTTGTAAATAAAAGTCCATGTTTCCATTAGTATATGTTGAAAAATAATTATAAATGGGGGTGTAAAATCCAACTTCTTAGAACTTTGAGTGTGGAAAATGATGAAATTTAACTGTTGAAGAGATATTTGTTATTTTCAATGTAACATGAGAAATAAAAAATTGCATAAAAAATATGAAAATATAAATTCCTGAGTAAATTGAGAGAGAGATAAATAAATAAATAAATAAAGGAAAAAAGGAATTGTTGGGGAGGGGGATTTGAATTTGAGTTTTTGGGGAAAACTTTTAGCCGGAAAAATATGTTTCGTGAGATTAAATTTGGACCATTGATTTCAACTGTATTGAATGAGAGCCACTCGATAGTTTTCTTTGTGTTTTATTATATATATATATATATATATATATATATATATATATATATATATATATATATATATATATATATATTCTCCCTTTTAATTTATATTTGTATTTCACTTGGACTCGATCCATCTATTGCATCTGCATAAGCGGACCCACATACAAGGGTGTGGGGTTTGACCCACACCTTTCTAAAAACAATGAAAAGAATTTGAATATGTACCTTAAAATATATATAATTTTAAACTTTTTGAGGGGTTAATTGTAAATATGACCCATGTCTCTAAATGAAAACTTTAGCTAAACCCTTTATTTGACCACTTTTTCTTAAAGTTTTGACTATTTTTATTTACATTAAAACCCTCCATTATCTCTATTTCTTCGTAACCTCTTCTACTATAAATATTAAATACTTATTAGAAGAAATACTTGGAATAAAAATCTCCTTGTCAAATAGTCCTTTCTTTTCTTTCTTTCTTTCTTTATTTTTATTTAAGTGATAGGTTAAAGATGTACCACATTAATTGAAAATATATTGGTTTTCTTAAAAGCATTAGTATTCACAACGGAAATATATTATTTTTCCAAGAAATAGTTTATTTTTGTTAAACGTACTTTGTTCATTAATTTATTTTTTACTAAAACTCTTTTTCGATAAGTCTAGGCATATATAGAAAATGTGCGCAATCTCTTAGGTGTATTGCAAGTTCTAAAACAAGCTAGGCCCTGTTTCGATACAAAGGAAGGATACCTACAGGTAACTTTTAAGTGAAGAGAGAGAAATACAATCCATATGTTGCATACCGGTATCTCATTTTTTGCTCAAAAAGTAAATTTGGTTGGCTTTAGGTTTAGATAGCTACCACAACTTATGTTTTTTCTTAAATTTTTTATGTGAAAAAATTGAGATAGTGTACCTAAAAAATATGATCCAGAGGGACCGAAGTTTAGATGACTACAGGTAGACAAGTCACGTCTACTAATCTTCGTATCCAAACAGAGTATAGAAAGAGAGACAAAGTGAGTGTGTGTGTATATATACTAATGTTACCCTATGCAAATTGCACATACAAAATAATTTTGAGAGACTCATATATTTATTTGGAACTCTACAAAAGTGTGAAATAGTTGGGAAATTTTACATCTTCAAGAGTATAGCTTCGTAAAATTTACCCTAAAAAATACGTGCACAACCCTACCTTTGTGTACATCTTGACCGGCAACACTCAGGCTCTGGCTCACCTCATCTCGACCCACCCCTCCCATTCCTTTCCCACATTCACCCTCTCCGACGCCGCCTCCAATCCTCCCTCATCTCCCGCATCTCCATCTTCCTCAACAGCCATGTCGTCCCCCTCTCCAACACCCCTGTCCATCTCTCTGTCCACCTCACCCTACCCTCCTCCACCTCCACCGAAAATACTGTCTTGATGAAAGTTGTGGTTCGAAAACGACGAAGGAGACTGCACGGTGAGTGGGAGGCAGCAGTGTGGGAAACGAGGTTGGGGTTTGGGGAGGGTCGCAAGGGGGGGCAATGTCGGAGGCGAGTCGGATGCGAGAAAGGCACGTGGGAGGCGACTGCATCGTCAGATGCAAGGAGGGCGTGAGGGTGAGGGAGGCAGCTTGGAGAAAATGATGGTGCGGGAAGCGGGTCGAAGACGAGAGGGGAGCGTAGGAGGCGGTTCGGAGGGGGACAACGTGAGGCGGCTCGGAGACAAGAAGGGCGCGTGGGAGGCAGGTTAAAAGTGAGGAGGGTGCGTGGCGTGTGAGGGGGCAGCGTGGGAGACGAGAGTTGAACAGGATTTTTAAAGTGGGACATGATGGGAGGTGAGAGTTGAAATTTAAAGTATTATGGTAAGTTTGAATTGTTTTGAAGAAGTGTTTTGTTTGTTTTTGCTAGATAATTGCAATTGAGGTTTTCTGGATGGTTATTAGGTAAAATTTGTGTCTTCATTATTATGTGATTATTTTTGGGTTAATTCTACACAATATGATTCATTTATTTTCTTTTTTCCTTGTTGGCTTTTATTCTATATATTCTTTTATTGTATACATGATTTATAGGCTCTGCAGTATGCCCATGATTCAAAGTTTTCCATAAACAAAATCAATATGAATTTAAATCATCAAAAATAAATTAAGATATAAAATTCTAATAAGAAAATTCTAAGGAAATTATGGAAATTAAAATACCATTTTTAAAAATATCTTAGAAATATTCTAAAAAACAAAAACACAGAAGTCTTCAATGCTATGCCTACGGTTGTATACAAAATTTCTTAGGTTTTCCGCCTTTTATCGTGTTTGCTTTCATCCAGTTTTAAAAGATCCTTAGTGACCTAGATACTTGCTCTGTTCCTTGTTATGTTAGGGCAACTGAAGAAGATACAAGAGTTATAATCATCTTCACCAAGAACCTATTTATCTCTCAAACTTCACTAGAAGATACTCTGATGTTAATAATGGAAAACACTCAAATGAAATACTACCTTTCAATGGAGTCCATTACAATATTATATAGAGATCTAGAAAAAGCATAAGTTATAGTCTTGATACAATCAATGCCCGATATACCCTAAAGAGAAAGCCAAACGATATGAGCCATACGATCTAATTTAGAAAAGAAACTGAGCTTCAAACAGATCTACCAGACCCGACCCAAATATGTTGTTGCGCCGTTGTCGGTTGATTGCTTCTAAGAGCAGTCTACTACTTCCTGAAGTCGAGCTCACTCTGTCGAGTTGCATTCAACTACTATATTAGTAGTCGACTATCAACCCCCTTCTCAGCCATAAACATCTACATCTCTTCATCTCCAATATCTGCTTTGAACATCTTCTCGCTTCAACGTATTCTCTTCTCATCGAACCTAGTATGCAAGACATAAACTTAACAATCTCCACATTGAACTGCATACTCATGCTTTCACACCTGTGTGATTAATTGATTATAGTCTCTTTCATTTTTCTTTTGCAAACAACCTGGTTAAGTGGTTTCTTCTACTATTCGAATTACCCTCTACCTGTTATTTCTCCAATCGCATGCCACGCAAGGGCATACCCCAATAGGTGTCAATATGAAGGCACTACCCTCCGCACGAACTCCACCTACCTCGAGGCATCCTTCACCTCCAAACGATTTTTGAATGTAGTGATCTCGCTTCGGTGACTATAGCCTCTACGAACTAGATAATGCTTTAGGAACGTTGGGCTTCAAAACACTTGGCTGAGTCTTCTCGTTCTCACGAAGTTTGTAGAGATTGTGCAAAACAACCCTCCTTCCCCTCATCCCCTTATGACAACCATCCCAAATTGATAGAACTCCACCTCGAGTTGTGTAACCTCTGTTCTCGTTAATACATATTTTTCATATATTTTTCCATATTTCAAATTCTTAGTATCTTGTAACTAATTCTTCTCAAATGATTATCAATTTTCAACCTGAAATGTATTTCATTCTATGATTTTTTATATGATACCCAAATATTGAATCTTTTGTTTTAATTATTTAAACCAATTTTTTTATTCGATTACTTGTTACATTCTATAATTATATATATCCTTTTTATTTAATTATTGCTTGAAGTCTAGGCCCAGTCTAATATTAATATTATTATTAAAACTACTTTTATGAAGCCCAATATTCAATTATTCAATTATTTAAATATTTAATTCGAAACCCAATTGTTTAATTATTTATAAGCCCAATTTTATATTTTGATTTTATTATTTATTAATATCTAAACTGAGCACAAAGTTTAGCCCAATCCCATAACTAATTTGTTAAAATGTTTTGATCCCATAAACCAAGCCCAAATCTAAACCCAGTACCCATATGTATTTGTACAGAATCAATCCTGTATACTTACCCGTATACAATCTCTTCGCGGTCCCCCACTTTGTAGGTTCCCCTAACTATACCCCCCCATTATCTTCAACTACCCACGATTAATATTATATTATTATATATTTACCCCCTCCCGTTCTCTCTCTCCCCACCTCTTCATGTCTTCTCCCCCGTTCTCTCTATCTCTCTCTCTGTTTTCCCACAAACAAAATAGAGAAACCCAACCCCCCTTCGTCTTCCTCCTCACATCGCCCACAGCCACCTATCGTCAAGCTGGTGCCACTCTACCATTGCTGAACCCAAAGCTCCCTCCTCCTCGCTAGTGCTCATCGCCTCCATCGTGCCATCATCCTCATCCCACTCGAAGCTCCACCTCGAGTTCATGCGTCCCTCTGTCAATGCCTCGACTACACCCTCAGCCTCCTTCATCGGCTTCCACCTCCTCTCCTCTGCTCGAAGCTCTGCAGGGCTTCGTCCACTGCCTCGACCTCTCTGTTGTTCCCCGCAACCTCTGAGAACCCGTCGAGACCTCGTCCATCCCCAGTCACCTCCTTGTTGTCGACTGTCGAGCCTCCTCGTTTGCACCACCGCACACACCGCCATTCTCTACCCCGTCGCTCAACCGCCTGCACAACCCCAAAGTCCTTCGCCCTCCTCGCGAGCAACCCTGTCTCCATCTTCATCATCTTCAACCTTCGTAACCCATCGAGGCTGATCGCCATTGCCGCCGAAGTCGTCGAACTCCTCGTCACTACCATTGCCAAGCTCCACTACCGCCAGTCTCCACCTCGATCATCGCCTTCATCCCCAACCTCCGAAGAACCCATCGTTATCCCCTGTAACCTCGACCTCCGTCCTCTGCTCTCCCTCATCGACTCCTCTGCTTCGTACTCTACCCCTGTGCGCCTTCTGCCACCTTCGCAGCCTAGAGAACCCATCAAAGCTTTCCCCCCAGCCTTCCTCGCCGTCGCTGCCCTGAGCTCTGCCATCAATCGTCATCAGAGCCGCTCCATTGCCAGCCGAACTCCACCTCACCGCAATTGCAGCCCACTCTCCCGCCGCCTCTTTCTTTCTCTCTCTATCGCATTTAGGAAGGAGAAGAATAGTGTTGGTTTGTATTGGTGTTTGATGTTGTGGAGTAGGGGATCGTGAATTGGTGTTTGGTGTTGTGAAGGGGATCCGATCTGAGCTTGGCATTTTGCTGTTTGGAGTTGGGTTGATCCGGTGTGCTGTGTTCGCTGTTGCTGTTTACACAGCTCGCACGTGTTTGTGTATTCTCGTGTTCGTGCTTCATTATCCGGGATTCTGATCCTATTATTATCTTGTTCACATCGGAATCATCTAATAAGGCAAGTATCCTCTTGTGCAATTCGTTTGTTCTCGTACAAGCTTTCTTCGAAAAATACCGTAAGTATATTCATTGACTATACGTTACAAATTCTAATTCATATTCCTCGATCGAATTGAAATCTTTTGCTATACATAATTCGTCGATCCCGTATTCGTACATGATCGCGAATACATTATTTTCATATGCATTATATGAACACGATTGATACACACATATGTACTCTTAGGATTATACATGATTATGTGCATGATTATTTTACCCGTGATAGTAGTTTGAATGCTGTTATGATATCTTTTTTATTCTTGATTAAATTTTGCTATGCTTTTGATCACATCATAATTACAACAATGTTATAAACCCTGAAATGCTCCTGACCCAGACTTGTAACGGAAATTCGACCCAGTAAATGACATTAAAATGCATGTTTTTGCATCTCATGAGTTAGAACATGTTCCATGCATAATTCCTTAATATTCCCGGATAATATTTTGATATCGTTCTCGTTGCATTATGATCATGTTGATTGTAATAAAAAAATAACAAGCCGGGATATAAGGGTAAAAGATTTAGTAATGGGCAGTATAGAAGAGCGTACTCGGATGGGAGCTCGTAGTTTTCCGATGCAAGTTGCAAGTTACAAGTTGTAAGTTTGCAAATTACATGATTACATGTTCACATTACAAGTTCACACTCTACATGTTCCACATTGCACGTATCTTGATACAAGATATAATTTACATGTTTTCCCGACTACGTGACCTATAGAATCCACCACTAAGTCTAAACATTCGCTTGATTGGGTGTATCAAACATGTGGTATGAGACGCATGATTGCTGCACTAGTTAGGTTAATAAAAAACTTGAGATTAACACGTGCACTTGCATGATCCAATTACATATTGCATGTTCCTGTTGATTTGTTTACCTGTTTACATGCCACTTATTTCGTGATGTCTTGTTCATGATCCTGTTTACATATTGTATTTCTCCTATTACATGATTCTTGATTCCGTGCTCTTATTCCTGCCTTTTGTTTCGTTTTGTACTTGTCCCCTTAGCTTTTACTACTTACGGCTCGTGACTTGCATTAACAGACATCTTCTTGTTTCTTATTTTGTGATAATTTACTTGCAGACCTGGATGGAGAGTTACCCGAAGGTGTTGCTGATCAAGTATTTTAGTTTTGTTAATTATCATGTTACTCTTTATTATATTCCGAGCGTGTTTGACCCGTAACTATGTTTCTTTCCAGTTGTTGGTTATGAACTGTTTCTTAGTTTCTTATTATCCTGTCTGTGATTATACATGCTTGCGTGGTTGTTATTATTCTTGTTGTTGAGTTACCTGTACAGCTTATGAATGGTGTATTAGCATCATTCGCTGGGCCTCGGTCACATGCTCGTATTCCCATATTTCGAGAAGTGGGGTGTGACAAGTTGTGTACCTGTAATCCTATTCTTCTAGAGTTCCCAAGGATATCATATTTTGTTTCAACAAAGGAATATGCATGATGGCTCTAGGAGACCATCATTTCCATAGTTTGCCTTTGGTTAATATATAGATGTACTGCAGGGGAAGAAGCTCTTCATGGTTGCTGAGAAGTTGGCAATGTGCCAGAAGACGATAGCTTCACTCAGCAACCAGCTGAAAAAGTTAACAACTTTTGACGACTACATAATTGATACTAAGAGGTAGAATTCGATTCAAGCCCACCAGATCCATCTCCTCCATCCTCTACTCTACCAAATGCCAAGGAGAGTTGCACCACTTTGTCTCCTCCATCTTCAACCTCATTCGCATCAGGGTTTGGAAGATGATGTCTTCCTGCAGTAGTAATAGAACTAGCAGTCGTATAAGAAACCAGTAGAATACAAGAAAATTGGTAGTGATATAAAATTTGAGATTTGTTTGATGAACCTTTGAAATGAATGATGGCTAAGACCCTAGATCCAAAACAAATGTTGATTTTGTGTGTGGTTAAAAAGCTTTATTAGTACTTGCAGCAACCAAGTTACATCTAAAATAGCTGCGAAGTTGATGGTACAACACTTCAAGTATCTGGTTATTCGCTAATCAAATATATGTACTTTTACTTAACTATTTTTTTTCTTTTTAAGGTCGGGCACTACCGTGGTATTACCATTACCGTACGGATATTCCGGTATTACCGAACTCGGTAGTACCGAAATCTTGACATGGTAATGGTAGATAAATCTGTGTACTAGGTATCCCGGTACAGTAGATGATGGAATAATATGATATCGTACGGTATACCACCTGTTGACTCTTAGTTTGGTGTGCACAAAACGTGTCTATAAATATTAATAAGTTTAAATTGAGTTGTTTAGATTTTCAGGATCAAATAATATTCATAAGAGATCCAAGAGAGATTCAAAAATATTCAGAGAAGGAAAGTATTAAAGAAAGATTGAGAAATCAAGCAAAAGAAGAAAATATTCAAAAAGAGCAGTTGATTGATTAGTGTCCAAGAAAGCTATCAAGACCAGTTGCTATCATTCTATATTTGTGAGATTTAATCTGTATAAAATTGATTGGTGGTTATTAGTTTTTGGTAAGAATATAAAGTGGATTCGGTCGACTGCACCAAGATTGCGGTCGACCATACTTTGCGCTGATCACATTGTTGGAATGTATCATTTCTAATTTTGATCGGTACACTTCCCAGTCTATTTAATTGGACGAACCCACAGTGTATTCTTCACCTATCACTTCTGAGAAAAATCTTCTGAACTAATCTTTCAACAACCAATCCGAGTGTGTGTGATAACTATTTTGTATTCTTCAATCAGGATCATTAAAGATCTTGAGCCTTTTCTTTTTCTTCCACTTCGGTGAGATTGACGGGACTTGTGTTAGAAGTCCTATGGGTGTAATAGGTCTCTCGACCTGAATTCGAGAATCACTGTACAAGGGTTTTCAATATAGTGGAACACTTGTGGCAGAGAATTGCTATAAGTAAGAGGTGTGGACGTAGACCTGGGGGTCGAACCACGTTACATCGCTGCGTCACTTGTGCTATCTGTGTTTGCTCTTCTTAACTCTTTTTATTTACTCTGCACTTTATTTTAGTTTTTTTTAATTCTCCACAATCACCCTATTCACCCCCCTAGGATGATTTACAGTGGCATCAAAGTGAGGTGCTTATCAAAAGCTTAAAAGCTTAAGCAAAAGGTCCAATGGACGAAATCCCTCCTCCCGAAAACTTGTACTCATCGGAGCCATTCGTCTCCAATGGGACAAGTCTCATAAGCTTACCATTTTTTGATGGAAAATGTTATGATGTTTGGAAAGTTCATATGTCTCATTTTCTACAGATGCTTGGAGAAGATTTATGGAATGTGTGTATTAATAAAACAGAAATTCCGGTTAGCGACGAAAAGATAGCTTTCACAAAGGCAGAGCTAGCGCTCAAGACGGCAAATTCCAAAGCTATGACGGCTCTCTATGCAGGGTTGAATAACGAAGAACTAATGCGATGCAGGAGAAACTGTAAGACAGCATACGAGATCTGGAACGACATGTTGAAGCGGCATGAGGGAACCGCTTCTGAGGTAAAAGCTAAAGTAAATTTATGTTTTTATAAGTTTGATGTGTTTCGTATGTTGCCAAGAGAAAATGTGGATCAAATGTTTGCCCGCTTCGATATCATTGTCCACGAACTTGAGAGCTTAGGTAAGGGGTTGGATGATGACCGAACGGTCGAAAAACTCATAAGTTGTCTCACGCCATAGTGGGATGTAAAGGCATTCGACTTAAGACCCTTGAAGAAAAGGGATTCAAATACTATACATTCCAAGGAAAGCTGAAGACATACTAAATGGAGATGATGGAAACCAAAAGATACAGACAAAAAATTGGGATTGAACCAAAAACTGAGGAGAAAACCATTGCACTGAAAGCAGAAAAGTCCCGACCATCAAAAGCAGATTCAGACCGTGAGGAGTCAGACGAAGACATTTCGTAAGTATCTCAAATATAAAAAAAATATGGCAGGTACCAAGGAGAAAGAGAGAAGGATAAAGATGACGTATGATATAAGTGCAAGAATCCTGGACACATCCTGCAAACTGTCCCATCTCACAAGACAGGAATATGGACTACTACCGCTCGAACTCAGGTCTGAAAAGAATGTGTTGAAGGCAGCTTGGCTAGACTCAGATTCAAGTGAGGAACAGTAAGGCTACGACGACGTCGGCTTCATGGCTCTTGGGAATGGTGAGGTACAATCACCATCTCAAGAAGAGGTAATCGAAGAACCTACTTATGATGAGCTAGTAGACATGTGTAATGGTTTAAAAAACTATGCTAAGAAACTAAGTCGTGAACTTAAGCAATATAAACAAATTCCAAATGAAACACATGACTCTTGTATTACAAAAAAAACAAAAACTGAAAAATAAGAATGTCTTGATCATGGAAAAATTTGAGTCATTTAAAAAAGATCATGATGTATTGCTAGAGGAAAATAAACTTTTAAAACAACAAATTCGAGAATCCTTGGCAACACATGATCACTTAAGAGAAGTTCATGAGAAATCTGTTTATATCGCCAAACTCACAGATGATTTAAAAGAATGCAAAAGAAAATTTGATGAGGTAGTGGAAGGCTGTAATGAAGCTCTTGAACAAAATAGAATTCTTGATGCTACACTTGACACTCTTCGTTGGAATACAAAAGACGATGAGATGACTAGAAAAAGACTTTGTAAAAGAGTAATTGAGCTTGAACAAATTATAGAAAAATATGAAGGGCCCAGTTACCTTATTACAAAAAAATCAAGATCCTATCATGATAATAAAGGGCTTGGTTACAAAGAGCTAGTACACCAACAAAAATTTAAATCATCATGTCATACACACTTGCATAATCACCAACATAATCACAAACCAACTTAAAACTATGCAAGTGTGCATGACTCAAGACATAGTCGTATCACATGTCATTACTATTGTAGACTATGACATATTTCGTATAACTGTCATTAAAAGGGAACACTAACTTTGTCTGGGTAAGAAAGAATGTTAATGCAAGCTCAAAACCCACTGGGACTCCTACAAAATTTCATGTAGGTGGTCTGATGCTCTCAACTTAGAAGATTGTAGACACCTTGATAGTAGACGCTCAAGAGGCTCAGCAAGTTATACTAGCAACCTGCATCTCTATCAAGGAAAAAGGCGAAGGATCTTGGTCCTTCAAATAAGTATAGCACCAGGTAAAATCTACAATTGCTTGAAACTATATTAAATATGCATTTATTAACTGTTTCTAAAATATATGAAATGTGTGAATTTTACAATATCCAAACATAAAATCACTTTACAAAAATTAAATGATTGGTCGACCGACCGGTCGACCGTACTACCCATTAGTTCTTGATCAGTCGAGAATGGACCGGTCGACCGTCCACCCCTCTACCAAAATTCACCAAATTAAAACTTCCTATTTTGTGTGGTGCGGTCGACCATATCTGTGAACCGGTCGACCGACCCAGTTGGCTGACTTATTTGTTTCCCTTATAATATAAATACCTCTTCACCTCTAACCTCTCAAACTTACAAAAACCTAGCCCCCAAATACTAACCCATCAAATAAACCTCTCATCTCTCAACATTCTCCTCAAATCTCTACAGTCTTTCTCTCCTTCTGTCTCAATGGCCTCCTCTTCGCACAAATCGAAGAGCAAGAAAGTCATTGCTTTTAAGTCCGTCACTAAAGATGGTATAATCTTTTGCAACTCAAATTGTGCTGATCTTTACTTTTCTGATCTTCGGAATGCTCCCGTCGTTGCCAATCGGTTAATCAACTTATCATCCTTAGGGGGTCAATTTTCCATTATGGTTAGGATCCTTAGAGACCTTGGGTGGGAAAACTATCTTACTACACCTAGCACCCACTCTAAGTCATTAACTCGCCAATTCTATGCCAACCTTGAGGGTCTTCAAGATGATGATCTCACCCTCTTATCCATCATTCTTGGGAGAAGAGTTAGAGTCACTCCCGAATATCTCCGTGGGAGATATGAATTTCCCAAAGGGGAATTTGATGCATATCATCTAGATTTTAAAACCCTTAATTATAAACCTGGTCATGACCAAAATACTGTCAAATCTATGATCATCCAACCTGAATTCTCTCATCTTCCTCGTCCCGCTCCCACAAATTTCACTGATACAGCTCGGGTTCTAAATAAAATTGTCAATGCTGATATTTGGCCCAAAAAGAATGACAAATCAGAAATTCGGGTCGATCAATCATTTATTAATTTTCTTATTCTTGGGGAATACATGTTCGATCTTGCTACATTCATCATTCGCACGATGAATTATGTAACCTCTACAAATCGTGGTCTCTCCTTCAGTTCTCTTATATACAACCTTGCCATTGATTCCCGTATTAATGTCGGGAGCTTCTTGCTAAGCAAAAACCTTATGCCCATCCTCCCTCAACAAATGGGCATTAATGTACCATTTAATCAGCGGGCTCATCGTCGTCAAGCCCAACAACAAGCACGCTAAGCCGAACAAGCACCTTCCTCCTTGCATTGCAAGAACGCCACTCCCTCTTCATCGTCATTCGTGACTCATAAGCAGTTTGCTGCTCATCAAATGCAAGTATATGGATATTATGTTAACACGATTGAGTACTTGCAAGGAAAAGAAGATTGGGAAATTCTTCCTCCTCCGAATGATGAGGAAGATGATCAAGACGTTGACGGTGATGAAGATGATGGCGGGGATGATGAGGAATAAATATCTTCTTGTAATTGCTAATTGTAATGTCACTATGTATACTCTTTAAAATTATGTAATCCACTATGAAAAAATGAATCCATATTAAGTTGCTTATCTTTATTATCTGTTTGCCAGCGATGTATCAGTATTTCGGTCGACTGTGCGGTCAACCGGTTCACCCCCTGTGTTTCGCTGTTGTTTTGAAATAGGTGTGCGGGCGACCGGTTTGCTCTCGGAAATTTTTTTTGCTTTGCTTCATTGGTTTTGCGTTCGACCGGTTCTTTTTCTGGTTGCACGTGGTGATTTTTGAAGAACTATCTACTCATTTTTTCCTATACTATCATTTCTTGAAATTCACTCTTCACTGCTTCTTCTTATCCATGCATCTCTGTATTGGAAAAATCTCAAATCTATGATACCATGAAGAGCTCTCCCTATATATCAAAGAGTCTCGCTATCAACGGTATCATGTAAGTAGATTTTCCTCCATTTTTATAAAAATTATTATATTTCCAAACTTCATCTATCTCGTTTTGCTTAATGAAATTTCTTTTCATTTACAAATAGTTTTCAGGGGAGTATATTATATTTTATTTTATTTATACTTGTCTTTTACCCCCCTATTGGTGTGTTCCAAAAAGGGAGAGAATATTTATGAATCTTATGAATGAATGAAAGTAAGTATTTATTTATGAATCTTATAAATGAATGAAAGTAAATATTTTTTATCTTCTATGAAGTATTGAATTAAGGGGGAGTATTTACAAATCTCTCTTTACCTATGAAAATCTGTGTTACAGGAAGCATTAACTTCAGGGGAAGTATTTATATGCCAAATTGTTTAATATTTACTTTCAATATTCAAGGGTATGTTTTGTTCACACCAAAAGGGGAAGATTGTTGACTCTTAGTTTGGTGTGCACAAAACGTGTTTATAAATACTAATAATTTTAAATTGGGTTGTTCAGATTTTTAGGATCAAATAATATCTATAAGAGCTCCAAGAGAGATTCAAGAATATTCAAAGAAGGAAAGTATTAAAGAAAGATTGAGAAATCAAGCAAAAGAAGAAGATATTCAAAAAGAGCAGTTGATTAATTAGTGTCCAAGAAAGCTATCGAGACCAGTTGCTATCATTCTATATTTGTTAGATTTAATCTGTATAAAATTGATTGGTGATTGATTAGTTTTTGGTAAGAATATAAAGTGGATTCGGTATGAACAGCGCGATACTGGTCGACCGCACCTCATGACGATCGACTGCATTGCAGTCGACTACAACTCACGTTACGTAAGAAGCAGTCGACCCTTCATCTCTCTACTTTACGTCAGAGAGATGAACGGTCGACTGCACCAAGATTGCGGTCAACCGTACTTTGTGTTGTTCACATTTTTGGAATGTATCGTTTCTAATTTTGATCGATACACTTTCCAGTCTATTTAATTGGATGAACCCACTGTGTATTCTTCACCTATCACTTCTGAGAAAAATCTTCCGAACTAATCTTTCAACAATCAATCCGAGTGTGTGTGATAACTATTTTGTATTCTTCAGTTAGGATCATTAAAGATCTTGAGCTTTTTCTTTTTCTTCCACTTTGGTGAGATTGACGGGACTTGTGTTAGAAGTCCTGTGGGTGTAATTGGTCTCTCGGTTTGAATCCGAGAATCACTGTACAAGAATTTTGAGTATAGTGTAATGCTTGTGGTGGAGAATTGCTACAAGTAGGAGGTGTGGACGCAGACCTGGGGGTCGAACCACGTTACATTGCTGCGTCACTTGTGCTATCTGCTTTTGCTCTTCTTAATTTTTTTTATTTACTTTGCATTTTATTTTAGTTTTTTTTAATTCCGCACAACATCCTATTCACCCTCTCTAGGATGACTAAAATATTTTTGCCTTTTAGTTTATGGTGCAACAGCTAATTTGGTAGCACCATTTCGCAGATGATAGAATCAGCCAACCTTGACTGCCAAACTAAAATAATTTTGGGCTTTGGATGTCGAAGATGAGAAAGCCCGTTGATCGGGAAAACTGATGGGAATTAAAATTTGGCTAAATTTGACAAATTACCCCCTCAACTATGTGTATTTTTTATAAAATGCTCTTCATTGTTTTTTTTAAAATAACTCCCCTCAATTTTTTTTCTCTGTTTGATCCACCAATTTTTTGCTTAAAAAACTACCTTGAATTATATTAATGTTACAAAAACACCAATTGTTTTTTTTGACATAAAAGCTTAGGCTCGAACCAGGACCCTAAATTCGAGCTGCCACTCAATAACTCATTCCACCCAATACCAATCATGACATTACCTGTTGGTCCAATGAACTTCTACTTGTAATAAAAAAACACACACATGATCTTTCATCAGTGTTTGGGGAAAAAAAAAAACTCCCCTGAAGTCTATTCATTTTGAGTCATATTTTTTTTTAGATAAAAAGTTGATAATGTTATTTCAAAGAAAAATTAAACAACAACATTCACGAGGCATTTTATCTAAAACATATATAGTTGAGTTTTTTTCAAGTTTAGCCATAAAATTTTGTATATATATATATAGAAAAAGCTATCTATAGGTTGATTACATTTACGGCTCTCCCTCAACTCAACTTAAAAGATATCTAACGTATAAAACTTTGTTCCTAAACGAGGCCTGAGAGTGTTAGTTGTCTTTCATAACATGTATTCATATCCAACCTTAATTTCTCTTTATTCCTCTTTATAAAACTTATTCTAGGGCATTTAAGTTGAAAATGGAAAGTATATTTTCGAGTAGTACAATATTATACACACGCACCAAGCCAGGTGTACTTGGTGCACTGCTAGTTTCTATCGAGAGCGAGTCGTGTCAATTCAGTTTCTTGAATAATAGTCAATTTAAAAAACTAAAAGTGCCTGTGCATCACACGTACAATAGATAAGTCATATATATATATATATATATATATGTATGCCCTACATTTCAATTTTAAAATAAATAATTAAATAATTACAAAAATACCAAATAAATAAATTTATAAATACAAAATTTTTAAATTAAATTTCTCTCAGCTTCGTCTTCTTCTTCCGATCTCTAGGCTCCATCAAAAAGTCATCCATTTTTCTTTTGAAGTTTGATTTCAAATTCTTAATTTATTAAGATCTTTCATTATAACCCTCATTTTTGATTATACGGATTTTCCTTTTTCTTTTATCCGTATTCGTGTATTTCAATTTTTCTATAAATTCTTTCATTCACATGAACCCGATTACATTCATTGAATTATCAATTATTGTATTTAAGCCAGCTTCCCAACCCATTCTCCGATTGTACTTTCTGATTGTACGAATTATTATCAGTATTCTTTTTCCCTTCTTCAATTCTTGTATTCCAAATTATCTGGAATATATATATATATATATATATATATATATATACTATTGTTCGCTTGAATCCAATTGCATTATCTTTATATTCGATTATTTTGTTTGAATCCAATTCTAATTCACTTGATAAAATTATTAATTGATTGTTTGAATTATTTGTAAACAGCTATATCCTAGCCACCCTATAATTGATTATATGATTCTTCTTTTATTGTCAAACCCAAACTCATAATCCAATCAACAATTTTATTTATTTATTTATTTTGTAAACCCAACTCAATCTTGCTATTTTGAAAACCCAACTTAACATATTCTATATTTATTTGATTTTTATTTATTGAATCCATAACTGAACCCACTTTCTTCTAATTACTGCCCTATCTCTTCCACTTATCCCCATAATCAAATCCCTATTAATTAGCCATTTATTCACTTATTATTATAATATATTATATTATTAAACAATCTATCTCTCTCCCCCACTCTCTCTCTTCTGCATCCTCTTCCTCTGTTCCGAAACAGAGCACCCCTCAATTGCGACCGCCCTTGACCTCCATCACAACCATCTCTCTATCTTCCGATCACCACTAGTGAACACCTCGCCACTTGTCGTCTCCCTTCCACTGCCGCAGTCGAGCGCCACCCAACCTCACTCCTCCGCAGTCGCTGCCTCGCGACTCCGCCATGGCCTCGAAACTCGCCATCACCTCCATCCATCCCCGAAGCTTTGTCGCTCGCTTCCGCAACCTCCGCTCAACAACCACTTGAGAACCCATCACTGCAGCCCCGCAGCTGCACCCTCGCCTCCTCGCGATGCTCCGCCTTCCTCCATTTCTACCATCTCAGGCCACCTCGACTGCAACCCATCGTCGCCTTGCCGCTGTCACTTTGTCCTACAGCACCACCGCTCGCCATCTCCACCCCTGCTGCCCTCGTACCTCCTCCGAGCGCCACCACTCGCACCCTGTCGATAACAACATCCCCACCCTCGCCACAGCTTGATGCCCCTGTCGCCATTGCTCGCCATTGACGACCAGCCATCTTCGAGCCGCCATCGACATCGCCCCTGAGCGCCGCCCTCATCACCACCGCCTGCCGTCGACTGCCTCTAACCATCATTGCCACCGATTGCGAGCCCGTGCCATTACCGACCTTGCTACCTTGGTCGACCACCCCGACCACCACATCGTTGTCTCCTCCCTCGTTGCAACCCTCACCGGCAGCAACCAGCCCGTGTCGTCGAGCATCACCCCACCAACTCCAGCCTCTCCCCTCCGTGCTACCTATCCCTGACTACCTACGACCTTGCTGCCATCCCCTATGTCCACTCGCCTACACTCGACATCCCTAATGTTGTTGTTGCAGTCGGTCGTCATCGCTGCCGTGGCTTGCTACTGTCTTGCCCGTCGCTGTCTTGCCGTCGTTGCTTCCATTTCTCGCCGTTGTGCGTTGTCGTTCCGCCTCTTGCATGTGTTGTCATTCCATCCTTTGAACGTGTGTTTCCGCCATTGGGATTTTTCGTATCATCTTCATTATATTCGTCCAAAGGGCAAGCGTCCCTTGAACTTATTTTATTGTTCAAGTTCAAGAAAATATTCTATAAATTCCGGCAAGTAGTAATTGAATTGGATATCGTAGCTAATTGAATTTTATTATTGATTAATTATTGATTCGTTATTTTCTTTATCGTATCATGTTTTTTATTCATTTTATTCTTATCGTGCCATTGTTATCGATATAAATCTTAAACCATAAATTTATCGTATTATTGAACTTTCAACATTGATGCCCTGTCTCTTTCCTGAGCTTGCACTAAGGTTTCGACCCAGTCGTGACACTGGAACTTAGAACCTTATACATAGAAATTGTAGCACAATGTGTCTAGTTTCTAGAACATCTTACGGATTCTCAATCTGATTTACAGATTGAAAGTTATCACTGTTCTAGTACTGGCATGTTATAATTCAAGACTGTGCACGAAATCGGTAAAGAATTAATTGATCAACCTAGCTTATGTAACTATAATGTATTGTGTAAATATGCACTAGAACCGGCAGAGATTCTACTTTCTAGAATCTCTGACGGAATCATATTTGCATTCACGTAGTAGCGGGAAAGTGATTTGAGCAATAGGTGCTGCTGTCCAGAACCTGCATTATTATGTTTTGCATATAAACCCGTAATTTTCATATTTAATTAATTGAACTATGTATATTTCATGTATTGAAAAGCCTTGATATCTTCTTGATATTGTATTGATACTACCGTTCTCATCGATAGTACCCATTGCATAATTCTTGATAGTTCTGTTCTCATTGATCGTATGGATTGCATGTTCATAACTGATTGTTAATAAAATAATAACAAGCCGGAGAAATAAGGGTCGACTTAGTAGTGAAAAATATAGGAAAGTGTACTCAGAAGGGGATATTGGTCACAACCCATATTGGTTATTATTATTGGTCATACTGGTCATCGGTTATTAGTCATCAGATATTGGTCATTGATATGCAAGATCCGAGTACATGAACATATAGAATTGACCACTATAGTCTAAACATTCACTTAATTGTATGTACCCGAACCTATGGTATAGGATGTAAGATTGCGTGCATTAGATAGACTGATAAAATATTGATACACATAAGAACATTGACACTGATAACTGCTTAATGATTCTTGAATATTGATTCCTAATATTGACTCCTGATACCTGATCATGTTACCGACCATTGTTACTGATAAATGTATTATTGACTATTGGTTTATTGAATATTGACAACACTATTTATCGACCATTGATTTCCGACCAATGCATCATTTATTGATCCTATTATTGACTATTATTTTGATTATTATTTCTATTAATTTTCTATTATTGTTATTATCGACTATTGTCTATTGATTATGGACTATTGACTTTTGATTTTATTATCGTCTATCATTTATTGACTCTGATATCGTTCCAATTTTTTATATAATCCTTTATTTCTTACATTTCTTGTTACTACTTATCGCTTGAAGCTTGCTCTGATGGGTACTCTCCATCATTTTTTTGAGTTATTGTTTATACAGGTACTGACGATGGGATACTGAAGGAACTTGGCAAACTACTTACTGGATTGTTTATTCTCAAACTTATTGTAAGTTCTTGTATCTCATATATAGTTATTGTATTGCATTCTTGTTCATATGATCATTATTGTTTTGTTGAGCTTACTGGCATTATACAACTTATGGATGATATAAGTTGGCATAATTATATTATTCACTGGGCCTCAGTTACGCGTCTGTGTTTCCGTATAACAGAAAGCGGGGCGTGACATTCATTCTTAGCTATTTGTTATTATGATATTTTTTTTTGTTCTTATTTGATAGCTAATGTTATTTGTTCTCTTCTCTTCTACCTTAATTTCTGGATAACTTGAATTGGAGATTCATAACATGATTCAGTTTCGCTTTATGTTTTGCTTTTCTTGATAATCCCATGATTATTTTTAAGTTTCGTGTTTAGATAGTATGAATTTGTGATTTACAGCCTTTCAATGCCATATGCTAGGGCTTTGTCGTTTGTTTAGAGTGTTGGATTTAAATAGTTGAACAGATAAGTTGATGGACTTCACAATTTTAAGGATTAAATATTTTTTTATAAAGATTATTTTTATTGATTGTAGTAGAGAATTGTAGTTTACCGATTTATTAGTAGTAGTTTGAATTTGGTGAATTTTTACTACTGTAGAAGTTTAATTTAGTAAGTCACTGAATGTTCTTTATTTATAGTGTTTCCGTTAGTGGAGTTCAAGGCCAGCTTCTCGTCTTACAAACATGATTACACAATAGTCTAAATATAAAAGTTTAAGGCACATTAGTTAATTTGCAACTATGACTAACTAGATTTAATGGGATGGGGGATCAAATTTAGACCTATTTTATCTATTTATCTCACTACAAGGGAGAACGGCAACAACGGCATTTTTTTTGGGCTATCCCGGCGTTTATAAACTCCAGGAATTGCCCTACCGGCATCTGAGAAAACGCTACACCAAATGCTGGTGTTGCGCATGCCAGGATTTTTTGGGCACCCTACTCCGGCGTTTGTCAAAACACCGGTGTACACTCTCTATACACCAGTGCTTTGATAAACACCAGTGTGTACCAATTTTAATTTTTTAAAAAATCTTAAATTAGTCTACCCGACGTTTGAAACACCGGTGTATACCAATTTTAAATTTTAAAAAAAATTTCAAATTAGTCTACCCCGGCGTTTGGAAACGCCGGGGTATGTGTTTTAATAAAATTAAATATAATTCTTTTCAAAATTATTAATTTTTTAAAAATATAAAACACCGGGGGGTGTCTATTTTTTTATTTAAAAAAATAATTTTTTGGGTAATTTTCTTGAATATAAAACTTGTAATAATTTACATTTTTGCAAAAGAACAAAACCTATAGTAATTTCCAGTTTTCCACATAACACGATAAAAAAAATTAAACTGCAAAATTCATTATATTATCTAATGATTAACATACACAGCATAAGAAGTTTAAAGTTCTGCAGTCTAAAATCCAAAATCCAACATTTCTCACACAAATTTCTACATATAGCTCAGTTATAAAAAAGTTCTAACAAGTTCCACCATACAAAATAATTTGACCACCAAAATAAACTAAAAAAATATTATCACAATTAATAGATTTTCTTAGTAGGTACTCCTCCCTATGTCGACGTTGCTTCTAGCATGCTCACGTCCAACTTCTGGATTTGCCCGACTTAAATTATTTTGGAATTGTGTAAGTCACAAATTATACAAAAAAATTAGTCAACATATACAATAGCTATGAATTGGGCAATGCCAACTAATCAAACTTTCACTTCCAAAGTAAATAGAGAATTCCTTAAGGAGAATTGCCTAACTGGCATGAGTTATGACAACTCTATGCTATGAGTTAATACATCTCCTGGCTCTACATCCGTACGGAGCCAATTAGAACTACTGTTGTCATCTGTTAAGTTTACATCAAATATTGGAAACTCATTAGCAATATAATTGTTCATGGGATCATCGTTCTCATTATCTGCAGTGTCGCCCAACTGGAATACATCTCTTGGTTTCATAATAAGCGCAACGTTAGATTTGGGGCAAACCAGATCTTCAACATAGAACACTTGATGGACTTGAAATGGAAACACAAATGGCTCATGACTAATGTGTGTACCTGTATGAATCAAATTTGAGAAGTTTACAATTGTAAAACCTAATTTATCCTTGTTTTTTAGATAATTCTTATCCAAACCAGCTCATTCTCCACGAAATAAGACTACCCAAAAATGACGATAATAATCCAACTCAAAGATATCCATGAGCACCCCATAATAGTCAACATCTTCATCTATAGGATTTGCGTCTTCCCTAGTAGCATAATTTCTAGTCTTTGACGTGACTACAATTCCACTATTCTGGGACTTCAAGTAACGTTCACGGTCCTTATTGTTAGGGTTATATACTGAAAGCATCACTTTTATATTAACTTTATTTCCTTATTTTTTTGAATGAGAATCATATGGGCATATGTTTGCATATTGTGTTTATTATAATATTAAAGCAAGTATCTGATATTCTATAAGGTTGATAATATGGTGTGAGGTGACACACAGAAGATCATATTATCAGTTCCCTATGGAATATATAAATAGTTCACAACCTAGACGGACTTGGATAATTCATTGGAAAGGTTGTAGTGTAATCTGGTATTAGTCTATCTTGACTATAGGTTTACACTAGTACACTTTGTGTGTATTGAACAGGACCACTTGAGGTTGTTCTCTTTGTACTGACTACAAAAGAGAACAAACACCTCTGTTATTATGGATGCTTATGCTCTTAATTCAGATATAATAACAGACATGTATATGCAGTGTGCATTACTTTGACTCATAAAAGAGTGAGATTCATTATGGATCAACAACCTCTATGAATTGGGTAATAGCATTGTATGTATGATGGGCTGTTGATTGTAAAAGGAATCTATGTCTCGATACGTCGGGTTGATGATGTCCCCTTAAGGAGCTCATAAGGATTGTCATGTAAACTCTACAGGTGGATTACTTCCGACATGACAAATAAAGTTGAGTGGTACTACTTAAGGATAAAAGATGTTGATCAATATAGTTGTCAGTAACTTAATTTGATCGATGGACATTCGATATCTTAACATGGGGAGCTGAACGAGCATATAATAAAAGGAGCCCATAAATATAATTTGGGATTAGGAAGGTAGTGCAACAATAGCTCTTTAGTGGACCGAGCTATTGTTAATGGGCCTGGGTTGTGTGTTCGGGCTGAACACGGGATACCCAGATTCGTTAGGAGACCTAACCTTAATTTCTTCTCATGGTCCCTGCCGTAGCCTTATATATATCCTCTATTCTCTGGCCGTCATCATGATCAAAGATAATAAGATTTTTTTTCTCTAAATTCGTGATTCACGTAAGGAGAGAAAGAGAGGTCAGCCAAGGAGAAGAAAGGTTGGGAGACCGTCGCCCACACGACATCCAACCCGAGGAAGGAATATGTGCAGAAGATCTTGGGGTCGCAGACGGCTCGAGGTTGCTAGAAACTATCGTCTTCTTCTCATCGCAGGTATAATTCGTGAACCCTAGATTCCGCTATAAAGGGTTAGATCACGTATTAAATCTGTTAAGCTTTTATGATCGATACGCACACCAATCCGTGTTCCTGGGATTCATCTCAGTTCCATCAATTGGTATCAGAGCCGGTTTTGGATCTGCGTATTGATTGTTACATCCATGTTGTCTAATAAAACTTGTGTTGTATGATAGTCGGTAGATGTAGATCTGTTCTAACTCGGTTTTGCAGGCATCTTAGATCCAACTATTATGGTCCAATGCATGTTTTGTTTGTGTTGTTGTTGTTTTGTGGATGTAATTATTGTGTTGTTGTTGTTTTGTGGATGTAATTAATATCACGAGGGTTGATCGTGCTTATAATTTTAATTTTTCAATCTAGATTATGTGTGAACTCCTTCGGGAGGCATAGGATTGATGTAATTTTAATTTTATTTTATTTTTATTTTTTTTTCGATCGATCGTGATGGCGGTGGTGGCTGTTTCTGACACTAGAGGAGATGCTGTTTTTAGGTCGAACCCCGGATAGCTCTGCGCAGGGTCAGATTTGGGATTCGCACAGTCGGGGAAGAATCAGGAAAGATGGCCATAATAGTTAGATATTTATTTTCAAATTTATTGCCATTATTGCTTATTCTGATTATGCATGTTTATTATTTTGTGATTTTTTTTTGAAAAACTAGGATCACATTAATAATGGACAACATGGATATAAATTAACTAGTAGAAAAACCCTCATTGTTAAATAACTAAGTGGGAGAGGGAATTCATTTAACATGAATCCCACGGTCTCCATTGCTGGTTTGTAGGTGATATAATTATACTTGCGTGTTGGCTTTAGTGCTTTCCTCCATATCGGATGAGTATAATTATGGATCACCAGTACAAACTTCCTTAGGGATAATTGTAGAAAGTTACCTAGTATGTGCTCACTTCTCCATCTGAAGGAACTCAATACAAGATAATGGACTTAGTATTAAGCAATGGTATACACTTAGATACAAATAATGGTATCCTCCCCATCGGAGTCACTGCTATTATTTGTAGGACCAGAGCAAGACCAACAGATTAATTTTATTTGTCATAAAGTTGTGTTGACATGATAGTAAAATTAATAGGAAAAACCTACTTGAACAAATATTGAATTTGTATACGTCCACACTATCGTGGCATGCTAAATTCATGGTGTTTAAGGTGTTGGTGAATTTTTTTTTATTGTTTTGAGGGAATCAATATTTAATTAATTCAAAAAGTTTTGCCCTACATAATTTTTTTTGTGTGTGTGATTCTCAAGATTTCAAAAAAATGGGTTCTTTCAGTCCACTTATGGTGATTCTTAAAGAAAACAAACTTACTGGACCTAATTATATTGACTGGAAACGTAACTTGGATATTGTCTTAACTGCTGAAGAGTACAAATTTGTACTCAATGAAGTATGCCCACCTAAGCCTGATGCTAACTCTGATGAAGAGGTCAAAGAGGCTTATAAGAAGTGGAATAAGGCAGATGAGATGGCGCGGTGTTACATTTTGGCATCTATGTCAAATGTACTGCAGCATCAGCATCAGGCCATGCCCACAGCTTATGATATGATGTACAACCTTAAGGAACTCTTCGGACATCAGAGTAGAGCAGCTAGGCAATTTGCTATGAAGAGTTTGAGGAATGCATCTATGGCTAAGGGGACACCAGTAAGGGATCATGTTCTCAAGATGATGGGTCATCTAAATGAGATGGAGATCCTTGGTGCTGAAATCGATGGGGAAACCCAGGTCGATATCATTCTCGGGACTCTGCCTAAAAGTTTTGACTCATTTTGCCTTAATTATAACATGAACAAAAGGTTGTATAGTTTGGCAGAACTTGCAAAAGAACTACAGGATGCTGAAGCTCTCTTCAAGCAGAATGCCCATGTTTATGTGACTGAAAAGGACTCTACTTCTAAGCCGAAAGGTGGTAAGAAGAAGAAAGTTCAGAAACAAGTAAACTCAGCAAAGAAGGGCATGGGACCTCAAGGCGCTGTGAAAAAGCCGAAAGGCAAGTATTTCAAGTGCAAAGGGTCAGGACATTGGAAGACTGACTGTCCATTTCTCAAACAAAAGAACAAAGAAGGTATATCTCATTTACTAGTTGTTGAAACATGTTTAGCGGTGTTATCTACCGGCACCTGGTGTGTAGATACAGGAGCCACTAATCATGTCTGCAATACATTGCAGGGGTTCCAGGAAACCAGACAACTCAGTGATGGAGAGATATGCTTGTTTATGGGTGACGCTACAAGAGTAGCGGCCGTTGCAATAGGAGATGTTATTTTATCTTTTGGTAGAAATAAGTCTTTGACATTGAGAGATTATCTTTATGCACCTTCACTTAGAAGAAATTTAATTTCTGTTTCCATGCTAGTTAAGGATGGATATTCAGTTTATTTTATTGACAATATTGTTATTAGAAAAAATAAGCATTTTATCTGTTCTGGTGCATTGGTTGATAATCTATATGTCATTAATCCTATTTCGCCCACGATGCAACTTATGGAAATGAATAATATGTCTTCTAACATAAATAAGAGAAAAGAACCTTCTTGTATGAACCAAACATATCTTTGGCACTTGCGATTGGGGCATGTTAACCTAAGAAGGATTCAAAGACTGGTTAAAGATGGACCTTTGAGTTCATTGAAAGTGGAGGCACTACCAGTCTGTGAATCCTGCTTGGTAGATAAAATGACCAAAAGGCCTTTCAAGGCAAAGGGGTATAGGGCCAAAGATGTGTTGGAATTGGTTCATTCTAATTTGTGTGGGCCCATGACTGTCCAGGCTAGAGGTGGCTTTGAATATTTTGTCACATTTACTGACGATTATTCAAGGTATGGATATATTTATTTGATGCGCCGTAAGTCTGAGTGCTTTGAGAAATTCAAAGAGTACAAGGCAGAAATGGAGAAACGTCATGAAAAATGTATCAAGTCATTACGTTCAGATCGTGGTGGCGAGTATCTTTTTGGGGAGTTTAGGGACTATTTGTCAGAGGCTGGGATTACATCCTAATTATCAGCACCTGGAACACCCCAACAGAATGGTGTAGCAGAAAGAAGGAATAGGACTCTTATGGAGATGGTTAGATCAATGATGAGTTATTCAGATTTACCAGATTCGTTTTGGGGATATGCCTTAGAAACTGCAGCTTATATTTTGAACTTGGTTCCTTCTAAGTCAGTACCAATTACTCCCACAGAACTGTGGACTGGGCGTAAGCCTAGTCTGAAACATGTTCGGATTTGGGGTAGTCCAGCACATGTGCTGAATGGAAAAGCCGATAAGTTGGAATCTCGTACAGAAGTACGCTTGTTTGTAGGCTATCCAAGAGAAACGAAAGGAGGTTTATTTTATAGTCCTAAAGATCAGAAGGTCATTGTTAGCACCAATGCTCGATTCTTAGAGGAAGACTATGTGATGAACCATAAACCCATAAGTAGAGCTGTTCTAGAAGAACTGAGAGGTGAGATGCCAAATACTTCAGTACCAACAGTACAACAGGATGTACCACCAGTAACTGCACAACGTGTCACAAATGTTACACCACAACCGATAGTGCCTCGTCGTAGTGGGAGGGTTGTGATACAACCTGATAGATATATGTTCTTGGGAGAGTCGTCAGACCTTGTCCCTGAGGAACAAGATTATGATCCCTGTACCTACAATGAAGCACTCCAAGATAAAGATGCAGAGTCTTGGCAAAAAGCAATGATGTCTAAAATAGAATCTATAGATTCTAATCAAGTCTGGGAGCTTGTAGAACCACCTATTGGTGTAAAAGCCTTTGGATGCAAGTCGGTCTAGAAGAGAAAAAGAGAATCAGACGGTAAGGTTGAAACCTTTAAAGCTCGGCTTGTTGCAAAAGGTTTTACTCAAAGAGAGGGTATTGATTATGAGAAAACATTTTCACCAGTAGCCATGCTTAAGTCTATCCGGATTCTTTTATCTATAGCAGCTCATCTTGATTATGAGATTTGGCAAATGGATGTCAAGACAGCTTTCCTTAATGAAAGTCTTGAGGAAGACATCTATATGAAGCAACTAGACGGGTTCATTGAAAAGGGCCAAGAGCATCTTATTTGTAAGCTCAAGAAATCCATTTATGGACTTAAGCAAGCTTCCAGATCTTGGAACATATGTTTTGATCAGGTGATAAAATCCTATGGATTTGATCAATGTCAAGATGAATCGTGTGTATACAAAAAGTGTGACGGAAACGTAGTGGTATTCCTAGTACTTTACGTGGATGACATCTTGCTCATTGGAAACAATGTGAAGGTATTATCTAACATAAGGGTATGGTTATCCAAACAATTTGATATGAAGGACTTGGGAGAGGTAGGTCACATCCTTGGGATCAAAGTTCTACGAGATCGCAAGAAAAGGATGTTGGGCTTGTCCCAAGCTTCCTATATCGATACTATACTAACTCGTTTTAGCATGCAAAATTCTAAGAAAGGCTTCTTACCTTTTAGGCATGAAATTGTCCTATCAAAGAAACAGTGTCCGAGGACACCTAAAGAGATAGAGAACATGAAAGCAGTTCCTTATGCTTCAGCAGTAGGAAGCTTAATGTATGCAATGCTATGTACGAGACCAGATATCTGCTTTGCCATTGGCATGGTTAGCAGATATCAGTCTAACCCGGGACAAGAGCACTGGACTGCCGTAAAGCATATTTTGAAGTACCTAAAAAGGACTAAAGATTACATGCTAGTTTACCAGGCAGATAGTTTAGTTGCCTTGGGTTATACAGACTCAGATTTTCAGTCAGATAGGGATTCCAGGAAATCAACCTCAGGTTATGTATTTACTTTGGGAGGTGGAGCTACTATATGGAGGAGTATCAAGCAAAAATGTATTGCTGATTCTACCATGAAAGCCGAGTATGTGGCAGCCTCTGAGGCAGCCAAAGAAGCGGTTTGGCTCAGAAACTTCCTATTGAACTTGAATATGGTACCTAATTTGCTTAAGGCTATTACACTTTATTGTGATAATAGTGGTGCAGTTGCAAATTCGAAGGAACCACGAGCCCATAAGGCAAGTAAACACATTGAGCGTAAGTACCACCTGATACGAGATTTCGTAAAGAAAGGAAAAGTTGCTGTGATCAAGATAGCATCAGCAGACAACCTAGCTGATCCCTTCACTAAGAGCTTACCAGCTAAGGCTTTTGATAGTCATGTTGAGGGAATGGGAGTCAGATGCGTAGCAGCATGGCTTTAAGTATAAGTGGGAGATTTGTAACAGTATACTGAAAAGCAATGCTTTGAGTATAAGTGGGAGATTGTTAGGGTTATATACTGAAAGCATCACTTATGTATTAACTTTATTTCCTTATTTTTTTGAATGAGAATCATATGGGCATATGTTTGCATATTGTGTTTATTATAATATTAATGCAAGTATCTGATATTCTATAAGGTTGATAATATGGTGTGAGGTGACACACAGAAGATCATATTATCAGTTCCCTATGGAATATATAAATAGTTCACAACCTAGACGGACTAGGATAATTCATTAGAAAGGTTGTAGTGTAATCTGGTATTAGTCTATCTTGACTATAGGTTTACACTAGTACACTTTGTGTGTATTGAACAGGACCACTTGAGGTTGTTCTCTTTGTACTGACTACAAAAGAGAACAAACACCTCTGTTATTATGGATGCTTATGCTCTTAATCCAGATATAATAACAGACATGTATATTCAGTGTGCATTACTTTGACTCATAAAAGAGTGAGATTCATTATGGATCAACAACCTCTATGAATTGGGTAATAGCATTGTATGTATGATGGGCTGTTGATTATAAAAGGAATCTATGTCCCGATACGTCGGGTTGATGATGTCCCCTTAAGGAGCTCATAAGGATTGTCATGTAAACCCTGCAGGTGGATTACATCCGACATGACAAATAAAGTTAAGTGATACTACTTAAGGATAAAAGATGTTGACCAATGTAGTTGTCAGTAACTTAATTTGATCGACGGACATTCGATATCTTAACATGGGGAGCTGAACGAGCATATAATAAAAGGAGCTCATAAATATAATTTGGGATTAGGAAGGTAGTGCAACAATAGCTCTTTAGTGGACCGAGCTATTGTTAATGGGCCTGGGTTGTGTGTTCGGGCTGAACACGGGATACCCAGATTCGTTAGGAGACCTAACCCTAATTTTTCCTCATGGTCCCTGCCGTAGCCTTATATATATCCTCTATTCTCTGGCCGTCATCATGATCAAAGATAATAAGATTTTTTTTCTCTAAATTCGTGATTCACGTAAGGAGAGAAAGAGAGGTCAGCCAAGGAGAAGAAAGGTTGGGAGACCGTCGCCCACACGACGTCCAACCCGAGGAAGGAATACGTGCAGAAGATCTTGGGGTCGCAGACGGCTCGAGGTTGCTAGAAACTATCGTCTTCTTCTCATCGCAGGTATAATTTGTGAACCCTAGATTCCGCTATAAAGGGTTAGATCACGTATTAAATCTGTTAAGCTTTTATGATCGATACGCACACCAATCCGTGTTCCTGGGATTCATCTCAGTTCCATCACTTATATGAAATCTGAAGCCATTGTATATGTATCCCCTGATTCTGCTAACCATTTTATATGGACCTTTTGCCAGAATCTTTATTTCAGATGAAAGGTCATCATCATGCAATTTAGAGACATATTTATGTGGCGGTAAACCGTACTAGTACAGTGAAAAATATAGATATAAAATATCATTCAATAAGTTGGAATTTCACTTACATGAGATTGAAACCAAGTATGGAATTTTTCATTCATTATCTTACTTTGATCACGTGGTCTCAGTCTTCTCGGTCTATCATTTCTTTTAATTTCACAGATAAATTCACTAGAAATAGTAAAATGATCGAAATGATCGTTAGTTAAATTTACTTCTTGATTTTAATGTACTATAAATAACTCCAAACTTAACTTACGCTCGAAATGGCTCAACTGCTGCATGGCAGTCTAGTACATATTGATGTGCTTGTTCCCATATTAAGTTATCTAACTCAAATACATCAACTTTAGCAATAGTAGTGCCAGCAGTCTGAAAAAGATATTTAGCTCCACCAAGGTTTGACGTCTCTGGATTTCTCCTTGGCCTAGTTAGATATGTCTTTACACCCTGAAGGTATCTTGAACAAAAATTAGAGCACTCCTCCGAGAGATACCCTTCAGCTATCGAGCCTTCTGGATATGCTCTATTTTTAATATATCCCTTAAGTTGATAAAGGTACATATACAGTTAAATATTTTGGTCATAAAAGTAGAGAACCAGATGTTCATTGAGGCATGAATATTACCTCTCAATAGGATACATTCACCGATAATGTACCGGTCTCCCGAATCTAACTTCAATGGCCAGGTGGATTATCAAGTGAATCATTATAGTGAAAAATGATAGGGGAAATATCCTCTCCATTTGAAAAAGTACCACTACAGCACGTTTCTCCAATTGGTCAAGATCTTCAATACGTAGAACTCTTGAACAAAGTTTTTTTATAAATACTACAAAGATTCTTGATGACGGCAGTGACTTACTCACACATTGAAAACCTTAGAGCCACGGGAAGGAGATCTTGCATCAATATGTGGTAGTCATGTGACTCTGGACCCTGAATCTTCTTCTCCTTAGAGGTGATGCACCGCGCTATGTTAGATGAATATCCATCAAGGACTTTAATATCCTGTAACACTTTATAAAACAGTTCCAACTCTTTTTTGGACATTGAATACATTGCAAAAGGGAGACGAACTCTGCCATTAGGTAAGTACTCTGGGTGTAACTCATGTCGTATATCTATCATAACTAAATCAAGGCGACACTTAAGATTGTGCTTTATCTTCCGATCATCCCCCATAAATGTTCCTATACAACTTTTACCGATATTTTTTCCAATGTGCATCACATCTAAATTATGACGTAGTGAGTTAAATTCCAAATACGGCAACTCAAAAAAAATGCTCTTCTTCTTCGATGACCCTAAATCAACCATGTTGTCACATTCATCTGCATCACATAAGTCGGCGTCCTCATTCCTTGCCATTTTCTTACCTTTCTTGATGACTTCTGGTTCTTTACCATAATTGAAATTATGACCTTGTAATCGGCAAGACACAATTGATCCTGTCAAAATTTCAGGCGCATGTCCCCACTCCTGCAACCCATCAAATATTGATGTTTCTGACCTGAATATGTGTGTGTCATGCAACCATCTCCGATGACCCATGTAGCAAAATTTTCTACTATTATACAACCATTTTGAAATTGTTTGATCAGTACAACAAGGACATGCATAACGCCCTTTGGTGTTATAACCGAATAAATTTGTATATGCAGGAAAATTATTGATTGTCCAAGTCAACGCAACCCGGAGACGAAAAGTTTCTTTAGCTGTTGCATCGTAGGTTGGAACACCCTCCCATAATTTTTGAAGCTCGTCTATTAATGGTGGAAGGCACACGTCTATATCATTTCCTGGACTTTTCGGTCCAAGAATTATCATGGACAACATAAATGATGAAGGTTTCATGCATTTTCAAGGGGAAAAATTGTACGTAATTAACACAACAAGTATGCTATATGTATTGCTCATTTGCTTAAATGGGTTAAAACCATCACTGGCTAATCCAAGTCTCACACTGCGAGGATCTTCAGCAAAATCGGGGTATCTTCATCAAACTTTTTCCAAGATTGAGAATCAGCTGGGTGTCTGAGAATTCCGTCATTCTTGCGACATTCTGCATGCCATCTCATATCCGAAGAAGTTTTAGAGGACATAAACATTCTTTGCACACCTAGGAATTAGAGGAAAGTATTGCAAAATTTTTGCAGACTTCTTTCTCTTAGTTGTTTTAATTGGGTCAACAACTTTTTGGCCTTCATTCGGCTTACCTTTCCATTTCGAAGTTCAGTAGATTTCAAAATTCTGGAGTCTGTCCTTATCCCCCGTGAAGAGCATACAATCAAATGGGCAAGCTAAAATCTTCTCATACCCAAAATCGAAAGACTTGAGAAATTTTTTGGTTGCATGGGATGATTCTGGAATACAGATTTCAGAAAATGCTTCATTCAACAATTGAACTAGCATGTTGAAGGGCTTATCAGACCATCCGTTAAGTTTTGATCTGAAATAGTCTAACAATGAATGCAAATTTCAAAAAATTTGAGCAATCACGGTACAAAGGTGTACTAGCATCTCCCATCAACTTAGTAAAGGCTTCGTATTCTTTATTAACTTCAGGATCTTGTCTTCCTCCTCTACTCCACCACCAGTATTTATTGTTTCTATTGACTCATTATGGGCTTGTGTTGTAGGAATGTTGGTGTGTGCTAGATTGTTATGACTTCCAAAAGCATCCCACACTAATTCTTGCATCTCATCGGCCACACTTAAGTCGTCGTTTGCTATGGGCTCGTCTACATCTCCGAACACACCCGGTCCAACCGGAATCGCTGGGGCATGCTTTCGATGGCAAAACCATTGTGTGTACCCATGGAGAAAACCATTGATCACCAAATGTATTTGAACTTCGTCGCATGCCTTTATATGACAGTTTGTAAACTGCCGACATGGACAAAGAATCAAATTTGGATCATGGGAATTTTTCTTGTTGGCGAAGATAATGAAATCTTTAACATCGTATCAATACTCCTTTGATAATTGTGACTTGCTCATCTAGCTTTTATCTATTTCAACAATATCAATCAATCTGAAAATAAAATTTCGTAAATTAAAATTTTAATAGCATCTACCTCACTGAGTTGATGCCCATGAATAGTGTGTAATTATTATTGTTACACCTAATAAATTTTTTTGAAGGAAAAGATAGCTGCGAGGAGAAAAGAGTTTGACTATGTATATGATACAAGAATTTAGGAACTGCAGTACTGTTGTTTGTATTTGTAAGATTATAATACATGAAGGTAATTCTACTTTGTTTAAATTTATCAAACTTTGTGATTGATAAGATTTGCACATGGAAGAATAATTTGAAATATGCATGACTGTTCTATTCAAAATAGATTAACATATTTTAGCCTCACACTTGTTGCATGATTATACAAGACTTTTTGTTTTTTGATCGTTAACAGTGGATACTCCAGACTTTAATCCTGCAAATTAAGCATTGAGTAAAGCATCTCAAGTTTCACCTCTGAAATTCGAAGTTCTGTAATTGTATCATCCTACAAATCTAAATAATAAATTTGATCATGCACATTAATAGGTATTATGTTTAAAAGGGTCACAAAGATTGACATAACCACTTCGAACCAATGACTTCAGCAAATACATGTGCAAATAGTATATATGACATAAGCTGCATTCCTCTAAAAAGCTCTACGAATTCAAATTCTTTTAAATCAGCCCTGAATCTGCATCTATACTTCTCAGGTGACAATTTAAGATTGGAAGGATAGACAAATTAAGAAGCAAAGTAGACCTTTCTGAAACTGACAGGAAACTCAAGGGTAATCAAACTTTATAATCAAGTATGAGAAAAAAAAGTATAAAGCATATTATAATGCTCAACCAAAAGCTTTACACATGAGCCTTATCTATATATGGTACAAGTGGTACTGCTTTAGGTTACATCAAATGATAAGGATTTTCATTTTGGATGATTTATTCTCAAATTTGGAATCAAAATAAGAACGAAAGCAATAGTCCTACAGTGCAATTAGACTTTTTTCCCTTGCTTATTAAGTATATTATTATTTAAAAAGATTTTGCGATAGTCGGGTGCTTTTTCCGTGCCCTAATAACCACTCATACAAGTATATTCGCACAAGAACAATCACCAAAAGAGACTTATATTATGTCTTATCAAACAACAAGGGATACCAGATAAAATTGAAAGTTATCCAATTAAGTTAGTTAGCATGATATTTGAAATGACCTACCTGGTTATAGATAAAAAAGGAGCAAGATAACGTAGCGCGTTAGCACGGCAGGATAAGAGGTTACTGGATATGATAGGCTTAGCCCACAAACAGATATATTGCACGACCCATGAATGAGAACAGCTATTCCGCAAAGTTTGAAGGAAAAAAGAAAGGAATCGGAGTGGGTTTTGATGCACTGTCACTTCTTTATAAATTAGGCACTAATATTTGGAAAATAAAATCTCAGAAAAAATGTACCCAAGCAGTTTATGTCTACCTACCTACGTCTTTAACTAATAAAAATGATAAGCTCACAACCAAACATAAGAAACAAAGTTCCAAATGAGTATACTGCGAAAGGAAATATAGATAGGGTGTTCTAAAGTTTACCTTATACACGAAATTTCCTTGTTTAGAAACTGACTAAGCCTCTCACCTCATAAGGCTAGCTCCACAAGATTTACATTGAGATAAACTTTGTAGGTGATGCTTTCAATAAATTTAATACGGTTTAGACTTTTTCTATTTACCCATTGGCTTCTAAAGCTTGATTATAGCACCAGGTAACCACTAAAAATAACAAATTCACAAATACTACAAACCCTAATTAACAAATTCAACAAAACCTAATTAGCCCACATTCTTAAATCCCAAAATACACCACAATCACTAATTATTCAACACACAATCCCAAACAATTTCATTAAAATATAAAAAAATTATTAAAAGTTGGAAATAATCATACCTAGGGTTTGAGACCTAGAGGGAGAAAGATGGCGGGCAAGGACGATGAGGATGCCGAAGAGAACGACAGCGGGGAGCATGCCGGAGGAGATGAAGGCGGGGATCACTGGAAGTGGGTTGCGGCGATGGAGCTAGGGTTGCGCGCGAGACAGGAGAGAAACAGGAGAGAGAGAGAGAGAGAGAAAGAGAGAGAGAGAGAGGGAAACGAAAGGCAATGAAAATTAATGGAAGGGAAAGTTAATTAAAGCCTATAACCCGACGTTTCTGATCAAATGTTGGGGTCCATATGTTAGGAAATATGAGGATCTTGTTGAGTTATTCGAAGCAATCAACACAAACCACCAAGTGCATATGAGATCATACCAAACACACCAAAGCACACAAATTTGTCCCGGTTGGGGCTTTCGTCTTAATCCCGGGGAGAAGAAACCCAAGATGTTATTCAACTAGAGAAGATACAAGAATATTACAATTCTCACCACGACCCTCTCTTAAGCCACACCAGTGAGTACTAGTTTTTACAATTAGAGAATCTCTCAATCTCTCCTTCAATGAAGTACTCTCTCTCTCTTGGCTCTCAATGGAGGTCAATAACAACAATACATAGAGATCTAGAGAAAACCTAGTTTGATATCTTGATACAATAGCCATTGGATATTCCTGAAGAGATAACCATACAATAAGAGCCGTCAGATCTGACTTGAAGAGCAAGTTGGGCTTCTCACGAATCACCAAGATCCGACCCATTAAATCCATCAGCGCAGCTGTCGGTCGACCGCACCTCAAGGTCGGTCGACCATCCCCCTTTCAGGAACTTCTACAAGTTGGGCGGTCGACCGCAACTCCACCTGCTGCTGCTGCTGACTGTTTCCCTTGCTTCCACTCCATCTCCAATCGTCTCGATTCCTCCATCGTCTCATCGTTTTCTTATCCAACATAGTATGCAAGACATAAACCCAACAATCTCCACTTTGGATTGCATACTCATGAATCCACACATGTGTGATTTAAAACCCTCTAGACTCTTTTTCTTCTCTTCTTGCAAATAACTCGTTTCAATGGCTTCCTCTGCTAGTTGAATCTATCTCCACCTATTTTTCTCCCACTGTATGCCCCTCAAGGACACACCCCAGTAGATGTAATCATGGAGGTGCCACCCTCCACACGAACTCCACCTACCTCAAGGCTCTTTCTACCTTCCGACGATATTCGAACATCACAGTCTCGCTCGGATGATTCTAGTGACGGCATACTAGATGGCGCTTTAGGAACAATGGGCTTCAAACCACTTGGCCAAGGTTTCATGTTCCCACAAAGCTGGTAGAGGTTGTGCTGACTCTGCCCAATCCCCCTCTTACCCTTCATCACCTCACGATAACTTTCCCAAACTGAACGAACTCCACCTAGAACTGTGTACCTGCAGTCCTGAGCTTCTAGAGTTCTCATGGAAATAATGCTCCGCTTCATCAAAGGAATATGCATGCCCTCCTCTAGTGTGTGTCCCATTCCGCCTGTCATCTTCGACTCATTTGTTTTCTCACAACTTACTTCACAAATCTTATCAACTTTCGTTCCCACACAACGATATGATGCAAATTTGCAAGTAGAAATCATCTCCCTCTCGGAGCAAACTTGAGAAGATCTAATCGAATCAAAAGAACAACCGGAAATCACATCTAAAGAACTTGAAAAAGCACTGTTTAAGCTTTCACCTGATTCAGCGGCACTTGATTTGGCACCCCTCTGACTCAATCCCTTGCAACAGTCTCTCATGTAATACTCAATCCCTTTGAACTGGTGGCCACGGACCTTACCCCGATATACACTTTTCTTTCCAATCAAAGTACCATCCACCTTCAAGCAACTCACAGAAGTTGACGCCGATTTCTGACTCTCCTTCCTAAGTGCATCCTCCTCCAACCCCTTGATCATACCTGCTATGAAAAACTTCTCCTTGGTAGATTTCTCACCTAGCACGGTTATCATTTTGGATGGATTTGATGGTGAATATATTGATTTGGAAACCTTTAGATCATCTGCGTTGAATGCCCTCAGTTCAGATAAATCCATATTGAACTCCACTTCATGATCTAGAAGAGCGATACTTTCCTTCATTGAGAAACCCCACAACTTTCTTCGCTAGTACATCCGACCTTGTGATGACAATCCCGAGTAGTCAATTCTGAATCTTGCCCAAAGACTCACCGTACTTCTCCTACACCTGACTTCGTTCGTCAATGACAATCGAATTAAACCCAAGGCTTCTGAATAAATCTTCTTCCACTTTTTCTGCTTTGTGCCGATTGGTCTCCGTTTATCTCCTTCTAGGACTAGATCCAAGTCCTGTTGAACCGATGCTTTATGCATGTCCACCTTCAAGAGATTAAAGTTGAACTTGCCTTTGAACCGCTTGATCTTCGTGATTTGATCTGCCATCATCTCCAAGGAACTCGAACAAACCTTTGAACCTGGAAGCTCTGATACCAATTGTTAGGAAATACGAGGATCTTGTTGAGTTATTCGATGCAATCAATACAAACCACCAAGTGCATATAAGATCATACCAAACACACCAAAGCATACAAATTTGTTCCGGTTGGGGCTTTCGCCTTAATCTGGAGGAGAAGAAACCCAAGATGTTATTCAACTAGAAAAGATACAAGAATATTACAATTCTCACCACGACCCTCTCTCAAGCTTCACCAGCGAGTACTAGTTGTTTACAATTAGAGAATCACTCAGTTTCTCCTTCAATGAAGTACTCTCTCTCTCTCTTGTCTCTCAATGGAGGCTGATAACAATAATATATAGAGATCTAGAGAAAACCTAGTTTGATATCTTGATACAATAGTCATTGAATATTCCTGAAGAGATAACCCTATAATAAGAGCCATCAGATCTGACTTGAAGAGCAAGTTGGGCTTCTCACGAATCACCAAGATCCGACCCAACAAATCCATCAGCGCCGCTGTCGGTCGACCGCACCTCAAGGTCGGTCGACCGTCCCCCTCTCGGGAACTTCTACAAGTTGGGCGGTGGACCGCACCCCATGTACGGTCGACCGCAACTCCACCTGCTGCTGCTGCTGACTGTTTCCCTTGCTTTCACTCCATCTCCAATCGTCTCGATTCCTCCATCGTCTCATCGTCTTCTTATCCAACATAGTATGCAAGACATAAACCCAACACATATGTACATCCCCGGCATTTTCAATGAAACGCCAGGGTAAATAAAACTTTTTATTTACTTTTAATTATTATTCTTCCTACCCTGGCATTTCTGGAAAGTGTCAGGGTTAAAATGCCAATGTAGGCTTATTTAGTTGTAGTGTCTCTAATAAAAAAAATTAATTGCAAATCTACATTAACTAAATATTTGGTTGTAGTGTCTCTAATAAGATATTTTTGTTTCCAAAAGAAAAGAAAAAGAAAAAGATAGCCATCTACCATTTTAGATGGTGTATAAAAGTTGAACTGAAACTGAAACTAAATACAAATTTGATTTAAATTAAAACTCCAATTCCTTCTCTTTCTTTTCTTCTCTACTTCTCTAAAAACTGAAACAACTCTCCAGCTCAATACAAAACAAATCAATAGATGCTATACATCTTTAAAAATTCGTTAAAGTTTTATTTAAATCATAATTACGTGTTTTATTAATTATTTTTCTAACTTTGAGTAAATCAAGTCAATTAAGTTTTATTTTTATTTTTAGTTTTTGTTTCCTATAGATAGGTAGTTAGTTATATATGCAGTTTAGGTGTTTGTTGTTTTTTTTAATTTGAATTAGTTTTGATAAAGATAGAGCTTTTTTATAGTGTAAATAGATATGGAACTTTTATTTGTTTAATTTTTTGAATAATCTAGATTTTCAGTTTCTCTTTCTATTTATTGCTTAATTCATGTGATTATTTTTCAGATAGTAATCAATTTTGAGTTTTGAGTTTTGAATCTAGTTTATATACTTATATATAGTTTTTAATAAATTTTTTTGTTTATTTAGATTATTTAGAATAACAACTTCTTGTTGTCATTTTAATTGAAAATGAGAAATATATTCTCCAGTGGTACACTATTAGATACACGCACATCAAGGCAAGTGTACTTGGTGCACTACCAATTTTCACTAGTATATATATATTTTCACTATTAGATACACACACATAACAAACTAATATAATCCATTGCATTGACAGTGCAGTTGCACTTGTTCCCTCAGGAAAAAAAATGGTTTACTTGAGGCAAACCAAAATACAGTACTCCTTCAAAGTAGATATATAAATCTTCTATAAAGCATTCCACAAGGCATCTGGATATACAAAATGTTGTAGTAAACTCTGAGCAGACTGAACTTGCCCTGGATCCCATGAACTTGGCTCACTCAAAATGTTGTGGTAAACTCTGAACTTGGCTAACTCCGTTACTCCAAAGTGTTGTAGTAAAGTCTTCTTCAGGCACTCCAGATCCCTGATTCACATATCCTGTCACAAATAAACTAAATATATAACTGAGTTCAGTATATAACTCTTCTTCAACCGCATATGAGTTTTTTATCCAAATTTTGCTCATTCTAACTTTCTTAGTTTGTTGTGCAGAGCTGAACATTGGTCGGGATTCAGAGTTCTCACCTGGCAATTTTTTGATCCTCCCTGCATGATCGTCCCTCTAGTTTTACCTTTTGTTTTGTCTTACTTTTAGACAGCAGGTTTTTTTTTGGGGGGGCCAGATTTGCTTGCATTCTGTATTGATGCGTGTGCTTTTCTTATTTTCTGCCTACAACGCACTTATCTGTGATGTTGTTGTCTTTGATCATTTCCTGAGTTTTTGGAGTTGTTTACCGTTGATCAGTGGCGTGAATTTTGGGTGGCTTCCCAGCCCTTTACTGCTGTGTTTGCTATGCTCTATGTTGTCTTTTGTACTGTTATTTGAAGCTGAGTGTGGTTGCACTATTTTGCATCGCTGTGGTGCTGGTTATTTTTTAACGTGCACTTGTATATGTGTGTCATGTTGTGTTTGTTTGTTGCTTTTCGATGATGCCTGCTCTGCATCCATCGTTTTCTTCTGTATATTTGTGTGCAAATTGTACATTTTGTTTATATATATATATATATATATATATATATATATATATATATATATATATATATATATGAGTTCCCTTCCGTTGTGCACTCGTCTCTGTGTGCACTCTGCCTTCGGGCCTTCGTATCAACAATTTAAATCGTTCACATTGATCTACATATCTAAATTAAATATATAAAATCAAGTCATTTGAAATTTATTTGTCCATACATTTAAGTGTTACAAAATTGTATGGCTGAATATCTTTAGTTTTTATAATTACATGATGGATGAGCACATGAATTTCAAATAACTTGATTTAGGGACGATGAGTTCTAGATATGTCGTACACACAGCAACAATGGGAAGTGTAGGAGGCATGGTGGGAGAGTCGGGCCACCAAAAGTTGCAGGAGTTGTCAATGGAGAATCCATTGGCGACATCAGTCAAGAAGACATATGAAAGAGGCTTGGTGACAGACCACTGATGTTGGAGAAGGGTGGCCGGCAGTGGAGAACTGTAGGAGGGGTAAATGAATAATGTAGGTAGGGAAAAGGTTTTTCTGAAAGGGTTGAGTTCTCTTTTTTTTTTTTTTTTCCTTACTGTACGAGGGTTTTTGAAATGATGGAGAAGGAAAACTTGATTTGAGGAGATACCTTACTTTGGGTCTTTAAAGGATGTTTCTTCGGTTTCTTCAGTTAACCGCATCTTATTAACTAATTTCATCTCACAAATCAAGATGTGACCCAATGGGTTAAAAAATATGGAATACTTAAGTTATGTTAGTCCTGAAAGTAGCCCAGCCCTATTATATATATATATATATATATATATGTCACGTCCCGCTTTCCACTATACGAAAATACAGGCACGCAACTGAGGCCCACTGAATGATATACATCATCCATAAGCTGTACAATTATAAGCTCAACAAGATTTTTATAATATATTCACGCAGGCAAATATAATGATCAATGAGCTGGAAATAGAATAACCATCATCTGGATAATATATCAACATCGGGTCAAGATGCCCGGAAATACAAGATGTCAGAATTAAAACAGTACGATAAGCGGTTCGCTATAATAACTAGATAAAATAGCCACTGAAAGAAAAACAACATGAAGTAGTAAGAAACAGCAACGATCGTCTAGAGAGTCTGCTCGTCGGGTCCATCAGTACCTGTATAATATTAACTCAAAGAAAAAAAATGAAAAAGTACCCGTTAGAGAAAGCTTCGGGCAGCAAGTAGCAACAAGCAGTAAAAAGGGGGTAATATAACAAGATATAATATGGAAGAAACAAGAAGTAGAAGTACAAAAATGTAGAGATGAATTTTTAGACAACATCACATATCTGCATTCAAATTCACTTTTCCATTGTTACAGAAAAGCAAATTCGATTCCGTCAGAGATTCTAAAGTAGACTCTCTTTCGGTTCCAACGCATATTTACACGATACATTCTAGAGAGAGTAGCTATGCGTACAAATTCATTCTTCACTGGTTTCGATGTTTCGTGCGCATTCTGGAAATTCAGAGTCACGGTACTAAAATCATGATATCTCACAATCTATACATTGGATTGAGAAACCGTAAGATGTTCTGGATTCTAAACTCGATGGGTTACGATTTTCATGTAGAAAATTCTTCGATCTAGTAACGGGAACATGGTCGAATTCTCAGTACAAGAGACCGGTTAGTGGTCCCGTGCAGATTCAGGAATTTACAATATGACAGTACTAAAATCGTGATGTCTCACAATCTATACATCGGATTGAGAAACCATAAGATGTTCTGATCTAGACTCGATGGGCTACGATTTTCATGTAGAACGTTTTTCAATCCAGTATCGGGAACATGGTCGAATTCTTAGTGCAAGATCAAGAAATTTAGAGATAGCAATGTTGAATATTCGATATTCGATAACACGATTCGAAGTGTGTTAACGGTTCACTCTTGAGTTGATATAGCATGGAACTAGTGACTAGAACATAGTTTGACAATAAAACATGATGATAACTAGACTACTTGCCACGAGTCCAAGAAAAATGCTTGTACGTACGAGAACAAAAAGAGTATACAAGATACTTGCCTTATAACGTGATGATTACGGTGGTGGTGTTAACCACGAAAAGAAGAAGCGATGTCGGCATCAGACGGCGGCACAACGGTGGCAAGAATGGCAGCAAGGCGGCAACGATCGAGCAACAGTAGCAACGGTGAGCGACAACAACAACGAGGAGATGGCGCGGCGTGCGGAGATGGAGTGAGTTCGGGTTGTTTTTCGGGGTTCACGGGACCATAGAAACGGAGTCGTCGGCTCAAAGGTGGAGGATAAAGTGGAGCTCGGGTTGGAGAAGGCCAAGGAAGAATGAAGAATGAGACGTAGAGATGAGGGGTGAGGTGTTATCTGTGTGTGTATATATATAAAAGAAAGGGAGAGACACAGCATGGATGCATGCGCATGCAAGTGTGTATGCATGTGTATATTATTATAAGGAGAGAAAGAAAGGATGCATGCATAGGTGTGGAAAAATGAGGGGAGGGATGTGGAAAAATGAGAGGATTGGGTTAGAAAATAAGAACAAGGAGGAGAAGTCATGAGGGAGTTAGGCGTAGAATGAGAAAAATGAGATGGAGAGATTGGCTGTATGTGAGTGATTAGCGAGAGTGGGTTAGGCAGATATGAGAAATATTGATTAGGGATAATTGGGGTTAGAATTTGTATTTAAACTCCGATCGAAAAATCACAAAATTATGGAATTGACCAGAAAAATATTCTGGCTCTATATAAAGAGTCCAAAGAGAAGAAAAATAAAATTGATCTGAAAATTAAAGTACAAAAATGCACATAATAAAATACGTAAAACTGGAACAGGGAGGTACAATCCTACCCACCTTACAAAAAAAATTCGTCCTCGAAATTTACTCAGGCGGGATATAGGATAGATAAGAAGCGAATGCAGTACTCTGCAATCAATAGTACAATAAAAGAAACAAAGAGTATAAAGACACAAAAACAACTAAAGACAAATTGTGCACCCTCAACTGGAGGACTCAACAATTTAATGTCTGGGCTCAGAATCTGAACCACCTACATCGCTAACATCCCAGTTCAGCTGAGTCACAAGTTCATCTCGCTCCGGCACATACTCCTCCAATTTTCTGAGTAATTCTTTGGGCGAAGGAGCCGAAATCAAGATGCATCTGGCCTTACTGGATATAAACTCCTCAGCCACAGCTGAATCTATGAAGGACATGAGTGAGTCGTAATATCCATCAACATTTAAAAGACCCACCGGTTTACTGTGGATCCCTAGTTGAGCCCATGTGATCAATTCAAACAACTGGTAACCTCCGGGCAAGGCTATAAAAGCATTAGCAGCGCAAGCCATTTCAGCCTTCCTCTCGTGTATGACAGAGACAACTCTAACATCTCCTACAGTTTTCCAAGTAATCTCTTTCGGCATCAACGACTTGGGAATCACTCCCAAAATGTGTCGGCCACCAGCGCGAATGGCATCATAAACCAGGCCCATCAATCCTATGCTCCCACCACCGTAGACAAGATCAATATTCCTCTCTACAAGCTCCTTGCCGAGCTCAATTGCAACTTCTTGGTAGCTAGCTCTCTTGCCAGAGCTACTGCCACAAAATACACAGATCCTGTTGAATCTCGATGAAGATGATGAAGATGAAGAAAGCTTCTTCAGACACATTTCTCTTTCTTCTTCCACTGATTTCCTCTTCATACCCGCTACCGATTCTTGATCTCTTCTTTCCATTTGCCAAGAAAATTCGAGCTCCTACTCTCTCTCTCTTTCTTTCTTGCTCCCGCCTCTACTACCGGATTCTCACTCTCTCTTCTCCGAAACTTGCTCCCAAGTTGTCTTCTTCTTTCTCTTCTCCCCTTTCTTCCCCGGCTTCTCTCTCTCTTCTCCGACTTCTCTCTCTCTTTCTTCTTCGACTTCTCTCTCTTTCTTCTTCTTTTTTCTTTCTCTTTTTCTTTCTTTCTTCTTTTTTCTTCTTTCTTTGAATTCTCTCTCTCTTTCTTTTTATTTCTTCTTCTTCTTGTCTTTTCTTCAATAAAGCACCGCCCCTTATAACCGGCCTATGAGTAACATCTGCACTTTAGCCCATATCCATTTTAAATATAATATAGAATCCTGAGTTGTTGATGACGATGAAGTTTGCTTCAAAATTCATGCAACGAACCAACAAGGAACTATGCTATGCTTCCGCTGCGCCACTCTGATTATGATGCTCCAAGCCGTTGACATGACGTAGCAGAAAAAGTGATGTCGATTAAAAGAACGGGTAGCAATAAAATCAAAAAGAATATGGTTATGAAAAGAATTAACTAGCAGTATACCCAATAAAGAATCAATGAATGAAGATGAATGTAAGGGACGGATGGAAATAAGCAATGAAAGAATGAAATATGAAGGGATCAAAAATGAATCGAATAAGTTTAATATTCGAGTTCAAACGATAGTTATCAATGTTCCTCTGATCAATGCGGCGTGTATACTTGTTGAGTTTAACATGGTTCGAGCCTAGGCTATGATACCACTAAAAATCTGTCACACCCCGCTTCCCACTATACGGAAATACAGGCACGTAACTGAGGCCCACCGAATGATATACATTATCCATAAGCTGTATAATTATAAGCTCAATAAGATATTTATAACACATTCACGCAGGCAAATATAATAATCACATGAGCTGGAAATAAAATAACCATCATCTGGATAATACATCAACATCGGATCAAGATGCTTGGGAATACAAAGTGCCAGAATTAAAACAGTACGATAAGCAGTTCGCTATAACAACTAGATAAAAAAGCGACTGAAAGAAAAACAACATGAAGTAGTAAGAAAGCAGCAACGATCGTCTAGAGAGTCTGCTCGTCGGGTCCATCAGTACCTGTATAATTATTAACTCAAAGAAAAAAAATGGAAAAGTACCTGTTAGAGCAAGCTTCGGGTAGCAAGTAGCAACAAGGAGTAAAAAGAGAGTAATATAACAAGATATAATACGGAAGAAACAAGAAGTAGAAGTACAAATATAAAATGGAAATAAGCAAGGAACTGGGACAATATGATCATGTAACTAATAACCGTAAACTAGTGTAATCAAGACTTCAAAGTATAATCAGTTGATAACCAAGTCTCAGCTAATCAATAATCATGTAATCAAGAATCAAGAGTCATGTAATGAAGAGTCATGTAATCAAGAATCATGTAATCAAGAATCAAGAGTCATGTAATGAAGAGTCATGTAATCAAGAATCATGTAATCAAGAATCAAGAGTCATGTAATGAAGAGTCATGTAATCAAGAATCAAGAGTCATGTAATCAAGAATCATGCTTAGTGGAAACTTCAAGTTTATCTATTTTATTAACTTATCTAATGCACGCAATCCTATGTCTCATACCACAAGTTCGGTGCATATCAATCATGTGACGTTTAGACTTAAGTAGTGAATTCTATAGGATTATGTACTCGGGTCTTTGAGTAATAGTATCAAGACATGTAATCAAGAATCATGTAATCGATAATTGTATAATCAAAAATCAAGAATCAAGAATCAAGAATCACTATTACGGAAATACGGGCCCCCTTCCGAGTATACTCTCCTATATTGTCCATTACTAAGCCGTACCCTTATAAGCCTAGCTTGTTATCCTTTTATAATTAATTATGAATATGCAGTTGGTAAGACTAGTGGAACGGTGAAATCAAGACAATTAATTAAGAATCTAGAAAAATATCAAGGGCAATAATCATGGGTATGAGATGAAACGGGTACATGTATCGAGAGTAGTTATCATAAAATTATCAAGTGGTATAAAATGTATTATATGAGAAAATATATCAACCTATTATATCAATGCAAGTTATTATTATAAGAACAACAATACATATAGTTCAGTTCATTAAATATTAAAAAAATGGGTTTATATGCAAAAATGTAGAGATGAATTTTTTGACAACATCACATATCTGCATTCAAATTCACTTTCCCGTTGTTACAGAAAAGAAAATTCGATTCCGTCAGAGATTCTAGAAAGTAGACTCTCTTCCGGTTCCAACGCATATTCACACGATACATTCTAGAGACAGTAGCTATGCATACAAAATCTTTCTTCGCTGGTTTTGCTGTTTCGTGCGCATTCTGGAAATTTAGAGTTACAGTACTAAAATCGTGATATCTCACAATCTATACATTGGATTGAGAAACCATAAGATGTTCTGGATTCTAGACTCGATGGGCTACGATTTTTATGTAGAAATTTCTTCGATCCAGTATCGAAAACATGGTCGAATTCTCATTACAAGAGACCGGTTAGTTGTCCCGTGCAGATTCAGAAATTTACAATATGACAGTACTAAAATCATGATATCTCACAATCTATATATCAAATTGAGAAACCATAAGATGTTCTGATTTAGACTCAATGGGCTACGATTTTCATGTAGAAAGTTTTTCAATCCAGTAACGGGAACATGGTCGAATTCTTAGTGCAAGGTCAAGAAATTTAGAGATAGCAATGTTGAATATTAGATATTAGATAACACGATTCGAAGGTTGTTAACGGTTCACTCTTGAGTTGATATAGCATGGAACCAGTGACTAGAACAGAGTTTGACAATAAAACATGATAATAACTAGACTACTTGCCATGAGTCTAAGGAAAATACTTGTACAAGAACAAAAAAGTGTACAAGATACTTGCCCTATATAGTGACGATTATGGTGGTAGTGTTAATCATGGAAAGAAGAAGCGACATCGGCAACAGACGGCGACACAACGATAGCAAGAATGGCAGCAAGATGGCAACGAGCGAGCAACGGTAGTAACAGTGAGTGACAACAATAACGTGGAGATGGCACGGCGTGCGGAGACGGAGTGAGTTCGGGTTGTTTTTCGGGATTCACAGGGCCATAGAAACGGAGTCTTCGGCTCGAAGGTGGAGGATAAAGTGGAGCTCGGGTTGGAAAAGGCAGTAGAAGAATGAAGAATGAGACGTAAAGATGAGGGGTGAGGTGTTATGTGTGTGTAAATATATATAAGAATTTGTATTTAAACTCCGATCGAAAAATCACAAAATTATGGAATTAACCAGAAAAATATTCTGGCTCTATATAAAGAGTCCAAAGAGAAGAAAAATAAAATTGATCTGAAAACTGAAGTACAAAAGTTTACGTAATAAAATACGTACAACTGGAATAGGGAGTTACTATATATGTGGGTGAATAACCTATTGGCACCCAAAGTTAGAAATAATACCCTATACACACATAAAGTTACAGTAATACCTCAATGACACCCAAAATTTTGACAATTGGACCAATAGGCCCCCGCCATTCATTTATCAGTTAAGTTAGTGGAATATTCGTGGTATATACCTCTTAACGGGTTCATACCCTTTAAGAAGCATGTGAAAAGACCAAAATGCCCCCGCTCTCTTTATCCTCTCTTCATCTTCCTGGGTATCTCTTCCTCCCCTTTCTAAACCCTAACTATTATCTCTTAAAATTTCTAAATCCTAATTTGAAACCCTAAGTATTGTATTTCTTTAAATCCTAAATCCTAAATCCTAATTCGACGCCCCGTACATCCTCAGTCTGTGCCTCATTTTATGAAGACCGATGTCGAATGCCCACCAACATCCAATGTCAATTCCCACCTAAATTTGAGGGTTGGAGTTGGGTTTTTGAAATAACGTATGTCATTCAACAATATGATACTAGAGGGAAGTGTTTGATTCTCAGTTGCAATTTTATCATACAATATTGTTTAATTCCTTACAGATTATTTTGGATTTTCAGTAGGCAATGATGAGTCAAACAAAATAGTATTGTTTGCTTTTTATATGATACTTAGGTTCTTGTTCTTGATTGTGGATGGAAATCATACAATATTCATCGAAAATAATATGGGTTGGGAATTATCTTGGATTCTTAGTAGGCATTTGAATTGATGCTTTCATTTTGCTTAGGCTTTTGCTGCTGCTGCTTATGCACATGCTGTTGCTCATGCTTTTGCTGCAGCTTTTATGCTTGGTTGCTTCTGATTTTGCTGTTGTTGCTTCTGATTTTTGTTGTTGCTGTTGAACTAGTTGGCATGGCATTATAATGCAGCCATAGTGACACCATTTTTTATATATTTGATGAACTATACTACTGTAATTGGCAAATTTAATTTTTCTGTGCTGACAATTGTGTTGTGAGCCTGCTAGTAATCATTTAATGTATTATTTAGTATCATGTACATACGGATACATGAACATTGCTGCTAAACTCCTGTTTTTTGTGTGGTTGGCAGAAGAAGAAAAGCTGATTTTTTTGTGGTTGATAAAAGAAGAAAAATAAGAAGCAGTAGTTGCAGCTAAAGCTAGTATTTTGAAGCTGCTGAACCTGAAGAAGTAGTAGTTTGCTTGTATTTGTTGACTCTCAGTTTGGCGTGCACAAAACATGCTCACTCATACTAATAAGTTTGAATTTAGTGTGACAGATTTTCAGGATCAAATATCACCAAAAACAGATCCACGAGAGATTCACAAATGTATAAACAAGGAAAGCAATAAAGAATAAATGGCAAACGTAAACAAAAGAGGAAGATATTCAAAAAGAAGTCTTGATTAATTGGTCCACAAGCAAAAGAGGAAGATATCTATATCTGAATTTTTCTTTCTATTTCCGTAAGATTATAATTGTATAAGACTGATTTAAGAGGGATTAGTTTATGGTAAGAAAACAGGGTGGATTCAGAATAAACAGTACGTGACCGGCGAATGCACTTCGTGACCAGTCGACCGCATCGCAGTCGACCGCAACCTTGAGTGGTTTGAGAAGCAGTCGAACTTTCATCTTTCTACTTTACGTCAGAGAGCTGAACGGTTGACCGCACCAATATGACGGTCGACCGCACATTGCGCTATGTATATTCTTGAAAAGTATCATTTCCATTTTTGGATTGATACTCTTCCCCGTCTATTAATATTGACGAATTCACTGTATTTTCCTCACCTAATTACTTCTGATAAAATTCTTGAGAACTAATCCTTCAGTAAATCAATCCGAGTGTGAGCGTTTATTTGGTTGTATTCTTCAGTCAAGATCATTAACGAAATTGAGGTTCTTTTCTTTTCATTTCCACTTCGGTGAGATTGGCCGGACTTGGATTAGAATTTCTGTGGGTGCAATAGGTCTCTCGGCCTGAATCCGAGAATCACTATACAAGAGTTTTAAGTATAGTGGAACGCTTCTGGTGGAGAATTGCTACAAGTAGGTGGTGTGTACGTAGACCTGGGAGTCGAACCACGTTATATCGCTACATTATCTTTTGCTTTTCTTATCACTCCTGCATTTACTTTACTTTATTTTAATCTTTTTCAATTCCGCACAATCACCTTATTCACCCCCCCAGGGTGATTTACAGTGGTATCAGAGTGAGGTGCTTATAAAAAGCTTAAAAGCTTAAGCAAAAGGTCCAATGGCCAAAATCCCTCATCCCCAAAACTTGTACTCATCGGAGCCTTTCATCTCCAATGGGACAAGTCTTACACGATCACCATTTTTTTATGGAAAATGCTATGACGTCTGGAAAGTTTGTATGTCTTATTTTTTACAGATACTCGGAGAAGAGGTATGGAATGTATGTATCAACAAAATAGAAATCCCAGTTAGCGATGGAAAGAAGGCATTCACACCGGCAGAGTTATCTCTCAAAACAGCAAATTCCAAAGCCATTATGGCTCTTTATGTAGGATTGAACAATGAAGAGCTAATGCGATGCGGGCGTAACTGCAAAACAACCTACAAGATCTGAAACAATATGCTGAACCGGCATGAAGGAACCGCTTCTGAGGTAAAAGCTAAAATGAATTTGTGTTTCTATAAATTTGATGTGTTTTGCATGTTGCCAGGTGAAAATGTGGACCAAATGCTCGCACGTTTCAATATCATTGCCCACGAGCTTGAGAGCTTGGGTAAGGGGCTTGATGATGACCGAAAGGTCGGAAAGCTCATAAGCTGTCTCACGCCAGAGTGGGACATTAAGGCCGCGGCAATGAAAGAGACTCTCGAAGAGAAGGGATTCGACTACAATAAATTTCAAGGAAAGATAAAAATTTACGGGATGGAAATGATGGAGACAAAAAGATACAGGCAAAATATCAGGATTGAACCAAAGACTGAAGAGAAAACCATTGCACTAAAGGCAGAAAAGGTCCGACCATCAAAAGCTAATTCACATCATGAGGAGTCAGACGAGGACATTACTCTATTAACAAGACAATTTTGTAAGTACCTCAAAAACAAAAAATATGGCAGATATCAAGAAGAAAGGGAAAAGAAGAAGGAGGATGTGTGCTACAAGTGCAAGAAGCCCGGACACATCCGTGCAAACTGCCATATTCAACAAGACAGGAACAGGGAATATTATCGCTCAAATCCAAGTCAGAAAAAGAAGGCGCTAAAGGCAACTTGGCTAGACTCAGATTCAAGTGAGGAAGAGTAAGGCCACGGCAATGTAGGCTTCATGGCTCTTAGGAGTGGTGAGGTGCAATCACCTTCTCAAGAAGTGGTAATGGAAAAACCAACTTATGATGAACTTGTAGATATGTGTAATAGTTTGAAAGACTATGCTAAGAAACTAAGTCGTGAACTTAGGCATTATAAACAAAATTCGAATGAAATACATGACGCCTGCATAACAAAAAATCACAAACTGAAAAATAAGAATGCCCTAATTTTGGAAAAACTTAGGGCACATGTCAAAAAGGTCATGATATTTTGCTAGAAGAAAATGAGATTTTGAAACAACAAATTTGTGAATCGCTAGCAAAGCATGATGATCACTTAAGAGAGATTCAGGAGAAATCTGTCTATATTGCCAAGCTCACAAATGACTTAGATGAATGTAAAAGGAAATTTAATAAAGTAGTGGAAGGATGTAATGAAGCCCTTAATCAAAATAGGATTCTTGATGCCACACTAGACACTATTCGTTGGAACACAAAAGACGATGAGATAACTAGAAAAAGACTGTGTAAAAAGATAATTGAGCTCGAAAAAATTATTGAAAAGCATGATGTGAAAGGATTCAAGATCCTATCATGATAATCGAGGGCTTGGTTATGAAGAGCCAATACCTCATCAAAAACCATCATGTCACACACTTGTATAAAAATCAACATAGTCACAAAACAAATATAAATTATACAAGTGTGTATGACCCAAGGCATAGTCGAATCACATGTCATTTTTGCTGTAGACTTGGGCATATTTCTTATAACTGCTCATTAAAAAGGTACACTAATCTTGTCTTGGTAAGAAAGAATGTTGATGCAAGCTCAAAGCTCACATGTATTCCTACAAACATACAGGTGGGCAGTACAAAGTTTTCAATGTAGAAAAAGTGCAGAAACCTTGATAGAAGATGCACAAAACTCAACAGGTACTGTAGTAACCTGCATCTCTATCAAGGAAATATGTGAAGAACGGTGTTCTTCAAACAAGCACAGCACCGGGTAAAATCTATATTTGCTTAAATTTACAATAAACATTTATGAATTGTGCTTACAAAAGGTGAGTAACCGGTCGACCGTATCTCCTAAAATCTCTTTTATGTTGAAACTGGACCGGTCGACCGTCCACCCCTCTGTCACAAACCACTAATTCAAAACCTTCTATTTAGTGTTGAGCGGTCGACCGTATTGTTGAACCGGTCGACCATTCAAGTCGGCCGATCTGCCTATTCCCTCTCCAATATAAATACTCCTTCACCCCCAACCTCTCAACCTCACAAAGAAACCCTAGCCTCCAAATATAAACCCATCAAGTAAACCCTCATCTCTCAACTATTTTGTCGAAAAATCTCTCAAGTGCTCTCTCATCCTTTGTCTCAATGACTTCCTCTTCTCACAAATCGAAGGGCAAGAAAGCTGTTGCTTCCAAATCCGTCACTAGAAATGGTATAATTTTTCGAAACTCACAGTGTGCTGATCTCTACTTCTCTTCTCTCTATAATGCCCCCGTTTTTGCAAATCGGGTTATTAACCTATCATCCTTGGGTGGGCAATTCTCAGTCATGGTTAGAATTCTTACGGATTTTGGATGGGAAAACTATCTTGCTACCCCTAGAACTCACTCCGAGTCTCTAACTCAACAATTCTATGCAAATCTTGAGGGACTTCAAGATGATGATCTTACACTCTCTTCTATCATCCTTGGCCGGAGGGTCAAAATCACTCCCGAATATCTCCGGAGGAGATACGAGTTTCCTGAAGGGGAGTTTGATGCATATCACTTAGACTTTAAAACTCTCAATTATAAGCCCAGTCACAATCAAAACACCGTCAAATCTATAATCATTCAACCCGAATTTTCTCGTCTCCCTTATCCCGCTCCTACCAATTTTACCATACCGCTCGAGTTCTTAATAAAATTGTCAATACTGATATTTGGTCCAAGAAAAATGATAAATCAAAAATTAGGGTCGATCAATCTTTCATCATCTTTCTTATTCTTGGAGAGTACAAATTTGATCTTGCTACATTCATCATTCGCACGATGAATTATGCAACTACCACTAATTGTGGTCTCCCCTTCAGCTCTCTCATATACAACCTTACTATTGATTCCCGCATTGATGTTGGGAACTTCTTGCTTAGCAAAAGCCCTATGCCTATTCTTCCTCAACAAATGGGTATTAATGTACCCTTCAACCAACGTGCTCGTCGTCGTCAAGCCCAACAACAAGCCCGCTCAACAAATGGGTATTAATGTACCCTTCAACCAACGTGCTCGTCGTCGTCAAGCCCAACAACAAGCCCGCCAAGCCGAACAAGCCCCACAAGCATCCTCCTCTTCACAACGCAAGAATGCCACTCCATCTTCATCATTTGTGACTCATGAGCAGTTTAATGCTCATCAAATGCAAGTATATGAATATTATGTTAACACAATTAAGTACTTGCAAGGGAAGGAAGATTGGGAAATTCTTCCTCCACCAAATGATGAAGATGATGAGGAAGATGCGGAAGACAATGACGGCAATGATGGAGATGATGATGATGATGATGAGTGAATATAGCTTTGTAATTGAAATATCTATGTGTACACTCATTGTTGCTATATGAAGTTGCTATGTAATCCCTATAAAGTTGCTTGTCTCAAACATCTGATTGCCTGCACTATATCTATTTTTTTGTCAACTGTGAGATTAATTCGACAAATGAGATTTCCACAAAAGAGATTTGTGAAAATCTCAATTTGAGAGCCTGATGGATTTTGATGCACTATTGAATAACCCTACATGCTATACTGGGGGTACTCAAGGAATTAGATTTTTGTCGCAAACATGCACAAGAGCCCACCTGAGTATATAATGGTTACTATTCATATCTGTATGAATCTATATATGCAAGCATTGATGCTTTGAAGATCCTAATATACTCAATTCCTACCAGGTAAACTAGTCCTATGTCTTCACTTTATTGATAAGATGTCAAGTTCTGTAGAGTATATGTCTTCCTTTTAGCTGCAGATTGCTGTTGTTGCTGCTGCACCCTTGTACAGGTGCACATATGAACAAGAATTCATCTCCATCAACACATCTAGTATAGGTGATTAAGCAGTAGTTGAGTGTTGTGCATGCATAGAGAATCAATTTTCTATATACCTACATAGGACCCATTTCTACTTGATTCATATCAACAAAAGGAGGATTCTATAGAAGTAGCTTATACATACTCCTATTCACCAAAGTGTTTAACTTCTACATGTTTTTGCAATGTTTCACTGCAACCAGAAAAGGGGATTTTATTATGGATCCATATATATCAGTAGAAGACATTCTCTATAACCCCTACAACCTGCAAATGGTTCATTTTCCTTATACACTGCTCTTACTGAATTCGTCAAAAGAGATCTTGCTTATAAGCAGAAATGGACCTTCAGTATCTGCGGTCAACCGTACGGTCGACCGGTTCGCCCTCTGTGGGCTCTGTTGGTTTTGCAGTCGACCGGTATGCTCTCTGGAAATCTTTTAAAAAACCGCAGAGTACGATCGACCGGGCGGTCGACTAGTTCTCTCTCTGGCCTATATTTTCAAAGTCTTCTAAAAATTAATGTTCCTCACTCAAATTTTTCATTTTTCTTTGGTTGATTTCATGTGTATTGGGGAGAATCTCTAATCTATGATATTATGAAGAGCTCTCACTGCATACCAAAGAGTCTCGCTATCAACGGTATCATGTAAGAAGATTTTCTTCCATTTTTTAACAAGATTGTATTTGGTATCAGTATGCTTTCTCTTTAGTGTTTTCATTGATAATTTATTCTACGAACTTTCCAAGGCTTATTTTCCTTATATCTTCTTTATTAATCCCCTCTTGGTGTGTTCCAAAAAGGGGGAGAATTATTGAATGTTTTCAATATGCTTTATGCTTTCTCAATATGCTTTATGCTTTCTTCAAATCTTTCTTCTGATTTCTCTTCAAATTATTTATATGAAAATCTGTATTACAGGATGTACTAAATTTAGGGGGAGTATTCATATGTTGTGCTTTAAAATTTTTAAACAGTCATGCATGTTTTGTTCACACCAAAAGAGAGAGACTGTTGACTCTTAGTTTGATGTGCACAAAACATGCTCACTCATACTAATAAGTTTGAATTTAGTGTGACAGATTTTCAGGATCAAATAACACCAAAAACAGATCCAAGAGAGATTCACAAATGTACAAACAATGAAAGCAATAAAGAATAAATAGCAAACATAAACAAAAGAGGAAGATATTCAAAAAAAAATCTTGATTAATTGGTCCACAAGCAAAAGAGGAAGATATCTAGATCTGAATTTTTCTTTCTATTTTCGTGAGATTATAATTGTATATAATTGATTTAAGAGGAATTAGTTTATGGTAAGAAAATATGGTGGATTCGGAATAAACAGCGCGTGACCAGTCGACCGCACTTCGTAACCGATCGACCGCATTGCAGTCGACCACAACCTTGAGTGGTTTGAGAAGCAGTCGACCTTTCACCTCTCTACTTTACGTCAGAGAGCTGAACGGTCGACCGGTCGACCGCACATTGCGCTGTGTATATTCTTGGAAAGTATCATTTCCATTTTTTGATTGATACTCTTCCCTGTCTATTAATATTAACGAATTCACTGTATTTTCCTCACCTAATTACTTCTGATAAAATTCTTGAGAACTAATCCTTCAGTAAATCAATCCGAGTGTGAGCGTTTATTTGGTTATATTCTTCAGTCAAGATCATTAACAATCTTGAGGTTCTTTTCTTTTCATTTCCACTTCGGTGAGATTGACGGGACTTTGATTAGAAGTCATGTGGGTATAATAGGTCTCTCGGCCTGAATCCGAGAATCACTGTACAAGAGTTTTAAGTATAGTGGAACGCTTGTGGCGGAGAATTGCTACAAGTAGGTGGTGTGGACGTAGACCTGGGGGTCGAACCACGTTATATCACCGTGTCATATGTGTTTGCTTTTCTTATCAATATTGCATTTACTTTACTTTATTTTAATCTTTTTTAATTCCGCACGATCACCATATTCACTCCCCCCTAGGGTGATTTACAGTATTGAAGAAATAACAGTTTGCTTGTATTGAAGAAGCAGAATAAGAAAAAAAATTTAGAAATATCATTTGATTTTTATTCATTTAATTTTTGTTTATTAACATAGTAGTTGCAAGTTCGTTAGAATGTAAAATTCTTTGCAATGTAATAAAAGAACAAAAATTTAGAATTGTATCAATATTTGTCACTTCTTTCTTCAATCATATTATTTTGTCATCTCTTTCATAGAGTATTTATTGGATAATAATTAAGCCTATTGAACAAAATATAATGACCATACTATGTTGTAAAAATTTTGGAATGCTTCTACAAATAGTTGAAGCATTTACATCCTTGAAGCAATGTAATAAAGGGAACATTCATTTATTTGTGAGGAACATCATTGAAAAGGAAAAAAAAGGAACATTCATTTAATCGTACAAGTAAATACATAAATTTTACATGTTTATATATACATATCTGATAATACATACCATCATTTCACAAGTTTATATATACATATCTGATCATAGATATACAAGTAAAATATATAAGTTTTTGCTGCTTTTGAATGTTGCTACTTCTGATTTTTGCTAGTGCTGTTTTGATTTTGTTGTTGTTGCTGCTGCTTCTGATTTTGCTGTTGCTGCTGCTTCTGATCTTTGTTGTTGTTTCTGATTTTGATGTTGTTGCTGCTTTTGATTATTGCTGCTTCTGATTTTAGAGAAGTATATCAATTTTTAGAGATATTTGATAAGTTTATATGTATATACATACACCATCATTTCACAAGTTTATATATACATATATAATCTTAGATACACAAGTAAAATATACAAGTTTTTGCTGCTTTTGATTATTGTTGTTGCTGCTGCTTCTAATTTTTGCTGCTGCTGCCTCTGGTTTTGCTGCTGCTGATCTTTTCTGCTGTTGATGCTTTTGAATATTGCTGCTGCTGCTGCTTCTGATTTCTGCTGATGCTACTTCTGATTTTTTAGAATTGTATCAATATTTTTGACTTTTAGTTTTGTATATCAGTGGTAGGCTTTGTTGTTTATGGAGTAGATGCATCAATTTATTCATCAATGAACAATTTATTTGTCTTTTGGCAGCTTTTTCATTATGTAGTCTTGGAAATATTATATATACCCAATTCAAGTAGTGTGTTGGTCATCATGTTTCTACTGAACATTATACTAAAAAAGAAGAGAAAGAAGATGAAGAAAAGAAAGAAGAAAGAAGATGAAAAAAAGAAAAGCAGAAGATGAAGAGAAGAAAATAAATAAGAAAGAAGAAAAAAGATGAAGAAAAGAAAGAAAAAAGAAAAGAAAGAAGATGTTGAAATATGAGTTTAAGGAGGGAGACAGATGCATGTCCATGTTAGCATACAAGTACCTGTAGGGTTTCCCTCAATGGGTAGGGAAGACTACTGTTTTTTTTTTTTTTTGAATTCTTTTTTGAATTTTTTTTTTTGAATTTTTTTTGAATGTAGAAGTAGATCTTTTCCTTCCTTTATACACTTCCATCCACCACCTTCAGGCAGAGTACAGAAATTCTCTGGCTTCGGAGGATGTAGTAGTAGTGGGTGTCACAATGTATTCATGCTACTTTTCAACTTCTTAGCATGCACACCTCACAATCATGCAACAAATAGCATGAATATGAGGAGTGCATGTCAAGAAGTTGTTAAGTACTTTAAATATACTGTTACACCCACTACTTCTCCAACCCCCGAACTAAAGAATTTTTGCCTCTGTCTACTGGTGGTGAATGAAAGTGTATGCATGGGGAATAACTACTAATTATGCATTCAAAAAGAGGCAGAGTCAGTAGTCCTTCCTACCCGTTGAGAAGAAACTCAGCATGTACTTGTATACTAAATTAATTGCAAAATTTACTCAAGTCTACTAGAAGTGTCAAAAATCAGTTTGTAATAGCAATCAACTTTAGTAATGTATGCATTGTATGTATGTTCAATCTACATGTAATGTATGAAGTACAAAGCTAGTATAATGTGTTCAATCTATATTTACTTTTCAATCCAAAACTCCAATCCCAAATTCCAAATTCCAAATTTCAAATTCCTAACTCGAAATCCCTGCAAAAAATCCCAAATTCCTAACTCAGAATCAGAATTACAATCCCAAATTCCTAATTGCAACAAATCGGAATCCTAACTCAACCCTAATAACAAACCCAAATTCAATCCCAAATTGAAGGAAAGATACTACAACTATCAAGAATAATCAACTATTAAGAGTAGTTCTACATTTAAAACCCAAATTAATCAATAAATAACCCATAAAGACCAAGAGACAAGTTCATCAAATGCAAAGATGAGAGATTCTCCACCTTTTGATGCATCTGCTGCTTGTGCGCCACCACCTACCGCATGCCGCGCCGCCACCGCCTGCCGCGTCACGCACCGCTGACCCCCCTCCAATGCCCCCACCGCTGTTTCTTTTTTAAAGAGAGGAGAAGAAGATAACATAGATAACATAGAGAATTAAAAAGGCAAGGGTAAAAAAGTAAATTCACGCTATATCTGTTAATAACTTAACGGAATTGAATGGCGGGTGCCTATATGTCCAATTTTCAAAACTTGGGTGTCATTGGGGTATTACTGTAACTTCAGGTGTGTATAGGATATTATTACTAACTTTGGGTGCGAGTAGGTCATTCACCATAAATATATAGAGAGAGAGCGAGAAGTGAGCTTCATATTTGTATGAGGTGATTTACTTATACAAAGTAATTATAAGTATTTGGTGGGTCCCTCTACAGAAAATTCATACTGTGTATTATGATTTGTATGCCATTAAATGCATATGCAAAAGAAAAAAAAAAGTCATTTGTAGGTCATGTACATGTGATTTTAGAGTAATGCTAGAGCCACTACCAATTTCACTACATTTTTCTTCACTACCTTAGTTGGCACACTCCAATAGGTAGGGAATTGATAGAGTAGGTGGGAGAACTCTCCAATAGGAGTATACCACCTAAGGTAGTGAAAAAAATGGTAGTGAAATTGGTAGTGGCTAAAGCATTACTCGTGATTTTAAAATGAACGTTTAACTTTATCGGACCCTACATGATAAAATATTTAGATTCACAAGTGACCACTACACCTGCATACTTTAAGGGATGGTTGACTTTTGCTTTTGGTGGAAAAAGTTGCATTTATAGTAGCCAGGGCTGGCGCAAGGGTAAAGCAACCAAAGCTATGATTTTAGGCCTAAAAAAAATTATGTAAAGAATAAATGCCTCGTCACATACCAAAAAGCTCGAAATTGATTATAATAATATAATAAATGATTTTGCATCTCAAAAAATCCGAAAGATAATATTTAAATAAAAATATATTAATTTTAACAAAATATTATTATAAGCTTTTAAAAAACCTCATTTCGGAGTTTGCTTTAGGCCTCAATAAGTGTCGGGCCGGCCTGATAGTAGTCTAAGAACATAACATCATATCATTACATCCGACAATATCTTCAGTCCTAACTAAATATTACTAGTTATAAAGCATGTACTATATATGTGAGTTATCTTTTAATCTCTAGATTTAAGTTGGATGGGAACCTAAATGTATGTTGAGATTTAATTGGTGAAATCAAGGGCTTATAAAACCTTGACTAAAGATAGGTTATTTCCATATAACTCACTTACAAAATATAGTTTTTATATAACTCGCTCATAATATGTGGATCATTTTTTTAAAAATCTTTTGTTTTTTTTTATCACTTTTACTCGGGTTATGTGTTAACATAAGTTTGAAAATTACTATTTAGCCCCCTAGTTAAAATTACCCCCGCCTTATGGAAAGTGATCAATCAAAATGGTAGATTGGTGGAAATGTCAGTTTATCTTGAATGCATTAGATATAATGGAATAATCTTGTAACTATTGTTTTCCGTTTCTTGTATTTTTGTACTGTATTTATCTTTACAGTGTATTCTACCTGATTGTATTCTTTAATTTTTTTGAACCGTGTATTTGTTCTTCATTCCCAATATAAATTCATCTATTATTTTGACGTCTGTGATTTGAACTTCTTGATTTGCAATTGTTTGCCAATTATTTTATCCCTGAATGATTTGTTGATTCTAATCTATTTCATTTCATGGTCTAATTGTTTACTTATTTGTTTCTGCCCTATTGGATCTGGTTTTTACCCAAGCTACCCTATTGAAACCCTTCTATCTGTCCTACTGGATCCTAACCCGCTACCCAATACCCTCTTCTTTTACCCAGTCTCCCCCAGATATTTCTTCACATTCCCTATATCTGCCTAACAAGCAGATCATGTTTTCCCTATCTTCTCTTGATTCTCCAAAATCCTACTTGCCAAAAATCCACTTAAAATCCCAACAAAAATTTGTTGTACTGCTATCTACAACCTTTATCTCCTAAACCCTAATTTATCTCTCTCTCTCTCTCCAACTCATCGCTCTCCCCCTCTCCCTGTGTGCCCCGACCGCCGGCCTGACCCCGCCGTTGCGCCGCCCTTGCAACCCCCCTGTCGCCGTCGTGCGCCTTCCACCCCACGTCGATAGCCCCCGGTCTCTCTCCTTCTCCTCCCGAAGCCGTAGCACCACCCCACATCGACATCCCCCCTCTCGGTCTTCCCCACTTTCGACGTCGTCCTCCCGTCGCAAAGCACCCCCCCCCCCCCCCCGGCTGCCATTGTTTGTTGTGCATGCGGTTGATCTCCAAGAACATCTAGCCGTCCGATCGTGATCTTGATCATCTTCTTCAACATCATGATCCGTGTTATTGTGTTTGTTGTCGGGATCCATTCCCGTTATTCTCATCTTTTCATCGGATTCGTCGGCTACCCTAAGGCAAGTAACTTGTATAATTTTTGTTGTATATACAAGTACAAAATACCGCATGTAGTCTCGCTTTTGTTTTTGGATTTGTTCTCTTGAAGATCTCTTGTTAAATCTTGATCCATTCGTTGACCCATTCGTAGTCTTGATCCATCATATTTAGTTGACACATACACGACATGAAAATAATCTAGATCTAACTAGACTCTTGATGCATGTATATATGTTGCTTCCTGATCCATGATATGTGGTGTATTTGTTGCATGCTTGGTGTATTAGTTGTGTTATCTTATAGTAGACTTGTTAAATACTCGTACCATGTTTTGAATATCTAATATACCATGTTTTGCATTATATTCTAATTTAGATTTATTGCATATGAGTTGTTTGATTAAATACATGAGAAGAGTTTTCGTTTTGCTACTTTCATGTTTTGATTTAGTATTTTAGACCCTGTTAAGGTCAGTAAATCAAATTATATTGTGAATATGATTCGTAGACCTCGTTGTCTATTTTTCAGAACTTTCGACAAATCTCAGTTTCGATTTGTGATGTGTGAGTTATTGGTGTTTTACTGCAGCTGTGTTGAAATTTCCAGATTCTGTTTTATGAGATTGTTGTATAGTTATCTATTTAAAACTGATGTTAAAAGTAAGATTATGGTCTAATATTTTCTGGGTATGACTAAACATGACTGGGGATCAACCCCTAAATTTTGTAGATTTATTTAATGACTTTTTATAAATTATTCCATGCTTGTGGACAACCAATATATTTCGAAACTGCATGATGTTCGGTGCAAAACTCTATTGTCAACCTGCTTCCTGTCATTGTTGATTTAAACTTTGTGAATATGAAATGTAGCCTGCTATGTCTATTTTACAACCCTTTTGACAAATTTGAATTTCGAGTTATACTTTGCGATCTATCACTGTTTTAGTACAACTGTGTCTAAAATTTCAGATTCATAAACTTGCTGTATTTTTCTGTTTCCAAATTTATTTGACTATGCTATCTGTAATGGAATATTATGAAAATTTATTTCTGATACTAGACGTAATAGGGAATCTTCCAGATTTTTCTTAGATTCAATCAGTATGTTTTTATGCTATTTTCATGCGGATAAATATAACTTTGCGATTTCTGACTGAACATAAATTCTGTATAAAACGTTGTTTTGAGCCATGTTTCTGTAGTTGTTATATGACTTGTGTATATGTGCTGGATTCGGCCGAGAGTCTAATTTCTATATTTTTTGACAGATCCAGATTTGCATTCTTGTGGCAACAGAAATCTCAGATTTGGTGCAGTCATGTCTTATTGTCCAGAATTGAAAGTCTCGTTGTCCTAGCCTTTTATGAGTTGTTTGTCACCCGTGCATGTTTCTGTCCGACCTGAACCTGTCTCCTGTTCTTGCCATGTTCTTCTTGCCCTGTTTTATGAACGTATGCCTGTTTGATAATAATAACAAGTAACCAAACCGGGGTTAAGGGAAAGACCTTAGTAGTGAACAATATAGGTATGTGTACTCAGAAGGGGGCATGTGTTTTCCACTTTATGTTTGATTCATAAACCTGTTTTACTTTATATTGATTCATGAACCTGTTGTACTTTATGCTTTGATTCATGAACCTATTGATTCATGAACATGTTGATTCATGAACCGATTATGTTACTACCTGAGTCATGAACCTATTACCTGTTACCTGTACATGACGCCTGAGTACACGGTCCTATAGAAACCCACCACTAGATCTAAACGTAACTTGCATATAAGTAGCAACAATGTGGTAAATTTTGGGACGCATGAAGTGCTACCTACATAGGATTAAATATAAGACTTGAGAAGATCACCTGCATATTCATGTTTACCTGTACATGCTACCTGACACTTGTTACATGTTTACCTGCTTGCATGCTACCTGATACCTGTCACATGTTACATGCACCCTGTTATCTCATCATGTTACTTAATTCTGTTTCTTGATTAGGAGTTAGATACTCTACTTTGCTATCACATCCATCCCATGCTTATTCAGTACTTGTTCTTGGTGCTACTCTGTATCTTTGTTATTCGTTTTCTGTACTTATTGTCTACACTATAAGCAGCCTGTAACTTGCATTGACAGACATTTTATTTCTCTTTTCTCTTCCTGCAATTTGTTAAACTTGCAGACTTTGGTAACCAGCTGCCCGAAGCAGTAAGTGACCAAGTATTCTAGGCTGGCTGGAGTTTCTTGCATTAGTTTATTTCCTATTTGAATAAATTGTAATTACTACATGAATCTTGTATTGAGCATTTTTGTCCCAAGATCCTGTCTTGTTTCCATACCTGATTATTTGAGATTAAGTATTCTTGTTTTCAAGTAATCCTGTTTATTCATCCATGCGTGGTTGGTTATTTCTCGTATATCTCTTGTTTAATCTTGTACATGTTGTAAAGATCCTTACAGCTTATGAATGGTGAAAACCATTCGCTGGACTTGTGTCGCGTATCCGTATTCCATATTCCTTTTTGCGAAGCGGAGCGTGACAAATTTATAATTTGTAATGGATGCTAACTAAGGATATTTTTTTTAGAATAAGCTCTATATTGTGAATGAGTCATATGGAAATAGCAATTTGTAAATGAGATATATGAAATTAGCACATCTATGAGCAAGTTATATGGTGGTACAAACTAGCCAGATCTGGCGAGTCAATCTGAGAGATTTATTTTGGCAAGTGATTTAGCGAGTCCTGTTGGAGCAAATTTTTCCTCCAAAATCTACTATTTTGACTAAAATTAAGAGATGACTAGCATGGTTGGAGATGATCTTACCGATTCTTCGAGAGATCCCTCCATGGAGTATAAGCACATTCACGCATGATATGGACCATCAATTTCAGCTTTTGGTTACTGAGCACGAAGTCAGTCAATCCTTTACATTTATGCTTAATTAGGTTGTCTCTAGTGAAGACTATTTCGAAGCATCAACCAAATGAATGTTGTTAACCTTGAAAGGTGCAAAAAATTTCCCCAAGGAATTGTGTTTTGATCTCACTTGCCAAAATAAATCTCTCAGATTGACTCGCCAGATTTAGCGAGTCCTGTTGGAACAAATTTTTCCTCCAAAATCTACTATTGACTAAAATTAAGAGATGACTAGCATGGTTGGAGATGATCTTACCGATTCTTCGAGAGATCCCTCCATGGAGTATAAGCACATTCACGCATGATATGGATCATCAATTTCAGCTTTTGGTTACTGAGCACGAAGTCAGTCAATCCTTTACATTTATGCTTAATTAGGTTGTCTCTAGTGAAGACTATTTCGAAGCATCAACCAAATGAATGTTGTTAACCTTGAAAGGTGCAAAAAATTTCCCCAAGGAATTGTGTTTTGATCTTAAGCCACCATTATTAAGAAAGCGATACATACTCCAAACCGAGAATGTGCCGATGTAGAATCCATCCGGTCGATGTTCAGTCTACAAAATCTGAAATGAAGGCCAGCAGCTCCGGAGGGTCACAAATCCTGCACCCTGGCCAAACAACCCAACTCCTGCCAATGAACAGCCGCTGTCTACAGGGTCCCTCTCAAACAGTCCAGGTTTCATATCCCTATTCAACCGAGACAGAATACAACTATCACATACCCAACAACGAAACAACTAATTGTCACCATCAAATATCAAAACATGTTCGAAAAGAACTAATAATGACATTTAGTTCTGCAGTTCTAAGATACACTCATTGCTCCTTTGAAGTAGTAGACATACTCAGAGAACTCATGACCGACTCCCCATCCTTTGTTGATGAAAGCCGATACTTTGACCATTCTTTCAGGTTCTTGCGATGAAGATTGTTCATACTGATGGAAGGCCGCTTTTCTCGTATCATATTCTCAGCACTTTTCCAATCTTCAGCCAAACCCAATGCAACGAGAACCGCACACATAACACAAACACTTCTCCCATGTCCTGTTCCAAACATTAGCAATCGACACAAGTGAGAAAGAGTAGAATATAAACGCACTTTAGGTTTAAAGAGAGTGAAAACTCATTGAACTATGATCATGCCCATCAACCTTACTATTGTACACCTCTAAAAATAGGGGTGGCAACCGGCCCAGGTAGGCCGGTCCGGGCCGAAACCCGATGGGCCTGCCACTGTAGAAGGCGGGCCCAGACCACCCCTTACCCGGGCCAGGCCGGGCTCAACACAGGAAACCCCAACCAGAACCAGCCCCCAACCAAGTAGACCCGGTTCCGGGCCGGGCAGGCCCAGGTTTATTTATTTATTTTAAGTTGGTTAATAACAAATAGATGTGAACAACAAAATTAATTGCTCACTTATATATATATATATATAGGGTAAAAGGGATATGAGCAACTTGCTCATTTAGTAAATGAGCAATGGATTATGTGGCATGCATGTGGTACATTGGACAACTAACCCTTTTAAGGATTTTCCAATCACATGTATGACACATCATCAATTGCTTATTTACTAAATAAGCAAGTTGCTCATACCCCTTTTTCCCATATATATATAAGCAATACTCTATTGCAAACCACTAAAACCGTTGTTCCGAACAACGGTGCGGAACAACGGTTTAGGTTATATTCGGAACAATGGCTTAGGTTTATAACCTAAGTTGTTGTTCAACAACGGCTTTAGTGATTTACATACCCATTTGCTATATATATATATAGAGAGAGAGAGAGAGAAATGTTTGTTAAGCACTCGGCCTTTCCGCCTTCGTATCGACGATCCAAACCGTTCACATTGATCTACATATCTAAATTAGTCTAAATATGTAAAATTAAATCATTTAAAATTCATTTGCCCATCCATCATGTGACTATAAAAAATGATTTTCAGCCATACAATTTTGTAATACTTCAATGGATGGGCAAATGAATTTCAAATGATTTGATTTTACATATTTAAACTAATTTAGATGTGTAGTGTGAACGGTTCGGATCGTTGATACGAAGGCGGAAAGGCCCACACGAGTGCACACGGAGGCCTAGTGCACAACAGAACATTACTCTTCTCTCTCTCTCTCTCTCCCTCTCTCTCTCTCTCTCTCTCTCTCTCTCTATATATATATATATATATAACTTTCTGTTGTGCACTCGGCCTTCAGGACGTCATTATCGACAATCCGAACCATTCGCATTGGTCTACACGTCTAAATTCGTCTAAATATGTAAAATCAAGTCATTTGAAATTTATTTGTCCATCCATCATGTGATTATAAAAAATAACGATATTCAACCATACAATTTTGTAACACTTCAATGCATAGGCAAATAAATTTTAAATGACTTGATTTTACATATTTAGACTAATTTAAACGTGTACATCAATGTGAACGGTTCGGATCATCGATACGAAGGCCGAGTGCACACGGAGGCTAGTGCACAATGGAAGAGGACTATATATGTGTGTGTGTGAACAAATATAATTATATATACACTCCATATATATACTTCATATATAATTATATATACACTAAAATATTTCAAAAGTTTATAACAAATAGGTGTGAACAACAAAACTAATTGCACACTTACCCACTACTCAATTAGTTCACCCCCACCCTAGCTATTTATAGCCAACTCTACCTTCTCACTTCTCCCATCTCACCAATGCAGAACTAAATATATTTGGATTTTAAACTTTGAAAACTTTTAGTCCCACATTGATGAGATGAGAGAAATGAGGAGGTGGAGTTGGGGAGGGGGTGGGCTAATTGAGTAGTGAGTAATGAGCAATTAATTTTGATGTTCATACTCATTTTTATAAACTTTTAAAATATTTTAGAGTATATATATATATATATATATATATTAAGAGAGACAGTGGGACCCGCCACGCTCGAACTGCATTAGGCCTGGGGGGCTGGTTTGACTCGACTTGGGTGGGGGGGGGGGAATTGGAGAACCAGATAATTTACCCGGTTTGGCCCAGGCCCGGTCCGCAAATAGGCGGGCCGGGCCGGGCCGGTTCAAGGCATGCCCGAGCTGGTCCAGGCGGTTCGCTGGGCCGGACCAGCCCCGTTGCCATCCCTATCTAAAGAGAATCAATGAAATATTTTGCTAGATATCAATTATTTTAAATGGTTGCGTAATTGAATAGATTGTTTAGAAGTCGATCACTTATTAATTTGTATAGGTTCCTGCTGATAAGAATTTGAGCTCAAATTATACTGAATGGAAAGTATATATTAGAACATCAGATATTTTTCATTTTTTGTTCACATCCAACCGCTTTGCATCCTTGCATCTAAATGGGTATATTTTTTTTTCTTTTTATTTTTAAATGTATCTTGTGTACATCCAGGGCCACAAAAATCATGGTAGTGTTCAATATGCTAATCTTAGATTGTTAATTTGTGTATGACTTGGATTTCAAGTAAAAAAAATAAAAGAAGTTAACATCATCATTGATTTTTTATTTTACAAAAATAAAAGAAGTTTAACATCATCATTGATTTTCTATTTTACATTATCACATTATACGGCTGGTATTCAAAATTTGATGATCTGGTGTATATTTTCCATCTGATAAGATATAAACTAAATCCCTACTGGAATCCTACTCAAGCTCATTAATTCTAGGAGCTCCCAGTCAAGTACTAAATCGATCAGCGAAAACAAAAAATCGTTCTGAAATGGAGAAAACCCGAAAGAAGTATACTCACCAAAAGCACAGTGGATGAATACTGGTTTCTTTAGAGCCCTCTTTCTACATGCCCAGCGAACTGCATTCTCAATTTGTAAAGGTTGAGGAGCCCTTGTATCCCAAGTAGGTATGCACAGATATGCGATATTCGAGAGAGAAGAACTTCTTGGCAATTCACACGTGCAATCAATAACAGCAGGTTCACCTGGTGGCAAATGAGTAAAGGCAGTTGGCCATCCTCCGACATATAAGCCTTCAGAGATCTCGGAATAAAGTGGTTCTCTGCTGTGTAATCTCCTCAATATGTTGAAAACACGAATAAAAATCAGAAATGGACCAAACATAATCTTCGACCAAATAGGAAAGTATCCATCCGAGGTTTTTCCTAAGAGGAGGGGGAGATTTACAGCAGGGTGAGAAGTAATAGCAACCAGGTATGAAACAAGCGAGGCATGTACAAGGGGAATAGAAAGCAAAGCCATGCTAGTTTTCCTGGAGTAAATAGACATTAGTAACAACACGGTTGCCTTCAAACCTATCAGTATTGAAATGCCCATGATTTTAGTCGGGTATCTAGGCTTGTATATTTTCTGCCTGAATAAGAAGAATGGCAGATGGTTACAATTACATAAAAAGGGATTACATCAAAATGATTTTTGAAACTCAAAGGAATAATATGGTTAGCTTTAGAGTTTAGACTGAAATCCGAACTTATATAACAGATCGTGGTTGGGTGGGTTTTGTAATCTTATGCCATAATACACGTAACGAGAGATACATTTACAGTGGCACTCAGGTGGGTGATTTTGACATCAAACAGCAGATTTAGACGATCAATGTCAACCAAAGATAATGCAACAGAAAGCCCGTCAGATTTAATCATTAAATGCTGTGAAGGTTAGGGTGTGTTTAGCAAGACGAAATTGGAGAGGGAAGTAGAGAAAAGTGGGGAATTCATGGAATACCAGACCTTAAATTAGATAAGAATTTGGTTTGAGTTTGAGATTCCACGGGTACTCCTTTTCCTTCTCCAAATGCCTCTTGTCAAAGACACCCTTTACCCTAATAAAGGATGTTCTTAGAATGGGAAGGCCAGGCTTGCTTATAGCTTCCCCCATGACATTAATAAACTTCAAGAAACCATGAGGAAAAAGTAGAAGAAATAGAGTGATGAGAAGTTATCCTAAATGAACAACATAGTCAAGTACAAGAATAATGAGCTAGGAAGAGACCGATAAGAACATCCAAGGATGTTTTACATATAACTAAATAATTAAATTTGATCTACGAATAATGCCTAGGGATGGCATACGGGTCGAGTCAACCAGCGACCCGACCCGCGTTGACCCGGCTCGGGTTCGGGTCGAACCCGTAACCCTTATCGGGTTGACCCGGATCGAAAAAACCCAAAATCGACCCGCTCAACCTGTAAGCCCTATTTTCAGATTTTATTGTATTTTGTATTCTTCTGATTATTGTATCTGAACTCATTTATTATGGTGTATTTTGTCTTTTCTTGGGTTCTTTTGTTCTCTCTGGATCAATCTGTGTTCTTTTGATTGGATTCGGTTCTTTTATGGATTTGGCTCTTTTCTATTTTGAATTCAATTTGTTCTCCATGGTGTTCGTCTCATCTCATTGCATTTGTTTGTCTCTTTTTGGAGCCAAAACCGATACCCAGAACCCACATAATCTCAACCCAAAATTCTAATTTCCTAATCCCTATAAATACCTCATTAATTAAACCCTAATAATTACCCCCTCTCTTTTCTGCCGTTTCTCTCTCCCCGCATACCCCCTTCCTCTCTTCTTTGTTTCCAAACACCCTGAACCCAACCTTGCACAACCCCTCGACCCCATCACCCTATACTCCGATCGCCCTCCGTCACCACCATCTACATGGTCCCCTCATCCCATCGACCTCGCCGTCATCGTCGTCTTCTCCGGTGTCCTCGCCAATATCCGTCGAACCCAACCACCGAAGTTTCCTTCACCGTTACTCATCGCCGTCGCCCTACCCATCGTCGTGCTCATCACCATCGCACTCGCCGTCCCTCGCCGCTCCACCGAGTCCCCTTTGGTCGCCGTTCGAGTCCCCGTTCGCTCGTGCCGTCGTTCCCCTGTTTTCGACTGAGAGAACGGAGTGTCCTACGCCGTGAGTATCGTCGCCGCCGTCGCTTCCCGACCGTGGTGCCGATGTCGCTCCGCCACCGCAGTCGCCGTCGCAGCGCTGCACCGCCCGCCGTTCGCGCTCTCTCTCTAGCTGTCGTGAGGAAGAAGACGATCAGCAAGTGGCTGGTCTCGCTGTCCCGTGTTCGGCACCCCTGATCCGCTCTTCGCTGTCCCCTGTTCGGTGTGGATCCTGTGCGAGGAAAAGATCATATTGGCTGGTTTGGTGTCCCGTGTTCTGCCACCCGATCGCTCTTAGCTGTCCGCTGTTTTGGGTCGAATCCGGTGTGAGGCAGAGGATCCTACTGGTTCGTTTTGGAGTTTCGTGTTCTGTGTGCGCCAAATCCAATTCCGGTGTTCTGCGTTCTGTCCCGATCTGGTGTGAGGAATTGCTCTAGGATCTTGCTGTTGCTGTTGATTCTTCGTGCTTAATTTTGGGAGTTTTCGCCTGGGATTCTGATCCCGTTATGCTATTTTATTAATATCTGCAATAACATGCAAGTCTCTTCTTGAACCCTTTTTATTATTTGTGTTCAAGATTATTTGATCTCCTGCAAGTAGATACTATCCTTTTATTATCAAAAACTGTTTGACAATTCCGTTAAGATTATCGAGGGTTTACACGAGCTAACCCGACATACTCTTACATCGTGCTTTCTATTCGATCTAAACCTAGTCCCCAATGTTTCATGCATTTGCACATTAAACAACTAGATTCATGCATAGGACTGCTTGAAAGATTGGACATTGAAATTGAACACGCTAGAATTGAAGGTAATTGATGAATTGACACCATGACCATCATAATGTATCTTAACCCTTAGAAATTGCATGTTGACACCTAGGTTTGCTTTGATTGTCAATTTGCATGCTATTTCTGATCGTGTGAATTATTTGTTATCTTTTTATATTAATTTGATTTCTGGACTGCTGTAAGTTTCACTTTAAATCAAATTTTTAGCCCTGTTAATGACATAATTTGAAAGAACTTACTAAACATAAAATGTAGCCATTGATATCTAGATAATTTTTCCCTGGTCTGGATTTAAATTCCAATTTGTCATCTGTTAGATATCATCACTTTACTGCAACTGTGTTAGAGATTTCAGACTCATAATTTCATGCGTATCCTGCTGTTGTTTATTTTATTTGACACTGTTATCAGTAAAAGAAAAATCTGAAATAATTTAGGCTGGACCTAGACATGTATAGCTACTTCCCTGAATTTTTATATATTTTAATAATGAGTTTTCTGACCCAAATTAATTAATGGAACATAACCTACTGCATGCTGACTGAAATAAAACCTGATTAGATTAGAGTTATCACCCTAGTTCCTATGTCTTTTATATACCTTAATTATACTCGTTGGAACCGTGTAGAAGTCTACTTTCCATATCTTCCGGCGGATTCAGTTTTACTATTGTGTAGTGTCCATAACTCATGTTTTAGTACAGCAAGGTCATGCTGTCCTGATTTTATGAAGTGTGTTCATGGGATGTGTTTGCTTCCTGCTTTGTCTGTAACGCTTAGAATTAATCACACATAGTAACATACAACATTGACACCCTCTTGCATGCTCACATAAGATGAAAATAAGCTATTAACAAGCCGGAGTTATTATGGGTAGACTTGGTAGTGAACAATCGGGAAATGTATTCGGTAAGGCTTTCTCGCTCGCACGTATACTTGACATAGAAGGAATACCGATTGACATGATTTATTGATGATTCATGATTGTAAATTATCGTTATCTAGTTATGCCGAGTACACGAACCGTGAATTCACCATCGGTCTAAAACGATCACTGTGTTTGCGCAGAACCTGTGGAATGGAACGCAGCAGTACGTGGACTAGATAGGTTAATAAAATACTTAACCTGCATACTTGATCCTGTATTGAACTTGACTTGGCATCACGCATTTTATGTGTGATTATTGTACACTTTTGATATCGCCTACTCTTTGTTTTGTTCTGTCTTTGACCATGTTCCTTTCCTTTGATATTCATGTTTTTCCTATTATCCTTTGTTTTCTCTACTTGCCGCCCACGACTTGCTCCAAGGGCACTCTTTTATTTCTTTTTAGCCCAGGAATTTACAGGTGTTGAAGAATCTGTTCTCGAAGGAATTGGTGAGCAACGTTTCTAGTAATTGGATCCAGTCTCCGCTGCATAGTTTATTAATTACTGCTAGATTTATTTTCTAAACATTGTTATCTCTTGTACTTTGTTTGGGCTCTATGACCCGTAGTTTTGTTTTGATCCCGGATGTTGGATATTTATACTGTTGGTTTATTTCATTATTATTAGAACTTTATCATTAATTCATGTGGTTATATTTCTTGCGTGGTTGTATATTTGTTGATCTTATTGCTGAGTTGGTCTAGTACAGCGTAAGGATGGTGTTTACATCATTCGCTGGGCCTACGTTACGTACTCGTGTTTCCATATTCTGGGAAGCGGAGCGTGACACAACCCGGGCTGCTAACCTGCAAAAAAATCCAAACCTGCCCGAACCTGACCCGCCAACCCGCAGGTTGCGCACCGTTTGACCCGAACGGGTCGACCATTGAGTATGTTGTTGCATTTTTTTTGTTTTTTTTTTGGGTTTTTTTTTGGGAGGGGGGGGGGTGCCTATAAAAAACCCTCTAATTCACTCCCTTACTCTCTCTAATACTACTACTCAATTCAATCAAGTTCATTCAACAAAGAATCAAACAACAAAGAAGTGGACAATTTCGATCGTATCGAATTCGTGTTCACTTAAAACTCTCAATTACGTCTACTACAAACTCTCTCAACAAAGAAGCTATCTCTCTCTTTCTACGACTACGTGACTATGTCTACTACAAACTCACTCGACTCCATCTGCTTCTAGAGCTTCTCTACTATTATTTTCTCTCTCAACTCTATATACGATTATTCATGAAGTACGGTATCAAAATTTCTCAACTCGCTCAACCCTTTATTTTTGTTTTAGCTTTAATTTTCTTTTAACATATTTGTTTGTTGGGTTTTTGCTACTCTCTTTCTCAACCCTTCTATTGTTTTTTAGATTTTTTTCACATATACCTCCAATATCGTTCTTTTGTTACATCACATACACTACTAAAATACTAGAAAATCGTTTTTTTATACATACACTACCACTACAAACCATTTATCATGCCTAGATCATAAGGTAGCGGCCATAACCAAAGTTGACAAGATTTCACTAGTTCATCTCGTCGGCCTCCAACAATCCCAAAATTAGAGCCCGGATATAATCCTATGCTTAACATGGGTTCCCATGATGTTCAACCACACGACATAGAACAAGAAATGCATACTAGTGACACACAAGCACATGAAACCGAACTCGCACAACCCACTTCTAGTAGAAAAACTAGAGGAAAAACTAGTGACTAGCACAAATTTTATGACTTTATCCCCGACGAGGAGAATCCAAGTATAGGACATAAGATTTGTAAAACTTGTAGCAAGAGTTACAAATGGAAGAAGGGTGAGGGAACAGGTACAATTAAATGACACATTTTAAATGTACACCCCACACTAATACAAGACCAACAATCACAATAAAATAAACCCTAGGACCGAATAAATAGATAGTCACCCATATGATCCCGAAATTGTTCGTCGGGAAATGGCCAAACTAATCATTAAGGACGAGATACATTTTTCCTATTTCAAAAGTAGGAATGTAGAGACATTTAACCAAAATACACTAAATCCACATTTTAAAAGAATTCCTATAAACACACTTAAAGCCGATTGTTTTAAACTTTACAACAAAACAGGACACTTCAATTGTATATTTGTATTCTTTGACTTGTAGAGTATCGTTAACTTCCGGTTGTTGGAAAGGTTGTAACGATATTTTGATGATGGACATAACTTGTCATTGGATCGATAGTGATTGGATGATTCAAAAGAGAATCATATCACTTGCCGCTTTGTTGTATCCCCATAGTAGCATGGTTATCGCAACTAGTATTTTAGAAGTTTGTGATTTATTTCAAATTCGCAATAAAATCTTTACTATTAGTTTTGATAATGTCTCCAACAACAATATGTCAATTACTACTTTAAAAGAACAATTAGCTCCTCCATATCTTGAAATTTTTCATGTTAGATTTGCATATCATTTTTAAATTTATGTGTACAAAATGCTTTGAAAATAGCCAATCCATATGTGAATGCAATTAAAAATTGTATACATTTTATTGCTTTGAGATGTACTATGCTTCAAGAATTTAAAGAATTGTGTAAACTTAGGGAAAATACAGTTTAGAAAATTTTATAGAAATGTTGAACACCGATGGAACTCTACTTTCGATTTACTAAATGTTGTTACTCAATACAGAAATATTATAAACAAATTTTGTATTGCAAAAAACATGAAAACTTTTGAAACGACTCAATCATAATTTTTTGCCCAATCTTTGTTAATAAGATGTTTTGAACCTTTTAAAATTGCAACTATGAAATTTTGTAAACCTTATGATTCTACTTCTAGTAGTATTTTTATTTCAATAATTACTATGATGCAAACTTTTCAAGACGTGATTTTAGACCAATACATTAGCCATATTGTTATTCCAACTTATACTAAATTTTTGAAGTATTTTAATTTTCCTCCTATGTTGTATTGTAATGCTACTGTTATGAATTCCCGTATCAAATTAGTGGGTACGAGGAGTTTGATTGAAATATTTTTTACTTTACTTGGAGATGAATCTGAATATGATTGTAATGAATTTTTAGCTAGTTTTGAATCGACATTGAATAACTTGTATGATTATTATGATAGAACTTTTGCATCTAGTAGTACAACTAGTATAGTTACTTCTTCTGCTGCTTCTAGAGGTAAGGGTAAGATTACATAAGAAGATATCACTGCTAATTTAATTGCTCGTATTCAATCAAAAAAACCTAGGACTAATGCTAACAAATTAAATTGGTATAATCAACAGGATAGTGCGAGTTATAGTACTCAGATTGAAGTGCTACAATGGTGGAAAGAATATGAAAATCTTTTTCCTATTCTTTCACATATGGCTAGAGATCTACTAACTCCTATCTCTACAGTTGCTTCAGAAAGTATTTTTTCTACAAGTGGCAGAGTTTTAACTGATTACAGGAATCACTTGAAGCCAGATACATTGGAGATGCTCATGTGTACGAAAGAATGGATGAAGGCTGAAGGCAGAACTCAAGAAAAAGCGAACGACACCTCAACAAGTGGAAGCAACTTGCTTGAAGATCAACAACAAGAGAAGGAAATTTAGGGCAATAAGAGTCGAGGTTTAGGTTAAGTAGAGGTGCACGACAGTAGTCCAATGCCCTATCTTCAATTAACACTAGGTGATGTAAAACCAACCCTAAAATAGAGAATTTCCAAGAATTTTAATGGGTTAATTTTACCAACATGAAAGAGCGGATCTAAGTTGAAAATTTTAACAATTAACAGGTTCGATGGGTTTTCAAGAATTGAATAAGTGTAACAGTCCCAATTAATAATTCAACCTTATAATCAATAATTAAATCCCTATGTGTTTAGCAAGTAATAGGTTCAATATCGATTCGTACTCTATTCAGGCATGTGGAACACTAAATCTCAGTTATTTTTGTAGATGACAGGCAAATTAGATAATATACTAGATAATAGGGCAGTAAAACACAAATATCTAATAGTAGAAAGAGTATACCGAATGCGAAGAACAATTGCAACAATCGAAGCGGCTACTGCATGAGTGGCTGGTGACTATTGGGCTGCAATCGGGCCGGTGAAGTGCTGTGCTGCCGCTGGCGGCTGACTGGCGACGAGGCAAAGGGGGGGAAGACGACGAAGGGGGTCTGCTAGAGGCGTGGAGGTGGGTGACTTGGGGTGAGTTGGTTGGTGGTGGAAGTGAGAAGGGTGGCCGACGAGGGTGAGGGAAAGGAGAGCGACGGTGGGGTGATGGAGAGGAGCACGGGCGACGGCAGGAAGGGGAGATGGGTTTGGGAGAAGGGATTTGGAGGTTGGGGATGGCCGGCGTCGAAGGTAGAGGGGACAGAGGATCAGACGGTGGTGGTGCGGGCTATAGGTGACAAAGGCGGGATGGGTTGGGCTGAGCGGGAGTAGAGGAAGAGGAGGAAGATGGTGACGATGGAGAACAAGGGATTTCGGGAGGTGGCAGAGGGGAAGGGGTCTGATCGGGATTTGGGGAAGAAGGAGAGGGATTAGGGTTTTTTTTTTTTTTTGGATTTGGGAAATTAGGGTTTGGGTAATTTTATTTGAGAATTTTAATTTGGAGGTAGATTTTAGAATTAATCACTAACTGTAAAATTAGATTAGGATTTATCACAAACCCTAATTTAGATCTCAGTTGTATCACACAAAGGAGAAGGAGGAAGAGCAACACAAATTTTTTTAATCAATAATGGCATATCTTCTCATTAATCTCAAGGCCTATAAATAGGCTCAAAATACAACTTGATATAAATCTCAAAATATTCTCAGAATCTAAAAAATACAAAAAGATTACATATGGCTATAATTGCCAGAAACGAAAATGGTACTGAAATAGACTAAACAGGAAAGATATCCTCATCATTCTCTCCGGGTGGGAGAGAGCTCGACCCAGTCGAGTCAAAACCAGTGATCCTGTCATGATGCTCCAAAAAATCTGGATCCAGTTGCGAGAGCCCCTTACGATCACTGCAAGTGTCATCCGACTTCGGCTTGTTTTTCCACCTCACCAAATATTTGTGCATACCACCATCTCTTGTGGAGATTATCTGATCATCTACAATATTATCCAATTCTTCTGTTGGTGGGTGAATAGTATAAGGTAAAGGGGTAAATGTGGGAACCTCACCATTAGGCTGCAGGGTAGGCTCATTTATTAAAAAAATTCTAGGGTTGAATTTTGAGCCTTTATAAAGTACTAGATCCTCAATATTGAAAGTCTTACATATGCCAAAACCTTCAGGAAGGTCAACGACATAGGTACTATCATTGATTGCATGTAGAATCTTAAATGGGCCTGCAGCACGTATGTTCAAGTTCTTAACGGGTCCCACAGAAAACCGTTCCGGATGAATCCGAACCATCACTTCGTCATCAATATCAAAAGTTATAAATTTCCTTCTAGTATCTGCTATTAACTTGTAGTTAAAATTATTCTCATTAAGTTCCTTGAAAATTTCTCTATGCAAGTCATGAATGTTATATGCAAATGTGGATGCAGACTCTGTGACTTTGTGATGTTCTAATACATGAGTAAAATCTATGGGTTGCCAAGTGACTTGGGAAGGAATGGATGTCTCAGGTATACTCAATGAAGGTGACTGGATAGGCTGAATACAATTGAGAGACTGGTCATCCTCTTTATCATCAAAGTCATCACTTATATTAGGTTCATAGGTAAACTCATTGTCAGGCTCATCAGCGATGACTGCGGTACCCTCTACTATATTGATCCTACTTGGGCTGAGACAGTTACCAGCAACATGACCATATCCCTTACATTTATAGCACTTAGTGAGAGGATCAATCTTCGAATAATCTCTTTCAGTGTTCTTACCCGTGTTGTCATTTCTAAGTGGATAGGAGTTTGAAGTATGTTTGTTTGGGTAAGACTTGTTAGGGTACTGAGGAGAAGAGTACTCAAGTCTAGGGAGATCAGGAAGGGTCATTCTAGGGGAATGATCTCTCGAATCGCTGGATCTATAATGGGAATTAGCTTTAAGGGAATCCATATCGAGGACTAGGGCGTAGGCTGCCGCTATCGAGTCCACATTTCTATAGATTAGCTCGTTTCTAAGGTCAGCTCGTAGTCCAGCTCTGAACCTAGAGAGAGTTTGTTCTTCACTCTCTTTACCTAAAGCATTGTACCGAATAAGGAAATCATCGAACTTATTAACATATTCTTGTGTGGATTTACTTCCTTGATAAAGTTGGTTCCATGAATCTAGCAATCGAGTATGGAACGATAACAGTACATATCTCTCAGTGAGCTTCTCTTTCATGGCCTCCCAAGTGGCTATGGGTGCCAGGCTTTGGCCTCTGCGGGCATGTTCAAGATTGGTCCAATGTTGTTGAGCTTTACCCGTTAATTTCATAGTGGCAAATTTAACTTTAAGGGCTTCACTCATGTCGAACCACACAAAGTAGTGGTCCATGGCACGAATCCAATCGAGGTAAGCTTGGGATTCCATGTGGCCTTCAAACTGGGAAACGTCAGCCTTAACGTTCTTTTTATATTGTTCGTCAGGATCACGTTCTTGACGTCGATCGTCATGAACATTCCCTTGAGGGATCTGACGATGGGCATGAAGCTCAGGGACAATGGTCTGATTTAACTCCACTTTCTCAAGCCTCTGATTGACATTGGCAAGAGTTGCTTGGATAGCAGCTAGGGTAGCGAAGATATCAGGGTTGTCCATTTCAGGTCTGAAAAGTCTAGGATTCCTAATTTGGTGATTGGGAAGGAATAGGAAAGGCTCTTCAGGATCTGTGATGGTGCTGCGAAGACGCATTCACCAAAAGTGTGAAGTAGGGGTGTGTGTCCTAATTTTTTTTTTTTAATGAATCTGAAATAAACTAAAATAAAAGAAAAAAAAATAAAAGACTACACAATCCTAAATGAATGCAAAATTGATGCCTACGATACAAGAACTAGGGTTTTAAGAACATTCGCTCTGATACCAAAATGATGTAAAACCAACCCTAAAATAGAGAATTTTCAAGAATTTTAATGGGTTAATTTTACCAACATGAAAGTGCGGATCTAAGTTGAAAATTTTAACAGTTAACAGGTTCGATGGGTTTTCAAGAATTGAATAAGTGTAACAGTCCCAATTAATAATTCAACCTTATAATCAATAATTAAATCCCTATGTGTTTAGCAAGTAATAGGTTCAATATCGATTTGTACTCTATTCAGGCATGTGGAACACTCAATCTCAGTTATTTTTGTGGATGACAGGCAAATTAGATAATATACTAGATAATAGGGCAGTAAAACACAAATATCTAATAGTGGAAAGAGTATACCGAATGCGAAGAACAATTGCAACAATCGAAGCGGTTACTGCTTGAGTGGCTGGTGACTGTTGGGCTGCAATCGGGCCGGTGAAGTGTTGTGCTGCCGTTGGCGGCTGACTCGCGACGAGGCAAAGAGGGGGAAGACGACGAAGGGGGTCTGCTGGAGGCGTGGAGGTGGGTGACTTGGGGTGAGTTGGTTGGTGGTGGAAGTGAGAAGGGTGGCCGACGAGGGTGAGGGAAAGGAGAGCGACGGTGGGGTGATGGAGAGGAGCACGGGCGACGGCAGGAAGGTGAGATGGGTTTGGGAGAAGGGATTTGGAGGTTGGGGATGGCCGGCGTCGAGGGTAGAGGGGAAAGAGGATCAGACGGTCGTGGTGCGGGCTATAGGTGACAAAGGCAGGATGGGTTGGGCTGAGCGGGAGTAAAGGAAGAGGAAGAAGATGGTGACGATGGAGAACAGGGATTTCGGGAGGTGGCAGAGGGGAAGGGGTCTGATCAGGATTTGGGGAAGGAGAAGGATTAGGGTTTTTTTTGGGGGGGGGGATTTGGGAAATTAGGGTTTGGGTAATTTTATTTGAGAATTTTAATTTGGAGGTAGATTTTAGAATTAATCACTAACTCTAAAATTAGATTAGGATTTATCACAAACCCTAATTTAGATCTCAGTTGTATCACACAAAGGAGAAGGAGGAAGAGCAAAAACTCAACGCAAATTTTTTTAATCAATAATGGCATATCTTCTCATTAATCTCAAGGCCTATAAATAGGCTCAAAATACATCTTGATACAAATCTCAAAATATTCTCAGAATCTAAAAAATACGAAAAGATTACATATGGCTCTAATTGCCAGAAACGAAAATGGTACTGAAATAGACTAAACAGGAAAGATGTCCTCATCACTAGGCTATATTGAATTCTAAATTATCCCCTTAAACATGCAGTTCAAGAAATTTGTGTTTTTTTTTTGGGTTTCTATTACATGTATTTGTAAGTAAAAAAGTTATAAACATTTCATTGAAGTTGAAATTAATAATATATACAATTTTGTTTCACAAATATATTCTTGTTGTACATTTTTTTAAAACTTTTTGGAGTTAAAAAAAATAACTCATGAATTTCCCGGGCCAACCTGCGACCCAGCCCGACCCGATACGGGTTCAACCCGTACGGGTTCGCAGATCAACCAAGGTCGAGTTTCCCCTATTTCCAACCCGACCCGAGCCCGAGCCCGCCTGTAACCCAGGCCAACCCGAGCGGTTTGGGCCCGGCCCGGCCCGATCGACCCGAATGCCAGCCCTAATAATGCCCTCCCACTTTTCACTATTTTTATTTGCTAAGGAAACCCTCCAATGCTACCAATTTTTAGATGTGTCAAATGAAATGACCTACCATGAAACTCATTCTTCAACAGTCGAAACCCTCAACTCCTACCAATTATTAGATGTGTCAAATGAGATGACCTATAAAGAAACTCATTCTTCAACAGACTATTCGCTAAAGAGTTTCCTAATTTGTGGAAACTTCATTCCTCGACAGTCTATTCTCTATTGGCTAAAGAATTTCCTAATTTGTGGAACAAGAAGCCTCAATGAATTTCCTAATTTGTGACAAGAAGCCTCAAAGCACTGCCTACTAGGGATGGCAATCGGGTCGGGTCGACCCACAACCCACCCACAATTGCTCGCCCACGACCCGAACCGGTTTGACCCGGTATCCAGTTTGCGTTCTACTCCAGCTTTCCTGAAGGGTGCTATCCTCTTGGCCTTCTTCGTTTTCGATGGAAAAACAAATCGACATGACTCAATTCTCATTAATACTGCCTCATTCGCTAGTGGTAGCTGGTCTCAAGGAAAGGGCTTCTTATGGGCCCCCTGGCTTCCTTTGAAAGGAGTGAACATAGTGAACGGAGTGATGGATTGGGAAAAGTGACCTCCGGCTCAGCCCACGACTTTCCTTCCCTTCGCGTAGCTCAGGCGATGGAATCCCTCGCTCTTCATGGACCTGGACGCCATTGGTCGCTTTGCTTGGCGAGCGTCAGTGTTGGCACATCTTTAAATCGTCGATTGAAATTGGGAGAGATGGATCAAGGTTGGTCCGGGCTAATACCAATATAGGCTCATAATGCTTTAGGATGCAAGCACGCCCAGCAGAAAGGCCCTGGGAGTTTCCAGATTAGTTTCGAAGAGTTTGACAAATTCTATGGGACTGGGATCCAGAGCAGCCGACAAACACGGGGTTTCTGAAACGATTCTATGTAACTCGCTCTTTATGAAAATCACATAAATAAGGTATATAGCACCCTACCTTGCTCAGAGAGAGGCACAGTTCGCTACTAATGCCACTGCTCCTCCTCGAGTTCGGGTCAACCCGACACCATAAACGGGTCGGACCGGGTCGAATTTTCACACCATCAAACCCGCTCGACCCGGCCCGCGTAGCCCGCAGCCCGCCGGGTTGCGAACATTCGACCCGCCGGGTCAACCCGCTAGGTCGAACGGGTAGAAATGCAGTTGTTGTTGGTGTTCTTGTTTTTGTTTTTTGGATTTTTTTTGTTGGGGGGGGGGGGGGGGGGTTACCTATAAAAACCCCATAATTTCACTTATTTTTTTCACACCTTAACTATACTCTCCATTTATCAAATCTCTACTACTACTACTCTCAATCTACTACAACAAAGAAGTTAACAAGTTCGATCGTGTCAAACCGACTACAACACTACGTTTACAATGAACTCTCTACTACTCGAATGTTGTCGAAGCTCAGTCTCCCTACAACAACTACATATTTTCTCAAGTAAAGATACTCAATCGTTTGAATTTTCGTCTACTCAACTATCTTTATTATTCTCTCTCAACTCTATATTTGTGAAGTACGGTATCAAAATTTCTCAACTGTCTCAAGCCTTTATTATTGTTGTAGCTTTAATTTTTTTATTAAACTTATTTGTTGGTTTTTCGTTACTTTCTCAACTCTCTCAATCCTCCTATCATTTTTTAGATTTTATTTCACATATACTACTACCTCAACTCTGTCAACCCTCCTATATTGTTTTTTTATTTTTTTGCATACACTACTACTACACTAGAAATTGTTTTTTTTCGCATACACTACCACTACACTACATTTATCATGTCACGATCACAAGATAGCTGTCGCAGCCAGAGTGAACAAGATTCCACTAGTTCATCTCGTCGGCCTCCAATTATCCCACAATTAGAGACCGGATAAAACCATAACCTTAACATAGTTTATGAAAATGTTCCTCCACACGATTATGATCCCGACACACAACAAAAAATGCATGCTAGTGACACACAAACACATGACACCGAACCCGCACAACCCACTTCTAGTAGAAAACATAGAGGCTAAACTAGTGATTGACACAAATTTTATTACTATATCCCGAACGAGGAGAATCCTAGTATAGGACATAAGATTTGTAATGCAGCAAAAGTTACAAATGAAAGACGGGTGAGGAAACGGGTACAATTAGTCGACATATTACAAATGTACACACCAAACTAGTACAAGACCAACAAACACAACAAAAAATCAACTCTAGGATCGGGCAAATAGATAGCCACAGCTATGATTCCAAAATTGTTCGTCGGAAAATGACCAAACTAGTTATTAAGGAAGAGTTACCTTTTTTTTATTTTGAGAGTAGGAATCTTGTGTCCTTCAACCAAAATGCACTAAATCCACATTTCAAAAAAATTCCTAGAAACACACTTACGGCTGATTGTTTTAAATTTTATTCCAAAATGAGACGGTTTAATTGCACTTATGAATTCTTTAACTTGTAAAATATTGTTAACTTCCGACTGTTGGAAATGTTGTAACGATATTTCGATGATGAGCATAACTTGCCATTGGATCGATAGTGATTAGTTCATTTAAAAAAGAATCATATCACTTGTCGCTTTGCCGTACCCCCATAGTGGTATGGTTATCGCAACACGTATTTTTTAAGTTTGTGATTTATTTCATATTCGCAAAAACAAAAAAAAATCGATTAATTATGATAATGCCTCCAACAACAATAGTTCGATTAGTACATTAAAACAACAATTAGCTCCTCCATGTCTTGAAATTTTTCATGTTAGATGTGCATGTCATATTCTAAATTTATGTGTACAAGATGCTTTAAAAGTAGCTGATTCATATGTGAATGCAGTTAGAAATTATGTACATTTCATCGCTTTGAGTGGTACTATGCTTCAACAATTTAAAGATGGTATAATCTTAAGAGAGTGCATTTAAAAAAAATCCTTAGAGATGTTAAACACCGATGGAACTCTACTTTCAACTTATTAAATGTTGTTACTCAATACAAAGTGGTTATAAATGATTTCTATATTGCAAATAACATGAAAAAAATTCGAATGACTCCTGAATCATGGTTTTTTGCCGAATCTTCGTTAAAAGTTTTGGAAGCTTTTAAAACCGCAAGTGTGAAGTTTCCAAAATCTTATGATTCCACTTCTAGTAGTATTTTTTTCAATAATTACTATGATGCAAACTTTTTAAGAAATGCTTTCAGACTCTCATATTAACCATATTGTTATTCCTGCTTATGATAAATTTTTGAAATATTTTAATCCTCCTCCTATGTTATATTGTATTGCTATTGTAATTGATCCTCGTATCAAATTAGCTGGTAGAAGAGTTTGATTATAGTATTTTTTTTTACTTTACTTAACGAAGACTCTGAATATGACTGTAATGATTATTAAGCTACATTTAAGTTGACATTGAATAACTTGTATGATTTTTATAATAGAACTTATGCATCTAGTAGTACAACAAGCCAAACTAGTGTATCAACTTCTTCTTCTTCTAGAGGTAAGAGTAGGAGTACATTAAAAGATGTCATTGCTAATTTACTTGCCCGTATTCAATCTAAAAAAACCTAGGGCTAATGTACTTAATGAATTAAACTGGTATAATTCACAAGATAGTGAAAATTCTAGTTCTAACATTGAAGTATTACAATGGTGAAAAGAACATGAAACTTTTTTTTCCAATTCTTTCACATATGGCTAGAGATCTACTAACCCCTCATGTGTTTACAGCTGCATCAGAAAATATTTTTTCTTCAAGTGGCATGGTTTTAACATATTACAGAAATCGTTTGAAGTTGAATTCGTTGAAGTTGCTCGTGTGCACCGAAAATTAGATGAAAGCTGAAGATAGACTCAAGGAATAGAGGTGGACACCTCAATAAGTGGAAGCAACTTACATGAAGATCAACAAGTTAGGTAGGAAATTTAGGAAGATGAGATCCTAGATTTAAGTTAAGTAGAGGTGCACGACAGTAGTCCAATGTTTTCCCTTCAATCTAACCCTAGACTATCTCGAACTCTAGATAATCCCTTTAAACATGTAATTTAATAAATTTGTATGAATTTTTAGTTTTTATTACATGTATTTATTTGTATGTAAAAATATTGTAAACACTTATTACAAGTTGAAATGAATAATATATACATTTTGTTTCACTCTTATACTTATACAACATTTTTTATGTAAAATTTTGTACAATTTTTTGGATATAAGAAAAAATTGGGCCCACCGGAGACCCGGCCTGGGTTGGGGATCAACCCGAAAGGGTTGGCAGGTTGGATCGGCCGGTCGGGTTGAGTTTTTTTAACTTCAACCCGTCCCAAGCCTGCCCACTCCCCGGGCAAACCCGGCAGGTTTGGGCCCGGCACGAATGCCAACCCTACTACCTACTCTCAAAAAAGAACACTCCACTACTACACCATCTAATAAATTCTAGCAACGAAATCTTCAATAATTCCCATACAAAATCCTGATTAATCGAGTCGTCCTAGTGAAGGAACATTAATATGCAAAATTATAATCACCAAAAGTGTGCACTGCAAAAAAAAGTATGACAAAATATGTACCCTCATATATAATCGGAGTTATGCTGGAGTAATCAGGAATAGAGACAAATAAAGGATTAATTGAGATTTAAAAAAATTAACTATTCTATATATTTTGTTTTATATCGGAAGAGGACTTCAACAGTAACACAAGATGAATTCTGGGAGAATTTCCAACTCATCATGTATCATATATATGTCCCCTCAAAACAATGCAAGTTCATGCCGAATGTCATGGATTATTGATAGACTGGCACCTCATTTGAACCAATTTTGGAGTCATGGGTATCATATTCAACAATTTTTGGACATTTCACACTGCTAGCAATAATGCTTTCGATTTCAATTGTTATATTCTCTTCCCAAAGATACCTATCCTGTTTTTCACTTGTCCTGGTTCTAAGACTTTGATCGAAAGGATCCAGATAACCATGTTTTCTTTGGATCAATCTAGCTTATGTGCATGTAAGCACAACAATTGTCTCTCCTGTTATTTTTGCACTGAGATCTATTCAAAATGTATTTTCTTTCACGTGCTAGGGTTAGGGAGATTTAAGGCCTGATGATTTTACTTTCCATTACTACAATAGATATTGCATTTTTTACTTTCCATTACTACAATAGATATTGCACATTCATTTACTAGTTAAGTCTTGTCTTGTGTTTATCTTGTAGGTTTAGGAACTCACACATCAAGTACGATGAGTAGCATGGCTTTTCATGCTAAAGTCACTGTAATCGTAAAGGTAACTCGGCAATCTTTTGGAGATAGTGAGCTACCAGCCAAACAAAGCATTGCAACGATCTTATCCACTTAAAAGTAAAGTGTTTCAAGTACATTAATGACAACCACTAATCAAATTTTGTGCCTACACTCTCATTCATAATCCTCTTATTCAAACAGAACTCTGGCTTTCGAACATCGGTTTGTTGGGCAGAATACTGCAAAAAATAATTCTTTATGGCAGATGTGAAAGGTGAAAAACCAAATGAAATTGTAAAAACAAGAACATAAGCGTTTATCCTAATAATGTCGGTAACGGTCTCATAAATCCGTTCTCTTCCACTTAACTCTATTGAGGGTTACCTTCTTCGTCAAACTCACACTTTCCAAATCCATATTAATAGTTTCAACCCAAAGTTCTTTTGAGTCTACTCCTAGTCCTTTTAGCTCCCCTAACTATCATCCTATCAATTGTTCTAACTGTGCCGATTACAAGTCTTCTTCGCATGTCAATTGGTTCTCACACAATGTATCTTCAATTGGGGCAACCCCTACATCCTTCCGTATGCAAATGAAATTGCAAAAAGAAAACAGTTAGAAATCTCCTGTTTGGTTTGTTTTTCATCACTCTAAACCCCATATTCCAATATTTTTTCAAAGTTCACTAATTTTCTATAAACAAACAAAATACAGTAATGGGTAACCTCAAGTTTGCATTTTTATCACACACATATCTAGAAACACGCAATATCTAAACATTCAGGTACATTATTCTCATCAAAACCAAGCAATACTAACGTAATTAGGGCTTTCTTCCCTCAAACTGTATGAAATGAAGTCTCATAAATTTGTCAATTCATTCAGCATATCAGAAATTTACTACAACCAATTAAGACAAAAATAATCACTTTTTAAAAAAAATGGAGTTCAGATAACAAACCCGAATCGCTTCCAAAACTCTTGGATTTGAAAGAGGCTTCGATTAGATTCAAAACTGAGAATTTATATAAACAGGTTGAGTGCAGCAGTTAACAAGCTCAAAGATTCACGCTTTTTTTGTGCTTTTCTTTTCTGGTGTTGCTTTTGAGTTTGCTTTAATAAAAAATTTTTAAAAAGGAAGGAATTTTAACCCTAGACTGATCGTAATTGAGATTTTGATATCTTTGTTTTGAGTTAATTGCAAAGGAACCCCTAGAATAAATGAAATTTGTAATTTTAATTAGAATTTCAGGCCCTGATTTGAAAAGAAAGTTTAGTTAATCGAAGTTATATCTCTAATATCTAATCTAATTTTATAATGGAAGAAGGCCTTAGCATCATTTATAAATTTATCAACGCGTGTGATGCACGTACGTAACTAATATAATTGAGGTTTTAGGTTCAAGTCATCATTACGTCGGAGCTTTTATTTAAAAAATTTATTAAGACGTGCATCGCACGTGTAAATTACCAATTAACTTTGGAGGTACATTGGGCAATATCCTGCTCAAACTTCATGCCATCAAGTTTGGTTGTAAAATCTGGCGCTCGAGCGTCAGCGCAACACCAATTTTCTCAAGTCTTTTCTCCTTCACTCCATCGAGTCTATTGATAAAGTGGAAGAGTTGGGCCCATTGCCCAATTCTTATAGATTGGAGCGTTTGTCCTGCAAGAAAGATTACGCCGATATCCTCCACCTCGATCACATCAAATGGGCTCAAAGAGCTAGGATTAGATGGATGAAGGAGGGGGATGCCAATACGGCCTTTTTTCATAACTTTGCTTCTCATAGGCAGCATTGCAACCGTATTTCGTCCATTTCGAGTAGTGGGGGGAGCTGTGCAATGATGTTGACATACATCGGGAGTTCCACTCCTTTTACAAGAATCTCCTCGGGCATCCCAAACACCGATCTATCTCTCTTGACTGGTTCAATCTTTACGGTTCCCCTACCCATGATCTATCTGCCCTTGAGGCTCCTTTCTCTTTGGAAGAAATTAAATCCGCGGTATTTGCCCTGAAAAGTGATTCTGCTTCGGGTCCGGACGGTTTCCCTGCCTTTTTCTTCCAAACTTTTTGGGAATTTCTTAAGGACGATCTTCTTATTATGTTCCAAGATCTTCATTCTGGTAACTTCTCTTTTGATCGAATTAACTACGCGCATATTGTGCTTATTCCCAAGATTGTGGGAGCGCACCTTATGTCCCAATTTAGACCCATTAGTCTTATCAATACCACTTTCAAAATTGTGATGAAAGTTCTTTCTTCGAGACTGGGGGATTGCATCCCTCCTTTGATTGACTCTGCTCAATCAGGTTTCATTAAGGACCGCTTCATTCTCGATAGCGTGGCCTCGGCGCAAGAGATCATCTCCCATTGTCATAGATCTAACTCTGAGGGTATCCTCCTTAAACTCGACTTTCAAAAAGCTTATGACAATGTCAGTTGGGATTTCCTTCTAGACATTCTTTCTTTCCGTGGTTTCGGCCCCAAGTGGATTTCTTGGGTTAAATCTAGTTTGTTCTCCGGGACGTCATCTTTATTTATTAACGGTTCAGAGGGTCACAAATTCAAAATTAGATGTGGGCTTCATCAAGGTGACCCCCTTTCATCCCTTCTATTTTCCCTTGTTGCTGATGTCTTTAGTAGGTTTCTTAATCACGCTAGGGGCGCGCAGATGATCGAGGGTCTCGGTCGCTCCTCCCATTTCGAAGGGGTTCTTAATTTACAGTATGCCGATGACACCATCATCTTCATTAAGCCGAATGCCCACTCTCTTAGGAATCTCAAACTTCTCCTTTACTGTTTTGAATCCGCATCGGGTTTGTCGATCAATTTCCAAAAATCCTCGGTCCTCTGGTTGGGTGGTTCACCCAACCGCCAGGAAGAAATTGCTACCTTTTTTAATTGCCCGTCTGCGACTTTCCCGATCACCTATTTGGACATTCCCCTTAGATGGGGTAAATTGCATAGATCCGACTGGTTCCCTCTGATTGATAAAGTGGAATCCAGACATAGTGTGTGGTCTGGCAATCGGTTATCTAGAGGTGGTAGATTAATACTTGTTAATTCGGTGTTGTCTGCCATGCCACTTTATTATATGTCCTTCTTCTACCTTCCTGCTTGGGTTATTAAAAGGATTGATCAAATTAGAAGCAATTTCTTTTGGTCAGGCTCTTCCTCCTTTAAACCTGGGTCCCATCTTTGTAATTGGAAGATGATTTGTACTTCCAAGGCAGAAGGGGGGCTAGGTGTTCTGGATCTCAGAGATCACAACATCGCTCTTTTGGGTAAATGGCTTTGGAATCTCCACCATCGCGATCATCTTCCTTGGATTCAGTGTATCAAAGATTATTGCTCTCGTGATCACCGATGGTGGGATTTTGATGCTCCTGCTCCCCGTCTTGCCTCTCCGTTTTGGAAAGGAATCTGGAAAGCCTCAGCAGCGTTCCACTGTAGTATCCGTCGCACCTGCGCAGATGGGTCGAGAGTTAAATTTTGGTCTGATTAGTGGATTGGCAACACAAAACTCTCTTCCAGTTTTCCTTTCTTATTTCACTTAGCCTCCGATCCTACCGCTACGGTAGCGGAGTCGTTTACTCTTGTTAACGGGTCGCACCATTGGCATATCAATTTTATTACCGATTTACCCCCCCCCCCTTTATTACAATCTCTATCCGAACTCATCACTCTTCTCGACGACTTCGCTTGGTCTCCATTGGAGGGGATAGTTTGGCACTGGATTGCTTCAAGATCCTTTTCAGTCAAATCTTTCTACAACTTTCTCAATTTTAGGGGGACTCGATCTCCTATCGCGAACCGCATTTGGGACGCTGCGGCGCCGCTAAAAGTGAAAATCAACTTTTGGTTGGCTTACCATGGCAAACTTCTAACTGTCGATGTCCTTAACAGAAGGAACCTAGCTTTGGGACAACTTTGTCCCCTCTGCTCATCTCACCCAGAAGACGTTAATCACCTTTTCGTTCATTGCCCTATCTCTCTCCTGTTGTGGAAGATTTCCACCCTCGCGTGGTCTACCACTTCTACTCCCTTATCTTTAGCTGATGTTTGGTCTTCTCCTCCCTCGAATCCTAAGCTCATTAACGCTTGGTTGTTGGCTATCCAAATTATTATTTGGATTATTTGGAAAAAAAGGAATCAGCGTTTGTTTGAGCATCGTTGTTCCTCTTCTTCGGCTCTTATTGACAGTTTCTTAGCATTATTCAATCTTTGGAGCTCGGGCCCTTCATATAAAGGCAGTATACCTTTGGATCAACTTACTTTGACTGATTCTTTCCGCTGTCTTAATAATTTAAATGCTTTAACGCCTTAGTTTTCTTTATGTTTCTCTACTCTCTCTTCCAATTTTCCCTATTGTTTTTAATGCGGTGCTTCCTTTCTCTGTCTTTCTTGCAGGCTTGACTCGGCTTCTCTGGCTTTCTAGCCTGGGCTCTTATATGGCAACAATTTTTTGGTTTTTTCAGGGATGCAGTCCTGTTTGTTTTGCGTTATGCTTTAACTCTGTACGTTTCTTCTATTTCCTGTATTTTTGGGGTGTGGTATACTTTCTTTCCCCTCTAGTCTTATGAACTAGAGGTATTTTGTGACTGATCTCTGGCTTGCTGTTTTGGTTGGGTTTATATATATATGCAGTGCTTGCATCTTTGTATGGTATGTTTCTGCTCTTTAGCACTTAGTTGCGGTTGATATTGTTGCTCTGTACTACTCTTGTGTTCTTTGCTGTGTCGGATGCCTGCTATTCTTTCTTTGCTGTGTCGTATGGCTTCTTTTTCTTTCCTGCGGTATCTGTTTTGGCACTGTGTTTCATGCTGTGGTTCCTGTGGCCGGAGTATGCGTTCTCTCTCAGACGGTAGGCTTTTTTCTTGGTGGCATGATTGTTTTTGGCCACCTTTTATTCTCTGTGTGATTGGGGCCTCGGCGCTAGCTTTTCATCCATGGTGCGCTTGTTCTGGAGGTGTGAGCCTCCTCGCTGTGGCCGCTCCCGACTTGTTTCTCTCGCTGCTTTCTCGGAGAGAGGCTACTGTGCTGTTCTTTGTGGGTGTGGTCTCTTTAGGCGTTTTCCAATTTTCGGCTATCATGGAGGAGTCTAGTGCGGGCTTTCCCCTCCTCGGCCGTCTCTGCAGCACGGTCTGTCTGTCCCATGCTGTCTCGGAGTTTGGGGTTTTGCGCCAGTCTGCTCTTTTCTTTTCCTTTTTCATTTGCTATTGTACTTTATTCTATTTCTGCAATGTCTGTAGTCATTTAGCGCTTTTGTCTGGTTTTACCTCTTGTAAAATCCTTCACTGTACATTATTTTTATTTTATTTATATATTATCTCTGATGTGGCTGGAGTCGAAAGACTCTATCCGTTTCCATCAAAAAAAAACTTTGGAGGTACATTACCTTACCTTAATTACAAAGTTGTCTTCCTAGTTAAGAATAAAAGAGCCATGAGAACTCCCTCATTCCACCCTTCCACCCACAAGCCATCAGCCACCCATCATCTGCACCACTCTGATAACCGCAACCACTCTCCAACCATGACTAAGAGAACCAGAGAAGAAGGCGATGGTCTTCAGCGCGAAGGAGCTCGAAGTAGGGGTAGAAGCGCAGCTAGAGAGCTTCGCAGATCTCCCTCCCCAAGAGCAAGGTGGGAGCACACAGCTGAAGTGCGAGGCAGGGTTGCTCACCAGTCTCAGAGAAGAACTGAAGAAGAGATGTCGAAGACGAACAAGTCTCTCTTTAGAGCTGATCGTTCTCCTCCTGCAGCAGATCGAAACCATAAGAAGATGCGCTCCTATGCTGAAGTGACCAGAGGAAAGCACGCCGACGACGCGGAGCATAGAGCGAGGCGTCGCTCTCCCTCACCTGCGATAGGACGTCGTCAATCTAGAGAGGAAAGCGAAGGAGAATGGGTCCTCGTCAAACCAAGGAAGAAATAGTAGGATAAGAAGAGCCCCAGTTCGTCGGAAAACTCGCGCTTTGACGGTCGGAAAAATTGTCACAAATGTGCCAAGCCAGGCCACTCCATTAGCAAATGTCAAGCTGATTGGTTTTGCTACCTCTGCCGATGCTCTAGACACATCTCCACCAACTGCCCAAAGCGAGTTATAATCTCCAACTCTAACTCGAAAGCTCAGAAAACAGGTAATCAATCCACGCCGGAAGGAAGCCAAATGCAAGAGAGTGTCGCCGGAGATAGACGTATCATACAAGCGTCGATATCCCCAACGCCGCTAATCGCCGAGTTCGAACGTCGATTCAATGGAGGGATTATAGTCAAAGCACAGACGGGAGTGCCAACCGTCAAAGATGTTTCCGAACTACTGAAAGTGACAATGGCCTCATCGACTTCTCCTACATGGGTTATCCAAGAAATAGCGACCAATACCTTTTATGCTCACTACAGCGACGCCACGATCGCCGAGGAAATGATTAGAGTTAAAGGGCTAGAGGGAAAAGACGCCTTTGGCTTAGAGTTTTTTGTTACATTCAAGAGGTGGTCTCGCGACTACGGAGCTCTGAAGGCGGATACTCTCCCGCTGGTTTGGATTCGTTTATACAACCTACCCTTCCACTGTTGGGTGCGGTCGAGATTCCAGAATATCGTTAGATCCTTCGGCATGATAGTAGACATCGACAGGCAAACTCTTACTCTCTCCGCTAGGAAATTCGCTCGTATCAAAGTTGGGGTGACTAATAAGAGTGACATCCCGACTAAGATTTTAACCGAGTTTGATAACCACATTTACGAGGTCAAGGTGATCACCAAAGTTCAAAAATATATGTCGTTCAAAGATTCAAGGACTGGAGTAGATTTTCACTTCGACGGTCAGGATGCTGAGCCAAAGGAAGAAGATGAAGCGATGCCGTTGGATGAGAAGGACTTTGGTTCGAAGTCGCACATCGATTGGTGTTGGCCTTGGGAGATCTAAGCTGCCAGTTAATGAGAGGTTCATTAATTTTTCGAATTCAAGGGTCCAGATGCAATCTGCAGTTCCCAACAAGCTAGCTCAGCAATTGATGTTGAAAAGCTCCATCCATCGGGCCCCACAAAAGCCAGGCCTACTCCGTTCAGAAGGGCTGACAACTGTTCGAAGTGACATGCCTACTGTAGACGTCAACTCACGCGGCGATGGGATAGACAGCAAAGTCGATAGGGGAGAGGGAGTAGTGTCAGCGACAATTAGGGACCGCTGTGTGACTGACATTCTTAAACAAGGCCAAGATATGGGCCTTACAAATCAGATGGGCTTGATCCAGGAAGATTGGATGAAATTCTCAAATGAGGATATTGAGAAATCTGTTAAGATGGCACTTTGTTCGTTACTCCAATCCAAGGAACCCGTGGGCTTCAGACCTGGACACCAGCAATTTGAAGAGGTTTCCCTCATAGAGCAACAGGGCCCAGTGGGCACGGCTATCCCAAACAAAGCCAGTCTTTCTCCTACTGTTCAGTATCCCCTCCTAACATTGTCCATTTGAGTTCTGAGCCTGGGTCTCGGGAAGGAATTATTGGTGCTCTAGATGGCATTCGAGAGGACAATCTAATCTCCGTGACTGTAACAGAGGGAGACGACAGAGAAGTTAGAGGCAGTGTAGGTAGTTCCTCTACAAGAAAGATCACTGAATATCAGAGGAAAGGGAAGAGGCAGATGGTCAGTTCGGACAGTCATATCAAGGAGCAGGAGGGAGGGCCGCAGAGGGGCGTCATACATCTGGAGGCAAACGATACAGGAGAAGGTACATCTAAATTAAATTGCTCTGTTCACAATTCTTCATCAGATGAATCTATTATTTATTTCGCTAGCTTGTACGGACTAGCCATGGGTTCCGCTAGGTCCGAACAGTTATCTAACGTAGCTATCATTAGAGAGGATACCAAATTTGGGTCCATCTAATTTCGGGGGGTGTTTGAGAGGGGGGGTTTCATAATTAGATTTTTTACCAGTTTTTATGGGTTACATCTTTTGGAACGTTAGAGGGATGCGTCAAAAAATAAAAAAAAGGGCTATAGGAGTAACTCTTAGCAAAATTCGCCCTGACGTCTGTGGATTTCAAAAAACTAGAATTGAATCCCCAACTGCAGAGGAATTCAATTCCCTTAGAGGTCTGGATGACTTTCACTGGAGATTTAAGTCGGCTAGGGGGTTTTCGGGGGGGGGGGGGGATAGCAGTAGGGGCTAGTTCCTCCTCCTTTGAGATCGTAGACGACTTCATCGGAGAGTTCACTGTGTCGATTAGAATTAGACGTAGACGAGATGGTTGGATACAGACGGTAACTAGTGTCTATGGCCCATACGACAGTCGATTGCGCCAACAAATGTGGACTGAATTAAGATTTATCAGACATAAATGGGGAGGGGCCTGGTTAATAGGTGGAGATTTTAACATCACAAGATTCCAGGATGAGCATAAGGGCAGGAGTCACAGCCGGTCTGACCAAGATTCTTTCAATCAGACTATTAAAGACCTAGATTTATTGGAATTAGAAATGACAGACAGGAGATTTACTTGGTCAAATATGCAGCGGAATCCAATTCTCGCTAAGCTTGATAGAGTCCTGGCGTCCAACGAATGGGAGGATGTTCACCCATTGGCAAAAGTCAAATCCGCTATCAGATACACTTCGGACCATCTGTCGTTGGTCATTGACTGTGATCTCATTGGGAAGAAAAAGCATTTTAGTTTCAAATTCGAGAAAGCTTGGACCGTATGCGAGGAGACTAGACAGGTTATAGCCGAGTCATGGAATGACTGCACATCTCAGCCCACCACAGTAGGAATTTGGATAGAGAAGTCAAGACGATTGCGTAGGAGATTAAAAACTTGGGCCAGTCATAAGATGTACGCCACTAATCTTAGAAGAGAGGAGCTAGCGAGGGGAATCGCAGTCCTGGAAAGTGCTCAGGAGGATAGAGATCTCCAAGATAGCGAGAAAGACGAGCTAGCCAACAACAGACTAGAGCTTCAGCAAATCGGGAAAATGGAGGAGCTATATTGGCAACAGAGAGCGAGGAATCAATGGTTTAGAGAGGGTGAAGCTAACACAAAATACTTTCACAAGGTAGCAAATGGAAGGAGAAGACAGAATAACATCACGGGAATCTCAGTTAACGGGGTGTGGACGGAAAATGAAGATCTCATCAAAGCCCACCTAGATAGCCATTTCCACGATCTGCTTGGTCGTAATTCAGCTAGATGCTGTGTGATGGCCCAGGATATGTGGAGCTCATCCAGACTTGACGGAAGCGAGGGTATCGAATCAAGATTTACAGAACTGGAGGTGCTTGAGGCAATTAAGAAGCTCGGACAGGATAAAGCTCCAGGACCATACGGGTTTCCGATCTTTTTCTTCAAAATTTACTGGGAGATTATAAAAGTTGACCTTATGAACATTTTCCATGAACTGTACGACGGGACGGCTAACTTGGATAGGTTGAATTACGCTACGATTATACTTGTTCCCAAGAAAAACGAAGTTATTACCCACGAAGACCTAAGACCTATAAGCCTGCTGAACGGATCGTTCAAAATAATCACGAAGGTATTGGCTCAAAGATTAGCCCCCACCTTAACGAGGTCATCGACCAATCGCAGAGCGGCTTCATCCATGGAAGGGATATCATGGACAGTATAGCAACGACTCATGAAGTGGTCTTCCGAAGTAACAAAACCAAAGAGGACAGTTTTATCCTCAACCTTGATTTTAAGAAAGCTTACGATTTGATTTTGTGGGACAGTGTGGAGGAAGCCCTAGCTTTAAAGGGATTTGGCGAAAGATGGAGAGCATGGATGAAAAAATGCATCACCGGTGGAAAATCTTCACTACAGGTGAACGGTTGGCAAGGCAGGGAAATTTTTTGCAAGAGAGGTCTTCGCCAAGGAGACCCATTATCATCCCTTCTTTTTGCTATTGTGGCCGACGGGTGGCGAAGATGATTAGAAGGGCTATGGAAAATAACACTATCAAAGGGATTAGGATCAAAGGGATAGGCAAACCAATGGCAATCCTCCATTATGCAGACGACACAATCATGTTTGGTAAACTACAGTGGAAGAAACGACGGCCATCAAGACGGTTTTGGCTTGCTTTCAGAGTTGGTCAGGGCTGCAGGTGAACTTTAATAAGACCAGTATCATTCCTTTATGCGACCAGCTGTCCTCGTCGTGCTCTGAGATTATGAATATCTTAGACTGCAAAGCAGGCGAATATCCAATTAAATACCTAGGTACGCCGATTAAGCCCGGACCGCTCCTAAAGGAGGATTAGAACTTCATTATCTCTAAGATTGAAAAAGAAGCTGGCTGGGTGGCAGAGTAGGTATCTGTCCCTAGGGGGTAGGATAATTCTGCTAAACTCTGTCTTTAGCACGATCCCTTTGTATCTCATGTCCATTTACGAACTGTCTAAATGGGTCATCAACCGGATAGATAAAATGCGTAGAAGATTTCTGTGGAAAGGCACGAACGAGGGAAATAAAGGCTTCCACTTGGTCAATTGGGGAAGAGTCTGCAAGAGAAGGGAATTTGGAGGTCTGCGAATTGTAAACCTTCATGACATGAACAAAGCCTTGCTCTGTAAGTGGTGGTGGAAGATTTCAAACAAGCACAGAGGATGGTGGAACCTCTCTTTTGATCAATTCCGCAAAAGACGCAAATTCAGATTTGGAGGGAGAAGCGCGTCGGCAAAAGTGTCCCTACTCTGGAAGGGGATTGCTAAGCAAAGAGATATCTTTCACACCAACACCTCCTGCAAAGTAGGTAATGGTAAAAATACCAGATTCTGGAAAAACAAATGGTGCGGGAATTCTTCTTTGCAAAACCAATTTTCGTTAGCAGCGAAAGCTACGCAGAACCTAGACCTGGTTGTGGCGGACATCCGGAAGAACGGCAAGTTAAACTTTATAGTCTCCGAAGGTATTACAACAGAAGCCACGGTCCAATTTGAAGAAATGAACCGCCTGATCATGCAAGAGGGAGGGCTAGTTAATAGCGCAGAAGATGTAAGATGGTGGGATAGGGACAGCTCAGGAATATTCTCTGTATCATCCATGTATAAATGGCTTAACGATGGTGGAACGAGATGCCAAGTCCATTCTGATATATGGGGGACAAAAGCTCCATTCAGAGTTAAGGTTTTTTGCTGGTTAGCTTATAGTAACGCGATCCTTTCCAAAACTAATCTGAAGAAAAGGATTATGCACATCGATGTGACTTGCGAGACGTGTCGGTCTTCTGAAGAAGATGTGAACCACATTCTTTTTCAGTGTCCCAAAGCGCGGCTTACCTGGGAAATATTTTGCAGGGGGTTTGGGTGTTTCACGGTGCCTAACTCTACCAGAGACATATGGGTGCTTATTAGAGAGTCATACATCAAGCTAGAATATAGGAAGGCTTGGGACTTAGCTACAGCTGCCTCATTATGGAACCTATGGCTAGAAAGAAATGATTTAATTTTTCGCAATAAAGTTTACAGATTTCCTTACTCTATGAATAAGATATTTCTTCTGATTCATGATTGGGCAGGTGCTCAGGAGCAATCTAAGAGGATCAGGAGTAGTGCAGTAGAGTAGTGAGGTTGGAGCATAGGGGAAGGAGCGAAGCCAGGAGTTCTCCGGTGGTTTTATGTTGTCTTAATTATGTAATTTCTATTTCGATGTTTGGCTTTGATGTTTTATTTTGTAACTCTGTTCTGTCAGCCTATCTGTAATATTACGACGTTGTAATTCTTTGTTTCCTTAATCCTCTTTAATGAAACGATGGCAGCCATCTTCTTATCAAAAAAAAAAAAAAATGTTAAGAGTGGAGTTTAGATAACTACGTTTTTATCAACTTTAGAGCATCCACAGTCGTGCTTTGCTAAAATATGCATTTTCGCATATTATACATATAGCAAAGTGACTTTGATGCAGTGGTAAAATGCTATAAACAGAGCCAAAAAAAAAAAAAAAATCTTCGGACGGAACTCTAAGTTCCATCCCGCCCAAAAAAAAACTGGGCATTTTTAAATAATTTATTTGATATTTTAATAATTTTAATAATTAAAAAAAGAAAAAAAATCAAAAAATGGTTGGACGGATCTTGAAAAAATGGTTGAAGATCCGTCCAAGCCTAAATGAAAAAATGCCAAATTTGAGGGATGGCACTTCGAGTGCCATCCGAGGAAAAAATGAAAAAAAATAAAAAATAATATATATATATATATATATATATATATATATATATATATATATATATATATATATATATATATATATAATCGGGACGAAAGTTGAAGTTCAGTCTGAGTATTAAAATAATTTATTTTTAGGGACGGTGCTTCAAGCTCCGTCCTTTAAATTATGTATAATTCTTATATCTCCTCTCATTTATAGCAATCTACTGTTGCATTTTTGGCAAAAAAATGCATAAAAAAACGACTAGAGCTCGTCGTTTGCTATAAAATGCATTTAATGGATAATTAGCACACGGCTGTGGATGCACTTAGAATAAGCTAACTGGTTATGTTAACTCCAAAATTAGTACAAAAATGTCCAAATTAAGATAACTAGAGTTTTTAGAGTAACTAGATTTGCCTGTGGGCACGTGCCTACGGCACGTCTTCAGAACAATACAGCATATGAGAAGCCTTGTAAACAGTAAAAGAACAATTATGTAGCTCAAGTTTGAATAGTCTGACAATAATTAGTTGTAAATAAAAGTTTGTGTTTCCATTAGTATATGTTGAAAAATAATTATAAATGAGGGCATAAAATCCAACTTCTTAGAACTTTGAGAGTGGAAAATAATGAAATTTAACTATTGAAGATATATTTGTTTTTTTCAATGTAACATGAACAATAAAAAAAACATAAAAAATCTGAAAATTTACAAACCTGAAATCTGAAAATCTAAATTTCTGAGTAAATAGAGAGAGAACGAGAGAGGGAGAGAGAGAGAAATAAATAAATAAATAAATGAGTTTTTTTTTTTTTTTGGGGGGGGGGGGGGGGGGAGCAGGATTTGAATTTGAGGTTTGGAGTTTGAAATTTGGGAGATGAGGGGGGGATGTGTTTTGTGAGGTTAGATTTGAGCCATTGGTTTTTGAATGATTGAAGGTGAGCCATTTGATATCTTTCTTTGTATTTTATTATATAGATAAGAGATAACTCCCGTTATCATAACTTAATTTTATTCCCAAACATAGTCTAAAATGTTTTAACCTCGGATTAACTTATATAAGTCATAACCCAGATGGGGATGAATAAAATTCTGAGTATTTTCTGCAAAAAAATTACCGTCCGTTAAAAGACTCAAAACAAAAATATACATTTCTAACCACTGCGTTTTTTTTTAAAAAAAAAAACTTTTTAAATGAAATCCATGTTTGAATTCAATTTATAGATTACGTGGAATATGTGAAGGTACAGTTTATTAAAAAAAAGTATGAATTGTAATTAATAATTTTCAAAACAAACAGGCTGTGGAATAGGATAAGATGAGTCCATCCGCAGTATTTCATTCCTTTCCCTAGTTTTTTGGATTCCCAAACGTGCCGTAAATTTTTATCTTTCAAAGGAATGGAAATGAAGTTTGAGTTATCATCATATATACGGCAAAATAAAGTCCTAATTTATTAAAAAATTTTAAGAATAGCTTTCATTTTTAATTTAGCTATTTTTTTTAAATTTTTTTTTTAAGAAATACACCCAACTATTAGCCGTTTATTTAGATCACCCCTCACCTATTTTACTTTTTAAAAACCTCGCCAAACTCCAGTATTTCAGTTTAGCCTACAAGACTAAATTCAGTGATGTTAGCTTTTTTGTTCAATTAACTCGCATATGACTGTTTTGTGATGAAAATACACTCATTTTATAACTTATTTCTCATTTTTTACTTCATTTTTGTTATAAAAATAGAAGTAATAAGTTATGCAAAAAAGTATTTTCATCACAGAATAGTCATCTGTGAGTTACATGACCAAGAAAAGCTAACGGTAGTTGATTCCGTCTGGCGGGCGAAAGTGAAAAACTGAGACTATGGAGGTTTTTTAAAACTAAACTAGTTTTTTTTTTTTTTTTTATGAAACGGATAGCGCCTTACGGCACCAGCCTCTCAAAAAAATATTGCAGTAAACAAAGTAGCATACAAAGACTCATTTTACAAGAAGTAAAACAAGAAAAAAGTACAAACAGCGAACAAAACCCCAGACAGAAATAGCAGAATGCAAATAACGAAGAAAACGAATTAAAGTAAACTACAAGCACAACTATCAGACTGCAAACTCGATCCCAGGCCAACCCTAGCAGCACAGCCCCCGGTCAAGTGGGCAAAAAAGAGAAGATCCAACGACACTTCCTCCCACCATCAAGCTGGCAGCGGAGCAGCCCGCCGAAAACAATCGCCAAGCATGATTGCGACCGTGGAGAGGGGGACCAATCAAAAGTACCGTGCTGCGGAGGGAAATCTAGCCAGCGTGCAAGGACGCGTATGGGGGAGCCGAGAGTGCCAAAACCCAAGAATCAGCACTCGAGAAACAGCACGTACCCCCCCAAGCAGCACCCACGAGTGAGACAACACCAAACGGCGGACAACAAACGCGATCAGCACAGGGCCAAACTCCACTCTCGAAAAGGAGAACTAGAGTGGAAGCCCCAATTATAAGCTCTCCCACGAAAGGTAGGAAGAAAAAAAAAAAAGCACGACCGCGCTAATACCTCTGCCCTCACTGCGGAGTAAGAACGCGAGAGTGAAACATCGAAAGAAGAGTGAAAGCCCCGAATAACGAAACATAAATCGGCCCAGAATGCGCAAACACACCAACAACAACACAAATCCCAAAGCGGCTAAACTGATGGGAAGAACAATTATAGACAGGAGATAGATAAACAAAAAAATTAATGCATGGAAAATAAACCATCCCAGACTGTGGGATACCAAGCCCAAATCGAGACACACAACCATAAAAGCTCACAAAAGCGTCGAAGGGGATCAGCCTCCATTCAAGCCTTGGTACCCCCACCCGGGAGAGCTCCCCAAACAACCTCAACCTTAAGCAGCTGGGAGCCCCCTTACCACCACCCATAACAGAATACCCAAAACACCTCAAAACAATGAAAAAACACTGAGCAATGAGACCAAAGGCACGGTCCACCAAGACGATCTGGGCCATCAAAATAAGGCCAGTCAAATAACAACCCGCCCCAAAACAATCTGGCGTAAACCAAACCAAAGATGAAACCAAACACAAGAACAGAACAAGTTGAAACACATAAAAACATAGACATAATAACGACCTATACAAGCTCGAGCATATACCGAGAGAAGGCCAAAAACCACACCAAGACCTTCCTGTGAAGGTCCTGTGAAGGTCCTGCCAAGGAGTACCACCAAGCACAACGAGAGGAAACCACCAAACTATACAACAAAACATACTGCATTGTCCAGAACACAGCAAAAACAGGGAGGAAAGCAAGAACACAAAACGAGTCTAAAGACCCGCATCAAAATCAAAACAGCAGGCCCTCCCATAGAATGCCCTCCAGTCCAAACCGCTATCTCAATTCTGCAAAGCGGAGGGAACATCAATTACTAAATAGGAAGTAAAGAAAATTACGATTAAGAACTATTAGAACGAAAAAAATTAAATGCCTCGTCGAGACGATTTAAATGCAACGCTGCCACTTTATCCAAAGTTAAAGTAAGGGCCAAAAGTTGGAATAAAATAAGAAATCATCGATAATGTGATCAATCGTAGAAGCTGCATGCTTGAAAATACGCTCGTTCCGTTCAGCCCAAATAACCCAAATAATCGCCATAATAGATAGAACCCACGATTTACGAAATTCTTTCCTGGAGGATTGAAACATCCAGCAAGAAGAGAAAACGGCGGGGAAGCCTTGCACTTGTCAGGCGCTGACCATTATCGTCCAAAGAGGTTGAATAAAAGCACACTTAAGGAAGAGGTGCTCGACGTCCTCATGGTGGGCTGAGCAAAAAACACACAGCTGACCAACCGCCAGGTTCATCTTATGAAGAACATCTACAGTCAGAAACTTATTATTCAGCATTAGCCAAGTGAGAATTTTAGATTTGAGAGGAGCACAGGTGCTCCATAAAGGCTTAGCACTCGGGGAGACAATCCCCCCAAAATTCAGAAAATTGTAGAAGGATTTCACCGAGTAGTTACCAGCACTGGTCCATCTCCATTTGAAGTCTTCAAACGGGTGCCAGGGATAAAGGTTAATACCATCAAACAACTCTTGAAGCTCTGTCTGGAGAGTCGGGGGAAGAACGGTTGAGAAATGAATAGACCAGAACTTTTGGTTATTGATAATAATAACATAATCAGCCACCATGGCAGAGGGGTTGGTCGCCTTCTGGTAGAGCTTAGGGAACGCAAAAGTGAGTTTGATGTTCCCAAACCATAAATCTAGCCAGAATCTAGTCTTGGCGCCATTAGCGCACTGATGAACTAACCCACATTGAAAAGGGTTGGCTACTTTCCAGACCTCTCTCCAGAATGAAGAGGATTTACGAGGGAGTGTAGCGGGAAAATCCGTCAAACTGAACCGGGGAAAACAATTGGAAGAGATCATACGCACCCAAGGTAGCTGCTCCTTTTTAGAATTTTCATAACCATTTGCCTAAGAGGGCCAAATTTTGGTGTCTGAGATTAAGAACACCCAAACCCCCAGCGGCCTTAGAAGTGCATATCAGCTTCCAGTTGCAAAGGTGAGTGTCAGCTTTATACGAATTCGAACCAGACAAGAAGAAATTCCTTCTGATACGATCAATTCTCTTAATAACCCATGTAGGAAGGTAGTATAAAGACATCATATATAGAGGGATGGAGGAGAGAACTAATGAGGATGAGTCTGCCCCCGCGAGAGAGGTGTTTACCAGACAACCGGTTGAGTCTCGATTCAACCTTTTCAATCATCAGCATCCAATTATCTTTATCAAGCTTGCCCCATCTCAAGAGGATACCTAGATAAGTGATAGGGAGGGAGGCAGAGACACAATTAAAGAATTGTGCAATTTCCGTTTGCCGATTTTGCGATCCCCCAAGCCAGAGAACAGAAGACTTTTGAAAGTTAATGGCCAATCCTGACGCACTTTCAAAGACATAGAGAAGTAACTTCAGGTTACGTAAAGTGCACCCGTTAGGTTTCACAAAGATAATGGTATTATCAGCGTATTGGAGGTTCAATACACCACAGAAACTACGAGAACTACCAAGTCCTTCAATAACACCAGCGTCCCACGCGTTACGAAGCAGTTTACTAAACACATCCGCAACAAGAGCGAAAAGTAGGGAGGAAATAGGATCACCCTTCCAAAGACCCCGCTTACACTTGAATTTGTGTCCTTCCGTCCCATTGATAAGAATGGACAAAGTGCCAGTAAAATAGGCAATCCATTTCGGACCAAACCCACGGTGAAAAAGAGTTTCAAAATGAAAGTCCAAGCTTACGTTATCGTAAGCTTTTTAAATGTCCAATTTTAACAGGATGCCTTCCGAATTCGACTTATGGCAGTCCGAAATGATTTCTTGGGCCGAAGCCACACTATCAAGGATAAAGCGGTCTTTAATGAATCCTGATTGCATGGGATCAATTAAAGGAGAGATAATGGCACTGAGACAAGAAGAGAACACTTTCATGATGATCTTGAAGGTTGAGTTCAGGAGACTAATCGGCCTAAAGTTAGAGACCAAGTTTGCACCCAAAAATTTGGGGATTAGGATGATGTGTGCATAATTGATCCTATCGAAGAAAAAATTCCGTTGATGAAGATCGGAGAACATTTGAAAGAGATCGTCTTTGAGACAATCCCAAATTTTTTGGAAAAAGAATGTCGGAAAGCCATCCGGTCCTGGGGCGGAATCGCTTTTCAAAGAGAACACCGCCGGCTTGATTTATTCTAAAGAAAAATGAGCTTCCAGGCTGGAAAGATCTTGCGACTGCTGACCATACAGTTGTTGCCAGTCTAGATGGATAGAATGATGTTTAGTAGATCCTAACAGATCTTTAAAGAACCGTAGGAAAGAAGCATGAATTTCAGGGGTCAAAGATGATTCATTGTCATTATCAAGGATGAAAGAAATCATATTGCATCGCTGCCGATGCGACGCAAAATTGTGGAAGAAAGCGGTGTTACCGTCACCTTCCTTAAGCCAGCGAAATTTGGCTCGCTGAGCCCATTTAATATGATCCTTATGGAGTAACTCTACGTAGCTTCTTTTGCAAGAAGCACGCTTGGAGCGAAAGGAGTCTGAGATTGGATCAATCTCCTCCATACGATCAATGTAATCAATGGTTGATGGGCAAACATTTTTAAGAAAGTTATCATTGGCATATCTTTCTTTATGCCATATTTTTCTACCATATTTAATGGCATGTAGCTTAATCAGAATGCGGCCTTATAGCGCCCCGAATTTTCAACATAATATCTTAGAAATATGTGGCACAATTTCCAGCATCAACTTCAATGTAATCATAAACATAGCAATCAAATACAGGGAAAATTAAAACTTTTTATTACATCAATTGTTTACAAAGTACAGCGGAATACAAAACACCTTGAATTACAAATTTCTTTCTTTACAACCATTTCTTTTACAACAATACATAACTCATTACACCACTTTAACTCAAGCATCCAAAATCCAAGCTACAAGTAATTACCTATAAAACATGAGGCTAGAGATAACCCTAATCCCCAAAACTACAGGGGTCAGACATAACAGTGTGAGTGACATAAAAACAAACGACATAAATAGAGCATAGATTCATAAACGACATGTAATGAAACAAGAATACATAAAATATGACATAGCAAGAAAACATGAAAACATCAAGTGAACCTAGACTAAGTGTCAAGTGTAGAAAACAGGAAACCACTTGCATGAAACCAAGTCAAGAAAACACAATTCTATATGCCGACTCTCTAATGCGTACTTGTTCGGAGTCTATGCATCCCACTCTACATAGGTCCGGTACAAGCCCTTAATGTCTCCACTTTATAGGGTTTAATCCCCTGCCATGCAACTAATCCTACTACAATGACTACTACGAGATAAAGATAGACTGTGAGTATTAGCCCATGCCCCGATAATTTCGTAGGTCAATCTCTATCCACAGATAATTCTGGAAACTATTTCACTCACACCTGGGAGTCTTCGAGAATACCCCACATCGCAAGCTATGGCACCTCATCACACGAATACCACATGAGCGTCGCCTCGACCCCGATAATTTCGGAGATCAATCCCACACCATAGGTAATTTTGGAAACTATTTCACTCACACCTGGATAATTTCGGGGATTATCTCACACCACAAGCCATACTGAGGTCCATAACTCATGTTCCCTTTCATCATATCACCACTAGTGAATGTCCTTAACTTTTGAGTTAATTAGTTTAATTACGAATCACCTAAAGTTGGTGTACCTTACCGGACTTAACTCAACAGCTGATCAATAAAATATGCCTCAATAGGCCGAAACACAATAACTCAACTGCCGGTATACTAGGGTTCCACACACCCTCTAGGGACTCACACTTAACCATCCAAACCAAACCTTCCATTAACAATAGTTTAATAAAACAATTTGGAAACATATGTTCAATAGGAAATAAGGTTTAGAATAGTAAATTATAGATCCAAAAGATTTAAAGAATAATTCATTTAAAATAGCATCAAAATAACTCAAGAACATCAGTATCAGTCGACTATAAACAGGAGTCGGTCGACTGTCCAGAGTGAAAATCCAAAATTTTAAGTAAAATAATTCTAAGTAGTAGCAGTCGACTGTAAAAGTCATAGGCCGACTGTACAAAACGAAAATCCAATATTTCAAGAAAACATCAGAACAGAGCAAGTCAGTCGACTGTAAAAATGGGCCAGTCGACTGTTCCGCACGAAATTCCAAGAAAACGAGGAAACATGGCAGCCAGGTAGTGACGGTCGGCTGTAAATTTCTACCGGTCGACTGTCGACCTGCAGACTGCAGTTTCTAGTTGTCCACTTTTCAACCGGTACGGAGATTTACTTTATAAAAACGAAATCTACAAAAAGTATATGTCTGATATGATCAAATATGACTTGTAGGGTGTATAAGAGTCCACCAAAACCAATCAAAACCACTTCCAATTTATAAAATAGCTTTTTGATGAATTTCTTCAAAATAGAACATGAATGCGTGTATATATAAAAATAGAATTTTTAAGAATCAATCATACATCGAAAGACCTTCGCATTTTGATCCAAACTATATTAATACCAAAATAAGTTGAGATATAACCAAAATCTTCAATACAACAAAATAAGGTATTCTTGTAATAGTGTTCGTGCATGTTCGTGCACCAAAGAAAATTCACAAATCCTCAATTTAGAAAATAGATAAATGTTTAGACTAGATCTCTAATAATTGAGCAATTCAAATCCAAGTAAAAACTTCATAAAATTGCGAAATCTCCAATTTAGTCATAAGGCATTAAATCCAAATCTAGTTATCACAACTCCAAAACATGATCTTTAATTCATTAGTCCTTCTAAAAAATTCCTCAAACTCATCCACAATTATTTTCAATGGTTAACTCATGAACATAAACCAATTTAACATTACCATACTCAAGATGCACTCATTCAACCTCATAAATATTCAAAATTTCATCTTTAATCAATTTAGGCATAATATTTCCCATACTCAATCAAATCAGCAACAATCCAAAAGAAATATCCTACTCATGATTTATATTAGGTTATTTAACAATCTCAAATCATCCACATGCAAATTCTACTCATAATTAACTTAGGGTTTCATAAAAGATCCAATTTTAATTTATCAATTCATCCAATCCATCATATATATATTCATACCAAACCCTAGTATGCTCTCTAATAGATGAAACACCACATACAACATTCAAAGAACAAAACAAAACAAATTTTATCACTCACCTCAATGAAGAAATACAATCGAACTAATGAAGAATAAGAAAAAGCACTTCTTTTGCAAAATCCAAGATCACCCCTTTGAAACTCCAAGAAATTAATAGTAAAAATATATTTTATTTTTTTCAGAGGAGAGGGACAGCTGTAGTGACTATAATATAGGCTGAAATCTAGAGTTTCTAGGGTTTTACAAGTTTATGGAAACATCCCTTAACAAATTATTACTTTACATATATAAACATTTTTTAATAAGCTAGTTAAATAAGTTAAATAAATTAAAATAAAACCAAATCCTTTTACTACTGAGTTTTCCAGTCATCCAACACAACCCAGAAAAATAAAAATTTCGGATTTGTACTAAAAGGGGTAATTTTGCACAAAAGTTCTTCTTTTTGTAATATTTGCAAATATATCATAAAATATTCGTAAGAATCCATAAAATTCAGAAATAATATCTAATAATACATATTATATTTTACAATTAAAATTTCTAACTTTTACTTTCCAAGAAAACATTTGTATAAGACCCAACATAAATTCCATATTTGCAAAAACACCATAATTGTTTAAATCTTTACTAAATCGACTCTAAATAGAATTTAAATATATTTTATTTTCAATGATGACCATGGAAAGCCCAAAAATCAGTAAAAACAAATTTTTATTATTTGTTTGAGATCCAAACAGCTTTTTACATAAAAGCCCCTCTCTTTCGAGATATTTATAAAAATAGTTTCTTTATTCAGAAAAATCCCAAAATTTAGGATAGACTCAAATATAAGTAGGAGAATTTAATATAAATTCAAAATTAGATATTTGCACCAAAAATATTTGTACGTGTTTTGCACGTGTAAAATCGACAAATTTGAAAAATAGTCAAAATAGTCAACTTTACAAATTTAATATTATTTAATAATGCAAAATAAATCATTTTATTTTGTGGGGTATTACAGGCCTAGTCCTGATGAACCCGTAATAGAAGAAAGACATTCTGTGATGAGGTTGATGAAGGTTTGGTCTTGCAGCCAAAATTTTTCGAAGCGGAACTTGAAAGATCTGGAGAAGTTATAGTTAGACGATAAAGATATGAGAACGTGGTCAGACGAAGGATTGGGTAAAGCCGAGATGAAAGAGTTATGGAAGAAATTGATCTAGTCCAAGGACACCAGAAATCGATCTAGCTTAGCCAAGGTCGGAGGAGACCTCATATTTGACCAAGTGAATGATCTACCATTGAGGGACAGATCAGTCAAGTGGAGGGCGCGGATGCAATCATTAAAACGGGTCGAACCTAAAGAGTAAGAGGATGCCCCGGATGTATCGAAAGAGAATCTAGTGACATTAAAATCACCACAAAAAATTTAGAAACCGTTAATGGAGTGTTGGAAGGAATTAAATTCGTTCCAGAAGGCTTCACGACAATCCACAGTAGATGGACCGTAAACTAACACCACTGTGAGAATACAATTGAATTCAAACCAGTGAAGACGAACCACCAGAAAGAAAGTTAAACGACTTGTCGAAATGAGAGAGAAACTGGCTTCTTTGAATCTAAATAGGATACCTCCCCTGGTGCCTATAGCATCTAGAGAAATCCAATAGGAGATTAAAGACCCGCCTATCGAACGTAAGATGGAAGTCGAGGGGGATTCAAGTTTTGATTCTTGAATAGAGATAAGATCAAAATGGGAGGAACAAATAAGTTGAAACAATGCTTGTTGTTTCGACGCACACCTAAGCCGTGGTCTAGTGACTACGGGTGGTGCCATGTCTATGGTAGGAGGTGAATTGACAACAGGATGCCTGCATGATGAGTCATGTGTCAGTGTGTATGTTCCAAGAGATGTTAATCATTAAACGCATTGGCCTCAACAGCTCTTGAAATTTCGCGGCCGCAAATCGCCTCAAAATCAACAAAGTTATTCGAATCAACTAGAAATCCCATCCTCCTAGTCATGCCAAGCATCTCTAAATTGGAGAGAGAGTCAAAATGCACTTGGTATAAGGAACCCAAACGTTCCTTACCTAAAGAAAAAGGAGAGGGGGGAGAAGAATCAATCTTGCGGAAATGAGTCGCAAGAGGGGACTGAGAATTTGCCAAAAGATCCGATTCTCTGCTGGCTCGAATATGAGCACTAGAACGGATGACCGAAAAAAGTTTCGGTTTAATAAATTTTTTAATCTTTTCTTTATTTCCTTTAGAAAAAAAGCTACTAGTACAATTTCTCACAGGACCGGGCCCTACTATGGGTCCCACCAATGCCACAGAGGTATCAACGGAACCAAGGGCACGATAGGGCCTTCGAACAGAAGGGTCCAAACAATGGACCGCGAGGGACGAGGAATAGTTGCTAGTTCCTCTACAGCTAATGGGGAGAGAAGGCAACGCCAAACTAGGAAGGAGTGGATGATAAAAATTACCGATACCAGAAACAAGGTTGAAACAATTCAATGAATTCGAAATAGGACTAATTTTCAAAAAGACAAAGTTGAAATACTTCAAACCGAAAGCAGCCAGGAATTGATAACCAACAGAAATAGGAGGAAAGAATACATGCTTTTGAGAGTGCGAGAGATCCATCTCTACCAACTCGTCTACTAAAAGATCATCTTTATCAGCCCAAGCATCGGCCTTTAGAGTAGCAGCGGAAGCAACTTTAGTAGGCACGGTGGAGGGGGATGGGCCCTAAGGGTGGGTGCAATGAACAATGCTAATGAATTTCTCCCAGTCAGAAGAATACTGTGGGTTCGCGTCCTAAACGGGCCACTTCTCGGTAGCCTCTATAGGATTTTGCTTAATAGGAAGAGAGATGGGATGCATCGAAGGGTCAGCGGTCGTAGGATCCGCAATGGCAAGCTGCACAGGGGGCTTAGAGGACATCTCAGTCGTAGCCCCCTGATGAGAAGGGAGGGATTTCCCCGCAGCCAAATCTGGGTTAATCCAAACCAAATTGGGAGCTTTAGACGAAGAGATTTTTGGTTTAGATGGTGTGATAACCGGTTTGTGCTGGAACGGAAGATTTTGTTTGGGCTGATCTTTGTGAGACCTCCTCCACTTAGATGAGGGAGTGGTAGACTGAGAAGAGGTACCGACGAAGAAGGAGCTGGGCAAAGCCGAAGCTTTCCTAGGGGGATTGGAAACAGCCAGGGTCGAAGGTGCTGTGGATGGCATAATCGCCGCAAGGTCTTGATAAGAGACCGAGACAAGAAACGAAGATTTATGGTCCCTTAAAGAGAATGAATCAATGCTATCTTTCACTGTCGGGCAAAAGAAATCAGCATCGACTTGAAGACACCCTGACACCAACACATTAGAGGAGGAGATGTGTTGAAGCTCACCCACACATTTAGTGAAATTGAAAACGACACGGTGTGATACACTGAACAGAGGAAGGCCTAGCAGAGTAACTTTAACAGCAGAGGGAATCAATGGGGGAGGAGGGGATACCACGATTGATCCATTTACGAACGGATAAGTGGATTGCTCTGATAGAAAGAGTGTTGCTGGCAACTAGATCCTCCAAGATTTTCATGGACGAACAATTAATAACCACTTTGCCATTGGAGCAATAATCGAACGCCCACACCCATTCTTGCACGTTACAAAAATTACTAAGGAAAGCATTTAAAGTAGTGTTAGAGACCGAACCTCTCTTGAAAGAAACTGCACTGTATTGCTCAAAAAACCTCAATTTGTCAGAAAATTCCAAATCAAGGATGAACACCAAATTGACGTGAGACTTGGAATTCTTCGAGGAGGGAGCAGGGTCCACATGAGGGACAGCAGGTACTGCAACAGGGATGCGCTGCGTGATGGGAGGTGTAGGGAGGAGCGGAGAAGAGGTGGTGAACTTAGGGCGCTTAGCTTTCGGGGCTTGAAGATATGCTAGCTTTGATTGAAGAGAGGGAAAATCAAGCGCGGCGATGACTTGGTCAGAGATGGGCACTCCCACCAACAAACCCAAAATTTTTTGTAAAGAGAAACATCGATTTCGGGAATGACCAGCCTTCAAGCATAATAGACATTTCATGTTGTCGGTGCAAAACGCTCTAATATGCCCAACTTGGAGACAGCGGAAGCACCTCAGAGGTTGGGGGTGAGAGAACGACAACGATAGATAGGAATCAGAAGTAATGGAGGAAAGGAAAGGGTGGGAATAAGAAGGTGGACGATGCCCTAGAAGATTCTTTAGGGCGGGCTTAATAGATAAAGAGGGCAGCGAATAGAGGATGGGTTGATACGGCCCACCAGAACCAGACGAAAACGAGGAATTAAGCAATTTTTTCATTCTTTTTTACCACTTCAATCCATGAAGAGTCCATGGCAGCCCAAGGCCCAGTAACATGCCTAGGAAAGATTGAAAAGAGAAAGAACAGAGGACCAGAAAAGACCAAAAAAAAAAACCGCTCCTGTAGCGATTCAGCTGAAGCACAACCAAAAACACCCTCTCAAAATAAGAGGAAAAAGATCAAAATTTGATCGAGATCTAAGGCTACCACAAACCAAGAGATAAGGATTGATAGAGAACGTTAGGTTAAACAAAGTTGAACATTCACAACAAGAACGTTAGGTAAAACAAAGCTGAGGTCCTGACAACAAGAAACGAAGCCAGCACTTAGCGATGAGAACTCAGATAGCCAGCACTCAGTTGAACAACTGAGCACTCAGATAGGGCCAAAAAAAATCAACAAAACAATCGCTTTGCAACCACCGCAAACACCTCCAGGAAGCAATAAAAGTAGTAAAAAGCTACTCACAGTGAGAGGCAGGAGGATTTTTAAGAGATGGCACAACGATGTCCCTGGGGCCCAGACGAGAGCGCAGTACCCCTTACCAAATATCAGAGTCAATCAAGCGAGGACACCGCTACCTAAGAGGGGGAAAGCACCAAGAGGCACTCAACCAGGGGAATCTCACTACGGCCAACAACCAGAGCAGAAACACACTTGAGGGCAGACTCCAACAGTTGAAGCTTTTCAGATATAGTATTATTTAAATAATTTATCCTTAGATAATATATAAAAATCAAGCTTTTCAGAGCCAGCCATAATCACATTCCTACTTTTTGTTTTCATCACCACATTAAATCAATTGTGGACCATTAAACTAAAATAGAATTATTATTGATATCGCTAAAATAGAACTAAATTAGGACCGTTTAAATTGGGTACGAATCCCAAAGTTCTCCGGGGTAAAACGGTAATTTCCACTACAGACGGGTCCGAAAATTGGAACTGGATCTTCTCCAAGCCCAATAACCCAAAAATAGATATGTCTTACTGGGTCAGGGCGGCAGCCCATTATGAACAAGTCAGGACATTTAAAGAGTAATTCAAATTCATGATTATCTCTAAAAGTCGGTTTAAACCAACTCTCTTATCGAGAAACGGTTTAAACTCTATTCCTTATCAAAAAAACACTGGGAAGTAAAGATAAGTAATTATCTAGAAACTGTTTCCAAAGGCGACTATAAATACCCCTCTACCCCCATCATAAAAAAGGTAAGCAGTATTTTTTCCACAAAAGCTCATTCATAATCTTCTTGAATACTGACTTGAGCGTCGGAGGGCCTGTCGTCGAGATCAACCCCGGTGTTTCTTGCATTTTGCAGGTCAGGCGGAAGCGGTCATCACCGCACAAATTGAATCCTACGGCGCAAACGAGTCAGATCGTCAAGTCAAAGCAGTCAATGTCGTTGAAAGGTCAAGTTCGTGATTGTTCCACCAAAGAATCCACATCACCTGGTTACTTCCATACAGAAAAAAGGAATAGCAGGTTGGCACCGTCTGTGGGAACTTCAAAAAGAAACCTGACTAAAACTTCACCGGTGAAAACATAAACTGCCATCATGCCTCCTAAGGGAAAAGGGAAAAGGAAAAAGGGAAAAGGGAAGGCGGTCACCTATAGTCGACAAGCCAACCCACTCCCTCCACCTCCTCATTAAGAGGAACTTCCTCCCACCTTTCAAACACAGCAGGAGGAGCCCCTCCTGCAACTAACTAGGGAAGGCTCAATTGGGGAGCTCTCGTCGAAGTTGCATTGAACCATTAGCAAGGCCCTTGGTCGAAAACAGGGGATCAGTGTACACCTCTACTCCTTCCTCACTCCCTCAACCACATCCCGACCTCCGTCACGTTATCGACAATCATCAGTAGGGGTCGGACCTCCGGATCCATCTTAACGAAAGGAGGGCTCGTGTGGAAACCCCCCATCCCGAGCAAAAGGGGAGCAGGAGAAGTCCCTCCCCTAGGAGACAAGAAATAAGTCTCTCTCCACAAAAACAAAAGAAATCCCCCTCTCCTAGAGAGCAAAGGGGTCGCCATTCCCCATGGGACCGCAGAACAACTCCTCCCCAATAACCTCTAGGACGGGAAGGAATGAGGAAGTACCAGTCACTAAGGCCGAACTACGGAAGTTCAAGGATGAGATCCTCCAGGCCCTCAGCATAGTCCCACACCAAACCAGACATCACAGACCTCACCATCCTTCTCCACCACGACGTGAAGAGTCCCGAGGGTCCACCAGATCGGACCAGCAGGAGGACGCCGTCGTACGACGTCTCCAAAATATGGAACACCGCTTGGCCTCATTGAGGAGGGAAGGAACAAAACAAGAAGAAAAATATCACCCCATCAGGCCCCCATTCTCCAAGAAGATAATTGATGCACCCGTCCTCGCCAACTTCAAGATCCCGATGTTTGAGCCATATAACGGAGAAACCGATCCAGCGGACCACATCGAGAGTTTCAAAACTCTCATGATGATCCACCAAGCGTCCGACTCCCTCCCATGCAAGATGTTCCCGACAACTTTAAAAGGCTCAGCACGAGAATGGTTCTCTCGCCTCTCCCTGGGCTCCATATTCTCCTTTGATCAACTTGAGGAGCTTTTCCTCATGCACTTTTTTACTAGCCGCGGGTTGGAGAAGACCAGTGCCTCCTTCTTACACCTTAGGCAAAGGAACGGGGAAACCCTCAAGAGCTATGTCTGATGCTTCACGGCCGAGTTCAAATCAATCCCCTCGTTCGACTCTGCGGTAGCAACGACCGCATTCAGATACAATGTCAGGCATGATGATCTCAAAGCTTCCCTCATCAAAAGACCTCATTGGGACTTCTTTAACCTCCTTCAGAGAGTTGAGAATCCGAGTTGTAGAGGCAGTTCACCCCCATGAACAGAAGATGCCTTTGTCCGAACAAACGAAAATGCACTAACAAAGATAAACTCCGAAAATCCCAGAAAGACACCTTAGGTCAGCGTCGCTCACCTCCTATGCCCCGTTTCGATAAGTACACCCCACTAAATGCAAGTATATTCGCTATTCTGATGGAGGTCGATAAAGATGGGATCTTTCGGCCTCCCCCCAAGATGAATGTGCCAAGCAAAAGACAGGATAAAACAAAGTGGTGCACCTTCCACAAGGACCATGGTCACCTTACGGATGAGTGTCGAGCCCTTAAAGACAAAGAAGAAGCCTTGCTCATAAGAGGATACCTCGCCAAATTTGCCCAGATAAACGATACCGAACCTCCCCTTCTGAGGGGGCCAACAAACGGGCAGAGTGACCAACCGAGTCCTAGGGATCGGGACGAATGGAGATATTTCATGCAATTCATGGAGGACCTATGGGGGGGGGGAACTCTAGCTCATCTAGAAGGGCCTTTGTTTGAGAAGTAAATTCCGCACACAATATCCCTCTTCCGAAGGGTTCAAGAGTTCGCATCACCTTCTCTGATCGAGACATGGAAGGCATCCGAACTCCTTACTGCGATGCGATCGTGATTAGCATGTGTATGACGAACCATGAAGTACGACGGGTTTTGGTGGATAACGGAGTTCAATCAACATCCGCTTTTTGATTGTATTTGAGGGTCTTAAACTTAAGCGGGGTCGTCTCAAGCCTGCCGGTTATACCATCCACGAATTCTCTGGAGCCACCGTAATGATCGAAGGAATCGTAACCCTGACGTTACCTTAAGGAAAGCTCCGAAAAATCACATAGAAGCACTAGAATTCATGGTGGTCGATATAAAATCTGCCTACAATGCTATTTTCGGCCACCCGGGTTATAGCCCTCCAAGCAGTTGCATCAGCATACCACCGAAGATGAAATTCCTTACAGTCGCATGAGTGGGGGAAGCCAAAGGGAGTCAAGAAGCTACACGGGCATGCTACACAGCTACAATGCGGGGCTTCGTCCTTCCCCTCGATCTGGGAAAAGCTAGCTCTGAACCGGTGGATGAACTGGCAGAAATCTCTTTCTCTGAAGAGGATAAAGCTAAGTGTTTCCGGGTGAGCAAAAAACTCTCCCGCCAAGTGAAGGAGTAACTCATCACATGCATCAGGAAGAATCAAGACATGTTCGCTTGGGCAGCTGAGGATATGCCAGGCATTGTTGAAAACTTAATTATGCTCCGCCTAAGTGTAGATCCGGATGTTAAGCCTGTCCAATAGAAGCACCTCAAATTTGCGCCCGAAAGGCAACAGGCCATAAAGGAAGAGGTTGAGAAGCTCTTTGCTGTCCAATTCATCCAGGAAGTTAGTTACCCTGAGTGGCTAGCGAATGTCGTAATGGTCAAGAAGGCCAACGGCAAGTGGAGAATCTGCATAGACTTCACTGATCTCAACAAGGCATATCTGAAAGATCTGTTTCCTCTCCCGAGTATAAATGCTTTGATAGATGCCACCTCAGACCATGAGTTATTGAGTTTCATGGATGCTTTTTCTGGATACAACCTGTTACTGCTGATTCTGGTGTGGGGGTAAACATATGAGATTTGTGAGTTCGTGGAAAAACCTGAATAGCGGATCCAAGCCTGCTGATTCCCGCCGCTAACCTGCAAGGAAGTGCGATACACCAGGGTTGATTCCGGCGACGCACCCTCCGACGCTCTTGTCAGTAATCAGTGATGATTAAGAAAGAGCTTAAGCTGGAAAAAGAGTGATTACCTGGTCACAGTGGTAGGCAGGAGGTATTTATAGTCGTCATGGGAGTGATTAGGGACCTGATTTCCAGTGTAACTGTCAGGAGTAAAATCCTCACAATTTGTTTAGGAAATTGATCCCTGATTCCCAGTGAGAGGATAACTGTGATCAGGCCCGTTGATTTAGTCAAATCAGAGACCCTGATTTCCTCTTGCTGATCTGGGTCTGTATCGGGTCGGGACCCGTACCCAGTTGGAGTGAATCCGTTCGTGGGTTATTGGATCAGTGAGAAGAAGATCCAGTACCCGTTTCGGACCCATTTGTATGTGAAATTACCGTTTTACCCCTAAGCTTCAAGTTTCGTGCCCAATCTGGACGGTTCCGATTTAACCCCATTTTTAGCCATATCACGAGCCCCCCACTCCTAAAGACTGAGTGTGATCAGCCTTTGAGGAGTAGTTTAACTGTTTTAGTGGCTAATGGAATTGTATCGGAGTCCGAATGGAGGGTTTTGAATCTCGAAGGGGGTAGTGAGGTGATTTTTGAAGCCGTGAGCTGTTCTGAAGCCTTGTTGAGTATTTGACGGTTTTTATCTATTTTTTCGGACTATTTATTTAATTTTGCGATGTGTTAACTAATCGTTTGGGGGCCTTAACAGTACATTCTAGGCAATAATTGTTCGTTCAGGGGCTCAAAAATATCCCCCCGAATTTTTAATTATTTTCTAGAATTTTTAGTTAATTTTCCCGAGTTTTTAGCAATTTTTTGCAATTTTTAAATGAATAAAACTATTTAAATAAATAAAAATTGATTTTTAAATACCGATTTATGGCGTGGCCTGATCTGGACCGTTGATCCTGGGCGAGCGCGAATTTCTGAGAGATCTGACGGTTGTAGTCGCTCGGCATTCATTTTCTCGCTTTTGACGCTCGGATGGGCACTTGATCAGTTGGCCGACCGGAGGTGTAAGGGTTCGGCCGTCCGAGCGACGTGGCGCAATCTGAGCCGTCGGATGGTGGCGCGAATCTTGAGACGGGCACATTTCCCAAGAGAATGCTATCTTTTCGTTTAGCGCACATGGAAAGATCTGGACTGTTCATCATTAGGAGCACGAATTTCTGGAAGATCCAACGGTCGTGATCGTTCGGCTGCTTTTTTCTCCGTTTTGACGCTCAGATGGGCACTTGCTCGGTTGGCCGACCGGGGATCTGAGAGTTCGGTTGGTCGAGCGAAGTTCTGGGCCACCGGATGGGCACTTGCTCGGTTGGCCGACCGGAGGTCTGAGGGCTCGGTTGTCTGAGCGACGTGGCGCAATCTGAGCCGTCGGATGGTGGCGTGAATCTCGAGACGGGCTCCGTTCCTAAGAAAATGCTATCTTGTCGTTTAGCGTCGCTGGCAAGATCTGGGCCGTCTGATCGAGATCTTACACGAATGTTGAGGAGAAAGTGAGTTTTCTCCGTTTTGAAGCTCGGATGGGCACTTTCTCGGTTGGCCGATCGGGGATCTGAGAGTTCGGTTGGTCGAGCGAAGTTCTGGGCCGCCGGATGGGCACTTGCTCAGTTGGCCGACCGGGGATCTGAGAGTTCGGTTGGTCGAGCAAAGTTCTGGGCCGCCGGATGGGCACTTGCTCGGTTGGCCCTCTGCACTTGCGGGGAAGAGGATGTTCACCGAGCTCCCGTTGTCTACCAGGACCCTCTGCACTTTGAAGTTCGCCATGCGAAGGTCGATAACAAGTGCGTCGCAGTGGGGAGTTCGGACCCCCTCGAGGTCTTCGTCAGAGAAAGTCACTGGGACGCCGAGGCCTTTGGGGGGAGGGGCGCTGTGAACTGAGTTGACCTCTCGGACGAAGGCCTTCCGAGAGGAGTTGGAGAAGCCCCCCATTGGGCCCCCGTGAATAAGGTGAAGAACCCGTTCTTCCTCGAACTCGGGGGTTTCGTCGCGTCGCTCGGAGCGCTTGTTAGCCCCCCGAGGCGGAGGAGTGGTGCGATCCGCCCGATCGTTTGCCTTCACAAATTTGGCCAGCTGCCCCCTCTGGATGAGGGCCTCTATCTCATTTTTCAACGCCCGGCAGTCGTTGGTGTCGTGGCCGTGGTCCCGGTGGTAACGACACCATTTCTCTTTATTCCTCCTCTTGGCCGGGGTGTTCATCCTCGGAGCGGGAGGTATAACCCCTTCCTTCTCCACTTCCATCAGGATGGTGGAGACATTGGTGGTGAGAAGAGTGAACTTCTCGAACCTGGGGGGAGGACGGCGCTGACCGCTGTTTTCCTTCTGTAGCTTCTTGGACCCTTCCTCCTCTGTCGTCTTCCTCTTCGATCCGGAGGCAGATCCTCCGAAATTCGGGAGGCACTCGGCCTCCTCCGCCCGAATGTACTTCTTGCATCTTAGGAGAAGATCGGCGAAGTTGTGCAGGGGCTTTTTGGCGAGGGACGACTGGAGGTTGGAGTTGAGGACATTCGACTGGAACGCGACGGTCGCCACTGACTGGTCGAGGGAGGCGATCGACCTGACCTCCGCGGTAAATCTCCTCACATAGTCCCTCAGCTTTTCTCCCCTCTCCTGTCGGAGGTGGAGTAGGGAGAGGCTAGTCTTCTCTGTTCGCCTGCTACTCACAAAGTGAGTTATGAAGAGCGTTTCGAACTGCTCGAATGAGAAGATGGAAGAGGGAGCGAGCCGAGAGTACCATTCCCGCGCCGAACCCTTAAGAGTGGCGGGGAAGGTCTTGCAAAGCATGGCGTCGGAAGCTTGGTGAATCAGCATCAATGTCTTGAAGCTTTGACATGATCAACAGCGTCCGACTCTCCTGAGTACGTTTCAAACTGCGGAGGCTTGAAACCCCTCGGAATGGGAGCCTCCATGATAGTCCGAGAGAAGGGTGGTCTGCTGGGGCGGACGGTCGTTCCTCTCGACTTCTCCTCCTTGTCCATACAGCCGATGCGTCTCTCCATTTCGTGGAGACGACGGTAGAGGGCATCGTCCCTCCGGTGATAGTCGATCGAGCCCCTGGACTCGTCTTCATAGGAAGGAGAGCGGGGGCTACGACGTCGATAGTCCTGGGATCGGCGAGGACTATGATGGTGCTGCTGGTGACTAGGAGCCGGGGGAGGACTTATGGATCGGTGGCGAGGACTTGGAACCCATGAGGGTGTTGGAACCCTCTGGGCATTATTGTTGTTGGGGTGAAGGTTGAGGGCCTGCAACACAGTTGCCTGGAATTGTAGGAACTCGGCACGAGTGATTGGTGCCTCATCGTTCCTCGGATGATGTCGATCAGCAGGGGAATGTGGCCTCCTCCTATGACGCTCGGGAGATTCCCCCCGTCCTCTTCGGTCCGGAGACCTCCTGCCATCTCGGGGATGAGGAGATCACCCACCTTGATGCTGGCGGGAGGCTCCCTCTCGGGCCCGCCTCTCATCTAGATGGTTGCGAAGGTCCTCATCCTTTTGGCGATTCAGAACGGTGTTGCGGAGGTCGGAGGCTCGGGGGTTATGGGAAGCCATAGAGTCCGAGGAGGCATTGTGAATTGAGACATGGTCCGGGTGGAGAGGTTGCTTCTGCCTCCGCTGGTTCTGGCCAGCAGGACCATTTGGGGGTTGATTCGGAAGAGGAGGCTGGCCCTGTTGGACCGGGAGAGGAAGTTGTTCGGGCTGCGGAGCAGGATGCACGGGAACTTCCTCTTGCTGATCGGTGGGATTGGGTCCGCGGTTGGACCCCCTAGATCTGACCTTTTTGGGAGGCATGGTTGGAGAAGAGCTAGTCGACGGGAAGGGGAGAGGCTGCTATTCGTATGGAATTCTCACAGACGGCGCCAATCTGTTACCGCTGATTCTGGTGTGGGGGTAAACAGATGAGATTTGTGAGTTCGTGGAAAAACCTGAATAGCGGATCCAAGCCTGCTGATTCCCGCCGCTAACCTGCAAGGAAGTGCGATACACCGGGGTTAATTCCGGCGACGCACCCTCCGACGCTCTTGTCAGTAATCAGTGATGATTAAGAAAGAGCTTAAGCTAGAAAAAGAGTGATTACCTGGTCACAGTGGTAGGCAGGAGGTATTTATAGTCGCCATGGGAGTGATTAGGGACCTGATTTCCAATGTAACTGTCAGGAGTAAAATCCTCACAATTTGTTTTTGAAATTGATCCCTGATTTCCGGTGAGAGGATAACTGTGAATCAGGCCCGTTGATTTAGTCAAATCAGAGACCCTGATTTCCTCTTGCTGATCTGGGTCTGTATCGGGTTGGGACCCGTACCCAGTTGGAGTGGATCCGTTCGTGGGTTATTGGATCTGTGAGAAGGAGATCCAGTACCCGTTTCGGACCCATTTGTATATGAAATTACCGTTTTACCCCTAAGCTTCAAGATTCGTGCCCAATCTGGACGGTTCCGATTTAACCCCATTTTTAGCCATATCACAACCAAATCTGGATGTTCCCTCTGGACATCCCAAAGACGTCCTTCATCACCAATCAGGGGCTCCATTGCTATCAAGTTATGCCCTTTGGGCTGAAGAATGTCGGGGCCACATACCAACGTCTGGTAAACCAAGTCTCTAGGGAGCAGATCGGCCAAAACATGAAGGTTTACATGGATGATATGCTCGTGAAGAGCCTCAGGAAAGAGGACCATGTCGCCGACCTCCATGAAGCCTTCGGTATACTCCGGATGAATAACATGAGGCTAAACCCCTCAAAGTGTGCCTTCGGGGTTGCCTCGGGAAAGTTTCTGAGATTTATGGTAAGTTAGAGAGGAATCGAAGCAAACCTCGAGAAAATCAAAGCCATCCTCGACATGACTCCCCCGACCACGGTCAAAGAAGTCTAGAAGCTTACAAGCCGCCTCGCCACCATCAGACGCTTCCTCTCCAAGTCAGGGGAGAAATGTATCCCTTTCTTAAAGCTCTCCGGGGAACAAAGAATTTCAAAGGGGGAAGAGCAGCAAGCAGCATTCGAAATCTTCAAGGAACACCTCACCTATCCTCCCATCTTAAGCAAACATGTACCTGGAGAAACCCTCTACCTCTACCTGGCTGCTTCCGAACAAACCTTTAGCATCGTATTGATAAGGGGGGAAGATCAGGTACAGAAACCGATTTACTATATAAGCAAGGTACTCCATGACGCTAAACTCTGATACTCGAAAATGAAGAAAATGGCATATTCCCTAGTGATAGCCGCCCGAAAGCTCAGACCTTATTTTCAGGCACATTCCATCTGGGTCCTCACTGATTAGTCGCTCAAGCAGATCCTCCACAAACCTGAAAACTCAGGGAGACTAATGAAGTGGTCAATTGAGTTAAGCCAACACGATATCACCTACCGCCCCAGAACCGCAATCCAGGCCCTAGCCTTAGCCGAATTCATTGGGGAGAGTACAATCCCCGACCCTCCCCAGGAAGAAGACAAGCCCCCATTGTGGACAGTATTCGTGGACGAGTCCTCTTGCCTCAAAGGGAGTGGAGCTGAAGTTATACTAATTGGCCTTGATGAATTCATCTTGCAATACTCGTTACGTATCAACTTTACAGCCTCCAATAACAAGGTCGAATGTGAAGCCTTGATCGCTGGCCTTATCTTGGCAAAAAGAGCAGGGGCGCAAAAAGCCGTAGTGTTCAACGACTCTCAATTAGTGGTAAATTAGATCCAAGGAGACTACAAGGTGAAGGACACTAACATGGCTAAGTACTTAGAATATGTGAAAAAGATTACGACCACCTTCAGAGAAGTCAAATTCACTCACATGCCGCAAGAAGAGAACTGGCAAGCAGAAGCCCTTTTCAAGCTCGCCTCCTCCTCGTTTGATGGGCTCGACCTAACTGTGCTAATTGAGGTTTTGCTCAAACCTAGCATTGAAGAAGAATCATTGGAACTCATGCAAATAACTCCTTAAACACCCAAAGGTTGCTGGATGAAACCCCTCGTCAGTTTTCTCGACAAAGGAATCCTCCCCGAAGATATCAAAGAATCAAGAAGGGTCCGAGTGAGGGCCGAAACATATGTACTTGTGGAAGAGATCCTCTATAAGCGCTCTTATAACCAGATTGATGGCCGACCTTACCTTCGGTGTCTTTCTTCTAAAGAGGCTAGTTATGCCTTGACGGAAGTTCATGAAAGGGTAGGCGGAAGCCATCTTGGTGCAAGATCCCTCACGCAGAAGGTTCTCAATTACGGTTATTACTGGCCTACCCTCCTCAGAGATGCTCCAGATTATGTTCGTCAGTGTGTCTCCTGTCAAAAGAATTCATCCATCAAGCCAACCTCCCAAGCTAACCTCAGCTCCTTGTCAAGTCCAATTCTCTTCGCAATGTGGGGAATGGATTAGTTTGGGCTTTTCCCCCTGCAATTGGACAGCGCTTCTAGTGGTAGCTATTGACTACTTCACAAAGTGGATAGAATCAGAATCGCTCGCAACAAGCACTGAGCATAAAGTTTTTCTAGAGAAATGTGGTGTGCCGATTTAGGATTCCCCGAATCCTAGTCACTGATAATGGAACCCAATTCGCTGGCAAAGGGTTCTGTAAGTTTTGCACCGACCTTAGTATTGAGCACCGTTACTCCTCGATTGCACACCCTGAGACTAATGGTCTAGCCGAGAATGCCAATCGGCAAATCTTGGATGGCCTCAAGAAAAGGCTCAATGAAGCTTCAAAAAGGCAATGGGTTGAAGAACTCTTCAGTGTGTTGTGGTCCTATAGAACCACGGAAAGAATCCCTATAGGAGAATCCCCGTTCAACTTGACATTCGGCACCGAAGCACTTATCCCTATCGAAGTGGGAATATCCTCTCATCGCCTCCTCTCGTTTGATGAAGTACAGAATTCGAACAGCATTCGAGCCAACCTTGATCTCCTCAAAGAAGTCCGTGAAAAGTCCATGCTTCAACGAACAATTTTTAATAGAAGGTGGAGAGATTTTACAATAAGAAAGTTCGCCCTGCCAACATCTAGGAAGGAGACCTAGTACTCCGGAAGCTTGAGATTTCAAACCCTCGAAAGAAAGGCAAACTCACTCATAATTGGGAAGGTCCATATAAAGTCTCGCAAATCGTCCGCCAAGGGGCATACCGACTCGAAGACTTAGGGGGGAAGAAGATAACAAGGACCTGGAACGCCGATCACCTCATGAAGTATAAAGAGGGCGCTTAACGCCATCGCTTGATTAGTCAATATCATAACATATAATAAAGGCTCACAGTGAAGCAGCCTCATAGTTTATTCAATAAAATCAATCTTTCATTTTTTGCTGCAGAGTTATGAGTAATAGATTCAACACTATGTGTATAAGTCTAGAGAAAAGCAACAAATAAGACATGGGGCATGCCCGTGCAATATCATCCACTCGCTACAACACTTTAACGGATGATTGTGGAGTCCATTCAGGATTTAAAGATCGCAAGGGCATGCTTGCTTCCGAGCAAGTGTGTGGGGTGTATCTCGTTGTACAAGTGTCGCAACCCAGATAAGTGAGGAGTCCATTCATGGTTCATAGAGCCGCTCTGTTAGTGTTAGTGCCCTAGAGACAATGTGATTGTGCTTCTAGGAAATACTTTTGTTAATTAATGATTGTGTTCTATTGATTATTATATGTTAATTTATTATGTCTTAATTTACTGCGATAAAAATGTTAGAGTAATAAATGTCCTTGGAATATATAATACGTATTCTATATCTTTAAGTATGTGACTTAAAAATGAGATTATATGAATAGTGTTTATATTCCTAAATATCCCTAATCAAGCATTGTCATTATGAGACAATAATAATGCATAAAGATTAGTATGTTTGTTGACTGATGACCACATCTCATTGGTCATAGGTATAGTGATACTAAAGTCAAGAACATAGGTGCATGTAAGATTCTACATGGCACTGGATAGACCCACAGTGAGATTCTTCATGTTTAAATAAAGTCATAAGAAAGACTCACAGTGATAATGGTGTAATGATCCTCTGACTTGAGATCATTATATTTCTATAAGAGGATTAATATACTTTGACTACATTAAAAGTTACCTTTGACCGGGTGATGATAAAAGTGGACATCGGGTATATTATGAGTCGTATGAGAAATATGAATGATAGATAAAGGATTTAACCCTCCTATAATTAGGAGAGATATTATTGGCCTCTTGATTGAGTGAGACTATGAAATGCATGGCCATGCTCAAATAATGATTTGTTTTAATAGTCTACTCATTGATCAAGGAAACCTGGATTAAATGTTGAAGAGGATGACTGAGAACATGCCTCGAGTTTAATCTATAATATTTGGTTAAAGGGATTATATTACACGGAAACATTAATCACGAAAGGTTTTATTGGATCACCAATTATTATTATTACTTGGGTAGCAATGATGTATTACTAGATGCCGCTCATTGTTTATAATTTTATTATTGGATATTAAAATTATTTCCAACGTAATAATAACCTAAAGGGTCACACACAAGAACGCTTGAAGGAGATTTGATTTAAATTATGAATTTAAATTAAATAGTAATTCGAATTTATTTATGATATTAATTAAGTGGGACTTAATTAATTAATTAAATATAATTTCAAATTTACTAATGATTAGAATTAGAATTATATTAGAATATTAATTAAGTTTGACTTAATTATTTATTTAATTAAGAATTCTAATTTTAATAAAAGCCCAATAGGATTGGGCTTTAGAAAAACAGATTTGTCTCTCTATATAAAGATCTTAAACTCTCAAATTTTTTTTTGAGGCTAAGAGAAAAAACCCTAGCCGTTTGAGAGAAGAAGATGGAGATAGAGAGAATTTGGTTTTCGGATGCTAGTACATCGCTCCTTCAAATACCAAGTATTCATGTGGATACCGATAGAGCGTAGATCGCGTGAGCGGGATGCGTGGTGATTCAAGAAGCTTGGATCTCCATTAGTCATCCTTTTCTCAACTGTTAAAGCTTCGTTTTAAGGTAAACGTTCATAACTACGAATTAAACGTCTTGTTTTGCATGGATCCTGCGATTGGGTTTCGATTTTATTGTTTTAATCCGCTGCATTTATGCCCCGAAAACCCAACAATGGTATCAGAGCTACTTGCGAAAACGTTTTAATTCGTTTATTTGTTACAGTTTTGATATATATGCATAAACTGTAAGTTAATGATGATTGGGATGATCATATGATGATCTTATAATCTGTATGTATACTGATATGTATATGATTTATGTTTGTTCTAATTACGAGAATCGTATTCGATATGGATTCTGAAACGGCTGTTGCAGATTTGCTGAAATCTATTTCTAGTGTTCGATTTTTGCAAATGAGTACCTTTTCGAAAAGGGAAACGAGCGTCTGAACAAAACTGATAGCTTAAGCTATCACCGACTCGTTTGTAAGGCGTTTGACGCCGTTTAGAGCCTGAAATATGCAATTTTATGTTTTCAGATTTAATTTCAATTTTCTGAATTATGTCTTATATGATTTTTATAATTGGATCATGATGAAATATGATATGGTATAACATGATTAGATAATATATGATATTATTTGAATATTATATATTTGTTCTTATCGCGTAGATTGTATACGATACGGTTTCTGCAAAGATGAGCAGATTTGGTGAAATCTATGTCCAGTGTCCGATTTTCGCAAATAAAATATGTTTTCTGACTGGAATCGGGTCACTGAGCAATACTGACTTTGTCACCGACGCGGATATAAGGCGTTTGACGCCGTTTAGAACCTGAAAACTGCGATTTACTGTTTTCAGAATTTTGATTGCAATTTTCTGATTTTACCCTATTTAATTTTTGTGATTGGATCATGACAAATATGATGTGGTATGATGACATAATGAAATATGAGATATTCTTAATTGTTATATGAGCATGGTGTATGGTTATGGCCTTAAGACCCATAGGTTAGTGGTTTTGATTTATGGTTTGGTTTCTAAATACGACTTGCATGTCGTCTTCAATTTCTTGTAATTTATATTCTCGAATGTAACTCGAGTTCCTCTTGTAAGTTCATAAGAACATTTTTTTTTCCATTATTCAATGTAATGATCAATGAAGACATGGAAGCAAGGAGGCAAACTAATGAGCATTCCAAAGAAGGAGATACAAGATGAAGATGAAGAAGATAAAGACATGTAATAGTGTAGTATTTTAAACCACCCATAGATTGACCTTGATTTTTCCATTAGCTTGGAAAGATCATATAGGATGGGCCATAACCAAACACGTTTACTTTATGCACTTTACATATGTATGAATGTATGTGATACAATGTATGTGTAGAGATAATGATGCATGCTTAATTAGATTAAGATGAATGTATTAGATACGACACCCCATTCATGCTTAAACAAGATAAAATCTATAACGATTTAAGATGAACATTAAACAAACGATCATGAGATTCTTGTGTTTATGAAACACGGTAATTAAATATGAATTTTCATTATTCAACGATTGAATGATTTTGTCAACAACCGATTACGAATCTGTAAGAAAAGGGGTGCCAATAATGTCGTCTGTGCGTTAACCTCTGATCTGGAAATCATTCATTCAACGAATTTTGATTTGAAATATTTGATTCAAGGAAAAATTGAGAATCTCTTTATGATGGGATCATGATCGTTTATAAGTAAATCCCTTAATAAATATTAAGGTAAACAAGATGCTTTCCAATGAATAACACTCATCAAGGCCTAGATCATAAGGGGTGGGTTTGCCAAAGCAGAGTGCTCCTTTTAATCGTGGTGAGGTGCGAAAGAGTAAATGTGATACTCGTTATGTTGATTCATTGGGCCTAACTTAACTAAGTCGTCACAATAAGATTATGAACTTAGAAGCATAGAGTTTGGCGAAAAATTTATTAGATAAATTAGAGCAATGGTTGTTCACCAAACTATCCAAGAGTTATATACGTGATATAATTGACAAATGTTGTCTACCTAAATAGTTGTGTTTTGGGAGTTTCAGCCAGCGCTGACTCAAGACATGATGAAATATGGATCTTGGCTCACTAGAAAGATATATAATAAATGCTTTCCGAATTAATAGTAAGGGCTATTAATTTGATCAAAATAGTGGGAGATATATATTATGAATATATATGAATAATCATTTGAACATAAACTAATAATTCCGTAGACTAATTCTTTTATGCATTTTACATTATAGATATTCTAATGGCAAACAACTCAAATAACTTCTCTGTACGATCTGTCCTTGAGAAGGACAAGTTGACAGGAACAAACTTCCTCGATTGGCAAAGGAATTTGAGGATAGTCCTCAGGTAAGAGTGAAAGCTCTATGTCATTTCCTCGCCCTGGACCTCTCCCTGTAGGTGCATCGGTTGATCAACGTAATGTTTATCAGAAACATATCGATGATGACACGGATGTCACTTGTCTTATGCTTGCGACTATGAGTCTTGAGCTTCAGAAACAGCATGAGCATATGGATGCTCATATAATGATAGAGCACCTTAAACGTATGTTTGAAGGACAGGCTCGTCAAGAGAGGTTTGATACAAGTAAAGCCTTGTATGCATGTAAATAGGGTGATCGTGATCCAGTTGCACCGCATGTTCTAAAGAAGATGGATATATGGAGTACCTTGCTACTCTGGGTTCCGCCATCAGTCCGGAAGCTCAGATAGATCTAATCTTGCAATCTTTGAACAACGACTATGCTCAATTTGTAATGAATTACAATATGAATGAGATAGACAAGACACCTACCGAATTGTTGGCTATGTTGAAAACTACTGAGACCAACATTCAGAAGGCATCCCCTGCTCCCATAATGATGGTCAACAAAGGGAATGCCAAAGGAAAGGGTAAATGGAAAGGCAAGAACAAGATTGGATCTAAGCCTGCTAATCCAGAACCCGCTGTTAAGGCTTAGAAGCCTACTGGAGGTGTTGCAAAGGCAAAGGCAAAGGGTGATTGTCACTATTGCAAGAAGCCGGGTCATTGGAAGAGAAACTGTCAAACTTATTTGGAGGATCTGAAGAAACTGAAGGCTGTTTAGATTTCTGATTCAGGTATTTATATTATAGAAGTCAAATTTGTCTACTTCTACATCATGGGTATTAGATACTGGATGTGGTTCTCACATTTGTATAAATGTGCATAAACGGCGAAGGAGTAGAACTTTGGCGTTAGGAGAAGTCGACCTACATGTTAGCAATGGAGCAAAGGTTGCTGCTTTAGCTGTAGGGACTTATTATTTATCGATGCCCATGGGGCTTATTTCAGAACTTGAGAACTATTTTACGTGCTTGCAATTTGCAGAGACATTATTTTGGTTTCTTGTTTGGACAAGATTGGTTTTTCCTTTTTGATTCAGAACAATTGTTGTTCCTTTTCATTAAATAATGTTACCTATGAGGTTGCACGTTTGTTTAATGGTTTATATGTTCTTGATTTTGATACTCCTATCTATAATGTAAATAATAAACGTCTAAAGATAAATGACTCAAATCAAACATACCTCTGGCAATGTCATTTAGGCCATATAAATGAGAATCGCATTTCCAAGTTACATTAGGATGGATACTTGGATAAGTTTGATTTTGAATCATACGAAGAATGTGAACTATGTCTCATTGGCAAAATGACTAAAACTCCTTTTACCGGATAAGGTGAGAGGGTCACCAAACAATTGGAATTGATACATAGTGATGTATATGGTCCAATGCGTATGTTGGCAAGAAATGGCTTTTACTAATTTTAACCTTTACTGATGATTTTAGTAGATACGGATATGTGTATCTTTTGAAGAACAAATCCGAATCGTTTGAAAAATTCAAAGAGTAAGAGATTGAAGAAGAAAAACAAATAGGCGAAAGTATAAACTCTACGATATGATCGTAGAGGAGAATACCTAAGCTTAAAATTTCTTAAAAGCGTGTGGTATAGTATCACAACTCACTCCTCCTGGAACACCACAAAGACATGGTGTGTCTGAGAGGAGAAATCACATTTTGTTGGACATGGTGCGATTGATGATGAGTCTAGGGGATCTTCCAATTAGTTTCTGGGGTTATGCCCCTAGAGACGGCTGCAGAAACACTAAACCGAGTTCCTTCTAAATCAGTTCAAAAGACACCATATATGAGATATGAACTGAGAAACGTCACAGCGTGTCATTTATGAAAATTTGGGGATATGAAGCGTTTGTGAAACGTATGATCTCTGACAAGCTAGGACCAAAATCAGATTTTGTGGGATACCCAATGGAAACAAAAAGGGGTATTATTTCTATAAACCTTCGGAGAACAAAGTGTTTGTTGCTTGAATGGCTATGTTTCTAAAGAGAGATTTACTTTCTAAGAAAAATAGTGGGAGGACAATAGATCTCGATGAGGATCGAGAACCACAGAATAATGTTGAACAAGAGTTGGAACATGAGCAGAGTGTGACTCAAGATGTTGATAACAACACTGCTCAAGAAACACAGGTTATTCGTAGATCTAGTAGGATTTGCTATGAGCCAGAGAGATATCTTGGATTTCTTCTGACTCAAATTGGCGATGTGATGATCATAGATGATGATGAGCCTCTCACCTACAAAGATGCTATGAATAGTCCAGATTTTAGAGATGGCTGGAGGCCATGAAATCTGAGATGGATTCCATGTATGAAAATCAAAGTATGGACTTTGGTTGGACCACCCGAAGGGGTAAAACCCATAGAGTGCAAGTGGGTTTCTTGAAGAAAACTGACGTGGATTGTAATGTACAGACCTACAAAGCAAGACTAGTGGCGAAAAGTTTCAAGCAGATTCATAGTAGTGACTATGATGAAACTTTCTCACCGGTGGCTATGGTCAAATCCATCAGGATTTTGCTTGCGATAGCAACTTACTATGACTATGAAATCTGGCAAATGGATGTCAAGTCGATCCAAAGTTTGCTAGAATGGTCTGTGAGAAGCGATGGTCCATTTATGGATTATAGCCGGCCTCGAGGAGATGGAACATTCGTTTTGATGAAACAGTCAAAGAGTTTGGCTTCATGTAAAATGAAAATGTGTCGTGTGTTTACGAAGGGTTAGTGGGAGCCATGTGTCATTCCTAGTATTATATGTAGATGACATATTATTAATAGGGAATGACATTCCTAATCTACAGGTTGTGAAGATTTGGTTGGGAAATAGTTTCTCGATAAAAGACTTTGGCGATGATACATATGTCTTAGGGATCAGGATCTATAGAGATAGATCTAAAAGATTAATCGGTTTAAGTCAGAATACATACATATGTAAAGTGCATACTTAAGATAACGTTGCGGACCCACAAGACTAAGGCTTTGTTGCAGCAGAAGCACGAAGGTCACACTAGTTCCATGGGTATTAGATACATGAGTGATTGGCTCTAGTGCAAGTGGGAGATTGTTAGTGTTAGTGCCCTAGAGACAATGTGATTGTGCTTCTAGGAAATACTTTTGTTAATTAATGATTGTGTTCTATTGATTATTATATGTTAATTTATTATGTCTTAATTTACTGCGATAAAAATGTTAGAGTAATAAATGTCCTTGGAATATATAATACGTATTCTATATCTTTAAGTATGTGACTTAAAAATGAGATTATATGAATAGTGTTTATATTCCTAAATATCCCTAATCAAACATTGTCATTATGGGACAATAATAATGCATAAAGATTAGTATGTTTGTTGACTGATGACCACATCTCATTGGTCATAGGTATAGTGATACTAAAGTCAAGAACATAGGTGCATGTAAGATTCTACATGGCACTGGATAGACCCACAGTGAGATTCTTCATGTTTAAATAAAGTCATAAGAAAGACTCACAGTGATAATGGTGTAATGATCCTCTGACTTGAGATCATTATATTTCTATAAGAGGATTAATATACTTTGACTACATTAAAAGTTACCTTTGACCGGGTGATGATAAAAGTGGACATCGGGTATATTATGAGTCGTATGAGAAATATGAATGATAGATAAAGGATTTAACCCTCCTATAATTAGGAGAGATATTATTGGCCTCTTGATTGAGTGAGACTATGAAATGCATGGCCATGCTCAAATAATGATTTGTTTTAATAGTCTACTCATTGATCAAGGAAACCCGGATTAAATGTTGAAGAGGATGACTGAGAACATGCCTCGAGTTTAATCTATAATATTTGGTTAAAGGGATTATATTACACAGAAACATTAATCACGAAAGGTTTTATTGGATCACCAATTATTATTATTACTTGGGTAGCAATGATGTATTACTAGATGCCGCTCATTGTTTATAATTTTATTATTGGATATTAAAATTATTTCCAACGTAATAATAACCTAAAGGGTCACACACAAGAACGCTTGAAGGAGATTAGATTTAAATTATGAATTTAAATTAAATAGTAATTCGAATTTATTTATGATATTAATTAAGTGGGACTTAATTAATTAATTAAATATAATTTCAAATTTACTAATGATTAGAATTAGAATTATATTAGAATATTAATTAAGTTTGACTTAATTATTTATTTAATTAAGAATTCTAATTTTAATAAAAGCCCAATAGGATTGGGCTTTAGAAAAACAGATTTGTCTCTCTATATAAAGATCTTAAAGTCTCAAATTTTTTTTTTTGAGGCTAAGAGAAAAAACCCTAGTCGTTTGAGAGAAGAAGATGGAGATAGAGAGAATTTGGTTTTCGGATGCTAGTACATCGCTCCTTCAAATACCAAGTGTTCGTGTGGATACCGATAGAGCGTAGATCGCGTGAGCGGGATGCGTGGTGATTCAAGAAGCTTGGACCTCCATTAGTCATCCTTTTCTCAACTGTTAAAGCTTCGTTTTAAGGTAAACGTTCATAACTACGAATTAAACGTCTTGTTTTGCATGGATCCTGCGATTGGGTTTCGATTTTATTGTTTTAATCCGCTGCATTTATGCCCCGAAAACCCAACACGCTCAGCTCACACTGATTCTAAGCAAGTAGGCAGAGAGAAGCTCACCATTCGAATGCTCCTAAAACTCGTCGTCATCGTTGTTCGGAGTCCGTTCACGGCCCACAGGACCACCTTAGCTACTTGCTCCCAAGAAAGAAGGCATAGCTCGGTTCGCCGTTCGAATGCTCCTGAAACAAACTGGATAAGTGAGGAGTCCATTCATGCTTCATAGAGCCACTTTGGCCACACTGCTTTCACTAGGCGAAAAGCAGCTCGCCATTTAAATGCTTCCAAAACTCGTCGTCATCATTGTTCGGAGTCTGTTCACGGCCCACATGACCTCCTTAGATATTTGCTCCCAAGCAAGAAGGCATGGTTCAGTTCGTCGTTCGAATGCTCCTGAAACAAACTGGATAAGTGAGGAGTCCATTCATGGTTCATAGAGCCGCTCTGACCACACTTCTTCCGAGTAAGTAGGCGGAGAGCATCTTGCCATTCGAATGCTCCTAAAACTCATCGTCATCATTATTCGAAGTCTATTCACGGTCCACAGAATCACCTTAGCTACTTGATCCCAAGCAAGAAGGCATGGTTCAGTTCGTCGTTTGAATGCTCCTGAAATAAACTGGATAAGTGAGGAGTCCATTCAGGGTTCATAGAACCGTTCTAGCTGCACTGCTTTTAAGCAAGTAGGCGAAGAGCAGCTCACCATTCAAATGCTCCAAAAACTCGTTGTCATCATTGTTTGGAGTCAGTTCACGGCCCACAGGACCACCTTAGCTACTTGCTCCCAAGTAAAAAGGTATGGTTCGGTTCGCTGTCGAATGCTCCTGAAACAAACTGGATAAGTGAGGAGTCCGTTCATAGTTCATAGAGCCGCTCTGGACACATTGCTTCCGAGCCAGTAGGAGAAGAGAAGCTCGCCATTCGAATGCTCCCAAAACTAGTCGTCATCATTGTTCAGAGTCCGTTCACGGCCCACAGGACCTCCTTAGCTACTTGCTCCTCAAGAAAGAAGGCATGGTTTGGTTCACCGTTTGAATGCTCCTGAAATAAACTGGATAAGTGAGGAGTCCATTTAAGGTTCATAAAGCTGCTCTAGCCGCACTACTTCCGAGCAAGTAGGCACAGAATAGCTCTCCATTCGAATGCTCCCAAAAATCGTCGCCATCTAACGAACAATTACCAGTTCCACTTAGGATGCACAAAGCCGCTGTAAGAAGATGACTCTCTATCACTTAACCAAAAAATATTATTTCATAATGAAAAAGATTACAAGTGTGGTGGCATAAACAAAGTCGCTATAAGAAGACGATTCTCCAACACTTAGCCAAAAAATCTTATTTCACAATGAAAAAGATTACTGGTGTGGTGGCAAAAACAAAGTCGCTATAAGAAGACGACTTTCCAACACTTAGCCAAAAAATCTTATTTCACAATGAAAACGATTACAAGTATTGAACAAACAAAGTCACTACAAGGCTACAAAATCTAACTCATGTGTCACTTCAGATCTTCCGTGGCAGAGGGATATTCCTCTTCAACGACACGCGTGGTTTGCAACCTCCAATGGGGATGCCAGTGCTGAACCTCCCCCTCGAGCCATTAGAAGTGATATCCAAACCCACAGAGCAAGTCGCACCATCAGGGCTTACACTCGTTCCACTCCATCAATCGACGCCCCACTAGAGGAGCCGGCCACACCACTTAGCCTTAGGTAAGAGCAAAGCCAGTTCATGGAAAGGCCTCCCCTGAGTGCGCTCTTCACGAGAGCAAGAGGTACTCCTAACATTGCCTCCTTCAAAGAGTCGCTTTAAACGATGGTTCTCTGCCTCTAACTTGACAAGCCTCTCTTTGAGAAGTCATCCTTCACCCTAAACTTCAAACGAGACACCCCACTCGCACTACCCTCCTGCGAAAACTCAAAGATAGTCCTCCTAAGATTGGCTGCTTCTAAACTCTTCTCAAGCACTACGTTCTTGAGCTCGTTTCTTTCTGCTGTAATCGTGAATAAAGAACGGCGAAGGACTTTAAGCTTCGAAGATTTCCCAACAGTTGCTCTATCTGTGGTCTTCCATGTCCCTGGGGGCACCTCTTGAAGAATCTCATCATTCCGTCACATCTCAACATCTCTGCGAACCAAGACTCTTCTCAAGTGTCCTAGCTCTGCCTCCGCTATAGAAAGCCTCTCTCGTGAGTAAAAGAGCCCCAGCTCCATCACCCAAAGCTTAGAATGAAGGCGGACCACTCCATATTCTCGAGGGTCACCGACATCATGCACAACAACCTGTTTACAAATTAGACTAATAGATCACTCTATCAAATATAACAAATTCACGGGATGTGCAAAAATTCGAGTGAAATTTGTGGAAAGTATAACAAGTCACATAAGTAGAAGTGAAATTTCATTGCAATTTAAAGATAAAACAAGTGGTGTCCAGTTCGCTATAAGGCATCCTTACAAATACAAAACAAAAACGAGTTGAAGGCAACTAACAAAAAAAGAGGGGGTCAAGGATCGACCTCGGTCGACTGAGACCTGGGGAAATGAGCTCGTGACCAACCCCTTCAGCTGCATCTGGGGCTGCCATTATCGTTGGCAAGGGGTCCGGCGCAACATCTTGCTCCTGCTCCTTATCTTCCTCATCGTCTTCTTCATCGTCCACAACACCCTCGGGAACGGGGTCGTAAAGAGAGTAACCTGAGCGGTCGAACTCAGGAACTTGGGCCCTCATGTGATGAAGAGCTCGGGCGTACGCCATCTCCATATTCCCCCTCAGATACCCCTTTGCTTCGTCCTGGGCAGCCTTCACCGCATCCTCCTTCTCCTTAGCTGCTTTCTCTCTTTCTCTGACCAACTGTTGTTCCCCATGAGTCACCTGATCTTTTGCCTTAGCCAACCAAGACTCCAACAATGCATTTTGCGTCGCCCGAGTCTCGGATACATGAGTCATTTCCTCCAACTCCTTCCAGGACCTGGCACGCTCCACCCTATCTCTATCACTCGCCGCCTTCAACTCTTTCTCCTGCTCTGTCACTAGCTTCAACAAGTGACAGAAGTCGCAAGTAGTATGTAAGAGAAGATATTCAAGGTCATGCCAATTTACAATTAAATAAATAAATAAAAAAACCTATCAAGTATCAAACTAAAATAAAAAAAACTTACCGCCATGTTGGCCCTGGAAATCTCCAAGGCATCGTCACCAACCGACCTCGCGTCCATTTCCGCCCTATCCTTCGGGGTCGCAAGATGATGGACCGCTTGCATATAGGTGGTTGAATCCCTAAGAAATCCGTCGTGCTTTATCACACGTCAGTTTGGGATAAGAAGCACTTGTGCTCCTCCATTAGAATGGCCTCCACGGTAGCAGTAAGGGGAGTGCCTCAAGTGCAAGAGCATACCCCAAAGTAAGTTCCCCAACCGAGGGGACAAGCAAAGCAGATGACTGCGATTCGAGGTTCACCACCGTGGACTCACTAGTGTAACCCCTAGCAACTTTCGAGGCGGAGGGTTTGGCGGACATTCTCTTCCTCTTCCTCTCTTCGGGGGCTTTGCCACTTAACCCCGTACACTTTCGAGACCTTCGAGTCAAAATCCATGCTGGGATCCTCTGCGAAAAAAGATACTGACCGATCGAAACATAAAGTAAAGAAAGATAGGATATAATGGTGAAAGCAAAAATAAGTAATAAAGCAAAATTAAAGATGCATACTAGGGTTGATCGGACTAAGACCCCCCCCCCCCCCCCCCCACCGAAGAGATATTCTTCTGTTACTTTCCTCCAATCCAAGGCAGGCCAGTCTAAGAGTGTCCTAACCATATCATCCTTCTCAGGGCTTAGGATAGGCTCAGACTTCGCCCTCTTCTTTCCACCTCATAGGGATACCCCATGGTTGATGACTTCGAACAAGAAAAAAATTTCTCTTTCCAATATTTGATCGAATCAGGGTTTTCGATCAACTTCACCCCAACAATGAGGGGTAAGATAATATCTAAACTCCGACCTATTCTTCTGATGAATCTTATAACGCTTCCTAAAAACGCTCAACCGATGCTCAATTCCTACCACCTGATAGTGCAAAACAAAGCCGTTCACATACCTCCACAAGTTCGACATAAATTGGATGGGGCTCAAGCCGTACCACCGAAGAACCTCTGCAGTGAATGAAGGAAGAGGGAGACGAAGGCCTGCATGATAGGCATCGAAAAAAAATAAACAAGTGTCAGGAAGGTAGGCACGCACGCTCTAATACCTGGGCCCGAAAAAATAAGCTCGTACTCATTCGAAATCATGAAACAGCCCCGAATGCTGCGCAAATCCTTCTCCGTGAGCATAGTGGAAATTTCATCTACCTCTAAGCGCTCGCAAGGTTCGTTCTCCTCGTACAAAGGCGTCATCCCGTGCTCGCCTCGAGAGAGAAGGTCGGCTGAATAGTCCTTAAGGCGATCGAGGCTCGACAAGGAGCTCGGCAACCTACCCAACTCCCCCGCTTCTCGTCGACTCTCTATAATCTCCTCAATTATCACCGATCCCACTGCCACCTTCCCCTTATCAGCTCTATGCGGTATAACGAGCGACCTATCTTCGCCTTGGCCTGAGGGGAGGTCTCGCCTTTAGAAGACACCCTAAACATCTTTGATAAAATTATATACATGAATAGAATATATATATATATATATATATATATATATATATATATATATATATATATATATATATATATATATATATATACCTTAGATGTGGCAGCTACAATCAGAGAACTCGTCGGAAAAGGAAATATCGGAATGCTTTGACAACTCCGATTGTGAGATAAGAAACTGTAAGTAAGAAACGAGAAATAAAAGGGGGGTAGGAGATTTATAGAGGGCAGAGCGACCCTTGGGCTTCATGGGCCCTTAAAACAGCTAAAAAGACCAAGAATCATGGAAGCCCAAGTGACAGGAAGGCAAAACGACAAAGAAAAATCGATAAAAAATCGTTGACTGGTCAACGGTCAAACAGGTCAAAGGTGACGCGTGTCGCACAGCCGAACCACCTACTTCGCTCGGTGTCATGCGCCGAACAAACGTGTCCCTAATCCTAAAAACACCAAAAATTATTAACCAATGAATAGTCAACGGTACACGTGTCGCGCAGCCGAACCATCCACATCATTCAGTGTCATGTACCGACCTAACGTGTCCCCAACCGTGAAATCACAAAAAAAAACGTTGACTAGTCAACGGTCAAACGGTCAACAATGAAACGTGTTGCGCAGCCGAACCATCCACATCGTTCGATGTCACGCGCTGACCAAACGTGTTCCCGATCGTGAAATCACAAAAAACGATTGACTAGTCAACGGTCAAAGGTGACATGTGTTGCGCAGTTGAACCATCCACATCGTTCGGTGTCACGCGCCAAACAAACGTGTCTCCGATCATGAAAACACCAAAAAGTCGTTGACTGGTCAACGGTCAATCGTTAACTGGTCAACGGTCGTCATTGACCAGTCAACGATTAATGCCACGTGTTAGTACACCAAACCATCTTCAACGTTCGGTTGTGAGCGCCGAGCAAACGTGCCCCCGGATGAGAAATCACAGAAAAATGTTGATTGGTCAACGGTCAACGGTCAGAGCACACGTGTTACTTAGCCGAGCCATCCACGTCATTCGGTGTCAAAAACTGAACAAACTCACCGCTGAACAAAAAATGGAAGAAAAGCTCTGCCTCATGATGCATGCTTGATCATGATCTGTGGCCCAGATCTTGCCACGTTGCCCCCTCTCTCATCAGCGCGCAAGCTCGATCTTGATCGACGCCTTAGATCGCACCTCGTTGCCTCTTCCTCAAGTCCCCTCATCAAGACTGCTCGATCTCATCAGTGCGAGAGTTCGATCATGATTAAATCAAGGTAGTTTCTTTTATTTAATTCCTTCATTTAATTCCTTTTATTAAATTATATTTAAAATTTCCAATATATATATATATATATATATATATATATATATAAAGTCAAAATTATTAATTAAAAATTCTAAATATAATTATTAATTCAGAATTTTTTAAAAAAAATTCTTGAAAAAATAATTATAAATTTAGAATAATTAATTAAAATTTTTGAAAATTAAATATTAACATTTGGAAATGGAAGAAAAAAATTCAAAAAGTGATTAAAAGTTGGAAAAAAAAACACAAAAAAATCGGGAAAATTTTAAAAATAATTCTGAGTATTTTACAAACTTAGGAAAGCACCGTTACACTCCGAACGAGCTCTAAACGTCCCCGAAAATGTCAATAAATTCTATGAGCCACTAAAAACGTGCGAACTACTCCTCAAAAGCTGTGAAACTCAGTCTTCGGGAGTTGGGGGCATGTGATATGGCTAAAAATAGAACTAAATCAGGACTGTTCAAATCGGATACGAATCTCAAAGCTCTCTAGGGTAAAACAATAATTTCTACTACAAACAGGTCTAAAAATTGGAACTGGATCTTCTTCAAGACCAATAACCCAAAAATGGATTTGTCTTACTGGGCTAGGGTAGAAGCCCATAATGAACAAACCCATGACATTTAAAGAGTAATTCAAATTCATGATTCCCTCTAGATTTCGGTTTAAACCAACTCTCTCATCGTGAAACGATTTAAACTCTATTTCTTATCAAAAAACACCAGGAAGTAGAGATAAGTAATTATCTCGAAACTGTTTTCAAAGGCGACTATAAATACCCCTCTACCCCCACCATAAAAAAGGTAAGCAGTATTTTTTTCACAAAAACTCATTCATAATCTTCTTGATTACTGACTTGACTTGAGCGTCGGAGGGCTTGTCACCGGGATCAACTCTGATGTTTCAGTCGTTTTGCAGGTCAGGCAGAAGCGATCGTCACCGCCTGAATCCAATCCTACGACGCAAATGAGTCAGATCGTCATGTCAAAAGCAGTCAATACCATTGAAAGTGAAAATGTCATGTTCTTGATTGTTCCACCAAAGAATCCACATTACCTGGTTACTCCCATACAGAAAAAAAGCAGTAATCATTACTCTATAGATTATGATAACTTCTCAGGTATTTATGTTCTCTAATGAAATTAATCAGAAAAAAAGTCTCTTGAAAATATTTAGAGAAGGAAGCATGACGAACTCTACTCATAGATATATAGTCATATAACGTAAAATCAGGCCTACTTGCTCTAATCTGTTGTATAACTTTAATTTAGTTGGAAAATTCACACAATAAAAATAATTGAGCATAACTTGTATCGTATGAACTTTATACTCCATTTAGGGAGAAGATACGTCTTATGTCCTTCACTCTCAATGTGTGCATCAATAGGGATTTTTCAATCTTAAACATTGTTCACATTTTTTAATAAAAAACTCACTGTTGAATCAAGAGCAATGTGTTCACCAATAGGAATTTGTCAACCTTAAACATTGTATGGCACTGAAACAAACATCACTGAACCCACAACTAACTAAAAAATTGTTATTAAGTACTAAATCAATAGCAATGTGTTCACCAATAAGGATTTTTCAACCTAAAACACTGTGTATCATTGAATCAAACAGCAATGAACTGGGATCCCACGAGTAACAAAAATATTATCAAGAAGAGGGTACGTCATATGTCCTAATATCTCAATGTGTTCATCAACAGGGCCTTTTCAACCTAAAAACATTGTAAAGTATGAATCAAACAGCAATCAACTCCAAACTGCTGTGCAGTGTGCTAGCACGCTTGTCCGTTGCTTATTGAGTGAGCTTAGGGTTGGCAAATGGGTCGACCGGGCCGGATCGGGTCGAACCCGTCCGGGTTGGAACCCAACTAGGACGGGTTTGGATTGGGTCCAGTGGCAACCAGGCCGGGCCGGATCGGAAATGCAAAAAGTCGACCGGCCCAACCCGCAAACCCATTCGGGTCCAACCGGGGTCGGGTCACGGGTTGGGCCGGTCTTTTTTTTTTTTTTTTACTTTAAGAAAAATGTAATTTTAATAATAATAATAAAAAACTTTAATAATAATAATAAGAATCAAAGAGTGAAATTGCCAAAAAAAAAAAGTATTTATTATTAATATGATTTCAACTTATACAAGTTTCCCAATTTGTAATAAGAAATAAAGATTTTATACAAATTTGTTTTATACAATAACAAATTTCTTCGATACAATTTCAGTTTTATTCAATTATCCTAATTTTTTTATAACAAAGAAAGATTTTATACATTTTTTAATGCATTTACAATTGTCTTCAATTTGTTGGTCTTCAATTTTTTGTTGTTGTTGTTGGTCTTCAATTCTTCATTTTGGTTGCTATTGTTGTTGTTGTTGTTCTTCCGGCGAGTTGCTTCCACTTGTAGACGTGTCGAACCCTTTTCCTTGAGTCCTGTCTTCGGCCTTCAGCTAGTCTTCCATGCAGACGGGCATCTCCAACAATTGGGGCTTCAATCGATTCCTGTAATCGGTTAGAACCCTGCCACTTATAGAAAATGTACTTTCTGAAGTAACTGTAGAGACAGGAGGAGTTAGTAGATCTTTAGCCATATATTTAAAAATACTATAAGTATGTTCATGGTCTTTCCACCATTATAAAATATCTAGTGAAGAAGTAAAACTTTCAGAATCTTGTTGATTATACCAATGTAATTCATTTGGTTGATTAGTCGTAGGTTTCTTGATTGAATTTGTGCAAGTAAATTAAATGTGGCATCATCTAATTTACTCTTACCATTACCTTTAGAAGTAGGAGAAGAAGAACTAACTAAAGAAGTTGTACTACTAGATACAAAACTTCTATCATAAAAATCATACAAGTTATTTAATGTCGATTCAAATTTAACTAAAAATGTTCCGCGATCAATTTCAGATTCATCTTCCCCAAGTAAAGTAAAAAATATTTCAATCAAACTCTTCGTACCTTCTAATTTGATACGATGATCCATCACAGTAGCAATGTGATACAACATAGGAGAATGATTAAAATACTTCAAAAAATTGGTGTATGCAGGTTCCACAATATGACCAATAAAAGAATCATTGATCATTTCTTTGAAAGTTTGCATCATAGTAACTATTGAAATAAAAATGCTACTAGAAGTAGATTCATAAGAATTTGAAAATCTGAAAGTTGTGGTTTTAAAAGGTTCTAAAAATTTCAACAAAGATACGGTATAAAACCAAGCTTGGGGAGTCATTTTTAAATTTGGCATATTTTTTGCAATACAAAAATTATTTATACATTCTTTATATTCAATAACAACATGTAGCAAATCAAAAGTAGAGTTCCATCGGTGTTTAACATCCTTTGAAATTTTTCTAAAATATACATTTTTAAGCCTACACCAAGCTTTCCATTCTTGGAATATGGTGTCACTTAATGCAATAAAATGTACACAATTTTTAATGTTAACTATATATGGTTCTGCTATTTTTAATGCATCTTGAACACATAAATTTAAAATATGACATGCACATCTAACATGAAAAATATTGTCAGATGGAAGGTTTAATGCGTTTTTTAATATACTAATCGATGCATTGTTGTTAGATGCATTACCAAAACTTATACACAATTTTATCACGAATATGAAAAACACCACAAATTTCTAAAATATGATTTGCAATTTCAATACCACAATGGGGATAGGGTAACCCGGCAAGTGATATGATGCTTTTTTGAATAATCCAATCACTGTCGATCCAATGACATATTATTTCCATCATTGGAATATTGTTGCAACTCATCCAACAATCGGAAGTTAAAGAAATTCTACAAGTTAAACTCCATAAAATGGCAATCAAAACTTTTCTCATTTCATTGTACATTTTAAAACAATAAAATTTGCAAGTATTCCTAGGAATTCTTTTAAAATGGGGGTTTAATGCGGCTTGATTAAAAGTTTCTAAGTGCCTACTCTCGGAATAGGAAAATAGTAACTCTTCCTTGATTACTAGTCGGGTCATTTTTCGACGAATAAGTTCGAGATCATAAGAATGGCTATCAACTACACCGGTCCTAAGGTGGATTTTTTGTTGGCCGGGTAGGTTTACAAGAAGTTCTTTGTGTACATTTTGGATGTGTCATCTTATTGTACCCGTCCCCTCACCCCTCTTCCATTTGTATGGCTTCGAACATGTTTTACAAATTTTTATACCTATACTCGGATTTTCTTTGTCTGGAATATAATCATAAAATTTGTGTCAATCACTAGTTTTTCCTCTAGTTTTCCTACTACTACCCGGTTGTGTTGTTTCGGTTGCTTGTGTTTGTGGTTCTTCTTCTATGTCTATGTCTCCTACAAACTCATCGTGTGTAACAATATGTTGGGTCATAGGGTACTCTTCGGCGGGCTCATTTTGTGGGACAATTGGAAGCCTACGAGAAGTACTGGTAGAATCTTGTTCGCTTTGGCTACGACCGCTGCCTCGTGATTTAAACATGTTGATATAGTAGTGTATGTGAAAAAATTAAATACAATCTAGGCGAGATAAGTTTTTAAAAAAATCTAGAAAACAATAAGAGGGTTGTGAGAGAGAAGATCAAAAAATCAACAAACAAATATGATTGTTAGAATTAGAGATAGGAAAATATTCTTTAATGATTGATTAAACTGAATACAATTGGCTCCTATATATAGGAGAGAATGGAAGACTGAACTGATACATAACCAATATGGGACTAAACCAATATTTAATCTAATATAATATCTAACACCCCCTCTCAAACTCAAGTTGGTTCAAAGAACAAGAGTTTGAAATGCTGACAATGTTCGTGTGGAAGAAATGGCAAACTGTGATGCAAAAATGGCGCTTGATGGTGCATGTGACGGAAACTGAGAAGTAAAGTGTTGCGGAAAGAAGTAGTGGTGGCGCACTGTTGAGATCTCACCCCGAACAGTGGCGGGATCTCTAGACTGATGGGATCTCACCCCTGATTTGAGGCATAGTCGATGATAGGATCTCACCCCAGACTTGAGAATTGTCGATGTTGGGATCACATCCCTGAACTGAGAACTGGATGCTGATAATACCCCCTCTCAAACTCACGATCGATCAACCGGAGTGAGTTGACGATCTGGATGTAGAAGCACAAAAAACAATCAATCAACTAGAGTGAGTTGATGATCACGATCGATAAACCGAAGTGAGTTGACGATCTGAATGTAGAAACACAAGAACCTGCAAGATTTTTTTTGAGACCGTAAAGAAGGAAAAAAATTTGGGGTAGGCCCCTTGGTTAACTTGAACCACCTTCTGCACATCGAGCGCGCCATTCCACGCGAAGCAGAGGAACTGTAAAGAAAGGTCGGGCCTTTGGGGTTTGGAGACTTTGACGAGGAGGCTGACGTGGAAGCGATCGGAGACGGCGGCGTTCAGGGTGGCATGACAGCAATAGGAGGTTGCTGCAGGGGCGCGCCAGGGCTTCGCTGCTACAGGCGTCGGGAGGCAGTAAGGGTCGCTGGCGCTGAGGGATACTCGAAGGGTAGACGAGGGCACAGGACGATGAGGGGGCTGGCACCGGAGTGGCATCGCGACTAGCTGCACCGGATGGCGGTTGACACTGGGGTCGCAGGGGGGATCGCGAGGGCGGCATGAGCAGGCGGAGGGAAGAAGGAGGGCGTTGCTGTTGGATGCTGCAGGCTGCTACTCGGAAGGAGCACAGCGGGGGACGTCGTCTAAAGGTGCTAGTGGTTGTGACGCTTTGAGGACTCGAATCGGAGGAGCCGGAGGAGGCGGTCTTTAAGGGCGGAGCGGTGCATTAAGGACCAGAGGGAAGCATACATGGCAGAGTGGATCTGGATCTCGACATTGTTAGATCTAGATCTGGATCTCGACAATCATCGACAACAAAAACGAATCTGGAATAATGACGGTGAGTTTGAAAGAGAGAAAGGTTGCTGATCCCGGAGTTGGGCAGCGTCGACGGCGGGGAGAGTCATCGGAGTTGGTGATGACGATCTGATGCTGACGTTGATGTTGATGATGATGGCTAGGGTTTTGGAGATTTAAGATTTTGGGGGAAATAAGGGTTTTAATCAAGATCGGGAGAGGAAGAGAAATGTCGAGAGGTGGACTGATTTCGATGAAAACGAGAACCACTCCACCTCGACGACGAGGATAAAATTAGTATAGGCCTTATAGGATTATTGGCTCTGATATCATGTTAGAATTAGGGATAGGAAAATATTCTTTATTGAATGATTAAACTGAATACAATTGGCTCCTTTATATAGGAGAGAATGGAAGACTAAACTGATACATAACCAATACGGGACTAAACCAATATTTAATCTAATATAATATCTAACAATGATAAAAAAAATTATAACTACAGAAAAATTATCAAGACAATAAGAGGGTTGTGAAATTTTGATACCGTACTTCGCGGATACTCGTATATAAAATGAGAGTGAATATAAAAGTAGAAGTAGAAGTCCGGACTTGTATATAGATAGAAAGATAACTTCTTTGTTGGGAGCCTTGGAGGAGTTGAAGACTTGAAGACGTAGTTGAATGTTGAATTCAATACGATCGGAATTTGTCGTTTGATCGTCTTTATGTTGCTAGCTTCTTTGTTTACAAAATTTGGAATGAATTGAGATTGAATTGAGTAGTAGTAGTAGAGAGAGTAAGAGAGTAAGGTGAAAAACTTTTAGTTTGGATTTAAAGGGTATTTATAGGGGAAAAAAAACAAAAACCAAAAAACCAAAAAAACCAAAAAAACCAAAAAACAGCTATAATAGCCGTTAGATCCGGGCTTCTTCCGTTAGACCCGCGGGTCGAACGGTATTTATAGGGAAAAAAAAAACAAAAAAAAACGGCTATAGTAGCCGTTAGACCCGGGTTTCTGCTGTTAGACCTACGGGTTGGCGAGCGGGTTTCGCACTGTTCACCACCGAGTTCGACGGGTTCAAATCCGTTCTTCAACGACCCGGGTCGACCCGCATATACTCGCGGGTTCGACCCGGACCCGAACCTACTTCTAACGGATCGAACTTGGCGAGCTGGTCGCGGACGGATCGCGGGTCAGCCTGATCGGACCCGGTTGCCATCCCTAAGCGAGCTTATCATCAATTTAATGATAAACTAAAAAAAACATACTGAACTGAACCAAAAGATGACTGGCCCAGTTTGTTCAGAACCAGTCTTTCGAGTATTAATTTGTCACAGGGAAGACATTACAGCGCTAGTTTTCTTTAGTAACATTAACATTTAACAAAATACTTCGCTTACACTGTTTAGTTCAGAATACTGCAACTAAAACAATTTATTTCCATATGCAAGAGAATGTGTAAATAATGGTACCTTTAAATTGACTATTAACTCAATAATTAAGAGAAAAACACTGTTCCCTGAGCTATTGCTGACATGACTAACCATTACTTCCTCCTTTATAACGAGTAGTTACAAAAGATGACAATGATTGCTACTCCTTTTTGTATACATGCAAATGCAAACGCAAACACATAGACAGAGAACAGAGAGGCTTAGGTAACTAAAAACTTTATATTATATTCATATAAGAATATTGAGATACAACTACTACATAGATCATCCTTAATTATAATATCCTTAAGCTAAAGCTTCTACACAAAAAGAGAAAAACTGAAACACAAATAGAGAATTAGTAGTGCAATGCAGTAAACATATTGTTCACCGTCTAATAACTGAGATATCATCATGATTTAGGACTTGCTGCTACTAGGGTTACTGTTGGATTTGGTGGTTGGCCCACCAGAGTTGGCATTTGGGTTTGAGCTTGACTTGGAGTACTTCTGTTTGAGTTCAGTCAAAAGGGTTTGGTTCTCTTGATTCAGAAGCTGTGCTTTCTTCCTCAACCTCTCATTCTCCTTCATTATGTAGCAGTTCTGCAGGTAAAGCTTGGAGTTAAGCCTATCCATCACTTTTCTCCTCAACTAATCTCACACCTGTAAACAATTACAACAATTGTATATATACACAGAAAACAGAATTAGAAGAAAGGAAAATGAAACATATCATAGAATAAAAAGAAAACAGCTGCAAATATAGGAAAGAAGAGAAACAGAGTAAAAAAATCACTTAGTTAACATATTGTTTATTATAACAAACTATAAGAAACCTATTATAAAAAAAACCATGTTCAACTCTACACTCAACTGGCTCAAGAAAAGAAATAAATCAAAGATTATATATAGGAGAAAAGAATGAATGACACCACTTTGCAAACTCTGCACTCAATTGACTCCAGAAATAGTAGTAAAAAATGGATGAAAAGGTTTCAACTACCAATATATAAGACCTTTGTATGCACTCTCAAGTAGTAAAGACTTTGAAAAGCAAGCATTGAGATTAGATAATAAAGACCTTTTGTGTAGTTGGTCTTCTTCTTCTTCTACCTCCTCCTACCAACAAAAACAACAAAAAGTTTGTAGATGGTTTTGGCTTTTGAGTTTTGAGTGGTATGCTATATATAGAAGGAAAATGGGGGGATAGATTAAATGAGAGGCATCATGAGTTGGGAAGGGAAGAGAATATCTGATGAGGTCACGTGATGATGGGGGGAGGGGGGGGCGCAATTCGAATGATGATGGATTTGGTTGGCTAAGATTCGCAATGATGTTTCTTATTAACTCAAAGAGAAGCTAGCTGTATTAACCCTTTGGACTTCTCCATTCTAGTCTCAGTCAAAAGTTCTTCACACTTCATCATCACCCTTCATTCAGATCTCCTTAAATGGGGTCAACAAAAACTCTCATTTACCCTCTATTTATCCATTTTACACACAGAAGATTACTTCTGCTTGTCACTACAGTACGAGGGGTTTCTCACAAGCTTGAGACTGATTTTGTCAAAAATTCTATATAAGATACTTCTGCATATAACAATAGTTGTATTTGCAATTCCAACTATATAACTATGATTGAGTAATGTTTACTAGAATTCACTAAACACAATAGTTATAAATATGAAGTTGATAATAGAAACTAAATAACCCCTTAATCACTTGGAGAGGTGACTCTTTCATTTACACGGAATGTCGGTTGTTTGGACTCATTAGTGACTTAGAGGCTCACTTATCTTAGATCAACTTAAATGTCACAGTTGAGAAAAGTATAGTCTATATTGATTTATTGACCAAAGAGGTTGCATGCTAACTTTCTTCTTAATTTAAGAACACCTTACTTTATTAGGTAATTTTAAACTTCCCATATCATATGTTTGGTTGCCTTAGGAGTTGGTAGACCTGCAAACGCATGGTGATGTGAACTCACCTAACAACCATTGGCATTACATACCATTAAAGATATTAGGGCTTTCATAAGAAGAACAAAATCAATGACCCTTGACGTGAACACTTAGATCAAACTCATTGGACTTGTTCATTTGGATATTTGGCTTTATGTTTAGGGTTTCAAACAGAGATAAAAGTATATGAGTTAAAAGTTCACCTTGCTAATAATGTCATCTACCTAAACAGAGCAGCAATGATGGTTTGGCAATGAGCAAATAAATGTGGAGTAATTCAGGAATGAGGGAGAGGTGAGAAAGTAAATGAGGATGGTAAGTTTTAGTTGGCACGATTGCATCCAACTTAACTACAAGTCATGATAACCATAACAAATAATGATGAGTTTTAATTCTGTCAAAGTTGGGAAATTTGCAAGTTGTTTCTAAGAGCATCTGTAGTGGTCTGTAGTGGTCTAGAGCTAATTTTTATTTTATTTTATTTTTTTTAAGGTATTTGACAAATGAAAATCGTTAAAAAAGCTTTGGAATGTAGTTGTCAATTGCCAAAAAATAGCTCAGACGATAAATCGATTATTGTCCGATGAAGGGGCATTTTTTAAAAAATTAAACTATTGGACGGGACGGGTAATCTTATACCGTCCATCCAATTTTTAATAAATTTTTTTTTTTAAATTCCAAACGGGAAATCTAACTTCGTCCAAGGAATCAGGGGGCTTTTGGTTCTTTATTATTATTATTATTATTATTATTATTTATATATGGACAAAAAACGAAATTCCGTCTCTACCATTTTTTTTAAAAAAAAATTCGATCAGATGAAAAATTAAATTTCGTCCGATACTTCACAGATTTGATAAATTCTCTCCGACGAAATTTTTTTCGTCCTATGCGACAGACGATAAACCCTTTTTCGTTTGCTATATTTTCCAACATCCCAAACCGTCTGCCAAATTTGGCCAGTTACTGTTCTCCAAAAATCCAAATTTTAATACAGCATCTTTATTTCCATATTTTGCAAAATTTGAAAATTTGGAAGACGACTACAGATGCTCTAAGAAGAAAAAACACTACGTCTACTGGCAGTCCTCATAGCATTTGTAGTCGTTGACTATTTTGCCAAATTTTGTAAAATTTAGAAAAAAAAATTTGACTCACAGTCGTTGGTCAAATACCTAAACTTTGGATTTGAAAGAAACAACAGTCGACTATATTTGAGAGAAGAAATAGCAATTTACAAAATATAGCTAACGAAAGATCATCTTTCGTCTGTTCCACTTTTTATCCAAAAAAAGTATCAGAAGGAAGCTGATATTTCGTCTCAGATTTTTTTTAATTAAAAAAAATTGATTTGGCGGAAAATCATTTTCCATCCGTGATCTTTCTTTTCAAATATTCATTAAAAATTATATAGAATTAGACCTATAGAATTATTATGCATACAAATTAGGATTTAATTAAGATTTAAAATTTAATTAAAGTTTAATTAGGATTGAATTAAGAATTAATTAAGATTTCTTAATAAAAAAGCTCTAAGACGGGACATGATTGATTTCCCGTCCGATATTGGATGGAAAATAAATTTTCATTTGATACTTTTTTAATTAAAAAGAATTTACGGGATGAAACTTCATTTACCATCCGTCTAATTTAAAAAATCAAAACCAAATTTTGGGTACAAATGACTATAATTTTAACACAAATTTTCTATTTCTAATTCCCAAATATTCAAATTTTATGTTCAAACCGACTACAGATCTATATAATAAAACACAAAGAAAGCTATCAAGTGCCTCTCCTTCAATCCTCTCCAAAATCAAAGGTCCAGTTCTAATCTCACAAAATACATTTTTTCCCCAATTTTTTTTTCCCAAAACTCAAATTCAAATCCCCAATAACAACTTATTTATTTATTTAATTATTTCTCTCTCTCTCTCTCTCTCTCTCTCTCTCTATATCTATCTGTCTATCTATATATATATATATATAAAGAAAGCTATCAAGTGGCTCACCTTCAATCTCTCAAAATCAAAACCCTTGATCTAACATCACAAAACACATTTCCCCCCCCAAAATTTCAAACCCAAAAACCAAAATCTTTCCCCCAAAACTAAAAAACTCATTACTTTATTACTATCTCTCTCTTCTCTGTTCACTTTTTCATATTTCTTTCTTTCTCTCTCTCTCTCCCATTCTTTCTTTATTTACTTAGAAATTTAGATTTTAAGATTTCAGGTTTGTAAATTTTCAGAATTTTTATGTTTTCTTTATTGCACATGTTATATTAAAAATAGCAAATATCTCTTCAACAGTTAAATTTCATCATTTTTCACACTTAAAGTTCTAAGAAATTAGATTTTACACCACCATTTATAATTATTTTTCAACATATACTATGGAAACATGGACTTTTATTTACAATTAATTATTGTCATACTATTCAAACTTGAGCTACATAATTGTTGTTTTATTGTTTACAGGACTTTTCGTGTTTTGTATCGATCCGAAGACGTACCGTAGGCACGTGCCCACGGCAAATCTGGTACTCTTAGAGCATCTGTAGTCGTTAATGTTAAATTTATCCATATATCGATAAATAGAAATAGATATTAGGATTTCGCTGCACTCATCGTAAGTTATATTATAGCAAACAATTATTTAATATTAAGCGACGGCATTTCGTATGCCGTCGGAGGCCGAAAAGGTGAAAAATGCATGCGGAATCGTCGGACGGCACACGAAGTGCCGTCCGTTTAAAAAAAAAAAAAAAAAAAAATCGCAACCCGTGTTGAAAAAACACACTGAAAAAAAAAAAAAAAATTTTGAAAAAAAAAAAAAAGGCCACCGCATGTCTAGGACGGCACATGAAGTGCCGTCCAGACACTAAGCAACTTTCCACTAATAGCTACTTAATAGCAGAAGGATGGATACTTAATAGCTATACTTAATAGCTAATAATTACATATCTATACTATCTACTCAGCTAATAGCTAATTATCTATACTTATTAGCAGCAGTTTATTAAAGGTCGACGGACGGCACATCAAGTGCCGTCCGGAAAAAAAGGCTTTTATCGCTTAAATTATAATTTTTTTAAACGGACGGCACTTGAAGTGCCGTCCGACGCTTATAATAATAATTTTTTTAGTGGGACGGCTCTTCGAACGCCGTCCCTCAGATATCGATAAAAGCTATTTCGTCTCTCATATATAGCAATCCACTGTAGCGATTTATCGATAATATCGATATATAGCAAACGACTACAGCTACTTTTTAAGCTAAATATCGATATTATCGATATATAGATAACGACTACAGATGCTCTTATAATGGTTATGTGTGGCTGTGTGCATTTGACCTAAAACTATATCTACCAGATAGTCTACTTGAAAAGCTACAGTCTTATACACTTTCCTGGTCCCCCATCCCCGAAAGCATAATAAACAGAGCAGCCATTTGAGTACCCCTCTTTCCTTCAATTAATTGGACTAATTCCAATTTTATTTTATTTTATATTTTTTGTGTGCTCATATTGGCAACTGGCCAAACTCCTTTTACTTGCCTCTTTCATCCACGTATTATATGCTTCCGTCCTCCGAATCCAATTAGACCTCCATTGGATTTGTGTCCAAAAGCAGGTGATAATGATGACATACAGAGAGTGAGTGAAGATCCCAAGGTTGGAAGGATTGAAAGAGAAGAAAATGGAAGTGACAGGGAAATATCCAATCTGTTATGGTGGGTGATGCAAAAAACTTATCAAATTCCGGAAGAAAAAAAAACCACACACACAAAGAAAAAAACACTTTACCTAAAATTACATTGCAGACCCAAACCGTTAGTTTGTTTAATCCATTAACTCCTCTCTCTTATTGGACTCAGCTTTGATCCATTTGCGAATTAAAAAATAAATAAAATAACTAAAATACCCTTTCTTATTTTTTGATATATCGGATAGAGCCAAAAGGCTCCAGCCATCAAAAAATATATTAATCAATAAAAACAATAGCAATACAAATAAAGTTACAATGGTTTTACGAGTAGTAAAACAGAAAGAGAAAAAAATAAAGAATACAATAAGCGACAGACAAGCAAGTAAATAATAGAAATCCGGTACAAAAAATGAGACAACTCCGATAAGGGGGACTGTTCCAGAAGCCAGGAAAACTGAGACTGAAGACAAGCGCCCTGACGCGCCCAAGAGGACTGCAAACTCACACTTCGGCTCGCTGCCGCAATGCACAAGGAGCTGACACAAACAAGAAGCGAAGGCACTGAGCACTGATCACTCACCAAGAGGGAAAGGCTGGATAAAAAGAGCAGACAAACGAGACCGAAGCTCAAGGAGACTCTATCAGCCAAAAAATGAAGGCCCTGATAGCCTACACCGCAAATGGCCAAGAGATGCCTAGACTCAGCTGTGCGGAAGCCGAAGACCCGACACAGAAACTGTTTTCCTTGCTAGAATACGAGCGCTCACCCGATTCTGCAAATTATAATAGACTTTCTTATTATATTTCTGCTTGACAGTGGGAGGGATGACCTTCACCAATGGGGGCAAATCTGCAGCAGGATCAGACCTGCTAGCAACATCTTTGATGATGCAATAAGATGGAAGGAGCAGACTGGAATCAACTAGAGGGATTATTGAGATGGAGTTAGAAAGATAGGGAGAAGAAGAGAAAGAAGAGTTAACACGAATCGGAGATTGCTTTAGGGGAAAAGAGTGCGGTTTGTGCACGACCTCCATTAGGAGGTGATTGAGCCAAGCTTGAACCCCTAAAACTTGATACAACGAATAGATGCAACCCGAAAAATGAAAAGAGAATGTTGAAAATTTGGGAGAAGAAAACATCATAGAACAAGGATAAATATAACAAAAAGAAGGCGCCTTAGAGGAAAGATACGCCTTGGCAGTTTGCCTCTGAGGGCTAGAATAGCGGTGATGCAGAGCGTGCCTAATCGCACTTTGAGTCCAAGAACGAACGGGGACTAAGGATTTAAATAATCCTTCGAATTTAACCAGGTTCAAACACGGAGAAGGTGCCACCGAGGAAAAAGGGCCACGAACCCTGAAATAGTTCAAATGAGAGAAGGAGACCAGTTGCGAGAACACCATGTGATCCTTAAAAAGGTAAGCACAATTAGGAGGCTGAAGATTAGCAATGGAATCACAATAGGAAGTGGAAGAAGTAGTGGATATCAAAGCTGGTAAAGGCACAACTACCAAGGAGTTGATATCCTTTCCAGATACAAGTCTAAACTTGCTTGCCAAGCTAGCATGAAGCTTGCGCTTTAAAAGGTGGTAGTTTAGAAAGGAAAGAAGTTTGGCCGGTAAGAGATGTCCCCTAGGAAAACCTAGGAGTTTTTGAAGGGAAAAACATCTACTGTGCGCATGACCAAGCTTATCACAGAAAATGCACTTGATTTTATTCACGCAATCACGTTTATAATGCCCGGGAAGGAGGCACCTGAAACAAACCTTAGGAGGGTTGGGCCTACAATGAGAGGAGGAATTAATGAAGATAGGAGAGTCCTGAGAAAGATATGAAATATCAAAATGAGGAGAATACAACTCCCTCTGCAATTCTATTGTAGGCATAACACTTTTAAACCTGGCATCATTAACTGAGAGATGCATGGTAGGAAACTGATCAAAAATGCCTTAGAAGTTCACCAGCAAAGGAGGAAACTGTACAATAAAATAGAGGCAGTACAGATCCAAATGCACCAAAAAAACCACCACCAAGAACTTAAACAGTGGAGTCTGAGGGGGCAAAAAACTCCCTCAAAATAGAGAGAAAAGGAAAGAGATAAGATTCAAGAAGAGAATAATAATCGAGCTATCAGAGCTCGAGTGAAACTGTTGCTCAGGTTACAGCAAATCGCTGAAACCAATCACTGACGGAACGGAGCCGCCGATGGAAGAGAAAAATCGTTGAAAGAAATAAACTTAGAAACACAAGCAGTGCCACAACACAGGAACTCCGAAGATGCACACACAAGATTCTGAATAGCACTACCAAGTACCCAACAACACACCCAGCGCACACTTAAGCAGAAAACTCACAGAATACGAAATCTAGTAAAAAATATGCTATTACAAATCAATAAAGCAGTAGTCTACGAGGTGGAGATCAAACCGATAAAGCAGTAATCTACGTCTAGAGTAAAATATGCTTTTACGAGCTAGAGGAAGAAGAAGTGGAGATCAAGCCCATAAAGCAGTAATGAACGACTACTGAAAAAAAATGCTATTTCGAAAACGCACCCGCTACAAGAAAGGTAGGGATACTCACAGTGGGGGATAAGCGGCACCACCGGGAATAAACTCACAGAGTAGGGATGAAAAGGAGAGCGGTCGGAGAGTGGGTTCCACCGGAGGGAGGCACGAGATAGGGACGCGCTCGACAGTGCTGGCTCGGGAGGCACTGTATGCGGTGGGAACACCACCACAGGAAGCAAATGAGAAGAGCGCTCGACAGGGTGAAACCACACCGATAGAGTCGATGATAGGGAGACGGCGGGGAGATAGCCGGAGGAGGGACGTGGTTGGAAAGGGGCGAAACTTGCGGCGATAGGGGGAGGAGAAAACAAGGAGATGGGTCAAGAGAGAAGAGAGAGCTGACCAAGATTAATGAAAAGGAGGAGGGTCGAAATGGAGCGGAGCCGCCGGATCTGACTCGAGAAGGCCGGAGGAGGCCGGAGGAGATGACTGTTGAGAATCGCTTTTAAATACCCTTCCTTTTTACTTAAGTACTATTTTAGATACGAAGGCGTTTGGTACGTGGATTGGAGAATTCTCAGAAATTGGTGGATTTCCAGGAATGTGAGGGTGAGAATGAAGATTCTCGAAAATGTTGCAATACTGTGTTTGGTATACGACATTACATGCCTGGGAATATATACTTTATTACTGTGTTTGGTATAGAACAATTCATTCTCACCAATCCATCTCTATAGTAAACATTACCGAAAATACCCTTTTGGCTTTATTTAAAATATATATATATAAAAGTTATCTAATTTAGTAATTGATGTATATGCATGCATGTGCAAAAGCAATACTGATATATATATATCTTATAAAACTTTAGTAAATAAACAAATAGATTACTAAAAAAATTACACTATAATTCGAATATATTTCAACCAGTTAGATAAAGAATATAACAAAAAGGAAAAATGAAATGTATTTAATAACATGAGATATAGGTACTTAAATATATACAAATGAAACAATAAAGTTCATAGAAGCAAATTTCAACTCCACATATTTCAACAAGTTTTATATAAAAAATAACATAAAAGAATTGAACTCAGAATATGTTAGGCAGTTAGACATTTGCACCCCCATGCCAAATAAATAAATAATATAGATTCATAAAGGAACCCAACACCTGAAGATCTAAAAACAACTAAACATTATGGTAAATTAAACACAAAAACTTCTAGTTAAAATGTTCACTTTATTTGAAGCAATTAAAAGAACTGACCAAACAATAGCTATTAAAAATATCACTTTCAACTAAATGTCACCATTCAAAATCGCTTGCACGTAGAAAACTCTATTCTCCTGCGGAAAGTTAAAAAATGCATTGGTCTTTGTACTATCATTACCAATGACAATTGAAGCTTTCATACGATCTAAAAGAGTCAACTCATCCATCTTCATCACTTCCGTAGACACCATACTCTTCCGTTGATTATCTTCGGAAATTGACTTGTAGCAACTTGCTATCTCCTTTAAATTTTTGTTCGTCTCCTCAAAGAAGTTTTCAAACTTTTGCGTTGTGACATCAAAACTATCTTGGGTCATACCTTCTTCTTCTCCACTCGACCTCCTCCTTCTTTTCTTTCTAGAGGAATTACCGGCCTCTGCATCTGGAACTGGTTGAGCTTTAATATTTAGAACAATATAGGGAACATATGTTTGATCTGTTAAGTCTTCAGCCAATCCGTCAAACTCAATTACATCCGGAGTATTCTTTGAAATTTTTTCTATTGCATCTGCAGGAGATTCTGCTCCCTCACCAAGCACGATCTTTCCCAAACACAATTGACAATTCATCTAGATACGGAAATCTTTTTCCCCTCAACCCAGTTGCATTCGGATGGGTTTGTACATACACATAAGATACTCAAAATTAGTTAGGTATTAATCTCATACTTGAAATTAAAATGTGGCTATTCAAATTAATATAATTGCCGTTCTTTTTGAAAGAAAAAAAGTGTAGCAGATTATGATTTTGTGTATCTTTATAATGGAAAATCTATTGCAGAACTGGATCTTAAATAATATTAAACATGTATCTAACATAAATGCGGTTTTTACCTGAACCCAACTTTCAAATATAGCTAATTCGCAGATAATGCACTTGTCTGTATTGCTCCAATTAAATCCTGAGGCTTTGTTGCTTAACATCTCTGCAATGGCATTGTATTGTTTCCTAAAAGTCTTCACTCTTGAATCGATGTGTGGAGATGCTTAATTTTAGTGCCAGGTAATTTTTCATGCATCCACTTTTTCAATTGCCCAGATAGCCTGGCTTGAAGGCTCTATTGTCTGCTCTCCATCTTCCACTATTCACCAACTCCTGTAAGCATTCAATCAGTCTCCCATCTTCCACAGGAGTCCACACGTGCTTCACTTTGCCATTCTCATTACGATTTTGTGTCCATACCTGTGTTTGACCAAAATAAATACAGAAGAGAAACATGGTATAATAACAATAATAGCTTAAAACCGCAATAGTATTTCAACATAATATGAACTGCCATTTCAAACTTCCCCAAAAAATCAAGAGATTTAAAAAAGAACCTCATGAAACACAATCAAACATAGCAATAAACTGCAATAGTATTTAAAATGAATAATCAAATAAAGGTTCATCAAAGAGAGTTCGTCCATCATAATAAACTACTGCATATGATTCTGCCACATCTCTTGTACAAGGATATCTCTACACTGAGTCCATTCATTTGATGCTTCGATATGAGTTATTGAGTCACCTTCCAAGTTTATGTCATCATTTTCGTCTTCCGCGTCTTCCTTAAATACCATTTCTTGCAAGCAAAAATTGTGAAGAAGTGCACATGTAGAAATAATTCGACATTTGAATTTTTCACCGGATAATGTGAGTCTCCTCTTAAAATAGCCCATCTACCTTTTAAAATACCGAAACACCTTTCAATGACATTCCTAGAACTTGAATGTTTATATTTATAAAATTCTCGTGCTGTTTGTGGTTGGTAATCTTGTCTCCAATCATTCAAATGATACCTTCTCCACAATACGGTGTAAGAAATCCTTCTCCATTCATGTGTTCAGCATCACACAAATAATAAAATCCTATTTATCTTCAAAACATATGTTAATATATTGCACATAAATGACTATTAAAAAACCCAAACAATACAAATGAATTTGATAATACCTTTGGGAATTACCAATCCATTTCTTCTTGATAATGCATCACAAAGAACTCTAGAATCAGTGACCAAACCCTCCTAACAAGGTAGTATATATATGAACAGCATGTCTTGCGAACAAACCCCTAAGACATTGGTCGCTATTCCACCTTTTCTAGTTCTATACCTTCGTTTTTCAGAATTTGTGGCATGCACTTGGATATATGTACCGTCTAGTGCTCCAAGGCAATTCTTAAACCATTTTCATTTATAATCTATTGAATTCTCCAGAACTGATACAGGTTTCTTCGACAAAATATCAAGTAGACGTAATACTGAATTTAACACTAACCCAAATTGCCTACTTATTGTTTCCTTTGACCTAACGAATTGTCTCTTCATGGAACAATTCTTTTCACTGTGTCCACAAATATTAAGGAACCTTGCTACCATTTCTTTTATGCACGTGTTTTTAGTTGATTGCAAAGTTTCACTGGTTTGAAGTAGAAGACACAACTTATGAAAAGCTTTCCTATCCATGCGGATGTTCTCCCTACTCAGTTTGTCACTTTGATAAATCAACATTCTCACATTCATGCTACGCTCAACATGTCTATCGTACATGCACCAACCGACCCTTCGACCTCTAAGTCTTGGTTGTCTTATATAGGACATCATAGTTAAAAGTACCCATATTTGGAGCAAATACACGTAAATCACATTGACAGTGAACTCATGCATGTCAGGCATTGTAAGATTGACCATCTACTTATGTTAGAAAAATACAATAGAAGGAATCAAATTCAGAGCGGATAATTAGTGAATGCTTGATAACAAAAAGAATTAATTAGGGTGTCTAAATTATAGCTACAGGTACTCTTTGTAAAAGTATTCACCACCCGCTGAAAATATCATGATTCTGAAATACCTATCTGTCCTAATTATTGTTATTTTGTTTTGATAATGTAGTATGTTTTGAACTCACTATATTCTAGTATTTTGCGGACATGATCTTTAACTATAATTATGGAATTTTCTCCTTTTTTTGTTAGTATGTAATATAAATTCCTTGCCCTCAGCAAAACGATGATGGTTTGGTGCAGTGACGTGGTTGTTGACATGGTATGAGAGCTACCCAAATTCAGTTCCCACTAGGCACATATTAATACAGCCTAAAAATAAAAAATGCTAAATGCAACCTATATTTTGGCCCATGGAAGTGCACTCAACCACAGGTTTGGAATTTTTCGTGTACCTGCAGGGCTATTAGACATCATTAAAGCTTACTTAGAAGTACACAATTATTTTCATATAATACAATCCAATCCAAGATGGAGTTTAAATGTAACCAGATAAGCAACCAAATTTACATATTGTTTTAACCAATGATACGCCAACCTTATATAGTTATGATCCATTTTTTGCTAGACAAAATAACTAAAAACAACGTTAAAACAATGACTTCTTGCTGTTCTGGCTAGTGGTTGAGGTACAAACTTGAGTATATAGTTATGATCCATTTTTCTTTATGTTTGCATACTTGAGTATATACAGTACTTGCACATTAAAATCAGACATAGCAAACTGATGATCTTGACCTCAAAATTGTCACAGAAGAGTATGGGATATGAATTCATGAGGAATGACTAAGACTTATATAGTTATGTTATTGAAAATGCTTTGACATTCAGGTATCAAAATACAAGGAATTGCATGTATTTAGCTGACCTTCTTGGATTTTCTGACAGGTACGCTCTTTCTTTTGCATGCTTAAATATAAGTATTTATACTTTATTATCCTCTAATGCTGGCAAGATTGTCTGCCATTCATGCTAATGGAAGTATAACGAGGTATCGATGTTGGAATAAAGTGAAATGATCAGATAAAATAAAGAGAAACATTCAAACAACTGATTGGTTTCTTGCAGTCAGAAAGATAGTAGAGGGATTATATGCCCATTAACAACTGCATATGGCTCTTCAGATGATATAACTTTGAAAGCCATTTGCAGTTGTTAATGGGCATATAATCCCTCTACTATCTTTCCGACTGCAAGAAACCAATGACTTGTTTGAATGTTTCTCTTTATTTTATCTGATCATTTCACTTTATTCCAACATCGATACCTCGTTATACTTCCATTAGCATGAATGGCAGACAATCTTGCCAGCATTAGAGGATAATAAAGTATAAATACTTATATTTAAGCATGCAAAAGAAAGAGCGTACCTGTCAGAAAATCCAAGAAGGTCAGCTAAATACATGCAATTCCTTGTATTTTGATACCTGAATGTCAAAGCATTTTCAATAACATAACTATATAAGTCTTAGTCATTCCTCATGAATTCATATCCCATACTCTTCTGTGACAATTTTGAGGTCAAGATCATCAGTTATCTAAGTCTAATTTCATTGTGCAAGTACTGTATATACTCAAGTATGCAAACATAAAGAAAGTTGGACTCTCATGCAATGTACAATTTGGATTATGATCATTCACTTCCATCCCCATATATTATAAGAAATTTAGATTACAATAATATTTTACTCAAAATAATTATATTTAAACACCCAAATTGTTTTCAAAATTTAATACTTTAATTCCAAATTGACATATCGACAAACACCAAAAGGGCACATTAATAAATCATACAGTAATGCATAGTTTCACAACTTATTAGATTCTTTGTAATTATAGTTAAAGAATGATCACATCATAAATCAAACCTCATTATGTGCAAAACCATGTAATGTACTATGTCTTCTCAGATATATGTCGAAAATTATGAACTAGCTAGATGCCTTAGACTTCAGTGGTGGTCACCAACAACTGAATAGTAGTAAATGAACATGTAATACCATGAACTGAATGCATGTGAATTATAGAGTAGATGTGTGTGATATACTCTATCAATTGAGAATCTCAGAAACTCCTACCAAATTGAAATGTGCATCATCTATAAAAGCTTTAAATATCTCCATCATACAATCCATAACCACAAGATCACATCTTTCTTCTCCAAAATGCCCGAATACTTCCACTTAAGTTAATTAACCATCGAAATTTTGAACAGAGTGAGAGACGAGGAGGAGCAGGTATTACCTTTTTACTTCCGTCGTTCTGTACGACCGTTCGGCATGAGAGAAAGAGAGAGTCGTTACGGGCTGAGAGAGAGAGAGAAAGGGGGGGGGGATACTTTTGATTCCACTGAAAATGGGAGAGAGATGGAAGCGAAAGAGATGAATGGAGGTTATAATGTAAAGAAGAAGAAGAGCGTTGCGCGGTAGTGGGTGAATTTGGTTGGAGGGAACAAGAGCGGGTAGTATGATAAGCCAGAAATCTAGAGGGTGCTTTGGGTATGCAATAATCTCACTTATTTTTTTATGTGGAGGAATCCACAAATCCCATCCTTTTGAAGGGGAATGTAAATCCTTCCCAACAAATGATTTTGATACCCATGGGAATTTAAGAATCCTTCCAAAACTATACCTATGTCTTACCAAACCAGATAATCAAGAGGGTAATCCTACATTCCCTTATACATTACCGCGTACCAAATGCCCCCTTATAGAAAGGTATTTTAGTATATATATATATATATATATATATATATATATATATAATTCAGTCAACGTGGTCAAAATGGGTCAAAGCTAAATCATATGAGAGAGAGTAAAGTTAATGAAGAAAACCTATTGAAAACAGATTTTGGGGAAAATAATTATTATTCTTATTCATTTATTTCTCTACTGTATACATCTATATATAAGAGTTACATTCTTGGAGAAGAAGAAAGGAGATTGAGAGATGATTGGGGAGATGAGAGATTTGGGAAATCTGTCTCCTATAGATTAGGAAACAGAATATACAATTACTATATTTCAACACTCCTCCTCAAGTTGGTGCATAGATATTGAACATGCCCAACTTGTCAACAAATTTCAAGAAGAGTCGATTCGAAACTGCCTTGGTTAGGATATCTTTGAGCTGATCTTCTGACTTCACTTTTGATATCTCAATGACTTTCTCATCTTTTTTTCTTTTGATAAAGAATCTGTACACCTCTTCATGTTTCGTCCTATCATGCTGAACTGGGTTAGCAGCAATATCACACGCTACGTGACTATCACAATATACTTTCGTAGGTTCATTCAGACCATAACCTAAGTCCTGCAATAAGAGTTTCAGCCATAAAGCTTCTGCTATACTTAAATCTACTCCGCGATACTCAGCCTCTGCACTAGAGCGCGCAACAATATTTTGCTTCTTGCTCCTCCATGTAACTAAATTTCCTCTAACAAAGGTGAAGTATCCTGAAGTGAAGCGCCTATCAATTATAGATCCTGCCCAATCAGCATCGGTATATGCCTTAACATTCAAGTGACCATGCTTGGCAAATAAGACCACTTTTCCTGGAGCAGACTTAATATATCTCATAATTCTCATCACCGTATCCATATGTTGTTCCCGAGGTGCAGGTATAAATTGACTTACAACACTTAAAGCATATGACAAATCTGGCCATGTATGTGCAAGATACATCAGCCGTCCAACCAATCTCTGATATTTTTCCTTATCACAAGGTACATGATCAGCTTCGTTGCACAGTTTCAGTCCTTCTTCTAAGGGTACTAATCGGCTGACAAGTGAACATTCCAGTTTTCTTTAATAAATCAAGAGCATACTTTCTGTGAGATAAAAATATTCCCTTCCTTGAGCGAGAAACTTCAATACCAAGGAAGTATCTCAAAGAGCCAAGATCTTTTATTTCAAACTCTTGTGACAAGTAGTTCTTTAATGCTTTCCTCTCCTCAGGATCATTGCCAGTTACTATCATATCATCCACATAAATAATGAGAGCAGTAATTTTACCTTATTTCCTTTTTAGGAACATAGTATGATCTGAATTACTCTGATAGTATTTGAATGTCCTCATTGATTTTATAAATCTCCCAAACCAAGCTCTTGACGACTGCTTAAGTCCATATAATGCTTTCTTCAAACGACATACTATTGTTGTGTTAGACTGGTCAGTTCGACCCTTGTGGAAGATCCATATAAACATCTTCTGTCAATTTCCCATGCAAAAATGCATTCTTCACATCAAATTGCTCCAACGACCATTCAAGATTTACAGCAAGTGACAGTAGGACTCGAACAGTATTGACCTTTTGCCACAGGTGCGAATGTATCTTCATAATAAATTCCATACGTTTGAGTGTATCCTTTGGCAACCAGCTTTGCTTTGTATCGCTCTATTGAACCATCAGACTTATATTTCACCGTATAAATCCATCTGCATTCTACTGGCTTCTTTCCTGCTAGCAGCTCGACTATCTCCCAAGTCTCATTCTTTTTCAAGGACTTCATCTATTCATCCATAGCTACTTTCTACCTTGGATTATTAAGGGCTTCATGCACACTGTTAGAAATAGATGCAGTAGATAATTGCTTTACAAACGACTTATTTGATTTCGACAAGCGGTGAGTGGATACATAATTACTCATGGGATATTTGACGTTACTAGTGGGATCAGGTTCATAAGTGGGTTTTGGAATACCTCTATTAGTATAGTGCGGGAGTTCTCTTCTAGGAGCTTCAGACAACGATGATGATTGGTTTTGTGATTCTGACTGTTCACTACTGAAATTCGGTACTAGTTGCAATTCTTCAAGAGGGGATTCTTCCCTTGGTTGCACTTCTTCGTGAGGGTCTTCCTCCCTTACTAGGTCATCATTCAAGTGTTCGTCATTATTTGTATCCAGTTGTTCATTCTGACTGGTAATTACTTCATCATACCCAAGAGTCTGAACTTTACTAACTCCTTCATCATACCCAAGAGTCTGAACTTCACTTTGGTACTCTCCCTGAAGTTCAGTCGTAGAAGAAGGAAAATATATTTCATCTTCATGGAACATAACATCCATAGTCACAAACATCCTTTGAGTTGGTAGGTGATAGCACCGATACCCTTTCTTATCCTATGCATATCCCACGAAAACACAGTGGACAGCTCGAGGAGTAAAGTTATTGTGTTCATATTGATGAAGATGAACAAATGCAACATACCCAAACACACGAGGTGGCAAGTTGACGACTTTTGGTGTATTCACAGCTACAGTTAATGCTTGAAATGGTGTGAAAAAGTTTAGAATATTAGAGAGAACTCGGTTGATCAAGTATGCAGCAAAAGCAAGGGTTTTCCCCTAATAAATGAGTGGTATATTTCCATGGATTAAGAGAAGCACGGACCACCTCAAGCAAGTGTCTATTTTTTCTTTCTGCAACCTCATTCTGTTTAGGAGTATATGAGCATGTAGTCTGGTGAACAATGTCGTGTTCCACCAAATATTGTTGTAGATTTGAACTCATGTATTCTTCGCCATTATCACTCCTAAGAATTTGAATATGTGATTTATAGAGAATCATAACATGCTTGTGAAATTTTTGAAATAAGCCACTAACTTCACTTTTCGACTTCATCTAACAAATCCAGGTCATACGAGTACAGTCATCAATAAATATCAAAAACCATTTGGCTCCTCCAAATGTAGTGGTTTTGGATGGACCCCAAACATCAGAATGAATAATCATAAATGGAAGAGAGCTTCTACTTGGACATGGAGGAAAAAAGACACGGTGAATTTTTGTTCACACACATAACACCGAAAGGCAGAAATATCCAACTTCAAAAATAAACTTGGAAATAATTTCTTCAAATAACCTAAAGAAGCATGCCCTAGACGTCGATGCCATAGCCAAATATCTAATTTCTTCTTCTCATCTTCAGATTCTTCCACACTTAGAGATTGAGTCAACTTGCTTGAAATTTTAGATTCTAAATCCAGGTAATAGAGCTTCCCGTGTCTAACTCCATAACCAATCGTTTTGTGAGTCCGAAAATCCTTAAACACATAATGTGAAGGCCAAAAGAGTACAATACAATGTAAGGTAATAGTTATTTGAGCAACAGATAATAGGTTAAAATTCAAGGATGACACAACTACGACAGTATCTAAGGTTAGGTTGTTTGTGAGAGCTATGGTACCCTCGCCAGTAACAGTGGCAGGGTCACCATTGGCAGTGGAAACAGTTGATTTGGTGGAAGGTTGAAATTTTTAAACTTGTCTAGAATCAAAAGTCATATAGTCGGTAGCACCCGAATCAATTATCCATACATTATTTATAACAGAGGCAGATATATTAAATACCTTACCATCATTACCTGCAGCTGTAACTAATGTAGATGACACGGTGCCAATAGATCGGTTGCAGTTCTTTTTCTGAGTATCTCTCTATAATCACAATTCTTCGGGTAGCCGATAATCTTATAACAACGAGCTTTCGTGTGGCCGATCTTGCCACAATGAGTACACTTCCTTGACTCCATGGTGAAGAACAAAAAATAGCAACACAACAAGCAAAACTAACAGTAACACAGCAAGCAGCACAACACCACACTAAACATACCGGCCAACAGCAAACACCAAGAGAGCACAACAGCAAATCAGATCTAAATAAATTATATCAAGAGAGCCCAACAGCAAATCAAATATAAATAAATTAGATCAAGAGAGCCCAACAACAAACAAAATCTGGATCTGATCAATTATGGATCTGATCTTCAACCTATGCCACCATTGATCGACGACAGCAGCTTCAGGCGGCAGTGACGGGAATTCGACGGGCGGCGATGACTGGAGGCGATGAACGACGGTGACTAGAGGTGACGGGCGGCAGTGACTGGAGGAGATGTAGAAGAAGGATGACTTCGACGACGATTCGACTTCGACGACTTCGATGGGCGATGGTTGTTGAGGAAGACTATGGGAACTCGGGGTTCGAGGAGGATCGGTTTGAGGTCTCGATGAAGATGATGGGAGTTCAGGGTAAGGGATTCGGGGATCGAAGAGGATCGGGGTCAGCGATGGGATCGACGACAGTGAGGATCAGATCAGGATCTTCTTCTTCAGGTAGCCTAGGACAATTTAGGCTCTGATACCATATTGAAAATAGATTTTAGGGAAAATAATTATTATTCTTATTTATTTATTTCTCTACTGTATACATCTATATATAAGAGTTACATTCTTGGAGAAGAAGAAAGGAGATTGAGAGATGATTGGGGAGATGAGAGATTTGGGGAATCTGTCTCCTATACATTAGGAAACAGAATATACAATTACTATATTTCAACAAAACTAACAATTTAGGCCTACTTTATATTTTTATGTAACGTATGTATATTGTTTGTATTTACCTCAATGTTGGGGGATTTTTTTTGTATTGTTACCAAGCAAATTGGATGAGGTGATGGTTATGACTTCAAATTTCTAGTTTGTGTTAAGGTAAAACAAAATGGCCTTATAAGAGCATCCACAATTGTGTATGCAATAAAATGCATATATGCATAAATAAAAATAGCATATTGTTATTTTAGAACAGTGGGAAAATGATAAAATATAGTAAAATAAGAGAAAATTTGAACGGCGAAACATCATGTTTCGTCCGACAAAATTTTTTATTTTTTTATTATTTTTAAATGAGTAAAACTCTCGAAGAATTTTGTTTGTTTTTTTTTTATTTTTTCCCTTTATTTTAAGTGTTAGTTTAACATAAACCCATAGAAATTCATAGGAGTCAATCAAGAATCCAAAGAAAATCATATTCAATTCAACCCATAGAATACCAAAAAAGTCAAAAATTTTGAGAGAAAAAAAAAAACACTGGACAAAACATGATGCTTCATCCGTCGTTTTTCTTCTTCCTTTTCCGGGATATTTTTAATTTAAAAAAGCTAATTTCGTCGGACCGATCCCAAAAAAATATTATAAAATATTTGGGACGAAACATGTTGTTTCGTTCAATAGATTAAAAATATTATAAAATATTTGGGATGAAACATAATGTTTCGTCCGCATATTGCTATATCTGCTGTCAAATATAGCATTCTACTGCAGCGAAAATGGGATAATATACATATATTGCACACGACTGCAGTGCTCAAAAAGCTAAAAAGTGCATATTCTTTATATATAGCAGACTATGGATGCTCTTAGAGCATCCACAATCGTTTTCTAAAAACCCAAATATTAGCATTTGATATATAAAAAAAACACCCCACTATCGTTGGCTAAAAGTCCAAAATTTAAAATATGAGTGAACAGTCGATTGCTAAAGATACCAGCTGCGTTAGACGAATGCTAAATATATAAGTCAGAGGATCAAGCTCCGTCTGTTAAATTTTTTTTTTTTTTTAATATAGTTGGACGGAAGATCATCTTCCATCCGCAATCTTTTTCAGGAATTATTTTCCTGAAAATTACGAAAATGCCACTCAAATAATTACAAAAATGCCATTATTTAAAACAAAAATCGAGAAATGTCGGACGAAAGATAAAGCTCCCTCCGACAACTTATTCCTTTATTTTTCTTTAGCATATTACGAAAATGTCATTCATTATTTACGAAAATGCCATTTTTCAATTTTTTTTAAAAAAGATAGACGGGTCATCATCTTCCGTCTAATTTTTTTAATTCTTTTTTTTTAATACCAAATTTAGCATCAACTATTGCACCGCTCATTGACGAATGCTAAATGCTAAATGCTATATATGAAATTTTTAGCACAAACGATTGTGGCTGCTCTTAGAGCATCTGTAGTTGTTGGCTTATTTGCCAATTTTTTTTAAAAACGAGGAAAAATGGTGTAGTCGTTGGCTATATACCCAAAATTTGGGTTATTGATGAACAATGGTCTACTATATTTGACAGAAGATATAGGAATATGGAAAAATAGTCGACGAAAGATGATCTTTCGTCATTTTGATCGGACGAAAGATCGTCTTTCGTCACTGCATTTTTTATTTTATTTAAATATATCGGGCTGGAAATGATTTCACGTCCGATCGAATTTTTAAAAAAAAGAAAGAAACCCCTCGGACGGTAAATCATTTACTGTCAAAGAGTTTCTCTCCCATTTCCATTATGTGGTTTTTTATGGAATTAGGTGTATAAAAATTATTATGCATACTTTATAGCTTTGAGATTTGTGTAAATTTTTGGATCAAGGAATGAGATGGAAAGGGTCGATAGAAATTGTTATGCAGACATATGCGTACATATCCGTTACTATTTTGGAAAAAAAAAACCCAAAATTTTGGATTTTGACTTCTAAAGCTTAAACTTAAACTTTCTATATCAAAATGCCAAATATCCAAAATTTGAATTACACCGACTACAAATGCTCTTAGGATGGTATGTAAAACTCTGCTCCGTTTATTTTTGTCTCACATCACACAGGGTTGATGGAGAAGATTAACTTGTCAGACATGCTGCAGGTCCAGGAATTATTATTTATTATTATTTTTGGATAGAAAGGATGGAGAACTTCGGCCTCATAAAATATACTCCAAATAAAACCAAATCCATCATACATCCCAGAATTACAATCTAAAGAGTTCTGCAACTCAAAACAACATCCAGGAATTTAAATTCAACATCACTTATTGCCTACTTACATCTGCCCACCTCACCATCATCCTCAACCATCATGAACAATGAAGGCTTTCTGTTTCTTTTTTATGTCTTACTACCAAAAGTCATGTAAACTACTCAAGGTCTCTGAAATTTCCCAGGTACAATATCAGTTTGGCCAGATTCTCAAAGGTATGCACATTTTGGGCTGAATTTATTAGGTTTAAGTTCACGTCAGCTAAATGATTTCATTGGGTTAACTGTGACAACTGTTTCATTAAAGAACTTAGTAAAGACTACAGGGAGTTGTAAATAATTAATGTAGAGATTTAAGAGAAGTGGAGTTTTCTTTGAGTTCCATATTTCATTTGGGAGCTAAGGGTCTCTTCAGCTACAAGATAGCCAATGTGAAACTACATAACTCAATAAAACTCAGGTTTCATATAATGAGTTTTTGTGTTTGGCTAATGAAACTCTACAAAATTTAGGTTTCGTCAAGTTTTATAAATGGTGGGCCCCATATGCTCACATAGTTTAGTTTCACTGATTGGGTTAAATTTTATTTATTTACTAGGTTTGCCCGTTGACACGTGTCTACGACACGTCTTCGGAACGGTGTACCTGGTTTGATTATATAAAATAGTTTTAGAGGTTCAGCAAATTAATTAAAGTAGGAAACATATTACATGAGAACGCAGTATATCTACCTTTAAACTTTACAATCGCCTTCTTAATCATTAACTTGAACTTACCTGGAATACATATAGTTTGTTAGAAACACTACATAGAAGTTTTTTTAATTTCAGCATCACTTTTAGATACTTGCAATAGTTATACAAGGACATGATCATATAGGTTTTATAGAGCTCTCTAATCTCATAACCACTATGAGCATGTCTAAATACAATGGTAACCCAAGTGCAGGTGTGAAGGTATCTACAATACTAATAATCTAAATATTTGTTTGTCTGAGACTCAGTTAACAATTGAAATACTCTTATTATTATTTCAACCAAAATATAATACATTAAGTTCTCATAACTCTAATCCCAACTAATCATTTCTTTTATCTCCACTTTGTCTCCCCATTGCACCTTCATAAAAAAAATAAAAATGGATCAATAAAAAATTTACTTTAATTGTTTTTCTTGAGTAGAGACTTTGCACCCTTCACTGGTAAACTCTAGTCATCCCAATCCTATATATCCAAACATACACTAAAAGTTCTTGTATGTTATGTTATCCATGATTTCTAATAACCAGTGAAGAGAACACTTCACGATAATATATTCTCTTGTAGTACAGAAATTAATGTTGCATATTTACCAAGTTATTTTAGGTTGCTGATTAGCTTACTTGTCCCGCTATGGTTTGGAAGCCCAAATTGAGGCCACCAAATAATCCATCTCTCACTTGCGTACACCTTAAATCAATACCAATAAAAAACTCATCAAATAAATTACCAAATCAAATTTTTTAAACCCAAAAAAAAACAATCATACCTCTCTGAAATTAGATCTCATGCACGCACAAAATTCGAGTCAGCAAAAAACTGAGTACCTTGCACACACAAAATTAAAAATTAGAGTGAGAATCGGTTAATGAGATGAAATTAGAGTCATCGCAACGCATGTAAAGGCTCTCGATTCGGTGGAGGGGAGTCGCCGATACGGATTCAATTGATATTCGCGCTCAATTTGGTAGAGGGGAGTTGTCAATACAAATGTAGCAGCGGATCAGATATCAGCGATGATCTCTTGATTGGGGTTCGACATTAGATTTGGATTTAGATTTGCTTTGAGATTCACGCTTGATAGGACGATGGAGGCTTCGTTAATGGAATGGAAGCGAAGGTTTAAGAAAATGGTTTAGGAATTTGGAGTTAGTGGCTTAAGAACCTAGAAGAGAGAGAGAAATTGGAGCTCTACGGTTTGGGGAATAGAGGGAGCAAACTGATCTGAATATGAGAGAGAGAGAGAGAATTAAATAAATAAAGGAGTTGTTTGGGGGGGGGGGATTTGAATTTGAGTTTTGGGGGAAAAATGTCTTTTGAAGCTTACATCTGGACCATTGATTTTCTTACTATTAAAGGAGAGCTACTTGATAGCTTTTCTTCGTGTTTTATTATATAGATTATAAAACTCGTTGAAACTCTTTGAACAGCTCTTTAACTATTATTTAAACTGCAATTATTATTTAAATAACCTTAAAATCCTTAACTCCATTTGTGTTAAAGGTATAGTATAGAGAGAGAAAAAAATACTTTATTGGGTGATTATAACTGAATATACAGCCTTCTATATATAGGAGAGTACAAAAACTAATCTGAGTTTATTTCAGATGTGAGACTAAAGTTAATACTACTTTAACACTCCCCCTCAAGCTGATGCGTATATATTGTCGAATCCAAGCTTGCTGAAGAAAGTTTAAGAAGCTTAAGAGGTCATGCTTTAGTGAGGATATCGGCAAATTGTTCACCGGATCGAATATATTAAAATGAGATCACTTTCTTCTCTAACTCATCACGAACAAAGTGACAATCGACATCGATGTGTTTTGTGCGTTCATGAAACACTGGACTTTCAGAAATATGCATAGTAACTTGGTTATCACAATACATTGGAACTGAAGATGATTGTAACATCCCGTAGTAATTTTAAAAATAAAATACATTTTTTTATTTTTGCACGTGCAAATCACGTACAATTTTATCTCTTTTTGTTCTAAAAAGTTTTCCTAAGTTATGCACAAGTTTCCCTTTTATTTGTTTTGTCTTATTTATTTCTTTCTTAATTAAAAGTCCATAGGCCTAAAAGAATAAAGTAAACCCATTAGATATAAATAAAATAAAATAAAAATAGCAAAGCCCAATGAGAAGCCCACAAATAAAACCTACATTTATTTTGTACACTTTTTCTACATTTGTCTTGTAGCAAACTAGTAGCAACTAAACAATTAACAAAATATAAAATAAATGAGAAAGAGTGTGCATGTGTAATACACGTGCACGTGTGTGCGTGCATGCATAGTGGTATGCCAGCCTTGAGAGGGAAATGGAGAGAGTGAGGTGTGTGTGAGTTAGTGAGGTAGTTATTTGAGTAGTAGGGTCATTTTCCACCACACAAATGTCCTATAAATACCTACACTCTTTCATTCACATTTGCACATCTCATTAATCAAAATCAAGAGAGAAAAGAAAGAGTGTGAGAGAGGAGGTCGGTTTTTCTTTTGCTTGGAGTACTAGTGATGCATTCTAGGAGGAGGTGTTGCAAATCATGTTGGAGCTAGGAGCTTTTTCTAGGAGTTTTCTTTTACATTAGAATCTTCATTGAGGTGGGTGTTTCGTGTTGCTTTCTAATTTAGTAGTATTGTGCATTCTAGTTGACATATATTTAGCTGTTAAATTTTGATTGATATGATAAATGTAGATTGCACAATGCTAGTATAATTATGTCATTGCTTGTAGAAATATTGTTGTATTTCAATTTGATTGTTAGAATTCATGTTAATTAGAGAGAAAAATGAAAGTAGCATCTAGTGGGATGTGGGAATGAAAATCTTCTAATTGGTGCATATTAGATTGTTCATATAGAGGTCAAAATAATGCATTGTGTATAAAAAGTTTTAAAGATTCCATTATAATGAAGAAATATAAAAATAATCACACTAGTATTTATTTTAGGCATTATAATAGTATAAAATGTTATAAAGATGTTTTGAAGAGGGACAACATTTTATACAAAAATTAAAGTTTGGTAATAGGAGTACATTAATTCAATTGGGAGGAAAATTCTATTGTAAAAAAAAATACATTCATACATACATACACACACACACACACACACACACACACACACACACACACACATATATATACACACACACACACACACACACAACACACACACACACACACACACACACACACACACATACACACACACACACACACACACATATACACACACACACACACACACACACACACACACACACACACACACACATATATATATATATACACACACACATATATATATACATATATATATAAGAATTTTATAAGTTTAAATACGTGCTAATATACAGTATTTTGGAAAGAATGTATTCTGGACGAAATTAGATTTTAATGATACAAAGAAATTGAGAAATCGAAATTTTCGAAAGAGAGTTCTAAACAGACAAGTAAAACAAAGAGATTTTAACTCCTATTCATATCAGAGATCGATTGTGGACTTACTGGTTTTGGCGTGGCAATTCGAGCGTTGTGAACAGTGGTCACAGGTCATGGGTCGGAGTCTTGAGAGGCTTTGTTTTTATTTCAAAAATTTGATTTTTTCCAAAACACAACACACTTATATAGAAGGAATTTAGAGGGGATTTCTTGCACTAGCCGTTGTTGGGCTTGCTGGTCTTCGGGTGCGACTTAAGGCGCTGACTGTAGCAGCCCTTGGTCGTGGGTTCGAACCCTGACCCCTTTTAATATTTTTTGATATATTTTTGAGTTTTCATGAGCATAAAAATTTGGAAATTTTTTTATTATTCCTCTAAAATATTATCTAGACTTTATAAAATATTTCCACGGTATTTTGATATATTTTTGTGGGAATTGGGTGTGGAATTCACATTAGACAATGTGTTGAAGAACTTGAAATTTTAATTAAAAAAGTGATTCTTGTATGATTAGAGAAAAATAAAAATTGGGATACAGTTAGATTCATCTTGATGAGATTTTATAGTTATTAATCTTTGATAAAGGGAATATTTGGTTGCCTACAAGGCTATAATTGATTAAATCGACAGTTAGCGTGGTAATTGATTACTTCATGGTTTATGGATATAAAGAAATAAATAAGAAAGAGATGGTGAATAAAGAAATGAATTATTCTGATGAGGTTAGATGTAACCTTTGTGGTCTCAGTTGAAATGGTTGCTATTCTAGGGTGAGCGAGGCTCAGATTACCGGCAGTTGAAATTTATGAAATTGTGAGAAGTAACCAGAATGGGTTGACTGTCTCAGTGTTTTGTTTAAGACCGATGGGTAAGCTAAACTCTAGTTCTTAATAACTATAACCTAAACTTAAGGATAAATACTAGTTGGTGATATGACGAAATTTGGGAAAACGTGAGTCATGGACTCCAGAATGATCCTTGGAGAGAGACTCCCCTAGTATTCCGGGACGATGGACGTAAGGGCCGCAGAATGATCCACGGAGTGGGAACGATCTCCAGTATTCCGGAACGAGAGCGATGCTCATGGGATGCTTGTGCAATGAGGGCTCCAGAATGACCTGCGGAGTGAGATGATCCCCAGTATTCCGGAACGATGGACGTAAGGGTCACATAATGATCCACTAAGAGGGATTGGTCTCAAGTATTCCAAGGGCGAGAGCCAATTCTTGCAAAGTGTCTAAATCTTGTAGTAGCTGTCTAGTAGGTTGCATGGCGAGTGATCTAACCCTATAATGTGGAGTACGTAGGTACTTGCCCTCGTACCTACATAGTATGGGATGCATAGAATCCGAATAAGTATGCATTAGTGTCATCCTAGCGTAAACATCTACATTAGGCATTAAGTCATTGCATACACTTACATGTTTAGGATAATCACTCTTTTACACTTTGTGATGCATTCAAGTTTGTGTTTGCTAAAGTATAAAGAAATGAATTATCCTGATGAGGTTAGATGTAACCTTTGTGGTCTCAGTTGAAATGGTTGCTATTCTAGGGTGAGCGAGGCCCAGATTACCGGCAGTTGAAATTTATGAAATTGTGAGAAGTAACCAGAATGGGTTGACTGTCTCAGTGTTTGGTTTAAGACTGGTGGGTAAGCTAAACTCTAGTTCTTAATAACTATAACTTAAACTTAAGGGTAGATACTAGTTGGTGATATGACGAAATTTGGGAAAATGTGAGTCATGGACTCCAGAATGATCCTTGAAGAGAGACGCCCCTAGTATTCCGGGATGATGGACATAAGGACCACAGAATGATCCACGAAGTGGGAACGATCTCCAGTATTCCGGGACGAGAGCGATGCTCATGGGATGCTTGTGCAATGAGGGCTTCAGAATGACCTGCGGAGTGAGACAATCCCCAGTATTCCGGGACGATGGACGTAAGGGTCACATAATGATCCACTAAGAGGGATTGGTCTCCAATATTCCAAGGGCGAGAGCCAATTCTTGCAAAGTGTCTAAATCTTGTAGTAGTTGTCTAGTAGGTTGCATGGCGAGTGATCTAACCCTATAATGTGGAGTACGTAGGTGCTTGCCCTCGTACCTACATAGTATGGGATGCATAGAATCCGAATAAGTATGCATTAGTGTCATCCTAACGTAAACATCTACATTAGGCATTAAGTCATTGCATACACTTACATGTTTAGGATAGTCACTCTTTTACACTTTGTGATGCATTCAAGTTTGTGTTTGCTAAAGTATAAAGAATCGTTATATTACGGCATAGTGAGGATCACCATTTATAATATTGCGTTGGTTGTAAGCAACTGACGTGTCCACAGTTCCACATGCAGGAATGGAATTTGCAAAAGAACATAAAGATTGATTTGATGCTAAGGATTACTTGCAGATTTTGTTGTTGTCATTTAAGATTGTATTCTCATGTTGTAATTATTTATTTTCTGCTGCGTAAATGAAAAATAATAGTGTTGTAATAAAAGTTTCAAAATTCCTTGTAAAATTGTACGAAATGAAGTAAAGATCCTGTTGTGCTACGAATTACCGTATTTTGGAATTCGGGGCGTTACAATGATACTGTGATTGTCAAGTCTCGAAGGAGAGATTTGAGCCATAAAACTTCATAAACCAAATGCCCAATAGCTCCGTATTAGATTCTGCATCTGATTTAGCTACAACATGTTACTTCTTGTTTTTTAAAGATACTAGTAGATCACCTATCATCAGCTGACCCTTTCCAGTCAGCATCAGAATGTCCTCGTAAAGAAAAAAAATAACCAGGTATGAAGAGAAGTCCTTGTCCTGAGTAGGGCTGCAATCGAGCCGAGCCGAGCCGAATACCTTCAGGCTCGAGCTCGGCTTGTTTACAAAACGAGCTCAGATTTGAGCTCGAGCTCAGTCTGAGCCGAGCTTTGACCATATTCGATCTGAGTAGCTCGCGAGCTTAGCCTAAAAAAATACTTAAGCTTGAGCTCGGCTCGTTTACGAAACGAGCTCGTTTCGAGCCGAGCTTTGACCGAGCTCGAGCTGAATAGCTCGCGAATAGCTCGATTCGCTTGCAGCCCTAGTCCTAAGGCTTTTTTAAGATAGCGAAGAATGTGAACCAGTGTTTTCCAATGAATGATAGCCGTTGCATGCATAAACTGGCTGACTCAACTAACTGAAATGCAATATCTGGCATAGTCACCGAGAAATATATGAGTTTGCCAACCAGCCTGCGATATCATCCTGGATCAGAGAATAATGCATCATTGGAGAAGGAGGACAGTTTAATATTGGGATCCGTAGGTGTGTCACTGGGGAGACATCTCAATATTCCTGTCTTGATAAGAATATTATGGACATACTTTCTTTGAGAAACAAAGACATCATCTTTTATGTGTGCAACCTCAATGCCAAGAAAATATCGAAGCGGACCAAGATCTTTTTTTTAATGGTTTAAGCTAACCGCTACTTGATATTTGCAATACCTTGGGAATCACTGCCTGTTAAAATGTTATCATCAACATAGACTAACAGAATAACAATGTCTTTACTTCCTTACTTTGTGAAGAGAGAATGGACTGCCTTACTTTTTGAGAAATCATAAGAGCACGCAGTTTTGCCAAAATTCTCAAACCAAGCTCATGGAGATTGTTGGTGGCTATAAAGAGATTTTTTGAGCGAACATACAAGATTCTCCTCTTGTCACTCAAAACCAGGAGGATGCTGCATATACACCATCTCTTTCAAGTCTTCATTGAGAAATACATTCTTGACATCAAGTTGATGAAGGGGCCAAGAACAATTTGATATTAGAGAAATAAGGATACGAACAGAAGTGAGTTTCGCAACTGGAGGGATGAGAAGGATAGATGATTATTGAAGAGTAGATAAAAAATTGGCACGCATTACCAAACAACACGCATCGTGAGACTTTTCCAACCCTTTTTTTGTTTGGCTATAGGAATAGGATAAACTTCAGGGGGGTGCCAGGAGCAGAGGAAGAGGGCCACCGCAGTGGAGAGGAGGTGCGGGTGTCAGGTTCACGAGGGAGTGGTTGTCAGCGTTGGGCGGCGTAGAGGGGGAAGGCGGCGGGAAGTGGGGATCGGGAGGATGTGGATTGGGATCAGGAGGATGTCAAGAGGAAGAAGAGCAGTAGTTGGGGGTTAGTGTTTCGGAGGATGTAGCAGCGGGAGGTAGTCAGGATGAAGAAAAGTAGTAGAAGCGGGATTGAGTGTAGAGGCGGCGACGACGTGGATCTGTGGAGCGGGATTAGGCAGGAAGGACGGCGGCGTGGAAGAGGAAGGGTAAGGGTTTCGGTGGCGGCAGGAGGTAGCAGTGGGTTAGGGTTGCGGAGGAGGAAGGTAGGAGGAAGAAGAACAATGGCCTTTTTTTATATATTTTTAATTTAGAGAGTTTGAAAGAAGAAAACCCTATTTTTTTTTGTATAAAATTTTTGTCTAATCTTTTCAAACTGTGATACCATGTTAAAGGTATAATATAGAAATAGGAAAGAATACTTTATTAGATGATTATAACTAAATACACTGTCTCCTATATATAAAAAAGTACAAAGACTAATTTAGGTTTATTTCAGATGTGGGACTAAACTTAAGACTACTTGAACAATTTAATTATAAAACTAATGTTTTATTTATTTTTTGATAGTTTCATCCGTTTTGGTTGTAGAGATCTAAACAAAATTCACAACCCAAAATTAGGGTTGTGAAAATGTTTCATGAAACTAATTGAAACCTAAGAGGTTTTAATAGGTTTGTGTTAGCTAAAGAGGCCCTAAACAACAATCTACTTGGGAAAATAAGAATATACAATATCCACCCATTGAAAATAGAATAATGCTTAATCACGACGAGTTATGTAATACTTTCTAAATACATACATGACACAAAAAGGTGGAACCCACGGAAGTTTATTTTTATTAATTGTTTGTAGGCTTAACATTTTTTCTTTAATAGTACAATGGGAATACAATTAATACTAAAATATATTCAAACTATGAAGATTACTATAGAGAAAAGAAATTTGTGGATTCAAGTTCTAAAAAAGTAGTTTGTTTAGATGTAATTCTATTGTAATGTATGATAAAGGAAAGAAAGAATTCAAAGTATCGGTAGAAGTTTTTAAAACTTAAAAAATGAGAGAGGAGAGGAGAGAGGAGAGAGGAGAGAGGAGAGAGGAGAGAGGAGCGTGCATGGCTGCCTTGGAACAAGAGCAAATCTTTTGCTCAGGTTCTAATGGCCCCTCCACCCCATCATTACCTCCCTTCACTTCAACTTCGATCTCACCGCCCCACTCAGTATTTCCTCCCCAAACCACAGTCTCTTCCACTCCCCCCTCCTGCCAAAAATCCCTCCCTTCACCCAAAACCCTTCTCCCCCCCAAATCCTTACCCCCATCACCGTCACAACCAAAATTGCCAAAGCAATATGGAAACACGCTGCATGCACTGCGGGGAGACTGACCAGATGGCAGCGGACTGCCGTAAGCAGGGGATCCACTGCTTCAGCTGTCGTAAGTTCGGTCACCGTGTTCTTGACTGACCTATCTTCAACCGTCGTGAATCCATGTCCATTGAGGTGACCCATAACTCTGAAATAGCTGCTGCCCTACCAATGCTGCATGCAAGTGCGTTTCTGCACCTGACCAACCCACGCACACGCCCAGATATGGCAAAAATTGAAAGCACCCTTAACTTTGCATGGAAGCGCCAAGGAGGGTGGTGGGTGGTCAAGCGAGTCAGCGAAGGGGTATTCCATGTTCAGTTCCCCTCGGAGGACGAAGCAAAGAAAGCAATAGCAGACAACGTCTTCCACTTCTCTGGATTCAATGTCACTTTCTCACCTTGGTCTATAGAGTACGACGCCAAAATGAAGCCTAAACCCAGTTACATTTGGATTAATGTACCATTGTCGCCCTTCCACATGTGGAACCGGAGTTCCATTGAACAGCTGATCCAGCCCTTCGGCAAGTTCATCACTATAAGCGGGGACGTGAAGAATGGGATTTCCCGCAATCAGGCCCTCATTCTCATCGAAATCGAAGATGTAAGCCATATTCTGAAGAATATTCTTATCCACTTCAGAGTGCCATGGACCAAGGAGTTACAGATCCACGATGTGCTAGTTCTATTTCTCGGCAATCCTATCCCCACTGATGATGTTGCCAGTGGCAAAGTGCAGCTTTTTACGTCGGGGACTGGCTCCACCGCTAGCTTTTGGCGCCACAAAGAAGCTCTGGCAGAGAAACACGATGAAATCAATATCACGCATATCCCGAAAGTCAAACACGGAATCATCGGAGATCCAAAAGGCAAGGCGATAATCCAGGAAGCAGATCAATTAGTTAGGGGATCCGCGACGCATTCCCCGCAGCCCCAAAATTTTTCCTAATTTGCAGATCAGTTTTTGAATATCTCAGGTATGGCTGACTCGAGCGCGAAAGATTTAAAAGCAGTCCCCCCAACAAATTAAGCAGGTAGCGAAACCGGTTGAGGCCGATCCGGGCGCTAATTTTGTCTTTAACGCACCCCCATTTATCAAGATTCAATCAGATTCCCTGAAGGGTAATTTGGGGATTGGTTCTTGTGCATCTCACATCCACCCCAATAGCTCAACAAGCCTGCATGAGGTCCCTCTTGAAGAAGAAGTGTGTCAAATGATTTGGAAAGGAAAAACCGTCACCACCCCCCTGTCCCTCTTTAAGGAAATTCACCCTGTTGTCGAGTATGCGCTTGAGGCATCTGTTGCCAAGCACGCTGCTAAGCTTGAGGCCCCTAGGCCTATGCATTTCAGTTCAGGCGCTAAGGGAACTGGCACCGCAAGCTTCAGGACTAAGTCTTTCATTCCAAGGTATCGTCGAACTGCATCATCGTCCTGCTCTAGCTCTGCTCCACCTGGTTTTGACGAAGGAAGCAGCAAACACCGCAAACGTTGCAGATCTGCTTCCAGAATCTCTTCTACCAGAACTTTTATGCAGTACATTCGATTATCTTTAAAGTCTGCCTCTTTCCGCAAGACTGAAGGTACCTCCTCTTCTATATTTTTAGTTACCAATGCATGTCGCAATCCTTTTGCTTTATTGTCTAATGGGGATCTCATTGAGGTAGCTGAATCGGTAAGAGTGGAGGCTATTGGGCCATACTCGGTCGACAAACTTAAGCAAGTTGCAGTGGTTGCAATTGATCCCCCAGATCAACAGCAGCAACTCAACTAGATGCTTACGCTTATTGGCCCCTTAGCTGTTATTGTTTTTGCTGTGTGTTCGTTTGTTTCTATGAAAACTGGCAGTTGGAATGTCCGTGGGTTGGGTAACCCCTCCAAATGTGCCCTGATTAAAGACGGCCTTCGAAATGCTCAAATTACTGTGGCTTGTCTGCAAGAATCCAAACTTTCTAAGCCCTCTTCACACAAACTCTCTTCTATTGGAGGAAATTATATCAATAGTTGGAAGTCTCTCGATGCTATTGATCGTTGCGGCGGTATCCTAGTTGGATGGAATGACAACATCTTAGATTGTATTTACTGTGCTATCGACATTTTTTCTATATCCCTATCCTTCTGCAATAGGACTTCTGGTGCTAAATGGTCCTTAACTTCCATCTATGCCCCCTTCGAATTAGATGACAGAGAACTCTGCTTCCACGAAATCCTTCATCGAAGAGGATTCCTTCGTGATGCTTGGGTTGTTTGTGGGGATTTTAATGTGACTCTCTCAAATTCTGAAAGAAATGGAGGTGCTAGCTCAAACAGAGATATGAAGAACTTCAGAAATTGGATACAGCAGCTTCAGCTCATCGACCTCCCACTCACATGATGGAAGTTCACCTGATCAAATCTCAGAGACAACCCTTCACTCGCTCGACTAAACAGATTCTTGATATCCAACCAGTTTGATCAATTATACCCTTCATGCATTCAACATTTCCTTCCTTGTATCGCCTCAGATCATTGCCCCTTGATTCTTGACTCTCAAGCAATTCAGAGCAGAGTTCATTATTTCAAATTTGAGAAAGCATAGGCCTCCCACAAAGACTTCAATCATACTACTTTCACTTGGTGGTCGACCTTTACATGCACAGGATCCAAGGTGGACGTATTTGCCAAGAAACTTGTATTTCTGAATAGAAGGATTAGACGATGGAGAAATGAGGAATTTGTAACATCCCGCATCGCAAAAATTCACTACTTGAGAAAATCCACAAGCTTGATATCCTAGCAGACTTCCAACCCTTGAACCCCACTTTTTTTGCTGAACTTTCTGATGCCCACAGAGAGTATCAATAATTGGTGCAAGTTGAAGTCACCTACTGGAGACAAAGGTCAAGAATCGCCTGGATCCAAGAAGGCAATGCGAACACGAAATTCTTTCACTCCATAGCTAACGGGAGGTGTCGCAAGAACTTTATTTACTCCCTCCTCCACAATGGCGACCTCATCACTGATCAACCTGCAATTCGATCAAATTTTGAACAACATTTTCATGACATTTGTGGCACCAGCTCAAGCTCAGACTTCAGGGTAGACTGGGCTTCTCTCTATCCCACCACGGGTACTGATCTATCTGCGCTTGAGGCCCCTTTCAGCAAGGAAGAGATCAAGAATGCAGTCTTTAGCATGAGCGGAGACAAGGCACCGAGCTTCTCAATGCATTTTTACCAGCAACACTGGGAGATAATTCAAGATGACTTGTGCTGCATGTTGCTGGCCATCCAGAATGGTGACGCCAATATTAGTAGACTCAATTACTCTACCATTGTTCTCATTCCCAAATGTGAAGGTGCCAACATAGCATCTGATTACCGCCCCATCAGTCTACTTAATTGCTCAATGAAGATCTTCACCAAAATCATGGCTAACAGGTTAAGCCCTATATTGCATTCCTTAGTGTCCTCTTCACAGAGTGCTTTCCTCAAAGGCAAATCAACGGTGGATTGTTTCCTTGCGGCTCATGAAGCAATCAACCTGTGTTGCTTAAAGAAATCTGATACTCTAATGCTTAAGATAGATTTTCATAAGGCATTTGACACTCTTAGCTGGGAATTTTTAGAGAAACTGCTAGCTGCCAGAGGATTTGGTCCCCGCTGGTGCTCTTGGATCAAAGCAATTCTTTATTTAACCAAATCCTCTGTTTTAATCAACGACGTCGGAGGTAAGATGATTGTTTCTAAAAGGGGGCTCAAGCAAGGTGATCCTCTCTCTCCGATGTTATTCATAATTTCTATTGATGTGCTAGCCCAAATGTTGCGCATTGGTAGAGAAAATGGCACATTCTCTCAACTGCATCTTTGTGGCTCCTTAGCTAATCTCTCTGTTCTTCAATTTGCTGATGATACACTCATTTTTTGTAAAGGGAATGAGCAAGATGTGCTCCACCTCAAAGTGCTAAACTTCGGGCACTGTCAGGCCAAACTTCATGCATTTGCTCACATCTTAGGTTGTAAACAAGATTCTCTACCAACCAAATATCTGGGTATGCCACTCTCTAAAGGGAAACTCAAAAGGAGGGACTGGCAACCTCTTATTCTTAAAATTGAGAGAAGACTGTCCACTTGGAAAGGACGTCTGTTATCTAGGGGAGGGAGACTCATTCTCATCAATTCTATTCTTAGCGCCTTACCTACTTACTTCGCCTCCTTCTTCAAACTGCCTCAGTGGGTTATTGCCAGAATTGATCAGGTCAGGAGTAGGTTCTTCTGTGTAGGAGGCGATACTAAGGCCACGGGAGTCTCTTGCACAAGTTGGAAGTGCATTTGTCAACCCAAAAAGTAGGGGGGCCATGGGGTCTTGAACCTCAACCAATTCAACAATGCTCTTCTTATGAAATGGTGGTGGAAGATATTGACTGAAGACTCTCTTAGCACTCAGACTCTCAAATCCCTCTACTTCAATTGCTCAACCAACACCTTCATCTGCAAAACACAAGCCTCTGACTTTTGGAAGAGTGTTTTCTAGCTGAAAGAGCAATTTGAACATGGCATCAGTTGGTAACTTGGCGATGGACTCATGCTTAAATTTTGGACCTCCAAATGGATTGGGGGTATTGCCACTCTATTTCTAACCTTATATGAAGCTGCGTGGAATAAAGAAGCATCATTGCGCTCCCAAGGTATCATGGACCAGGGTGTCTGGACTTGGAGACCAAGCCTCCGCACATCTTCTTCCACCACCATCCTCCTTGAAAAGAGAAAGCTACTGGTAGTGCTCTCTAATCTTCAGCCATCCTCTAGTACTGACATTGCACGATGGAACCACACCAGCTCAGGGAACTACACTGTGAAATCTGCTTATGCATTCTACAGCATATCTGGCCTCCTCTCCCCCTTCTATCGAGCTTGCTGGCAGAACTTAGCACCCTTGAAATGCCAAATATTCATTTGGATGTTGAGTTGGGATATACTCAACTCTAAGGATAGACTGCACACCAAAGGTTGGGATGGGGATTTACATGCACAACTTGTGCATGTCTGATCAAAACCACTTACCATATCTTCTTCCAGTGTCCCATGGCTGTTCAAACCTAGCATCATTTCACACAAAGCTTCCATATCACAAATTTGCCAACATCTATTAGTGACTTCTTCACTAATTGGTGTTTCGACCACCACAAGCACAAGTTTACTCACTCTTGGCATTTAGTAACATTGGCTGTTTGTTGGAGTATTTGGCATGCTAGGAATGATAGTATTTTTTATAGCAAGGTTACTACTGTGGATAAATTGGTCACTAAGTCAAAATTTTGGTTCTCACATTGGCTAGATTCCAGCGGAGAGTCGAAGAAGAAGACCAAGATTCTTGAAGAGCTCAAAGGCACCAGCGATAGCGATCTAATGAAGCCGGGAGGCATCGACTGTACAGGAAACTCTCATAGCTAACAAAGGGTGCTGCACTGATGTTTGGATGTTTATTTTGGATCTTTTTTGGGACAATGTTGGTCCATATTTTGTTAAAGACTTGCTTTATTGTCGTTTGAAGGAGGTTTTTGTCTATTTTGTTATCGGGATGTCTTTGGGAGTGTGAAAGGGGGATGTGATCATATCATTGAGGCTAGTTGAGGTGCATGACAATAGTCCAATGCCCTCTCTACGCCTCAACGGTATGCCATCTCGAACTCTGACACACTCTTAACCCGATAGTCCATCCTCCTGTGTATTTCTCTATCTGTATCTCAACTTCACTTATCAATATATTTTTCTTTTCTGTGAGGTAGGATAATCCTACCTTTTACCAGTCAAAAAGAAAAGAAAGAAAGAAAGAAATTTAATGTAGAGAATTAGGTAGAATTATTTTATTGGATAAAAAAAAAGTATGAGGGAAATAATTTTTTATAAAAATGCTACAGTCGCGCTAGAGTGGTCTTATAACAGCTTTCCTCTGAGTTCAGAGCTTTTTCTTTGGGTTTTTTTGGCACTACAGTCCGAATCTATTTCCAACCAAATTTAAGCCATCCAAACCTCTTGAACAGTGCTTTTTCCAAAATTTATTTTCCTACAGTAAAGTTCATGCTAAACAAACACCTACTAAATGTATCTAAAGATAAAGTTAGTGCAACAAGATTACAATTGTTGAAATATATAACTAGGATCCTTATATGTATTCATAGGGTTTGGTATTGAATTTGGGGGGAAGTGCAAATTTTAAGTAAACTTGCATTGCTCCTCTTAGAACATCCATAGTCATGAGAGCTAAAAAGATGCATATATGGATAAATAGAAACATCATTTCGCTGCAGTGTGAAAATGACAAAATATAGCAAAGTTGTAGAAAAACGAACTGTCTGAAATTTTTTAAAAATTTTTATTAGATTTTTAAAAAATTATTTTAATATAGACGAAACATGATGTTTCGTCGGACACAATATTTTAATAAAAAAAGCATTTTTTTGGTCCGACACTTTTGCAATTTGCAAAAGAACATTTTTTGTCCGGGTTTTAGGGCTTTTTTTCCAGTTAATGTATGGTTAAAGCTTTGGAGGAATTGAAAATTTTACCCCCTCTTTGTATCTATACATTGGATGAGAGTTGTCTCATTACTTCATACCCAAGAGCTAACATTCTCCTTCATCTCTCATCTCACTCTCTATTTTAAATTTCACTCTGATTCATCTTACTACGCTGATTAAATTCATACCGGCCAAAAAATTAGAGCTCAATCCCTGTATATTAGCCAATATCTTCAATAAAAAGGTTTATCGGTTGGATGAAATCAAAGTGTCAACAACCAATGTCAGCTGAGGGCAACATATGCAGCCAAATAGAAGCGGAGATTCCGATCGAGTGTCAATTACAGCGATCAATCAAATTGGAAACAGGTAGTAGATGATTGCAATCATATGTATAAATATATTATTGTCCATCATGATGGTGGATTTTGTCAATTTAGCGGGAATTGGAGGGAGCCAATCAAAATGTACAAAAAGTACTGTAGCCATGTCCTAATTATTAAGCAGATAGTCGAGCACCATTTTATGAATATTGATATGAAAAAGTCATCTCTGTGGCTTGTCAAGGCATTGGTAGAGAGATGGTGGGACACGACCCACACTTTCCACCTACTGTGCGATGAGTTGGGATTCACTCCGTTGGATTGGGTAATGCTAACGAAAATTTCAATCGGTATCGGCCCCTTGCCACCGGATAACGACGAGCCGTACATTTGAAATAGTCCAGACTTGCTTTTTTCCGGAGATTACTAAAGATGATTAGAAGTCTCACAATATCTGTTGTCCATTCCTCAAACGTTATTTTATCAACAGTATGATCGAAGCAGCTAAAACAGATAATGTTTTAAAGATAAGGATTGCACGAGCATTCTTTATGTTCTTCCTCGGAATGTTTCTTTAGCCTAATGGTTCATCAGTAGTGAGATGTGGCTGGCTAGCTGCTTTTGAAGATCTGAAATTAGTTTGCCAATATGATTGGAATAATCCAGCATTGGCATTGCTGTATTTGTCTCTGGACACATGTAGCAGACTTACAGTGAAGTCATTTAATGATCCTTGGCAAGTACTCGAGGTATCTTTAAATTCCTCATTTATTTATTAAAGTCAACCTTTTAGTATTTTAATATTCGGTGATAAACTAATATGACTATGTTCTTTCTAATATTGGGCTTACAAATACACAAGTTGCTGTGTACCAATAAGTGTTACGAATACCCCTATCGAGACTCATATGGTGAATGTCAACAAATGGCCGAAAATCTTACGCTGGAATCATGATTTGTTGGATACGAGTCGATCAGATCAGATTAGGTACAATATTTCGTTGACTCGTGACCAATTGGAGATGCGGACATCATCCTCTATTATATGGCAAGCATATAATACCTCGTCATATAAGGGCGTATATGAAATTGAAGTTGCTAACTTTATTTCTCTTCATCGACATACATTTATGTATTGCGACGAGGTATAATTAATATGATTGGCATATTAATTAAATTTTGAGTTCTTGCTAACGTTAACATATGATACATGGTGTTTGATATCTTGGTGATCGTTGCTATCGCCAACTAAACGGAATTGTTGCTATCCCAGAAGACCCACCTCCTATCATGCGTCTAATGTCATCGGACGTTTACGATCCGCCTATAGAAGCTTCGCTTTTCATCACTCCTATACACCAGAGCACCTACGATCAATATTGAACAAAAGTATCAATTGGTCCCATCCCGCCGACCATCTCTCATGCAGTGAATGTTGATTTCATCGGTCCATCAATAATCACTGATCCATCAGCTCAGTTGCCCCATGCAGCTCCTCCATTTTGGCTTCCATCAGAGTATCCAACTCAACCGTGTGTTGATTTGCCCGCCGTGTCTGGTGAACCATTAGTTGAAGCACCATTATTTTTGGGTGGTACAGTTGTAAAGAGTTTGGATTACGGATATTTCCAGTTTGATCCGCGTGGAGAACCCTCATATGTGAGTATCCAACATTTGTAATTTTTAGCATCATTATTTTATTATCTTTTAAGATGTAGTCGAAGTGAGTATTAATCTATCTTTTGACATGAGGAGTTATACATGATCTATCAACAACTTTCCAACTTACAAGCACAGTTGTGGCGATTTATACTATCGAACATGGTGTTGAGAAACTCTGTTCCCATTTATGTTGTTGTTGTTAGGAGATCTGTATCGAGGAGTAGACCGTCTACTTCCAGACATCCGGAAATGCGGCCGAATATAGATGACATACTCCATCCTTTGTGCCATGTATACAATATGGGGATGAAGAGTAGTCCACAATAAGGAGCATATGAATAAACAATTGTTGTATGAAAAGTATGTGTAATTTTGGCAATGATGTGACTAAAAATTGCTTTTGCTTTGAAGTTTATTTGCCACTACCTATACGTGAGAACTCCTAAAATTTACCACTAACAAACATGATAATGCTTTGGACTTTATTTTGCCACTAACTTTATTTCTGGTGCTATACATTCACAGGGCTCCTTTTTGCCGACAAATTCATTCACGGGTCAATCGTCTACTAAAAAAACAATACCAGTGTTCCTTTTTTTGGCTTTTGAAAGATGTTGTTGTACCAACTCATACATTATTTAAACATAACTTCCAGCAACAATTCAATTAATTTACTCTACGTTTTGCTAATATACCCATTTTAAATATCTCTTCCAGCACCGATTTCTTTAGCAATGGCTCATTTTAATTCTTCTTCTTCTTCTTCTTCGCTTCATCAGATGATTTAGCTGAGCATCAGGATAAAGTTGCCCGAAATATAGACAATCATATGATAAGAATAGGCATGGCAGTACAACAAAATGAAGAAACGAATCACCACCGATATATTCATCGTGAAAAAAAAGAAGGTAATATTAGGTTGTGGAGGGATTATTTTTCTGAAAATCCAATTTACAATGATACAATTTTTCGTCGACGTTTTCGTATGCGACGAGTCCTCTTCAATCGTATACTCGAAGCTATTGATCAATACTTTCTTCAACAACAAGATGCGTGTAAAAATCTTGGATTAACGCCACATCAGAAAATTATAGCAGTGCTACGATGTTTAGCGTATGGAGGTGCAATGGATGCTGTTGACGAATATATACGAATTGACGAAACTATTGTGTTGAAAACTTTATGTCTTTTTTTGTTTTGCAATCGTCACGCTATTTAAACAACCAATATGTGCGAAAACCAACTCCCGCCGATGTAGCATGACTCCCCGAAGAAAACGAAGCTAGGAGTTTTTCTTGTATGTTGGGCAGTGTAGATTGCATGCACTGGAAGTGAAAAATTGTCCAGCGGCGTGGCACGACCACAGGACATGTTCGAGAACCAACAGTTATTCTCGAAGAAGTCGCATCTTATGATCTTCTGTTCTGGCATTCATTCTTCGGAATGCCAGGATGCAATAATGATCTCAACGTGCTCAACCATTCTACTTTATTTAATGAGATTCTTGATGGTTGTGCATTTCCAGCAAATTTTATCATCAACAACCACATATACAGCATGGGATACTATTTAGTGGATGATATATACCCCCCGTTGGAAACTATAGTGAAAACTTACTCTGCGTCAGATACTCAAAAGAAAAAGAAATTTGCAGAAATGCAGAAAGGTGCCAGAAAAGATGTAGAACGCGCTTTTAGAGTCTTACAAGCACGATTTGTGATAGTGAATGGTCCACCATATTTATGGGATGCAGATACTCTTTTATATATCATGAAAATATGTACCATTTTACACAATATGATTGTTAAGGATTAGCGGGAAGAAGGCATTGGTGATTATGATTACAATCAAATACCTGACGCGACCATGATCGTACCTAACAGAGGTGGACCTATTGATCAAGGATCCTGAATTCTCCGCAATGTGATTTTACATGATAGACAAAAACATCATGCACTTCGTTAAGATTTGGTGGAGCATATTTGGTCCCAATATGGAGATGTGGACTAGGGAAGTAAATCTTTAAATAGTAATTTGACTACTGCTGTATTTACATAATAGTTATTACACTACTTGTATTTGCATAATAGTTAATGTAATTCAATTAAAAGCAAATGTAATATTTGAATGTAACACATTGCCTTCAATATTTAGTTTTGCTACATTGCATTAAAAATAACAAATACATGTACATTAGAAGTAAAGCGTGGTAAATTGAAAATAATAAAGCAGGATACACCAAAAATAATAAAGCATGATTACACTGGATAATGCTTATATTAAACGAAGCTTTGAAAATAGTTTACCCCTATTATAACCTTGTTTTTGCATAATTTCATTTTGTCTATATATGAAATAATAATGTTGATTATTCGGTAAACTACTGAGGCCGACACTTATAATGCAATTTCCTCCATTTGTTCTTTAAGTTCGTGGACATTCTGTTTAATGACAAGCTTCAATTTCATGGCCGAATTCCTCTTATCTTGCGTTTCTTTGTACAGAGCATTATTTTTTTTTTTTGTTTTTTCGACAATTTGAGAATAATATGATGATTTGGCCATCCTTTTCCCTTTTCTCTTCTGTGCTTTTCGACCTGGTGGTCGGGTGACGGGTGTAAGTGATTCCATGTCAACCGGTATGCCTGAATCCCAATTGTTTATTGAGGGAGAATTTTGGCTACTACCATCTTCCCCAGATTGGGAACTCGGGACTCGATAGAAGACTTGTGTAGTATGCACGGAAAATTTTTGCTGATCTTTATGTATATCGTAACATTCTTCAAACTTGAAAGCTTATCCATAAGCTTGCAAAGGGGAATCAAAATTTTTTACAATGTATTTGGTTGAATGGAGTTAGTATATATATATAAAGTTAGAGAAAGAGCCGTTGAAATATATAAATAGCCGTTGGGTTTAAAATAGTCGATTGGATTTGAAATTTAACGATTAAAACAATGGGGGACAAAATAGTCCAACGGGATTTTTTTTATAAAAATAATTTGGAATGAGACGAAACATATGTTTCGTTCCATCTCCTCCCATTTCTCTTTTCCACAGTAATTTCAATATTAAGTAAATCATCGATTTTCATCGGACGAAACATCATGTTATGTACGATTGAATAAAAATATTACAAAATATTTCGGACGAAACATGATGTTTCATCATCTATAAATGCATATTGCTATATCTCCTCTCATATATATACCATTCTACTGTAGCAAAAAAACTATAAGATGGATAAATACCACACGGCTGCAGCGCTATAATCGCTAAAAATGCAAAAAAATGCATATATACCACACAACTGTTGATGCTCTTATGGCATTTGCACAATTTTATTGCAAATTAATGTACCGTGTGACCTCATTGCTACATAGGCAATAATTGCCAAAAGGCAAGTCAGAAATTACATCCCCTTAAGAGCATCTGTAGTCGTTGGCTATATACCCATTTTTTGGAAAAAAGGAAAAAAATTTACTACAGTCATTGGCTATATACCCAAAATTTGGGTTGGGGATGAACATTGGTCTGCTATATTTGGCAGGCGAAATAGGTTTTTGCAAAATATAGCCGACGGAAGATGATCTTTCATCTGTTCAAAGCGACGAAAGATCATCTTTCGTCCCATTAATTTTTTTTAATTTTAAATATATCAGACGGGAAATGATTTTCCGTCTGATTATTTTTTTTTTATAAAAAAATTATTGGACGGGAAATCACGTCCGTCGAAAATATAAAAAAAAAATGGTGGGCCCAAATTAATTTTTTTAAAAAAAAGAAGTTGGCCTATACAAATTATGGATATATTGCCATCGTTTTTTTCAATTTAAAAAAATTCGACGGACAAGAAATGATTTCTCGTCCGTTCGATTTTTAATTTTTTTTTTTTAACATGAGACGGGGAATGATTTCCCGTCTGTCGATTTTTAAGTTTGAAAACCCAAAATTTGGGTTTGAACGACTACAGCACAAACCCAAAATTTCCATTCCTATATTTCAAATATCCAAATTTTGGTTTTCGACGACTACAGATGCTCTGAGGGTTGTAATTTCTAACAAATTTTGTTGCAAATTTGGCCTATGGCAGTGGTAGCCCATGCCAAAATTTGCAACAAAGTTGTGCAAAGCCAAAAGCATTTACACAAGTGGGGAAATGCAAATAAGCATACCCACATATATGCATTGGCTTGTCCTGATTCACTAGATCAAAATTTGATATATACTATACATTATGAGAATTCAGAATCATGATTGACTAGAACTGATGGTGTCATGGTCATGTATTTTCTTAATTTGAATACCATAAGGGTTCAAGTGGCTACAATCAAAATATTGAACAGCTGTACTCATATTTCTTCCCATCTACTACTATTAATCATCTACTACTATTAATGGGAGAGTTTGTCACTTGGAGTTTGTAATCAAACAAACAATTTTTAATAATTTTTTGTCACAAATGAAACACATACATTTATGGTGTAACTCTAACTCTATTTATTAACACGCGCATCACGCGTGTAAATGAAAGTTTTTTTCATTCACCAGACAAATAATTTTTAAATTTTTTTGTCACAAAGCAAATACATACGTCGCACGTGCAACTCCAAACCTATTTCGTAACACATCACTGTACGTACAATTCAAGGTTTTTCTTTCAAAAAATTTAAAAAATTACGTGCAGTGCCCGTTCAACTCCAATTTTTAAAAAAGTTTAAGACATTCATCACACATGCTGATTACTATCGACTTATATGTATCGCACGTTCAACTCCAACTTTTTATCAAAACGTACATTGCACGTGAAAATTACTAGTATCATTAATGTTACACCGTCCGTTTTAAAATATACGTTATTCTAGTTTTTTTTTTTGTTTCTTTAAATTTTTGAGGAGATGTCTTGTCAGTTTTAAATGTCTATGAATTAATCTTTATATGAGATGTTATTTTATCCTTGTCCTTTTTTATAAGAAAGTAATAAAAAATTATAAAGGACAAATAGGTTATTGTACAATTGATGACTCATTTATGAGCTTCAAAAGCTAAGAATATATAAAACTTTTATTCAATCTTAAGTTGTTTCTTAATAGTTACAAGTATAATGTACGTGCAATGCACGTTTAAAAAAGTAAAGTCATCAAATTAAATGAATATATATTGACTAAGAAAAAAATAGTTTATATTTGAATGTTTTGATTTGTTCTACATGTGCGGTGCACATTTATATTTGTTGAATATAGTTTGAACGTGTATTATACGTGTTTATATAATTACAAAGTTAGGGTTTGCTTGTTATAAACTCCAACTCTCCCATTAAAATAGTAGAGATGTAGAAACCTAGAATAACTTATATTTTGCGGAAGGAGTATTACAAGTATGTACGTGAACTACAGTACATTCTAAGGTAGTAGTACCTTTGGACTGCAAAAAATTGAGGGTTAATTGTTCTCCAAAGTAGAATCAGCTACTGGGTTGAGTTTGTGCCATCCTGGTCACCCATGGACCCTTTTCTACTCAAGTATAATACTATAATAATAGTGCTGAATATTTCCAAATAGAACTAGCTGGTTAATTATATGTCATTATATATGATGAAACTTCATGAAAGGTCATGGACAAATATTGCTGTCTGAATGGCCACCACTCAGATTTAAGTTAGTAACCCTTATGTGTGTGTATCGTTGCTTATATCATCTACATATAGCTTCTTGGACCTTTGCAAGTTTTCTTAAGTAGAAAAAGTTTTGTTTGGAAAACAAATTACTCCCTTGCCATTCGTAAGTGGGTTGAGATTAGTCCGCCCCCTCCGGCTCTTCCTTCAGCTCCCATTAAAGTTTCTTTAGTTGGTCTCCCTCCCTTTTGCGACTCGCTGAGGTTTATTGCTCCCTACACTAGGTGTATCGGGGAGATTGTTAGCTTAACTTCATGTGCTAGGCTTGCCTCTGGCAGTCTTCAAATTGAAGCTATGTTTCGTTGCCCCATTTCCAAAGACCGTACTGAGGCATTCTGTCTTAAGGATGGTATCTCTGCCTTCTATGTATCGGTGCAATACCATGATGTTCCCTCCGCTCCGGTGACTTCCAGGTCGGTTTTTTCACCTGAAACTTCCGCTGGTTTTCACCCGGGGTCGTCTTCAGTAGCTAAGGCGGAGGTTGCGGTTGGTAAGACTGCCCTTAAAAAGCCGTTGAGGAGGGAGATTCCTCTGCCGCGCAAACCTTTCGCCAAGACTAGTATTCCCATAATCTCTCCTACCAAAGCGCCTAACTTGGTTTGGATTAATCCGGAGCGATCGGCACCCCCTCCCCCGCGTGGAGCTTCGTCCTCCCAGCCTTCTATTGCTCTTCCGACCAATGCTCCGGCTTCCTCTCCTGCCCCGTCCCATGGCATTAATCCTCAGTCGGCGATTACGATTGCTCCATCTTCTAGTGACTGGCCTGCGTGGGAGGTTAATCCTTCCTTTGCCTCAGATTGGGAGAGGTTTCAAAAGTCCGTGCATTGTCCCGCTGCTAGCAAGCCCCTCCCCTATCCTCTACCCAAGGCTACTAAGCAGTCCTCTCCACCTAAAGGTGGACCAGGATGATCTATTACTGGAGGAGGAAGCGGACTTGGCAGGCTCGCGAGCTTCCAAACATGTATCTTTTAATTGTGCGAAAGCTATGTCCTGTTGTCCTTTTTTTGTAGCTATCGATTTTTGTTTATTTTGGCTTTCGGATGGAGCAGTATCTCCTTTGCTCATCTTTATGCCGTAGGCGCCTGGCAAGGCCCTGCGGCCCGTGTCTCCCTCCCCCTCCGCCTTTTTATGGCTTTCGATCGATCTGTTTGATCGTTTTCTTTGCTGGCGGTCGGCTCAGTCCGACGCTGCTCTCCCTCTCTCCACTTTGTAGTATGATCAGGGATTACCCATGGTCGACGCTCCCTATCCTTCCCCTTTGATGTCTGTTTCTTCATTCTGCGAGCAGGGTGTGACTCCGAGATGTTTCTCCTCTCCTTCTCGTACTCCCAATCGTCTGGTTAGATGCAGCGCTCGACTGCGGGCAAAGCTATGTTTGCCCCTGGTCTCATCTCCCACGGGCAACTGCTCTGATTCTCCTCATTGTCCTGTTCCCCTACCTGAAAGGTTAGGGTCTTTTTATCGCCCCCAATTTGAATCCTTATCAGATTGTGAACTTTTGTCCATTTCTACATCCCTGGGTTTTAGGATAGATCCTTCGGATTCAAAGCCCCTCTGTACCATCCGACTCAATGAACGTTTAAGAGTCAGTGAGCATCTAATCCCTCATGATTAGTATCTCCTGGAATATTCGGGACCTCAATTGCCCCGTTAAACAGAGGGCTATCTATGATTTGATAGTTTCCTCCAAGTGTGACCTCATCTCGATTCAAGAGTCAAAGATTGAATTTCCCTCCCCTCGCCTTTACCGCTCTCTTGGAGGCTCTGCCATTTCCAACTGGATTTCCCTGGACACTTCGGGTGCTAGGGGTGGCATCCTAGTAGGTTTCAAGGAATCGGTTTTTTCCCTTTTGGCGGATCACCGCCTCAATTTCTTCCTAATTGTACAGTTTCACTGGAGAGCTCTCAATAGTGATATAACTATCATTTCGGTGTATGGCCGGCCAACCTCTCAGCTCAGGCCATTATTTTGGAGCGAATTTCGGTCCTTACACCAGTTTGTCAATGGTCTCTGTTTTATTTGCGGAGATTTCAACGTGACCAGGTTCGCGGCCGAAAGGTCGAACACTGTGGTCTCCTTCTCCCAATCCTGCTCCTTTAACGACTGCATAAGGGATCTTCAGCTTACTGATATTCCGATCAATGGTAGATCATTTACCTGGTCCAACCAGCGGACCCCGCCTATCCTGGCCAAACTTGACCGTTTTCTCGTATCTCACTCTTGGATAGCCCAGTTTCACTCGTCCTTTGCCAAGGCTTTGCCCAACCCCTCCTCTGACCACGTTCCCATCGCCCTTTTCTCTAACTTTCATTTTCCTCACCACCATCAATTTCGGTTCGAGAAACTGTGGCTGCAAGATCAGCTCTTTGTTAACCTGGTCGAGGAATGTCTTGGCGCTATCTCTGGATCGTCTGGTCTTGCCTCTCTCCTCCTTAAGTTGCATGCCATTAAACATGGTTGCAAGATCTGGCACAGGGAGAGACAGGCTAACACCAATTTCCTCAAAAGTTTTCTCCTCTCGTCCATCGAAGCTATTGATGTTTTGGAGGAACTCGGGCCCCTTTCGGAACATGCTCGTGTTGAGCGGCAAGATTGCAAGCGTGAGTTTGCCAACATCCTCCTGCAAGACCATACTAAATGGGCTCAAAGAGCCAAAGTTAAATGGCTTAAGGAGGGTGACGGCAACACCGCCTATTTTTCACAATTATGCTTCTCACAGACAACGCTCCAATCATATTTCCTTGATCCATGATCAAGGGGTTGATCTCCACTCTGATCATGACATTCACCGAGCTTTTCTCTCTTTCTACAAACATCTCATTGGTTTTCCTAAAGAGCGTTTGATTTTGCTCAATTGGAATCAACTTTACGGCCCCCCCGCAGTTGATCTTTCCTCACTCGAGGAACCCTTCTCCTTGGAGGAGATCAAATCTGCGGTTTTCGCTCTTAAGAGCGATTCGGCGCCGGGGCCGGACGGATTCCCGGCCCTTTTCTTCCAAAAATTTTGGGACTGGCTTAAAGATGATCTTTTCAACATCTTTAAGGAATTTCATAACGGTTCCTTTTCCTTTGATCGCATCAACTACGCGCACATCGTGCTAATCCCCAAAAAGGCGGGAGCACATGTTTTGGGGGACTTTAGGCTCATCAGCTTAATTAACACTACTTTCAAAATCATCATGAAAGTCCTTGCGGTTAGGTTAAGTGCGATTATATCGCCGCTTATCAATCCGGCCCAATCCGGTTTTATCAAGGACCGGTTCATTCTTGATAGTGTGGCGGCGGCACAAGAAGTTATCTCCCTCTGTCACCATTCCAAATCTGAGGGCATTCTCCTCAAATTGGATTTTCAAAAGGCCTATGATAACGTTAGCTGGGATTTTCTTTTCGATATCCTCCTTCATCATGGTTTTGGCCCTAAATGGATTTCTTGGATTAAATCCAGTCTGTTTGCTGGCACCTCATCCATTATTATCAATGGCTCTGAAGGCCACAAGTTTAAGGTTAATTGCGGTCTTCGTCAGGGTGACCCTATCTCCTCTCTTCTTTTCTCTCTGGTTGCGGATGTATTCAGTAGGTTGCTTCGCAATGCATGCACAGCTCAAGTCATTGAGGGCCTGGGTCGCTCCCAAGGCTTTGATGGTATTCTTAACCTCCAATATGCGGACGATACTATTATTTTCCTTAAACCTAATCAGTCATCTCTGTGCAACCTTAAACTTCTCCTCTATTGTTTCGAGTTGGCCTCAGGCCTATCCATTAACTTTCAAAAGTCCTCCGTGACTTAGCTGGGAGGTGATTCCTCCCGTCAAACGGAGGTCTCTCAGTTTTTTAATTGCCCCATTGCCGCTTTTCCCATCACCTACTTGGGTATCCCCCTTAGATGGGGCAAGTTGATTAGATCGGATTGGTTCCCGATCATTGACAAAATTGAAGCCAGACTTAACGTTTGGACGGAGAAATTACTCTCCCGTGGGGGTAGACTGACCCTGCTCAACTCAGTCCTTTCTGCTATTCCCCTATATATGATGTCCTTCTATTACTTCCCCTCTTGGGTCATCAAGAGATTAGACCAAATAAGAAGCAATTTCTTCTGGTCTGGATCCGCCAGTTTTAAAGCAAGATCCCACCTTGCTAACTGGGATCTTATCTGCTCCTCTAAGTCTAGCGGGGGCCTGGGAGTCCTAAACCTTCGGCACCAGAACATCGCTCTGCTAGGGAAATTGCTCTGGAGATTTCATCATCGTCAGTATCTCCCGTGGGCTCAGTGTATTAAAGATCATTATTTCTTTTCCACCCCTTGGTGGTCCTTCCCTTCTTCCACCCATCGCTCAGCGTCCCCATTCTGGAAAGGTGTTTGGAAAGCTGCGTCAGCTTTCCAGTGTGGTATCTACCATAGATCGCGACTGGGTCCAGAACCAAATTCTGGTCCGACCTGTGGATGGGTAACATTAAACTTTCTTCCGCCTTTCCCCAACTGTTTCGTCTGGCTTCTTTCCCGGACGCGTCCGTGGCAGACTCTTTCTTCATTTCTAACTCCAACAAAATATGGTTCATCCCCTTTGAGATTGAACTTCCCCCCCTCTTGCTCACCGAGCTTTACGAGCTCGTTTCATCTCTGAATTGCTATGATTGGCATACCAATGATGAGATCGCTTGGCGGTGGAACTCATCCGGGATTTTCTCCGTTAACTCCTTTTATAAATTTCTTAATTTTCGCGGTACTAAATCCCCTAGCGCTTCCTTCATCTGGAGTTCCTGTGCTCCTCTAAAGGTTAAGGTCAATTCTTGGCTTGCTCTTCACAATAAATTATTGACGGTCGAGAATCTTAATAAGCGGAATTTAGCGTGGGGGCAACTCTGTCCGCTGTGCTCAGAGGGATCGGAGGAGGTTAACCATCTCTTCGTGGGATGCCTCTTCATCTCTCCACTCTGGAAGATTGTCTCGCTGGCTTGGGAGAACTCGTCTTTGCCCACCAACCTTGTTTCCTGTTGGATGTCCCCCTTGTCGAAACCTAGATTTCGCAAAGGTTGGAACCTCTCGGTGCACATTATTATTTGGATAGTCTGGTTAGAAAGGAACCGACGATTATTCTCCCTCCGTTCCTCCACGATGGCCCATTTGATTGATGAATTCCGTTTTCTCTTTAATTTTTGGTCTACTCATGCTTCTCGCTGTGACGGAGAGCTATTTTATGAGTATCGTTTACACGAGGCTCATCGTGTTCTCCTCAGCCTGAATGCTTTATGAATCTTTGGAACCTTTCGTTTTTCAAGTGTTTTTTGTTTTGGGTTGGCAGTTTCCCTAGCTTACTCTCCCATTGCCCCCCCCCCCCTCGGCTGCCATCTCGTTTAAGGCCTTCCCTTTTCTTTTCTTTTTTCTGGCCGTCGCATGTTTACAGCATCAGCGTAGTGTTCTCTAATGGGTGTCTTTGACATGTTTCTCATCGTGTTCTTTTCTCCTTATTGCTTTATTGTTTTACCCTTTTGTATGTGTTCTCATAGTTTGTCCTATCGCAGGTTGGTTGAGGAGTCTAGTACTCCACTATGCTGGTTCCGATGGTATATTTTGCACCCAGGCATTTTGATTTTGCTCTGGTGTAGCTTGTTTCTATTCCCTAAGGTTGCCTTTTGTGCTCTTTTTGCTTGGGATTTTGACTGGCCCGGTCGGAACGGTGTTGTTCTTTTCCCGATCAGCTGTATTTTGGTTGTGGGTGTTTATTTTTGAGGGATTCCTTCCCTTGGTTTTGATAACTTGGTGGGCTGTTATATAATCTCTGCCTATTGTAATGATACTTTCCCATTTTGCGCTTATAATATAATGTTTCTCTCTCTTTTGCTGTCTGACTTTGTGGCTGATGCTTGTGTTGGGCCTTGTGGCCTCTGCGGGACGCTGTTTGTCTTGCGCGTTCTTTTTTTGTGATCGTGAGTAGCATGTCTCGTTCTGTTGTTGGTTTAGGGTGTGTTTCTAGTGGTTGTGGCATGCGACTCTGCTTTAGTTGTGTGCTTTTTTGCTACCTGGGTGCTTGCCCCCTTTCGGGCCTTCAGTTGTCTTTGTGCTGTCCCTGGTTTGGGGCGATGCGTTGGTCTTCTTTTTGGGGGTGGCTAGTGTGAGAGCGCCGAGTTATCTTTGTTGAGGTTTGCCATTCCGTTGGGTGCGGCCCCTGGAGGCTGCCGATGCCTCCTGGTTCCCTCTGTTCTTCACAACTTGATGGCCGGCCGATCGTCTTGACTGGTGTCTCGAACTGGCCTGAGTACAGATGCCTGATAGAGCTCCAGATGCGTGCTGCCGTCTGCTGTCCCTTTGTTTCCTTTCTCTGTGCCGGAGTTGTGTCTCTTGTCTTATTATTAGCGCTTGTTGTGATTGTTGAATTGTGGCCTTTTATTCGCTGCATTGTTTGGTTGGGTTTCTTTTGTTTTACACCTTGTAAAACCCTGTAATGCACGTTATCCGTTTAATAATATTTTTGCTGTGGCTGGAGTCGTTTGACTCTATCCGTTTACATCAAAAAAAGAAAACAAATTACTAATGTTTTAAAACACCTTTAAGATGAGAAAGTACTTAAAAAGCAACCAACCTTGTAAAAGAGCTGATAAAACTTGAGTTCACATTACTGAAGACATAAACATGATGAGAGATCCAAGATGCATACTAATTCAAATTTCTGTGTGACAAATATATAAACCCTTTTAGTTTGGTTCTGCATGCACTAAGTGATCAAAAATACAGAACAATGCATAACCACTAAAGAGTATTAGCTATTGCAATTTGTGCAACCAAACCAATAATTCTTCATACTCGCTGAAATGATCCTCAAAATGGCTTCCTACTTTCATAAATGGAGTAAATCAAACTCAAGAACAAACAGGAGGAAAAGGTGGTCCAGAAATGGACTGGTATCATAATCGCTAGAAGTGTACTACGATCAGAACATAGATATTGATTAAGGTTAAAGACTACGATTTCTCTTTTCCTTGATAAATGAGTACTAACAACTTCTACATTTGCAGACATCGAACAATTAACCCATTCTTCAACTCTTAAGGGGGCCAACAATCCTTACATAAGGCAAATATGAAAACTATCAAAACCTAGGCAATGGGAAAAAAATTCAAGCTGTAATAAAGGACCAGAGTGAATCAATGTAAAAGAGGCCAGAATGACTTGTATGACACCTGACAGGAATGTGTTGCATGATTTATAAAATAAATAAATCAAGAGAGTGAAGCATGATAGGTACAATATGCACACTCTAATCCCCAATCTCGAAGTCCTGTAAATTTTTCTATCATGAAAGGGATGACCCTTAAAATAAAACAAGTATCGGACTAGAACGGTACAGCAGTCGCCAGTCGCAATCGTAGACACTGGATTCTTATAACATTTGACAAGTTTGCTCTACAAATGTGTGCGAGAAATAATATGTAGGAGACAGGTGTCGGAGAAATCTACTCCCAACTTGTAGTGCTAATAGTGGAAACATACCACAAGCAATAGAAACTCCCAAGACTTAGTTGAACTAAGAACAAGCCACCACAATATATGGATCTCACAAGAACACAATCAATATGCAGAGATAACCAATACTTCTTATCCCCAAAGAAATACAAAGATTACAAAAGAGATTACAACTCTCAATCTCTCTCTCTCACATTTGAAACACTCGGCACAATCTCTCTTGAAGTTGAACAATGATAACGGCTCACCTCTTGATACACAAGTTATGGATTAGATCAACTAAACCCTAGAGTTTATGGCCATATATATAGCCCCCAAGTAAACCCTAAAAGATAAACACAAATATAGCAATTGGGCCTTTAAACTCGTAAGCCCAAAATAATCGCCGACGTTGCCGGTCGACCGCACCCCTAGTGACGGTCGACTGCAACGTGTAGAACCAATCCAGAGAGCTGACCGGTCGACTACACCCCCTAGGTCGGTCGACCGTCCTCTCCACTGTTGGACTTATACACTCGAAGAACTCTCAGTCTAGGGTCGGTCGACTGCACCCCCAGGCCAGTCGACCGCAACCCTCCAGACTACTTCTTCTACTTCGCTGCTTGTCTTCTCTAGCTTCTTTATCTCCTCCTCTTCTTCTCCAACTTCAAGTACCCTGTGCCTACGTGTATTTGAGGCCACAATTCCTAACAATCTCCCACTTGGACAAAATACACCACGCTTCAAAGTTATTGCAATCTTCTCTCTCATTATCTCTGCCTTCTCCCACTTTCATGGAAGACCCAAGTACTCCCTACTCTCATGAAGAGCACCTCCGCCACTCCACCACGTGGAGTGCACCAACCACCCCTCATCGCCTCATGAAGGATGTACTCCACCAATCACATAGAGCACGAATACCGGAGAAACAATCTCCCGTGTCGGATTCCGTGTTATGAGACTCCCTAACTCGCAAGATCTCCATCAACACCGGACATAGTTCAAAGCCTCTCAATGCACCCTCTGCACTAGAAACCTCCGTGGACGACACCTCCACAAACTCTGCAAACTGTTCAACCCCTACCGTCCCAATTCGGTTATCCTCATCGACATCACCCCGTATATCGATACCAGTGCTCTCTACCTCACAAGAGCGACTTGAAGCTTCAACTGTCAATTCGCAAAGTACCCACACCGCAGCAACGTCATGCCCTCTAGGATCACTTCCATGGCTAGCAGCTCCCACTAAATTAGTAACCTCCCCTTCACAACTGAAAGAACCCGGTTGCATCCCATACAACCTACTACTCGATTATGGCTGAGAGTCAACTACAGGAGAAACGCTCCTCACGTCTCTAAGAAAATACATCATTTCCTCATGCTTTCCTTTTGCAATCACTCTTGAACCTGCAGCTATACACCACTCCCCACTACCAACTCACTACAAACCGCAAGGCCTATAGCGGCATATCTATCCCGGCATTTCCATGAAACGCCACGATAGATAAAGAAGAATTTTATTTTTAAAATAACACACCCTCTATACCGGCGTTTAATAGAAACGCTGCAATAGGTGCAAATAGTAGCGGCATTTTACTTATAAACGTCGGGACAGACCCTCTCTATCGCACGAACGCTAATTTAATTTTTATTTTAAATAAATTAAATAGTTGTAACGGCGTGGAGGCTATATACGTCGGGATAGCATTATCTACAAAATAAAAAAAATATCTATCCCGGCGTTTACGTGTCAACCCCTGTTATAGGTTGTGTAAAATATTTGGTCTTAAAATATAATACACATATAATGGCATGTATATACAAACGCCGTTATAGGCCCGTTGTATTTTTTTCCCCTAAAACCCCGCTCTAACCCCACACCGTTTTCATTTCCCCCCAATTCCCAAATCCTTTAACCTCACCCTCTCTCTCCTCGCCGCTTTCTCATCGAACCACTTCTTTCTCTCCTCGCGCCGCACCACCCTTGCAGCCGCTCCTACTTCGCCTCCTCTTATCCATCGCGCCGCACCTCCTTCGCCGCCGCTCATCACTCACCGCCGCTCCTCTTTGTACCCCGCGCCGAACATCCTTCGCCGCTCCTCCTCTTATCCCTTGCCACACCTCCCTCGCCGCTCCACCTCACCTTTGCGTACCCCTCACCGTCAAGCTCTTCATCCCTCAGTCGCTCTCTTCGGTAAATATTATCAGTCTTGTTTAGTAATATTGATAGGGTTTAGTTATATTACACTTGTGAGATTGGTTACAGCAGATGTATGTTCTCATCTCTCTCATGCTTGTCTCCTTTTATTTTCTCCTTTTCTAAGTTTTGGAAATTGGAAGGAAGAGTTGCATTCTTCTAATTAAGAGTCTCTGTTAGCCTTCTTTTGTCTACACCAATATGTATTGAATAGGTGTTTTTTAATGATTGTATTCGTTGTTAATGGTCACCAATATGTGCTTCTGGCTTAAGTGGTACAAAAATTAATGATTTTCACCGTAATGTCATTAAAGATGAATTGACCACCTGGTTTGTTTAATTGTTATAAGAATAATTTTGTTTCGTAGCAGGAAGAGATAAGTTTGATTCTGAATATAAGAACGTTATATCGGAAGTAGTTTTTGAAAGAGATATTCCTTGTTTTGAGATAATTAAAAGGGTGCATTGAATGAGATATTTCTAGCTTATGTTGAACTTTTTTTCACTGATGAATGGTTCTGACTATTTTGTTTCTCTTTCAATTTATGTCGAAGTTTCTTTTACTGATTAACGCTTTTCACTTTTTTTCCTGCAGATATTCTGGATTTACATGATTAAAAACAAGGATGAAGCAAAGTTAGAGGATGTATTGCAACCAGGAAAGGACATGGTGGCAGCTGGATATTGCATGTATGGAAGCTTTTGCGAGGTAAAAGATAACATGATGACTTTCACTTCTATCCCTTTCTGCAAGTTAGTTTTCCTTATCCATTTTGATGAATCGTCACCTTAGATATTTTCACATTGCAGCTTGTGATAAGCACTGGGAATGGTGTCAATGGTTTCACTCTGGATCCATCCCTTGGGGAATTCATTCTGACCCATCCTGACATCAAGGTCTGTGTCGCTGTATACTTTGTCGTACTGCTCAAACGATATGTTATTTCCATCAGCATCTCTTATTAGTGGATATTTGTATATAGTAATCTCTGCAGTTTTTTTATTATATGGATTTGATGGTAATCCAATACTGTACAAGTTCTTAACGTATAACCTGTTGAAGGTCTAATATGAGTTATAATTATCTTTTCTTCTTCAATTAAACTATGGCAATAAAGTAGTTCTTTGTCTTCCTTTACAGGTACCAAAGAAAGGCAAAGATTTATTCTATGAATGAAGGAAATGCGAAGAACTGGGATGCACCAACTGCAAAGTATGCATGGCCCAATTTACTTTCTTCATTGTATTAGTAGCTTCAATTGAGTTTCTATTCTTCACCTCTCCTTTAGGTATGTAGAGAACTGCAAGTTCCCTATGGATGGTTCTTCTCCAAAATTGCTGCAATATGTTGGAAGGTGTATTGCTTATCTATTTACCTTTATCGTTATTAGTATTAGAACTATTGGAAAATCCTTCCAATAGTTCTAATAGTGGAAAACTATATGTTTAGAATATCAATTTTTAATATGCAATCTATACTGCTTCTAAATAGAAACACTTTGTTTTTTTTGGATAACGGAAAATGATTTTTTGGATAACTAATATACTGTAATCATATAATCTATGATTTTAATATGCCTGTGTAGCACACAGACATGCACGAGATGGAATTGTTGTTATGCTAGCTCCCAAAAGAGGGACGGAAAAGTGTTTACTCTATATTATTGGAATTAACATAAAGTGTGAATATGTGTGCAACTCCTAGAAAATGTGTATTTATCTTTGTAACTTAACGAGATAATTGTGATCTTCAGTTTTGCTAATCTATTCGTCCTTTCTTATGTACTTATGTTCATTTTCCTTCTTGTAGGTTGTGGAGATTACAAAGGGAAGCAAAGTTAAGTACGAATTTGACAAGAAAACAGGACTAATTAAGGTATTGATCATTTTATTCTCGTCCTGTTTATTCTTACTGATCATTTGCTTTATAAGGATATGAAATAATTCACATAATTACTTTTGAAAATTCATTCATAAATTATATTAAGTCTTATTTTTTATACTGTATGTATGCAGTATGCAGGTTGATCGAGTTTTATATTCATCTGTCGTATACCCTCATAATTATGGTTTCATTCCTCGTACACTCTGTGAGGACAATGACCCTATTGATGTTTTGGTCCTCATGCAGGTAAATAGAATCTCAGTATCCCTCACAACTTCAAAGTTTTTTAGCTTAGTGGCAGGATATTGCATAATAATAGCATACAATGCCTAATCAGTATGGCTATTTTTGTAAGAGGGAATTCTTCTATATCATTATATACACATCAAAACTGTATACTGCATATGCTCCATATCAGTACTGCATATGGATATTTTTGTAAGAGGGAATTCTTCTATATCAGTACTGTACCTGCATATGCTCCATATACTTTGTATCACTGTAAAATTTTTCTTTCTATAAAGGGGAAATCTTCTATATCAGTACGATACCTGAATATGCTCCATATACTTTGTATCAGTGAAGGGGAAATCTTCTATATCAGTAATTTTGTACTATAAATTTTACTGATGCATTTTGAAAGACCTAATATCAGTATATACACATCAGTACTGCATATGGCTGTTTTTGTAAGAGGGAATTCTTCTATATCAGTATATACACATCAGTATATACACATCAGTACTGTATACTGCATATGCTCCATATCAGTAAAGGGGAAATCTTCTATATCAGTAATTTTGTACTTCTAAATTTTACTGATGCATTTTGAAAGACCTAATATCAGTATATACACATCATTACTGTATACTGCATATGCTCCATATCAGTACTGCATATGGTTATTTTTGTAAGAGGGAATTCTTCTATATCAGTATATACACATCAGTATACTGCATATGCTTCATATCAGTAAAGGGGAAATCTTCTATATCAGTAATTTTGTACTTAACAAATCATGTTTGAATATGATATCTAAATTTAAACATGTAAAATGACTTAAAGCTGTACTTTCCACCTAATAGCGATGCAAGTTTTTTTTTGTCTCTTTTCTGATGTTGTACTTTAACCAGATTATGCGAAGGTGGTGAATTGCTGGATCAGATTTTATCCAAGTAAGTTTCCTAAGCTTTCTAATGTTTTATTTACTCAACTTCTCCTTTCCTGTCATTTCTTGTGAGAGTGCCTCTTCTAGTTTAGCTTAAATTCAGAAACTAAATAAAAGAAAATCACAGAGCCGCATCTTGCAAATGCAGAAAAGAAAGCCGGTATACTGAGAAAGATGCTGCTGTCGTAGTGCGCCAAATGCTTAAAGTTGCAGCTGAGTGTCACTTGCATGGTTTGGTTCATCGAGACATGACGCCCGAGGTAAAGTTAAACACCCCATACTTGTTCATTTTTTTCTCCAAATCTTTTTACAAACTACCAAAATATCAGATTATGCACATCAATTTATGCAGAACTTCCTATTTAAGACAACGAAAAAAGACTCCCCTTTAAAGGCAACATATTTTGGTTTGTCGGATTTCATTAAGCCAGATTTTTGTGGTCAATTTATGAGCTGACTATGCCTTAAATAAAATATTTCGCTCTGTATCTCTTTTGATTTGCATTTATTTAGTTGAGGCTGACAGTCTTTATTCTTCAGTCTGAGGACGAACATGAGACGTGTGCAAAGACTATCTATTGCACTAACATTGACAAGAAGGTAGCTTTTTTTTTTCTTTCTTTTTCTCTTCATGCCAGGGATGTGTTATTCTCCCCTGATTTCTTTTAACTTGACTATCACGTAATATAGATAACCCAAGCGGAGTTGAGGCTCTTTTTCGAATCCATTTGTGGACAGGTTTCTTTCTTTCTGAGAGACTACTGTTATTTAGTGAATGTTTTGCTTTTTTGTTTTGTCTGAAGAATAACTTACTCACCGAGGGATTGTTTCTTATGATAGGTTTACCATATGAGGATGCTTGGAGACTACCATCATCACACTTAAATTGCTTTTGTTGAGTTGGCAATGGTTAGTAGTCTTGGATCTACAAGTTCAGTTTTAGACAGTATGCTTCCTTTATTGGAGACTTTCCTAGAAATCATATTTTAGTTTTTACTTAATATTTCATTTCATGTTCTTTCTCATTAACTTTATTTAATTTTTGATGAAGATACTTGTTAGGTTTTGTGAGAAATTAACAATTGGGAATTAGGGTTTATCTCTAGATCTAAGTTGCTTGAGATATTCACCCTAGGTATCAAGATTGGAATACCTAGACTGCTATCACAAGCCAGTATTTATTCCTAAATACTGGTTTGGGTATCGGGTTATAAGCCCACAAACCCGCGTTCCAATATCCAATCAATTGTACGTTCATTACACGTGTTACACATATGCACATGCTATATTTATATAGAGAGAATATACCAATATATCCAACAATCTCCTCCTATATTCTCAATATATAAAGTACAGGATTATCTCATCAGATCAGTATACAACTGACTGGCTGATAGCAGTCCATAAAGGAAAAGCATCATAAAGGTATAGTTTCATAAGAACCAATAGAATTATAAAACTGAATAGTTCAATCAAGACTAAACCAATATAATTAACTCGTTCCAAACCATATCCAATTCAGAATAGTTCACAAAGACTAAACCAACTGGAATAATCTGTCATAGTTTCAAAATCAAACAAAGCAAATAAACTTCAAGAACAAAATATGAGTTTTAAGCTCATGAACACAAGAGTCTTAAACTCAACAGAAGTTTTTACCAAGCAAGTGACTAATTTATTCTCAAAAGAAATAAATTGAAATTCTATCCTTGCACACTGCTTTATGTTTACTCCTCCATTTTGAGCAAATCAATATTTTTGAAATCTATGTTGACAGATTCAACTCCTCTATCTTTGCTAGCTTATTGAAAACAAGGATATCAAGAGACACATCTCTAAGAATTCCAACAATTTCACAAAGTATCTAGTTCCACAAAAGAACTTAGTACAATTCATAATTAGCTTAGCAAAAATGTAACGCAAGCATCACAATCAAGTATCTTTAATAAGTAAAGTACATGAACTTTATAGTTTCTACACAAGAACCATACCATGTTTCATATTGGAATGAAAAGACTGCCGTTTCAATCATGGTTTAACATTGAATCATCAAAATTGGAATGATACATGTAACCATAAAAGACATATCATCAAAATTGGAATGATATTTAGGACAATTTAATCATCGGAAACACATCGACAAGTTTTTATGTTTCGTATTGGAATAATATGATTATTCTAAGTAAATTCCTAGATATATAATACCATCAAAATTGGAATGACATTATATATTTGTGGAATTTATGTCGAATCATCAAAATTATCTAAAACATGTCAACTGCCTAAAATTGATGCTTAAGTTTGAACTTCTCTATGGCTCCAATTGGATTCTAAATTTCAAAACAACTTGGATGTTAAAGCTTTTTACTCAATAGCTTTTAACTCCACTTTCCCCCACAGTTTTGATAATTAGATCACTTTCTCTCTTAGCAAGAGCATTAGCCATACTTGTCGCAATTGCACTTTATCTATGAGAAAGTTCAACTAGGCTTCTTTCAGCCTTAATATACTTCTCTTACTATTATAGAGTGAGTTATGAGCTACAGTGCATTGTAGCTTGATAGTCGCATAACAGAATTAGAGAGTTACTTAAACTTCTTAATGGATAACTAGCAACAATTTCTTCAATCCACTCAGCCTTTTCCCCTGCAGAGGATTACACATAGAGGTCTGATTTCATGGATGATAGCACAGTGCCTGTTTGCTTTTTGTTTCCATAACATTTCTGTTTCTCCTAGTGTAAACACATATCTACTAGTTATCGACTTTCACTAAATTCTGAGCATCATAATGCATCAGGTCAGTCATTCATTCGAAGAATGACTAGAGTAGCACAAAGCAAACTCTTGAATACCACTCAGGTATCTCATTTGCCTCTTAAGGGCACTCAAATGTGTATGGAATTATTAGTGAATCTGCAGATCATACCTACCTCAAAGGCTATGTCTATTCTAGTGCAGATCTTTGTATATATGAGACTGTCAATTCCTTTAGAATGATCTACCTGTCTCATAGTTGCACCATCATTAGGTGTCAACCTTTTATCATAATCATAAGGTGTTTCAAAACACACTTTCAATCACTATATCCCCACTTTTGAAACACATTTTGATTTGATGAGTTTGGCTAAGAGTTATCCCTTGCCAACTGAAAACTCACCCTTATACCTATGGTGTCCACAGTACCTAGGTTTTCGTGTTGAATTCTTTGGATAGCATAATTTTAACTTCATTTATAATAGAGAGGTCACTTCCAAGAACTTGCATGTCAACAGAACAAGCAAATAATAGCCACTATATTTGACACACCACAAAGTTGAAGGCACTGATCTGAATTACTTGATTCATATACTAGGCTCTTTCAAAAAAATTGTCAAATTATTTATCTGTTGGCTATACATGTTTTAAGAATATACAATGATTTTACTATATTGTAAATCTTGTTCACTAAATATATTAGTTCAAAACTTTTCAGTACAAAACAGTTCAGTACAAAACATCAAGTACAAAGCCTTTTAATTATTCTTTATGAATGACAAAATTTTCAATAGATGTAAGGGTAAGAAGAATACTTATTGTAGCAATATGACAAACATGTGAGTAGACATCAAATAAATCTACCCCATTTTTCTCAGTCAATCTGTTAGCTACTAAAAAGTATTAAAATTGCTACTGAACAATCAAAATTAAGTTTCTTCTACAAAACCCCACTTACTTACTATAGTTTTAGCCTCTTTCGGCAGATCAACTAAATTAAAGTATTATTATATGACACAGAATCATCTCATTGTCTACTAAAGACTCTTCTTAGCTCATTTGTCATTCAAGTTTTCAAGTGTCAGTAAGGCTAGTTCTTGATTCCAACTGTGAATCATTGAACATGTCTGTAGGACTAGATTATTTCATACATTTATCTTTGATGAACATATCCTCAACGAACTTTGCAAGTTTAGATTCTTCTAAAACAAATTAGATTGATCCAACATCTGTCCACAGAGCTATATTCTGCACTTTCTAAGTACACAAATATTTGTTGTAGGTCCTACTTTAGGCCTTCTAAGGTCATGTACTCTAACAAAAGTATCACAACACACATTTTCACTTTAACAAAACTGTTTGTGTTTTCATACCATGATTTACAAGGTGTATTCAATTTAGAGTGTAGTAACATATTAGAGATATGATTAACAATACAACATCACTCATAATTACACAAGACAAACAACAATCAATAATATAAAAATTCAACATTTCACTAAGTGTTTGATTCTAACTTTTATCAATATCGTTTGACTGTTGTAAGTAGAGTGCTCTAGAGATTATGCCCAATGCAAACTTCTCTAAAGTTGTTAAAACATATTCACCACCTCTAGTAAATCTGAACCATTAATTTTTAGCATTTATCTATAATTTTTAATTCATTAAGAATAACAAGTGCTTTATTCTTCATATATATGACAGACTTATATTAATCAACTACAAAAGCGATTAAAATACTTCTGACCAACAATTGTCTCATCTAGTCACAAAGTTACTGAGATCACAAATATCAGAATGTATTGACTCAAGAAGTTGTGTGCTCCTAGAGACCATACTAAATGATTTTCTAATGATCATAATCTGAGCACAACTTTCATATTTGTCATATTTTAATGGAGTGTCATTTAGTAGGGTTATGAGTTTTAACAAGAACAAACAATTTAATATATAGTTCATAGTGATTCTAAATTTCAAAACAACTTGGATGTTAAAGCTTTGACTCAATAGCTTTTAACTCCATTTCCCCACAGTTTTGATAATTAGATCACATTTCCTCACAAACAATTGAATATATAGTTCTCAAATCTTAGCCAATTATGCTATGTTCAAGAACACAATTAGAACTATTATTATTAATTGTTTCATTTGTTAAACTCAACTTATACATACGATTGACAATATATGCACTTTATAAGAGTTAATACAAAATTACTCTCACATTTTTCAAAAATTATTTGTTTTCTCTAATAGTTCTAACAATGTCCACTAGCTCAAACACATTGAGCAAAGAGTTCTTTCCTTTACTCGTTCTTCATCATCTTCATAACGCTAAATGAGATAATGACTAACATATTATAATTCAACTTTACACACACAGTACAATGAACGAGAGGGAACACAACGTAACTAGTAGAGTCATATTCTACATTAAGAGATGCTCTCTCCTAAGTTACAGACATTTGTTATACATCTTATACAATTTTATTTTATTTTAAATTTTAGAGAAACAAATATGTAATCTCACACAAACTGGAAACAATGGATTTGTCAAAATATCTATACACATAGTATGATAAAACACTTAACAACCCTAAACATGCTAGTTTTCCAAAGCGAGAATAACTATGATCTAAAACTCTCAATCATATGATCAAACGCACAAAACGTTAACACATTCATCACATGAAAAAATACTAAGAAAATTAGATTAGATCATACTGACACTTCAAGTTAGAAGTATTTTTCAAATTCGATGGAGAAGCCTGCGTGGTGCAGACTTATTCAACCGTGATGCGTATCCATCATCTCCAACATACACAATTTGTAGGTAACATTAGAGTTCCTACATTCATCAAATTGTTAAAAATTAGCCAATTAAACAAATTATTAGCACAATCTAGTTCTAGGAACAATTTAATTGGAGATCCGATTTTTATAGTCAACATACAGTTTAACTTATCAAAATAGATATTGTGTTTTAGCACATAGCCAAAATAACTGTTCAACTTGTATTTAATTAAACAAGTAATTAATACAGTCTTGAACTTAACCACTTAGCATCATGGTAATTCTATAATTCAAAACAAAATTTTAGAACGAGTGTTTTGAACTTCCAGCACCTAGCAAAATATTTAACAGGAATTTAATACGAGAAAAGTAAAGAACTTATCTTTCACTGTCTCTTCCCCATTAATTGATTAGACTCATATCTGTTGAGAACAAATCCAAACAACAGAACATTCTGCGTCAAAGAGACCCAGCATCAAACACCAAAAATGTCCAATCAAAAATTGGATCTGGGTTGAAAGTGTAGCAGCCAAGATCTCCTCCTGTGCCCAAACACAGAACACCAAAAAACCCATCCAATAACAAAATGAAAGGTTGATTTGGATCAGGATATTCTTCAAAAATTCCTGCTGGATCACGATAGTTACGTTGCCCCTCATGAAGTCGTTATCCCATTCTCTTCTCAGATCTGGAATGAGACATGCTGGATCACGATAGATCCACTGCCCCGCAAGAACTTCTTATCCTATTTTGTTCTTAGATCTGAAAGAGATGAAGAGGCAATGTTGACTGCATCGACCGGGCCCTTGTGCGGCGACAGCATCGGCCGGGCCCACATACGGCGACGTGCAGCGGTTGCAGTGGGGTGGACCGGTGGCCAGCGAAGACCCCGGTGACAGCAGCGACGGCGATGGGTATCGACTCCGGTAATGAAGTTCGATGAACGGTCAACTCACGTCGACAGAGGAGGCTACGGGCGGCGAGCGACTCCGAGGGTTTCGACGAGATCTCCGACGACTTCAACAGGATCCCCGACGAGATCCAATAAAAGCTCTGTTTTCCCTCTTAATTAATCTCACAAATTGATTAAAAATATATCTCAAGATTGTTAGGTTTTGTGAGAAATTAACAATTGGGAATTAGGGTTTATCTCTAGATCTAAGTTGCTTGAGATATTCACCCTAGGTATCAAGATTGGAATACCTAGACTGCTATCACAAGCCAGTATTTATTCCTAAATACTGGTTTGGGTATCGGGTTATAAGCCCACAAACCCGCGTTCCAATATCCAATCAATTGTATGTTCATTACACGTGTTACACATATGCACATGCTATATTTATATAGAGAGAATATACCAATCTATCCAACAATACTATCCACCTCAAACAAATACAACTTACACCTATTCTAGCCATGTCGTCGTTGATGGAATTACGTTCGCCTTCTCCCTCTTGATAGACCTGGATCCTATAGGAAATAAGGCAAAAAAAATTCTGAAATTAGTCAACATATGCAGGGTGAAAGAAAACAAACCAAAAGCTAAGATACAAAACAATATAGAACTGAATCCTAACCTACCAAATATTTCAGTTAATGCTCATGGTCCTGACTCAATGAGTTAATGTTCCTAAAAATGACATACCATTACTATTTCCTTTCACAAAATGAAGCCACCTATAGTAAGTCAGTCGATAAGGGATCAATATGATACCAAACTCAAACCCACCAATGATACAAATGAAAGCATCATTTCTTACTGCAAATTTTTGTAGACTGTCTGTCAAACAGTTCAAAAAAATAGATTTTTGTACACTGTCTATTACATAGTTAATATTTGTGCATTAGGCTGATCTGCACTCAATTTTGAGCTTATTGCTCATTTGGGAGATGGATATGGATATATACTGCTGAATTATATGAAACATCCAAATAATATTCTAACAACCCAATACATGGGATATGAAATATATAGTGACTGTAAGGTTTTTTTGGTTCCTAAATTATGTAACCTCATTTGCTTTGGAAGAGTCGCATGAGAGATCTGTAATTGGCTAAAGTATGTTTAGTTTTCAAATTTTAGGGTTGTATTTATCAAACTAATATCCTTTCATGAACATATGCATTTGTTTTTGCCTCGCGAAATACTGATACCATAACTTGTCTCACCAGATCAGTATATGCTACAGCAAAGAAGCAGATGAATGTCAAAAGAAGCAGATGAATGACTTGACAGATTGTGTAGCAAACTCACCCAACTCATCTCCTGAATAATTCCCGAATCTGATCTTCTTCCACCTCCTCCCACTTTAGACTTGGATTTTGAGCATAACTGAGGTAGATTTGGAGCTGATCAGAGGTTCTAATTATTATTACTATATCATGCATGTTTTGGGTTCTTGGTAATAAAAATACTTGCGAGTTACCTTTATTTTTACATACAGGTTGATAAATTGTCGCGATGATCTACAAATTACTGTCTTCTATTTTGCGTGTGTATTTTGTCGCGATGAAGTATAAAATACTATCCACCTCAAACAAATACAACTTACACCTATTCTTGTCTAGGATCCAGGTCTATCAAGAGGGAGAAGGTGAACGTAATTCCATTAACTCATCTATTCTCGTCTCTTCTAATAACCCCTTGCAAAATTAACATAACCTATTATTCATGAATGCAGTCATACTGCGTGGAATTTATTATAATGGAAGGTGATAATCTTACAAAGTTGTTTCGTGGAGTTAACCTTGATCTGACTGGATTGCATGTTGATTCTGTACACCTCTTTGGAATTTTAACTATTATAATCGTCTTGCCAACTGTTTGGCTGCGTGATTTGAGGGTCATTTCGTACCTTTCAGGTGAGTTATTCATGTTCAATGGACATTCTCATATCAATCGCACTAAATAATAGCATGTCTGATTTAGTTTGATAAAAATTTCTACAGCTGGTGGTGTGATTGCCACTTTTTTGGTTTTCCTCTCCGTTATTCTTGTTGGTACCACAAACGGAATAGGATACCATCAGAGTGCTACAGCAGTAAAATGGAAAGGTTTCCCATTTGTGATTGGTGTATGGGGCTTTTGTTTTTCTGGGCATTCAGTGTTTCCGAATATCTACCAGTCGATGGCTAACAGAACAAAATTTACTAGGGCACTGATAATATGGTAGGGTGGCCTTCATTTAACATGCACATTTCTGTGACCTCACTCTCCTGAAAATTGATTCTTTTGTCCTATATTTTGGAAAACAGCTTTGCATTGTGTACTGCAATATATGGCAGTTTTGCAATTATTGGATATCTCATGTTTGGTGAAGCTACACTTACTCAAATAACACTGAATTTGCCAAAGCACACCTTTTTTGCAAAGCTTGCTTTGTGGACCACTGTAAGTATCTTATTATAGATCATTATTCTTCCTTTTCCAGGACTTCCTGATCAAGCTGAACTTTAATTTTACTTTTGTTATCAGGTAATTAATCCTTTCACAAAGTATCCTTCAGCATTGAAGATATTATGATGATAACTCTTTCTTATATTAGCGGATCAGCTTTTCATATTTGTGTACATGTCACTTCTAATTATTTGCCTCTTCAGCTATTGTATCCTTAACTGAAAGCAGATATGCATTATTGCTGAATCCTCTAGCCAGGGGTATAAAGGAGCTGCTTCCTGAGGGGATATCTAGTACGCTACTGTCCTCCATCGCGTTGAGAACTGCTCGTCCTTTCAACTCTGTGTGTTGCTTTTTTACTACCATTTTTTGGTAGTTATTTTTGGCAGTATATTGTTGCCAGTACATGAATAGAAACTATACCAAAATCATGTTGCATTCTTAATTGTGAAGTTCCACTAATTGCTAGTTAATAACGTTTTTTTTCTTTATTGTGCAGCTCTTGTAATGGCTTTTGATTGGTTCTTTCCTCAGTATTCTTGTGGTAATTTAACACTGTCTCTCCAACCATGGTTTTATCCATATCTATATGGCTTTATACGTTTTTCCTCAGTTGTTTTATTAAAGAATCTGTGATACTATTGTATTGCATTTTAGAAAGGGAAAAATAATGCTGACGTAGATCTTAGGATCTAGTTTTTTCTGTTGCTATCTGTGATACTATTGTATTTGTGCACTTTTTCTTCTTTTGTTTGACAAATTGATGATGAAATATTTATGTTTTTCTACAGGGCTATTGTATTCCATTGGTTTTCAGTTACGCACATACACTAGGGCAAAATAACAATGGAATTGGAAGCAACAACGGGCCACATGAGGTGACTCCCTCACTGTAGTTTGTCGGACTCGGACTTTTTTTTTAATATTTTGTAAGAATTATATCTATGTTTTGTAATAACTAAGTGTTGTACAACATGTACATTTGACACTCGTTGTGTGACAGTTTATATGTATCACATATTTTGTTTTCTATTGAGTTGTTGTCTTTTGTGATGTGTGACTTTTGCTTGTTGATTATGATGTTATTATTGATTTTAAGATTTAAGCATTTAAATTTAATATGATTACATGTATTTTTAATATGAGATTAATTATTGGTTTTTTCAATTCAAAATTTTTTTAAAAAAATGCAAAAAATAAAAAAATAAAAAATTAGTCCAATCGCGGTGTTTACCAAGAAACACCGCAGTAGATACTACTGATATAGAAAGTAGTACCCTCTATTGCGGCGCTTTACACGCGCCGTTGTAGGGTAATAATTTGCACCGCTAGCTATCATTCAGGGGAGCAATCCCGGCGCTTGGCAAAACACCGCTATACCTCTACTTTTTTGAAAAGTTTATAACGGAAATGCTCCTATAACGGCGGCTTCACAACGCCATTATACGTGGACACCCTATAGCAGCGCGCTTGGTAAACGCCACGATAGCCCGTATAGCTATAATGACGCACGCAGTAACAGCATTTTCGGCGGCGATTTCAGAAGCGTCGTTATAGGCTATAACGGCGCCAAAAAATGCCGCCATAGCCTTGTAAAAGCGCCGCTATAGCCTGTGCTTTTTGTAGTGACTGTAGTAGACAACCTCTCTTTGTCTAGCCTTCCAATCGAGATATGATTACAGAAGAAATTACAACTCTCAATCTCTCTCTCTCTCACCTTTGAAACACTCGGCACAATCTTTCTTGAAGTTGAACAATGATAACGGTTCACCTCTTGATACACAAGTTATGGATTAGATCAACTAAACTCTAAAGTTTATGGCCATATATATAGCCCCCAAGTAAACCCTAAAAGATAAACACAAATATAGCAATTGGGCCTTTAAACTCGTAAGCCCAAAACAATCAGCCGACGTTGCTGGTCGACCGCACCCCTAGTGACGGTCGACTGCAACGTGTAGAACCAACCCAGAGAGCTGACCGGTCGACTGCACCCCCTAGGTCGGTCAACCGTCCTCTCCTCTGTTAGACTTATACACTCGAAGACCTCTCAGTCTAGGATCGGTCGACTGCACCCCCAGGTTAGTCAACCGCAACCCTCCAGACTACTTATACTTCGCTGCTTGTCTTCTCTTGTTTCTTTGTCTCAAACCCCTTCTTCTCCAACTTCAAGTACCCCGTACCTACGTGTATTTGAGGCCACAATTCCTAACAACATGTTGCATTAAGAACGATAACAAACTCATAGACACAGCTGAGATGGATACATCAAACAAGGGGCGAAGCGAGGACAATTTTGTCGGGGTGGGGTGGGGTGGGGGGGGGGGGGGGGGGGGGGGGCAAGTAATAAATAAAATTAAGAAGAAAAAACAATTTATAAAGTAAATTTAATTTTTTAGCATAGAGATCTAGTCTTCAAAAGGTGATTCACATATCATACTTTTAAATAAAAATAAACAAAAAAGTCAAATTGTCCTGATTTCTTACAAAATCCCCAAAAGTATATTCGCCCCATTCCAATAAACAAAAACAAGTGCAGCTTAAAAGAACCGTGGTCTGCGTTCTTTCATAGATTCAAACTTTTTAATAATTGTATTTATGCACAAATCCTCTGCTATTTCTCTTTCAATAAAAATCTTTAAGTACTTCGAAAGATAATCATCATCCATCTTGTTGCGAAGTATATTTTCAATTCTATTTGATGTAAGTTCCTTCATATCTAAATATATTCATACCCATCTATAAAAAAGAAGATGAAAATGAATCAAATACCAAATCAGGGATTGATGATGATGATTACCTTCGATTCCGGGGTGGAAGATGCTGATTACCGAGGCCCGAGGCCACACCAGTACATGTAGTTGTTCAACGGTGTGAGATCATATACATTGAGCACGACTGGAGCCCCATCAGAGTTTTCATCAGAGGAACCCGATGAGAAGATCTGAAGATGCGACCCATGATTGAATTAAAACCCTATAAAAGAAAAGAAAAGGGAGGATTCGGAATCTAGGTTTTAGGGCTTTTGGAATTACCTTCCTCTGATTTTTTTGTCCTCCTGTGTGAGGAGCGCGGTGGTGCTGGCGATTGGGTTCAGGTGATCCGCGATCGGGGATGGCGATGTGGTGGTCGAGGGCGGATGGATTTCAGATTTGGGGAAAATTGTTTGGATTTCAGATTGGGGAATATGAACAATCAACAATCCTCTCTCTCTCTATATATATATATGGAGTTTTCCAAACTGTAAATTTCAATATATTTGGGGGGGGGGGGGGGGGGGGGGGGCGGGGCTCACACACAGAAAAACAATGGATTTTTGGCTTTTCAATGTGGTAGATTATGACTGTTCCATTATCAAATGAGATGCACACAGCGAGATTGGAAGTGAAAGTTAAAAATCACATGCAATCAGGTACGAACACTAATTATATAATGATACTTAACAACCAGGCAATTGTCAGTTGTAGATTGTATATTGAAAAATCATATTGCTGGAGATCGAACCAGAACTAGTTGAGTTTATAACAAGACAATCAGCTAATATTGTGAATTCACAATACATTCTGCAACTGATATAGATTACCATATTAGTACCTTTCAAAAGAAAACTGTAAGCATTATAACTTGGCTATATAAAGCTAATCAATAGAGCACCGTACCTTCTACGAAAGAAGAGAGAATGCCACTGACCGGAGAGAACAACTGCCATTTGCTGCTTCTTCCAAGGAAATCAGGGAAAATTTTCATTTACAAACTCAGGAGGAATTGTAGTACAATGTTTGGAATAAAACATTTCGTGAATAATTGAGTGTTCTGAAGGCCACTTACATTGTGCTAGCCAAAGAGTTTGTAATTGTAACTGCAAGTGTGTATCTTCCATCTCCACTCTTTCCCCATTGCATAGATCTGCAAAAGGGCTTGATTACCTAGAAATAAATGTATTTCCTGCATATAAAGAGCTGGAAGATCAGTATGTGATAAATAGAATCAAATTGGGACCGTTCAAAGCGGACACGAATCTTAAAGCTCTAAAGAGTAAAATGGTAAATTTGACTAGAAACGGGTTCGTAAAAGGGAACTGGGCATCTTTCAAACCCGACGACCCAAAACGGACTTGTCTAACTGGGTTGTCATAACAATCCAATATAAATGAGTCGGTAATTACTGAAATATGATTTAAACCTATGAAGCATGGGTACTCAAAAACAGGTCCCGTATCCGTATCGGGTGCGTACCCGACCCGAATACGCCCAGATTGTGTATCCGTATTTTTTAAAATTAAAAAACAAAATAAAAAAGACCGGGTGCGCTCGGGTGCGCCAGGGGTGCGCCTGGGTGCGCCTTTATAGTATATAAAAAAAAATGGAACACCTCACCCCTTTCCCCAAACCCTAATCCCGCCTCTTTCCCCAATCACAGCGTTTCTTTCTTTCTTTCTCTCTCTCTCTCTCTCCCCTAATTGACGACGAAATCGATCCCTCTCTATCCCCTAATCGTCCACTCTCTCTCCCCGAAGCCAAATTTTCCCGTCGCAAAGCGTTTACTATCCAAAACTGTAACAGCAAAGTAATGGCTCATCAGTTACGTTTTGAACCATTACCCTGCTGTTACAGAGTAATGGACCATTACTCTGCTGTTACAGAGTAATAGACCCTTCAGTTACTCCCCTTCTCCAATAAGACCAACAATTTTTGTCTGCCAGTGGACAGAGTTTGAAATATTCTGAATCTCCTTCTTCTTCTTCTTCCTCTGAGTCATAGTCTGAGAATACAACACAGCTACCAGTTCGCTGAGATCTCTGAAGCTAGGGTGCTGTTCTTCAGGGAAAGGTAATACAGTTGTATCCTGGGAGGCAATTCGTCAACCACCATCTCGGCTCGGCTCGGCTCGGTTCGGTTCGGTTCGGCTCGGTTCGGTTCGGTTCGGCTCGGCTCGGCTAGACCCACTGTACAATGTCTACTGTGTCTTCAAGACTTCCAAACTTCTGTGGGGGTCTTTGGAGAAGAAGTACAAAACAGAAGACGCCGACTCCAAGAAGTTTGTAGTTGGCAAATTTCTGGACTATAAGATGGTTGACTCCAAGACAGTTGTGAATCAAATTCAGGAACTGCAGGTGATAATGCACGAAAACGCTGCAAGAGAATATGACGCTGTGTGAACCATTCCAGGTTGCAGCGTTCATCAAGAAGCTTCCAACTGGATGAAAGGATTTCAAGAACTACCTCAAGCACGAGCGAAAGAAGATGTCTCTTGAAGACCTCATAGCAGGTTGCGGACTGAAGAAGAAAATCACAAGGCTGATAGGTCCTATGGAAACCAGTCCATAGAAAAGGCCAACATGGTGGAACACGAACAGAATGGCAAAAAGAGGAAGTTCTTGCCACAAGCCTCGAACAAAAAACCTCCAGCAAAGAGGTTTGCTAGAAAATACCACAAGTGTGGTAAGCTGGGGCACAAAATTTCTGACTGCCGTAGCAAGGACAACAACCATGCTGAAACTGGACAGACAAAAGGGAATGACAGATCCCATGCACACATAGCTGAGAACTTGTCCACTGGTCTCTCTGACTTGGACCTTTGTACTGTTATATCAGAGGTGAATCTGGTGGGGAGCAATTCTCGTGAGTGGTGGTATGACACTGGGGCCACCAAGCACATCTGCTCGGACAATGAAATGTTCACTTCATACCAGAAGTGCAACAAGGATGAACATTTATTCATGGAAAATTCTTCCACCTCCAAAATTGCAGGAACAGGGAAGATAGTGTTGAAGATGACTTCAGGTAAGGAACTAACACTAACAAATGTGTTGCACGTTCCAGATATTAGAAAGAACTTGGTATCAGAATCTTTGCTAAGCAAGAATGGATTTAAGGTTGTTCTTGCTTTTGATAATTTTGTATTGTCTAAGAATGGGGTGTACTTGGGTAAAGGATATGTAAAGGATGGACTGTTCAAATTTAATGTAATGACAGTCATCCCTAAATCTATTGTTCCTGTTGTTCCCAAAGTTAATGAAATTACTCATGTTGCTTATGTTGTTGAGTCTTCTTCTGTTTGGCATTAAAGACTAGGCCATGTTAATTTCAATTCTATGCATAGATTAATTAACAAGAATTTTCTATCAAAATTTAAGGTAGACAACTGCGAAAAATGTGAAGTTTTTTACAGAGGCCAAACTCACTAAAAATCCATCACATTCTGTAGAAAGAAACACAGAAACTCTAGGTCTAATTCACACGGATCTGTGTGATTTAAAATACGTGCAGACCAGAGGCGGTAAAAAGTACTTTGTAACATTCATAAACGATTGTACAAAATTCTGTTATGTATACTTGTTACATAGCAAAAATGAGGATTTGGATAAATTTAAGGAATATAAGCATGAGGTTGAGAATCAACTTGGCAAAACGATTAAAATTGTTAGGAGTGATAGAGGGGGGGAATATGATGCACTATTTAATATGTTCTACTCTGAACATAGAATAGTTCATCAGACAACTGCTCCTTACTCACCTGAATCAAACGGTATTGCCGAGCACAAGAACCGAACTCTAAAGGAGATGATGAATGAATTGTTGTTGAATTCTGGGTTACCCCAAAACATGTGAGGGAAAGCGTTGCTGACTGCTAACTACATTCTCAATAAAATATCTCACAAGAAAACTGATAACACACCATACGAACTGTGGAAAGGTAATATACCTTCGTATAAATACCTCAAAGTGTGCGGGTGTCCAGCAAAAGTGGCAGTACTAAATCCAAAATAGGTCACAATAGGACCTAAGACCATTGATTGCATATTCATAGGCTATGCACACAACAGTGGTGCATATCGGTTCTTGGTATATAAATCAGATATATATGACATCCATGTGAATACAATACTGTTATCAAGGAATGTTTCCTTCTTTGAACACGTGTTTCCGTGCAAGGATACTACGTATCCCAAACGTACATGTCAACAAGAGAGTACAAGTACCTCTGTTGATGAACCAGGAGATGAAAATGATGAACATAGACGAAGTAAACGGGCTAGAACATTAAAGTCATTTGGTCCTGACTTTGTAACGGCCTTTCTGTTAGAGAATGAGCCCAGAATATTCAATGAAGCCATGTCTACACCTGATGCTTCTATGTGGAAGGAAGCAATAAAAAGTGAAATAGACTCCATTATGCAAAATCATACATAGGAGTTGGTCGATTTGCCTTATGGGTGTAAAGCTTTAGGAAGCAAATGGATTTTCAAGACAAAAATTGAAACCAGATGGTTTAATAGAGAAACATAAGGCGAGACTTGTGGTACAAGGATTTAGGCAAAAGGAAGGCCTAGACTTCTTCGATACTTATTCTCCGGTCACAAGAATAACTTTCATAAGAATGCTGATAGCTATTGCAGCTCTACGTAACCTCGAAATACATCAAATGGATGTCAAAATCGCATTTCTAAATGAGGATTTAGAAGAAGAAATATACATGAAACAACCTGAGGGTTACGTAGTTTCTGGACAGGAAAACAAGATGTACAGGCTTGTAAAATCATTGTACGGACTGAAACAAGTTCCAAAGCAGTGGCATGCAAAATTTGACAATGTTATGATGTCAAATGGTTTCAAAATAAATGAATGTGATAAGTGTATCATATCAAAGATACTCCAAATGGATACATTCTGGTGTGTCTGTATGTAGATGACATGCTCATTATTGGTAGCAATAATGACATTATCACACAATTCTAAGAACATGCTTAGTGGCAAGTTTGATATGAAAGATTTGAGAGTTGCAGATGTCATACTAGGAATCAAAGTTTCCAGGACATCTGAGGAAATTACTCTGTCTCAAGCTCATTACGTTGAGAAAGTACTTGAAAGATTCAAGAATTACTCCAATGGGACTGCCAAAAGTCCAGTAGGTCCCAGTCTTCACTTGTTCAAAAACACGGGTGACATCATATCACAATTGGAATATGCACGTGTAATCGGTAGTCTGATGTACTTAACAAATTGTATAAGACCAGACTTGGAACATTCAGTAAATGTACTGAGCCGCTATACAAGTAATCTAGGACGAAGTCACTGGAAAGGAATAACTAGAGTATTGAACTACTTGCGATATAATCAGAGTTATGGGCTGCATTACACCAGATATCTAGCAGTACTAGAAGGCTACAGCGATGCTAACTAGATATCGGACTCCAAGAACTTGAAATTCACAAGTGGGTATGTCTTCACTCTTGGTGGTACAGATATGTCATGAAAATCCTCTAAACAAACATTACTGGCTAGATCCACCATAAAATCTGAGTTTATTGCTTTGGACAAAGCGGCAGAGGAAGCATAGTGGCTTCGAAACTTTTTAGAGGATATTCCCATGTGGGAAAAACCATGTGTACACTGTGACAGCCAATCGGCTATAACAAGGGACTGAGTTGTATGTATAATGGGAAGTCTCATCATATCAGAAGGCGACACAAAATCATTGGACAACTGCCCTCTAATAGAATAATCTCTATAGAGTATATAAAATCGGCCGACAACCTAGCGGATCCATTTAATAAAGGTTTGTCATGAGAGCAAGTTGTGAGATCATCAAGAGGAATGGGTTTAAAGCCTATGACAAAAGAGGATACTTGATGGAAACCCTACCTAGAAATTGGAGATCCCAAGATCTAAGTTCAAGGGGACAACTAAATCTTGTTGAATCGACGTGGGCACTGAGAGATTAAAATCTCGTACCAACTCTTAGGATGATAAAACAGTGCTGCCTGCAAAGGGTTAGGATGTAATACCCTGATTTTTCAATTAATGAAAAATTATTTATTTTGCACGTAGTGTGCACGTGCAATATTTTGGTTGGATTATTTTTATTGAGATGTGTATAAATATTTAAATATGTGTTCTCAAATTATTTTGTACAAAGCCTTTCTTTAAACAAATAGAAAGCCTTATTTTAATTTAATTAAAAGGCCTTTTTCTTAAAGCCCAAAATGTATTTTATTTATTTTATTTTTAATAACTATTTTGGCCCAAAATAAAGCCCATGGATTAACCATTTTTATTTTAAACTTGTCATGTAGAAGACTATTTTAATACTATTTTATTTTTATACAAAATTAAAATGTACAAATTTGGTCCTAGTTGCATGCACGTGCACTACACGTACACGTGCAATGCACACTTCCCTAATGGCCGGATTGCTTCTTTTTTTGGAGGGATTTTCAAATAGTTGAGTGGTGATCATGGAGGTGGTTGTATAGTTGTGGGTAGTTTTTATAACTCCTACTCTAATCTTGGCCCTCCATCCTACAACCAACTAGTCAACCCTAGCCATCCATTTCACTTGATTTCTAGTATAAATACCCCCCCCCCCCCCTCCCATGGCTATATTCATATGCAATTATATCTTCCCAAACCTATAGTCTAATTTAGTAATAGTTGTGAGTTAAAAAAAGAGTGAGAGTTGTGTGGGATTGCTTGCATTTTCCAAGGAGGAGAGGCCGGCATCACTAGGAGAAGCATTCGGTTTGCTTGGTGTTCGTGGAGCTTGTGCGCGCATCGACTAGGAGGAGGTGCATCTTGTTGCAAGGATTTGTTGCTTTTGTGTTATTTCTCTCCACACAAGGTGGGTAACCTTTCATATTTCTAATATAGGGATCCATGCTAGATTTAACCATCAAAACGATGTATGAAAAATACTAATAAGAACACACTTTAATTGAGAAGTTAGTTTATGAATTGATTGAAATATTGTGATTAACTTGTATGTGATTCTAGTATTAAATTAAATTGTGTGTAGAATTCTCCATGATTATTAGCATGAATGAATGATGGTGGTTAAATTCCCTTAAGAATGTTGCTAGTATGATATTGAGACATGATGCATGAAAATTTCCAATAAGAACGCTTGTTAATTGTAAAATTGAAACATGTAATTGATTAAGAAAGAGCACACTTTAATTTGAAAAGAGTGACTTTCTTGAATGATTGAGATGTGATTATGCAAATTGATAAGTGATTATATACATTATGACATAGATTGATTAATGAAACTACTTTGTTATCATCTAAAAACTACTCATAAAGTTAGTAGTTTGAGTTTTACCTATTCATGTGCTAAATAGACCTTTATGTTGATATGGGTATGGATAAATTCAAAATATATGTGTATGTTGAATATAAGGTTAATAACAGTAAATTAATATAAGAAAATTGGGAATAAAAAGATTAGAAGACCAATTGTTAAGCAATGTCGAAAATGAAAAATATAGTAGTTTTAATGAATAATTCATTGATTTGTGTGAAAAAATATATTTTTATTAGTACAAAAATTATTTTAATCATACTGATATGAAAATCATGTGAAGGGAAGTTAATCTGGAATTTTTCAGTAATTTTTACAAAGGCAATATGAACCAAGATTAATTGAACATCGAGTATTTTTTAACAATAGTGGCAAAATGATTCATATGGGTTTTAATTTGGTACTGTGACAACCTGAGCATGTAGCTCAGGCGGTCACTGTGTGCAGTTGTGTTCTCGGGGGTGACTGGTTCGAACCCCTGTAGCCGCATATATATTCCACATTTTTGAAAGCATATAACTTCCGACCCGAGAGTAATAAATACAATTTTCGCCCCCTTTATACCGCTAGCACAGATCGGCCTAGTGGCGGGTGCTCTTGGCTTTGTTTCCCGTGTGCCTGGGTTCGATTCCTACCTTCGGCATATATAAAAAATATTTTTTTTTGGGGTTTCTAGATGTCCAAAAATTATGAAAAAAATATGGTTATTCTCATAAAAATGTAAGGAATTTTATAAGAGTGATTTGGGCATTATTTGAATGAAATACACTATGGTTTGTGAACAAAAGACATAATTAGAGCTATGGTTCTAGATTATGTATTTGTGAAAAAGTATAGCTTATAAGAATAAATAACAATGATGTATTAGAAAGAGATTTGGCAAAAAAGAAACTTGGTTGTGTGGATTAATGCAATTTATTTCTCATTGTGGAACAAAATGAAGTATGCACATTTGTTAATAAAGTGAAATTTGATTCATTGTGATAATTGATAAAGTGCATGAAATTCATGTACAATTATGGACTTGTGAACAAATTTGAAATCATGAATTGAAAAGAGAATATACATGTGAGTATGAGAACTCAACATGGAGAATTTATGAGTTGAAGATTGTGAAATGAAAATTGAAATGGAGTAGCTAAGTCTCCCCCGGCATTGAGAAATGAAATGAAATTAGACCAAGGTTGGTCATGTTGAAATGAATGAATAAGTCCGGTTAGTGGAGAGGCTAACTCTAGAGATTTAATTTTTGTTCATGATTTTTGATAAAACTAAGGACTAGTACATAGTGGAGACGTGATGAAAGTAGAAGAAAAACACGAGTATGGGGACCATCGGATAGCGGTGTGAGAGCGATCCACAGGCTGCCTGCTTGATGCGTCAAGACATGGCGTGGGCGCTACTCTAGAATTATCGTCCCGGTGGCGACGCTCGTGGAATGTTCGAGTGGCTATGGGTGGTGCCATTGTTCCATGGCGGAGGCTGAATTGTCCATAGGTTGCCTGCTCGATGCGTCGTGTCAGTGCGTGGGATTCCCCTCCAGGCTGCCTGGACATGGGCTCGTAGATTATAGGACATCTAAGACACTACCGTAGTTACAGTAGTAGATTAAGTCATAACGGGAGATTGAATCCTATAAGATGAAGAACGATTAAGGGCTTGCCCTCGGACCTATGTAGTATGGGATGCATAGAATCCGAACAAGTGCGCATTAGTGTCATGTAATATAAACAAATGCATTAAGGACTAAGTGCACAATCACAACATGACATCAATAGGGTAGTCCCTTTAGTTTGAATGTGACAAGTTTGTATTTGCTAAATATGAAAAGTTGAGTTATACTATTTCCGGCATAGAGAGGATGGCCATGTATAATGTTCGTCGGTTGAATAAACTGACGTATCCACAGTCTTATATGCAGGTAAATGACATGTTAAAGAGGAATGGATGCTGAAAGATTGTACCATGTTGTTGTACATTTATTTAATTGTTGTATTTTACTTCCGCTGTGCAAATGAAAAGTGTAATATTGATGTAAACTCTGATGTAAAGTGAAAAGTTTAAATTTCCTTGTAAAATTGTACTAAAGAAAGTGAAAAGATCCTGTAGAACATCTCGAATTCAGTGTATTTGGAATTCGGGGTGTTACATAGGATAAGTTTGGCTTTTAATGATTCCCATAGCTTTGAAATAAAAGTGGGGTATGGCAGGATACACTTTATGGGCAATCACCTTGTGAGTGTGAAATGGGACCGTTTCTAGGAGAATGAAGAGATGCTACATTCTCCAAGTTCACTCACGATTAACTAGGGTTGTTCAAGGCCAAAATGAACACAACAAGAGAACCTAGTTCTATGAGGAGACGAAACTATGTGATAGTCATTGTCTAGGTTCACATCAAAGCCCGGGTAGTTCAAGACATCATGTTCACTACCTGGTCAAGTGAATCCGATGGCTACTCACTAAGGGTGGTTCAAAGTTGAAAAATTACTACAATTCCTAATGCAGTGATTTTCCGATTGTACTCTCAGAGTCTTGTCTGTCATGTCTTTTTCTGTAATGTGCTGGATTACATGGTTTGGTCATTTTCATTCATGTGGGGGATTGTTGGAAAAAGTTTTTGCATATTTTCCGGGATGGATTCTGATGGGCTCCGACCACCGGTGGCGCCAGAAATTGTTTGGATCACGTTCCTCTTATCGAGTACTATTTCGTAATGTACTCACTTGCCAAAAATGGTTTCCGTATGAATGAGAAATGTAGGTCCAAAGTTGGGTAGTCGAAATGTACTAACTTGGACAGTTGGAATGAATAGTCCCACATAGGAAGATGGGAAAGATTTTCTCTAGTATATAAGCTAAAGAAATGGACTAATGGGCATAGCCCTGGGGTTACCACTATCATTTAGTGGAGAGAGGACCTAGCCAAAATAACAAACACACACACGCACGCACGCGCTCGGCCCCGGCTTGGCTTGGATTGGCCTATATTTTTTTCCCCACTCCAAATTTTTCCCCAGTTAGTGTTGAGGCTTTTCAAATTCTGTAACTAGTACCATTACTCTGTAATAGCAGAGTAATGACTCATTTTGAACCAATACTCTACCGTTACAGAGTAATGGACCATTACTCTGCTGTCACAGAGTAATGGACCCTTCAGTTACTCCCTTTCTCCTATAAGACCAGCAATTTTTGATTGCAAGTGGACAGAGTTTGAAATATTCCGAATCTCCTTCTTCTTCTTCTTCCTCTGAGTCACAGTCTAAGAATACAACACAGCTACCGGTTCGCTGAGATCTTTGAAGCTAGGGTGCTGCTTTTCAGGGAAAGGTAATACAGTTGTATCCTGTGAGGCAATTCGTCAACCACCGTCACATTACGGGGCGAATTTTGCTTTAAGGACAGAGCTCTTAATCTCGACTCTGTATTGTATTGTATGGTTTGTTCTTTTATTTCCTGTAATTGTAATTCTTCACAAATATTGTTAGCATTTTCCTGTTTTATGAAATTCAAGTTCTAACACTAGGCAACTACCAAGGTTTGATTTTTTTTCTTCACTCTTCATGTATACAAATTAGATGATAATTTGAGATGTATGAAGTTTTGATTCAATTGTTAGTATGTTATTGTTATTCACTTCTTCACTGAGAAGTATGAAATTTAAGTATAAATTAGATTTTTTTTTCTTCACTGTTAATTGTATAAATTTTTTTTCTTCACTGTTAATTGTTAGTATGTTTTAATTCAAGTATAAATTGAAGTATAAGTTAGTCTAGTCTATTCTTTAATTAACCTCTCAAGTATAAGTTGATTGTTAAATTGTTAAGAGTTAGTTTGTAGTGTTATGTTAATACTTAATAGTTAATAGTTAGTTCACCACTTCACTGCCTAGTTCACTGTTATTGACATATTGTTAATTGATTTATTTAACTGTTTTAGTGTTAAATGATTAGAGAGTTAATAATTCACTAACAATTATTCAATTAGCCTCATTCTAATTGTTAGTTTTTACTTTTTATTTATAAATTTTAATACTTTTTTGTTTTCACTTGCAATATTATAGATTTTCTTTGAGAATGACTTCTATTGGTCCCAGTAATGAACCTCCTAATGAGGAAGATCCCAACAACCCTCTATGGAAATATGTTACGAAGTTAGGAAAGGAGCCGGGTGGGGGTGGAAATATGAGATGGGAATGCAGTTTTTGTAAAAAGAGTTATAGTAGTTCGTACACAAGGGTTAGAGGTCATTTGTTAAAGATACAAGAGCACGGAATTGGTGCATGCAATAAGGTTAAGATGAATAAGCTTGTTGAAATGCAAAATGCGGACGAACAATCGAAGGTTAAAATAGCTCAAAGAGCTCTAAAGAGAATGCCATTACTACCGTCATCTTCTAGTGGTTCGGTCAGTGCCTCTAATATGCTTGTTGCCGGTAGCTTAGATTTGAAGAGAAGAAAGACAAATATTAGTGGCCCAAGTTGTAACCCCTATTTTTTCATTTTGTGTATTTTTTAGTGTACTTTTCGTTTTGATGTATTTTTCTCTCTTGTACTTTTCTGAACCGTATATTGGAGTTATTTTCAATATATATTCATTTTATTCCATTTTGAGCACCTTGTGTTTGATTGATTATCTCTTTTGTTTCGTTCTTCATTATTTTGGTTCTTTCCTTCATTTTTGTCTCGTTCCTTTATTTTTTATCTTTATTTTTTATTTTCTTGGGTGCTTGTGGTGGTGGTTGGGTGTTATCTTTTTTCCACTCCTATTATTTGATCCCTAATAACATTTTACCCAAAGCCAATTAAAATCCCCAACCCTATTTGTTTTCATATTTAATTGACCCAAACCCAAAACCCATTGGTAAACTACTACTAACTCCTAATACCCACAACCCAAATACCCATTAACCCAACTTATATCTCTCAACCCTAATCCCCACCTATATATATATATATATATATATATATATATATATATATATATATATATATTCTCTAATCCCCCTAACACAAACCCTAACCCTACACTCTATCTCTCCCAGTCCCGGCCCCCCTCTCTCTCTCTCCCTCTCCTTGCTTGCATCCCGACCCACACAGCCCGACACCCACCTCAGGCCGGCACACCCTACAACCTGAGCCCTTCATCCACCCTACTCCCGATCTCCATCTCCTTGACCATCCCAACCCTCTCGCACCACCACTTAATCTCTTGCCTCGCTTTCTTGGTGTTCTCTTGTGGTCGCAAGCCACTTTGATCATCTCTCGCTTTTGGAAGTTTGGTTCGTGTGGAGATTCTTGCTCGAGTTGCTTGGATTCGTTGATTATGGATTTCCGTTTGTGGGTTTTTCTCGTACTCTTGATTTGTATCGTTCTTCATTTCGATTAAGGCAAGTAACTTGTACTCCAATTCATTTGTTTGATACAAGTCAAAAGTTCACATATAGTGTAGTTGGTTCTAGAGACGACTCTTGTTTATGTTTTCCTTGATGTGTTTAGTCTCTATTGTGAAAATTTGACCATAGATGACTCACAACACAATATGGACACAAAATAATTTAATTTTTACCCGTTCTTGATTTGGATCATGTATGTGAGACTTTTTGTGAGAATTCGTGATTTGGTTGAGACCCATGTAAAATAACTTGGTGTGGACATGTTAGATACCCTAATTTATGATGTTTGGACACTTGGTAGACTCGATTTCATGTTTGGGTGTGTTTGGATCATTTTTCTTGAATCTATGTTGATTTTGTTCTTAAGGGAAAAATCTGTATTTTGTCGCTGTTCTGTTTTGCTTGCTGTTATGGACTGTGTTAAAGTCAGTATTTTGATTTTGGTCTAAAACATGAGTTTTAGATAATTTCATCTATTTTCAAATCCCTCTGACCTTGCTTGATTTTGATTTTGTATGACTGAGTTATGACTGTTTTAGTACAGAGGTGTCGACCTTTTCCAGATTCTATTTTTTCGGTAATTCTGATGACAAATCATTTTAAAGAACTATGCTACATATATTATTTTGATCCAAAACTTTGATCAGTGTTTCTTTATATAGTTAGGAATTACCCAGAATTTTGGTGAATTTTATTGATGAGTTTTATGTGTTGTTTCATGCTCGTTTATGAATTCTATACTTGCTGTATTTTACTTGCTGTTCTGTAAAGAATCTTATTTTCACTATGATTCCTTTTACTGTATGAAAAATATTTGTGAAATGTGAATGTTATTATATTTTATCTATTTTCATATCCCTTTAGCGGAATTGGATTTATTTCACTGGTTGCGAGATATCATAGTTTTCGTACAGTAGTATTGGAAATTCCAGATTTGCCAAACTATGTTTTCTTGATGCTTTCTTATTTTTGATGAATAATCTAATTTTACTAGAAAAATCTGAAACTTCATATTTTGATTCTAAACATATAGGGGAATACCCCAGATTTTTCATGTTAATGTGTTTTCATGTTGTTTTCTTGTTCTTGAATTCGTTTTCCTGATTTTTGGCTGAACCTATTTTCGGTATTCAAATCAGTTTTGAGCTGTGTTTTTGTGAATTAATATATAACTAATTTATATTCGCTGGATTCTTGTGGAAGTCTATTTTCCAGATCCTTTGACGGATTCAGTTTTTCTTGTTTATAACACTGAGAATCACTATTTTACTACAGTATGGTCTTGCTATCCTGAACTTGAGATGTGTTTATTTTAGTCTTTTATGAGATATCTTACACTCGTACATGTTTATCTTGCAACTTGCATTTGTCACATGATCATGCCATGTTATTCTTGATATATTTTGCATATATACATGCTTGTTTGACATTAATAATAAATAAAGCCGGGGTTTAAAGGACAGATCTAATAGTGGATAATTCAAAAATGTGTGCTCAAAAGGGGATCCACTGATCCTACGTGATTTACTTGAGACATGATACTTGACACGTGATTACTCGATACTTTCACGCAAGACACGAAACTTGCCACTTGCACAACTTGACACGTGATTACATGATACATGATACATGATATATGATACTTAGAGCTTGGAGCTCGATTACTTGACTTGTCCCCGAGTATACTGTCCTCTATGGTCCACTATGAAATCTAAAGCGAAACTGTTTGTTGTAGCAATCATGTAAGGTGGGCTACATGAAGTGCTACCTAGATAGTAATTCACTACAAGACTTGATATATGATACTTGAATATGATACTTGAACATGATACATGCATGCTTGATACTTGACTACATGATACATGATACTTGAAACTTGACACTTGATACATGATTACCTAATACTCGATACTTGACACATGTTTATAAGACACTTGTTTACTTGACTCTTGATGTATGCTACATGATACTTGATCACATTACCATGCTAGTTGTTTACTTTGACATCACACTTATATCATGTTGCTAGTTAGTTTCTCCATGTGCTTGTATCCTACATTATAAGTGGCCCATAACTTGCAATTGACGGGTACTTATCTTTCTCTTTTTCTCTTTCCTGCATTCATTGAATTACAGATTTTGGAGAACAGGTTCCAGATTGTATCGAAGACATGAAGTATTAGTGCTGCATTTTATTATATTATTTCTTGTATCTTACTTGAACAATAATTATATTTTGAGACTTGGATCTATTCTTGTATTTGGGCAATGTGACCCAAGACATGTGTTTTATTCAGATCATGACTATTTGAGATTTATATATTTAGTTTCAAGTGTTTTTGTTGGTATTTTGGCTCATTATGTGCATGTGGTTGATTCTTTTGCTTCCGACTCTGATGATTCTTGTGAATGTTGTTAAGATTTCTTAAACAGCTTATGGATGATGAAAATCATTCGCTGGGCTTTTGTTATGTATCCGTATTCCATATTCTTTTTGGGAAGCGGGGCGTGACACAAGTAGTGCAATCGGAAAGGCCTTCAACAATGCGGCTTGAGATCAATTGCATGGAGAAATTGCACGAATGTTTTATACGGGAGGGTTGCCATTTAACCTAGCAAGGAATCCATATTATGCGAGTTCGTATACTTTTGCCGCCAACAATGCACTTGCAGGTTATATTCCACTGGGGTACAACATGTTGAGAACAACTCTCTTACAAAGGGAGAGAGAGATAATGTTGAGAGGTTGTTGCAACCGATTATAGACACATGGAAGGAGAAAGGAGTAAGCATTGTTAGTGATGGATGGAGAGACTCACAAAGGAGGCCGCTTATCAATTTAATCACCGTTACGGATGGAGGGCCTATGTTTTTAAAGGCGATAGATTGTTCGGGAGAAAGTGAAGGATAAATTCTTCATTGCCATTTTGTTGAAGGAGGCCATTATTGAGGTTGGGCATGAGAAAGTTGTTCAAGTAATTACGGATAATGCGGCAAATTGTGAGGCGGCGGGACAACTAACTGAAGCTCATTTCCCTACAATTTTTTGGACTCCTCGTGTTGTGCACACTCTTAATCTTGCATTGAAGAACATTTGTGCCGCAAAGAATGTTGAGTTCAATCAAATTGTATATGATGAATGTGGGTGGATATTGGAAATTTCGGGAGATGCGGTGCAAAGTAAAATTTCATATTGAATCATTCAATGAGGCTAGCCATTTACAATGAGTTTGTTCCTTTGAAGTTGCTTTCGGTGGCGGAGACTCACTTTGCTAGTGCTATTATCATGCTTAAATGATTTAAGCTCTTGAAACAAGGTCTTGTTTCCATGGTGACTAGTGACAAATGGGCTTGTTATCGTGATGATGATGTGGGAAGAGCAAGGTTTGTAAGAGAAAAGGTGTTGAATGAAGAGTGGTGGGAATCCGTCGACTACGTACTTTCTTTTACATATCTCATATATGATATGATTCGAGCGTGTGACACAAATAGACATTGTCTCCATTTAGTTTATGATATGTGGGATACAATGATTGAGAAAGTGAAAGAAGCTATTTATAAGCACGAAGGAAGACAAGTTGATGAGCCATCTAGCTTCTATGATGTGGTGCATAAAATTCTTGTCGATAGTTGGACAAAAAACAGCACTCCACTTCATTGCTTGGCACATGCCTTGAATCCAAGGTAAAACTTAGTTTCATTAACTATTTAACTATATAAACATATTATATACTTTTATGTTTCATTCTATGAGCAATATTTTTCTCATGTTGAAGGTATTATAGCAAAGAATGGCTACTTGAAGATCCAAGAAGAGTTCCTCCACATAAAGATCGTGAGATCAATTTGGAAAGAATAAAGTGTTTTAAGAAACTCTTTCCCGATGCGGCCAATCGGTCAAGAGTTAATGTGGAGTATGCCCACTTCTCGGCAAAAACGGGAGCATTTAATGATATTGATTTTATTAGTGATTGAGGTTTATTGGACGCACATGATTGGTTGTCCGTTCATGGACTTCTTGCTCCTATGCTTCAAAACATAGCTATGAAACTCCTTATGCAACCTTCTTCTTCATCTTGTGCCAAAAGAAATTGGAGCACTTACTCTATCGTGCATTCCTTGGAAAGGAACAAGTTGACCCCACAACGAGCAGAAGACTTGGTGTATGTTCATAGCAATCTTCGCCTTCTATCAAGAAGATCACCCCAATATGGTAGAGGAGAGACGAAGATGTGGCATATAGGTGGAGATTCATTTGATTCATTTGAAGATGTTGGAGTGCTTGAGGTGGCTAGCCTTTCACTAGATGAGCCGAAATTGGAACATGTGGTTTTCACCGATGATGTTGGCGTGTTGGATATGGATGAAGATGGACCATCAAGCTAGAGAAATTTCATCAAGGTAATATTTGTAGTGAACTACTGATATTTGTATTGAACTTTGAACTTGTAATGAATGAAATATTTTGTGATGTTTTTGAATGTGTCTCTGTCTTTAATTGCTAATCTAGTTCTACTTCTTTGCTACACTTACCATTATATTATTCACAAGTTATTTTGTTACTTCAGATGCAGATAGACACGCAAGATAAATAATTTACACAATAGTACAACACCACATTTAGTTTACTAGCATCAGAATACATGTTTAATTTAATTTAGTACTTTTTAATCATGAATGTGCCTTTTTTTTGTTGTCTCGGACATGTAAGAGGAGGTATCAATCATCCCCAACAAGCAAAGGAAGATTCACACCACAAGGTCGTATCGTATCCATACGTATTGTTTCACACCAGAAGGCTTCAACCAAAGGAAGCTTCACACTAGCAAGCAAAGGAATCTTTACCTGCAACAAGTAAGAAAAGTAGCTAGTAATGTATTGTTTCTTTTTAGGACTTTTATATTTCTAGTTATAATTTTTTAACATAATATATATATATTAAATTTATTATTTTTATATTCAACTGTCACGCACCGCTTCCCAAAAAGAATATGGAATACGGATACGTAACAAAAGCCCAGCGAATGATTTTCATTATCCATAAGCTATTCAAGAAATCTCAACAACATTCACAAAAATCATCAGAGTCGGAAGCAAAAGAATCAACCACATGCATATAATGAGCCAAAATACCAACAATAACACTTGAAACCAAATATATAAATCTTAAATAGTCATGATCTGAATAAAACATATATTTTGGGTCACATTGCCCAAATACAAGAATAAATCCAAGTCTCAAAGTACAATTATTTTTCAAGCGAGATACAAGGAAATAATATAATAAAAAGCAGCACTAATACTTCATGTCTCCGATACCATCTGGAACCTATTCTCCAAAATGTGCAATTCAACGAATACAGGAAAGAGAAAAAGAGAAAGACAAGTACCCGTCAATTGCAAGTTACGGGCCACTTATAATGTAAGATACAAGCACATGGGAAAACTAACTAGCAACATGGTATAAGTGTGATGTCAACATAAACAACTAGCATGGTAAAGTGAACAAGTGTAAATGACATGAATCAAGTGTTAAGTAATCAAGCATCATGTAAACATGCATCAAGTGTCAAGTAATCAAGCATCATGTAAATATGTATCAAGTGCCAAGTATCATGTAATCATGTATCGAGTCTCATGTATCATGTAGTCAAGTATCAAGCAAGCATGAATCATGTTCAAGTATCATATTCAAGTAGCATGTTTGAGTCTTGTAGTAATTGCTATCTAGGTAGCACTTTATGCAGCTCACCTTACATGGTTGCTACACCAAACAGTTTCGCTTTAGATTTCATAGTGGACCATAGAGGGCAATATACTCGGGAACAAGTCAAGTAATCGAGCTCCAAGCTCCAAGTATCATGTATCATGTAATTACGTGTCAAGTTGTGCAAGTGGCATGTATCGTATCTTGCGTGCAAGTATCAAGTAATCACGTGTCAAGTATCATGTCTCAAGTAATCACGTAGGATCAGTGGATCCCCTTCCGAGTACACATTTTTGAATTATCCACTATTAGATCTGTCCCTTAAACCCTGACTTGGTTATTTTATTATTAATGTCAAACAAGCATGTATATGTGCAAAATATATCAAGAATAACATGGCATGATCATGTGAAAAGTGTAAGTTACAAGATAAACATGTACGAGTGCAAGATAATACATGAAAGAGTAAAATAGACAAATCTCAAGTTCAGGACAGCAAGACCATACTGTAGTAAAACAGTGATTCCTAGTGTTATAAACAAGAAAAACTGAATCCGTCAAAGGATCTAGAAAATAGACTTCCACACGAATCCAGCGAATATAATTAAGTCATGTATTAATTCACAAAACATAGCTCAAAACTGGTTTGAATACAGAAAATAGGTTCAGCCAGAAATCAAGAAAACGAATTCAAGAAATCAGGAAAACAGCATGAAAACACATTAAATAAATCCACGAAAAATCAAAGATATTCCCCTATATATCCAGTATCTAAATATAAAGTTTCAAATTTTTCCAGTGAAATTAGATCATTCATCAAAAATAAGAAAGCATCAAGAAAACATAGCTTGGCAAATCTGGAATTCCCAACACTGCTGTACGAAAACTATGATATCTCGCAACCGGTGAAACAAAATCCAATTCCGCCAAAGGGATATAAAAATAGATAAAATATGCTAACTTTCATATTTCACAAACATTTTCAATACAGTAAAAGGAATCATAGTGAAAATAAGGTTCTTTACAGAACACCGAGCAAAATACAGCAAGTATAGAATTCATAAACGAGCATGAAACAACACATAAAACTCATCAATAAAATTTACCAAAATTCTGGGTAATCTCTAACTAGATAAAGAAACACTAACCAAAGTTTTGGATCAAAATAATATATGTAGCATAGTTCTTTAAAATGATTTGTTATCAAAATTACCGAAAAACAGAATCTGGAAAAGATCGATACCTCTGTAGTAAAACAGTCATAACTCATTCATACGAAATCAAAATCAAGCAAGATCAGAGGAGTTTGAAAATAGACGAAATTATCTAAAACTCATATTTTATACCAAAATCAAGATACTCACTTTAACACAGTCCAAAACAGCAAACAAAACAGAATAGCGACAAAATACAGATTTCTCCCTAAAAACAAAATTAACATAGATTCAAGAAAATTGATCCAAATACACCCAAACATGAAATCGATTCTACTAAGTGTCCAAACATCATAAATTAGGGTATCCAACTTGTCCACACCAAATATTTCATATGGGTCTCAACCAAAACACGATTTCTCACAAAAGTCTCACATACATGATCCAAATTCAAGAATGGGTAAATCCTAAGTTAATTCATGTCCATATTGTGTCGTGAGTCATCTATGGTCAAACTTTCACAATAGAGACTAAACCCATCAAGGAAAACCCAAACAAGAGTCGTCTCTAGACCCAACTACACTATAGATGAACTTTTGACTTGTATCAAACAAATGAATTGGAGTACAAGTTACTTGCCTTAATCGAGATGAAGAACGATGCAAATCATGAGTACGAGAAAAACCCACGAACGGAAATCCACAATCAACGAATCCAAGCAACTCGAGCAAGAATCTCCACACGAACCAAACTTCCAAAAGCGAGAGATGATCAAAGTGGCTTGTGGCCACAAGAGAACACCAAGAAAGCGAGGCGAGAGATTAAGTGGTGGTGCGAGAGGGTTGGGATGGCCAAGGAGATGGAGATCGGGAGTAGGGTGGATTAAGGGGCTCAGGTTGTAGTTGATGGGGGGCTCGGGTTGTGGTGTCACCGGGAGGAGAGCAGGCCAGAAGGGGGGTCGGCAGCTTGGAGGGTGAGGCCTGGCTGGGTGTCTGGTTTGCACACAAGGAGGGGGAGAGAGAGAGAGAGGGAGAGGGAGGCCGGGTATGTGTAGAAGGTAGGGTTAGGGTTTGTGCGGGAGAGAGGTGGAGAGTATATATATACATATATATATATATATATATATATATATATATATATATATATGGGGATTAGGGTTTAGAAATGCAAGTTGGGTTAATGGGTATTTGGGTATTAGGAGTAGTAGTAGGTTTACCAATGGGTTTTGGATATTGAGTCAATCAAATAGGAACACAAATAGGATTGAGAATTTCATTTGGCTTTAGAAATCTTATTAGGGATCAAAATAGGATTGAAAAAATAGGTCAACCAAATCACCACCACAAACATCCAAGAAAGAAATAAAATACGATTAAAGGGAACGAGACCAAAAATGACGGAGAAACAAAATAATGAAGAACGAAACAAAAGCGACAATCAATCAAACACAAGGAGCTCAAAATGAAATAAAATGAATATATATTGAAAACAACTCCAATATACGGTCCCGAAAAAATACAAGAGGCGAAAATACACCAACGAAAAATACACTCCAAAAATATACAAAAATGAAAAACAGGGGTTACATCAACGTACCCTTAACGTACCTGTATCCTAAATTTTTGAGAAATCACGTATCTGCGTACCTGAGTCGTATCATACCCGTATCTCGTACTCATGTCCGTGCTACATAGATTTAAACTCATAGTTATCCATGATAGACGGTTCAAAAACCATATCTCTTATCAAGAAAAGAGTCGTAAACTCTATGTTCACAACTACTTTTATCTCTTCATAAAGAAGAGATAACCAACTCTATTAAAAATATCAGGAAGTAGAGAAATCATTATCTTGAAACTGACCCCCAAAACGACTATAAATATCCCATTTCCTCCACAAGAACGAGGTAATCAGTATTTTGCCACAAAAACTCTTATATATACAGTTCAGAAGCCATCAATCTCTAGGGGGACAAAAAATAACTCCTCGCGAGAGAAGGAACCCAACTCCAACAAGCCGGTCAACCCCCAGGAGAGGGAGAGAGGAAGAAGCACTCGTCACCAAAAAAGAGTGCTTCAAAGAAGCACTGTGACTTCAAAGATGAGATCCTTCAAGCTCTCAACATCGTTCCTAACAGCACCTGACATACTAGCCTTCACCGTTCCACTCCTCCACGATGTGAGGAGTCCCATGGGTCCACTAGATCTGATGAATAAGACAACATCGTCCTCCAGCACCTCCAACAGATGGATGACTGTCTAGCACTATTGAAACAAGAAAAAGGAAGATGATGGAACATACCACCCCATCCGACCTCCCTTCTCCAGAAAATCATCGAGGCTCCTGTTCCAGTCAACTTTAAAATTGCAGCATTTGAGTCATACAACTAAGAGTCTGACCCAGTAGACCACATTGAGTTTCAAAACCCACATGACGATCCATCAAGCATCCGACTCACTCCTCTGCAAGACTTTCCCAGCAATCCTGAAGGGATAAACATGGGAGTGGTTCTCTCGTCTCTCTCCTGGGTCCATCTACTCCTTTGATCAGCTTGAGGAACTCTTCCTCACACACTTCAACACTAGCCGCAAGACAGAAACAAGTGCCTCCTTACTTGACTTAAAGCAAAGGAACGAGGAGTCCCTCAAGAGTTATGTTTGATACTTCACAGCCAAGTCCCGATCCATCCCCTCACTCGATTCAGGCGTAACCACGGCTGCCTTCAGGTACAATATGAATCATGACCACCTCAATGCTTCTCTCGTCAAAAGACCCCATTGGGACTTCTCCAACCTCCTTCAAAGAGTCAAGAAGTACATTCGAATGGAGGATACTATTCGACCCCAAGAACAGAAGGTGCTCTTGTCTAAGAACAAATGAAAGGCACCAATGAAGATGTACCCAGGTTGACCCAGAAGGATGCCACAGGCCAGCGTCGTCCACCCCAATGCCTCATTTTGAGAAGTATACTCTGCTTAATGTCAGCATGTCTGTAATTTTCATGGAAGTTGATAAGGAGGAACTCCTTCAACCTCCTCTTAAGATGAACACTTCATGCAGAAGAAGGGATAGGAACAAGTGGTGCGCGTTTCACAAATATCATGGGCATCTCACAGATAACTGTCGATCCCTCAAAGACGAGCTCAAAGCCCTGCTCCGACAAGGATACCCCGCCAAGTTAGCCCAAAGATACAACACCGAACCTCCTCCTGTAAGAGGAGCCAACCAGCGACCAAAGAGACCTTCTGAGTCCCAAGGCTCAGAACGCATGGAGGTATTCCACTCCATCCATGGGGGACCTATGGGGGGATTGTCTAACTCCTCAGGGAAAGAATTTCTCCTTGAAGTGAACTCAATGCACAACATCCCCCCTCCTAAGAGCTTAGGGGTTCCGATCACATTCTCAGACTACGACCTCAAAGGTGTTCGAACACCTCACTGTGATGCACTTGTAATCTTCATATGTATGACCAATCATGAGGTGCGCCGCATCCTGATAGATAACGGCAGCTCGGTAAACATCATATTCCTGAATGTATTCAAGGGCCTCAAGCTCATGTGAGATCGCTTTAAACCCATCGGGTACACCATCCATGGATTCTCCGGAGCCTCAGTTCAGTCACCCTTGACATAATTGTGGGGAAGGCTCCAACCACCCGCATAGAAGCAGTCGATTTCATGGTTGTCGACATGATGTTCTCTTACAATGTCATCTTTGGTCGCCTAGGGCTAGCAACCCTTCACGCAGTTGCCACTTCCTACCATATGAAGATGAAGTTCCCTGTAGCGACAGGGTTAGGAAAAGCCAAGAAGCTACTCGGGCGTGTTACACCACCACAATAGGGGCTTGGTATTCCCCCTCAATGCAATGGAACTCCCTCAAGATAGGGGACAAGCCAGCTCAGAACCCATAGACAAACTAGCAGAAATCACCTTTTCCTGAGAGGATCAAGCTAAGTATTTTTGGATGAGTATGACACTCTCCATCAAGTCAAGGAGCAACTCATCACTTGCAAAAGGAAAAACTGAGACCTCTTTGCTTGGGCAACCTCAGACATGTCCGGAATATCCGAAAATCTAATCATGCACTGGTTGAATGTGGACCCAGAAAAGTCAGGCATGTTTAACAGAAGCGCCGTAAGTTTGCCCCCGAAAGGCAATAAGCATTCAAGAGGAAATTGAAAAACTCATAGCCGCCCGCTTTATTCAAGAAGTTAAGCTACCCCGAGTGGCTAGTGAATGTGGTATTGGTCAAGAAAGCCAACGGTAAATGGAGAATATCCATAGACTTCACCGACCTCAACAGAGCATGTCCAAATGACCCTTTTCCTCTGCCGAGCATAGACACATCGATCGATGCCACCTCAGGACATGAGCTCTTAAACTAGGGATGGCAACTGGGCTGGGTCAACCGGCGACCCACCCGCGACCCGGCCCACCAACCCAGCCCGTTAAATCGCTTCGCGGGTTCGGGTCTAACCCGGTGAACGGTACCGGGTCGACCCGGGTCGCAATTTACGCGAATTAAATTTGCGAAACCCGGCCCACGAACCCGGCCCAATTCACGAGTTGGACCCGTTAACCCGCGGGTCGACCCGCGGTTTTTGACCCGTTCGACCCGTACGGTCGAAAATCCCGTTGCTTCGCTGCTGCTGTGCTCTGTCTGGACAGAGCCGTTGTAAACGGCTCTAAGAGCCGTTTGGTTTTAAATTTTTTTTCCCCCCACTTATTTAGCCTATAAATATCCCCCAAAAATCTCATAAAAAATCACACCTCACTCTCTTACTCTCTCTACTATTATACATCATTTTAAAGAATTTTTGAACAATTGTAGTATTCATCAAACAATTGTACAAGGAGGCATATACACGATCAAATTTCGGTCGTATTGGAAGCAAAATTCAACGTCTTCAACTCTCTTCAACCCTCGTCAAATCTACTTCAACCTCTTCTCAACTCTTCAATTGCGGAATCGGCAAAGCGCTCCTCCATCTTTTCTATTATATTCTTATTTTCACGGTTTTTTTTACATACGCGTATTCTACGGTGAACGGTATCAAAATATCTCTATCTCTCTTGTTAATTTTTTTTTGCGTTGTAGTTAAAATTATTGTTCGTTTTTTGAACTTCTCTATCTCAACCCTCTTGTTTTTTAGATTTTTTTGTATAATTCACCGCTCCTACATTGTAGATTTTTTTTTACATACTTTAGCACATTACCACATTATGTCTAGATCACGCGGTAGCGGTCGTAGCGGACAAGATTCCTCCTCCTCTTCACGTAGGCCACCAATTGTCCCAACTAATGAGCCCGCCCAAGATTACATTGATCCTACTATGGAACAATGGGGTACACACGACATGGATGTTGTAGGTGACATTCAATTAGAAGAAGAAGAACAACAACAACAACCCAAAACCACACAACCCCGTAGTAGTAGGAAAAGTAGAGGAGAAACTAATGATTAGCATAAGTTTTATGATTATATCCCGGACGAATATACTCCGGGTATAGGTTTGAAAGTGTGTAAAACATGTAGTAAAACATACAAATTCAAGAGGGGTGACGGCACCGGTATAATTAGTAGGCACATACAACATAATCATAAAGAACTTCTTGATCAAATACAAGGCCAACAAAAAATCAACCCTAGGACCGGTCAAGTAGATAGCCACCCTTATGATCCCGAACTTGTTCGTCGGGAAATGGCCCGATTAGTCATTAAGGAAGAGTTGCCATTTTCCTATTCCGAGAGTAGGAACTTAGAAAATTTTAATCAAACGGCCTTAAACCCTCATTTTAAAAGAATTCCGAGAAATACTTGCAAATCGGATTGTTTTAAAATGTATGTTGAAATGAAGGACGCGTTGATTGCAATTTTATGGAGTTTAACTTGTAGAGTTAGTTTAACTTCGGATTGTTGGGCGGGTGTCAACAATATTCCAACGATGGGAATAACTTGTCATTGGATCGACAATGATTGGATTCTTCAAAAAAGAATCATATCACTTGTGGCGTTGCCGTACCCCCATAGTGGCGCTGAAATAGCAAACCGTATTATAGAAATTTGTGATGTTTTTCATATTCGCGATAAAATTATGGCTATTAGTTTTGATAATGCATCTAACAACAATGTAGCAATTACTACTTTAAAATCTGTATTAAACCCTCCATCTGACAATATTTTTCATGTTAGATGTGCATGTCATATTATAAATTTATGTGTTCAAGATGCATTAAATATAGCTGATCCATATATACATAAAATTAGAAATTGTGTACATTTCATTGCATTAAGTCCAAGCATTTTACAAGAATGGAAAGCTTGGTGTAGGGTTAGAAATGTTCCTTTTAGAAAATTTTCAAAGGATGTTAGACACCGATAGAACTCTACTTTTGATTTACTAAATGTTGTCACCGAATATAAAGCAGTTGTAAATAATTTTTGTATCGCAAAAATAATGCACAATTTTGAAATGACTCCCCCCGATTGGTTTTTTGCCGAATCTTTGTTGAAATTTTTAGAACCTTTTAAAACCGCAACTTTCAAATTTTCAAAAACATATGAATCTACTTCTAGTAGCATTTTTATTGAATTAGTTAGCATGATGCAAATATTTAACGAAATGTTAAATGATGCCTATATTAGTGACATTGTAATACCTGCATATTAAAAAATTTTGAAGTATTATTTTTCTCCTCCTATGTTGATTTGTGTTGCTACTGTTATGGATCCCCGTATCAAATTAGAAGGTACGAAGAATTTGATACAAATATTTTTTGGATATTTAGAGGACAATGTAGAATTAACAATTGATTGCGCTACTTTTTTAGTTCAGTTTGAATCTACGTTAAATAACTTGTATGATTATTATGATAGACGTTTTGCTTCTAGTAGTACAACTTCGGTAGTTAGTTCTTCTTCTGGTAGTTCTAAAGGTAAGGGTAAAAGTAGAATTTGTGATAGAACATTTAGTTTACTTGAACAAATTCAATCTAAAAAACCTAGGACTAATCAACCAAATGAATTAAATTGGTATAACCAACAGGATACTGAGCCTACTCTTTCTCCACTAGATATTTTACAATGGTGGAAAGAACATGAACACACTTTTAGTATTCTGTCAATTATGGCTAAAGATTTGCTAACTCCTCCTGTCTCTACAGTTGCTTCTGAGAGTGCATTTTCTATAAATGGCAGGGTTCTATCTGATTACAGGAATCGGTTGAAGACCGATGTGTTGGAGATGCTCGTTTGCACAGAAGACTGGCTGAAGGCTGAAGATATGACGCAAGGGAAAGCACTATCAAGTTCCACAAGTGGGAGCAACTCGCCCGAAGAACAACAACAACAATAGCTTTCTTTGTTATGTCAAATTAGAGAACTTGTACTCAATTAAAATTGTATATAAGAGATATGTTATTGTATAAAACTTATTTGTGAATTGAATTCTTCATTTCGTTGTAAATTGTTAAAATTGTATAACTTAGATTCATATGAATAATATTTCAAAATTTGTTGTCAATTTCACTCTTTCAATCTTATTATTATTATTACGATTTTTATTGTTTATTAGTACTATTACAGTATTACTTACTTAGTATTATAATTAAACATCATTTGGGGATATTTGAAGAATTGTAGTATTATTACTTATTAGTATTATTACTTACTTAGTATTATAATTTTTGAAGAATTGTAGTATTCATCAAACAAAGATATGGTTGTTTGTATACATTATTTGTAAAATTATTATTATTATTATTTTAATTTAAGCTACCAAAAAAAAAATTATTAAACGGGCCAACCCGCGGGTCGACCCGGCCCAACCCGGATTGAACCCTAAAGGGTTCACGGGTTGGGCGGGCCACCCAAACGAATACTTAGCCTGGCCCGGACCGGCCCGTATAAGATTGCAACCCGGCTCGGCCCGGCTAAGCATTCGTGCCAACCCGTACGGGTTGGGCCCGGCCCGGCCCGCTCGACCCGTTCGCCACCCCTATCTTAAACTTCATGGATCCCTTCTCAGGATACAACCAGATCCGAATGTTTCCACCTGACATCCAGAAGACGTCCTTCATCACCTACCAAAGACTCTACTGCTATCAAGTCATGGCCTTTGGGCTAAAGAACGCTTCAGCCACATATCATCGCTTGGTGAACCAAGTCTTCAAGGAGAAAATCAGTTGGAACATGGAGATATATGTGGATGATATGCTCATCAAGAGCCTCATGAAAGAAGACCATGTGGCCGACCTCCAAGAAGCCTTTGATGTAATGCGAAGACACAACATGAGACTGAATCCCTCGAAGTGTGCCTTCGGGGTTTCCTCAGAGAAATTCTTAGGATTCATGGTAAGATAAAGAGGAATCGAAGCCAACCATGAGAAGATTAAAGTCATACTCGACATGCCCTTGACTACCATCAAAGTAGTCCAAAACCTCACTGGTCGCCTGGCTGCCATTGGGCACTTCCTCTCCAAGTCTGGGGAGAAGTGCATCCCATTCTTCAAAGCTGTCACACCTCGTTTTCCAAAAGAGAATACGGAATACGAATACGTGACTAAGTCCAGCGAATAATTTTTATCATCCATAAGCTGTCAGGATCTTTACAACATCTCACAGGAATAATCAGAGCAAGAAGTAAGAAAAGTCAACCACGATGCATTTATGAATCAATATACCAACAAGAATTTACTTGACACAAAATTTAATAATCTCAAATAAACCAGATCTGAATAAGTCAATAATCCTAGGTCACATTGCCCAATACACAATAATCCAAGTAACAGATATATTTATTCAAAATAAGCAACAGGAAATAATAATAATAGTAGCAAGAACTCCAGGACTAGAATCTCAGATCACCTACTCCATCGGGCAGCTGATCTCTAAAATCTGCAATTTAATAAATTGCAGGAAGAGGAAAAAGAAAACAAAACGCTCGTCAATGCAAGTTACAGACCGTTTATAGTGCAGGCAAAATTACATGGGAAAAGATAAACAACATAGCATGGAATAGATATGGCAACAAAATAGAACAACTAGCATGAGTCATGAACAGAATCAAGTAATGTAATGTGCTAACAGGGTACGGGTAACATGTGACCGAAGTTAAGTATCATGCAAGCAGGTAAACATGTAACAGGTGTCAGGTAGCATGTACAGGTAATTATGTATCAGGTAAGCATGTAACATGTACAGGTAATTATGTAACAGGTGAGCATAACATGTACAAGTAATCATGTAACAGGTATTATGTTATGTCAAGTCTTATATTTATTACTATCTAGGTAACAGTTCATGCATCCCAGGTTTTTACCATATAGTTGCTACATACATGTAAATTACGTTTAGGCCTAGTTGTGGAATTCTATAGGGCTGTGTACTCAGGCGTCAGGTAGTAGGTAACAGGAACAGGTTCATGAATCGGACAGGTACACGAATCAACTGATTCATGCATCAACAAGTTCATGAATCAACAGGTAACTAGTACATGAATCAACAGGTCCATGCATCAAAGCATAAAGTACAACAGGTTCACGAATCCACGAATTCATGAATCAAACATAAAGTGAAACAGGATCATGTATCAACATGAATCAAACATAAAAATGGGAAACACGGGCCCCCTTCTGAGTACACATACCTATATTGTCCACTACTAAGGTCTTTCCCTTAACCCCGGCTTGGTTACTTGTTATTATTATTAAAACAGGCATATGTGTGCACAAAACAGAGCAAGAATAACATGGCATGAACAAGTAACAGATTCAGGTCGGAATATAAATATGCACAGGTGATAGACAACACATAAAAGGGTAGGACAACAAAAATTCTAGTTCAGGACAGCAAGATAGTACTGCACTAAATTTAGGATTCCCGTTGCCACAAACAAGCAAATCTGGATCCGTCAGAAAATCTGAAAAATAGACTCTCGGAAGAATCCTGAAAATATATATAAGTCATATGATATTTCACAAAAACAAGTCTCAAAACAGAATTGTATCCAGAAAACATGTTCAGCCAGAAACCATAAGTTTGTATTCATAAACAGGAAAACAGCATTAAAATGTATTGATTAAATCCAAGAAAAATTTGGGTTATTCCCTAGTATGTTTGGTATCAGAGAATAAAGTTTCATAATTTTTCAACATAGATAGAATAGTCAATTAAAATCAGAAAGCAGAAAGATACAACAATTTTGTAAATCTCGAATCATAAACACAGCAGTACTAAAACAGCAACTTCTTACAAAATATAAATTGAAATCCAGATCCGTCAAAAGGGTAATAAAATAGATAAAGTAGGCTACAATTCATATTCACAAAGTTTTTATAAAGAGAAAATAGAATCAGGTCGAAATTAAGGTTCTTTACTGAACAGCATAAAAATTCTGCAAGTATAGTAGTTGTTTGTAAGCATAGAATAGTTTATAAAGTCATCGATTAAATCCAAAAAAATTAGGGGTTAATCCCATCAAGTCTAGTTGTACTCAGTAAAATATTGGATCAAAATATTATCTTTATCATCAGTGAAAAAATAAATAGTCGTACAGAATTCATATAAAACTGGATCTGAAATTTTAAACACATCTGTAATAATATAGCCATAACTCGCAACTCATAAATCGAAACTGAGATCTATCAGATATTCTAGAAAGTAGACAGAATTTTCTAAAATTCATATTCACAAATAATTTTCATATACTGACTTTAATAGGATCTAAAATACTGAACAAAAATGGGGTTACGGCAAAAACAGAAATCTCCTTCAAGCATAAAATCAACTAGATCATATGAAACACATCCAAATCATAACCAAACATAAAATGGGGTATACTAGATGTCCAAACATGGTATAGGGTATTTAACACGTCTACAACAAGTTATACTATGATTAACACAAGCGAGCATACGACATCATACGAACAACATGCATGTACACATCAAGAAGTGGTCATCTCTAAGTTATTTCATGTCGTGAGTGTAGTGTGACAACTACGGGCGGGTCAACACAATAGAGACAAGATATAACAGGAGTTTTGCACAATAATTGTCTCTAGAACACAACTACACTACAGGTGGTATTTAGTACTTGTATTTGCAACATGAATTAATACAAGTTACTTGCCTTATAGCCGATGACGAGAATGGAGCAAGAACAAGAATAACGGTAATGGATCCTCGGAAAACGAACACAACGAACAAATCACAAACCCAACAATGAACACCACTCACGAATCACACAAACACATGAACTACGAACGCGCAACCCGCGAGAACCAACACACTTACACAAGAGGAGCAGCGGAGGGTGTGCACTACGAGGGAAGTCGAACGGCGCACGGGGGCTGGCGATAATGACAGTGGGTTGCTGCCGCTGTTACTATGCTGCCTTCGACGGAGAGAGAGACAGGGCGCAAGTAGGAGGGCGACACGGTGGTGCTGGGCATCGCGAGGGGGCACCGGCGATGGGGTCGGCAATCGGAGGCTAGTGCGTCGGGGCTGCTGGGTTGCTGGGGTGAAGCGAAGGGAGGCCGAGGTAGGTCTGGGTGCTGCTGCAAGAGACAGGGAGAGGAGAGGGGAGTCGGGCGGTGCACAGAGAACAGAGAAGAGGGATGGAGAGGAGCATAGGGATGAAGGTGGTAGGCGGCTAGGTTGTAGTAGGGGTAAGGTTTAGGGTGATATAATCAGGGTACATATATATATAGGAATAGGGTGAGTTAGGGTTTAGGGGGTAATGGTGTGGGTAACGGGTAGGGTTATCGGTAAACAGGTATTGGGTTATTAGGGGTAATGTGTAGTAGGGTATTAATCGGTTAACGGGTATAGTAGAGGATCCAATAGGGTTTAAATGGATCCAAGAAGAGATTAAAATGGGTTATAGGGTTTTGAATAGGATTAACTTAGAAGATCGACAAGGAAATTATAAGGTGATCCAATAATGAGATGGGCACAAAAAATGAATAAATAAAATGGGACATGAACAAATATAGAATGGGGTCAAAAATACAAGCTCGATCAAACAGAGATGAAGCAATAGGAGACAAAAGAATCCAGAACTCAAATAAAAGACGACAAAACAAATAGATGAATATATAAAAATGAAGATCCAAAACACGGTCCAAAACGATATAAAATGAGAATAAATACATAAAAAGAAAAATACACCCGAAAATATAGAAAATGAAAAACAGGGGTTACAAATGCACTCCAAGGAGCAATGAATTTTGAGTGGGAAGAAGAACAACAGGAAGCCTTCCGAAGTCTCAAAACACACATTTTCAATCCTCCACTCTTTAGCAAGCCCAAGCCGGGAGAGGTCATCTACCTCTACTTAGCTACTTCAGATAAGACCCTTAGTGTCGTCCTAGTAAGGAAAGAAGACGGAAGTCGATCTATTTGTAAGCAAGGTATTGCACAACACCGAACTTCGATACTCGAAGATGGAGAAGATAGCCTATGCACTAGTTACAGTTGCCCGAAAGCTCCAACCCTACTTCCAAGCTCATTCTATCTAGGTTCTCACCAATCAACCGCTCAAACAAGTCCTCCAAAAGCCAGAGAGCTCCGGGAGAATAATAAAGTTGTCACGCCCCGCTTCCAAAAAGAATGCAGAATACGGATACGCGACAAAAGTCCAGCGAATGATTTTCATCATCTATAAGATGTTCAGGAATCTTTACAATATCTCAAAAAATAATCAGAGTCGGAAGCCAGTAAAGTCAACCACATGCACATATGAACCAAATACCAGCAAGAATACTTGAAATATAATATATTAATCTCAAATAGTCATGATCTGAAATACACAAATAATCCTGGGTCACATTGCCCAAATACAAGAATAAATCCAAGTCTCAAAATACAATTATTGTCCAAAATAAGCAACATGAATAATAATAGCAAAATTCCAGCATCTAGTACATCATGTTACCAATCTCGTCTGAAACCTGTCCTCCAAAATCTGCAATACAACGAATGCAGGAAAGAGGAAAAGAGAAAACACAAGTACCCGTCAATTGCAAGTCACGGGTCACAAATAGAGTAGGATACAAGCACATGGAATGGGATAAACTAACTAGCACATGGTATAGGTATAATGTTAACCTAGACAAACTAGCATGGTAAAAGTGTCAAGTGTACACGGCATAAATCAAGTGTCAAGTAAACAAGTATCCTATAAACATGCATCAAGTGTCAGGTGTCGTGTAATCATGTATCATGTATCAGGTTTCAAGTCTCATATAATCAAGTCTCATGTATCAAGCAAGCGAGTATCATGTCAAGTCTCTTATTCAAGTATCAGGTTCGAGTATCATATTCAGGTATCATGCACCATAAATTAAATATCTTGTATTATTATTATCTAGGTAACACTTCATGTGCCATCCTTTTATCACATAGTTGTTACAGTCAATGCAGTTTCGCTTTAGATTTCGTAGGGGACCATACAGGGCAGTGTACTCAGGTATTCACAGAATTACAGAACTTGGTCGGTATACTTGGTCGGTAAACTTGGTCGGTAACATGTCATACAGGAAATACAAGTCTCCTTCCGAGTACACGTTTCTGCACTATCCACTACTAGATATGTCCCATTAAAACCCTGGCTTGATTATTTATTATCATTCTCAAATAGGCATGTATAAGCATGAATCAGAGTCAAACCAACATAGTATAATCAGGTTTAGGTTCAGAGAAACAAATATACAAGCATGGATGATATACATTCACATATACGAGCAAAATAGTTTAGGTACATAATCAGGACAGTAAGACCAAGCAGTACTAAAACAGTGATTCTAAGAGCTACAGACATGCAAATCAGAATCCGTCAAAGGATCTGGAAACTAGACATCCACACGCATCCAACGAGTATAATTAAGTCACATACTAGTTCACAACATCTCAGATCAAAACTGATTTGAACACATATTTCATGTTCAGCCAGAAAATAGGGGAACAACTTCAAAAGCAAAAAACAGCATGTAAACTAATCAAATAATTCCACAAAAAATCTGGGGTAATCCCCTATAGATATAGACTCAAAATAATAAGTTTCATAATATTCCAAGAAGTATAGCTAAGTCATCAAAATAAGAAGTAACACAAAATCGTAGTTTGACGAATCTGGAATTTCTCAACACTGTTGTACGAAAACAAGCACATCTCGCAATCAGTGAATCGAAATCCAATTCCGCCAAAACGGCGTGAAAATAGATAAAATTTTCCAACTTTCATATCTGAAATTTTTTTTTCATAAAACATAAGAAAATAGGGTGAAAACTGGGTTCAACAAAGAACTGCACGCAATTTACCGCAAAAGTAGATTATAGAAAAGGATATGAAACATCGCTCAAAACTTATCTTTAAAATACACCAAAAATCTGGGAAGTCCCTAACCTCATGAGGAAACACTGAGCAAAATATTGTGGTAAGATATTATGTATAACCTAGATCTTGAAAATAAATTGTTAGCAAAATTTACACGAAACTGAATCTGAATACTACCGACACGGCCGTACCAAAATTATCATATCTCAGTCATACGAACTCCAAATGCAGTAAAACTAGTGGGGTTTGAAAATAGATTAAATTTTCTCGATTTTACTTTTAATTTCCAAGTTGAGATTCGGACCCTAGCATAGGTGAAAACAGCAAACAATACAGCATAGCCCGCAAGTTCCAGATTTTACAACTCGACTTAGAAACGTCATAACTTTCATAATATTGAACCAAACTCTACCAAACTTGAAACACAGCATACCTATCATCTAAATATCATATTTAAGGGTTTCTAACATGTCAAAACCTAATAATTCTCACATGGGCAATCAATCAAACACATAACATGCAATATACCTCATACACGATCAAAATCAAGTTTGGGTGAAACCTAGGACATAAACCTATCAATTCTCATGTCCTAAGTCATCTATGGCCTGATTTACACAATAGAGACAAAATCCACAAATAAAAATATACTTTTTGGCCGTCTCTAGTCTCAACTACACTGTATGTGAACTTTTTGATTTGTATCAACCTAATAAAATTATGTACAAGTTACTTGCCTCTAATGGAGTGAAAACGATGCCAACGAGCCTTAGGAAGAAAACCCATGAGCGAAAAGCCTCCACGCGCGAATCCAAGCGAACAGATCTCTTAGTGTGATGGGTTGAGTCTACTATTGATTATTATTCCCTCATTCATGATTCTACTTCTTGCTTGAGGACAAGCAAAATCTTAAGTTTGGGGGTATTTGATGTGTCTAATTTAAATATAAATATTTGTACTCATTTACCCATTAAAATTGCTTGTATTCGTCTATATTGTTTATAATTCATCTTACTTCTATAAGATTTCAATTAATTAATTATTTTTGAAGAAATTAGATTTTCGATGCAAAATGTGAATATTTTTTGTAAAAATCAACAAACAAAACAAATATATTGATTTATTAATTTTTATTGTTTTGTTAATTTTAATTTTTACAATTTGGCCATGAAAAAAATAAAATATAAATTTTAACTTGCCAATTGAGCTAAAAGTGCAATAAACAACTTTAAAAGGGTTTAAATGAGCAAATATGATTTTTAGTTAGTTTAATTAATTTTAAACTAATTAATTTTATTTTTTATTTTAAATTCTAATTTTTTATTTTATTTTGTGTATGCAGCACATGAAAGAGAAGGAAAAGAAGCAAGAAAGAAAAGAGCAAATTAAAGAAGAATGAAATAAAGAAAGAATAGACGTTTTTCTGCAAAAGTAAATTCTAAATTCTCCTATCCGTACCTATAAATATAAGAGAAGAAGAGAAAGAAGGCCTTAACGAAAGAGAGAGCGCGACCGCTGACCTCGTTATTATAAAAATAAAATAAAATATAAAAAAACGAAACGAAGCAAAGACTCAGCGATGTGGGGCTCCGCCTCTGATACACACGTACACAAAGATCGAGGGGAGAGAGAGGAGAGTGGCAGGCGTGAGTCGGTGAGTGGGCTTCTGTCTGACGTGGCGTCCTTGGGTGTGGCTCAAGACGGAAGAAGAGGGAGGGTGCTAGCGGTCAGAGGCTGCTGACTCAGCGGCGGGTCCCACCTGGCGACTTCAGCAGAAGCAACTGCACCTGACCACGTGTCCCGAGGCAGCGCTGAACCACGTGAGGCGACAGCACTTTGTGTGGACCTCGGCACCATTATCGAAAACGACAGAGAGAGAAGGGCTTGTTTGGGAACGCTTTTATGGCTGTTCGGTTTGCAAATTTCTTTTATAAAAGCTATCATTTTTTAGCTCTTTTCTCTCTCTAATTTTTATTATGTAATCCAAGTTAATATTTGTTAGTTGCAAATTGATTATGAACTAAATGTATTTTTCTAGGGCGTTGATGTAGCCTAGTTTTGATAACACAATTTTAATTGCATATTATTTTTCTAGTTTCATGGTTGTGTGTTTAATTTTTATTCTTAATGCGTACAATTGGTGGACAGACATTTGTATGATTTATTGGATCATGGAGAGACCGAGAGGTAATTTGTGATTTAGAACAATAAAATTAAACACTATTAATTGAGCGAAATTAGAGATGATTTACGGCGATTGATGTGACCGTTAAAAAATCCACAGAACTTAATGAGTCTTCGATTAATTAAATTTGTATAGAGATATGACAAACTGTTAGTTGGAGATATTTTTGGTGTTATTCGAGAGAAAGCATTGAATAAATTGGAAATTTTGGTCTACAGCTTGGAATAATCTTTTTATTTACTTGGAGTTATAAATTGTGGGGGATTAACTAGGTAAAATCAAAAGCCCTAGAATCTATTTTGCAATTAATAAATAACAATTTTCAGATTTCGCCCTCTTAATTAATTTAGTTAGATTTTTAGATTAATTTAATTTAGTCGTTTTTTTTATTAATTTTGATTTTCCAAATAGTAGTTAATCTAGTAATATCGGTACTTAATAAAATAATTAGTCCCTGTGGGTTCGACACACTTTTCACTAAAACTATACTACTTGTTGCGATTTTGTACACTTGCAAATATTTACATCAAACTACCGCCCGCTATTTCGAGCAAATAGTGGGAACTACCTGCCTGGATTCGAATCTCTCGGTAAAGCAAGAATAGTGAGATGTATGAGGTGGGTTTGCAATAACTATATTGTGGGCTAGTTGATGATATCAAATGTACACTTACTCTCAGGCAATTTATTGTTATACTTATTTTGCCACCATGATGGTATTTTCAAAGTTTATATTTTCTTTTATATTTTCAAAGTTTATATTTTCTTTTAGTTTATTTATTTGAAGTTAAGTTAAATTTGATTATACTCACACCAGAAATAGTTAACTCCTTAGTGTTTATGGGGGTTAAGGGAGTCCCAGGACCACCCTAAATTTCCTACTGTTGCAGGTCCTCAGTAGTGCAGAGGTTGGGCATGGAATTTAGTGGAGTGGGTTCTTTTATTTTTTTACAAAAAAATCTGTATAAGTTTAGTTATATGAATAGTGAAATTTATGGTTTAAATTGTATTTTGAATGTATGTGTGTGGATGACGATGATGAGTATAGTGTGGGGTGGTATGATATGTTTTTGACTCGTACCCATCTCATTGTAGAGTACCGGATCCTGTGGTATGTTTTATAAGTTCTTTTCTAAAAATTTTACTGCGTTTTCAAAGAAATTCATGGTTTTTATTTGATATGTGATATTCTATTATGAGTTTGGCCCTAGAGCATAATATTTATATTGCCTGTGTGTTTCTGCTCATTTTGGCCTGGGGAGCCGTGAATATATTGTCTGTATTGTGAGCTACGGAATTTAGAGCAAAATTTCATAAGCTTTTTGTGTTTTGTGGCAAAATTTCAGGGAAAATTCTGCCAAAATTTTATTTGAAAAATAACTATCTTAGTTTATGTTTAAAGTGGCATAGAAAATGAAAGAATTGAATTTGGAGTTAGAGAATAGGGAGAAAAAAAAATTGGGGGTGTCACAATGCCTCTCCATCACATTCGGCCAACTGATGTTGCCCACACATTCGATCGACCTCCGCCCACTCCTCTGCCGTCAGATTGGCCTTTCAGGGGGCCTTAAAGTTGGACTTGTAGAAGTTCCACTTTGTAGGTATCGCCCAGGGTGTCTGACTCCGAACTACGAAGTGTTTCCCCTTCCACCCCTTTACCGAGTCCGGGTGATTATAGACGACCTTCTTCCCTTCGCGGGACGAAATGTAGTAGACCTCTTCATACTCTCCCGACGAGCTGATACCCAAAACAGCTCGGAAATACTTCAATCTTAGGGGCACGCCCCTCTCCTTGCAAAGCAGCGTGAAGCACACGAGCTGCTTATGTGTTCGGCCCGTATTGCATTGGACTCAACGACGTCAATGACAGAACCTTCTAGATGAATGGGTGGATGGGTATACGCAAGCCCGAGCTGAACGCGTCCATAGGAAATACGCAAAAGCAAGGTGCTAAGTTATCTGTGGAGCGAAGCCCGTGGCTGGGGATCAACAACTCGTACTCGTGACCAATGAATTAGCTGGTTCGGATGACTGGATGATCATCCGCGGTCAAAATAGTTGGCATTTTATCCATAGAGATCTTCGTTCGATCGAGCGAAGATGGTTGCACCCCATACATGACTAATTCCTTGACGCCGTCCGGATACATTCTAATTGAGCTCGGCTGCCGAAGGAATGGAACGTCGAGCCTGATTTTCGGAGCCATCTCATCTGGACTGTCCGGTAGAATCCACTTCATTTTCTTCTATCGGACACAAGGGCCCTTCGGGGGGGAAGGCGTCTCCAAAGGTGCCAGACTGGGGTCCTCGGCCAAGGGGTCGACCTCAACTACCTCGTCTTCCTCTACTCCCTCAACTATCTCGTCTTCCTCCACTCACTCAATTACATGTCCTCCTCCACTCCACCAACCACTTCCACATCGTTGCCCTCCTCCTCCATTCTCACACTTCCTTCCGAGTCAGTTGACTCCACTACGAAAGACTTTCTGCTGCGAAGCAGCTTGACGTCGTAAACCGTCTCCCTTGTCTCCCAAGACATGGAGTCGGATAGACGTGGGCCATCACACCGAACTGATGTGGAGGATGATGAACCAGACTGAGCCCTCGACATAACAAAATTACTAACATGTTTAAATTGCTGGAAAATTTGCCGAAAAGGTCACCGACGGTGTTTGCACTGTGCTGGAGATAAAAACTTGGGAACTTAGAGAGAGAAAGCTAAAGTGAAAAATGAGAAGGGGATGGGGGATATATAGTGAACCCAACGACTCCTCGATTTTTGCAAATCCTGCGACTCCTCGAATTCCGCAAGCGTGACGTCAGCATCACACGTGTCAATATAGGAGTGGCCACGACATACACTTCAAGCCCACTATCAAAGAAACAAGCTTTTGGTCAGTCACGGAGCCACCAGGATCCCTCAAAGTAAGGTCATCAGGCTCGACGCTAAGCATGTGCCTCAAGCACGCAGCCAGCTTTCTCACTAAAAGTGCCTCAAAGTAAGGCCATCAGGCTCAACGCTCGGTATATGCCTCGAGCAGGCAGCCAGCTCTCATAAAAAGTGCCTCAAAGCAAGGCCATCAGGCTCGACGCTCGATATGTGCCTCGAGCAGGCAACCAACTTTCTCACTAAAAGCGCCTCAAAGCAAGGCCATCAGGCTCGATGCTCGGAATGTGCCTCGAGCAGGCAGCCAGCTTTTTCACAAAAAGCGCCCCAAAGTAAGGCCATCAGGCTCGATGCTCGGTATGTGCCTCGAGCAAGAAGCCAGCTTTCTCACTAAAAGCACCTCAAATCAAGGCCATCAGGCTCGACGCTCGGCATGTGCCTCGAGTAAGCAGCCAGCTTTCTCACAAAAAGCGCCTTAACGCAAAGCCATCAGGCTCAACGCTCGGTAAGTGCCTCGAGCAACCAACCAGCTTTCTCACTAAAAGCGCCTCAAAACAAAGCCAACAGGATCGACGCTCGGCATGTGCCTCGAGTATGCAGCCAACTTTCTAACTAAAGCGCCTCAAAGCAAGGCCATCAGGCTTGACGCTCTGCATGTGCCTTGAGCAGGCAGCCAGCTTCCTCACTAAAAGCGCCTTAAAGCAAGGCCATATGGCTCGAAGCTCGGCACAAACCGCAAGCAGGCACACAACTTCCTCTTAAAAAGTGCTCGCTCGTAGCGCTCGGCATCGACCCCCAGCAAGCTACTGCCTTGGAGCTCGGCACGAACCTCGAGCAAGAACACAACTTTCTCTCAAAAAGCGCCTCCCTCGAAGCGCTCGGCACTGACCCCGAGCGAGCTACTGGCTCAGAGCTTGGCACAAACCTCGAGCAGGCACACAACTCTCTCAGAACGCACCTCCCTCGCAACATTCGACACCGACCCCGAGCGAGCTAGTGGCTCGAAGTTCGGCACAAACCTCGAGTAGACATAGCTTTCTCTTAGAAAAAGCCTCGCCCGAAGTGCTCGACACTGACCCCCTAAGCTCGGCTCTCAGCACCAACCACCCAAGCTCGGCTCGGACATCGACCAAGCCACACAGCACACTCGGCTCGGCCCCGACCCCAAACACTTATTTCGGGGGCTCACTATCTCATCTTCGCAAAACACTCTCCTCCGATCTTTCTCACAAGAACAGACTACTCCTCGATGGCTGGTGCACACAACCATCCAGAAGTGGGGGGCTTGTGATGTGAGTATAAGTGACGTGACCGAATCAGGGCCGTCGGATCTCCTCTGTATTTGCTCATCTCAGATCATCGGGTCAAAATGCCAACGGGCCTTCTGCAACTTCAGACCCGCAGACAAATGGGTCTAACCCGGCCTTGTAGGGTTAGATACCCGTTTACTCTGCCTATAAATACCAGGCCCCCTCCTCCTTAACGAAGGTAATCCCAAATTTCTCACTTGAACCCTAACTTCCTTCACTTTTTCTAGTGACTGACTAGATCGTCGGAAGGCCTGTCGCCGAGATTTCTCACGGTGTTTTTAGGCGCTTTGTAGGTGTTCCGGTCGGCCAGCCACCAGTTACTATTCTGAGCCGACCTCCAGTAACAGATCGGATCTGCGGTTGAGACCTGTCTCTTTCATTTTAAAAACTACAAAAACTTATACATGTTGCTCCCTCACCGATAACAAGCAGCATCAATCTTAAAATGTATTTGAAGCAAGTGTGGGTATTTTTTATGTGCAATAGAAATGAACTTTCAAGTTGCAACAAAATTGAGCAATTGTGACAGTGAGCTACGATTACAGGGTTGAATAAAAGAAAAAAATATATGAAAAACTAGGAAATTTGAGGTCTCATTTTAACAGTGGAGTGGTCATAGTTAATTTACTTGATATTATTGTCGATGCATGTTTCCAGCTCTATGTTTGTCTTTGTTATTCGCTGTTTATCTTTGTTATTAGGCTGTAGGCAGCTCGAGCTTCACTATTAGAGCTTGAAACGAGCCCAAGCCGAGCTCGAGCTCAATAAACATGAATCGAGCCGAGCTCGAGCTTCAAGATATTCGGTTCGACTCGGCTCGTTTGTAGCCCTACCTAAGCTCGAACTCGGCTTGTTAAAGCTCGTTTACAAATCGAGCTCGAGTCAAGCTCGAACTTGGCTCGAAAAAATGTGAACCTGCACTAACACAATTAGTCCAAACATACAGAACTCAAAAACATAAAACAAAAGGACAAGAATCAAGTTTTTAGACATGAATTGATCTCTATTCGCTAACACAACCTACAATACTACTTGCATAAGAAACAAAATGCTAATCAGATACAGTATACATAATCTAATCATCTATGTTACACTGCCTACAATCAAATAACATGCTATTTCCACAAAAGTGCATGTTAATCATAATTAAAATATGATGAAGTTCATAGATGTTATCTCTGATGATTGTACCAACTAGTACCATGTTGTTATGTTATTTCCAAGCATATGCAGCAAATGCTCTTTGGCTTTTAGATCCTGCTTTCCGTTGATGTGTTCTTCACCTCTGCAATCCCCTGCATCACTTTCTTGTGCCTCTTACCAAATCATTGCGCTCCTCCTGCAGCTCTACATAGTGTTGATTAATTCTTGCATGCCCAAGGATGGATCACTGTAGTGCATCGTCCAATTCTATTGTGCATTTCTTCTCCAAATTTAGCTCAAATTCGTTCGCCTCTGCAAGCATGCGGTTCTTTTCCACCTGCTCTCTGCTTCTGTCCACTTTGTCTTTCGCTGTCGTCGGTACCATTCCGTAACTCATCGAGAAAAAATATCATTTGTATGTGATACTGAGGACTTCTCCAACTGTTTCTTTAAGTTGTCGATTTCCTCTAAAAGTGCTTCCCACTCCCTCAGGTCAAAATTGGAGGTGGCCAGGAATTTCTCAAGTTGGTTCTTGTCTACAACCTGCTGCAAATACATATATACATTTGGTGTTTACAGAAGCCATGAAACCGAGCAAAAACTACACAATGGCAAGGTTTACCAACCTCATGGTCATCAGCTAAAGCAATGTTTCCCTCACTGCCCTCAAGATGCAAGCTTGTGGCAGACTGGAACTGTGCTCCACAACAGTGTTGTTCACGTTCTTGTTTGTACTGATCAACCTGCAGGTTTATGCTTTAACTTTACCATCAATATCCCATAAACAGTATAAAGGGCAAATATCTAATAAGAATTAACAGAGATAAATGGCATATGTTATTTTAGTAGATGAAACAATTACCAGATCATTTAACTTCTTGATTATAGCTTCTTGCTCTACACAGAGTCCCGAGTTCTATCCTACTCTTGATAGCATTTGCTAGAACTGTATTGTCATCCTATTTCACTAGAGACAAGAAAGGAAAAATGATAAAAAGTTGTGCCACAAACAATTCGAAAAAGTTGAACTGCACCTCAGGAGAACATTTGATCCCCAACTCAGGAGACCTTGCATCTTCATTTGATGTTTCAACCTCATTTCGAATGGATGCCAAGTGATTAAATGAGAGTCCAAGTTGTGACCTTTGTTTTACAGCCGAACTACTCTGATAATGATCTATAATCTGCAAGCGAACAGTTTTGTCCATGGACGACGAAAGCAAACACTGCAAAAACAAATTTCAAGCAACCCATCAGATGATCAGATATGGTAAAATCTATATAACCCTGTAATCAAGAATCAAGTGTTGTGCTATATTAAATAGATATATGTTTAGCACCAGGCTAACAATTGAGTTTCCAGCACAAAGCAGCCTAATGAAATACTGAGGTACTGTAATTGTAATTATAGTATTAATCTAAATCTATTGTATACAAACAATACAAATACATAGATAAAAAGTTTTTGTGTTTTTGTCTAAGAAGGAACATCCATAATAAGTGTTGCACAATACTGATGCTTCAGAAATGCATAAAACTAACAATAACTACAAAACCTTATGCTTCAAACTAATATACTAGTGACTCATATCATAATGTGACCATGAAAGGTCCAAAATTTCACTGGTATGCCAACAAAATTCATGCAGGGGAGTCTCATCAATCATGAAAACCTTCGTCGGAATTACAACCGGAGCATCGCCTACTCCCTTCTTTCTCACCATCAACTTTCCATCTCTAACAATATCACAAGAACCTATTGCATAAGAGCATTGGCAAGAGGCTTCTTCTTCCCTAACCTGCCATGTGCATACTACACAATCCTCTCCACCACTTGCTAAATTACACCCAGAAGGATTAAACCTCATAGCCCTAATCACACCCTTGTGAGCTTGGATTTCCTGTCCCATGTACACTGCACTGAACTCCAAGCATCCCACACTTCTTATCAACAATCAAACCCTGCATACTTCTTATCTTCCTTTACCTTCCTTCAAACTCCCCAATTAATCACCATTCAAGAATAACTGGAATCAAATTTACAAAATTATTAAATCCATAAATAGAAAATTACTAAGATCAATTTTATGCTTCAAATAAATAACAAAAGCGCACAATTCTTAAGATCAATTTTGCTCGTTCTCTACAAATTAATAACAGCATTGCAACACATGCATCCATAACGCAGAGAAAAAAGTGAAAGCAATCACATAAGGGAAACCAAATTCAGATTAAAGAAAAATCTTACCCTACATTTAAAATGACTAGGAGGGAACTCTTAATTAATATGAATAGTCAATAAGGGAGGCTAGAGAGCTTTCATTAAACTGATCAGTCCGGCGTCTTTCTACAGCTAGAAAATGCAATCTCATTGATGCAACTATCCCGTACTCTTTAAATAACATATAGCAAGTCCAGAATGTGAAAGCATATGCCATCACTATGTGAGCCCAAATTAAGACATATGCCATCACTATGTCATAATGGAAGCATATGCCATAACTATGCAAGGTAAATCATTTTAGGGTTTACTCAATTAAACTCTTAGATATCCTCACAATTAAACTCTTAGACGTACAAATTAAGACAATCATGGATGAAATTAGTATACTCACAAATACTCACAAATGAGGATGAGAAAGAGGACTGCGAGCTTGCGACTGCGTGAGGGCGAGGCGGTGAGGATGAGGATGAGAAAGAGGACTGCGAGCATGCGAGTTGCGACTACGAGCCTGCGAGCTTGCGACTCCGAGCCTGCGACGCGATGAGAATGAGGATGAGAAAGAGGTTGGGACTTGGTACTTGGCGATGAGGATGAGAAAGAGAGCTGGATGAGGACTTGGGACTTGGCGAATGGCGACTGAGAACTTGCGAATCTGCGATGAGGACTTGGGACTTGGCGAATGGCAATGAGGTTGCGACCCGATGGCGATGAGGATGAGGGCTGGAGACTGGAGTGGCGTCTGCAAATGCAATTTAGGGTTTTGGTTACTTTTGGATGAGAAGTGAGTGGAGAGTTATGACTTATGTTATGGGCTCATGCAATTAAAGCCCAGTGCCTATCTATCTCCTTATTTAACTCGAGTCTAGCTAGTTCACGAGCCCGTTATCAAGCCCTAGCTAGTTCACGAGCCCGTTATCAAGCCCGTTATCAAGCTTATTAATGAACGAACCGAGCTAGGCCAAACTCGAATTCAGCTCGCTTAATTTAACAAGCTCGATTTCCAAGCTTGAATTCGGCTCGAGCTCAATTCGAACCGAGCTTTGATCAAGCTTTGACCGATCTCGAGCCGAGCTACTCACGAGTAGCTCTGGTCGTTTGCAGCCCTAGCTGCATCATTTATTTATATTCAATGAAGGTATTTGTGTTTATATTTTAAATAAATTGAAACCAAAACACAACACTGTTTATCGAACTGCAACACATGCTCTATGCACCAGTAAATCATTTCCTTCGTATGCAATTTTAACAGACAATGAGACAACGTTTAACACAGTTCTGTGCAAGATTAGTTATTCTGAATTGACAACATAATTAGTGTATGCTCTTAGCGAACAATAACCATGAACATAGTACGATTAATGACTAAACAAACCTAAACTTTACTGCAAAGAGAATTAGATGTCATGCATATGTTCTGTCTGCGCGCAAAAGATGAGAAGGAAGATTTTTATTAATCTGAGAAGGAATTTGGTAGCAATTTGTGAGTTCCTGGTGCTCTGTTTACAAGAAATGCAATCTAACATTCCTTAACATTCCTTGTTTGTTTACCAAAGAAGAAAAAAAATTGTATGTGTGGCAAAGGCCTTCTTTAAAAACAAAAAACAAAAAACAAAAAACAATTTAAAAAATAAAAAAGCAGGCAGAACATGAATTAGACTCGATGCAAATAGAGTTGGTATAGCAATGGATAATGTAGAACTCAGAGATTGATCGGAGCATGGAAATTGAAGAAGATAAAGACCTTTGAAAACAGAAGTATAGATATGCAGATCTAATTGAGAGACATTTCAAATGTAATAGCAACAAAGCATCTGCCCTTTGTTCAAATATATCAGTCATGACGGGATGACTGAAAAGGAATGAATTTATATCTACGATAGGAATATATATACGTCTATTTCCATGAATTGGACATTCTTCTTGATTTTCAAAGTACACAGAGGGGAAAACAAAGGAAGATTCATCAATGTATTTTGTCGTATTTCTAAAATAGCAATGAGCAAACAAACAGATAGAATTAAGACTCACATTTTTAGAATTTTGTCTGTTACTTCCTGAATTATTTCATTATCTGCCAAGAAAGGAATTTGTGGATGTATCATGTATGTAAAAATATGATTGAAGTCCTGCCACAAAATAATAGGGCGAGTATACTAAATATACAAATTGTAAGGCTAACTTCTGATGGAATTAAATAAAAAAAAGGGCAGAATCATCTACGTACTAGAGTGTGTTTCTAAAATAGCAATGACCAAATGCAAAGACACAGTTAAGTCCAAAAATGTATCCAGACTTCAAAATTTTGCTGATTACCAACAGGAGTTTGTACATATAATAATGTATTTACAAAATTCAAACTATAATATAAGTGCTTCCATAAAACCATACAGTGAGTACTACTACATATACAAATTGTAAGATCAATAGCGGAAGTAAAAAACAGAAGATTCAATTAGTACACTGTTTCTAAAATAGTAATGAAAACAATGAACAGATGGAGTTAAAGCACAAGAATTGTACGCAGAAATGGAAGGAAGCCATGTACAGACTCACAAATATCAGACTTGAGAATTTTGTCTGTTAAGCTTCGTGATTTATTCCATTACCTGCTGCCATGCAAGAAGTTAGTACATGTATGCACCAAACACAAACTGTGATTGAAGTACTTCCAGAGAACAATACGAACATAAAAGATTTACCAAAATCCAGACGGTTATGAACATAGTCCTTTGGATATTGAAACCTTATCTTATGAATGAAATGTCTTTAGAAATTGAAACCTTCTATTGCAGGTTGCAGGTAGCTGAAAAATATTACGGAGGCCCCGAAAACGGTATCAAGAATAAAGGTCAAAACTCTTTATGGTTTCTGAGATCAGTACCTGTGTCGTGTTTCGTCATGGATTGTTGCCTAACTGATAGCCTTTGCTAATCAAACAAGCATTGCTATGTGGCTTACCTTCTTTCAGTATCTAATTATCGAAAACCATTTGGAAGTAAAGCTTCCTTACAGGCAGGTGGCAGGTGGACAACGGCATACATATGCTATTCACATATACATACTACTAGTCAACAAAGTGAGTTAACAAGAAGAACAAATAAATTGAGCAAACGTTGCAAAATACAGATTACACATTAAGCTCTCCACATACCAAAGATGTCCAACCGAACTAAGTAATACACGCAATCTTATCTTAATCGTCTAATCTAGCAATGTACAAATACTGCTAAAAGTCTTCTCTCAAATCCCTAAAGCGGTAAAATAAGAGCATCAGGAGATAGTCATTAAGAACTAACAAGCAAAAATACAGACATTTCTACATACACAAAAAAATTCTAAAATACCTGACATGACATATATTTCTGCATCATTTCTCCATTCAACAATGTTGCTGTCTTCACTTACGCAAGACAAACTCTAATTTTCAACTAATCACACACAAAAATCTATACCAAATTCTAGTTATACAAACCAACACCTAACCAAAATCCACGAATATGACGCCAATACCCAACACCTCCACAATTTGTACACTTGAAGCTTCCCCTCCCCGCCTTCCTTAACCTCAAAACAAAAGCCCCCATCACCGCCTCCCTCCCCTTTTTTTCCATCCTAACATTTTACACAATTCAATTCAATTGACAATCAACAACCAATCAATGATAGAACACGACAGGCGGTACCTTAAACCCCGAATCCATGAGAAAAGGAATCTCCTCGGGCCGCTCCACCAAATCCCTATAGAACGCATACTCCGCCTCGTAATCATGCAAATCCAGCTCGGCCTTCTGATTCGTATGGTAGTGATGCTTGGCCTCCGTGGACTTGCCAAACCCAAACACACTCACCTTCCTACACACCCCGGCCGCCATCAGCACCGCCTGCATCCCCGAGGAGTAATGAAACATCTTCTCATCGTGCTTCTTCCCCCACTCCCCTCCATCCCTTCCCGTCTCATCCACGAACCTCTTGAGCGAATAGTACTTGACAATCCTGGCACACAACACATCAAATCTGGCATCAGTTACAACCAGCGGCGCTTTATGACTGGAATTGCAGGTTGCATAATCAAGAAAGTGCACAGGCTGGCAAATGTACATCACCATGGCAACACTGTCCCCATATGGATGACAAAAGCAGCCATCCCGCCGCGCACAGAGATGCAAAATGTTACTGTTCACAAAGGAAATGTTTGTCTTGGAGCCGACATGGTGTGTGTAGCCCTGGATCCTGGCATTATTAAGCCGGATGACCACGTCGTGGCTGTCGATTAAATCACCGTACTCTGATTTCAACAGGATGCCGCTATTGCCGACGACAGCGCACGAATCGTAAGGGGAGAGGGACCGGGTTATTGGATACTTCACGGAGCGGGCGAGATCCGACATGACCTGGGGGTTGAAACCGCGGAGCCGGAACCAGTCGCGGAGGGCGCGCCGGAATTCCGGGAAGTTGCGGTAGTCCTTTGGGGTTCGGAGCCGGATGGGTAACCGGGTTGCGGATCCTAAGCGGATGTGGTTTTCGCGGCGCCATAGGGAGATTTGCCGGGCGGATTTGGAGGGGGAGGAGGAGGAAGGGAGGTTGCCGTCAATGAGGTCCTCGACTTCGCGTTTCAGCTGGGATTCGGTGGAATCGATGGAGGCGAGGTGGATGAGGGTTTGGTTAAATAGCGGATTGTTAGTGGGTGGGGAGAGGTAGAACCCGGATCCGAAGTTGCGGCGGAGGGAGGAGCGGGAGGAGAGGAGAGTGAGGAAGGCGAGGAGGAGGAGGAAGAGGCTGAAGGGGAGGCGGAGGGAGCGCTTCATACTCCGAGGGTCAGGGTTTGCTAAGCCGCCATTAATGGAGCTCCGAAAGCTCGGAGCTCAGAGAGATGAGTGGATATCGGATGGGATCGGATCGGATCGGGCTAGTTTGGGGGTTGGTTTGGGTTGCGAGTTATTTTTTATAGGGGAGATGGGGTCAACGGAAGGGGAGACTGGGACCCGATAAGGAGGAGGAGCCTACCCTAGATGTGTGCGTGTTGTGGTTTTTATTGGAGGAGTTGCAACCTAGATGTGTGCGTGTAGTGGTTTTTATTGGAGGAGTTGCAATGTTGCATTTGATTTGGATGTTTGGGTTTTATATTACTAGTAATTTACGCATTCGATGAACGTCTTTATAAATTTATTTTTTTATGAAAAAAATTCGATGTTATCTGGTATTGAACTTAAGATCTTATTTTATTAGTTATGTATATACATTGTACGTATTTGTTGAATTATAATGTACATATTTGTTTGGTTATAAATAAAGTTTGTTTGGTGACAAACTCTCTCTTTAAAATAGTAGATATTTTAATAATCTAATATCTCTACTATTTTAATGGGGGAGTTGGAAATTGTAACAAACAAAGTCTAACTTTGTAACTATGTAAACACGTATAATACACGTCCAAACTATATCCCAAAAATATAAATGTGCACCGCACATATAGCCCAAATCAAAACATTTAAATATAAACTATTTTTTTTCTTATTCAATATATATTCATTTAATTTGATGACTTTACTTTTTTTAAATGTGCATCGCACGTACATTATACTAGTCTAATATTATAATGGGAGAGTTGGGGTTGTCAATTGTATATAACCTGTAATTTGTAGACATTCAACTATTTAATCTCAACCATTCATTTTTAAGTGGAAGTTATATTAACTAGGGGTGGACAACTATTATCTAAACCGACCAATCCGAACCAATCCAATCCGAACCGACCGGTTTTTAACCGAACCAATTGATGGTTTGGGTTGGCCCGGTTCTTGATCTTTAATAACCAACTGGACTAGTTCGGTTGTTGGATGAGGCTTTCAAATAACCGATGACACCGAACTGGCTGTACCTCTATGCATTAGTCCATAAAAAATCTAGTTCTCCTTTAATTTCTTGAATACACAAACAATCATTTCTCATTTTCTTGGAGATACAAACAGTATTCTTTAATTTCTTTAATATAAATCGAGCAGTTGTTCTACCTATATTTTGATTCTCCATAATCATGTGTGTTATGTTGTTGAGAAATGCTTCATTTACAGTATGGCCCAGCTTAATAGATAACATTTAGTAGTTACTTTAATCACGTTAAGCAGAAATTGTTGTCTAAATCTTTTCTATTGTACCTGAAATTCAATTAGTTGTGGTTATTGATGTTTCTTTTATGAGAAAAAAATTAAGATTATAGAAGTATGTATGTAAAAGTGTATGTCACCCATTTAAACGTCATCATCTCCAACAATTAGTGTAAAATTCTTTATCAGCTTGCGGTTTTATGAATCTTAATTTTAAATTCATTTCTAAACAATAAATAGTAGGTTGTTTATTAAGTTTGATTGAAGTTGATTTTTTTAAATTTCAATAAAATTGTCAATGATGTTGGAGGTGAAAAGTAGCACGCCAAATCGATCATCCAATTCAATCTAAACTAAGCTTAATCAGCTTGGATTGGTTATGGATGAGAAAATTAAAAAACCGATCTTTTTTGGATCGATAGTGGATGATCCATATTAGGTCGGATACCGACCGATGCCCACCCCTAATATTAATCATTCATTTACTCAATTGTTGTTAGTTACCATAATATCCTTAAAGTTTAAATTTATTTACGTCATAATTATTTACAAAAGTACCATTCATATAAAATAAAAATTAGTGCCACTAAGAATAATTTGTCAAAAATATGGTAAGGATTTGGGATGGATAAAGGAATATCTCATATTCGATGTTAGACTACATTATAGTCATTATTTTAAAAAATAATAATATTAGAATGTGCATTGCACGTGCAAATTACTGTAATATAATATTATAATGGGAGAGTTGGGTTTTCATTTGTAGACAACTTGAAATTTGTGGACATTCAACCATCTGATAGCAGCCATTCATTTACTCAACTATTGTTAGTTACCATAATACCCTATGTTACCGCTAAATCTGGTGTGGGGGTAAACATATAGAATTTGTGAGTTCTTGGAAAACCTAAATAGCAAACCTAACCTGTTCCGCCGGAGCTTGACCGTTGACTCCCGCCATTCACCTGCAAAAGGTGCGAGACACCGGGGTTGATCCCGGCGACGCACCCTCCGACGCTCAAGTCAGTAATCAGGGATGATTAAGAAAGAGCGTAAATTGGCAAAATACTGATTACCTCTTAGTGGAGATGGATGGGGGGTATTTATAGGCGTCTCAGGGATCAGATTAGGCATGTAATTCCTGTGTATAGATAAGGAATGCAATCCCTAATTTCCAGTGAAAAGATGGATGTGAATCAGGGCCGTTGATTAAGATTTAATCGGGGACCTTAATTTTATCTTGCTGGACCGGATGTGCGGCAGGTTGGAACCCGTACCCAGTTGATGTGGATCCGTTTATGGGTTATTGGGCTTTGAATAAAGACCCAGTTCCCATTTCAGACCCGTCAGTAGGTGAAATTACCGTTTTACCCCTGACCTTTAAGATTCGTCTCCGATATGAACGGTTCCGATTTAATCCTATTTTTAGCCATATCTCCACTCCTAGAGACTGAGTTTTTCAGTCTTTGATGAGTAGTTTTACTGTTCTAATGGTGTACGGGATTTTATCGGTGTTCTTAAGGAAGTTTTGGATCTTGCTTGGGGTGTAACGGTGTTATTCTGGGCTTGTAAAATGCCCAAAAATATTCTCAGAATTTTCTAGATTTTTGGTGATTTTTCCAGATTTTTCTGAATTTTTTTGAATTTTTTATTCATTTTCCGAATTAAATAATTAATTATCAAAAATATTAATTTATTATTCTAATTTAATAATTATTTTTCCAGAATTTTAAAATAAATTTTCTGAATTAATAATTATTTTTAGAATTTTTAATTAATTTTTTTCGATTTTTCAAATATTTTTTCGGATTTTTTTTAAAAATAATTAAAACAAACAAATAAATAAATAAATAAATTAAATATTACCTGGACACGTGGCGCGATCTGTGCCGTCGGATCCCGGCACGAATCTCGAGCAGGCTCGTTTCCCAAAAAAACGTTATCTTGTCGTTTAGCGCACGTGGCACGATCTGGACCGTCCATCACCAGAAGCGCGAATTTCTAGAAGATCCAACGGTCATAGTCGCTCGGCAGCTTTTTTCTCTGTTTTGGAGCTCGGATGGGCACTTGCTCGGCAGCCGACCGGGAGGTGACGCCACGTGGCACACATTTTTTTTTCCGCCTCCTCTGTTCTTCTTCGACTTCTTTACTTCTTCGTCTTCTTCTCTCAGTTGTTCTGTTTCTCTTCTTCATTTCCTTCGACCCAAGCCTTCGACCCAACCATGCCTCCGACCCCGACTCCGTCTCCGTCCCTGAGAGCGCCATTGAAGCTTGGCGAGGAGGACGACAACGTCGAGGGTTTTGTGGAGTTCGGAGGTGAGAAGCTCGGCTGCCGTGGGGTGGGCGAGCGTGGCGAACGAACTTCGAAGCTCGTCGAGAGAGGTCGGCGAGGCGTTGAAGCTCGTCGGTGGAGGGGGAGCCCAGAGACGATGAGCTTGGGCGAACGCCCAAAGTGGATGGCGCTGTGAGGTCGACGCAAGAGGGCTCGGCGAGGAGGAAGCAGAGCTCAGCGGTTGAAGATGAGCTTCGTGGTAATGGAGCTCGAGGAGGGAGACGTCGGAGCTCGGGGGTTCGTCAAGGAGGGTGAGGTTGGAGCGTCGACGAGGTGCCCGGCAGCGAAGAGCTCGTCGTTGGAGGTGAGTGGAGCTCTGGGCTCGGAGCTCGTCTCGTGGAGAGCTCGGAGCTCGTGGCAACGACGGGTTTGTCGAGGAAGGAGCTCGGAGCTCTGAGCTTCGGAGTGGGAGCTCGGCTCGATGGGGACTGGGTGATGTGTTCGCTGAGCTCGGAGGCAGTCGTCGAGCGGCTTCAACGAGTTGGCGAAAAGCATAGAGCTCGGCCATGATGTCGAGCGAGCTCAGGGACGAAGCTCGTGAAAGGGGAGATGGCATTGGTTTTTTGGTTTTGGCGGGAACGAGCGGAAGAAGAAGAAGGAGAGGAGGGTATGGGTCGTGTGGGTATCGGATCCGAACCCGACCCGTTTGCCTTAAATTTTTTTTTTCTTTTCTTCTTCTCCGCTGCTTCTTGTTCGGCAAATCCGAGCACGGATTTTGAGGCAAATTTTTGGCCATTTTACTTCTCGGTAGGGCAGTAGCTCGGATGGTAGATCTGAGCTATGTGGCTCGATCTGGACGGTTGATCACGATCGTGGCGCGAATCACGAGATGGGGCTCAAATTTCGAGAAAACGTTATCTTGTCGTTTTGTGGAGACGTGGCGCGATCTGAGCCGTCCATCACCTTTGGCGCGATTTTCGCAAAGATCCAACGGTTGGAGTTGTTCGGCAACATTTTTCTTCACTTTCACGGGTCGGATTGGCACTTGCTCGGCATCCGAGCAGAGGGAAGAGCTCGGATTCGACAATTGCTCGGATTCGGTTTTGACAGTTGCTCGGATTCGACAGTTGTATTGTGATCCACTTTCTCGGTGCTACAGAGGTCTGATCGAGGCGTGCGACCCCTTGTTTCGAAGCTAACTCGAAGATCTACAACTTCTCTTTAGGAGTGGGATGAAGATTCACCCTCCTTTATGGTCAAAATAGCCCCGCAACATCCTTGTCTTCATGAAGTTGATGAGTGTTTTGGTCTTGGGGATTTTGGAAGAGGAGCTCCACTCCTAGGGGTGGAGAAGATGTGCTAGGAAGACCCTTGTGCTAGGAAGACCCTAGGGGCGAAGAAGGGGCGCGAGTGGCTCGGATCGCTAGTCGCTCGGCTCGGAATACCGAGTGATGTGGAGCGATCTGAGCCGTCGATCTCAGCGCGGATCTCGAGGCGGGCACAGTTTCTAAGAAAACACTATCTTGTCGTTTAGCGACGCTGGCAAGATCTGGGCCGTCCGATCGAGATCTTACACGAATGTTGAGGGAAAAGCGATTTTTCTCCGTTTTAGGGCTCGGATGGGCACTTGCTCGGAATCCGAGCCAAACTCTTTGATGTTGGGGTCGGATCGCCTGTCGCGCGGATTTTGATTTCGAAGGACGTGGGGAGTCATTTGGGAGACGAGTTTGAGGAGGAACTCTGGGAGAGAGTTGTGCTCCGAACTCGTTGAGAAGGGGTCCGCCTTGGAGGCGAGCGGAGTGAAGAGCTCGGCTCTGGAAGAGAGCTATTTGTGAGACAAGTGTGAGGAGGAACTCCAGGAGAGAGTTGTGCTCCAAACTTGTCGAGAAGGGGTCCGCTTTGGAGGCGAGCGGAGTGAAGAGCTCGGCTCTGGAAGAGAGCTATTTGGGAGACGAGTTTGAGGAGGAACTCTGGGAGAGAGTTGTGCTCCGAACTCGTTGAGAAGGGGTCCGCTTTGGAGGCGAGCGGAGTGAAGAGCTCGGCTCTGGAAGAGAGCTATTTGTGAGACAAGTGTGAGGAGGAACTCTAGGAGAGAGTTGTGCTCCAAACTTGTCGAGAAGGGGTCCACTTTGGAGGCGAGCGGAGTGAAGAGCTCGGCTCTGGAAGAGAGCTATTTGTGAGACGAGTTTGAGGAGCAACTCTAGGGGAGAGTTTTAGCTCCGAACTCGCTGCTTATGTGAGAGAATCAACGGTTGTGGGAGCAATTCCGAATGGCGAACCACTTCTTACCCGCTTATGAGCGAGTAATTTGAAGCAGAATCGAGCCAAGTGTTGGACTCCGAACTCGTCGTTTAAGAGAGCATCAACGGTTGTGGGAGCAATTCCAAATGGCGAACCACTTCTAACTCGCTGAAGAGCAAGTTATTTGAAGCAGAATCGAGCCAAGTATTGGACTCCGAACTCGTCGTTTAAGAGAGCGTCAACGGTTGTGGGAGCAGTTCCGAATGGCGAACCACTTCTAACTCGCTGAAGAGCAAGTTATTTGAAGCAGAATCGAGCCAAGTGTTGGACTCCGAACTCGTTGTTAAAGGTTAGTAAGTTGTGGGAGGAGCCATGTAGAAGAAGCTGGACTCCGAACTCACCATTTAGCGAGTTGTGACTCGGAAAGATCGAGAAGCAAGAGCAATAATTTTCAATGAAAAAATGTAAAGTTTTATTGAAATGAACTAAGTGGCTGCTTCAATAGGGCGAGCCATTATTACATGCTATTGGCCGGGTTACAAGCATCGGCCTTATTGAAAAATCAAAATCCTACTTCTACGATAAGGTGAAGACCTCTTGGGAGGAGCTGGGAGGTTCTAAGTCTTGAAGCTCAGCGGGCCTTTCTGTTCGTTTGTAGGCTCCTCAGGGGGGAAGCTCGGCCCCCTCTTTGTGGACGAACTTGGTCAGGAGCCCCCGCCGTATGAGTTCTTCGATCTCCTCCTTGAGAGCCCGACAATCATCTGTGTCGTGACCGTGGTCCCTGTGAAAGCGGCACCACTTATCCTTGTTCCTCTTCTTGCCAGGGGTATTCATTCTAGGGGGAGCGCGGAGTAGTCCTTCCTTGTCCACCTCCATAAGAACTTCTGATATTTTAGCAATGAGGGAGGTGAACTTCTCGAAACGTGGAGTCGGGCGGCGCTGGCCATTACTGTCCTTTTGGAATTTTTGGGACCCTTCTTCACTTGTGTTCCTCCATTTGTTCCCGGAAGATGTCTCCTCAAGAGCAAGGAGGTTGAGAGCCTCTTCCGCCCGTATGTACTTCTCCACCCTGAGTAGGAGCTCTGAGAAGTTTCGAGGAGGTTTCTTGGCAAGGGATGCCCTGAGGTTGGCATTAGTGATGTTGCGCTCGAATGCGGCAGAGACTACTGACTGGTTGAGGGAGGGAATGGACCGGGCTTCGGCGGTAAAGCGTCGAACGTAATCCCTTAGGCGTTCACCCTTTTCTTGGTTGAGGTTCACCAGAGATACACTTATTTTCTCGGTCCGGCGGCTACTCACGAAATGAGTAAGGAAGAACCCTTCGAACTGATCGAATGAGAAGATGGAGGCCGGGGCGTGTCGAGAGTACCATTCTCGTGCAGACTCCTTTAGCGTGGCAGGGAAGATCTTGCAGAGGAGGGCGTCTGAAGCATGGTGGATCATCATGAGAGTTTTAAAACTCTCTATATGATCCGCGGGGTCTGACTCCCCGGTATACGACTCGAAATGAGGCGACTTGAAGTTCTCTGGGATGGGGGCCTCCATGATGGTGCGGGAGAATGGAGGTCTGCTCGGACGGAGGTTTATCGCTCGCTGCTCTTCTTCCCTGTCAATTCGGCCGAGGCGCCTCTCCATCTCGTGGAGACGGCGGTAGACCGAGTCTTCTCTTTGATCATACCTTGCCGAGCCCCGGGACTCATCTTCGTACGAGGGTGGACTGGGGCTGCGGCGATGGTAGCTTGGAGATGGACGAGGACTGAGAGTGTGAAGGCGATGGCTCCTAGTTGGTGTTAGTGTAGGTACCCTAGAGGCAATACAATGATATTATGTAATCAGTATTATTGACATTATGTTCTATTTGATTATATTAATAATTTATTATGCTTCGTATTTACTGCGTTATAAATGTTAGCATGATAAATGTCCTTAGATTATTAATACGAACTATATGAACATGAGATTATATATAGTATAATAATCTTAAATGTCCCTAGTCGAGTATTATTATTATTAGGACAGTAATAATACATTGAGACTAGTATGTTGATTGATTGATGACCACCTCTCATGGGTCATTAGTATAGAGATACTAAAATCAATACATAGGTAAATGTAAGAGTACATTGCACTGGACAGACCCACTGTGAGATTCAACATGGAATAAATAAATAAGTGTCATAAGTAATCTCACTGTGATAATGGTGTAATGGTCCTCTGACCTGAAATCATTATATTTCTACACGAGAATTAATGTACTTTGATTCTATCAAAAGTTATCTTTAATCGGGTAATGATAAAGATAGTATTGGGTACATTATGAATCGTGTGAGAAATGTGAATGATCTAGATGGAATATAACCCTCCTAATTTTAGGAGCGATATTATCGGCCTCTTGTTTGAGTGAGACTATGAAATGCATGGCCATGCTCAAATATTGATTTGTTTGAATAGTCTACTCATCGATCAAGAAAATAAAGATTAAATTATTAAGAGGATGACACGAACCATGCCTCTAGTTTAATCTATAATATCAAGGTTAAAAGGATTATATTACACGGAGACATTAGTCACGAAAGGTTTAATTGAATCACCAATTATTATTATTACTTGGGTAGCAATGATGTATTACTAGATGCCGCTCATTGTTTATAATTTTATTATTAGATAATAAAATTATTGCCAACGTAATAATAACCTAAAGGGTCACACACTTAGAACGTTTAAAAGGAGTTTTAATTTAAATTCGGAATTTAAATTAAATGATTATAAATTCGAAATTAGTTATTTAATTGAGTTGGACTTGATTAATTAAAGTATAATTCGAATTTAAATCATTAAACCAAATCAGTTATCATTAAACCAAATCAGTTTGGCCAAACCGATTAGGGTTAAGCCCACCTCATTCTCTCTTATAAATACATAGAGATGTATTGGTTTAGGGTTTATCTTTTGGCAAATTCGTTTTCCATAGAAAACCCTAGCCGCTCCAACTGTTGAGAGGCAAGAGAGAGAGAGAGAGAGATAGAGGCAAGTATCATCGGCTAGTACCGGCTCCCTTGATCGTTGGACGATCGGACGTTCGTGTGGACTGCTTTAGAGACGCGGATCTTGCTACAAGGGTCGCGTGGTGATTGTATAACAGGACCTCCATCTTTCAGCCTTCGTAAAGCTCTCAAAAGGTAAAATTTCGTTTCTCCATAATTAGCCATGTCTTGTACACGGATCCTAGGGTTAGGGTTTCAGATTTTTATTTTTTTATTTTTTTTTGCTGCGTTTGTGCCCCGAAACCCAACAATGGTATCAGAGCAGCGTGTATAAGGGGCTGATTTGGTTACGTGTTTACTGCATTCGATGCATGTATGCATGTTTTATGAATCTGCCTTGATACGGTTATATGATATGTCGATTATAATATGTTATGTCGATCATATATGATTCTATTATGCTATATATTGTGATTTGATGATACAGGTATGTTTTACAATCTGCCATGACTGATCAGTAAGCGATTTTGTATGTTATGCATGATGTTTGGTTTATATGGTGATATAAACTGATGGACAGATTGTGTTTGGACACGATCTGTAAACTGGGATATGATATGAATGTATATGATACATGGTTCCGGAACTGTATATGATGCAGTGGCGGCAGAGACTAAAAGATATAATCTGTTGTTCGAAATCGATGATTTCTGAATAGGGATAGTCTTCTGGAATTAAAAAAAAATTCTAATTTTGAGCTGACCTGGCAGCTCGACCCCAGCCTGGGGCTGCCGCCCCCGGACCCCTGCTGTATATATTTTTTTTTTTGTGTTCTTAATTGTTTACTTGAGCATGGTGCTGGTTATGGCCTTAAGACCCTTAGATTAATGGTTTATGGTTTTGGTTTTATAAATACGACTTGCATGTCGTTTTCTTCATTCTTGTAATTGTCTAATCTCGAATGTAACTCGAGTTTTATTATGTAAGTACATTAGTATAGATTGTTTTCAATTATTCAATGTAATGTACTTGAAGATTGAAGGACGATCCAAGAAGTGGAGCAACCAAGGAGAATGAAGACATGTAATTGTATTTATATTTTCCACCATAGATTGACCTCGATCCTTTCATTAGCTTGAAAGGATCATGTAGAATAAAGGCCATAACCAAGCACGTTTACATACTGCACTTTACATATTGATGTATGAATGCATGTGTAGAATACATTATGATGCATGCTTCAATTAGATTAATAATGTATTAATGTATGTATTAGATACATCACCCATGCCATGCCTGCTTAAGCAAGATAAAATCTGTAACGATTTAAGATGAACATTAAACAAACGATCATGAGATTCTCGTGTTTATGAAACACGGCAATTAAATATGAATTTTCATTGATTCAACGATTGAATGATTTTGTCAACAACCGATTACGAATCTGTAAGAAAAGGGGTGCCAATAATGCCGTCTGTGCGTTAACCTCTGATCTGGAAATTATTCATTCAACGAATTTTTGATTTGAAATATTTAGTTCCAAGACAAATTGGGAATCTCTTTATGATGGGATCATGATCGTTTATAAGTAAACCCCTTAACAAAATATTAAGTTAATTAGATACTTTCCAATGAATTAACACTCATCAAAGCCTAGATCATAAGGGGTGGGTTTGCCAAAGTAGAGCACTCCTTTTAATCGTGGTTAGGTGCGAAAGAATAAATGTGATATTCGTCATGTTAATCATTGGGTCCAACTTAACTAAGTCGTCACAATAGGATTGTGGATAGTGAACTTAGAAGCATAGAGTTTGGCGAAGAATTTATTAGATAAATTAGAACAATAGTTGTTCACCAAACTATCCAAGAATTATATGTGATATAATTGACAAATGTTGTCTACCTAAATAGTTATGTTTTGGGAGAAATTGGCCAACGCTGACTCAAGGCATAATGAAATATGGATTTTGGCTCACTAGAAAATTAGTTTCCGAATTGATAGTAAGGGCTATTAGTTTGAACAAAATAGTGGGAGGTATATTAAGTTGAATGTACCATAATCACTTGAACATAATTATTAATTATTTGACAATCTAACTTATCTTATACATTTTAAACATTGTAGATACTAAATGGCGCAAAACACAAACAACTCTTTCTCCGTGCGATCAGTCCTTGAGAAGGACAAGCTGACAGGAACAAACTTCCTTGACTGGTCTAGGAATTTGAGGATTGTCCTCAGGCAGGAGCGTAAGCTCCATGTTGTTGAAATTCCTCCACCGGTCCATCCTGGTGACGGTGCAACTCGTGCTCAACTAAATGCTTACCAGAAGCATATTGATGATGCGACGGATGTTGCTTGTCTCATGCTTGCAACTATGAGTGCTGAGCTTCAGAAGCAGCATGAGCATATGGATGCTTATGCTATGCTTGAGCATCTTCAGACGATGTTTCAAGTACAGGCTCGTCAAGAAAGGTTCAATACGTACAAAGCACTTTTTAACTGCAAGCAAGGAAATAACCCGGTTGGACCGCATGTTCTGAAGATGATTGGGTATTTTGAATACCTAGACCGTTTGGGCTCCGGGCTTTCTCGAGAGGCTCAAATAGATATTATCTTGCAATCTTTGAACAGCAACTATGCCCAGTTTATTATGACTTTCACCATGACCGAGCAAGACAAAACACCCACTGAATTGTTGGCACTGTTAAGAACCACCGAAGCCAACATGCAAAAGGCACCTGAGAATGCTCCCATAATGATGGTGGGCAATAAAGGTGCTAAGGGAAAGGGGAAATGGAAGGGCAAGAAAAAGATTGGATCTAATACAGTTGCTCCTTCCAAGCCCACTTTCAAGAAGGCTCTCAAGCCTAAAGGTGGTGTTGCTAAACCTGATAAGGGTGATTGTCACTGGTGCAAGAAACCAGGTCATTGGAAGAGAAACTGTCCAGCTTATTTGGAAAGTCTGAAGAGCGTGAAATCTCTGAATATTTCTGATTCAGGTATTTATGTTATAGAAGTCATTTTATCTACTCCTACATCTTGGGTATTGGATACTGGATGTGGTTCTCACATTTGTATTAATGTGCAGGGACTTCAAAGGAGTAGATCTTTGGCAAAGGGAGAGATCGACCTACGCGTTGGCAATGGAGCAAAGGTTGCTGCTATGGCCGTAGGGACTTATTATTTATCGTTGCCCTCTGGGCTTATTTTAGAACTTGAGAATTGTTATTACGTGTCTGCGATTTGCAGAAACATTATTTCTATTTCTTGTTTGGACAAGAAGGGTTTTTCGTTTATAATAAAAGACAATTGTTGCTCTTTTGGTTTAAATGATTTAACTTATGGTGTAGCGCGTTTATTTAATGGTTTATATGTTCTTGATCTTGATTATACTCCCGTCTATAATATGAATAAACGTCTTAAAGCAAATGACTCAAATCAAACATACCTTTGGCATTGTCGATTAGGCCATATAAATGAGAATCGCATATCCAAACTACATAAAGATAGATTTTTGGATAAGTTTGATTTTGAATCATACGATGAATGTGATGCTTGTTTACTTGGTAAAATGGCAAAAGCTCCTTTTACTAAACAAGGTGAAAGGGCCAACGAACGATTAGAACTGATACATAGTAATGTATGTGGTCCAATGCGTTCTATGGCAAGAGGTGGCTTTTATTACTTCATAACATTTACTGATGATTTCAGTAGATTCGGATATGTGTATCTTTTGAAACACAAATCTGAATCCCTTGAAAAGTTCAAAGAATTTAACGCTGAAGTAGAAAAGCAAATAGGCGGAAGTATTAAAACTCTTCGATCTGATCGAGGAGGTAAATACTTAAGCCATGATTTTAAGAATTACTTAAAGGAGTGTGGTATAGTATCACAGCTCACTCCTCCTGGAACACCACAATGGAATGGGGTTTCTGAAAGGAGAAATCGTACCTTGTTGGACATGGTACGATCGATGATGAGTCATGCTGATCTTCCAATAAGTTTCTGGGGTTATGCCCTAGAAACGGCTGCATATACACTAAACCGAGTTCCAACTAAAGCGGTTCAAAAGACTCCATATGAGATATGGACTGAGAAACGTCAAAGCATGTCATTTATGAAAATATGGGGATGTGAAGCGTTTGTGAAACGTATGATCTCTGACAAGCTTGGACCAAAATCAGACAAGTGTTATTTTGTGGGGTACCCGAAGGAAACTAAGGGTTACTTCTTCTATAATCCGACCGAGAACAAAATAGTTGTTTCTCGCACTGCTGTGTTTCTTGAACGAGAGCTAGTCTCCAAAAGAATCAGTGGGAGGAAAATAGAACTCGATGTAGCTCGAGACCTACAAGATAATGTTGAACCCGAATTGGAACTTGAGCAGGATATTCAAGATAATATTCAAGATGACACTGCTCAAGAAACACAGATTGTTCGTAGATCTGGTAGGCTTCGCCATAAACCTGAGAGATATTATGGATTTCTCTTAATAGAGAATGGTGATTTGATGCTCATAGATCAAGATGAGCCCCTCACCTACCAAGATGCTATGAACAGTCCTGACTCTGAGAGATGGCTAGAAGCCATGAAATCTGAAATGGATTCCATGTATGATAACCAAGTATGGACTTTGGTTGATCCACCTGAAGGGGTAAAACCTATAGGGTGCAAATGGGTTTTCAAAAAGAAAATCGACATGGAAGGAAATGTTCAGACCTATAAAGCTAGGTTGGTTGCAAAAGGTTTCAAACAAATTCATGGTATTGACTATGATGAAACTTTTTCACCTGTAGCTATGGTCAAATCCATTAGGATTTTGCTTGCAATAGCAGCTTATCATGATTATGAGATCTGGCAGATGGATGTCAAAACAGCCTTCCTTAATGGGAGCCTTGAAGAGGATGTGTACATGACACAACCTGAAGGTTTTGTCAGTCCAAGGGATGCTAGAAGGATATGTAAGTTGTGTCGATCCATTTATGGACTGAAGCAGGCCTCAAGGAGGTGGAATATTTGCTTTGACCAGACAGTCAAGGAATTTGGCTTTATTCAAAACGAAGATGAATCTTGTGTTTACAAAAGGGTTAGTGGGAGTCACGTGGCATTCATAGTATTATATGTTGATGATATATTACTTATCGGGAATGACATACCTTCTCTACAGGCTATTAAGACTTGGTTGGGAAAAAATTTCTCAATGAAAGATTTAGGCGAGGCGACCTATATATTAGGGATCAGGATCTATAGAGATAGATCCAGAAGATTGATCGGCCTAAATCAGAGTACATATATTGACAAAGTACTGCATCGTTTTGGGATGCAAGATGCTAAAAGGGGATTTGTCCCGATGTCTCATGGGATATCGATCTCGAGTGACAATAGTCCTAAAACATTGGATGAAAAGGACCGCATGAGTAAGATTCCATATGCTTCTGCAATTGGATCTATCATGTATGCAATGATATGTACTCGTCTTGATGTGTCGTATGCTTTGAGTATGACGAGCAGGTTCCAGTCTAATCCAGGTGAAGGTCACTGGACAGCTGTCAAGAATATTCTTAAGTACTTGAAGAGGACTAAAGATTCATTCTTGGTATATGGGGGAGAAGAGAGACTAGTGGTAAAAGGTTACACTGATTCTAGTTTCCAAACAGACAAGGATGATTCTATATCCCAGTCTGGTTTCGTGTTTTGTCTCAACGGAGGTGCTGTAAGCTGGAAAAGTTCAAAGCAAGAAACAGTAGCTGATTCTACAATGGAGGCTGAGTATATTGCTGCTTGCGAAGCAGCTAAGGAGGCAGTTTGGATCCGAAATTTCATCACAGGGCTTGGTGTGGTTCCATCGATCGAAGACCCTATCGATCTTTATTGCGATAACAATGGAGCCATAGCACAAGCAAAGGAACCAAGATCGCACTCCAGGGCAAAACATATACTTAGAAGATATCACCTTATTCGTGAGATTAATGAACGAGGAGATATACATATATGTAAAGTGCAAACTAATGATAACGTAGCTGACCCACTGACTAAGGCTTTGTCGCAGCAGAAGCACGAGGGTCACACTAGTTCCATTGGTATTCGATACATGAGTGATTGGCTCTAGTGCAAGTGGGAGATTGTTAGTGTAGGTGCCCTAGAGGCAATACAATGATATTATGTAATCAGTATTATTGACATTATGTTCTTTTTGATTATATTAATAATTTATTATGCTTCGTATTTACTGCGTTATAAATATTAGCATGATAAATGTCCTTAGATTATTAATACGAACTATATGAACATGAGATTATATATAGTATAATAATCTTAAATGTCCCTAGTCGAGTATTATTATTATTAGGACAGTAATAATACATTGAGACTAGTATGTTGATTGATTGATGACCACCTCTCATGGGTCATTAGTATAGAGATACTAAAATCAATACATAGGTAAATGTAAGAGTACATTGCACTGGACAGACCCACTGTGAGATTCAACATGGAATGAATTAATAAGTGTCATAAGTAATCTCACTGTGATAATGGTGTAATGGTCCTCTGACCTGAAATCATTATATTTCTACACGAGAATTAATGTACTTTGATTCTATCAAAAGTTATCTTTAATCGGGTAATGATAAAGATAGTATTGGGTTCATTATGAATCGTGTGAGAAATGTGAATGATCTAGAAGGAATTTAACCCTCCTAATTTTAGGAGCGATATTATCGGCCTCTTGTTTGAGTGAGACTATGAAATGCATGGCCATGCTCAAATATTGATTTGTTTGAATAGTCTACTCATCGATCAAGAAAATGAAGATTAAATTATTAAGTGGATGACACGTACCATGCCTCTAGTTTAATCTATAATATCAAGGTTAAAAGGATTATATTACATGGAGACATTAGTCACGAAAGGTTTAATTGAATCACCAATTATTATTATTACTTGGGTAGCAATGATGTATTACTAGATGCCGCTCATTGTTTATAATTTTATTATTAGATAATAAAATTATTGCCAACGTAATAATAACCTAAAGGGTCACACACTTAGAACGTTTAAAAGGAGTATTAATTTAAATTCGGAATTTAAATTAAATGATTCGAAATTAGTTATTTAATTAATTGAGTTGGACTTAATTAATTAAAGGATAATTCGAATTTAATGATAAAACCAAATCAGATTAGTCTTATCAGAAGCCAAACTGATTACGGTTAAGCCCACCTCATTCTCTCCCTATAAATACATAGAGATGTATTGGTTCTATATATCTTTGACAAATCCGTTTTCCACAGAAAACCCTAGCCGCTCAACTGTTGATAGGCAAGAGAGAGAGAGAGAGAGGCAAGCATCATCGGCTAGTACCGGCTCCCTTGATCGTTGGACGATCGGACGTTCGTGTGGACTGCCTTAGAGATGCGGATCTAGCTACTAGGACTGCGTGGTGATTGTAACCTCCATCTTTCAGCCTTCGTAAAGCTCCGAAAGGTAAAAAAAATTTATTTCTCCATTATCAGCCATGTCTTGTACACGGATCCTAGGGTTAGGGTTTCGGATCTGTTTTCATTTCTTTTTCGCTGCGTTTTTGCCCCGAAACCTAACATACACATCCAACGGCTGAGATTTCCCCACGTCCCTCAGATCGAACAGCCGAGCGATAGGCGATCCGAGCCACTTGCGCGAGGGTAAAACCGAGCTATATCACTCAGATTCCGAGCAAGTGCCAATCCGAGCTACAAAATGGAGAAAAACAACTTTCTCCTCAAGATTCGCGCTATATTTCGACCAGACGGCTCAGATCTTGCCAGCGCCACTACAAGACAAGATAGTGTTTTCTTGGAAACTGAGCCTGCATCGAGATTCGTGCCAAGATCCGATGGCTCAGATTGCTCCATGTCGCTCGGCGATCCGAACTGAGTGACAGGCGATCCGAGTCGCTCGCCCGAGGGTAAAACCGAGCTATATCGCTCGGATTCCGAGCAAGTGCCAATCCGAGCTACGAAATGGAGAAAAACAACTTTCTCCTTAAGATTCGCGCTAGATTTCGATCAGACGGCTCAGATCTTGCCAGTGCCACTACACGACAAGATAGTGTTTTCTTGGAAACTGAGCCCGCATCGAGATTCGCGCCAAGATCCGATGGCTCAGATCGCTCCACGTCGCTCGGCGATCCGAACTGAGTGACAGGCGATCCGAGTCGCTCGCCCGAGGGTAAAACCGAGCTATATCGCTCGGATTCCGAGCAAGTGCCAATCTGAGCTACGAAATGGAGAAAAACAACTTTTTCCTCAAGATTTGCGCTAAATTTCGATCAGACGGCTCAGATCTTGCCAGCGCCACTACACGACAAGATAGTGTTTTCTTGAAAACTGAGCCCGCATCGAGATTCGCGCCAAGATCCGACGGCTCAGATTGCTCCACGTCGCTCGGCGATCCGAACTGAGTGACAGGCGATCCGAGCCGCTCGCCCGAGGGTAAAACCGAGCTATATCACTCAGATTCCGAGCAAGTGCCAATCCGAGCTACGAAATGGATAAAAACAACTTTCTCCTCAAGATTTGCGCTAGATTTCAATCAGACGGCTCAGATCTTGCCAGCGCCACTACACGACAAGATAGTGTTTTCTTGGAAATTGAGCCCGCATCGAGATTCACGCCAAGATCCGACGGCTCAGATCGCTCCACATCGCTCGGCGATCCGAACTGAGTGACAGGCGATCCGAGTCGCTCGCCCAAGGGTAAAACCGAGCTATATCGCTCGGATTCCGAGCAAGTGCCAATCCGAGCTACGAAAGTGAAGAAAAATGCTGCCGAGCGTCCCCGACTGTTGGATCATCACGAAATTCGCGCCTCGAATGATCGACGATCCAGATTGCGCCACGTCCACTAAACGACAAGATAGCGTTTTCTTGGGAACCGCGCCAGTCTCAAGATTTGCGTCAAGATCCAACGGCCCAGATCGCTCCACGTCGCTCGGTATTTTGAGCCGAGCGGCTGGCGATCCGAGCCACTTGCGCGGAGGAAGAGCCGAGCCACTTCGCTCGGATTTCGAGCAAGTGCCCATCCGACCCACAAAAGCAAGAAAAATACTGCCGAGCGACTTCGTCTGTCCGATCTTCCAGAATTTCCCGCTCGCTCGAGATCAACGGTTCAGATCGCGCCACACAATAATTTGGTATTTTATTTATTAAAATCGTTTTATTTACTTAAAAAATTGCGAAAAAAATGATTAAAAATTTGGGAAAATTAGTTAAAAATCCTAGGAAATAATTATAAAATCGGGGAAATATTTTTGAACCCCCGAGTGGATAATTATCGCCTAGGACCATTTATTAAGACCCCTGAACGACGAATCAACACTTCGCAAAAATTAAGTAAATATTACGAAAAAGTAGGTAAAAATCACCAAATAACCAGAAGAGCTCCAGATCAACTTGGAACGCAACCAACTCAAAAAAAATGACCATACTACCCCCTGCAAAGATTCAAAACCTTCCATTTTGACTCCGATACAACTCCGCTAGCCATTAAAACAGTAAAACTACTCCTCAAAGGCTGATCAAGCTCAGTCTTCGGGAGTGGGGGGCTCGTGATATGGCTAAAAAATGGGGTTAAATCAGAACCGTCCAAATCAGGAACGAATCTTAAAGCTTAGGGGTAAAATGGTAATTTTACCTATTGTTGGGCCTGAAGCGGGTACTGGATCTCTCCCTCAAAGATCCAATAACCCACAAACGGGTCCACCCCAACTGGGTGCGGGTTTCAACCCGCAGCGAACCCGGTCCATTAGGATAGAATTAGGGTTTCTGATTAATCCTAATCAACGGTCCTGATTCATATCTATCATTTCACTAAAAATTAGGGATTACATTCCTTATCTATACACAGGAATTACATGCCTAATTTGATCCCCTAAGACGCCTATAAATACCCCCCACCCATCTCCATTAAGAGGTAATCAATCTTTTGCCAGTTTTTACGCTCTTTCATAATCTTCTCTGATTACTGACTTGAGCGTCGGAGGGTGCGTCGCCGGGAACAACCCCGGTGTCTTGTACTTTTTGCAGGTGTACGACAGGAGTCAGCGTCAAACTCCGACGGAACAGGTATACAGGTTTGCTATTCAATTTTCCTAAGAATCCACAAATACTATCTGTTTGCCCCCACACCAAATTTAGCGGCAACAATAGTGTATGCCTGATAAGTGGAAATGATGGAATAATACATCTATATAATAAAACACAAAGAAAGCTATCAAGTGACTCATCTTCAATCCCCCCCAAAATTAAAGGCTCAGATCCAACCTCACAAAACACATTCCTCCTCCCCTCCTCCCCCCCAAAAATTTCAAACCCCAAAACCAATTTTTTCCCCCAAAACTAAAAAACTCATTACTTTATTACTATTCTCTCTTCTCTCTTCACTTTTTTCATATTTATCTCGTTCTCTCTCTCCCTCTCCCTGCCACTCCCATTCTTTCTTTACATACTTAGAAATTTAGATTTTAAGATTTCAGGCTTGTAAAATTTTCAGAATTTTTATGCTTTTTTTTATTGTACATTTTATATTGAAAATAACAATTATCTCTTCAACAGTTAAATTTTATCATTTTTCACGCTTAAAGTTCTAAGAAGTTAGATTTTACACCCCCATTTATAATTATTTTTCAACATTTACTAATGGAAACATGGACTTTTATTTACAATTAATTATTGTCATACTATTCAAACTTGAGCTACATAATTGTTGTTTTTCAACATATACTAATGGAAACATGGACTTTTATTCACAATTAATTATTGTCGTACTATTCAAACTTGAGCTACATAATTGTTGTTTTACAGTTTATAGGACTTTTCGTGTGTTGTATTGTTTCGAAGACGTACCGTAGACACGTGTCCACAGGCAAATCTAGTAATAATACATAATGTCTTCATTATCACTTTATCCGGATTGAAAGTCTAAGTTTTAATCTTTGATAAGTTCATTTAGTACCGTATGAATTCTTTTATGCTTAGTTTTTATCCTTCCTTGTAACGCCATCAATTGAGGGATTAATTGATGTTAGGTAATGAAGGATGATAAGTCATTGAAAAATTCTCCTCCATGCACCTTCTTCCTTTTTTTTTTAAGCGAATTTTATTTTAAAAAGAAAGTAAAAAAAAATAATAATAAAAAAATACTCCACAAACTTAGTATGGTGACTTGCCAAAATTTAACCCAAAATAAAAATTGAGTGAAATTTCTAAGTAGGGTCAAGAATCTAGAAGTTGTATAATAAGATTCATTATTCCACAACATGCATCTTTCTTTCGAGAGACTAGTATGATGCACGTGCGATGCACGTGAAGGAGGAAGGAAAAGGACAAAAAAATCTCTAGTATGATGCACGTGCGATGCACGTGAAGGAGGAAGGAAAAGGACAAAAAAAACCTACCAACACGTGCGCTGCACGTGTTGGTACACATACAAAAAACAATAAAAAATTATTTATTTGTTTGGAACCCCATCTCTCCCATTATAATAGTTATAGATGGGCATATCCATATGTATATAAATATAGCACTAATTAATTAATTCTTTTCGTATAAGGGATTCAATATGCATGCCTTACTCAATGTTTCTCTTGTCAGCTAAGTCACTCTATCACTACAAATTAAATATTTTTTTGGGTTTACTAATTACATACTTAAAGACGGTTGTTGCTGTTGAATGACTTTAATTATTTTTCTTAAATAATTATTCTTTCTATTGCAAGTATTGTTTTGTTGAAGAGTACATGCATATACCATTCACTAGTTATATATGATCTCAAACCATTTATTAGGCACTGCTATCAGATGTGCATTGTCTGTTTAGCCGTCTTTTCCGCATATCATTGATGAAACATTTGTCAATTATCGCTTAGTGGGTGATCTTAACAAACTTATTTTGGAGGTGAAGGTTTGGAGGAATGATATAGGAAAGAAGTAAATTCACGTATATTCGATTTAGTTCAATTAGGTAATTGATGAAATAAGTATTCTCCAAGTTTATTTCTTTCTTATTGGAAACTAATCACAGTGGAGTTATTCTCCAAGTTTATTTCTTTCTTATTGGAAACTAATCACAGTTGAGTTAGACCATCTCCAACCACACTAGCTATTTCTTAATTTTAGAGTGCCAAAATAGAAATATCATATTCACTCGTCAGATCTGGCGAGTTTGTTTTGCTCTCTAAAGCATCTCAAAACTTAAACAAAAAATAAGTCACGGGGAAAAACTTGCGCGCGATCAGAAGAAGAAAAAATCACGAACACTACGTGATCGCAAACTCGCGATCTGCGATCTTACGATCTGACGATTTTGCGATTGGATTTTGCGATCTGAGATCTTGCAAACTCGCGATCTGAAATCTGATTTTGCGATCTTGATCTGATTTCGCGATCTGATTGGATTTTGCAATCTGAGAACTTGCGAACTCGCGATCTGATTTCGCGATCTGAGATCTGAAATCTGGGTTTGATTTTTTTAGGCTTCAGTTTAATTTGCTTGGGCTTTTTTTTGGGTTTGGTATTCTTTTGGGCTTTAAAATATCTATAATTATCTAAAATAGCTAGTATGGATGGAGTGTAATTTTTTTTGGCTAGCCAAATTATCCAATTGCTCTCTATTTTGACTATTCTAACGAGTTAAAATAGCTAGCGTAGCGTGGTTGGAGATGCTCTTAGAAAAGTCTTTCCAAAATGTGTAATTGCGCCCAATTTAGAAAGAAGGTTTCCATTCAATTCCATTTTTTTTTCCATTCCTTTTTCTTTTTAAAAAAAAGTCACTTCCAAGATCCAAAATTATTGGGGCCTTAGGGTTTAATTAACAAGTCAATCCACATGTTGATCCTATATTCCTATCCTTACCTAATTATATCCAATATATTCAATAATTATATTCTCTCCTTTCACATTTTACAGAAACCGACCCCCCATCTTATTCTTCAAATTGATTTTCCAACACGTTGGCCCTGTGAGTTTGTCATTATCTATCAATAAAACTGCCAACGAATAGAAATAGTATCATTAAAAATATTGGAATATAACAAATGGATGGATAGGTCAATAATTTTGGATTCTACTGCGAAAAATAATAGGGATTTTCCCCACAAGTTTCCAAATAAAATTGAAATTTTATTAAAAAAAATTGATAAATCAGTAATTCAAAATTAGTACCGGGATAAGGCAAGAAACTTTCGTTGGGGAACACTTAACAATAAATCAAAATCGATAAATAATGATTTATCGACTTTTAGTATATATATCTAAATGGATTTTTTAAATTTTGTGGGATTGAAAATAGAATTGAAGGGTTTTTTTTTCTACTTTGAATTTGTGGAGGGGAAATAGTAAAATAATAAAACTCTAAGGAGTTTTGTTTTTTTTCTTTTCCATGGGAGGTGGAAATGGTTAAATACTAAAACCCTAAGAGCATCCACAGTCGTTTGTTTTTTTGTCATTTTTACCATTTTTTGTGTACTGTAGCGCACACAGTCGTTTGCTATTTTGTCATTTTTTGGCAATTCATCTACAGTTGAAAGGGAGAAATAACATTCGAAATAGCAAAATGCATATTATAGTTGACGAAACATCATGTTTCATCTGAATTATTTAATTATATTTTTAATTGATCGGACGAAACATAATGTTTCCTCCGAATTAAAAAAAATTAAAAACCAAATAAATTAACTGGTTAAATGAATTTAAGGGTGGGAATGAACATCATGTGGGATGTTTCGTCCCAATCCATTTTTTTAAAAAAATTAATTTATAAAATTAATTTTATAAATTTTTAAATTATTTTTGCAAATTTTTTAATTGTTTTTGCAATATGTTTTACAAACTATTTTTTAAAATTATTTTTGCAATTTCTTTTTGCAAAAAAAACTTTCTTAAAACCCGGATGGTTATTTTGAAATTTTTTTCTTCTTTGGGACGTCGCATATTTTTTATTATTATTTTCTAAGTTTCCGCCAGTATAAATTATTTTTATTAACAGACGAAACATGTTTCAGCTGTTCCTTTTTTAACGAACTTATGCATTTTTTACTAGGGTAATGCTACACCTACAACCTTTACAACCTTACAACCGTAGATGGCACAATCTCATTGGAGATGTGTACAACCCACTACAACCTACTCTACAATACATTCCAATGAGATTGTGCCACCTAAGGTTGTAAAAAAAAGTTGTAAGAAAAGGTTGTAGGTGTAGCATTACCCTTTTTACTATTGGACCACTGTAACATTTCTTCGAAATGCATTGCCAAAATATGCAATTTGTCATTTTTTTCATTGAACGACAGTGGATGCTCTAAGGAATAATCTAAATTTTTAATATTTTTTTGGCTTTCGTCCATGATTAGTTTCAACCATAGTAATAATGTCATAAAAATTCTGACCCAATGAATAAACTATCAGATAAATCATAAGTGAACACATTCCCTTAAATTAGTATTTCTACCTTGAAGATCTTATTCTTTATAGAGCAATGGATAACTATAAGAATTTTCATGATGTTGTACTTAAATCAGTGCTCACTTTTGATTATTTTTCAAAGCGGGATACAAAGACTCATGAAAACTTGGCGGCGTATAGACAATTTATATATTTGTGAGGACTTGTGTGGAAAAAATCTCTAAATAATATTGATGATTACCTTCCTCGTTCTTTGGTCTATTTAGTGGATACCTAGCAATTGATAATTAATGAGAAGAAAGAGAGCTACAACCACACGCAAAGCATACAAAACCACCCACCCATGTGTGTATCGCATACTTGCCTGGGGGGCGGCTAGCCGGCTATGCGAGTCTTTAGCCACTACGAATGTTCCAAAGTGATTTGTTTGGTGAGCTCACTTGAGACGGGATACGGAAGACAAACCAGTCGCCTTCCATTCTCGCAGATTTGATACTTCAGAGCATCGGTAGTCATTCCGATTTAAATTTTGGGTATCTGGCATATATAAATGAGAAATTTGAGTTTCAGCTATAGTTGTTTGAATTCAAATTTTAGGTTTTAATTTAAAAAAATCGACAGACGATGAATGATTCCCATCTGATTTTTTTTTTTTAAAATAAAAAATCAACGGACGGGAAATTATTTCTCGTTTGAGATTTTTTTATATAAAAAAAATAACTCCTAATTAATTCCTAATTAACTCTTGATTAATCATAATTAAATATTAATAAATCTTAAATAAATCTTAATTCTTAATTAAATTTAAATTAAAACATAATCTATACACATAGAAATATTTATAGGCTCTAGTCTGCAGCATATTTTTTTAAATTCAATCGAACGGGAAATGATTTTGCGTCCATCGAAATTTTAAAAAAAATTGAAGGGACGGGAAATGAAATTATTTAAAAATTTGGGACGGGAAATGATCTACCGTTCGAGGTTTAAATTAAAAAAAAAAAAACCAGAGAAAGATCATCTTTCGTCGGCTATTTTTTCCATAAAACCATTTCGTCTTCCAAATATATCAGACGACTGATCACCCAATACCAAAAATTTGGATATATATCGAACAACTGTAGCGTCGTTTTTTCTATATTTTTTCCCCAAAAAATGAGTATATAGCCAACCGAATGACTGGAGATGCTCTTACTGAAGAGTCCATTCCACATGATTTAGTCATTTATAGATGTTTACGAATAATGAGAGGTTTTTTGAATCACTAATAGATGGCACAATAATATGCTAAAATGTTAATGACCTATTGACACCTAAAGTTCATATTAATATGAGCTATACACATAGGAAGTTATTGTAATACCTCAATAGTACCCAAGATTTTTAAAATTGGATCTAAAAACACCTGTCGTCCAAGAAAAAAAATAGAATCCCAAACAGTAAATAAAACATTTTAATATCAAATTCTAGGGAGGAGTATTGTAGCAGAATAACACTACTCTCTCTACTTCTGAATTTCTTATCTACCTATGAGTAAAGAAAATACTACTTAAACATCTCTCTCTTTATCTCTTCTATGTGGAACTAAAATTCCCAAATCAAATCCACTCACACAAAATCCCAATGGCTAAAAAAAATTCCCAAACCAAATCCACCACAGTGCATCTTCGAGCTCTCAAACATCTCTCTTTCACTCTCTCACTCAAATCCAAAATCTCAAATACTATATTTAAATATCTCTCTTCCTCTCTTCACAACCGATGTGGAACTAAAATTCTCAAATCAAATCCACTCAAACCCAAAAACCCAAGGACTAAAAAATTTCCAAATCCAATTGACTACAGCTCATCTCCGAGCTCTCAAACGTCTTTCCTTCACACTCTCATTCAAATCCTAAATCCCAAATACTATATTTAAACATCTCTCTTCCTCTCTTCACAGCCGATGTGGGACTAAAATTTCCTAATCAAATTCACCGTTCATGTTCGATCTATCTTCTTCTTCAGTTTTCCACTTTCTTCTTCTTCTTCTTCATTTTGATCAAACCCAAAATCACACTCTCTCACTCAAACCCAAAATCCCAAATTCTGCTAATTCGATCAAACCCAAAAAATAAAACCCAATCAATAATCTAATCATGAAGCCTCTCCATGTCCTCCTCCTCTCATTCCTCCAACTTTTTAAATGGGCTTTGAAAACTTTCCAATTTTGAGATGTCAGAGCTGTAGATTGTGAAGGCAGTGGAGATGGAGTTGATGAAAGGGCTTTACTGGTGGTGGTCGAAGCTGTAGTTGGTGAAGGCAGTGGTAGAGGTTGAAAGGGGTTTGGGTTGTTGAGGCTTTCAGATGAGAGAAGAAGAAGAAGATGGATGGTGGTGGTCGGTGGTGGGTTTTCGGGTAAAGGAGAAAAAGAAAATGAAGAGGATGAAGAGAAGAAGAAGATGAAGAGATGAAGATGTTGGGTTTCGGGTTTGGATAGGGTTAATGGGTTTGGTTTTGGATAGTTGATGACATTTTTGTAATTTAACATGTTTCTTAACGGAATATCTCACATTCTTAACGGAGAAGTGGACGGCGAGGGCTTTTAGGTCCAATTGTAAAAAAGTTTGGAGAATAATAAGTTTTTTTTTTGTTTCACTTTAAGGTGTGTATGGAATTAATACTAAATTAGTATTTTTCATGTGTGATGCACGTTTTGATAAGAGTTTGAGGATTATCACGTACAATTTACATATTAAGAAATAGTTTTGGAGTTGGACGTGCGTTGCACGTAATTGGTAAAAATATTTTGAAGAAAAAACTATAATTTTTACGTGCAATGCATGTGTTTATAAGTAGAATTTGAGTTGTACGTGCAACATATGTGTATGTTTAGTGTTAAACAAATATTGTAAAATTGTTTTGCACGTGCGATGCACGTTTTGATAAGAGTTGGAGGATTTTCACGTTCGGTATGTGCTGAGAAATAGTTTTGGAGTTGGACGTGCGTTGCACGTAATTGGAAAAAATATTTCGAAGAAAAAACTACAATTTGTATGTGCAATACATGTATTTATAAGTAGAATTTGAGTTGTACTGCAACATATGTGTATGTTTAGTGTTAAAAAAATATTATAAAATTGTTTTGCACGTGCGCTTTTAAATAGGTGAAATTTTTTTTATTTGTTTGTTTTTGTTGTAATTAATAGGAGAGTTGGAGTTGTACGTGCAACACACGATTTTGTATGTTGACAAATGACAACCCCAACTCTCCCATTATAATATTAGATTAGATTAGAGATTTGGGTGTCATTAGGTCCGTATACTAAATTGTCTAGCACCACAGAGGATCCGAATCTCTATTTAGGTACATAATTTCTCGCGGTGGGTTTGCATACTGTTAGATATTATTATAGTCCCATATTGGTTGTAGAATTGTTTTGCTATTTGTTCCCCTCCTATATATAGGTGGTATTGTATTTGGTTGAACTCAATTCAATATTCAGTATTGTTTTCATCTCTCTCTGATTTATTTTAACATAGTATCAGAGCCAATTATCCAAATTTTCCCTTCTCAAATTCCCTCTACTACAAAAATTCTCAGATCCCAACAGCCAAGTTTTACAAATTCTTCATTCTTTTCAAAATCCTAGAATTCCAATAGCCAAAAAAAAAACTCTGAAAATCCTATTCATCTTCTCGAATTATCCTCAGTTGAATTGCCAGATTTTCTCGCCCAACCCATCTTCTCCGACCACCACCAGCCACCTTCGGCGCCAACCCTTCCGTCGTGCCACTACCAGCCGCGTCGCGACCCCCCGTTCCCCTCCCGTCGATGCCCCCTTGCCCCCGCTCTGATTCCGTCGACAACAACAAAACCCAAATCCCCTGTAGCTTCATCTTCTCCGTTCGTCTTCTCCGGCGATCTCCTCCTGAGTGCCGCTCCCCCGCCGCCCTCGCCCAGCGACAGCACAACAACCATCCCACATCCCGCTGCCGCCATCCCGTTTATGTGATTCATCAGAAAGGGTACCCTATTTCTTCTTCTTCGTCTTCTTCTTCTTCTTCTTCTTCTTCTTTCTTCTTTCCAAAAAAAAAGTCCGGAAAAAAAAAGAAAAAAATATTATTATTATTATTATTATTATTATATATATATATATATATATATATACAGGTACTACTACTTGATGGAATCTTAGTCTCTCCCACATATTTCCGCCTCCACTGACTTCCTCGATGCAACCGCCTCTCGTTTGTTCCTCCTCTAGATTCAAACAGCAGCAGCATCACTTTCAGTCTGCCTCTGGCCTCCTACCTTCTCCTAATGTTATTGCTCACCCTACCTCACCTCTACTTCCGACACCGGTAGCACCGTCCTGCTCCCTAAACCGATTCAGACACCAGCAGCATTTCCCTCTACATTGTGCTCTCAGTCACAGCAGCCTTCGCAGTGCGTCGTCCCTTACATCCTCGGCTATGCCCGTCACTCCAGCCTTGCCATCTCCTGCTGATTGGGCTCATCTTCAGCAACACCTCACACAGCTAGAACTACAGCTCATGGGTCAGTCTATCAATGCTGGCTCCTCTGCTCCTGTACTTTCTGCCACTCCCAGAATGAATTCGTTCTGGATTTTAGATTCTGGTGCATCACATCATCTCATTAATAATCAGACACTATTCACACCACCTGCACAACACTTCCCTCTCACTCTCCATCTCTACACACAGCTGATGGCTCACCACTTCTTATTACACACTCAGGAACAATTAGTTCTCCCACTCTCACATTACCATATGTTCTTTATGCTCCTCATTTATCAATAAACCTTATTTCTATTAGTGTGTTGTGCGATAATGGTCTTCTTGTTACTTTTGACTCTTTAGGTTGTTCTATTACTGATTCACCCCCACACCCTGTCAGTCCACCGCCTCTTCGTCAGTCTACCCATTCCACTTTTGGTATTCCTCCGGCACGTTATTCACCTGATGCCACTGGTCCTTCTGACTAGTTTGATTTTGCCACCCTAGCTTCCTACTCACCACAGTTTCATGTATATCTCACTGCTATACACTCTACACGTGAGTCTAGAACCTATCAAGACGCAATTCAATATCCTGAATGGAGGAAAGCTATTGCAGAGGAATTCAGTGCATTTGATCAGACTGACACTTGGGATGTTGTTCCTCTGCTCGAGGGCGTTCAGCCTATTAGCTGCAAGTAGATCTTCAAGGTCAAATATCAACCTGATGGATCTATTGAGCGGCACAAGGCTCATATAGTAGCCCGATGATTTACTCAGGATCATGGCATTGATTATGATGTGATCTTTGGTCCCGTTGCACAGATGACTACTGTTCGCACTCTTCTTGCTGTTGCAACCATCCGCCAATGGCCGTTATAACAGATGGACGTAAAGAATGTTTTTCTTCATGGTACCTTATCTGAGGTTGTTTATATGGATCCTCCTCCCGGCCTCCCTACTCCTCCTCGTTATGTTTGTCGGTTGCATCGAGCTATATATGGTTTGAAGCAGGCCCCTCGAGTCTGGTTTGAGTGTTTTCGCCTTGTCATCACCAAGGCTGGTTTTAGTCAGAGTTCTAAGGACCATTCTATGTTTATGCGGTCATCACCGCAGGAGAGGGTAATTCTACGACTCTATGTTGACGATATGATCATTATTGGGGATAACTCTGCGAGCATTACATCCACCCAGAAATATCTTCATCAGCAGTTCCATATGAAAGACCTTGGCAGACTACGTTATTTTCTGGGTCTAGAGATTGCTCATGGATCTCGGAGGATACTCTTTCTTAACTGAAATATACATCAGATATTATCTCCACTGCATACCTTTCTGACAGTAGATCTGCCGATACACCCTTAGAGCTTCATGTGAAGCTTCGTCCCACTGATGGTGAGCTCCTTCCTGATCCCACTAGATACAGATAGATTGTTGGACAGCTTGTCTACTTATGCATGACCAGACCCGATATTGCTCATGCAGTCAATGTTGTCAGTCAGTTTGTTTCTGCTCCTACATCAGTTCACTACGGTGCTCTTTTTTGGATTCTCAGATATCTTCGGGGCACTATTACTCGCTCATTATTCATGCCTGCTACATCCAAATTAGAGCTGAGTGCATATTCTGATTCAGATTGGGCAGGTGATCCTACTACCAGACGGTCTACCACCGGATTCTGTCTATTTCTTGGTGATTTGCTGATCCCATGGCGAAGTAAGAAACAAGCAGTTGTTGCATGTTCTTCGACTGAAGCTGAGTATAGAGCAATGACAGCTACTACTAGAGAGATTGTTCATGTTCGTTGGCTGTTATCAGATATGGGTGTCACTCTTACATGAGCTACTTCTCTTCATTGTGATAACCGGAGTGCATTGCACATTGCAAGCAGCCCGGTCTTTCATGAGCGAACAAAGCATATAGATATTGATTGCCATTATGTTTGTGAGCGCTTTGAGGCAGGGACCATTTCTCTCCATTCTGTTACATCTTTCCAGCAAACTGCAGATTTCTTCACCAAATCACATACTGTTCAGAGATTTGGATACTTAGTAGGCGAACTCACACTGTTTGACCCATTGGGAGTTTGAGTGGGGGTGTTAGATATTATTATAGTCCCATATTGGTTGTAGATTTGTTTTACTATTTGTTCCCCTCCTATATATAGGTGGTATTGTACTTGGTTGAACTCAATTCAACATTCAGTATTGTTTTCATCTCTCTCTGATTTATCTTAACACATACTAATATCTATCTAGTAGATGGTTGATAGTTTAGACTCACATTTAAGGTTTGGAGCGAAAGAACAACGAGGAGGTGGAGTGATGGGTTTATACAGATATTTCAAATAAATCAGAGCAAATAAAAAATGTGTGCATTATTCATACTCGTGGTTTATCAGTATCAGACGGAATTAGTAAAAATAATATATAGCTTCAGCTGATTTTTCATGTTTATAAATAGCAGAGCAAATTCAACGAGTTTGACCAACATAAGAGCATCTGTAGTCGTTTGCCATATACCCAAAATATGGAAAAAATCAAAAAAATGTCGCTGTAGTCGTCCGCCAAATACCCAAATTTTGGGTGTCGCATAAACAGAAGCGTGCCAAATATGGAAGACGGTTTGGAAAAAGCCAAATTATAGCCGGACGAAAGATAATCTTTCGTCCGAAACGTGGGACGAAAGATAAAACACCGTCGCTTCAATTTCGTATACGACCCAAAATCGACAGATGGAGGATAATATGCCGTCCGATTAATTAAATTAAAAAAAAAATGACGGACGGTACATTATGTACCGTCCCAAAAAATTTCGCAAAATGCCAAATTGCCTAGGACGGAAGATATCTTCCGTCCAAGGCATTGGCAGCTTAATTTTTTTTATTTTATTCTTTTTTTATTGTCCTTTTGTGGATTGAGTTAACTGTTTTGATTTAAAAAAAAATTTTTGTTGTCATTTTCCCTCACTTCAATGTATTCATATATATATTTATATATTTTTTGATTTAAATTTCTGAGACTGACTCAAATTTTGGCTTTTGACGACTACAGCGTAAACCCATTTTTTTTATTTTTATTTGCCAAATACCCAAAATCTGGCATCAAACGACTACAGATGTTCTAACACCCATTTTTTTTTATAAGGTAGAGAAATAATCGATTTAGTTTTTCAAAATAAAATTCAATAAAGAGTTCTTCTTCTAATTTATTTTTTAAAAACTTTTTAAAAAATGAACAAGAAAGAAAGAAATAAAAAGTGAGATTATAATATGACCAAGAAAGAAAAAGGGGGCACGGCACACACATAAACCTACCTCATATAAACAACGTGACAGAAGATGGTATCCAGTTATCTAGAGAGCATCACGATTCCAACTTTGGAGTAGTTTCGTGTGGTTTGGATTTGGGGTGGTGATGGAGATTGGTTGGTTTTGGCCAAAAGTTTGATTTCTTTTCTTATTTTAGAAATTGGGTTAAATAAAGAATAAGAAGAAGCCGCCATGATTGAGATGTTTCCAGTCCAAATTGGAATGAAGACGAGAATGAAACACACGCATGAGATGTTAAAACGAGTTTGGTTGAAATCCATCACAAACTTTTTCCGATCCGAGTTAATTATTTCATTAATAACACGAGTGTGTGAAAACTGTTGTTAGTTTTCAACAAGCATGTATACAAATGGAAATAGAAAAATACAATGCAGCTACATTACTGGGGCCTATGTATGATCGAGGTCATAACAACGACGTTTACACAACTACAATCTCGTAACTCTGATTACAACTTATGAAAAACTATTGGAATTTAGTATACATTTAAAACAATTATTTTATTGTTTATTGCTAATATTGTCATGTGGCCCAATAATTAAAGTTTTGAACTTACATGTGGTTGGAGGATCAATTCTCATCAAATGCTACTAGCCTTTTTTACCAGTAAAGAAAAATCAATGAAACTTTTTTATGGCATTTAAAGAATCTGTTATGATGAAAATAAATCCTGGTTTGAATGGCAAAAACAGAGGAAACATTTTTCTCTTCTTTGGTTATAAAAAGAGGATTTCTGTTTAAAAAAAAAGTAGAGAAAAACTCCATTTCTTCATACTTCTGTTGCCGCTGAATTCGGGTATGGGGGCAGTAGATGAGATTTGTAGGTTATTGAGGAACTAACAAAGATCTACCCCTTCTTCTTCCTTGCGAACTGGCTGGCTCTTTGGTGCTCCCTTGTGACCTACACAAACGTTCGAGACACTGGGATGGATCCCTCCGATGAACCCTCCGACGATCAAGTCAATACACGGAAAAAGAGAGGAAAAAAGCACAAGTGTGCAAAGTGTGATCACCTTTACAGTGGGAGATCAAGGGGGTTTTATAGTCGCCAACGGGATCTCCTTCAGGATCAGGTAGAATCCCTCCTTCCCGGTGTGGCAGGATACGGGTGGTTATAACCACCTCCTCCAAATCAAGGAAAACCAGGATTTCCTCCAATCTTATTGAACTGGCCCATAACGGGTTGAGACCCATTCTCAACTGGTTGGGTCTATTCATTGGTTAGCAGGTCTAGGAGGAGAGACCCGGTTCCCAATTCGGATCCGTCTGTAGGCGAGATTACCATCGTGCCCCTAGGACTTTGAGATTCAAGACCATTTTGAATGGTTCTGATTTAACCCCATTTTAGCCATATCACGAGCCCCCCACTCCCAAAGACTGCGTATTACAGCCTTATGGGAGTAGTTCTGTTGTTGCAATGGCGTTTAGGGCTTTATCGGAGTTTTCAACGGGTACTCGAATCTCGTCTGAGGGGTGATGGTGTTTTCCTGAGCTGGTAGCATGCTCAAAGTGGCTTCTAGATTGCTCCAGATCTTTGGTGATTTTTTCCCGATTTATATCATTCGTTCGAACCATTTGTTTAATTTTGCAAGGCAACGATTCACCTTCCGGGAGCCTTAATTAATCGTTCTTAGCAATAATTATTTAACCCAGGACTCAAAAATGCTCCCCCGAATTTATAACTATTTTTCAGAATTTTTAATTAATTTTCCAGAATTTTTAATCATTTTTTGCAATTTTTAATAAATAATCCGAATTAATAAAATAGAAAAAGGAATTAATCGCCGTATTTATGATGTGGCCAAATCAGATCCGTTGATCAAACACTTTCGAGGAGTTCTGGGCGATCGGACGGCCAGGAGAAAAAGGGGTTCTCACGATCTGGGCGCACGGTTAGGCGAACGCGGCGACCGTTATGTGGAGTTTGGCGAACAGTGAAGAGGCATTGACTGGTCAACAACATTTTTGTTGTTTTCAGCTCGAAAACACGTCTGCTCGGATTTGACTGCGAGCCTGGCGAACGTCCATTTAAGCTTGGCAAATGGAACGGCGAGCTCGAAGAGCGTTAACTAGTCAACGCATTTTTTGGTGTTTTCAGCTCGGAAACACGTTTGCTCGGATTTGACGGCGAGCATGGTGAACGTCCTGTCGAGCTTTGGCGAACAAAATGGCGAGTTCGAAGAGAGTTGACTGGTCAACACATTTTTTGGTGTTTTCAGCTCGGAAACACGTCTGCTCGGATTTGACGGCGAGCATGGCGAACGTCCTGTCGAGCTTTGGCGAACGAAACGGCGAGCTCGTGGAGCGTTGACTGGTCAATGCATTTTTTGGTGTTTTAAGCTCGGAAACACGTTTGCTCGGATCTGACGGCGAGCATGGCGAACGTCCTGTCGAGCTTTGGCGAACGAAACGACGAGCTCGAGGAGCGTTGAATGGTCAACGCATTTTTGGTGTTTTCAGCTCGGAAATACGTCTGCTCGGATTTTTTGGCGAGCTTGGCGAGCGTCCTATCGAGTTTGGCGAACGGAACGGCGAGCTTGAAGAGCGTTGACTGGTCAACGCATTTTTTGGTGTTTTCAGCTCGGAAACACGTCTGCTCGGATTTGACGGCGAGCATGGTGAGCGTCTTGTCGAGCTTTGGCGAACGAAATGGCGAGCTCGAGGAGCGTTGACTGGTCAACACATTTTTTGGTATTTTCAGCTCGGAAACATGTATGCTCAGATTTGACGGCGAGCATGGCGAACGTCCTGTCGAGCTTTGGCGAACGAAACGGCGAGCTCAAGGAGCGTTGAATGGTCAATGCATTTTTTGGTGTTTTCAGCTCGGAAACACGTCTACTCGGATTTATCGGCGAGCCTGGCGAGCGTCCTGTCGAGTTTGGCGAACGGAACGGCGAGCTTGAAGATCGTTGACTGGTCAACGCATTTTTTGGTATTTTCAGCTCAGAAACACGTCTGCTCGGATTTGTCGACGAGCCTGGCGAGCATCCTGTCGAGTTTGGCGAATGGAACGGCGAGCTTGAAGAGCGTTGACTGGCCGCTTCGTTTTTGTCGTTTCGTATACTGACTGCTTAGACTTTCGCGCTTGTTGGGTCGGTCAAGTTGTGCAGCCCAAGCCTAACAAGTTTTCCTACAAGTCTCCACCCCCTTTCATTCTTACTTCACTTTCTCACTTTTTCTTCACCGGAGTTTTCTTCTCTTCACAGAGCTTCCGGCATTCTTCCCGATCTCCGACGAGCCATTCCGACCATGGTTGTCACTTTCCAGGTAAATTATTTTAATTTAAAGAGATGTCTAGGGTATCGTCCGGCGAAGAGGCCTCCTCTACGAGTGAGTTCGAAGTACCCCTCCGGTCGACTCCTTCTTCGGTCGACAAAGGGAAAGCCACCATCATTCTATCCTCTCCGGAAGTAGGAGAAGATGTTGGTGCCGAAGGCGGAGGTGGCGATGCGGCTCTCTCTTCGACAGTGGTGGAAACGATTGTCGAGAGGGATCGGCAGATGGGAGCATTCGGCAGGCATTCGATCGTTGTATCCACTCTTGGAGGAACCAGGTAATATAGTTCGGAGGATTTGAGGTGAGCGGAGCATGGTCTGGACCAGTTTTACGAGGAGAACAATCCGAGGGAGCGCACGAAGGCGAATGAAATCGTCAGCATCCTGAAGGAGTCCGATCTGCGAATGGTTTGGATGTGCTTCATGATCCTTCCGGAGTTCAAACTCATCATCCCGGGGCCAGGGATCAGGTCTTGTTCTTTTCTCCCCTCCAACACTTGCATTTTTCCCTACGATGCTTTCTATGCGGGGCTTCGTCTTCCTCTGCACCCTTTCGTAAGGGGAGTGCTGCAGTGGTATGGGGTTTGCCCTATTCAACTGATGCCGAATATTTGGAGGCATGTCACGGGGTTCGTCCTCCACTATCAGACGGCCGGGATCGAACCCAACATGAACGTACTTCATCGTTTGTACAAGATCCATCAGAAGACGAGGACGGAGTACCGTTTCTACCTCACTGCTCGGAAGGGCGTGAAGCTGGTCGACAACCCCGAATCCGTGAAGTGTTGGAAGGACAAATACTTCCTCATTCGGGGTGAGAAGTCGTGGGACATTCCCACAGTATGGAGAGAGGATGTGCCGAAGAGGGTGAAGGTGGAGCCATCTTTGAGTCCGGAGGAGGACAAGATGGTCGGCATCCTCTTAGATCGGCTGACCCTGCACTGGAGGGAGATCACTGTGGAGAGCCTCTTTGGGGGAGGCCTTAGCCCTATGGACCCTAGTTCAAGCCTTTTTTTTTTAATATTTTAATCGATAGAATGTGACAAGATTCTAATCTTTTTTTTTTCTATCTTTTTTGTTCGCAGGATTTGCCGCCATGGACTTCGACGACATCATGAACAGGCGATCGGTGCTGAGCGGCAAGCGCATTGAGGAGAAGAAGAGGAAGCGTGCCATAGCTCGCCCAACTACGTCGAAGGCGTCTCTAGTTGAGAGCGCCTCCGCCCCCATTGTTGACTTGGAGGCCGCTCCTTCTTCCGTTGCTCCGCCGGCGAAGGAGCTCGACTGTTCGGCCACTCTCGCCTTGTCAGCTCCACCTCGCATGGTGGCGTCCAAGGTGATTCTTATGGATGAACTAAAGAAGATCTTCGTGCCAGATTGGCAGGTCCTTAGGCACGACAGTTTTCTCGGCGACTCGACGAGTTGCATGGATGTCGTCCGCAGTCTTGCCACGCCCAAAGACAAGGCGGCAATGGAGCATGGGACCGTGGGCGACTCGGCGTTGGAAATCGCCAAAGCACAGATGACGGTAAGACTTGACCTCTCGCTCGACCTCTCGCTCGACCTCTCGCTCGACCTCTCTCCCTTTCTTCGTGTTCCACTTTTAAACTGCTGCTTTTTTCGTAGGCAATCTGTCATTTCAGCCACTTGCTAAAGAGAGTGGCTGAGCAAGAGAAGGAGCTGAAGGCTCTTTAGGATCGGGAGAGGTCGGAGCGCTCGAAGGCCAAGAGAGAGCTAGAGGCGGCTACTCTCAAGGTCGAAACGCAGGCCACTGATATCCGGCTGTTGGAGGAGGCACTGGCGAAGACGAAGGACTCTGCCGCTGCGAAAAAGGAGGAAATGGTTCGGCAGTAGGCGGCCGAATGGGAGAAGGCCGCGCTCGCGATGTTCACGGCGGTGAAGGAGACCAAGGCAGCGGCGGAGAAGGAGGCGATTAGCTACCTCGAGCAGAACATGCGCAAGGCCTATGCCAAGACGCTAAAGGATGTCAGCAAGCGTATCCCCAACTTTGACTGTTTGGGATACTTCTTGTTCCCCGACGAGGAGAAGACAGTCACCGAAGGAGAGGAAGAAGATGAGGGAGAGGAGGAGGTCGTCGGCGATGAAGACATAGTAACTGAGATACCGTTAGCTATGGTGCTGACGACAAGGGGAGCTGAGGGCGGCGAAGGTGCCTTAGCGCTTGTGGATCCATCCGCCGAGGTGGACACTCAACTCCCTTAGAGTTTCTCATGTGTTTTAGTAGTATTTTTTTTATCTAGGATCTTTTTGTATCAACGCCTAATAGCGGACTGGCCACCGCTTTCTTTTGTACTCTTTTGGACTTTAATGAAAAGAAGAACTTTTGAGATTTTGGCCCAAGTTTACAATGGTTAGATTTTGAAATTTAGCTAAGTGTTGAGAATAACTCGCTTTTTAAAATCTAGCTGAGTGTTGAGAACAACTCGCATTGAAATCTAGCTAAGTGTTAAGAACAACTCGTTTTGAAATCTAGCTAAGTGTTGAGAACAACTCGCTTTGAAATCTAGCTAAGTGTTAAGAACAACTTGCTTTGAAGAAATCTAGCTAAGTGTTAAGAACAACTCGCTTTGAAATCTAGCTAAGTGTTGAGAACAACTCACTTTGAAATCTAGCTAAGTGTTGCCCGAGCTCAGCATTGTTGTGTTCTTGCTTTTCAGATCGCCGAGTTGTGTTTGGTCGAGGCATCGCCGAATGCGGTGGCAGCTGAGGCCTCTCGTCTTCGGGCTGACTTAGGAGCGAAGAAGTTGGCCCTTTCTCGTAGTCGAAAGTGTTTTCTCAGGAGCGAGTTGGAACTAGATCATCTCAAGGTAACACTGGCGAAGCACATCTCCGAGTTGAAGCAACTAAAGAAACGAGCTCGAGAAGCTCCTCCCGAAGGGGAGGTGGAGTCGCTTCGTCAGAAGCTATTCGACGTCATTGCAGAGAGAGATGGTCTGAAGAACGTTGTGCTCGAGAAGAGCCTGGAAACGACACAGCTTTGATGAACTATCATTGAAGCTTCTCGTGTGGGCAGTACGAGCAGGATTCCTCGCCTACAAGTCAAGGTAACGGATGATTCGTTGAGGGAGCACATTGTTGAGCTAGAGACGGCGGTTCACCGCTTCGACATTTTATGGAGGGGAGCAACGTCAGGACTACATCTTGCTCTCGAGATGAGTACTCGCAGGGGCGATCATTTCACGAGTTAGCATCCCGTTCACCTCCCGTCCCAGGGCATCCTGGGGATGCTCAAAGTGGAGTTGCTGGTTCGTCGAGCGAAGCCTCAGCCGGCGCGACGCTTAGGGACACAACTAGGCTCTCCGGGTTTGGGACCTCAACGAGTGCGGGGTTGCAGAGGCAGAATGTTTGTCGTCCCCATTTGTCGCTCAAAAGGAGTATCCCACTTCCTAGAAGGCGTTGAAGTAGTCTTGTAATTTTGGCTTCTCAAATTTTGTAACTTGTTGTATAGATGAGTAGTTGGTCATGTAATCTGAGTTGTTCCTCAGAATTTATAGAAATGAAACTTGTTTTCTCTTTTGCACTTGTGTGTTTTGTTAACATCTATGGTTGTCGACAGTTGCAGGAGTCCTTCTCAATGGCGAACCATCTCTTACTCGCTTATGAGCGAGTAGTAGAAGTGGAGTCGAGCCAAGTATTGGACTCCAAAGCTTCGTCGTTTAAGAAACAGTCAACGGTTGTGGGAGCAATTCCGAATGGCGAACAACTTCTTACTTGCTTATGAGTGAATAGCAGAAGCGGAGTCGAGCCAAGTGTTGGACTCCGAACTTCGTCATTTAAGAAAGAGTCGACGGTTGTGGGAGCAATTTTGAATAGCGAATCACTTCTTACTCGCTTATGAGCGAATAGAAGAAGCGGAGTCGAGCCAAGTGTTGGACTCCGAACTTCGTCGTTTAAGAAAGAGTCGACGGTTGTCGGAGCAATTCCGAATGGCGAACCACTTCTTACTTGCTTATGAGGGAGTAGTAGAAGCGGAGTCGAGCCAAGTGTTGGACTCCGAACTTCATCATTTAAGAAAGAGTCAATGGTTGAAGGAGCAATTCCGAATGGCGAACCACTTCTTCTTGCTTATGAGCGAGTAGTAGAAGCGGAGTCGAGCCAAGTGTTGGACTCTGAACTTCGTCATTTAGAAAATTTTTTGTAAGTAGAGTTGGACTACCCCAAAAATATAGACTTTACCCGAAAGATAGATAAGTTGCAAGGGGGAAATTTCTCTTTTATTGAAAACAACTGGGTTGCCGCTTCTAAGTTGCAGACCGCCTTTTACATTTCGATAAAAAGGAAGATACAAGTTTCATTTTTGCAATCCTAGGAAAGTAGCTTGGAGCGGCGTTCAGACACCCTCTCGGTACTTCATCAAATGCTCGGCATTCCAAGTCCGCGGCATCTTCCTGCCCCCCGGGTCTTCAAGTTGATACGCGTCCGGGTGTATGACTCTAGAGACCTTATATGGTCCTTCCCAATTGGGTGCCAGCTTGCCTCTCTTGCTTGGATCCGAAATTGATAACTTTCTCAGCACTAAGTCCTCTTCCTTTATGTTGGTCGGCCGTATCCTCTTGTTGTAGGCTTGAGTGATCCTACGACGGTATATCTCTTGGCAGATTTCGGCTCTCTCGCGGATCTTGTCGATGAGGTCTAGGCAGTTGCGAAGCTGGTTCGCGTTATGCGCCTCATTGTAAGCTATGAGACGAGGTGAAGGTAGACCCACCTCCAAAGGGATAAGAGCTTTTGATCCGTATGTGAGGTTGAAAGGGGATTCACCCGTCGGAGTTCTTTTTGTGGTGCGATAGCACCAAAGCACATTGGAGAGTTGTTCGACCCATAGCCCCTTGGTGGACTTGTCGAGCCTCTTCTTCAAACCTGAGAGGATTTGACGGTTCGCGTTCTTCGCCTGGCCGTTAGACTGGGGGTGTGCTACCGAAGAGAAACGCTGTTGAATCCCATGATCAGTGCAGAAATCGTGGAAGGCAGCTCCTGTAAATTGGGTCCCGTTGTTGGTTATGAGAATGCAAGGTACCCCAAACCGATAGACAATGTTCTTCCAAAAGAACTTCTACACCTTGTTCTCGGTGATCGTTGAGAGAGGTTCGGCCTCTATCCACTTGGAGAAGTAGTCTATTGCTACCACCAAAAATTTCAGCTGGCCTTGTGCCGGAGGGAAAGGTCCGAGCAAATCCATCCCCCACATTGCGAAAGGGATTGAACTTGCCAGAGAGGCAAGTTGCGCTTGAGGCAGGCGACGGATTGGGGTGAACTTTTGGCAGGAGTCGCACTGGCGAACATATTCCTCAGAGTCACTTAATAGTGTAGGCCAAAAGTATCCGTAGTTCAAAAGCTTCCGGGTAAGTGATCTTGCCCCCAAGTGTGCACCACATAGACCATCGTGGGCTTTCCTTAAGGCGTAAAGCACCTCTTCCGGAGAGAGACATCTTAGATAGGGCCTCCCATCGACTTGGGTGTAGGAGAGTTTGTACATGACCTCGTCCAGGAGTGTGTACCGCTCTGCTCGTGTCCTGATCCTCCTTGCTTCTTTCGGGTCTTTGGGGAGGACACCGTCTCGGAGATACTCGAGCAGGGGCTTCATCCAGTTTTCTCCAAGTATTAGGGGGTAGGCTTCCATTATCTCCGAGCCATCTTCGTCGATACTAGGTTTGAGAAGAACTTCTATTAGGATAGTTCATTCTAAACCTTGGAGCGACGAGGAGGCAAGCTTAGAGAGGGCATCCGCTTGCGCGTTTTTCCCTCGGAGAATCCGCTGGAGTTGAACATCTCTGAAGAGAGTGAGAAGCTCCCTTACTTTTGCTAAGTATCTGGCCATTTGGCCATCTCTCGCCTCGTACTCCCTGGACAATTGATTGACCACTAACTGGGAGTCGCTGAAGACCCTTACCTGTTCGGCACCCGCTTTGCGAGCCAAGCAGAGTCCCGCAATTAGGGCTTCATACTCTGCCTCATTGTTCGACACCGGAAAGTTAAGGTGAAGGGAATACTAGAGGACGAAGGCGTCGAGACCGGTTAGGTTGATGCTGGCCCCGCTTCCATCGGTGCAGGATGACCCGTCTACATAGACGGTCCAGACGGAGGGTTCGTCCGACGACTTGCATGAGTTGGGGATGGTATTTTCTACGATGAACTCGGCCAGAGCTTGGGCTTTTATAGCCGTCCGGGGCTGGTAGCTGATATCGTACTGACTTAGCTCGATAGGCCATTTCATGAGCTGTCCGAACGTTTCCGACTTGTGAAGAACCTGCTTCAGCGGTTGGTCGGTAAGGACGACCACCGAGTGAGATTGGAAGTAGGGGCGAAGCTTACGGTGTAGTACCCCGTATTTTTAAATAATATTTTTATAGATTTTTAATTGAATTAAAATGGTTTTTTGGGATTTAGTAAATATTTTCTGAAGATTTATCTTTTTACACGTGCAAAATACGTGCAAATATTTTCTTGAGAAGTTCAAATGCCAAAATTTCTTCATGGAAAATCATCATTTATTATTTGGGATTTATTTGTAATTTTTCTGGATTTTTCTGATATTTATTGGATCGATTTGCAAATATTATGAAAAAGAAGAATCTTTTTGCAAAATTGTCAATTTGAGGGGTGAAAGTGCAAAATTATTTTCTGAACTTTTCAAACAGTGCCGGCTGGAAATAAGGTGTCTATTTTACTTTTATATCTCAATTTAATTGGTTTTATCAAGTTTCCAAGTATAGGGAACCATTTATGTAAAGTTATATTTAAAGGAATTATTTTGCAAATGTGTTTTAAAACCCTAAATCTTCTATTCCTGCTATTTAAAAGAAGTGGAGTGCAGCCGTCTTTCGCTGCACAACACAAATGTTTTATTGTTTCTTGGAGAATTAAGGAGGGGATCTTGGATTTCGTAAAAGTAGGACTTTGCTTGTTCTCCATTAATTTGGTTGGACTTCTTCATTCGAGGTGAGTGACTTGTTTGTTTTCTTTTAATTTGTGTATGTTGTATGCGAAGGATATGAATGTTTTGATTGATCTTGGATGTTGAATTCCATCTACTAGAAAGCATGTTTAGGGTTGAGTATGAATATGTACATGAAAAATTGGATCTTGTGAAACCCTAGTTGTTTGTAAATAAAATTATATGTGGGCAATTCAAGATTGATGAGTTTCCTATTAGAAATCATGGGTAGGCTATTTTCTTTTGGATTGATGTTGAATTGATCTTGATGCATAAACCTAATAAAAATGAGACTTTTGTTACTGTTGAGTATTGGTTGAATACAAATTTGATATGGTGATGTTATCAATTGATTATTGTTGTGAGTTGTGGTGGTAATTCAATTTTGAGAAATTTGAATGGAAAAGTATGAATCAAGAGATCATGACATGAAAATCAAAATTGGGAATTTAGTTGAGTTGAAGAAATATATCCAAATTGGGAATTTTCTTTGAGGTTTTGGTATGTATATATGGTTTGGATCTGAATACAAAACTATTTCAATGTTCAATAATTTTTTAAGAAACTCCATTTTTTATTATATGCACAATTTATGTTTTATTTGAAAGATATTAACAAATCGCTATTTTTATAAACTCAAGAGGTTTTAATTTAGTTTCATGGACTATTATATATCCTACAAGTTGTATTTGATCATATAAGAAATAATCCTTTCGTAGAAATCGTTTTCATAAAGTAAAACTACGTGTCGGTTGAAATGTGCACAACCAAAAGTCTGCAGTCTGGAGGTCGGCAGTCGACCGGTGTGACTATACAGTCGACCGACGCGACCTGGCTACTGTGTTCTCTAGTTTTCTCGAAAATTTATTCTGGACAGTCGACTGATGACTTTTACAGTTGACTGGTACCACTTAGAATTATTTTCTTGAAGTTATTATATTTTTCGTTCTGGACAGTCGACTGATGACTTCTACAGTCGACTGGTACCACTTAGAATTATTTTCTCGAAGTTATTGTATTTTTCGTTCTGGACAGTCGACTGATGACTTCTATAGTCGACTGGTACCACTTAGAATTATTTTTTTGAAGTTATTGTATTTTTCGCTCTGGACAGTCGACCTATACCCTTTACAGTCGACTGCTATACTTAGAATTATTTTCTTAAAGATTATTGAATTTTCTCTCTGGACAGTCGACCGATGGCTTTTGTAGTCGACTGATACTGATATACTTATACATTTTTGAATGTTCTTTTAAATGATTTATTCCTTAAATGTCTTTAATCTATAACTTACTATTCTATACTTTATCTTCTACTGAACATGAGTTTTCAAGAGGTTTAACTAAGCAATTTATGTTGGAAGATTAGTTTGGACTTTGGGTGTGAGTCTCTAGAGGGTGTGTGTGACCCTAGTATACCGGCAGTTGAGATATTTATGTTTGGGCCTGTTGAGGCATTTTAGTTGATTAGTTGTTGAGTTAAGTCCGGTAAGGTACACCAACTCTAGGAGATTCGTAAAATAAATAAATCTATACTATTATTAAGCAAAGCCCTATTTTGGCAGCTTTTTACTATGATGCCCTCATAAACATAAAAGGCTAAAAAAAATATATGATTAATATCGGAGGTCAGAAATGTAATTTGTATGTATTGGAAAAATAATTAACATGCATAGATTTGCATGTCTGTCTGCATAGTTTTGGGAAAATGATTAATAGTATAGATTTGCATGTACTTGCATGCACAATTTATTTATAAAAAAGTTTCCTCCTATCAAAGTCAGTAGGTCTAACACATGCATGCAAATATCAAAATGAATAAATTGTGCATGCCTGTCTGCATGCATGCATGCAACCTCTTCGGTGACCTGCCCTTTCCTCAAGATCCTGCACACCTTTATAGACATGCATCGCACATGCATTATACTAGTAACCTAAATGATAAGGGCATGCACTAGTGGTGATATGATGAATGAGAACATGGGTTATGGATCTCAGTATGGCTCGCGGGTGAGATAATCCCCGAAATTATCCATGTGTGAGTGAAATAGTCTCCGAAATTACCTGTGGTGTGGGATTGATCTCCAAAATTATCGGGGTCGAGGCGACGCACATGTGGTATTCGTGTGATGAGGTGCCATAGCTTGCGGTGTAGGGTATTCTCGAAGATTTCTAGGTGTGAGTGAAATAGTCTCCGGAATTATCTATGGATAGAGATTGACCTCCGGAATTATCGGGGCATAGGCTAATACTCACAGTTTATCTTTATCTCGTAGTAGTCATCGTAGTAGGATTAGTAGCATAGCGGGGGATTAAACCCTACAATGTGGAGACGTTAAGAGCTTGTACCGGACCTATGTAGAGTGGGATGCATAGACTTCGACAAGTACGCATTAGAGAGTCAGCATATAGAATTGGGTTTTCTTGATTTGGTTTCATGCATGTGTTTTCTTGTTTTCTACACTTGACACTTAGTCTAGCTTCACTCGTTGTGTTTTCCGCGTTTCGTGAATTCCTATATTCATTTACTCCTGTTTATTTTCTGTTGTTGATAAATCCATGCTTTACTTATGTTGTTTGTTTTTATGTTACTCACACCTTTTTGGCTAACCCCTTTAGTTTTGGGGGTTAGGATTATCTCTAGCCTCATGTTTTACAGGTGGTTACTTGTAGCATGGATTTTGGATGCGTGAGTTAAAGTGATGTAATGGGTCATGTATTGTTGTAAAAAGAAAGTGTTGTAAAGAAAAGAGAATTTTGATTCTAAGTGTATTGTATTCCGCTGTGTTATGTAAATGATTTATGTAATGAAAGTTGAAAATTTTATTGGTGTTGACTGTGTTTAATATTACATTGAAGATGATGCTTGGAATTGTGCCACGTATTTCTAAGATCTCATATTGGAAATTCGGGGTGCTACATACGAGCCCCCATGACCAGGGCGAGTGCCATCTTTTTCAGTTTCGGATAACTGATTTCGGTGTCGCGGAGCACCTTACTCACGTAGTAGATGGGCTTTTGCACCTTATCCTCTTCTCTCACGAGGACCGCACTGAGCGTTTGGTCCGAGGCTGCGAGGTAGAGGTAAAAGGCCTCTCCGGATGCTGGCTTACTCAGGAGAGGGGGGTTGGATAAGTATTCTTTGAGTTTGTCAAAGGACTCTTGCTACTGCGGCCCCCACTCGAAGCCTTTAGCCCCCCTGAGGGCTTTGAAGAAGGGAAGGCACTTCTCCCCGGACTTGGAGAGAAATCGCCCGATGGCGGCGAGGCGCCCAGTGAGCCTCTGCACCTCTTTGACATTGGAGGGGGGAGCCATTTTGAGAATGGCTTGGATTTTCTCAGGGTTGGCCTCTATGCCTCTTTGGCTGACAATAAACCCGAGGAATTTTCCCGATGAGACGCCAAACGCACACTTGTTCGGGTTTAGTCTCATATTATGCCTCCTGAGCATCTCGAAGGCTTCTTGAAGGTCGAGGGTGTGCTCCTGCCCTCGAGTGCTCTTGGCCAACATGTCGTCTACGTAGACCTCCATGTTTCGGCCAATCTGGTCTCGAAAGACCTTGTTCACCAGGCGCTGGTAGGTAGCCCCTGCATTTTTCAACCCGAAGGGCATAACACGATAGCAGTAGAGGCCTTAGTCCGTCACAAATGAGGTCTTCGGGATGTCCGGTGGGAACATCTTGATTTGGTTGTATCCCGAGAAGGCATCCATAAAACTGAGCAGCTCGTGCCCGGAGGTTGCATCGATGAGGGCATCGATGTTGGGAAGAGGGAAGGGGTCCTTCGGGCATGCCTTGTTGAGATCTGTGAAGTCAATGCATACCCGCCAACTTCCATTGGCCTTCTTAACCATTACCACGTTGCAGAGCCACTCGGGGTAGTTAACCTCCTGAATAAAGTGGGCATTGAGGAGTTTCTCAACCTCCTCCTTGATTGCATGTTGCCTCTCGGGGGCAAACATCCGCCTCTTCTGCTGGACATGCTTGACCTCAGGAGTGACGCTTAGTTGGTGCATCGAGAGCTCTTTCGAGATCCCGGACATGTCTGCTGCAGTCCAAGCAAAGAGGTCACGATTCTCCCGTATACACTAGGAGATGTCTTATTTTATGGAGGGGGAGAGAGTTCTGCTGACGCGGAATGTCTTAGTGGTGTCCTCCTCGGAGAAGGCCACTTCCTCCAACTCATCAATGGGCTCGGAGATGGTTTGGCCTCCCTCCTGAGGAAGTTCGAGCGCTTCCAAAGAGAGAACTGGACCCCCCACCGAGGTCATGTAGCACTTCTGCACCGCCTCCTGGCTTTCCCTCACTTCTCCCACTCCTGAGGGAGTGGGGAACTTTATCTTCATATGGTAGGCCTGAAGCGCGGCCAAGCCTGGTCTACCCAGGATAACATTGTAGGCAGCCCTGACGTCGACCACCATGAAATCCATTTGCTCCGTATGAGTTGTCGGGGCCTTTCCAGCCGTTACGTCGGGGGTTATAATTCCCTCGACTGTAACCAGGACCCCTGTGAACTCGTGAAGAGTGTAGCCCGTGGGCTTGAGCTGGTCCCTAGACAGCGGGAGGCCTTTGAAGGCTTCCAAGAAGAGTATGTTAACGGAGCTGCCGTTATCGACTAAGACGCGACGAACTTCGAAGTTCGCCATGCGTAGATTGATAACAAGGGCATCGCAGTGAGGCATGCGGACGCCCTCCAGGTCCCTGTCGGAGAACGTCACCGGGACTCCGGGGCCCTTTGGAGGAGGATGGCTCTGTATGGAGTTAACCTCCCTTATGAAGGCTTTTCGGGAGGAGTTGGAATCTCCCCTATTGGGCCTCCGTGAATCAAGTGCAAGATGCCCTCCACCTCGGCCTCCGGAGTTTCCGTGCATTGCTCGTTTCGCCTGTTAGCCCCCCGAGGTGGCGGGGGCGGATCGGCTCGGTCTCTTTTCATGAACCAGTTGAGTTGCCCTCGTTGGATGAGGGCCTCGATTTCATCCTTCAAGGCCCGACATTCATCAGTATTGTGCCCGTGGTCCCGATGGAAACGACACCACTTACTCCGGTCCCTCTTCTTCACCGGGGTGTTCATCCTTGGGGGAGGCAGTAGGAGGCCCTCGTTCCCTATCTTCATGAGGATGGCAGATCCACTCGCGTTAAGGGGAGTGAATTTCTCGAACCGAGGAGGGGGATGCCGCTGACCCCCGTTGTCTTTCTGGAGCTTCTTAGCTCCTTCTTCTTCTGCACCTTTCCGCTTGTTCCCGAAAGAGGAGGCCTCGAAGGTAGGGCGGCGGATGGCTTCTTCCGCTCGAATGTACTTCTCGCTCCGAAGTAGGAGCTCCGAGAAGTTCCGAGGGGGCTTCTTGGCGAGGGACGCCCTGAGGTCAGCATTGAGGACGTTGGACTGGAAGGCAAGGGTGGCAACCGAAGGTTCCAAAGAAGCAATGGACCTAGCCTCGGCAGTGAATCGTTTGACATAATCCTGAAGTGGTTCGCCCTTCCTCTGGCTGAGGAACAATAAGGTGTCGCTCGTCTTCTCGGCGCGCCGACTGCTCACGAAATGCGTGAGAAAAAGACCTTCGAACTGATCGAAGGAGAAGATGGATGCTAGCACCAGCTGCGAGTACCATTTCCGAGCCGGCCCCTTGAGTGTGGCTGGGAAGGTCTTGCAGAGGAGGGAGTCGGAAGCATGGTGAATCATCATGAGAGTTTTGAAACTCTCGATGTGATTCGCGGGGTCCGACTCCCCGTTATAAGTCTCGAAGTGGGGAGGCTTGAAGTTGTCGGAAACTCGAGCCTCCATAATGGTGCGGGAGAATGGGGGCCTGCTCGGACGAAGGTCTCTTGCAAGTCGCCCCTCATTCCGGTCTAGCTGGTCGAGGCGCTTCTCCATCTCGTGGAGACGGCGGTAGACCGAGTCTTCCTTATGGTCCTATCTGGCCGAACCCCAGGACTCGTTCTTGTGTCGAGGAGGGCTGGGGCTACGCCGGTGATGGCTTACCATAGCAGGTGGACTGACAGAGAGACGAGGGTGACTTGGGGTAGGTCGTGGACTGCGAGAGCGGCAATGATGATCGGGAGAGGGACGACGTTGGCTCACAACCTCCCTAGGACTTCCGGAGCGGTGAGGATGGTGAGGAGCTTATCGAGGACTACGGGATCAATGAGGATGGCGAGGAACCGGTCGAGGACTGCAGGATCGGCGAGGATGGTAAGGAGCCGGTCGAGGATTGGGGACCCTACTGGCATTGTTAGGGGTAGCATTGAGGGTCCGGAGGATCGTCTCCTGAAATTGCTGGAATTCTGCCCTTGTGACGGGGGCCTCCTGCTCGCGATGGTCCTGCAGTGCCTGGCATCCTGCCGGGGAACGGCTTCGCCTTGGACGATGTTGGGGCGACTCTTTTTGCCTATGGGGAGAGTTGGACCCCCCTCGGTTGGATCGGGGTGGTGAATGGTCCCTGGCATGCTCGCGACGAGGGTTCGACCCTTGAGCCCGCCTCTCCTCCAGATGAGTACGGAGATCGGGTCCGTGCTCTATTGCCGATTGTTGATCACGTTCTGCAGGTCCTTTGGAGTGGGGAGAGTATAGGACGCCATAGAGTCGGTGTCGGCATTATGGATGGAGACCCGAACCTGATGGACAGGTTGCTTGTGACGACTCCGCCCCCATTACAGCCTGGGGTCCCGAAGGCTGCTGGACGGACTGCAGAGCCCGAGGATCGAGCTGCTGGGCTGGTTGGTTGGGAGGATGGAGATCCCCCTGCGCAGGAGGAGGAGGAGGGTGAGAGGAAGTTGTCCTTCGGTTGGAGTTCGTGGGTCTCTTTTTGGGAGACATGGCTAGGAGTTAGGTGGGTTGAAGGAGGAAGAGGAGATTGCTTGTTGAGTGGAGCTTCCCACAGACGACGCCAATCTGTTGTCGCTGAATTCGGGTGTAGGGGCAGCAGATGAGATTTGTAGGTTCTTGAGGAACTCACAAAGATCTACCCCTTCTTCTTCCTTGCGAACTGGCTGGCTCCTTGGTGCTCCCTTGTGACCTGCACAAACGTTCGAGACACCGGGATGGATTCCGGCGACGAACCCTCTGACGATCAAGTCAATACACAGAAAAAGAGAGGGAAAAAGCTCAAGTGTGCAAAGTGTGTCACTTTTTACAGTGGGAGATCAGGGGGGTTTTATAGTCGCCAATGGGATCTCCTTCAGGATCAGGTAGAATCCCTCCTTCCCGGTGTGGTAGGATACGGGTGGTTATAACCACCTCCTCCAAATCAGGGGAAACCAGGATTTTCTCCAATCCTGTTGAACTGGCCCCTAAGGGGTTGAGACCCGTTCTCAACTGGTTGGGTCCGTTTATTAGTTAGCGGGTGCAGGAGGAGGGACCCAGTTCCCAATTCGGACCCGTCTGTAGGCGAGATTACCATCTTGCCCCTGGGACTTTGAGATTCGCAACCGTTTTGAATGGTTCCAGTTTAACCCCATTTTTAGCCATATCACTTTCAGTCATTGAGTGATTCCTTTTCTCTTTTTTTATGCAAGTTTGTACGTGTTGTCACTGGAGTATTAGGCAACATTGTAAACTGTAGCTCGTTTTATTATGAGGGAAGTATTTGGTGATCAACGATTCATCTCTAGAATAGACCGAATAGCTTCATAAAGAAAGTGCAATCTACGCCTCGAACCGTTCTTACACTTTCTTCATGTTGCAGTTAAAGTCGATCGATCAATCCATTCCAGAACCGTGCGGTGCTATCAAAAGGTTAATTTGGGCATTCAGGTCTACTAATTAGTTTCTCGACAAAAACTATCTGAAGAATTTTGGAAAAAAAACCTATAGATCATTCAATTTTTGATATCAAATGACATACATACAAGAAGATTTTTATACCAGTCTAAACTCTTATTTCGTTATATATACTAGTAATTTACACGTGCAATGCACGTCATAATAAATATATATTTTTTAAAGTAAAAAATTTAGACGTAGTTTGTCTAAGACATCTTTTATATTAGTTATGCACGGACAATGCACAACTTAATAAAAAAAGTATTTTAAAATAAAAACTCTGACGTAGTGAGGACTCGAACCTGAAACCTCATTCATATTAGTTATGTACGTGCGTCACACGCGTTGATAGATTTACAAATGACAGTAAGGTCTTCTCCCATTATAATATTACTAGTAATTTACACGTGCGATGCACGTTTTAATAATTTCAAAAAATAAAAATAAAAACTCTGATGTAGGGAGGATTTGAACTGGAAACCTCCTTTACATTAGTTATGTACGTGTGTTGCACATGTTGGTAGAATGAAAAAATGACAAATGACACTAAGGTCTTCTCCCATTATAATATTAGGGAGATTACTAGTAATTTACACGTGCGATACACGTCTTAAAAATATAGTTTTTTTAAAGTAAAAATTCAGACGTAGTTTGGGTTTGAACATAAGACATCTTTTATAATAGTTATGCACGTGCATTACATTGATTGATAGATTGACAAATAACACTAAGGCCGTTTCCCATTATAATATTAGAGATTAGAGATTAGAGATTATAGATTATAGATTATTATAGATTAGAGATATTTAATGTAATTCATCAAGTGTCATATTATTGTCTTTTGAGTAAAGAAAAAAATGAGTGTCCATATTAAGAGCATCCACAGTCGTTTGCTATTTATCCATTTTATACATAGCAAACGAAGCGCAACAGTCGTTTGCTATTTATGCATATTTTGATGATTTCGCTACAGTAGAGTGTTATATATGAGAGCAGATATAAGAATATGCATATTATACAGGACGGATCTTCACGATCCGTCTGAGGGAAAAAAAAAAATTATTTTTTTGAAGGGACGGAACTCGAAGCTCCGTTTGAGGGAAAATTTCAGTTTTAATAATTAAAAAATCTTTTTAAACGAATTTTTTAGTGTGAAAAAAATAATAATTTATTTGGCCCTTGGACGGATCTTGAAGATCTTAACAGGGAAGGGTGTGGTACCCAATTTTTTTTTTTTTTTTTAAGACTAAAAGTTCTTTTTAATTAATTAAAAAACTATTGAAATTTATTAAAAATTGTGGGACGGATCTTCATGCTCCGTATGATCATTTTTTTTATTTTGTTGGTATAATATAGCATTCGATGACTACAATAAATGCTAAAATACTATATGTAAAATATGCATTTTGTTATTCTTTATCAATTACGAGTGTGGATGCTCTAAGCAGGTGTAATTTATACTGCATTACTTCTTCTCTTTCTCATGGTATTATTTTAAGTTTAAAGCTCAAGCATTGTATAAATTAAGATTTATATATAATATGTAAGTTGTACAGTATAGTTTAAATGATAAGACATATATATGCACTTACAAATATATTGATTTGTTTGTTTGTATGGCAAACCATTCATACAATGCAATACAATTTAACGTATGATTTTTATGAAATGACGAAGGAGAATGATAAGAAAATGCTGTTTTTCTTCAGTTTTATGTTGCCTTTTCTTCCTCTTGATTGGCTGTATGATACTTCTTTAGACAATTTTCTAATATTTTTTTACTGTGATGTTATGTAGCTTCCCAAAACACCTAGCTAAACATATTTGGCGTATTGGATATTTTTATTTTAGAAGAATGACCTGTTGGGACCTAAAATTAGTATTAATATTCTAAACACATCTAAAGTTTTTATAATACCCTAAACACACCCAAACTCTTACAAATTGGACCTACAGACCCCCGCCGTTAATTTCCGTTAATTTTCTAACAATTTAGAGATAAAATGACTTTTTTACCCCCATGCTTTAATAATTTCATAAAAATTCGTTAAAATTCATAAAGATTTCTTAAAATTTCTAAAAAAAATCCTTAAATTTCCTTTAAAAATTACTTAAATTTTCCTTTAAAATTCCCTTAATTTTTTTTTAAAATTTCTTTTGAATTCCTTAAAAATCTCTTTTAAATTCCTTATAATTTTCTTTAAACTTACTTTTAAAATTCCTTTTAAATTTCTTTAAAATTCCTTTAAAATTTCTTTAAATTTCCTTTAAAATTTCTTTTAAAATCCTTTAAAAATTCCTAAAAATTTCTCTAAAATGTTATCTAAAATTTCTTTACAATTAATTTTAAAATAGAACAAAAAGTTCTTCAAAATTGAGAGTATTTCTGCAACTGAAAGTGCCAACTGAACCAAAAATCCTTCAAAATTCCTTTAAAAAATTATTCTCTAAATCCTTAACAGAGGCCATAGTTTGTTCAGAACCAAAAATATTTGATCATCTTATATCAATATATCATAACATTAAGAATAAACAAATTATTCAGAACCAACATAGAGCAAAGAGTTTACTGAGATATATTTTCATCTCTAAATCATAAGTATCCAACAGATAGCAAAGAAAGAACTGAAGAATATAGATATAATCCTAAATGCATAACTATTTTGTATACTTGAAATGCACAATCAATATTACATAATATGAAACAATTACATAACATGAAACAACAATTACATGACATGAAACAATTACACAATCAATATTACATAACGAAGCAAGTTGCTGCTTCTTCTTCTTCTTCTGCTGCCAACAAAAAAAAAAAAGAAATAATCATGTATTTGTATGTATATGAAACTAAACAATACATGAAATAATTACTAGTAGGCTCAGAACACAACTTTCAGCAAGGATTTATCAAATTTGCCAAATATTCAAACATCAGTGTAACAAAGAGATAAAAAATTGTGTCACTACGGTTGCATTGAAATGCCATGCTAACTAGTTCAAATGCAAAAATAACCCTCCCTCATATTGAAATTTACAATTGACTAGCAGGAAGTATCAAGTCCAGATTCCATGACAAATATGAAATTTACAATTGAGTAACATGAATGATTGACTTAATCTACTCATGAACCATTCAACCCACAACAGAATTTGATAAAGCATAGTTTTCTGTGAACAAGTTTAATAAAACAAAAACATAAGATATGTACTAGACTGTTTAAGAGTGACAATGCATATAAGCATATAAGCATAGCATAGCATATAAGCATATAAGCATATAAGCATAGCATAGCATATAAGTAACTGGCATATAAGTCAGCATAGCATAGCGTATAAGTAACTGACATATAAGATGTTTTTTTTTTCCTCTAAATTAAACAGGTAACATAATATTCAAATCCCATATCATTTAATGGAGATGTTAGACCTATTTGTAAAGTCTGAAATTGCAAGAACCAACTTGATGCAATTCCAGTTTAGAGATTGCAAGAACCAACTTATATCCAACTGTGAACCATCGTTGCCTACACACACAACGAAAATAAATCGTAAGAAATTGAACTAGAAGCTTAAAAGCAAGTATGACAATACTACCCTATAAACACCTGAAGTTAATAATAATACCCTATAAACACTTGAAGTTACAGTAATATATCTTAGTGATACCCAAAGTTTTGGAAATTGGACTTATAGGCAGCCGCCGCTCACAAATCAGTTTTTTTTTTGGAGGAATATTTTTGTAATTTCACATGCCTCTTAAACCCGTTAAGATGAATATTCTCAGAATATTCCACTAACTTAACTGGAAAATTAACGGCGGGGGTCTGTGCGTCCAATTTATAAGAGTTTGGGTATGTTTAGGGTATTATAGAAATTTTAGGTGTATTTAGGGTATTAATACTAACTTTAGGTGCCAATAGGTCATTCTCCCTTTTATTTTACTAGTAATTTACACGTGCAATGCACGTCTTAATAATTATAGTTTTTTAAAATAAAAATTTAGACATAATCTGGATTTGAACTTAGAACCTCCTTTATAATAGTTATGCACGTGTATTGCACGGGTTGGTAGATTGACAAAATATTTACAAATGACACTAAGGCATTCTCCCATTATAATATTAGAGATAGAAGTATTTTTAGTTTTTAAAAATAGTGGGGGGTATATGCTAGTTTTCACATTTTAAATGGGGGCATTTGCTAAAATATTCCTTTTTTTAGGGGCTGCACGTGCATTACACGGGTATGTTTGGTGAATTTAGTTTGGCTGTATATTGCACGGATTTGTTCAGTTACAAAATTAGGATTTGTTTGTTTACAATCCCAACTCTCCCTTCAAAATAGTGGAGATGTTATTGGTCGGAGCTAGAGCTCTGTGACGTACTACACATATTTAAAAAAAATAAAAAAAAAAAAAAAAAAAACACAACTAACTAAAACTTTTACTGTGTTTTGCGGAGATTTAAAGATAATCCTCACCACTTTATTAGTCAAGGAAATCATATCAACAAATATGCATAATTTATTTTCTTTTCTTTTTCTTTTTTTTTTTTGACAAAAAAACAGAGCCCCCCAAAACTACAGCGATACCATTAATAGTGTATGTATCCTATGAAATTTGTTTCCTCCAGTGGGTTGGTTGCATGGAGCAGTAGTGGTGGCCTGTGGACCTCCCCATTTTTTCAATAGTTGGAGAGTTGTAATCATCACATCACGCAATAACACATCTTGTCACAATTACACCTCTTGCACTCGATGTAGTCATGCTTATCTATATAATAAAACACAAAGAAAGCTAGCAATCTATATAATAAAACAAAAAGAAAGCTATCAAGTGACTCTCCTTCAATCCTCCAAAAATTAAAGGCCTAGATCTAACCTTACAAAACATATTTTCTCTCTAAAAGTTTTTACCCAAAACTCAAATTCAAATCCCCCAACCAAAACAACTCCTATATTTATATAATTCTCTTTCTCTCTCCTTCCCTCCTCTATTCAAAAAATTAAGAAAATAAAATTTTTTAAAAATTTTTAAAAATTAAAAATTAAAAAACTAAAAAATTTAAAAACTTTAAAAATAATTCAAAAAAAACTATATAATATATTTTTTGCTATATGTTTACTATTTCAATTAATTTGCTAGACTTTCAAAACTATTTCATATGATCAAACAAGATGTACCGTGTAGAAGACTTTTATACGGCACGTCTCAACGGGCAAACTTAGTACTAATATAATTCTCTATGAATATGATCGTGTAAATAGGGTTTTACGGGCCTTGTATAAATGGAAAAAGAATTAGTCACAGAGTTTTACGGCCCGTTGAGCTTAAAATGTTCTGGGCTTCTCTTTAAATCTCTCATCGGGCCTCTTAAATACCCAATAGATTTAACTACAAATTTGAAGGTACTATTTGGCATTGCTTATGAAAGGTGTTTTTAGGTCTAAAAGCTATTTTATTTTATGCTCAAACTACTAAGTGTTTAGTAAACTTAATTAAAAGTTTATTTAATCATTTTTTTTAAAAGCTACCCGCTTTTAGTATTTTTTTCCAAAGCACCTAAGATATGGCATTTAGCTTTTCAAGAAGTGTTTTTACTTGGTAGAAAAAATTTGAAATTCTTTCTAACAGTATTTATTGATACTGGCATTTTTTAGCAAAAAAATATTTTTGCGATCACAACAATACTAAACAAATACTAAACAACAGAACTTAAAAGTAGTGAATTTTAGTTGACACTTGACTGGTAAGTGAACTTACAGGCCTCAGCTTCTATCCAACTGGTAGGTGAACTTACAGACCTTAGCTTCCATTCAACTAGAGACGCTCATTTTATTGCCTAGAATTGATATTTTCCTCACACAACTTTCCTAACTATATATTTAATTAATACTCTCTCATGGAGTATACAATAGTCAAGGCATGTCCTTGTCCAACTTGATTAACTACTTCCATCTAACCCCAATCTCAGAGTAGCAAGACTTTTCCAAATTAGTCCTGAAAAGCTTAAGCTCCTCCCCTTCCTCTTATCTCTCCCTTCCTTATTAATGGGAATGAACAGGAATGAGATATGGAGGCTAGTAGTTGTGTTGTTTCTGGGGCAGTTGGTCTCACTATTTCTCGCGGTTGCGAGCTTCACTTCCTCTTACATTGCAGATCTTGGTAAATAATTAATGAATGAATCCTCCTCGAAATTCCCATTTCATGAAGATATTGTGTATCTGAATTTATGTGTTTCCAAGGTGTTGATGCACCACTTACTCAATCTCTCTTCACATACCTGACTCTGGCTGTTGTCTATGGTGCTACCTTCCTCTATCGTCGCAAAAAACTACTGGTATTGTATACCTCTTACCTTTATTTTTGGCTAACCTTTGCGAAAAAGAAAAAAATAATTTATTCTTATTCTTATTCTTTTGATATTTGCAGGTTCCATGGTATTGGTACATCTGCTTGGCCATTGTGGATGTACAGGGAAACTACCTAGGTAACTTCATCGACAATTAGCGATTTGATTTGATTTTTTTTTGCATTTGCTCGTTTGCCTTTATTTTATTCTTCTCCATTGGTGGTAACTTACTTGTCCACGGTATAGTTCTGCATATTCATATTAATATTGTGAATGAAATATTGGAAGGTGCTGTGCATCCTGTGATGCAGTTGTGAAGGCATATCAGTACTCATCCATCACAAGTGTGACGCTACTCGATTGTTGGACTATACCATGGGTCATCATCCTCACTATGTTCATTCTGCGGACGCGTTATTCTCTGTGGCAATTCTTTGGCGCAGCTGTATGTGTGCTAGGACTCGGGTTGGTGCTTATTTCGGATGCAGGGGTATCTGGTGGAGGTATGGCTAGCTGCTTAATTTGAATTTATAAATATATATATCTTTAAAACTACTTGCAGTATCTTCATCTAATTGTCATTTGAGTTGAAACACCTATCAGACTATATATTGTTTTTTATTTTTCTCGATTCAACAGGCAAGGATTAGCTTCAATTACACCTGAATTTTCATTACTAAACTTGTCTAATCAAGAGTTAGATAATTAGGTTCAAACAAACTCTGTGAAGGCAAGCAACACTTAAATGTTCTTGAAATGACTAGCTACTACAATCGCTTTGCCTTTGCCTTGTAGGTGGAGGGAATCCTCTTCTGGGTGATTCTTTAGTTATCGCTGGAACATTTTGTTATGCGTTCAGTAACGTTGGAGAGGTTAGACCTTTTCCTATATATGGATGAACCACACTTTGTAATTTCTCATTGCAAAGCTATTGTATTATAGTAGCAATACAGTTTAAAGTCTGGTTTATACAACATTTATCTTAAAATGCAGGAATATTGCGTCAAGAAGAGAGACAGAGTTGAAGTAGTCACTATGCTCGGTGTTTTTGGTGTACTAGTAAGTGTATGTGAGATGTATCCTTGTATCGTTGCTAGAATTCCAATTATCTAATTTACTGTGGAGTATTTGCAATGTTTACATTCTTATTTTTCGGTTAATCTGCAGAGTTTTAATTATGTTCTTAATTATGAATAGGCTCTGATCAGATATATCCAAGGAGCAGTTTGTTTTCATAAAGAAAATTATATTACATACCCATGCTTATTCTATTCCTAAGTCCTAACTACTACTACTGTATTTGAGTTCCATAACACTCCTAGATCTATATTTGAAAGGAAGGATATTGCATCAGTCAAATGGTCTCCTACAATGGTAAGTTATCTCATTCAAATCAAAACCTTTCATATTGTCTTGTTAGAATTAAGTTACGTTAGGATCATCTCAGTAAAATGCACTGTTCTCATACTTCTGCACTTAAAACATAGTAACTTCTGTAAGCTCAGAAGTATCCCAGATTGCCAATATGCTTATGTCGTTTTTCTTCGTCTAACTTCTTTTCTTTTTAATCCCAATACTAGTATGTTACTGATATCTAAATTAGTCGTATGTGGTTGTTTCTTGACCTTTAGGTTCTTTTTTCAGCTATCTCTATTCGCTGGCTTTGCGGCAGCTACTTTTTTATTTTACACTGTTGTCCCTTACCTTCTTAAGGTTTGTACATGAGAAATTTCCTTAAAGCTTGTACCTAATAGCATATACTTTGATCACCTTCGAAGTTCAAACTAGCAAAGTAAATAGTCGATCTTGATCTTAAATGCGACGAATAATACTAACAGATAATTACATTTCAGATGAGTGGAGCCACTCTGTTCAATCTCTCTCTTCTCACATCTGACATGTGGGCTGTGCTCATTCGCATCTTTGTCTATCACCAGCAGGCTCGATTCAATTTTTACTCTCAAATAAGATAAAACAAAATATATTATCTTCGAGAAACTAACATACTGATTATATGTTAATTTTTTCTGCAAAAATTCATTACAGGTAGATTGGTTGTACTATCTTGCATTCATTGCAGTTGCTGTTGGGCTTATTATTTACTCACTGAAGTAAGTTCCTTCGCAAACCCCTTTCGAATTCCTGGTTGCAACTAAGTGATTAAGTAAACAACAACTCAAGCTATATATTTTGTTCGAATCAAAACTGACCCTTCCTTCATTTTGTATTCACAAGCGACGCGACCGTTGTCAATGATGAAGAATCAAGTGCTCAATATGAACCTCTAACCGAAGGGAATTCGCATCCTCCCGAAGCTTAAATTACCCCCCCAAAAAAATGATGTTCATTGCTCCAAACAAGAAAAAGTGCAGCATTCCTGGATGCAACTACAAGTAACGTTTTTTTTTAGAAAGATACCGATGTTTGAATTACATGGCGAAAAATCTGATTCTTTCTTAACTTGGGTCAAATATAAAGCTCCCTCAAGAGCAGAGGAGAACCAGACGTACCTGTTAAAGCATATGATAAACAATACTTGAATTAATCCATAAATTTCTTGTATCAAATTCAATAGCAACAGACCATTTCCTTTTCTTAAATATTTTATCCATAAAATCATTATATACCTGTTCTAATGTATGCAAACCGCAAGCCATTAATGAAAGAAACATCCATGTAATATTTTAAATTCTAACAGTGTTGTTGAAGTACAGTATTAAAATCTCTCAATAATGGACAAGAGTTGACTTCTATTTTTTTTTTGATAAAAAGATGACACAGTCATCGCTTCATTAATGCGAAATTAAAGAAACATAGTAGTACTATTTACATGCCAACCATCCAAACATCCAAACATCCAAAAGAGTACATCGATGCTGAAATAAAGACAAGCACTGCAAAAGAGAAAGAAAAAGAAAGATAGTCTAGCAAAGCAATAAAGATACACGGGAAGTATGCCAATTCCCCAACCCTGAGACTTCACCACTCACAGCTGCCATTCCCAGGACCAACAAAACTCCCTACTCGATCCTGCCCAATGCTCTGCTACAGCCTGATTTCTCTAATCTTCTTCTTCCATCCGGAGCCTCTTCATTGCTCCCCTATTACCTGTCCAATCACGAGATAGAGATATAATTTTATGCATAATGACCGAGAAAGTGCAGCTAATATTGCGAAAACATAAATCATTTCTGCTTAACCACAAACACCACATAGTCGCTGCTGCCATAACCCCCCAAGCCTCTCTATCCTCCTTTCTAACTAAATCTACCCACCAGCGACCCCTGACCTCTGAACTAGACGACAGACTCTCTAAGACCCCAAACCCCAGGCTGACTACCTCCCATGCTAGTTTGGCCTTAAAACAAGAGAATAAGATATGATTCGTGTCTTCGTCCTCAGTCGAGCATGCCTCACATTTGACATCAATAAGCATATTCCTTCTCCTAAGGTTGATCTTTGACAAAATAGCATCGTTAATGACAAGCCAAGAGAAAACCTTAACTCTTAGTGGAACCCACAACTTCCATATAATTTCAGCCTCCTTGAATCGTAGACCGCCGACATTTAGCCGCTTGTACATTGAGGCTACTGAAAACTCCCCCGATGTCTCTAGCATCCAATTTCTGCTATCCTCGTCCTCGCTAATGTACTGTCCCTCTTCTCTAATAAAGAGATTTAGGTCTGTCAGTTCTAATACTGTGTTACTAGATAGATTTCCTTTAACTATCAATTTGAGCCTCTGGTTCTTCCACACGTCTGCCACCACCGGATCTGTGTTAATTGTAGCCTTCGCAGCTGCCGGGAATAAGTTCATCAGGGTCCTTTCCTCGCACCACTTATCCCGCCAGAATCTAGTGTCCTTTCCTCCTCCGACCCTGCATAAAGTGTTAGAGTGGAAGCAGACCCCCACTTTTGCAATCCCTTTCCAGAGTTGAGACGACTTTCCGAACAATGCTTTCCCCCCGAAACGACCTGCCTTTCTCCATCTATATTGGGCAAAAGATTTGCACCACCAGTTATTCCGTCGCCTCTTCATCTTCCACCACCACTTACTCAACAGCGCTTTGTTCATATCCTTTATGTTCTGAATCCCCAAACCCCCATATTCTCTCCTTTTGCAGACTCTACCCCAATTGACAAGTGGTATCCCTTTGCTGGATTCCTCAGTTCCTTTCCAGAGAAATCTTCTACGGAGCTTGTCGATCTTCTTAATAACCCACAGTGGTAGCTCGTATACCGACATCAGATAAGTGGGGAGACTACTCAGCACTGAGTTTAATAGCGTTATCCTGCCACCTAACGTTAGTAGCCGTCCTTTCCAACCAGAGAGTTTTTTTTTCAATTTTATCAATCAATGGCTGTCAGTCTTCCCTATGTAGCGCCCCCGGTCTAATAGGTATACGGGTTGCAAGGGAGGATTGAAAAGTGAGGGGCTGTTAAAACACAAAATTACACAAGGTAACAAGTAAAAAATTTAAACAAGAATAAAAAAAATTGACATTTAGAAGGAATAGAATAGAGTTGGGCTTGGGCCCAAAAAAATAAATAGAAGGACTAAATATATATAAGGGGGCATACCCCAGCCCCCTCTTGATTCGCCCTTGCTGGGTTCTAAATTGGCTTGCTTTATGGTACGACCAGTTTTCCAAAAGGTGAAAGAAAAAAGAACACGGAGAGTATTTAAATTTTCTAATTGATGAGTGCTTCGTGCTTAATGCAATTTGAAAAAAAATCTATCAAGTGGCTTTCCTTCAATTGAAACAAAATTAATGGTTTATATTCACCTTTCAAAAAACATTTTCCCTCCAAAAGTAATGACTTTATTCAGGTTCTATAGATGTGTTAACTGGAACCTTAATGACTTTATCCGTATGATATATATATATTAGATTTGCCCGTGGCCATGTGCCTACGGCGCGTCTTTAGAACGATACAGCATATGAAAAATCTTGTAAACAGTAAATCAACAATTATGTAGCTGAAGTTTGAATAGTATGACAATAAAAGTCCATGTTTCCATCAGTATATGGTGAAAAATAATTATAAGTTGGTGTATAAAAGTCAAGTCCATGTTTCCATATATATATATATATATATATATATATATATATATATAGAGAGAGAGAGAGAGAGAGAGAGAGAGAGAGAGAGAGAGAGAGAGAGAGAGAGAGATAATTAAATAAATAAATAAGTTGTTTTGTGGGGAGGGGGGGAATTTGAATTTGAGTTTTGGAGGGGGGAACTTTTGGAGGGAAAATGTGTTTTGTGAGATTAGATCTGGGCCTTTGATTTTGGGAGGGATTGAAGGAGAGCCACTTGATAGCTTTCTTTGTGTTTTATTATATAGATATACTAGGTTTGCCCGTGGGCACGTGCCTACAGCACGTATTCGGAACTGTATATAAATTTATTTGGAGTTATTTGGTTGTGCGAACTGCATATAAATTTATGCATTATACATGCTAAGATCAAAAGTCATTCACTATACCGCTTTAACAATTATTTGTTAAATTGTTTCAGTTTTTAGTTATTTTATCTTTATTGCCCTTAAATTTCTCAATATTGATTTATCCAATTCTCCAAAAACCTAACTATTTTTCAAGAAATGTGAGCACATCCATTAAAAATATGCACTATGTCATAAAAAGAAAAAAGAATTCTGAGTGTAAACAAATACAACAACCTTTCTAATACAATCATCTTCTCTATACAGCCCTCCTTTGAAATTTTATTGTTTCCTAATTGTTTTATAATACAATCACCTATAAATTGTTTCGTATGGCATGTCATCACGAAAAATGATTAATTAATTAAATTGTTTCGACAGTCTCTTCTAAAATTTTACAGACAGTTAATATTAACTTTGACGTAATAGATTTCGTTTGATATTAGCCAAAATATTAGCCAAGATATAAAATAGTCTCTTCTAAAATTTTCATATTAGCCAAGATACAAAATAAAAACCAAGATTTCGTTTGAAAACGTAATATTTTTTAGGATTGTAGTAAAAATTTCGACAGAATCTCCCCTTAAATATTAGTCCTTTTAGAGCAATCTCTTACGAAATTCTGCTCACAATTAAAAAATTAACATCACAAGCAGTCAATATGAATCTTCTTCAGGCCAATCCAAGCAACATCACACAGACATCATATATATAGGGCTCTGGGGGGAAAAAATCTTCATATGACTAAAGATACAAAATAAAAACCAAGATATTGTTTGAAAACATAATAGATTTTATAAAATTTAGTAAAAATTTCGACAGAGTTTCTTCTAAAATATTAGCCCTTTTACAGCAATTCCTTACGGAATTCTGCTAACAATTAAAAATATAACATCACAGACAATAAATATCAATCTTCCCCAGGCCAAACCAAGCAACATCACACAAGCATCATATATAAGGCTCTGGGAAAAAAAAAATCATAATATAATGCAAGATACAAAATAAAAACCAAAATTTCGTTTGAAAATATAATGAAATTTTAAAAAAACCTTTGAAAAACCTTTCAAAAACCAAACACGGAACCCAATACTCCACAACTTTGTGGGTACGAGTATTAACATAACTATATTATATCATCATTATATACAGATACTTACATCATCTCCCAAAATGCTAAATATTACAACTATTACAACTATTACATCCTCCACCATAATATACACTAACCAACCGAATGACCAAAAAAAAAATTACACAGTTGTAGGAAAACACAATGCTTCAAGTTTTCAAAAATGGGACCAAACAGTGAGCTTAAAAAAATTAAGAGTTTTGAAACAAATAGTAAGAGTTTACAATAATCAATTAAAACAATGAGAGTTTTAAAATAATAGTAAGAGTTTTGAAACCATTACCTTTCAAACAGGACAATGCCTTTTAATTCAATGGTTTGAACTCAACAAGTTCTTCATCACCCTACCAAAAGTTAAACTGTCAATATGTACATAATGGTTCTGAGTGTAGACGACAATCTGGGAAAAAAAGAAGCATTAAATTAGCGGCAATTAACGGCAAACATAGGGTGTAGTTGTAGTAAATATCAATTTACCTTATTGAAACCCCAATTGATCAAAAAAAAAAAATTACTTTATTTATTAAGATATGCATATTGTCTTAATTTGAGAAATTAAAATACCAACTAATCAATGCTTGGTACATGTTACTTACCTAACTTTTTTTTATTAAGATACAAAATTACGAATTTAAGATCTTTAGAACTATTTCGTTTAGTTTGTTAGAAGTGGATATATACAGACTGTTGCTTGCATCATATGATCTATTTTTCCCCCTCCTAAAGGATTAACTAAATAATGTGTAAATATTTTCAAATGCATATCTTATTTTTTTAGCTTATTCTGTTGAAATTGACCTCATAATGATTATTAATTGGTTACTTGCTTTTTCTTTGATTAGTCTCAGATCCAAAAATTTAATGAGTTCTATTGGCTATGGTTGTAGGATCTGCTATTACTGGGCCCATTGGAAAAAAATGTGCTGACCTGTGGCTAAGGATTGCTAGTGCTTCCAATGCCATTGTTTAACTCTTAATGCTGTTTCATGAATTATGGCATTGTGTTCTTAATTTTGTGATCTCTAGACTTTTGCAGTTTGTGTTAGGTTTGATATAGTTGTCTGGGTTGGGGTTTAAATTTCAGTGTTGATAATATGTTATCTTTATAATCGGAAGTGCGGTTTTCTGATTACTAAATTTCAAATTGAACATGTGACATTGGAGCCAAATGTGTGGTACTTTGCATGAAATTCATTGAGACTACTTCAGATGAATCCCAGTTTTTCGAAAGTTTAATGAATGCATCCTATGAAATTATTGTTTTGATTGTAAATCTTGTTGCTTCTAAATTTGATTGTTTGTGAGAGTCTTTAGCAATATTAGTTTGGCTGGTTCGGAAGGGACTACTGAATATATTTTCAGCGACAAAAGTGTAAATAACCTTCATTGGCAGATTGAAGACATTGTTGTCTAACTTCAACTTCTAATCTCATTTGTTGTTGATGATGATAAGGTATTTGAACACTACTGAGTAGGGCCTTTGAAAGACACGAAGAAGAAGAAGAAGACAGAAGCAACAACAAATTTCTTCTTGTTGCAAAGTAGTCAAATAGGAACAATAGAGAGAGAAGGTTTTACTAATGTTGAGTGTTGCAAAACATCAATGTTTGTATTTTTCTACTTAAAAATGTGGTGAATTGGGTTAATGATTTAAATCACGAACCCTCGTGAAGGATCAGACACATAATCTCTACTTGCAGAGCTCTGATAAAAGGATATTCCAAACCATAGTCTCTCATTCATGAGAAGCGATTCTTTATTGCACCATGTCAGTAGAGTTGTTAAAGTCTCCTTAGTTAGAATCGCATTTGTGAACGAATAAAAGTAGACAGTTTAGAATATCATCTCATAGGATGAGCTGAATCACTATTAAAATACCCCCACTACTTACTGAAACTAATCAAAGTAAAGCAAAACAAAAGGGAATGTAAACCCATTCATCACATCTGCTGAGGTAGACAACAAGTGTTACAAACTTCCATCCTATTTCTATGTGTGGCTATTCCCCTATGGTATGTGGAATTTTGATATGGGATTGATATTAAATTAGGACAAAAGGCTAACCAAATATGCCATTTCAGTGTGTGCTAAGCATCAGTATGCAATTCCATCAAGAGAGTGCTCAATCCAGTATACTGAGATCCTGATATTGCAAATTGTAAATGGTGTAATATGTAAGTTTCACCAAGCAAAATGCATCACTGATAAACCAATTGTATGCAAAATGACAGTTACAACCATGATCCATAATAACATAGTTAATGTGAAGGCTCACTTTTAAAATAGAAATAAGCATTGGATCTTGACATGAACTAAGTTAAATTTCATAAAATCATCTGGTAAAAAACTTAACGAGAAAGGACGAACATTAACATCTCTCCAAATTAACAACCCACATGCACAAATTAATGTGTAAAAATGGAGAAAAGAAATAGAGAAAAATGACAAGCTAACCTCAGAGAACAGATACACCGCCTTCAATTTCGCCACATTGGCATTGCGGGCAACCTTTGTTGTGTAAGCTGAAACAGAATAAATCCAAAACACATTGTTAAAAAATAACCATACTTCACCATACTTCACCATTGAAATAATTAACCATCTATACTATTATTAAGCAAAGCCCTGTTTTGATGGCTTTTTACTATTATATCCTTACAAACATAACAGGCTAAAAAAATATACAGGGGTAAAAAAAGTAATTTGCATAATAACGATGCACAACTGGTAGTAGAATAGATAAATTAATTAATAAGCCATTGGAAGTCTAAATCATATTTTTGGGAACCTAAATTAATTAATAAGCCATTGGAAGTCTAAATCATATCAATGCACAACTGCTTTTTTTTTGGATATTGCTTACTGGATAAGCCATTGGAAGTCTAAATCATATTTTTGGGAACCTAAATTAATTAATAAGCCATTGGAAGTCTAAATCATATCGATGCACAACTGCTTATTTTTTGGATATTGCTTACTGTATATTTATCGGCATTGTCTCTACAAAATTGATTTTTCATTGCTACTAATTTAGCCAGTGATAGTATTATCTATGACAAAAGTACCTTAACCCTTAATGATCCTTGGTCAGGTTCATAGAACATGGCTTCCAACTTGGCGTTCTGTCCAGATTTCCCGTTTTAAGGTAAGCTTACACTTTTAGGCAACAAGTTGCTAATATGATGCCTGATCATCTCGGTCATCTCTCAAAAGGTTATTTTATTTCTTCCAGGATCTTGCAGCTAAAGAGTGGAATGAGCATGGAAAACCTACCTTTCATGGTATTCTGCAAAAGGTACTAAAAAATGGATTATGTGGACTCATACCATGATTGAAAAAAAGTTTCTCGCAGAATGTTTTTGGATGTGGTTTTCTATGTTTTCTTCATGGAATAAGATTGGATTTGATCTTATGGGAGTGATTTTAACATTTACTTTTGATGAAACTGTAGATAGATTGTTCAAAACAATTTTATTATCTGCTTCGAAAATTTAAAGAAGATAAATATCAATTTTAGTTAACTTAAGATAAGATTAGTTAACTTAAGATAAGATAACCTACTATGTCAAATTAACTTAAGGACACCTCAATCTATTTTCTTTAGGTTGCATTTCATATAGGAATTTTTTTTACTGGTTGAAGTTCTGAACAGTGAACACAGTCCTCCATTGCCCTCGCTTGGGACAAGCAAAACATTACCCAAACATGCTTTTTTCTGTACAAGCATTAAGTTGTTGCAAAGTTAACAGAGTTAACAATAAAATGTAACTGTTTATATAACAATAAAACAAATGGAACTACTTAATCATTGAACTAAACATTTTCAAGCATCATGATTCTTCATTACTCCAATAATATAACTGAAATTTGCTGAATTTGATCAGTTTTTTCCAGCAGTAAATAGATTCACAAGAGTAGGAGCTGAGTTTGTAGACGGAAAGTCATAAAATTTTGATGCAGTTGTCTTAGCTATCGGTTACAGAAGCAATGTTCCATCTTGGCTCAAGGTATGCATATATAGTTTTATCATATTTTAACATTTACTTTTGATGAAACTGTAGATAGATAGATTGTTCAAAACAATTTTATTATCTGCTTCGAAAATATAAAGAAGATAAATATCAATTTCAGTTAACTTAAGATGAGATTTCAGTTAACTTAAGATAAGATAACCTACTATGTCAAATTAACTTAAGGACACCTCAATCTATTTTCTTTAGGTTGCATTTCATATAGAAATTTTTTTTTGCTGGTTGAAGTTACTTAACAGTGAACACAGTCCTCCATTGCCCTTGCTTGGGACAGGCAAAACATATATTATGACTCAAACATGCTTTTTTCTGTACATGCATTAAGTTGTTGCAAAGTTAACAGAGTTAAAAATAAAACAAATGGAACTACTTAATCAATTAACTAAACATTTTCAAGCATCCTGATTCTTCTGGACATTCCCATTTCATTCTGAGTATCATATAAGATTTCTTTGCTTTTAGTAGTAAAAGCTTTGGAAGGAAAGAGATTAGAGACTTTCACTACTGCACTAAAAGCTATTGCAGAGGAATGCGAACTACTACTGAAGATGCTTGACAAAAAACTGGAAAGGACGCTATTGCATTCTTACCGCAAGGACTTGACATCGCAAATTTATGCGGAAAATGATCCAGTGGCACTTCTGCCAAAAGTGGTTGCTTTGCTTTATTTGCAGGTGTACAACAAAGCTCTTCAAGCACCTAGGAGAGCAATATCTGCTTTCACTTCAGAAGCTCTTAGACCATGTTGTAGAGCTTGACTTTCTGCATTCCAGTGAAGGTATTCGCAAATGTGGGAACACATGTGTTTTTTGAAACATTCATTGGCGCTTCTCAGTTCCAGTAGACTATGGGAGCTCTTTTGAAGGGGGGAGGAATGATCCAGTTCGCATGAACTTGGATCTGAATCAGGCAGTAGCTGTTGATTCTGCTAGAGTTATGGAGTATGAGTGCATATCAGTCCATGAGCTATTTTAATTCTTTGCTGGGTTTATGTGCAAATATGCGTGTTGTTTATTTTAAAGAATCTTGAGCTTGCTGCTTCTGAATCTGAAACTGGCTTGGAGGCAGTGCTGCTACAGCAGCAGCAGCAATAGCAGGAGGTAGGAGGAGGTGGTGCAGAGGAATTGTAAGAGGGGGTGGAGGAGAATTGTAATTGGGGTATCAAAATCTGTACTTTCCAATCTTTAGACAATGTTTCGATATAGATCTGTAATGTCAAAAGTTATATTTGTATTCTAAAGGGTCTAAAGAGTTTGTAATGAATTGGGCTTAAAGTTTGTAATGAATTGGGTATTTTTGAGATAGATTGAGAACTTGGTTGTTTTTTTTTTGTTTTTTTTTTTTGTTACTTTTTTCTGTTTCTTAAGCACAATTCATTTAATTTGATGACTATTCTTTTTTGGGAGCGTGCATCGCACGTGCATTATACTAGTACATAATTAATACAACCATACTTAAGATCCAACAACAATAACATAATTAAGCTCCGACAACAATAACAATAACAATAACCATACACTATTATCTATATACAATCTTAAGATCCAACAACAACCATACTTCACCATAGAAAAAAGTGATTCACCACCTCAGGTGTCTTGTTGTCAAGTTTTTCTCCATTATTATATCTTTAATTGGTAGTCATATGGACACAGTTTTGTGACACTCTTCAATTCAGTGATCTATCTATCCATAGATTAGATCACAACCATCTAACTTTTGTTAATAATGCATAAATCTATGTATGTGAGAACTAATACCCAGTTTACTTGTACACACATGCAAACTACATGATGCCCTTGAGGCCACTATTTGGTCAATTAGTTAATTGAAAACATTAAAGTTCAATGTCCTATTCCTCAGAGCATTAAACTTTTAAGTTATTGAACAACAATGAGATCAAATAACACATAATTTACAATGAGATCAAATAACAATGTTATTACAATGAGATCAAATAACATCAAATAATATTTTTTCACTAATTGACCATATAACATTGTAAACAATTACTAAATTCTATACACTAACATTGTAAACAGTATATATACTAAGTTTTATATACTGTAAACAATGAGATCAAATAATTGACCAAATAAAACTATATACTGTAAACTGTATACTAAAATAGAACCATACTTCATCATAGAAATAATTAACCATACATAATTAATACAACCATACTTAAGCTACATACAATCACCATAGAAAAATCTTAAGATCCGACAACAATAACATACTTAAGCTCCGACAACAAAAACAATAATAAAATTAACCATACACTATTATCTATATACGATCTTAAGATCCAACAACAATAACATAATTAAGCTCTTACAACAATAACAACAATAATAATCACCATACACTATTACCATACTTCACCATAGAAAAATCAGTGCACCAATTCGTAATATATTTTCTCAGAAACTTTTTTGACATCATTTATTGACATCCTTTTTATTGACATCATTTTTTAAAAATAGAGAATTATGATCAAATTCTAATTTACAAATTTTAAAGTTCTTCTTCAAACACCGATCTTTAATTACTTAACGACAACTATGAAACAATGCTACAATGTCAAACACAAAAACACCTCATATGAAACATTAGTTGCAAGTGATTTTAATCTACAATGCTACAAATGATTTAGCCATCATTAGTAGAACTAAATCTCAACCTATTGACAACAGATGAAAAGATGAAAAGATGCAAGTAATGCATTTTGATCCCTAATTTCAAAAAAGTAATTTAATCAATCGAATTTCAAGGCCCTCGATGAGAAGACAACCAAATTAAACACAACACAAGTTCACAAAAGTAAAACGAAATCTCATTGAGAACAATCGAATATCTAATTAAAAATATTCATTCTATCTTGCCAAGGTTTCAGTATTTCCTACTAACATTGCTCCATCTTGAACATTTTACACATCAAAAAAACCCATATGAAGATCTACATCCACAGTTCCCAACTAAATCCTAATATTAAAGCAATCAAACATTCCCGTACCTCCTGTTGTGCTCCTAAACGAAGCGGGAGTTCTTGGCATCCTCCTCTGCAAAAAAAACAAACACATGGGTTCGACTCAAATGCAAAAAAGGTGTGATCTTTGAAGTTCAAAAATGGGTTTGTTTTGGGGTTCTTTTGTTACCTTTGAGACCGGCGGTGAACTTGGTGATGAGGGCGCCGGTGATGGCGAATCTGGCGATGAACAGCAAGTTGCGGGCCCACTCCCTCTTGAAGAACATTGGCCATGGAATGAACTTCCTCATCTTCTTTGATTTCGATTTTGCTTATGATCTCGATTTCGATTTTGGGGAAAATGGAGGAAGAAGACGACGGATGCTTCACTCAAGGTTTCAGTATTTACAGCGAAAATGAAATTACGGCCGAAATTAAATTACTGATAGATTAAAACTTTAATTTTTCAAAGAAGGGCAAAAATTCGACCTGGGAGCTGGAATCGCCCATGTCATCAAAACCGATGCTTTTCCGATGAGGAGGAGGAGTAGTGCAAGCGGAAGCAGCAGCGCTGCTTTTCTGATGAGGAGCAGGAGAAGGAGAAGCACAAGCGGCATTGACGTTGGCGTCGGCGTCGGCTTTGCTTTTCGGTAGGGTTTTCTGAGTTCCGGTTCAGAGAGCGAGAGAGAGAGAGAGAGAGAAGCGGTATAAGGGGAGGGTGTTTTCTGAGTTGAGAGATAAAGAGAGAGATTTGTTTTTTTTGTTTGAAATTGTGGGGTTTGAAATTTTGGGCGAAAAAATATGTTTTGTGAGAATCAATCTGGGCCATTGGTTTTAGGGAAGATTGAAGGAGAGCCACTTGATAGCTTTCTTTGTAATTTATTATATATATATATATATATATATATATATATATATATATATATATATATATAATAAAACACAAAGAAAGCTATCAAGTGGCTCTCCTTAAATCCCCTCAAAAATCAAAGGTCCAGATCGAACCTCACAAAACATATTTTCCCCCCCAAAAGTTTCCCCCCAAAACTCAAATTCAAATCCCCCACCCAAAACAATTCCTATATTTATTTAATTTTTTTTTTCTCTCTCTTTCCCTCCCTCTTCTATTCAAAAAATTAAGAAAATAAAAATTTTAAAACTTTTTTTAAAAAAAATAAAAAACCAAAAAAATTAAAAATTAAAAAACTTTTAAAATAATTCAAAAAATGAAAAAAAAATCATATAATATGTTTTTTGCTGGACCCCCAAAAATTTCTCATATAATATGTTTGCTACTTCAATTAATTTGCTGGACCTCCAAAACTATTTTATATGATAAAAAAAGATGCACCGTTCCGAATACGTGCCGTAAGCACGTGTCAACGGGCAAACCTAGTATATATATATATATATATATATATATATATATATATATATAAGATACCTATGTGATTGTTGTACGACATTCTAATTATTTTTTATAACTTATCGTGAAGTTTCTAGCCCGGTGGTATTGCATATAAATGTTGATACCTATGTGATTTGTTAGTCAAACATTATTGCATATATTTTACAGTTTACAGGACTTTTCATATGTGCATCGTTCCGAAGACGTGCCTATGGGCAAATCTAGTGTTCTTATATTCTATAATAAGTTAAATTCACATGCCTAATATTATACTTATGCATCAGTTGTGTGTGTGTGTGTGTGTTGAGAACTGATCGTGCACTCAATCAGTAGTGAACTCTTCCAGAGACCGTTGGATCTCTCTCATCATCAAGATCAAAAATCTGACAGTGGAAACATACCCCTGCTCGTGCGAAGGTATTTTAGTCATTTCCTAATAAACCCACCCCTATATTCAACCCCTTCCGCCTTTCTTCTAATCTTCTCTTTCTCCCCCCCTCATTTCCCAAATTCGAAACCCTACCCCGAGCCTCTCTCTCCAACTCCCCTGACCATCTAGCCTTTCCACCTTCAAAATCCGCTCGACACCTCTCTCTCCAACTCCTCCGACCTTCAAAACCTTAACCCTAGTTGCCCGGTTGGTCCACTTCTGCTAATAAAATCTATTTCCTGTGCAATAAAATGTAAATCGTGGTTGGTCCACTTCTTTTATTAGCATCTCCAACCACGCTAGCCATTTTGACTTGTTGGAATAGGAAAAATGAAGAACAATTGGATAATTTGGCTAGAAAAAAAAAGCCCACACTCCAACCATGCTAGTTATTTTGTCTAGTCATAGATATTTAATTGTTCGCGAGTTCATGACCTTGCGATCGCGAGTTCACGAATTCGCGAACTCTGCACTTCGCGACTTTTTTAAACTTCTCACGAATTGTTCACGAGTTCACAAATTCTCGAACTCCGCACTTCGCGATTTTTTTTTTGGGGGGGGGGTTGAAAGGTGAAAAGAGCAAAAGGGAAGTTTGGCTAGTAATACAACTTCGTCAGATCCAGCGAATAAATCTAAAATATCTATTTTGGCGAGTGGTTCAGAGAGTCCGTTGGAGCAAATTGTTTTCCCTAAATATGATATTTTGGTTAAAAATAAGAAATGACTAGCATGGTTGGAGGTAGCGCCCCGAATTTTCAATAAATAAAATTAGAAATACTTGGCACAAATTTCGGAATCAACTTCAATTGTAATCATAAACACATAAACCAAATACAGGGAAATTTAAAATTTTTTATTACATCAACTCTTTTACAAAGCACAACGGAATTTAAACACCTTGAATTACAATTATTTTTACAACACAACACCATAAATACAAATTTTCTCTTTACGATCAATCTTTTTACAACATATACAAAATCATTAAACATTCTACCACATACTCCCAACTCCATGCTAATGGTACCGACCTGTGAAACATGAGGCTAGAGATAACCCTAACCCCAAAATCTACAGGGGTCAGCCATAACGGTATGAGTCATATTCAAAGAAAATACAAATTTAAATAAAAACATAAAGAATAAAATCATAAGCCAACAAATAAAACATATTAACACAGTAAATACCGATGGAACATGAAATAATAATAAATGAGACATAAATCATCAAGTGAAACTAGACTAAGTATCAAGTGTAAGAAAACGGAAAACAAACATACATGAAACCAAGTCAAGAAAATACAAATGCCTATGCTGACTTCTAATGCATACTTGTCGGATTCTATGCATCCCACAATACATCGGTCTGGTGCAAGTCCTTATCGTTCTCCACTTGATAGAGTTTAATCCCTCGTTATGCAACTAATCCTACTACGGTAATAGAAACAGATCTAGAATACTACGTGAATAGGCCTACGTCCCGGTATCTACCAGATAGACTAGCACCCTCAATACGCAAGCATCATGTAAGCGTCGCCCTGAACATTCCATGCCGAAATTCCACGAATATGTCTCAGCCTCCGGAATGAAACCGCCTAACTGTAAAAGACCCTCAACGTGCAAACTCCGGAGATGGCAATGATAACTGTAGCCTACGAAATCAAACCGCCCAACTACAACTATAGTCCTGAATCTCATCCGTCCACTATAAAGGACCCCTACTTATGTTTCCCAAGTTCTATCACATCTTCACTAGTGTGTGTCCTTAGGTTGGTTATTTTTATTAATTAAATCACAGCCTCCCTATAGTTGGTGTACCATGCCGGACTTAACTAAATTAACAACAAAAGCCCCACTGGCTAAAATATCCACAATATCTCAACTGTTGATATGTTAGGGTCCCACTCAACCTCTAGAGTCTCACAACTCAAAGTATCATTAATAGTCTTTCTAGGTTCCACCTCATAACCCTAAGTCTGAAATTAAACCCATCTTGGTTTTTGTTATACAAAAATACTCTTCATTATTCACATTCCTTTTAATCAACCAATATTGCCATGAGAATTCGTTTAAATGTATGGAAGGACTTTTTTATCCAAAAAAATATAGATTTTTTTTTAATTACAAAATCTGAAAATTATACGATTTCGTTGCTCAAAACAGTACACTCTAAAATCAATATTAAATTCTGGAAAATTTCACTTAAATCCAGCACATATCAAGGAATTCACCATAAAAATCTGGGCTCAAATAAATTAGTTTAAAGGGTTGATATTTAATAAATTCTGAAAACTATCTTTCATCCAAAAATCTGAAAGTTTCATGACTTTGTTCCTCAAAGCAGTACATTCAAAAATCAATATTAAATTCTGGAAAAAAATCAAATTAAATTCAGCACACAGCGGGGAATCTACCGTAAAAATTTGGAATCAAATAAATTAGACTAAATGGGTCATATTCGATAAATTCTGAAACCATCTTTTATCTAAAATCTGAAAATTTCATGATTTCATTCCTCAAAACAGTACATTCAAAGATCATTATTAAATTATCAAAAAATCAAATTAAATCCAGCATACAACAAGGAATTCACCATAAAAAATGGAATCAAATAAATTAGTTTAAAGGGTTCATATTCGATAAATTATGAAAACTAACCATTATTTAAAAAATCTGGAACGACTGTACAGTGGTAGAAATTTCATATCTTACAATATATAAGTCGGATTGAGGATCTGTCAGATGTTCTGGAAACTAGACACAGTAAGCTACAATTTTTATTTTATAAGTTTTTGGTAATTCCATCAGCAACTAGGTCAAAATATCGTTCCAAACTGAAACAGACGACAGTCCAGATCATACAATGTCCACAAAACTCATCAAAACTCGATCAAACCACATATATATTTGTTTAAACTCATATATAGATGCTCCCATTTGTATACTAAATTCCCCCATACATAGCACACAAATTCACGCACTATAACCACACGAAACATCAAAATAAATCGGAAAACACCCAAAGAAATTAGCAGTGAGGGTTGCGGGTTTGAACAGTACCCGATACTGTTCACCCGAGCCTCCCAACCCTAACCCGGGGTTCAACCTGCAAACCCTAACCCCATATGTTTTTTTTGAATGCAATTTCGTCTATATTTCTTTCCATATATTCTTTTATGCACCAACCACTTCAAAGTAAATTGCTTTAGATCCATACAACAATTATTCAAACCCTAATGTTTAGTTTCAATTTTTGATGATTAAAAACAATCAATAACATGAAAAGATCTCAAATTTATAATCAATAAAGCATGAATTTAAGAGCATGGAGCAAGTTCTAATTATTTCTACATATCTTTATTAACTACAATTAAATCCATATATTCCAAGTTAGATTTTTCATCCATCATCAATATTCAACATTCAAAATTAATAAAACATGATCATCTCTAATAAAAATTGCATCTTTAGTTCATGTAAACATCCATAAGTTCATCCATCATGATAATATGAGTAAAACACATCAAAAAACTAGAAGTATCACTCACCTTAAAGAAGATCAACTTGAAGAATAATAATAGAAATAAAGAAAAGTCTTCTCCTTGCAAAAATCCAAGATCCAAGCTTTAACTCCAAGAAAATAATGAGAAAGAGATGATTTGAGTGCACAAGAAGGGTGGCCGGTTACTGACTTTATTATAGGCCGGGATTGGCCTCTATGGTTTCACAAAGGTTTGGAAATTTACCCCCCCCCCCCCCCCCCAAAGAAGATTATTTATTTACATATATGGATCCCTTCCAATTTTTAGTTATTCAAATTAACTTAATGTAAAATAATTTAATCCCTTCACACCCAGATCTGACCAGCTCACATGTAGCCCAAAATTTCAAGAAAATTCTGGAGTTTTTACTCTAAGTGATAATTTTGCACAAAAGTCATTCATTTTTTAGTATTTGTAAATATGTCATAAATTATTCGAAAAAATCCATAAAATTTATAAATAATCTTTACTAATAAATGCTAGATTTATCAAATAGATTTTGACTTTTCCTCTCCAGGACGAATATTTTCAATAAAGCCCCCAACAATATCAAAATTGCGTATTTATATATTTATTCAATTAAATCAATAAATCAATCTAATATGGATATAATCTAATTACTTAGAGCCTTCTACTGATTAGCTGGCTCTAAAATGCAGCCAAACAATTTTAAGTTCAATTTTCACTCCTAAATGACCTTTTTACAAAACAAAAAATTATTTCTTTCAAAAATTTACAAAAGTAGTTTTCTTTATTCAGGAAAATCCCAAAAATTCAAATATACTCAATAAAAAATATTAGGAGTTGTTCATCAACTCAAAATTCTAAATTCACACTTCTAAAATATTTGCATGTGTGAAAATGTTAAATTTACAAAAATTCAAAATAATTAAATAAATTGATTTAAAAATTATTTATTAATTCAAAATATTGTATTAAAAATTACGAGGTGTTACATTGTAGATGGTCTAATAAATCAATTTCCCGTGAAATAAAATTTAAAACTAAAAAAGAGTATGCAATAGAGCACATGAATCTCAATCAACTGAAGCATGATAACGAAGAAAAATGATCAGCAACGAGGGATACTAACTCATTAATACTACAGTTTTTAAATGAAATATATTGCTAGAAAGGAATACCAAGATCTATATTAAGTTTACCAAGAATGATCGCCCCAACTAATTGTTGTTCATGATTTAACCTAGAAACAAGATGTACATATACTGTAAATTAAGAAGTGGATTTATTCATTTATTTCATACTGAAATATCAAGAAAAGATACATTAATTTCATCAAAGTTAGTATCGAAGGTCAGGGGAGTTGGAGAGAGAGGCGTGAAGGGGATTTCGAAGGCGGAGAGGCTGGATGGTTAGGGAAGTTGGAGAGAGAGGCTCGGGGCTAGGGTTTCTGATTTAGAAAATGAGAGAGAGGGAGAGAGAAAATGAGAAGAAAGAAGGAAGGGGATGAATGGGGGGGGTTGGGGGGGGAGGGGTTATTAGGAAATGACTAAAATACCCTCGCTCGAGTGGGGTTATGTTTCCACCGTCAGATTTCGATCATGATGGTGAGAGAGATCTGATGGTCTCTGGAAGAGTTCATTACTGATCGAGTGCAAACTGGTTTGCACTCGATCAGCAATACACACACACACACACACACACACACACACACACACACACACACACACACACACACACACACACACACACACACACACACACACACACACACACACACACACACACTATTAAGCACAGATACTCCCCACAGGTTACGTACACTGCTATTCCCCGGAGGTTACACCATATATCTAGTACGTATTGGGTGCGATATGCATAGGATATTCTCAGAATACGTATCCGTATGTATCCTAGGGATTTAATTTTTTCCCAGATACGGTTCGGATACATGTAGGATACATCATGATACTTTTAGGATACGTAATGAATATATATATATATATATATATATATATATATATATATATATATATATATATATATATATATATATATATAGTAAGTCTATTAAGAGTTGGGAAGCTGGAATCGTTATCGGGAGCTGGAGATCTCAGCCATCTGATCGATCTTGATCGCGATCGGACGGCTGAGATCGACTGCCGCTTATCTTCCGATATAGTGAGGGGTAAAAGGGGTATAATCGATTACCCCTTTTATCTCTTAGCTTCTCATGCTCTCTTCTCTCCCGCTCTCTATCTACCCAAACCCTAATCCCAACTCTTATCTTCTCGCACACTCTCTCCCGCTCTCGAAGATCGTCCCGCTCTCTTCGAAACCCTAATCCCTATCTCTTCTCTTCTCACGCTCTCACTCCCGATCTCCATCTTCGAAACCCTAATCCACCTCTCTTCCAAACCCTAATCGAAGAGAGCAAAGTGGAGCTCTCTCTCCCGCTCACTTTCTTCGTCACCTGTGTAAACCCAACTCCACCATCAAGTTAAATCTTCAGTCGCTTATCTTCAGATCTGTCGAGCGGTAGAAGGGGTATAATCGATCAGCCCCTATCGGCCTTGTCGTCTCAGCACCAAAGAAGAGCTCTCACAAGTTCGTTCTCTCTCTCCGACGGAAAACCCAAACCGCGCTAAGGGTTTCGATTTCTCAGCTCATTTTCAAATTTTATTTCCTTTACAAATGCTTCTAGTTTGTTGTTATATTTTTAGCCCTTAAATTATGCTTTGATAATATTCGTACTAGTATTCGTACTAGTACATTTAGAATAACAAATAATATTCGTACTAGTATATGGAATTTTGAGATGTGGACATGACACATGCATATAAGCACACAAAATGCATGTAATATGCAGTCTAGTTTTTGTTTCTTTTGAGATTTGCTTCAATCACTGCTAATAGTTTTGTTAATGGGGTTTTTTTTATGCCTGTCGATTCCATAAAATCAAAATTGGGAAGTCAATTTTTTTGCGTGTTGTGTACGTGTACTAATACTTTAGAGGAAGAAGCTGAGGGTTGTTTTCCATTTAACTATGGATGTTTCTCCCAAAAAAGAAAAATATTTAACTGTCCAAAATCTGTACATTCTTAAATTTTTCAAGCACTAAGTTTCATATCCCCTTAGTATGAAGACTTTATTACTTGTAGCTTCAGAATGTAGTCTGTTAGACCTTTTCCTTTGTGTTAATTTAAAGTTGTAGCTTTTTTTTTAAAAGTTTGTTGTCTCATTCTCCTATGAAGGATGGAGGTTGAAAATGAAGAATTACTAAGCCAAGATATTCAGTCCGGTTGGAGGGACGTTGATGATGCTTTTAAACCATTTGTTGGTTTAGTATTTACAACATTAGACGAAGGATATGAATTTTATAAAAGATATGCAAAATTAGTTAGTTTTTCAGTATGCAAGTTTACAACAATGGTTGACACTACTACGAAGGAGAGGTATTCACAACAATTTGTATGCTCAAAGTAAGGTAAGCCGGTAGATACAGCTGGTGTGAATGTTGCCAATATTGAAGAATCGTCTTCTTCAAATTTGATCAAGAGAAGGAGAAGGGCTGTGACGAAAGAAGGGTGTATGGCTCAAATACGAATGCAAAAGGACGATGACGGGAGATGGTCAATCCGAAGGTTTGTTGAAGAGCACACCCATATTTGTGTTACATCTAGAAAGCAACAATTTTTAAGATGTAATAGAACTATTTCTGAAGCGCAAAAAGTTTACTTAGTTCTTTCCACATTTGAGACAAAAAAGCTAGTCGGTGTGGCTTAATAAAGCAGTCCTAGTGACAAATTCAAAATTCCACATTTGACTCACTTATACTTGATTTATTATGCGGCAGTGATGACAAGTTTATGCATGATTTGATACTTCATGATTATTGGATGGTGTTCAACTTCATGTTCAATTTGGGTTTGTTTTGAGAGCCGGGAAGCTGAAATTATTTGACACTTCACCCTTTTGTTCAATATAAGTTGTTCTGAGCTTACCCATTTTCAATTTCATTTTGAAATGCATTTGTATTGATTTTACAAATTTTGAGGTTCATGGTGGTGTTTTTCTAAGCCGGCATGATTTTTTCATCTGAGTCTACAGTTTTATATTTTTTGTTGCACTTGTTCTGAGCCTACAAGTTTTAACCATGTTCAACATACACTCTCCAGGAACATGCCACCTACGTACTTGCATTTTCTCTATTTGATGAATCATTTGAGCAGGAATTCAAGAGGAAGAACAAGAAGGTTGTTAGCGAAGAACCGGAGATACCTTCAGAACAGTCTCCGACAAATGGAATTCTTTATTGTGTAACCAATGTATGGACTGTAATGAAAATAGCTGAAACAGTTTTTGATGTGTCATACTCTGTCTCTGTATCATGTTTTTTCTGAGCTAACAAATTTGGATACTTCATGTTCTGTTTCTGTTTGTTCTGAGATTACAAAATTTGATACTTCATGATCTGTCTCTGATTGTTCTGAGCTTACAAAATTTGATAATTCATGGTCTGTTTCTGTTAGTTCTGAGCTTACAAAATTTGATACTTCATGCTCTGTTTGTGTTAGTTCAGAGCAAGGGCAAAATTTGATACTTCATGATCTGTTTGTGTTAGTTCTGAGCTTACAAATTTTTCATACTTCATGGTCTGTTTGTGTTGGTTCTGAGCTTACAAAATTTGTATACTTCATGCTCTGTTTGTGTTAGTTCTGACCTGGCAAAATTTGATACTTCATGATCTGTTTGTGTTAGTTCTGAGCTTACAAATTTTTCATACTTCATGGTCTGTTTGTGTTGGTTCTGAGCTTACAAAATTTGTATACTTCATGCTCTGTTTGTGTTAGTTCTGACCTGGCAAAATTTGATACTTCATGAACTGTTAGTGTTAGTTCTGAGCAGGCAAAATTTGATACTTCATGATCTGTTTGTGTTAGTTCTGAGCTTACAAAATTTGATACTTCATGGTCTGTTTGTGTTAGTTCTGAGCACTTTACAAAATTTGATACGCCATGATCTGTTTCTGTTCTGAGCTTACAAAATTTGATACTTCTTGGTCTGTTTGTGTTAGTTCTGAGCTTACAAAATTTTCATACTTCATCTTCTGTTTGCGTTGGTTTTGAGCTTACAAAATTTGATACTTCATGATCTGTTTGTGTTAGTTCTGAGCTTACAAAATTTGATACTTCTTGATCTGTTTGTGTTAGTTCTGAGCTTAGAAAATTTTGATACTTCATGATCTGTTTGTGTTAGTTCTGAGCTTACAAAATTTTGATACTTCATGATCTGTTTGTGTTAGTTCTGAGCACTTTACAAAATTTGTATACTTCATGCTCTGTTTGTATTAGTTTTGACCTGGCAAAATTTGATACTTCATGATCTGTTTGTGTTAGTTCTGAGCTTACAAATTTTTCATACTTCATGGTCTGTTTGTGTTGGTTCTGAGCTTACAAAATTTGTATACTTCATGCTCTGTTTGTGTTAGTTCTGACCTGGCAAAATTTGATACTTCATGAACTGTTAGTGTTAGTTCTGAGCTGGCAAAATTTGATACTTCATGATCTGTTTGTGTTAGTTCTGAGCTTACAAAATTTGATACTTCGTGGTCTGTTTGTGTTAGTTCTGAGCACTTTACAAAATTTGATACTTCATGATCTGTTTCTGTTAGTTCTGAGCTTACAAAATTTGATACTTCATGGTCTATTTGTGTTAGTTCTGAGCTTACAAAATTATATACTTCATGTTCTGTTTGCGTTGGTTTTGAGCTTACAAAATTTGTATACTTCATGCTCTATTTGTGTTAGTTCTGAGCTTACAAAATTTGATACTTCATGATCTGTTTGTGTTAGTACTGACTTTACAAAATTTGACACTTCATGATCTGTTTCTGTTAGTTCTGAGCTTACAAAATTTTCATACTTCATGCTCTGTTTGTGTTGGTTCTGAGCTTACAAAATTTGTATACTTCATGCTCTGTTTGTGTTAGTTCTGACCTGGCAAAATTTGTTACTTCATGCTCTGTTTGTGTTAGTTCAGAGCTTACAAAATTTTGATACTTCATGCTCTGTTTGTGTTAGTTCTGAGCTTACAAAATTTGATATGTCATGCTGCGTAATACACCAAAACAATCACAGAATTTCGATCATGACACCAAAACAATAATGAATTGAATATGTGGAAGAAATTCGATCTTCATAGAATTGTAAGGTAATACTTTACAAAAACTTTACAACGTAACAAATGTTCTTGACATCTGAAACTTTACAAAAAACTGAAACTTAACAAAAACTTTACAACGTAATACAATGTTCAATAACGCACAGGTACATGAAAAAATTTACAAATACTGAAAGTATACAACTTATTGTTGCTCCTAATACATACTTTGTTTTGTATAGTGTCAACAAAAACACAATTTTAGTTTGCTCCAAATATCAACTTTTCGCGTAGTCCAGTATTCAATAGCTCCAAAAAGCACTTCATGCTGAAATCAACCTGAAATCAAAATTAAACATAGCTCATTTAACCTGGAAAATACAAAATAATTACAAAATATAGTCGGCTCAGAACACAAAAAATCATGTAGTAAATATGGTAGGCTCAGAAAAACAGAGGCTGAACATGAAGTTCAAAATTTGTTAGCTCAGCAAAAACAGAAACTGAGAAACAAGTAGCTTGGGAGCAAACAGAAACAGATAATGAAGTATCAAATATTTGTAAGCTCATAACAAACAGAGACAGAGCATGAAGTGTCAAAGTTTGTAAGCTCAGAACTAACACAAACAGATCATGAAGTGTCAAAGTTTGTAAGCTCAGAACAAACAGAAACAGATCATGAAGTGTCAAAGTTTGTAAGCTCAGAACTAACACAAACAGATCATGAAGTATCAAATTTTGTTAAGTGCTCAGAACTAACACAAACAGAGAATGAAGTATCAAATTTTGCCAGCTCAGAACTAACACAAACAGACCATGAAGTATCAAATTTTGTAAGCTCATAACAAACAGAGTCTGAAGTATCAAATTTTGTAAGCTCATAACAAACACAAACAGAGCATGTAGTATCAAATTTGGTAAACCGAGAACAAACAGAAACACATCATGAAGTATCAAATTTTGTTAACTCAGAACAAACAGAAAATGATCTCTTTGAAACTGGACATGAAGTATCAAATTGTGTATGCTTAAGACAAACAGAAACTGGGCATGAAGTTTCAAATTTTGTAAGCTCAGAACAAAAGACACCGAACATGTGGTTTAAAAAAAACCAGTAGGCTCAGAACACACTATTCATAACTAGGGCTGCACTGGGGTGCCATGCCAACTAGGATATGATAGATATATAATCAAGAATAAATACAACAAGCTTGAAATAATTATTCAGATCATAAAGTGTTTTGCATCACTGCCTAAACCATTGTGAGTCATCGGTGCCAAAAATTTTGGTGAATTGAGTTAGTCTCAAAACTCAAAATTTGATACTTTCAAGCCTTCCTCTCTTCTCTCCCGCTCATACCCCAGATGTGTATTCAACTTTGAATAATTATCATGGCACACAATCAAATAGACTTCAAAACAATAATTTCAATGGCCCAAAATTTTGTAACCAACTAATATCCAAATCAATCTCATCATTGCCTACAAATAAAAACCGAAAGAAAATTCAAGAAATTAAACAGATATCATTAAAGCATTTATGAGAGTCAAATACTTCCCTCCGGAATATGAGAGAGGAACAACCCAATGAGCCAAGAAATCCAAACCGGCAGCCGAGAATTCGATCGCGTATACCCCTTTTACCCCTCGACAGATCTGAAGATAAGCGAAGTCTGGCTCCGATCAGTGGTAGGGATAGGGGTTTACACAGGTGAGGAAGAAAGAGAGCGGGAGAGAAGAGCGCTCTTGACTTCACTTCCTTATCGATTAGGGTTTCGAAGAGATCTTCGATTAGGGTTTCAAAGGTGCCGATCTCTTCAGATAGGGTGAGAAGAGAAGAGAGGAATCCAAAGAGATCGTCTTTCAACTTCGAGAGCGGGAATCGAGAGCGGGAGAGGGCGATTAGGGTTTGGAATGAGAGAGAGCAGGAGAGAAGAGAGGAAGGCTTAATCGATAAGGAAGATTAGAGATAAGGGGTATACTCAGTCGAATGAGTATACCCCTTTTACCCCTCTGCTATTCTGAAGAAAAGGCGGGGACGATCTCAGCCGTCCGATCGTGATCAAGATCGATCAGACGGCTGAGCTTCCCAGCTCCCGATAAGGCATTCATATAGAGTAAGTCTATTAAGAGCTCAGAAGCTGAATGCCTCAGCCTCCGCTTTCTCAATCCAACTTCTTCTCTTCCACCTCCGCTGGCCGCTACATCATCTCCTGTGCAGCCCTTGTCGTCTGCCATTCCATCACCTGCGACGTCTCCTCCTCCTCCCCTTCCATCAAAATCCTAACGCTAATCTTTTTCCTCTCCACTCTCTCCATTGCATGTCACAACAGCCAACAATCTCAGCCTAGCCTAAGGTACTTTTAATAATTTGATTATTTAACTTCTTCCTCTTGCTCGTTCTTTATTTTGGCAATCTTCATTATTGGTCTTAATTTGACAATATTAAAACTAGCCATCATTATTGCTTTTAATGGATTTTCGGCCTTTGGTTCTTAATTTGATGTGAATATGGATGGGTCCTTCAAAGTGTTATCAAGGGGAGGGATAATAAGCAATGCTCTCTTAAATTGAATTAATTCTGGGCATTCATTTGCTTCATCCATAATCAAATGAATTAGACAATCAGTTCGATATTTTTTTGTTTATTCTTGTTGTTGAATAAACTCTATTTTAAATTATTTTGTTGTTGGCAATGACCACATTAAAAGTTCAACTGGAAATTGGGATGGTGTGTAGGGTAATGATAGATAACTAACTGCAATTTCCTTCAGCTGATGTTGATTTGATAATGAGGTTTAATTACTTTAGACAGAAGTGTGAAATTCTCATTCTTTCCAATTGGTTGTTTTCTTGGAGCCATTGAGAATGAACAAAATGATTTCTTAATCTGTTGGAACATTTATTTTCTGCACCAGTAAAACATTGTTGAGTCTTAGATATCTCAGTTAAAAGATATGAATATAATTTGCTAAATAGCATTACAGACTTTTGGCATGCATTATTTGATTCATCTGTACATCTTTGATTCAGTTATATATCTCGCTAGTTTGTTTGGTTAGCTCATCAGAATAGAATAGCCACTGGTTTGGTCCTACTTGCAAGTTGCAAACTGTTTAACATAGAAAATTGAATGAGGAAATTAGTTTAACTGTTTAAGTATATAAAATTATAAAACGTAATAGCTTACATTCTTTAAATAATCTGAATATATATATATATATATATATATAGAGAGAGAGAGAGAGAGAGAGAGAGAGAGAGAGAGAGAGAGAGAGAGAGAGAGAGAGAAATGCTCAGTTGCAAATGGTCTGTTTGTAAACTGAGCTTCTGGCCGTTGGATTAGATCGATCAAGATCCAACGGCCATGATTGCCCCCGCCCATCATCCCCCATCTCTCTCTTAAGTTCAGAGGGGTAATTTGGGGATTTTACCCCAAATAACTCTTCAACTTATTCACTCACTCACTCACTCTCTCTCTCTCTCTCTCTCTCTCTCTCTCGCATAATTGATGAAGTCAGTTTTTTGGTCAAATTTTTAACTTAGACCGTTATTTCAGTAATTTTTTAAACAACCGTAGCCGTTGTTTCAAACAACGACTTTAGTATATCCTAGGTCGTTGTTTGAAACAACGGCCAAGGGAGACAAGTTTTTTAAAAAATTTGTATAACCTAAGTCATTGTTTCAAACAACAACCTAGGTTATACTAAATTCGTTTTTTGCGGTTGTTTCAAAAATTACCTTAGGCCGTTGTTTCCAACAACGGCCAAAGTTAAAATTTTGTCCAAAAAAAAAACCGACTGTGTCAACTACGCGAGAGAGTGTGAATAAATTGAAGAGTTATTTGAGGTGAAATACCCAAATACCCCTTCACAACTTAAAGTAAGAGATGAGAGTTTGGGTGGGATCGATCAGGACCATTGGATCTTGATTAAGTCGATCCAACGACCCACGAGCCTATTTGCAACGGGTATGTGCAAACATAAACGTTTGCAATGGAGAGTTGCTTATATATATATGGGCAATGCTCCATTGCAAACCACTTAGGCAGCTGTTGGGAACAGCGGCCTAGGTGGTGTTCACGCGTGAAAACGACATTTGCATTTTCAATGGAGCATTGTCATATATATATATATATATATATATAAGCAACACTCCTTTTGCAAACGAGTCTGTTCGCACAGACCCGTTGCAAATGCTCATCACAGCCGTTGGATCGACTTGATCAAGATTCAACGGTTGTATGGGGATTTCACCTATTATACCCCTTCTCTCTCCTCTCATATCTCTCACTATCTCTCCTTCTGTTCTCTCTCACTCCCTACCGAAACCCAAAACCCAAGCCCAAACCTGATTCCAATCCTGACCTCCGACGGCTCCTCATCCCGGCCGACCACCTCTCTCTTTCTCACACACTCTTCTCACTCTCCCTAATCTCTTTCTCTCGTTCCCAAAGTTTCGGAAACCCGAGCAACCCAAAAATCCCAACCTCCAACCCCCTTCGACCTCGGCGCCTTCTCCACTTCCTCCCGACCGCCCACCACCTTCCAACTCTCTCTCACACTCTCCCGCTCGCCCTAATCACTCTCTTTCATTCCCGAATTCACTGAAACCCCTCCTCCTCTCATCTTCAAAAGATAATTGGGAACTCAAAACCCTACTTCGCCGTTTAAATTCGAACACATCGTCGATAACATCTACATAGTGCAAGATAATTACTAAATCCGAGCGACGTAGACGTAGTTATGTAGATCTAGTTTTTTTTTAAAATTTATTTTAGTGATGCGTAGTTATATAGAAATTTCTATTTGATGTGTATTGTATATAGTTGTTTGATAATTGTAGACAATAAAATTGTAGACTAGTTGTTGTTGTTCGCTTAAATTGTAGATGTAGTATTAGTTGTTATTCGGTATTAGTAAAACCGCACAAAACGGCCAAATTTTTTCTCGAAACTTTGCGAGTAGGTTGAACTCACGTATCACAAGCCAACACAACTTGTAAAAGTGAGTTTCGACTCACAGTTTGTAAGATACGACCGTGTATGGCTATCACTCAAGAAAAACCAAATAAAGCAATACATGGTCGTATCTCGCAAACCGTGAGTCGAAACTCATTTCTAGAAGTTGTGTTGGCTTGTGTTACGTGAGTCCAACCTACTCACAAAGTTTCATAATTTTTCGTTGTTGTTTGTGTGCTTTTCTCATGTTTTCCAAACAACAACAATTATAACTAAAAACATTTCGAATACGATTACGTGAGAAAACCGCACAAACAACAACTAAAAATAAAGTTTGTAAGATATAGCCGTGTATCACTTTATCTCAAGAAAAACCAAATAAAGTGATACACCGCCGTATCTCGCAAACCATGAGTCGAAACTCACTTATAGAAGTTGCGTTGGCTTGTGTGTAGTAAATCCGACCATCTCGCAAAGTTTCATAATTACACACAGAGGAGGAACCACCACCAACGTATCCCTCTTCGCAACCGATGTACCAGCCGAAGGCATCGACGCAACGAGCCAAGGTTAGTGTACTTTATATATTTATATATTGTCTGCAAGATTGTATTGTTACGTGAACATTTGATATTTATGAAGAGGATTTCATAACATCTGTTGTTTAATTTATAATATTTCAACTCATTGTAGATTAATAACACGTGGGAGACAGTTCGGATAGTTGCTTGAACGTTAAGAAGTGACGTGCCCGAGAGCATGAAGAAGGTCATGTGGGAGATCCTTAAACCATGCCGCCGTAGTAGTCTTAGGTGATGGGGCAAAACTTTATGCTTATTTAAGATCAATGGTTAGTGTACCAAGGTGTACGAGCATGACAAGGGGGAGGAAATCAAATTGCCGAGCCACAACAACCGCAACAACAAAAACTAGAGGTGTCAGAGGAAGAAGAGCAAGAGCTGGTTGAACCAATATCACAAGTGACACAAGCCAGACGAAAAAATCCCCCTAGGAAGAGGAACAAGCCCGAACAACTCTCACCGACTGGATGCAAACCGCCTCGTCGGAAGAGGTAGTAGCTAATACCTTGTAATTTTTTGTTGCAAGTTCACAAAATTTTGAAACTTTGCAAGTTGTTAAGATGAACTTTGTGTAGTTTATCATTTCATCTCTTAAATGACTAATACATATTCTTTCATAACTTGATCAATTTTGTAGTTGATTGAAGGTCATGCGAGGAAGACGGTGTAGGTGTGTGACTTAGAAGCTACATATGTAATTTTGTTAGTGAACTTGAAATATATGTATTTAACAAGAAGATTGAACTTGAAGCTTATGTACTTATTTGATATATGTCTATGTTTAGAGAAATGATAAGTTTGAGATGTGAGTTTATGTTGAGATTTTGTTACTTGAAGTTCATGTATTTATGTATTGTTGTTGTTGTAGATTATGGTTTGTGTTAATTTTGATGCGGATGAGAATGATTTGTAACGGATTAAGTATGCTGATGTTGATATGTTAATGAGATGGATGAGAATTTGTATGCATCATGATGTTGCTATGAGTTTGAAATTTTTTAGCTACATTAGGGAACCTAATTCGTTATTGAAGATGATAGGTTAAGTGAACTTAAATAGTCATCGCCAATAACGGGTTAGGTAGAAGAATTTTTACATAAATCTCTTCAACCTAGCCCACTATTGCAGATGACGAGTTAAATTCATTTAACCCATCATCGCCAAAAACGGGTTAGGTTGAAGGACTTTTACAGAAAAACTTAAGTTTCTTCAAAAAAATCTCTTCAACTTAGCCCGCTATTGTAGATGATGGGTTAAGTTCACTTTACCCATCATCGCCAAGCATGGGTTAGGTTGAAGAACTTTTAATGAAAACCTTAGTTTCTTCAAAAAATCTCTTCAACTTAGCCCGCTATTGTGGATGACGGGTTAAGTTAACTTAATCTGTCATCGCCCAGAACTGGTTCGGTTGAAGTATTTTTATAGAAAACATGAGTTTCTTCAATAAATCTCTTCAACCTAACCTGTTATTATGAATGACGGGTTAAGTCCACTTAACCCATCATCTCCAATAACGGGTTAAGTTGAAAATTTTTTATTGAATACCTAACTTTCTTCAAAAATATCTTTTACCTAGCCCGCCATTGCAGATAACGGGTTAAGTTCACTTACCCGTAATCGTCAATAACATGTTATATGAGCTTGAGTTTCTTAAAAAAATCTCTTGAACTTGCCATATGTAAATTTCTTTTTTCCTTTTCTTTTTTTATTGAGGGGGGGGGGGGGGGGGGGGGGAATCAAAAGTCACAAAGTTACCATGATGATTGTATTGTCATCCTTATCCAACTAACCATGTACATGTTGTCATCAAAATAAATAAAATTAAAAAAAAAATTAAATAATACAATTTGACATATCCATATAAAATCTCCATATAACAGTTATGAATTTATCATCATTCTTCATATATATTGATTTTGGTTTAAGAGTTAGAGGGTTAGGCTAAGGGTTAGATGGTTAAGGGTAGGGTTAGAGCTAGGGTTAGAGATAAGGCTAGAATTAGAGGGTTAGAGTTAGAGTTAGTGTTAGAAGTATTTTTATATTGATTTTTTCCCTTTTTTTTACTTTTTAATAATTAATAAAAAAATTAAATAATTAATTTCTTTATTAATGCTTCAAGTTCGTTGAATTTAATAATTAAATAAATTAAAAAGCGAAAAAGCATTATTTAAAAAACTTCAACACCTAAAATCAATGGGAAAAAAACTAAAATACAAATTTAAAAAAAATTAAAAAACATAATAATAATGATAAAAAATATTTTTTAAAACGAATTTAAAATCTTAATAAATGGAAAGTTCAAAAAATTTTAAAATGGCTGCAATAAAAAAATCTAAAATCACTTTTTGAGTAATGTTGGCTACAATATAAAATATAAAGTCACTTTTTTTTTGAATAATGAATTACCTAAGTTGAAGAGAATTTTTGGAAAAAAAAAAAAATCAAGTTTTCTGTTTGATTTATTCAACTGAACCCGTTATTGGCAATAACTTATAGCCAGGGAAGCTTTCCTTTCCATCAGTGAACTTCGTTGGCTTTCCATTGTGATTCCGATAGTGGGAGACTGCTGCTTCAGCTGAACGGGTTGCTAACTCAACGGTAGAGTACTCGGCTTTTAAGTGCGACTATGATCTTTTACCAACCTAGAAAAGAATGCTACAATGTTCGAAATTCTCAACTTAACACGCCCCACAACTTCATCTACTGAAATGACTGGGCAGATCTAAAATTGTGATACACATGACGAAATCATATTTATTTCTTTTTTTCATTGACAAAATAAATTTCTTTGACGATTTTTTTTTTTCATTTTCTTTATCTGATTTCACGGAGTCAAAATAATTATTAACTAAAGAACAAAAAATAGAAAAAAAAAGCACAATACAGTTCTGAGTTTCTATTTCGACCAAAAACAAAACTTTTGAGCTCTTACCATTCCGGGAGAACTTACTAAAAAATATACCTAACCCGTTATCGTCAATCGCGGGTTATGTAGAAGATGAATTTATACAAATTTGCATTCAAAAATCAAGTCTCTATTTCAAATCATTAACTGAACACATTATTTGCAGTCACGAGTTGTTATAACTTAACCCATTGTCATTAATAGCGGGTTAAGTTGAAGAGGATTTTCATCGAAATTGTTTTAAAATATCGAGTATCTGTTGGATATTTTTTGTATTTAACCCACTATTGTCGATTAGGGGTTAAGTGTGCGCAATCCGTTGTTTCCAATAGCATGTTAGGTTATGTTCAAAAAGAAAGAAAACACAAACACACAGCAGCTGTCAGCTACATACATAGACATCATGTGCACAAAATTTTTCAACTTCAAACCAATTACAACAATAATAACAACTACCCAACTTGGCATTCTCATCCATCCTCCACATTCTCATCTCATTTATCTTCAACAATAACAACAATAATATTTACATTACATTCACCGTAACCCTTGTTTCCGATTATACAGATTTCCATTTCTTTTCTTTCTTTTCATGTATTCTTGTATTTCAATTTTCGTATAAATTCTTTCCGATGCATTTAAATTTCTTTGAATCTCCTATTGAAACCCAAATTTATATTCCAAACCAGAATCTTGTCTCTCTTCTTTTTATTTATTTATTTTGAAGCCCAAGTTAATCCATACTATCATTTTTTTGATTATTTTGAATTCATGAGAAGCCCAACAATTTTTATTGAATTTATTATATTTAATTGAAGCCCAAACCCAAGCCCATCTCCTATTGGAATTTAACCCTAAACCCAAACCCACAAACCCATATACTCACCCGTATACAATTTCTCCACATTCACCCACTCTTCACATCTCCCGTAACTACATCCTCACTATCTAGTAACTACCCATTACTTTATTTATTTATTATTTTATTAAAAACCCACTCTCTCTTATCTCCCCCCGTTACTCTCTCTCTCTCCCTCTTCTGTCTTCCCAACAGAAACCCAACAGAATGAGAACACCCCCTTTGACTTCTTCTTCCTCCTTCTTCCCAAACCAAAACCCATTGTTATCAACCCATTGAAGCTTTGCCTGCACCATCGCCTCACCCACAGCCGAACCCGTCGTCTCCCTCCTTCGCCTGCGCGCCACTCTCACAAGCCCCTGCCTCGTCAAACTAACCCCGTCCTCCTCGTCGCCAAGTCATTGCCACCCCCACTCCATCTTCCTCATCCCTCCTTCATCGCGTCTCCGTCGAAGCACCACTGCCAGTCACTAGCGCCTCCATACCAAAGACCCTGTTCCTTGTCAACTCCTTTTCTCGCAACTACCGTCGATGTCACCTGTCGTCGCCATTGCCGAGAACCCATCAGCGCTCCACCTCGCAAGCTGCCCTTACCCTGTGCTCCACCGCTCGATGCCAGAACCCTCACCTCCAGTTGACATCAAACCCCCAATCGACCACCACAACCCCTAGTGCCGTTGTTGCCATTACTGGAGAACCCCCGTCGCATCCTCGTCATCGTCCAAGCAGAGCACCATGCAGCCAGTTGAGGACCTCATCAACTTCCTCCATTGCTGTTGAACCCATCTCCACCGCAATCGATCCTCGCCATCTTCACCTCTGTCGACTGCCACCGAAGTCGACGTCGCCTCGCCATCAGCTGCTGTTGCGTCGCTTCCCAACTATAGCACTGCCGTCCCGCCTTGCCGTGGTCATCGCCAGTCGTCGCTGAGTCCCGTCCGTTCTCTCTCTTTTCTCTCTTTGTCGAAGGTGGGAGATGAAAAGCGATTGGCCAGATCCGGTGTTTGGTATTTTGGTGTAGAAGATCCCAATTTCGGTGTATGCTGTTTTGTGTGGGTGCTTGCTGCTTTGTTGCTCTTGGCTGTTTGGTGCTTGTTGGGGATCCGACCTTGTGTTGCTGTTTTGGAGGAGTTGTGTGTTGTTTTTTGGTTTCTTGCACGTGTCGCATGTATTTTGGATCGTCGCCCGGGATTCTGATCCCGTTATTCTTGCATATTCGGACTAATCGAATTGTCGACAAAAGGCAAGTCCACTTGAACTCATTTAATTTTTCTAGTTCAAGCTTATTGATCTTCCGTAAGTAGTTCCCTTCAATTATCGTAATACTGCTTTGTGTACTTTCGGTTGGGAGTATCGAGGGTTTACACAAGCTAACCCGAAATACTCTTGACATCGTGCTAATATCCATTGACTCAAACTCAAACTTGTTTACACACATGACACGAACAAATTGACTAGAAACTTGCATATGGAAATATATTGTGATCGAATACATGTTGATTGATTGAGATCTTGTGAATTGAACTATGACATGATAAATTAACTTGTGCACTGAAAAATCCACCCTAATTGTTGTACATTAATGTTAATGCATTTCATGATCCAAGAATAAATAGATTGTCCATTTTGATGATTCACTTTGATGAAAAGATATGATGACATTTTATTATTACCATGCATCGCATCATGTTGTTGCATTCTTATCATCGCCTTGACAATCGTATACACACTTGTCTGACCATGAATGACTTCATAAAATATTAAACAAGCTGGGGTTAATAAGGGTTGACTTAGTAGATAATCTCAGAAAATGTACTCGGTAAGACCTTATCGTTATATCGTATTGTCATGGAAGAAGGAGTATCGATTGTGAATGATTGATTGTTAATTGTAAATGATTGTTATCGACACCGAGTACATGCTGTGTAGATCCCACTACTATGTCTAAAACGTACACTGTTTTGCGTGCACCGAACCTGTAGTATGGGACACAGTACGTAGTACGTGCACTAGATAGGAGAAACAACATACTAATGGACTTAAGTTGACACTTGTACACTTGACCATTGCTTATGGACATTATTATTGTTTTTGGACTTTGATCCTGTTTCATACTTCTTGATGTACCATGTTCCCTTACTCTCTGCTTTTCACTACTTGCTGTCCATACTTGCTCTAAGGACATTTTTTTTTCTACTCTAGTTGATCCAGCTACAGGTGAACAAGTAGATCTGCCAGGTGGCATTAGTGAGCAGTTCTTCTAGAATTGGAGCAAGAGCCTCTCGAGCTATTAGTAAGTTCTTATATTCCAGATTTGGTTATTGAATTTTATTCTCGTTTATGTGATTATATTCTTCTGCGTGGTTATGATTATTTCTTTCATGCTGTTGAGTTAAGATTAGTACAGCTTATGGATGATGTTAAAATCATTCGTTGGGCCTTCGCCACGGGCTCGTATTCCCGTATTTTGGGAAGCGGGGCGTGACATTCACCTTCACATCAACAAAAATAATAATACACAAATAAGCAAATATAATTACATACACAAAATTAGGAGTTATAACTTCAAGTACATTTCTCAACTTAGTACCGTTTCAGAAAAGCAATTACATGAACATACATACACAAAAAATATAAATCTCTTTGAAGATCAAGCTTCCTCCCGCAATATCATGTTCCAGTCAAAACCAAAAACCTTCAAAAATCTTAAATTTTCAATCAAGTGAAATAAGTGTTAAAGGTCTAGAACTTGAATTTTACATACATAGTAAGAAATTTACATCACAACGAATCATCGACTTCTTCGTCAGCACTCTCTCACTGGTTTGATCTTCTTCATATGTAGTGGTACTGCTAAATCATTTTACAGGATTGAGTTAACATTAAAAAATCAATGTCAACCTAAAAAAGAAAGATCGAGTCAGTCAATATTTTTTTAACTAAAAAGAGATATATTACCTAGCATCTGTGTTTGGACAATTTCTTGAATCGTGTCCAGTTCCCCGCATACCAGCACCGTCCAGGTTTTTGATGAAGTTGCTTTCTTATTGGCTTCGATTTCTTCCCGCTAGGCATTCCCTTTGTAATGCACTGACGAGTGTCCCCCACGGATACATGAGACATATCCACGTCTTTTCCATGTGCATGTCCACTGCCTTCAGCATGTTGTCCACTACTCTCGGGTTGTGCACTATCTTTGGGACGCCCGCTAATTCTGGGTTGCAGAAGAGAAACGCCTTCAATGCCTTTAAGCATGTGATCGAGCATGTATTTGTAACTTCTCCTGTTGAATAACCAAGATCGACCATCTGTTTTGAGTGATGACTCAATTCACAATAGAAAGAAGCAAAATTGTCGCTAGTCGCATCGTGATCGGATGTATGACTTCTTCTCATGACATACCGGGTCCTTCTTCTTATAATATATTGCTTCGGTAGTGCAGTGTGATGAATGAACCGAAAATCCACCAAAATATCTTTGTAAGGAAAGCCTATGAATTCAAACAATAAACAAAAGCAAGTAGTCATTTGACGGAGTTTGCAAAATCGAACCACCCTCCCCGGTTCTGAATTTCCACCAAGTTTCACATATAAAGCTGCACTATCCGGTGTTTCAACATCGGCAATGAAAGTCACATTAATAATAAGCTTTTGTGCCCTTCATCTTGGAATTTGTCGAAAATCTTCAAGGTGTAGATTCGCACCATTTGTTCTTTCAAAGCCCTTCGGTCATCAATTTCGGTTTCTTCTCGCGATTACGATGATTTTATTTAAGTTCCTCGTGTCTTTGCCTCAATAAGACTCTATCAAAGATGACAACAAATTCATTTAAATAGTATTTCTTTTGGGTATGATGCTTCAAGGAAGAATGCAGAGACTCGCTCCGTTGAATACTCATCATGCCAACCCAAAATGGCTTTGTTGCATAGACAGGGGCTCATTTCTCACAATTTTCAAATAGATCGTTCAACCATTTGTTATTCTCAACTTCGTATTGTAAAATCAATAATTTCCATTTCTCTTCAAAATCATTTTTATATTCTTCATTATAGATTATATTCTTCAAAGCATTCCTAAACTCATCGATATCATTTGACATACGCACCTCCTGCGGTAACTTATTCAAAATATGCCAAATGCAATACCTATGCCGAGTCTCAGGAAAAACTTTCTTCAATGCAACACAAATTCTGCGATCCTGATTCGTCACGATGCCGGATGGAGCACGTTTCATTACTCCTAACCACTTGTCTAAGAATCACACAAAGGAAGAGATATTCTCATTTGGAATGAACACTCAACTTAAGAACGTTGATTGTTAATGATGGTTGATCCCAACAAACGGAACAAATAACATTTCATATCGGTTCGTGTTGTGTGTGACATCAAAGCAAAGAACATCCCCAAATTCTTCATAATTCATCCTAGCAGTGCCATCAACCCAAATACAATGAGAAAATCAGCCTTCGGGATCTAATTGGTAATCATAAAAAAAACAAAGGATCCTTCTGCTCTTGCGATTCGAAGAATTCAATGAGTATTTGCCCGTTGTGTCCTTTCATAGCTTCTTTCTAGCATTTTTTTCGTTGAATCATATTTTATCGTGACTGATATGGATAAAAATAGGGTTAAATCGGAACCGTTCAAATCGGGCACGAATCTTAAAGCTCAAGGGTAAAACCGTAATTTCACCTACAAACAGGTCTGAAACGGGGACTGGGTCTTTCTTCAAAGCCCAATAACCCACGAACGGATCTGCCTTAACTGGGTGTGGGTTCCAACCCGTAAGAAACCCAGTCCAGCTGGATAGAATTAGGGTTTATGATTGTCCCAAATTAACGGCCCTGATTCGCTCTATCCTTTCACTGGGAATTAAGGATTTCATCCCAAAAATGGTCCCAAAGGCGGCTATAAATACCCCCTACCCCCCACCATTAAGAGGTAATCAATCTTTGCCAATCAAAGCTCATTCATAATCTTTTCTGATTACTGACTTGAGCGTCGGAGGGTGCGTCGCCGGGATCAACCCCGGTGTTTCGCACTTTTTGCAGGTTCACGGCAGCAGCAAGAGACCAAGTCAATAACTTGGTGAAGGTTAACAGGTCAACAGGTTTGCTTTATTGTTTTCTCCAAGAATCCACAGAATCTATCTGTTTGCTCCAACACCAAAATCAGCAGCAATAGTGACTCCACTAGAACTTTCAAAGAAAAGTATTTGTTTGCATGTAGGAATAGTAGCCTGGAAAAGTTGGTCTATTATTCTTTTATCGGTTTTCGACATACTACGGTTTTGGGGCAACAGATCTCTTCTACTAGGTGAAGTGAAATCGTGATTGTGTTGTTCATAAAATAAATAAAAAACCCATGTATTACTTTTTTCGTTTAGTTTTACACGAATGAAAGCTCTGAAACCCGTTCTAGAAGTAGTTCTCCGTCTATCATCACTAGGCTCTCGGTGATGCCCCAACTTTATTACACAAATATGACTTATCCACTATCTCGGTTCCCTTGTATTTATTCCCACCCTTACGGATTACGAACCCTGCACATCTAGCATAACTTTGATAAAACTTCTCTGCTTCCTCTGGAGTACGAAACGTCATACCTGTTGTAGGTTTGAGGTGCTCGTCAACTTGCGGCCTAGATACACTACCTTCTTGTTCACAAACAAAATTGTCAAAGGCAGCTAAATTTCCTTCATCATTCTCCATATCTAACATAAAAAATAATACAATAATTCTCAATACACTAATCATATAGACTGAATCAAACTACTCAACTATATAGATATGAAACAGATATGTGGGAAAATCACACAAACGATAACAAAAAATTCTAAAAGTCTGCGAGTAGGTCGAATTCACCACAAAAAAAATAACGCAACTTCTAGAGGTGAGTTTCAACTCACGGTTTGCGAGATACGGCCGTATATTTCTTTATTTGGTTTCTTTTGAAATAAAGCAATACACAGCCGTACCTCGCAAACCGTGAGTCAAAACTAATTTGTAGAAGTTGTGTTACCTTGTGTGTGGTGAATCCAACCTACGAGCAAAGTTTCGTAATTTTTGGTTGCTGTTTGTGCGGTTTTCTACTTTTCGTACTTGTTACGAAAATATAAAAAATCTCACAAACGGCATCCAAAAATTTTGAAAATTTGTGTGTAGGTCGGATTCACCACACACAAACCAACGCAACTTCTAGACGTCAGTTTTGACTCACATTTGCGAGATACGGGCGTGTATCGCTTTCACTCACAAAAAAGAATGGAAAGCATCACATTGCCGTATCTTGTAAACCATGAGTCGAAACTCACTTCTACACATTGCGTTGGTTTCTGTGGGGTGAGTCCGACCTACTCACAAAGTTTTGTAATTTTTGAAAGTCATTTGTAGGCTTTTACACAAAATACGCAACCTCTTTGAATATTCACGTATGTTGTTCGATATTAGTAAAACTGCACGAACGACATCTAAAAAAATTCAAAAACTCTGCAAGTAGGTTGGACTCACATACCACAAGCCAACGCAATTTCTAGAGGTGAATTGTGACTCACGGTTTGCGAGATACAGCCATGTATCGCTTTATTTATTTTTTTCTTGAGTGAAAGCGATACACAACCGTATGTTGCAAACTATGAGTCGAAACTCACTTATACAAGTTACGCTAGCTTGTGTTACGTGAGTCCGACCTACTCGCAAAGTTTCAATTTTTTTTGTCGTTTGTGCGGTTTTACTAGTATCGAACAACAACTAATACTACATCTACAATTTGTGCGAACAGCCGAATAACAACAACTACGTCTACAATCATCGAACAACTATATATAATACACATCAAATTGACAATTTCTATATAACTATGCATCATTAAATTAAATCCAAAACCTAAAAAACAACTAAATCTACATAACAACTTCTACGAAGTTAGGATTTTTTAATTACCTTGCACAATATAGATGTTGTCGACCGTGTGTTCGGATTTTAACGATGAACTAGAATTTCGAGTTCCTGATTATCTTTTGAAGATGAGTGAGGAGGGGTTTCAGTGGGTTCGGGAATGAGAGAGAGAGGGGGGGGGGGGTGGAGTTGGGGATTTTTGGGTTGCTCGGCTTTCCGAAACTTTGGGAACGAGAGAAAGAGATTACGGAGAGTGAGAAGAGTGAGTGAGCGAGAGAGAGAGAGAGAGGTGGTCGGCCGGGATGAGGAGGAGCCACCGGAGGTTGGGATTGGAATCAGGTTTGGGATTGGGTTTTGGGGTTCGGTCGGAAGTGTGAGAGAGAGCAGAAGAGCGAGAGATAGTGAGAGATAGGAGAAGGAGAGTGAAGCGGTATAATGGGGTGAAACCCATTATACCCCTGTGGTTTAAGTGAGAGAATGAGAGAGCTTGGGCGGGCTCAATCACAGCTGCTAGATCTTGATCAAGTTGATCCAACGGCTGTGATGAATGTTTATAATGGATCTATGCAAACAGACCCATTTGCAATGGAGCGTTGCTTATATAAGGGTTTGAGTTGGCAACAGTTTGAAAGTGAATGAAAGATGTTGGGTGATGTGTGTGTGTGTGTGTGTGTGTGTGTGTCTATATATATATATATATATATGGAGGTAGTAAGGTTTGAGTTGGCAGCTGTTTGAAAGTGAATGAGATAGAGTTTGAGTTTATATATAGGAAAATATATATAGGTAGGCATTAGGGTGGTGAGATATATGGAAGTGGAGAATTGAATGAAGTAAAAAGTGATTGGGGTTAGCTGTTGGAGTTGTGTTTGATGATGTTGATTAGGGGAAGTGGGTTAGGATTATGATTTGGGTTTTGGGTTGGATTGGATTAGAATTTGGGTTGGGTTTGGGGATTGGATTTGAACTCAAATAGGATATCCACAATAGGATAAATTTGGGCTTTAATACCAAAATGAGTTTAAGAGAATGAATTTTTTTTATAGACAAACGAAATACAAGAATACAATTGAAAACGGGAGTTACATTACATTTGTAATGTGTCGACTAATTATACCTGTGTCCTCACTCTTCTTCCATTTGTAACTTTTGTTACATGTTTTACACACCTTATGTCCTATATTCAGATTGTCATCGTTTAAGATAAAGTCATAAAATTTATGGACTTCACTAGTTTACCCTCTATTTTTTCTACTAGAAGTGGGTTGTGCGGGTTCGGTGTCATGTGTTTGTGTGTCACTGGCTAAAAATTCACCATGTTGTGTGTCGGGATCATAATTGGGCGAAGGAACACTTTCATAATATATATTAAGGTTATGATTTTATTTGGTCTTTAATTGTGGGATTACTGGATGCCGACGAGATGACATAGTTGATTCTTGTCCACTTTGGCTTCGACCGCTACTTCGTAATCGTGACATGATAAATGTAGTGTAGTAGTAATGTATGTGAACAAACAAAAAAACAATATAGGAGGATTGAGAGAGTTGAGGTAGTAGTAGTGTATGTGGAAATAAAATCAAAAAACGATAGGACGGTTGGGAGTTGAGAGAGTTGCGAAAAAACTAACAAAAAATAACAAACAAGTTTACAAAAAAAAGTTGATGCGTTGACAATAATAAAGAGTTGAAAGAATTGGAAAATTTTGATATCGTACTTCACGAATATAAAGTAGCTGAGAAAGTTGAAAAAAATAAATAGAGTTGAGTAAACGACGAGAATTCAAGCTATTGAGCTTCTTCACTTGATCAACTATGTAGTAGAGAGAGTTTGGACCACTTCACCATTATATTATATTATATATTATATTATATTATACTATATCTTAAGCTAATAGGCCTACCCCTCTGCTTTCTCCATTTTGAAATAGAGAAAGGAGAGCAAAAGTAGGGACTCACACTTCCTAAACACGTGAGCACCACATTATATTTTATATATTATTATATCTATATATTATACTAATAGGAGAGAGAGTCAACCTCTCTCATTTCTCTATTTTAAAATAAAGCAAGGAGAGCAAAGTGAGAAATTCACATTTATTAACACGTGTAGTACAGACATTTTCATTAAAAAATATATCAAAGCCTCAAACCTATAAAACTGGAACTTGATTACTAGAATTGTGATTTGCTCATTAAGTGTTTGATGAAATGTCTATGTATCACACAAAGTGTTTGTGAAAACATTGTTTTGAAAAAAAATATTTAACTAAATCAATTGTATCTATGTATGGTGTATGTACTAATTTTTGAAACCCTAATTTACTACCTCATTTTATTTTCATTTTCTAATTTGTGTCTTTGAAATCATGAAATTTGAATTTGAGGAAGAGTACGAGTTGAAGATGGGGATGACTGTAGTATCGGATCCAAGAATGAGATTTGGTAAGGAGGTAGATGGCGGAGAGTATGGTGAGGCGAACGGAGAGGTGGAGGAGGATGTTGGAGAAGGGGACGTCATTGCGGTCGAAGACAGCGGAGAAACGGGAGATGAGGAATAAAGCATCTGATGATGTGTGAATTTGGGAGGGGGAGGGGAGGAAGGGGAGAGGTTGAAATGAGACGGGTCAAAGCTTGAGTATTGCTGGTTATGATGTATACAAAGGCCGAACACATTTTTTAGGATAAAGTTCACTAAACTATACACTTGAAGAGTTAATTTCTCTCAATTCTCTAACTTTTTTTTAAAGTTTCATATAATTTCATTAGTTCATTACAATTTTTTTAGTATGTGCAATTTGCACAAGGTTACGCTAGTATATATCTTATACTAATAGGAGAGAGAGTCTACCCCTCTCTCATTTCTCTATTTTGAAATAGAGAAAGGAGATGAAAAGTAGGAATTCTTGTTTAACTAACACGTGCACTACGCACAGATTTTATTAAAAAACCATAACAAAATAAAAACATCAGTCCCTCAAATACAATCTCTTCCCCTCCCACTTTCTCAGTCCGGACCGACCGTTCGACCTGGCGGGTTGGCCTGTCGGGTCGACCGTTAGCAACCCGGCGGGTTGCAGATCGAGTTCGGGTTGGGTTTCGTTGGGTTACGGGTTAAACGGGCCGGGTCGAGTGGGTTTTTTTTCGCCAGCCTGGTCCAACCATGTTATCTTTGCGGGTTTGACCCGAACTGGACCGGGTCAAACGGGCTTGGGTCAAATATGGGTGGGGCAAGTGGATCGCGGGTTGACCCGGCCCGATTGCTAACCCTAGATATTATTGATATTTGCTTGTTCATTTTGGAGGGAAAACCCAGATTTGGGTGTTATCCATTCGTACGGGTTTGTTATATTAGTTGTCTTAATAAATCACTTTTTTTTTTCTTTTTTTTTTCCTGAAAACCTCAACCTTCTAGAAGCTGACCATGGTTCCAAGGTTGAGGGAGAGAGCCCATTTGGACCAGACACTGAGAGCTGCATTCGGTCAACTCAACAAACAAATTCAACGTCCAACCCACCAACTGTTTGACGAAATTCCTCACCAAAGATTACTTCTTGAATTTTCTCGAAGCAATCTCAACCATGAAGCTGTTGATTTGTTTGTTGAAACCCGTCGGTTGGCTAAACCCGTCGATGAGACTACGCTTTCCTGCATTTTGAAGGTCTCTGCAGCTTTACCGGACCAAGGGCTAGGTAGGCAAGTGCATTCTGTTGGTATTAGATTTGGGTTGGAAGATGCAGTTAGTATAGGGACTTCGCTTATTGATATGTACATGAAATGTGAGAATTTGGAGGATGGAAGGAGAGTGTTTGATTTAATGCCGGAGCGGAATGTGGTCACTTGGACCTCATTGCTTAATGGGTATAATCGTAACGGGTTTGCAGGAGATGTATTCAGACTCTTTTGGCGAATGCAGTATGAGGGAGTTAATCCGAACCTGTTTACTTTTGCTAGTGTTCTAAGCTCTTGTGCAGCTCAGACAGAAGTCAAGGTTGGGAAAAAAGTTCATAGTTTGTTGATTAAACTTGGTTTTGAATCGACAACTTCTGTTTGCAATTCGCTGATCAATATGTACTCGAAGTGTGGGATGATTCAGGAAGCGAAGATGGTATTTAAAGGTATGGAGAATTGTAGAGATGTTATTTCATGGAATGCAATCATTGCAGGTTTAGTACAGAATGGAGTTGATCTTGAAGCACTTAGATTGTTCGACTTGATGAGAGTCGAGGGTCATGAATTGACACAGTCGAGCTTTGTTACCGCAATCAAACTGTGCGCTCATCTTAAAGAGCTGAACTTTGCTCGGCAGCTGCACTGTTGTGTGTTAAAAGAAGGGTATGTTCCAGATGGCAATATACTGACAGCTCTGTTAGTTGTTTACAGCAAATGTGGTAAAATGTCCGATGCGGTTGAACTTTTCACAGAAATTTCTGGCGATCTCAGTGTCGTCTCTTGGACTGCTATGGTTGGCGGCTTCATTGATAATGGCGAATCTAGCCAAGCTACAAATCTGTTTATGAAAATGATGAGAAATGGAGTCGAACCAAATGAATTCACCTATTCGACCATATTGACATCTGATTCCATCTCACCCTCCGAAATCCATTGTCAGACTGTCAAAAGAAACTATCTTTCTTCGCCTTCAGTCGGAACTGCACTTCTTGCAGCCTATTCAAAGATGGGGAACACCAACGAATCCTTGTCAGTCTTTAAGAGGATCAACGAGAAGGATATCTTTACGTGGTCAGCGATGCTGGCTAGCTATGCGGCTGTAGGAGATTCCGAAGGTGCAATCAGTCTATTCAAAGAGATGGCAAGAGAAGGAACCACACCAAATGAGTTCACATTTTCAAGCGCCATTAATGTCTGTGCTAGCCCGTCAGCTGCATCTGACCAAGGAAAGCAATTCCATGCTTTATCGATCAAGTCGCATCACCAAGATGCTCTTTGTGTTAGCAGTGCTCTGGTTACAATGTACTCAAAGAAGGGTAGTATCGAGAGTGCTCAGAGCGTCTTCGAGAGGCAGTCACAAAGGGATCTTGTCTCTTGGAATTCGATGATCTCTTGCTATGCTCAGCATGGCCATGGAAAGAAGGCGCTTGAGACTTTCCAATATATGATAGCTCAAAGATTGAAATTAGACGGGATTACCTTCATAGGCGTGATTATGGCTTGTACGCACTCAGGGCTAGTAGAAGATGGGAAAAAATACTTTGATTCCATGGTTAAGGATCATGGAATTACTCCAACAATGGAGCATTATGCGTGTATGGTTGATCTCTACAGTCGAGCTGGACAGTTGGACGAAGCTTTGAAGCTTATACAAGGGATGCCATTCGAAGCAGGTTCAACCCTATGGCGAACACTGTTGGGGGCTTGCAAAGTACGCCGGAATTTGAAGCTTGGGGAGCTCGCAGCCAAGACTCTTATGGAGATGGAGCCTCAGGATTCTGCTGCTTATGTTCTCTTGTCGAACATATACGCTGTGGAAGGGAAATGGAAGGAGCGAGATGCAATCAGAAAGGTGATGGATGAGAGGAAGGTGAAGAAGGAAGCTGGAATCAGTTGGATTCAGATCAAGAACAAGGTGCATTCCTTCCTGGCTTCGGATAAGAGGCATGTTCTATCAGATAAGATATATGCAAAGGTGGAAGAGATGATGTTTCGGTTGAAGGAGAAAGGATACAGGCCGAACACAGAGTTTGTGCTGCGACAAGTGGAAGAGGAGAAGAAAGAGGAGGTATTGGCTCATCACAGTGAAAGGCTGGCCATTGCTTATGGGTTGATAAGCACGCCTGCAGGAACTTCACTGCAAATTGTGAAGAACCTGAGAGTGTGCGGAGATTGCCACACCGTGATCAAGATGATATCAGAACTCGAGCGGAGGGAGATTGTTGTGAGGGATTCAAATCGGTTTCATCACTTCAAGGATGGGTCATGTTCTTGTGGGGATTACTGGTGAAAGAGAGAACAAGGGTTTGTTACAAAAGATCTTTAGTGCCAATTTTGTAGAGATAAATTTTGTTGATATGCCATATTTCATTTAAGGATGAGCAGGGGAAAAGTATTCATGTAGCTTGTTGATATGCCATATTTCATTTTAAGGATGAGCAGGGGAGAAGTATTCATGTAGCTCATCACTGTTGTATCATTGAATAAAATTGTCTGCACTATCTTTGAATTTCTAATACATCTACACAGGTAATTCTGAGGAACTCCCAACTTTGTGGTGTATCTTATATCGTGAACTAAATTAATACAGATAATTCTGATACTGAATCAATATATATATATAAATATAGTCATGTTTTAATTCCTGTGAATCGTCAGTCAATCAATCGTGATAAACCTTTTCGTTTCAACAACGAATTGTATGTAAATCTTAACGACTTGGAAAAAGTTGCCGAATCAATTTATTTGATGTTTTTCAACCACAAATTTTGGACAAATATCACAAAGGCAAAATGAAGCATTTTACATTTTAGGGTTTCATCAGCAGCTCTTTAACAAAGGCAAGAACCCTGGGCACATCGACAGTCCATGCAACTGAGACTGGGGAATAACCTGACCATGGGTTACTTGAATTCCACCTGCAACAAAAGTTTGTCTGATTAAACATTGAAACGAGGGGGAAAAAGATAAAGATAAAGAAAAAGAATTTATGCGAAGATAGAGGTATACTTCTTTAGTCCTTGGTCCATCAACGTGTGCCCCACACATATGCCCTGTGTTTCGACCCTTACAACCCCCTTCCGGTACGTAAAAAGGTCTGGTTGAACAAGTGCCGCAAAACAAACAGGGTCATGGAGGAAAACTCCTGAAATTGGAAAAAATAAAAAAATTACAAGTTAGAAGCTAAAACAAGTATCAATCCATGGTAACATAAAGATTTGAGAACGCAGGGGATAGGCAAAGAGTTAATACCATAGACGCCATCAGATTTCACATGCCAGTCCCTGTAGAACTTGAGCATGTCAGATAACAATCGTGAATGCTTTCCCTTTGAATTTCTCAGTTCAGAGAGATCATCATCTGAAAGCATAACAAAGAAGAAGATGTTTAAAGTGACTGCAGTGAGCAGTTAAAGAATAGAGACGAGGAACACATTTATACCTGTAAGAGTGACTTGAGTAGTGATATTGATGCCCACAACAACAATCTCAGCACCAGATGTGAACACTATGTCAGCTGCTTCTGGATCCCCATAAATCTGCAAAACAAGGGAAAATAATATATGCAAATTAGTCCATTCTTTATTCAGAATCTTATGACATTACTATTACAGATATATATTCTGTTCATATTGGGATTTGGTAGAAACTCTTTCATTTTGGAAAAAACAGAAGTCTCCACACAACTTGTTGATTTTACAACTTTGGATCTAAACTGAGAAGTGGTACTTTCTCAGCCCAAGCAGTAAATTTGATATTCTCTACTGCAAAGCTAGTAACTATATGGGCTTGGGTAACCCCCCTTTTATGGGGCAACAATTTAAAAAAAAAAAATCACTATAGGCTTGGGTAACCCCCCTTTTATGGGGCAACAATTTAAAAAAAAAAAAATCAATATATATATATATATATATATATATATATATATATATATATATATATATATATATATATATATAGTAAAATAAAATTTATTAAGGGCCTATATGTAAAGTTTGAATTTTTGTTTTTAACTCTCCTCTTTCTCTTCCTCTTCCCGACGCTCTTTCTCTTTCTTTTTCTCTTTCTCTTTCTCCCTTCCCCGATCCAAAACCCAAATTTCTCCACCGCTCCGCCGCTCCTCCACCACCACCTCCGAGCAGGCCCGGCCCAGGGTAAGCCCAGCAAGCCATTGGGTTTGGGCAACCCCCTTGTCACGGGGCAACAAAATTTTTAAAAATAATTCAATATATATATATATATATATATATATATATATATATATATTAAAATAAAATTTATTAAGGGCCTATATGTAAAGTTTGATTTTTTTTTTAACTCTCCTCTTTCTCTTCCTCTTCCCGACGCTCTTTCTCTTTCTCTTTCTCTTTCTCCCATCCCCGATCCGAAACCAAAATTCCTCCACCACTCCTCCACTCCTCCACCGCCCCCGAGTATCTGACCGTAGCTCCTTCTCCACCGAGGCTCCGACGGGCGACGGCTCATCCTTTCCATCAAAACCCTAAACCTAACCCTAGCCTTAATTGAAACCCTAAGTCCCTAATCTCCTTCAGTCCTTCCTCTCCGATCTCTATCAAAAGGTATTATATCTACTATTCTTCTCTTCGTCTTCTCCTTTGAATTTAATGTATACTACTTTATACAACCCGATGCATTTTTGCAATGATAGAATATACAGTGAAATATTTAGATTAAATTTTAACATGAAATACACTTTAGCTGATACAATCATAGTTAGTGTGACTTTATAAATTTGTATTGAACACCACAGGCCTAATATCCATACAAATGCCTTATCTTATCAAATTTGGTGTTGAGCTAACTATCTAAGCAATGTTCTGGATCAAACAAATACGAAAGATGATAACATCCATGTCAGTGGTGTCCGCATCCTCAGCTGGAAACCCTGAAGGTTTTTGGTTGAGACTGAATTGCTGGTCTAAGTCTCTGTGTGTGTTCATATCTGGACCAAACAAATATGGAAATGATAACATCCATATTGGTTGTGTTTGCATCCTAACTATCTAAGCAATGTGTGTGTTCGTATCTGGGTCAAACACATACGAAGATGATAACATCCATATTAGTGGTGTTTGCATCTTTGGATCGAATAGAACAATCAATATTTGTAATGCCACCATTGATTGTTCCAACTATGTTTCATTTCCTTCATCAAATACTATCTACTATATCTATTATAGTATATTTTTTGTACGACCAACCAATTACTTGAAATAAATATAAATTTGAACAAAAAAAATGCGAACAATAAAAAAAAGGTTTATATATTTTACATATAATTGAATTTTAGCTAAAGACCCTAAAGGTTGTTGAGAATTGAGGCCAAATTGGATATACGAAAGGTGTTGGATCTTTAATTTAAGATTCTAAAAGAAAGGTTCATAATTTCATATACAGACCCAATTCACTGAACATAAAGATTGGGGGAAATGGAAAAAGTAAGGCTATTTCATTTTATCATTAAGAAGAAAAAACTTGTTGGTAAAGAAGGCTGAGATAAGTGCTGACATAATTTTGCATATATCCTGTCTTATGGAAGAGTAAGCTTTGAAAGTCATATATGCACAGATAGTCGTTGTATAAAAGTGACAACAATTACTGCAATTTATGACATCCAACAAAATTTTCAGGCTAAGAGTACCCGATAAAAAAGACGGTAGATTTTTACTTATTTGATTTGATTTTTAAATCTGAACTGCAGATTGTGAATTTTAGAAGATTTGAAAAGAAATGAACGATGCATGACTATAGAAAGATAGGTATGGAGAGTAAGTGACAAGGGTGCTGGATGGGATTCATGGCAGGAAGTTGAAAGGGCACAATAAGTATAAAACTAATTACTATACAAATATGATGTTCGGATTTTGTTTGTATCGCAATGTCTAGGATCTACATTAGAATAATTTTCTAAATTACTTGAAGTGTCTATATCGACATAGTTACTTTCTATTTGCCCATATAATATAATAGTTCAGTCATGTAAGGTCAGAAGTTCTACTGTCCTAAAAAATGAAGTTGAAGAAAACCACTGTACTTCACCACTTCACAGGTACAGCCAGCCAAGATGTTTACGTGAAAGACCAACATTTGTAGTGTGATTAGTGTCGGTTCAGGATCACTGATCAGAGAACCAAGAGATATATATGGAGAAAGTTAAATATAAATCAGTGTTGCTTCAGAAACAAAACAAGGTTGGCTTCACATAACCTCCTTTGGTCATAGTAAAGACTAGAGTTTGGACATCTACCATTCATGAAGTAACTATGTGACAAAACATGAGTGTCATAACTTTGGTTTGATCGAAGAACTTAATCAATATGTAAATATACCTAGCTAGAGGAGGGGGTTCGTATTCAGCTATTCCAGTCAAAGAGTAGTGCATATAAATAAAATTAAAAATAGGTTAATATTATAATATTCAAAGCATGAGTTTTTTGCACACAGGTCAGTAATAAAATTTGAAATTGCGGATTACTCCCTCACACGATTTGTATATGCACCACTAATAATGTGGGGTTCTTTTAAAAATAGTCACTCTTGTTATCTTCTATTCAAACAAGTAGAACATTTCTTTTTTAATACTTCTGAAATATTTTGACCGTTATACCCATGTTTCTTTCATCCTTTATCTCCCCCAGTGGTTTATTTTTTCCTTCTCCGAACATTCAAACCACCAAACTATTGTTATATCCACCTCCAACCACAATTTCTCCGTCTCCATACATCTCTATATTGGAATTTGTGTACAAACTGATCAGATATGGAAGGAGATGAGATGAATCTTTTATGAGATGAATCTTTTACATAGTGAGGGATATTTTAGTAATCAACCATTTAGGGTAGAGAACTAACCATAATTGAAATAAGGAAAACAAACAGTTACTTTTTTGAAATGGAACCCCATTATCAGGGGTGTATATGCAAATAGTGATTTGTGAGGGACTAATCCACAATTTAAAAATTTGTTAATGACCTATCCGCTATAAGAAATTATAAGGCCAAGGAGTCCTTACATTTGCTTCAGCAGCAGGATTGACGTTTCCAGAAGCAAAGAAAGATCCACCAAGTATGACCACCTTCTTCACCTTGCTTGCAAACGACGAGTCCCTTTTGATGGCCTGACAAGGTTAAATGAAAAAAGTTTACGCATGAACCTAGTCCAGTGGCAGATTATAATGCATGCAGAGAATATATCAGGTCGTTAGAAAAGACATATATGGTCACTAGTCTACCCCAACCTTATGCTAATACAATGAATTTACATGTAAATTATCGGGGTAAGAAAGAGAAGCAACATAAACGTGCTTACCAGTGCTAAATTTGTCAGAGGTCCCAATGCAAGTACGGAGACTTCACCAGGATACTCAGATACCTTGTCAACCAAAAACTCAGATGCAGTTTTTTCACTTTTTTTTCCCATGGGTGCTGGAAGAAATAAATTCCCGATACCATCAGATCCATGTACAAAGTCAGCAACACGCGGTTCTCCTCCCTATCGATAAAACGCATCATTCACAATCACAAGTATATCCGTATTTATTAAAATGCAATTATGTAAATCAGCGAACTAGCCTAATCCCTACTTGTGGAAATTAGCATTTGCAGTTTATTGAATAAACTCCCAAGGAAAATAGAATTTCAAATTCTGTGGGTATAAATTTAACAACACTAAGCTAAGTGCAGCCCAAGTAACATGCTGTTGTGGATTGTACGTTTGATAAAACAATTTCAGCCAACAATGGAAGTATCTTAATTGCAATAACTGTAATACCCCGGATTGTACGACACTTATATATATATATATATATATATATATATATATATATATATATATATATATATATATATATATATATATATATTGTCTGTATGCATGCAAATAATTGTAATATTTTGGTTGATTATACTGATGATGGGGTGCGGTTAGGTTTGCGGGGTAGTCCATGAGGATGGTTGCGTTCTGAAAGATGCACGAGAGTGAGAAGGACCGATACTGATGTAAACACTAATTTTTGGTACGACACCTATGCAAATATAACATCGTATGATACTACGATGGGTATATCTTGCGTACACTCGATAAACTCCTCGTCTCGCATCTAAGAACCCATTTAAGAGCTAAATTGGGCAGCCAATCTATTGTACCCTAAAACCATTGGCTAGACCATGGTTTCCACCCAAAACCACCCAAAACCTACTCCCTACTACCCTAAATCCTACCCCCCCCTCTTTTCCCTCTCTTTCCCTACTCTTTTCCATCAAAAACCCCTTCATTCTTCTCCCTTGTTCGGAAAATTTCAGAACTCAAACCAAAGAAAAGAAAAGGAGAGAAAAGAAGAAAGATTGAAGAAGGAGCTCTTGGAGTGATTCTTGAGGAAGTGAAGCTCAAAGCTACCATCTACTCCACAATCAACTCAGGGTGGGAAGTTTCTCTAAACCTTTCCTTTTGTTTCTTGATTGATTTCTTGCATGCATGTGTAGCAGTAAGAGTTAGAATGAATGTTTAAGAAGATTAGAAGTTGAAATCAGAAACTAGAACTGGAATCTTAATCTATATGCTATTTTCTAGATTTTTCCGAGAGCAAACCACATGGAATCTGATCATGAAATTTTTACAGATTATTCCTTTATATGTCTAGATGATTCATGAATTATTTTGGATTTTTCTGAGATTGTTTGATATTTTAATCAAATCTATTTGTGGAACAACACCGTAAGGCAGTAGCAGAAATTAGTTACTATGATGCCTGAGATAGTTGAATTTTTTATAATTAATTGGAGCAAGATCTTAATATGAAATTTTTACCTTGTTTTCTCACTTGTATCTAGACTCTACAGAAAAATCAGGAAAATAATTGGATGAAGTTACAGGCATGTTAAAAATTGATCTTTCAACAGTAGCTAGAGCTGTAACTGAAGAACATGATGATTTTTGTGCTTAATTGAAACATGAAGAACTCAGTGTAGACTTGGAGTTTGAACATGAAACCTTTTGCATGTTGTTCATTATGTAGTCTAATTTATTTACTGTAAATTTTGTGTCTATTGGATGAGTATAGGATTTATGATGATTTTATTAGCACATACTATGCTGGTTTCAGTTAGATTTGACACTCTGTAAAGATGACACAATTGAGGCTCCTTAAGAGCAAATTTTGAGGAAGTGTTTCCTTAAAGGATTGTAGTAGACATCAAGACCTTTCTAACAAGACCTATGTGAGGTGTTTCTAGTAAGTGGTTGATTTATAATGATTTTTGCGATACTGGACCGAGACCAGGATTTAAACTGAGTGCTTTGGTACAGAAAATCTTAGTGTGTGACTTGGTACACTTGTGAGTAATGTGTGTGTTAGGATAATCTATTGGCATATTTTGGACTTGTGACCAACTAGAGGATTGTAGAGGACATCCACATCTTTCCATAGAACTTTGGTTTGTAGCATTCTAATGAGTGAGCAGTATTTTATGCTACTGGTAAAGTACAGTCCGTGTACAGGAAATACACAGGCTGAGGCTTGAGAGGCCATTTTAAGGACTTAGATGATGGAATTTGAGGTTATGATCAACTAGAAAGTTGTAGCCTAGGTCTTTACCTTTCCGGATTGGGCTTGTACACCCCAATCGGAGTTGTATCGAGGGAGTTATGATCTTTTTAAGTTTCGGACAGAAACCCCGTAGGTTGTTTCGTCTTGAATTTTGACTAGGTGTTGTGTGGACTTTTTCCCTGTGTACTATTAGAGTTGATAACTCTTGTCTGGGGACGTTTGGTATCTGTTGTTGATTTTGTTGACTCCCAAAGTGGGATGCGTGACTCAAGTTAGTCACTAGGGTAAGGTGATACCCTGCATCTGTCGACCCTAAGTTATGAACTTCCACCGAAGTGTAGGACGTCCAAGCCATGCCGTCAAATTAAGCTCATTAGGGCTAAACACACACATTCATTGCCGAATTAGGGGTGAATGTAGGCCATGGCGCTGGACAATTCCAAGCTTGGGAAAGTAGCGAACCAACTGGTATCGCCCGGGCCAGAGGTCGATAGGCAAGTTTTTAAAAGCAATCTTATCTTTTACCCAAAGTGATTAGAGTGAGGCGGGAATTAGAGTGATGCATTAGGGGTTTGGTAATTGCATTAGTACTAGCAGACCATAGTCGGTGTTGTACCTTCCTATCGTAGAGATACATTTTCGGCACTTATGATTGAGTCCTCGGCTCGTATCTCGATCTGTTAATTTCCAAAGTTGCCGGAGTAAGGAACGGGAGGCTAAGGGGATTTGACCCTCGAGGCCATCACGTTCATATGCACGTGGGTTTTTATATATATTAGTTCATAACCCGGATTAGGATGAAAACGCATGCGTCAGTCCATAGCTCGGGTTAGGGGTGGATACACGAATGACATGGTCTTACGACCGAATTCAACGTGACTTTCTGAAGAGGTCCGTACGCGGATACTGAGTGGCAAACACGACCACCACTTAGGCACTGCAGTGGCGGAATTAGACTGACCAACTGCAACCTCCTTGGGTACGGACAATCTATTGGGAACAGGATGAGTACAAGGGTAGGATGCTTGCGCGAGGGGTTGAACACTACAATCAGGAGAGGCGAACTCTTTGAAAAGTATGTAGTATGGGATGCATACGTTTCCATCGAAGTTAATTTTGGAGAAGTATGTAGTATGGGATGTATACGTTCCCAAATAAATTGCATTAGAATAGGTGCATCGTGTGCATTCTTGTTTTGCGCATTAGATTAGACCATGCTTTGGTCTGGAACGCATGTAGTATAGGATGCATGCGGATCTAGATTTTCAAGTCTTGCTTGCTTTAGAATAGGCTTGTGATTGGTGCATTTAGTTGTTAGATCATGGCATACACGAGCACTACATAATTTAGGATGCACGTTTCTCTTTCCATTCAAGATAGTTTGTGGTTGCCAGTTTGGAGGATCGCTGTTATTATTAGTATTGCGTCAGTCGAAGTACTAACGTTCCCCACCTTTTACGTACCGGTTTTACCTTTCGAGCAGGTGCAGAGATATCAGAGCCGCGCAGCAGAAGACTCAAGCCAAGGAGCAAGTCCCAGGGAAGCAGATTGACTGTTCAGCGGAGCTTCGACAGTGAGCTGTCGACTGCCATTCCGAGAGACAGTTGTTAACTTTACAAAAGAAGTTGATGTATGTTTGTAATAAGGTGTAATGAGTTAATGTAATTTGTATTCTTGTTCAAGAACAAGACATTGGTTATAATCAATGATGTAATGACTTTATTTGGCAATTAAAAAAAAAGGTTTTTAAATTTCCGTATTATTACTGTGTTGAGATGCATTTGAAAGCAAAGATTCTGGTTACGTCACAGATATCCGGTAACGGGGATCCGGGGCGTTACAATAACCCAGCCGAAGTCACAAAGATTACTATTTGAACAATATTATATAGATGAGAATAAAACTATAAATGGTTGGTATCATATTTTAATGCCTGAGATGAATTATACTCAAAAAAGTATCATATTCAAAAGTTTGTCATGATCATCCGAAGTTAACGGCAAGTTAAGCTCCAGTCTGAATTTCAGATCTGTTGTTTACTTGTTGCATGAGAAAAAAATTGTTAATTTAGGACATAAACAAGAGACATGCCTAATCATATAGAACCATTTCACGTAAAGAAACAAATGTTGAACATATAGTCAGTCCAACCACATGTGATCCTTTCGGGGGTTGACAACTAAAAAAGGAAAACAAAAATTTTATCACATGGAAACTAAATTTACCTGATATTATTTTAGTAAAATAGCCAAGAATTACAATTCAACATGGATATTTATTGTTCACTTGATTATTCATTGGTTTGTTTCTAGCACTGAAAGTTCAATAGGAGTACAGAAGCTAGAAATAAAGAACTTTCAAGTGAATAATAGGGAGGTGCCTACCTTTAGAGGTCCATAGCTGCCCTCTGCTACAGGAATGTCCGGATGCCCTGCGATCTCACACTATCCTTTTCGTGAATTACAAATAATAAGTAACCACGAAAAACAACAACACAAGCAAGATCTCATAGGAAAAGAAAACAATAAACTAACAACACAAGTTGCAAAGTGTAAGTACCAGAAGTAAAGCATTGCGCGTAGCATCTACTGTATTGCAGTTACCAAAAACTGTTGTCAAACCAATGACCTCAATTTCTGGTTTCTGAAAAGCCATCAAAATAGTCATGCTGTCATCTGCAAAGTAAGCAAGACATGTTCACATGCATTACACACTTCACAATAATGCCACAAAAAGAAAAGAGATGAAATTAGATTTTAGAATCCATTCTAGCTAATGGAAACAATCACAATAGAAAAAGTTTCTCTTTTTCCTTATAATGAAAACATGTAATATGATTGGTATTTCAATTATAAGCGAAATGAGGATGCAAACTCTAACAAAAAATGTCAACGCATTTCCCCTAAAATTTAGTCAACTTAGCCATTCACCTCTAAAACATTAATCAATCATAACAAATCCATCTCTCCTAATTTCACATCTAAACCAACGAATCTAACCACCATTATCCAAAAGGCGTCATCTTTTTTCAAGATCCACAAAATCAAAACAGCGTCACTTTAAATTTCGGTCACTTTTCTTGCTATTAGCTGACCCCATTTCCAATCCCAATTCCAAAAAATGCGATGATGCTGACAAGATCCACAACCCCCAATCCACATCATAAAATTCCCAAATCCCCCCAAAAGGCGGAACTTTTAGCGCCATCCAGGGACCGCAATCAAAGACAAGAGGAATAAAGGATAAAGAAGAGTACCGATGCCTGGATCCGTATCGATGATGACCTTCTCCCTCGATCCGCCAACGCCATTGCCAATCGAATCCATCTCTCTCTTTTTCGATTAGAAGAAATTAGAGTTAGGGTTTCGAGAAAGAGAGAAAGAGGAATCGAAGAATAATGACGAAGAAGGAAGCTCGAATTTTCGGGAGATTTTATTCCTTCTCGTTCTCTTTCGTTATCTTTTCTTAATTTCTAAAAGACGGTCGTTATAACGATGACGCAAGCCACGTGGCTGAATATGGTTGGTTGGTAAGCCTCGGATCTTGTTTGGGGGGGTTGGTATATCCCCATGTCTTTTCGAACATCCTCATCGAGAGAATCGGTTGAAAATTATGAACTAAGCTTTGAGACGTGCGGCGTCTTAAGATCGGAGGGATAGGAAAACTTGCTTGCTACTGCATAGGATTTCGTACTTTCTACAGGTTGGATATTCACCGTTCGTCTGCGACGACTTTGTTGTTGTGGGGTCCACTGTCGCTTTCAGGTTCGGTTGAGCTAGCACGTGGTATGAGATTAGAGGAGTTCATTTTGAGTTGCTTTTCTTAAAGACAGAGATACCTATGCATAAGAGCATCCTCCGTTCTTGTTGTCAAAATATAGGAATTTGGAGAATAATCAGAGCTACCTCTAGAAGCTGAATTTTGAGAAAACTTATGATTTAGTTGAATGTGACTGTCTACTTAAAATGCTGGATGGAAGAAGTTTTGGAGATAGATGGATAAGATGGATCCACGCATGTCTTTCCACCAGTAGAACGGCAATTTTGGTTAATGGGGTGTCGAACCACCCATTTTCGTGCAAACAGAACCTCAGACAGAGAGATCCGCTGTCACCTCTTCTCTTCACCATTGTGGCAGACGTACTACGGTCCATGATGGCTAATTGTAGCATAGCAGGTTGGATCGCTTCGGTGGTTAGGGGAATCAATCGCCAAAGGTGCTCAATCCTCCAATATGCAAATGATATTCTTCTATTTGGTAATGGCAACATCGGAAAAACAACCGCCTTTAAACGTATCCTATATAGCTTCGAAGCTTGGTCCGGCCTCATGGTTAACTTTCACAAAAGTGCCCTCATCCCTATTGCCCTGACAACAGAAGAGGCATTAGAACATGCCACAATTCTTAATTGCTCCACTGCCAGCTTCCCCATCCAGTATTTGGGATTGCCATTAAGACCCGAGAAACTAAAAAAGGCTGATTGGCTACCCATCATTGACCGGGTTGAGAACCGGCTGACAGGTTGGAAAGGTAAAGCCTTATCATTGGGTGGGAGAGGCACACTTATTAATGTTGTCCTTTCAAATCTCCCAACTTACTATCTATCCTTCTTTGAAATGTCGCGATGGGTAATTCAGAGAATCGACCCGACTCGAAAATGATTTTTATGGAAAGGGGCAGACCCAGATCGAGGTGGCTATCATCTTATCGGATGGTAAAAGGCGTGCATGAAAAAGACGCATGGAGGACTTGGCATTATTGATCTGCGAAATATGAATCTTGCCCTTTTAGGTAAATGGTGGTGGAAAGTTTTCCACCCGAATGGAGAAGGGTGGTAAGATTTTGTCCAAGGATATCTGCATGGGAATGGAACGAGAAATTTGGGCTTCAGGGTAGGCTCACATGTCTCCTGGTTCTGGAAAGGCATCACCAAGGCCTATGAGCCATTCATTAGTTGTGTTACATCAGTGATCGGTAATGGCAGACTCACCAGATTCTGGTGGAATAAGTGGTGTGGGGACCACACTCTCCGAGCTATGTTCCCCGATCTATATGAATATGCGTCACAACCACATTGCACGGTCGCCGCTACCTGGAAAAGAGGTGCCTGGAAACCTTTCTTCAAACAAACGCTCGACGTGAGATCTCAAGATAGACTCATGGAACTCCAGACCTACATTACCAACGCTGGAATTAGCTATTCTCAGGGCCCAAATAAGAAATCTTGGGGATTGGAAAAGAACGACACGTTCACCGTTAAGTCCCTGTATAACCGAATACACTTTAGGGAATGTACCCCAAAGTGGTCGTGCATCATTTGGAGGACGAAAGCCCCGTTGAAAGTCATAGTTTTCCTTTGGCTGGTGCTGAACAACGCCATTTTAACTAGGGAAAATCTCGCTAAATGCCAACTGAATGTTGATTCTTGTTGTGGGTTCTGCCATGCCACAATAGAATCTAGAGACCACCTGTTCCTGCAGTGCCCCAGGAGCAAAGCGGTACTTGTTGAGGTACTCAGCGCCCTGGGGACGAATCAGTACCCTTGTGTGTACGAAGATCTGTGGGTAGGTCCAACTTTTGCCTCTGAGAGAAGGATTATGAGAGAAGCGTAGTGTATCGCTATCGCTACAACGACCTGGGTTCTTTGGCTATACAAAAATAATTTTTATTTCCGCAATACTCGTAATAATATTTCTGATAATTTGACCCACATTATGCATCTTATTTTATTTTGGGCTAATGTGGCAGCAACAGGTTCCAGGAGGAGGATAACGAGCGTTTTCCAGGTCAAGGAGTTTGATGATAAGGAGGTTCAGATCGGTCCGACGATCGATTGACAGACAATGTGGCCTTTACTGTGGATAGATACCCACTGCCCCAGGGTTTGTTGAGGGGACATGATGTATTTTGATTTTTACGCATATTTGATACGGCCATTATGGTATTTTGGACCCACTCCCCTTGCTTGGGGTGAAGATTATGTACTATTGTTTATGCACTTTTATTTTTATTTTTTCGCAGGACCTTGTAACTGGCTTAGTACTCTGAGTTTGTTTTATTAATCTCTTATTAATGAAACAGGGTGGCCATACTCCACCTTTCCTAAAAAAAATAAAAAATCAAAAATAAAAAATAAAATATATCTATATATATATATAGGTATTTGGCAGAAGAGCATCCACTATTGTTGCTTTCAAAATATAGGTATTTGGCAATTGAAAAATAGCAATAGAGTAGGTTCGCTGCTATTGTAAAAGCCAAATTTGGATATATATATATATATATATATATATATATATATATATTTGTAAAAGCCAAATTTTGTACAAATATATATATATATATATATATATATATATATATATATATATGTAGACCGAAGAAGATCCTCCGTCTAATACTTATTTTAATATTTTTAATAGCAAAAATTTGAGCGAATAAAGAACATATTCCGTCTGGAGCAATTTTTAACTTTTTATTTTAAAAAATATCTGCCAGACGGAATATGATGTACCGTCTGGCCATATATATATATATATATATATATATATATATATATATATATATATATATATATATATATATATATAAATTGCCCATCTGAGGCCATAATTTTTTTTAATGTTATTTTAACCCAAAAAAGCCCAGACAGAAGATCATCTTCCGTCTGAAGGCCATATTTTTTTAATGTTATTTAAACAAACAAAAAGGAAAAAAAACAGGAAATAATCAGACTGTGAAAGAGTCTAAATCTTTAAAAAATTTTTAAAAAAGGTAAAAGAATAAGAGTATATGAGACGGAAGAACTTTTATTATTTTAAGAATAATAAAAGTTAAGAGACGGAAGATCTTCTTCCGTCCCACTACATTTCTACGTTAAATGTGTTCGGACGGAAGAAGATCTTCCGTCCGACCTATTTTAATATTCGAAAAAATTGATAGAAGGAACTCGATCTTCTGTCTCCTATATATGAAAATCCTTATTGTTGACTGCTATATTTAGAAGGGTATCGTTCACTCCTATTCTAAAAATGGGGTTTTTAGCGAACGATAGTGGAAAAAAAAAGGTGAAAATTTCCATTTAATAGGTAAATAGCAAACGATAGTGGATGCTCTAAGTAGTCCCTCCGTTTCAAAATACAACTAGTATTTAGCACACACGATGCACGTTTTAATAAAGACTATATTCGTTTTAAAATAGAAGACATTGTAGGTTTTTATACGGCTACTAAAAAACAACCTATGATTGAGTGAAATTCTATATTTTCTTGATTTTTGAAGCTCATAAATGAGTCATCAATTGTACAATAACCATTTTGTCATCCTTTATAATTTTTTATTACTTTCTTATAAAAAAGGACAAGGATATAATTGAAAATCTCTTATAAGATTAATTCATAGATTTAAGATGGACAAGACATCTCCTCGAATATCTAAAGTGACTTATATCATATTTTTAAACGGATGGAGTATATAGTTTTTAAAGTAATATAATATAACACGTGTTAATAAATATATATTTTTTAAAGTGTATAATGGGATATTTGGAGTTACGTGTGCGATGCACGTAAAGTGATAGAGTTACAAATGACAACTCCTCTTCTCTCATTATAATATTAGAGATAAGTTATTCTAGATTTTTACACGACTATTAAGAAACAACCTAGGATTTAGTAAAAGTACTATATATTCTTGGTTTTTTTAAGCTCATAAATGAGTCTTCAATTGTACAGTGTCCTATTTGTCATCCTCTATAATTTTTTACTCATTCTCTTAAAAAAGGATAAGGGTACAATTGAAAATCTCATAGAAAATTAATCCATGAACATTTAAGAATGACAATACATCTTTTCAAAGAACTAAAGTAACTTATATTATGAAACAAAAAAAAGGAAAGGACAGAATGTCTTTTATTTTGAAACGGAGGGAGTATAATATTAGGCACGTACATTAGTTAAATAGAATATAATATAAGAGAATGGTTGAACTTTCATATGCATTAACCCTTCTCAATAAACAAAAAATTAGTCTTCATTTTTTAAAGAACTTTTTGGGAAACTGGCCGTAGTCTAAATTTAAGCTACGGGCATATGTGAATTTACTACGGTACCCTCGAGGTTCATATTGAGTACTTGATTGTTCATCAGTGCTAGCCAGAGTGTCGCTTGTCAATACAAGATGAAGGAATAGTCAATTTGGATTCGAACGATATATAGCTTGTGTTGTTGTATACTTACTGCAACTAGGAATTTGAAAGGCTTTGCGAAGTAAATTTTTTTAAAAAAAGAAAAAAGTGGAGTATGACCTCCATGTTTAATTAATAAGAGGTTAATAAAACAAACTCAGAGTACTGAGAAAAATACAGAGTTGTACAATACATAAATAAAATATAAAACCTCCCTCGAACATGGAAGGGTGGGACAAACAAAAATATGCATGCATCAGAAGTACAGAAAAGCAACCAGATCCCCCCCCAACAGGCCATGGGGGGTGGGGATCTATCAAAAGTACAAGAATACAGTAAAGACTCGTCACTTAGTCAAGCGTCAGACCGCTCTCGATCTCATCGGTCATCGTCCTAATCTACGTGGAAGACGATGACAATTCTCCCTCTAAGACCTGTCATTGCAGCAGTAGCCCAGAGTGAAATAAGATGCACAATGTGAGTTAACTTACCAGAAATACTATTCCCACGAAAGTAATAATTATTCATGTCTAGCAACTTACTTGAGTGTGAAGCAACTTACTTGAGTGAGTATACAATACGCCCAATCGCAACTGTAGTGAATGCAAGATAGTACAACCAATCTACTAGTAATGAAATTTTGCAGGTTAAAGAACAAATCAGATTATATTAGTTTCTTGATATTGGTAAAAATCGCAACAAATTAGGGTTGTGCAATTCAGGTACGCATCTTAAAGTTCCTAGGGTTAGAACAGTAATTTCAATAACTGCAAGTTCGTAAGAAGAACTTGGGTCACTTCCAGGCCCATCAACTCAACCAGGCTTATATGATTGGGTTGCCATACAGCCCAACAAGAGGAGCCCCAGTAGATTAAAAGTTGTTGACTAAATCTTCTGTCCCTAATAGGGTTGGCAACTAAATCTATCCCATCACCATGGAAATCTCGAGTTTAATATAAAAAAGATACTCTTTTAAATTTATCTTGTGGAACTAACTCCTATGCTATAAATACCCTCAAACATCATCAAAGTCAGGTAAGAAATCCTTTGCCACAAAAAACTCTTCTCCTTCTCTGAATTATGACTTGAGCATCAGAGGGTATTTCGTCGGGGCCAACCCCAGTGTTTAGACTTTGTGCATGTTCGCTGGCAATCTTCCAATCACCCAGTTCCAGACCTGATCAACGGTTCTGAAAATAAGTTTCTCCTCAAAATTCGAACTCATCATCTGATTGCTTCCACGCTAGAAAAAAATAGCAACAGATTGACACTGTCTGTGAATAACTAAAGATCTATTTATGATTAGATCCACCTGTGAAAAACAATTTTTTTTCCAGCCATGCCCCCCCTCCCCCTAAACCCCCCAAAAAAGGAAGGAAGGCGGTGTCAGCGGACTCTTAACGACGTCACTATGAACCTCGCCCCGAACCTTACCCGATTGAGGATCAGTTTTACATCTACACAGCCTCCTCTCCCATGGTGCCCCCTGCGGTACCCGTAACTCCACCAGATCTTTGCATCGTCATCAATAACTGATAGTAAGGGAAGGTGTAACCTCTGTTTTTCATTTTGTGTATTTTTGGGTGTATTTTCTTTTTTTGGGTATTTTGTACTCTCTTTTATTTCTTTGGTCCGTATATTGGATATTATTTTCCAATATATTCTTTTGCTTGATGTTCGTCTCTTATTTGACCTCCTAGTTTCATATTGCTTCATTTTGGTCATTCGTTCGTTCTTGTTGTTCGATTTTATTCCTTTTAGGTTTTAGTCATTTTATACGTTGTATCTATTCTAGCTGCTCATTTCTGTGTCATCTCATTTTGTATCATCGTCCTTAAACCCTATTTTTATTTCCATTTGAATCCTATTTTGAACCCTAAATAAATTGAACCCAAAAAGAAACCATTATACTCAATACCCACTAACCTAATACTTTACCCAAACCCACTAACTATTACCCTAACCTACCCTGATTACCTAGACAACCCGAAACCCTCAAAAATTCCCTACCCGCAACCCATGTCAGCCGAAACCCTAACTCCCTCTCATTCCCTATATATATATATATATATATATATATATATATATATATATATATATATATATATATATATATATATATATATATATATAAATTCTCTCTCCCTCTTCCTGTTACTATATACCGAAACCCTAGCCCTCTAAACCCAACTGTGCACCCTGACTTTCCCCTTGTGCCGTCACCTGACCCTCACCCGACCATCCCCTGCTCACCATCACCCCGAATGACCCTCACCTGACCATCCCGAACCCATTACACCGACACCTGTTCCCCGAGCATCCCCCTTCACCATCTCCTTATCTCTCCACCATTTCCCTTCCTCTATCTCTGTTCGGTGGCAGCAGCAGCATTAGCAGCCGGCGATGCGACCAGCCGCCAGCCGCCGCTCTTCGTCTTTGTCGTTTCGATTTCTTGTTCCCCGTGCTCTTGCGTGTGTGCCATGGTTCGTTGCTTGAGTTCTTCTTCGTTGGTTCTTGGTGCGCATGTGTTTTCGTGCACTTGGATCTTTGGTTGATCGTCGTTGTTCGTTTTGTTCGTGGATTTTGTTCGTGTGACCGTTGAGTTCGTTGGCCAGGAATCCGTTCTCGTTATTCTTGCTTGAATTCGTTTTTGTCTTTGGTTAAGGCAAGTAACTTGTACTCAATTCTTTTGTATAATACAAGTCATAAATTCTGCTTGTAGTGTAGTTGGGTTCTAGAGACAACTCGTGTGTGTGTTATTCTTAATGAGTATTATCTCTATAGTGCTATTAACCATAATTGCCTCATAACACATATGACATGAATTAACCTAGGAGTGACCGTTTCTTGATGTGATATATATGTGAAACAATTATGAGAACTTGTGTGCTTGTAAGATCTATATGATATACTTGTAGTGAACATGTTGTATACCCTATTCCATATTGTTTGGACACTTAGTACACTCTAATTCATGTTTAGTGAAGGTTTCGATCAAGTTTCGTGTGATTCATGTTGGTTTTGTTCCTAAAGTAAATTCTGTATTTTGCCGATAATCTGTCTTGATCAGTAATTTAGATCATATTAAGGTCAGAATCTTAATTTCAGTATGAAACATGATTTTTAGAGAAATTCGTCTTCTTTCCAACCTTTCTAAACTTGATCGATTTCGTTTTCGTATGTGTGAGATATGACTGTTTTACTACATAGGTGTATTTCATTTCCAGATTTCGTTTCTTGATGATTTTGATGACTAAACTATTTTGATACTTGTGCCACTCATATTATTTTGATCTGAAATTTTGGTCAGTATTTCTATATCTATCTAGGGATTACCAAAAATTTTGGTGGATTTTATTGATGAGTTTTATATGCTGTTTCATGCTTATTTACAAAAACTATACTTACTGGATTTTGCTCGCTGTTTTGTAAAGATTTGTATTTTCACCCTAATTCCTTTTTCTGTATGAAAAATATTTATGAAATATGAAAGTTAGGTTATTTTTTCTATTTTCATCTCCCTTTGGCGGATTTGAATTTCGTTTCACGGTTTGCGAGATATTACAGTTTTCGTACAGCAGTGTTGGGAATTCCAGATTTGCCAAACTATCGTTTATTGATATTTTCTGATTTTTAATGGCTAAAATAATCTTACTGGAAAATTATGAAACTTTATGTTCTGATACTGGACATATAGGGTAATACCACAGATTTTCCTGGATTTATTTGAGATGTTTTTATGCTGTTTTCCTTACTATGAACTCGAATTTCTGATTTCTGACTGAACGTGTTTTCTGGATTCAAATCAGTTTTGAGACTTGATTTGTGAAATACTATATGACTTATTTATATTCTCTGGATTCGGTTGGGATTCTATTTTCTAGAACTTTTAACGGATTCAGATTTTCATGTTTGTAACAACGAGAATTTCAGTTTTACTATAGTATGGTCTTGCTGTCCTGAACTAGATATTTGATTATTTTATCTCTTTATGAGTTATCATGCCCCCGTACATGTTTATCTTACAACTTGAACTTATTACTTAATCATACCATGATATACTGGCTTGTTTCGTGACACATACATGCTTGTTTGACATTAATAATAAAATAACCAAGCCGGGGTTTAGAGGGACAGATCTAATAGTAGATAATTTAGAAACATGTACTCGGAAGAGAATCTATTGATTCTATGTGATACTTGAGACTTGACTTGATACTTGAGACTTGGCTTGATACTTGAGACTTGAGGCTTGATATTTCACTTGAGGCTTGATACTTCACTACTTGAGGTTTGATATTTCACTTGGCTTGATACTTGATACTTGAGGCTTGATACTTCACTACTTGAGGCTTGATACTTGATACTTGATACTTAATTCTTGAGGCTTGTCCCTGAGTACACTCCCTATATGGTCCACTATAAAATCTAAAACAAAATTGCATTGACTGTAGCAACAATGTGATAAAAGGATGGCACATGATGTGCTACCTAGATAGTAATAATACAAGACTTGAACATGAGACTTAATATATGACACTTGAACATGATACGTGCTTACTTGATACTTGATTACATGATACATGAGACTTGATGCTTGAACATAATACTTGACACTTTTACTTTACTACTTGACACTTGTTACTGTTACCTGACTTCGTGATACTCGATACTTGTTTACATGATACTTGTTCACTTGACACTTGATACATGCTACTTGTACTTGTTCACCTTACCATGCTAGTTTTTATGCTTGATATCATGCCTATTTCATGTCGTTAGTTAGTTTTCCCCATGTACTTGTATCCTGCATTATAAGCGGTCCGTAACTTGCAATTTACGGGTACTTATTTTCTTTTTCCTATCCCTGCAATTGTTAAATTACAGATTTTGGAGAACAGGTTCCAGATGGTATTGGTGACATGAAGTATTAGTGTTCGATCGTGTTATTATTATTTCTTGTAGTTTGCTTTGAACAATTGTATTTTGATACTTGAATTTATTTGTATTTGGGCAATGTGACCCAGGATTTTGACTAATTCAGATCATAACTATTTGAGATTAATACATTTTGGTTTCAAGTATTCTTGTTGGTATTTTGATTCATATGTGCATGTTGGTTGACTCTTTTACTTCTGACTCTGATTATTCTTGTCAAATGTTGTAAAGATTCTTGAACATCTTATGGATGATGAAAATCATTCGCTGGATTTTGTCACGTATCCGTATTCCGTATTCTTTTTGGGAAGCGGGGCATGACAGAAGGACCTCCATCAATGCTTAGACGAAAAGCGTATCGAAGATTAGGTCCCCCGCTCAGTGCAACATGGAAGCTGGGGAAGTCCTTTTCCTCGCTAACATATTTCCAACAATTGCCTTCACTATAGGGGTGAACCAGAGTAGCTCAACTCGATTTAGTCAGCAGGCTCTCCACTACCGTAGAGAAGATGCGGCACCCATTACAAGGGCCGAGTTCTGAGACTTCTAAGATCAAATCCTCAAAGCCCTCCAGGATGCCCCGAATAGGAACCATCAAGTCAGCAATTACCATCCTAGAACGATGCAAGGAGAGGAGTCTCACGGTTCCACCCGATCCGAGGGACGAGAATATCCAATCCTCTGTCGCCTCCAAGAGATGGATTCCGCTTTGCCAGGATCAAACAAGTCAATTATTGAGGCCTACAACGGTGAATCCAAGCCAAAGCAGAAGCAGAAGCATACGCCCTAGCCGACCTCCCTTCTCCAAGTCAATCATTGAGGCCTACAATGGTGAATCCGACCCGGCGGATCACATCGAGAGTTTTAAAATTCTCATGATGATACATTAAGCCTATGATGTGCTCCTCTGTAGAACCTTCCCGGCAACTTTGAACGGGTCAGCCTGGGAATGGTACTCCTGCATCTCTCAAGGGTCTATCTTCTCCTTTGTTCAACTCAAGGAGCACTTCCTCGCACACTTTAGCAAGGCCGAGAAATCGAGTGTCTCTCTTCTCAAGTTTAAACAAAAAGATAGGATAACCACTCAAGGATTTCATCAGGAGCTTCATGACAGAGAACCGATCCATCCTCACCTTCGACTCGGCAATGGTAGCCACTGCTTTTTAGCACAATGTCACCCAAGAAATCCTCAAAGAATCCTTGCGAATAAGCCTTCTTGGGACTTCTCGGAACTTCTACTAAGGAGTGAAAAGTACATTTGAGATGAAGAGATCATCCATCCACAGGGCCAAATGAGTCTTCACCCGAGAACAAACGGAAAAAACCAATGATGAAGGACCTAAGAAGTTCCAGAAAGATAGTTATGTTAGATTTCGATGGCAATCAAAGATTAAAAACATAGTGGAAAATTCAAAAAATATTGAAACCTAGCCATGGATCCAAGCGAAAAGCCATAAATCGTGTTTAGGAATTATACCTTAAAGATAGATCTGGTGTCTCCAAAATATGTTAATCATAGCAATGCAAAGGTTGCGGTGCTTCTACTGTATCCACACGAACAGATCAAATCAAGTTCTCCCTCATGCTGCAATGCCAGCTGCGGGAAGGGGATGTCCTTCATGATCTCTCTTTCTCACAGTTTCTGTGACAGTTAGGGCTTTCTCATGCGTATTTTCCATTGAAATATATCATATATATAGGTGCAGAAAAACAACTCTAAGAGAGTGGTGAGGCGGTTGTACTCACAATTTGACCTGGGTCAGGTTCGTGTGTGGGCCTTCCAACTTTAATTGGCCAATTTAATCTAATTAATTACCCAACCATGTCAGGAATTCAAGTCTTACTAGGATTCCCAATTAAGTTCATCTCATGAATTTAAATCCCAATTTCGATACATTTTAAGTATGTGACCCTGTAGGTTCCTATTACGTTGACAGCAATACTAAAATCCTATTCTAGTGTTACAAAAAGTGAGCGATATCTAGAAATACACCACTGCTACTCAAGTAACGGGAATGCCAGTAATTTGACATAACCTATCTGTGACCAATGTTACCATGTAGTCTAGTCCTTTTGTCCAGATATCTTAATTGACCACACGGCATAGCGCATGTCACCATTGTATAGTTCAATCTTTGGTTTCTTGATGTCCGATTAGACGTACTAAAATAAATGATATCAATATCTCATATTAACTTATTTGAGCATGGCCATGCACTTTGTAGTCTCACTAAATCAAGGGGCTCGTATAGGGATGACAATCGGGTCGGGTTGACCTGCGACCCGCGCACACGAACCTGGCCCGCTACAATGCAGTTCGTGTCCGGGTCGAACCCACGGGTCTATCTGGGTCGACCCGAGTCGTAAAATTCGCAAATCAAACCTGCTAGACCCGGCCCGCTCGACCCGTTTACCAAGTCAAACTCGTTCGCCAACCCACAGGTCGACCTGCAGGTTCGGATCCATTTGACCCGAACGGGTCAAACGTTCGACCCGCAGGTCGAACGGTCCAGTTTGTCCAGAGCCGTTGGTTGGCTGTTATTTTGTTTTCTTTATTTTTTAATTTATTTTCCCTTATAAATACCCCCCTTAATTCAATCTAAAAATTTCCACACCTTACTTTCTTACTCTTTCTACTACTACTGCTCAGTACAATCTCAATTCAATCAAGTTTTTTCAACAAATTAGCAAGCAACAAAGAAGTAAAAAATTTTGATCGCATCGAATTGTGTTGATTCAACTCTCAACTACGTCTACTTCCAACTTCTCCAACAAAGAAACTCTCTCTCTCTCTTTCAAGTTTCAATGTCTACAGGATTACCGACTACTCTCTAATTTTATTTTCTCTCTCATTTGTATATTTGATTATCTGTAAAGTACGGTATAAAAATTTCACAACACTCCTATTGTCTTGAATTTTTTTGTAGTTCTAATTTTTTGTATCACTTGTTTGTTGGTTTTTCACTTTTCTCTCTCTCAACCCTCCTATTGTTTTTTAGATTATATTTTTTAACATAACTCCTGGATTGTTTTCTATTATTTCGCATACACTAGTAAAATACTAGATTTTTTTTTCCACATACACTATTACCATGTCTTAATCACAAGGTAGTGGCCGTAGCCAAACTGGACAAGATTTCACCGGTACTTTACATCGGCCTCCAATAGTCCTACAAATTGAACCCGAATTTACACATAATCTTACGGTAGGAACTCACGATATCCCTACACACGAAATAGAAGGAGAAATGCATGATGTTGACACACAAACAGACAAACCGAACCCACTAGTAGTAGAAAAACTAGGGGAGAAACTAGTGATTGACACAAATTTTATGACTATATATCCGATGAGAATAATCCGGGTGTAGGACATAAGATTTGTAAATATTGTGACAAGAGTTACAAATGAAAGAAGGTTGAGGGAACGGGTACAATTAAATGACACATTTTAAATGTACACAAAGATTTAGTACAAGACCAACAAGACCAACAAAAAATTAATCCTAGAACCGGACAAATAAATACCCAACCCTATGATCCCGAACTTGTTCGTCGGAAAATAGCTCGGTTATCATGGATGAACTACCTTTTTCTTAATCCGATAGTAGGAATGTTGAGTCTTTCAACCAAAATGCACTAAATCCACATTTTAGAAGAATTCCTAGAAACACACTAAAGTATGATTGTTTTAAACTTTACAACGAAATGAAGATACGCTTTAATTGCAGTCTTGTATTCTTTAATTTGTAGACTATCGTTAACTTCCGATTATGGAAAGGTTGTAACGATATTCCGATGATGGGCTTAACTTGTCATTGGATAGATAGTGATTGGATGATTCAAAAGAGAATCATCTCACTTGCAGTTTTGCCATATCCTCATAGTGGACTAGTTATTGTAACATATATTTTAGAAAATTATATTCGTGATAAAAAATTTACTATTAATTTTGATAATGTATCTAATAACAATGCTTCGATTAGTACATTAGAAACACAATTAGCTCCTCCATGTAAGGAAATTTTTCATGTTAGATGTGTGTGTCATATTTTAAATTTATGTGTACAAGATGCATTGAAAGTAACCGATTCATATATAATTGCAATTAGAAATTGTGTACATTTTATTACTTTGAGTGGTCCTATGCTTCAAGAATTTAAAGTATGGTGTAAATCTAGGGGAATAAATTTTAGGAAATTTCCTAAAGATGTTAAATACAGATGGAACCCTACTTTCGATTTACTAAATGTTGTTACTCAATACAAAGATATTATAAAGGATTTTAGTCTTGCAAAAACTATGGAAAATTTTCAAATGACTCTCCAATCATGGTATTTTGCCAAATTTTTATTACGATTTTTAGAACCTTTTAAAACCACAACTTTGAAGTTTTCTACATCTTATGATTTTACTTCTAGTAGTATTTTTATTTCAATCATTACTATGATGCAAACTTTTCAAGAAATAATTTCGGACGAATACATTGGCCAACTTATAAAAAAATTTTGAGGTATTTTAGTCCCCATTCTATGTTGTATTGTATTGCTACTGTTATGAATCCTCGTATCAAATTAACGGGTACGAGGAATTTGATTGAAATGTATTTTACTTTACTTGGAGATGAATCTGAATTTGATTGCGACATATTTTTAGCTAGCTTTGAATCGACAATGAATAACTTGTATGATTATTATGATATAACTTTTGCATCTAGTAGTACAACTAGTATAGTTACTTATTCTTCTTTTACTTCTAGAGGTAATGGTAAGAGTACACTAGAAGATGCCACTTTTAATTTACTTACTCGTATTCAATAAAAAAAACCTAAGACTAATGCACCTAAAGAATTAAATTGGTATAATCAACAAGATAGTGAGAGTTACTAAGATTGAAGTGCTACAATGGTGGAAAGAACATGATTTTTTTTTTCTATTCTTTCACATATGGCTAGAGACCTACTAACTCCTCCTGTATCCATAGTTGCTTCCGAAAGTGATATTTCTTCATGTGGCAGAGTTCTAACAGATTACAAGAATCGCTTGAAGCCGGATTCGTTGGAGATCCTCGTGTGCACTGAAGATTGGATGAAGGCTAAAGAAAGGACTCAAGGAAAAGTGACATCTACATCAATAAGTGGAAGCAACTCCCCTAAAGTCCAACAACAAGATTAGAGAATTTAGGGCGATGAGATCCTAAGGTTAGATTAAGTATAAGTGCACGACAGTAGTCCAATGCTCTCTCTTCAATCTAACTCTAGGCTATTTCGAACTCTAGATTGTCCTCTCAAACATGTAATTGAAGAGATTTTTATATTTATTTAACAGTATTTATATGTAAAAAAAAATGTCATAGAAGTTGAAATGAATAAATATATTCAATTTTGTTTAATTCTTAATCTCTTATCTTTATTATACAATTTTTATTTATTTATTTTTTTAGGTTAAAATAGGGGGGAAAATTGTATTTGTAAATTTCATGTAAAACATTCATAGTAGTTGAAATGAATAATCAATAATATATAGATTTTTTCACTTTCATACAATTATACTGTTAAATTTTTTTTAAAGTGAAGTTGTTAAATAAAAAAAAAATAAAAAATAAAAAATAAAATAATTGGGCCAACCCGCGACTGCCCGACCCTAAACGGGTTCAACCCTAATGGGTTCACGGGTCGACCAGGTCAACATTTCCAATTTCGAACCCGGCCCGATCCGGCCCAGTTGACACCCGACCTGACCAGCACCAGCCCAAGTTAGCCTTCAACCCGCGCGAGTCCGACCCGACCTGGCCCGGTCAACCCAAATGCCAACCCTAGGCCCGTAGATATCGCTCCCTTATGTAGGAGGGACAAATCCTATCTAAGTTACTCACATCCCTCTGCATGATTTGTAGTATATCCAATAGTCGACTTTATAATCACCTTATTATAGGCAACGTTTGACGACATTAACACATATAACTTCTCATGTAGGGACCCGTATTGATTTCATGTCAAAGGACTACGTACACGATGGTCACTGTAAGAACCACTTATGACACTCACGTAACGATCTATGCAGCGTTCTCATGGTGGGTCAGTCTAGTACATTATTACTCTAATATATACCCATGTGAAGACTTGATATCTCATATCCATGACCCGTGAGATATGGTCATCAGTCTACACACATACTAGTCTTTATGTATTATTGTTGTCCAAATTCACAATAATACTTGACTATGGACATTCAAGAATAGTGTTCTGATTAGAACCAATAGGATCTCATAATTAAGTCATGCACTTGATGTCTCATGGTATTGAACCTACTATTCTAATGACTTTATTATGTTCATTTAATTACAATAAATAACACAATAAATAATATGCATCATACATAAAATAAATGTCATGTGCAATGTAAACTATTAATGTCAATACACAACTGGCTTCTAGGGCATACACCAACAAGTTATGGTCAACACCACCATCCTCATAGTTCTCGCTTCGAAAAGTTCACTCCTCTTAATTGTAACCTCTGTTTTTCATTTTGTGTATTTTTGGGTGTATTTTTCGTTTTGGTGTATTTTTCTCTCTTTTATTTTTTCTGAACCGTATATTTGAGTTGTTTTCAATATATATTCGTTTTATTTCATTTTGAGCTCTTTGTGTGTGATTGATTATCTCTTTTGCTTTGTTCTTTAGTATTTTGTTCTTTCTTTCAATTTGTTCTTGTCCTTTTTTTTTTCTTGGATGCTTGTGGTGGTGGTTGGTTGTTATCCTTATCAATTCCATTATTTTTATCCCAAATTTGTTCACCAAAGCCTAATTAAACTAAAATCCTATTTGTATTCCTATTTGATTTGACCCAAATCCACAACCCATTGGTATAACCTATTAATGCTCCTAATACCCAATTAAACCCACAACCCAACTTATATTCAAACCATAATCTCCTTATATATATATACATCTCTAATCTCTCTCCCTAAACCTTAACCCTAAACTAGTCTCCCTCTCTCTCTCCCGACCTCTCTCTCTCTCTTTCTCTTCCTTGGTAGCTGCACACCCAACCCGACGCCAGCCAGGCCGAGCACACCCCCTTCCGGCTGCACCTCCAACCTGCACTCGAGCCCATCATTCGACCATCTCCATTGTACCTTCACCTCTCCATCCATCTCTCTCTCGTCCCTTGTCTCCCTTCGCCATCGACCAGCCGGAGCCAGCACCACAAGCCAGCCGACGCGACCCCCCCTTGGTCTCTCTCTCTCGCTCGCTTTCTTGAGTGCACGTGTTGGAGCTTTTGCACGTGTATTGGATTTTCATTCGTGGGATTTGTTGATTTTGATTCTTGAATTTTGTTCATTTCCCGGGAATCCGTTCCCTTTATTCTTGGAGTCCGTTTCATCTCGGTTAAGGCAAGTAACTTGTACTCCAATTCATTTGTTTGATACAAGTCAAAAATACCACCTATAGTGTAGTTGGGTCTAGAGACGACTCTTGTTTGTGTTATGTTTGATGTGTTTTGTCTCTATTGTGAAAACTTGACCATAGTTTACTCACGACACAATATAGACATGAAATAACTTAAGATTTACCCATTCTTGATTTTGATTATGTATGTGAGACTTTTGTGAGAATTCGTGATTTGGTTGAGACCCATGTGAAATACTTGGCGTAGACATGCTAGATACCCTAATTTATGAGGTTTAGACACTTGGTAGACTCGATTTTATGTTTGGTTGTGTTTTGAACAAGTTTTGTATGATATATGTTGAGTTATTGTTAAAGAGACAAATCTGTATTTTGTCGCTGATCTGTTTTGTTTGCTGTTTTGGACTATCTTGAAGTCAGTAACTTAATTTCGGTATAAAACATGAGTTTTAGAGAATTTCGTCTATTTTCAAACCCCTCTGACCTTGCTTGATTTGTTTTCGTATGAGTGAGTTATGACTGTTTTACTACAGAGGTGTCGATCTTTTCCAGATTTTGTTTTTCGATGTTCTTGATGACTAAATGATTTTATTAACTGTGCTACACATATTATTTCGATCCAAAACATTGGTCAGTATTTTTTTATCTAGTTAGGGATTACCAAAAATTTTGGAGGATTTTATTGATGCGTTTTAGCTGTCGTTCCATGCTCGTTTATAAAAACTATATTTGCTGTATTTTGCTCGCTGTTCTGTAAAGAACTTTATTTTCACTATGACTCCTTTTACTGTATGAAAAATGTTCGTGAAATATGAAAGTTAGTATATTTTATCTATTTTCATTTTCCTTTGGTGGAATTGGATTTCGTTTCACTGGTTGCGAGATATCATAGTTTTCGTACAGCAGTGTTGGAAATTTCAGATTTGCCAAACTACTGTTTATTGATGTTTTCCGATTTTCGATGACTGATCTAATTTCACTGGAAAATTATGAAACTTTATATTTAGATACTGAACATATAGGAGAATACCCCAGATTTTTTTTGGATTTATTTACTGAGTTTTCATGTCATTTTTCTGCTCTTGAATTCATTTTTCTGATTTCTGGCTAAACCTATCTTTTGTATTCAAATCAGTTTTTAGAAATGTTTTTGTGAATTAATATATAACTTATTTATACTCGCTGGATTCGTTTGGGAGTCTACTTTTTGGACGTTTCGACATATTTAGATTTGCATGTTTGTAATACTGGAAATCACTGTTTTCCTATAGTATGGTCTTGCTGTCCTGAACTTGAGATATTTATTTTAGTTCTTTTATGAGGTACCTTGCACACGTACTTATTTATCTTGCAACTTGAACTTGTTACATGATCATGACATGATATACTTGATATGTTTGCACACCTATATGCTTGTTGGACACTATTAATAATAAAATACCAAGCCGGGGTTAAGGGAAAGATCTAGTAGTGGATAGTGCAGAAACGTGTACTCGAAAGAACCTAGTGGTTATTGGAGCATGTTTACATGTGGAGCTTGACACGATATACATGACACGTACACACATGATACTGGAGCTTGTTTGGATTTTGGAGTTTGTTTACGTGATTCATGATACTTGGAGCTTGTCCCTGAGTACACTGCCCTGTATGGTCCCCTACAAAATCTAAAGCGAAACTGTTTGTTGTAGCAACCATGTAGTAAAAACCGGGATGCATGAAGTGCTACCTAGATAGTAATAACTACAAGACTTAAACATGACACTTGAACATGATACATGCCCTCTTGACACTTGATTACATGATACATGAGATTTGATACTTGATACATGCTACATGATTACATGATTCTTGATACTGGTTACTTGATGCATGACACTTGTTTACTTGACACTCGACACATGCTATTATACTTGCTCATCTTGCCATGCTATGATTTATATCCTGTATTCATGATTATACCATGCTAGGTTTGTTATTTAGATTTACCTATCCCATGTACTTGTATCCTACATTATAAGTGGCCCGTAACTTGCAATTGACGGGTACTTGTTTTTCTTCTTCCTTCTCCTGCAAATTTACTAATTGCAGATCAGGATGGTCAGCTGCCAGATGGTATTGGCGAGGTGATGTATTAGTGCTGGATTTTCTGCTTATGATTTTTATTAATATTGTTACTTGAACTTGAATAAGATGTACTTGATTACTTGTATATTTATCTTGTATTTGAGCGATGTGACCCAGAATATTGACTTGTTCAGAATTTGATTATTTAAGATTATCATATTTGGTTTCAAGTAATTTCTGTTGGTATATTGTTTTAGCTATGCATGCCTGGTTGTATCTTTTGCTTCCGACTCTGATTATCTTGTGAAATATTGTAAAGATTCCTGAACAGCTTATGGATGATAAAAGTTATTCGCTGGGTTTTTGTCTCGTATCCATATTTCATATTCTTTTTGGGAAGCGGGGCGTGACATTAATGCCAATGTATTCGTGATCCTAATGGAAATAGATATAGATGGATTTCTCCATCCTGCACCAAAAATGAATACACCCAACAAAAGGAGGAACAAAGAGGTATCAATTTCTTAGGGACCTGGTCATAATGTTGGTGACTGATGATCCCTTAAGGAGGAGATCAAGACTATAATCCAACGGGGTCACTTCTCTAGGTTCGTTCATAAAGATAGGGCCGAACCCCCTCACTCTCGGGGGGGATAATAAGCACGTTGAAAGGAATTTTGAGTCCCAAGACTCTGAACATAGAGCAGTGCTCTGGTCCATCCATGGAGGGCCGATGGGGGAGAATCTAACTCCTCCCAAAAGGCGTTCATTCGATAAGTGAATTCAGTGCATAACTCCCCCCCTCCACTAGCAAAAAGCTTAGGGATTCAAGTGACTTTTTTGGACAAAGATCTTGAAGGCATCTGAACACCTCACTATGACGCGCTAGTAATCGACCTCTACATGAAAAACCATGAGGTGCACTGCATCTTGGTGGACAATGGTAACTCTGTCAACTTTCTTTTGCTGGAAGAAAGCCTTAACTCTCGAGAGATCGAATGAAGTTCGTCGAGTGGTGCCTCCACGGTTTCTCCGGGGTCCCAGTCCAAATACAAGGAATGGTCACTCTTGATGTGACCGTAGAGAAAACTTCATCTATCCGATCTAAGGCAATGGACTTCATGGTCATCAATATGAAATCTGCCTACAACGCAATCTTTGGCCGCCCAGGTCTAGCATCTCTTCATGTCGTACCTTCAACCTTCCACATGAAGATGAAGTTCCCAACAGAAGCTAAGGTAGGAGAAGTCAGGGGAAGCCAAGAGGCAGCTCAAGTGTAACGCCCCGAATTCCAAAATACACTGAATTCGAGATTCCACAAGATCTTTACACTTCTTTCGTACAATTTTACAAGGAATTTAAAAACTTTTCACTTTACATCAGAGTTACATGAAAACTTTACACTTTACATTTTACAGCGGAAGCAAATTCACAATATTTATATAGAAGTACATCAACATTTGAATAATCTCTAAGTATCTGTTCTTCTTTAATCTTTATCATGTCATTTACCCTGCATACAAAACTATGGGTATGTCAGTTTATTCAACTGACGAACATTATACACGGCCATCCTCTCTATGCCGGAAACAGTATAACTGATTTTTCATATTTAACAAACACAAACTTGTCACATATCAAACTAAAGGGAATACCCTATTGATGTCGTGTTGTGATTGTGCACTTAGTCCTTAATGCAGTTATTTATATTACATGACACTAATGCGCACTTGTTCGGATTCTATGCATCCCATACTACATAGGTCCAAGGGCAAGCCTCTTAATCGTTCTTCATCTTGTAGGGTTCAATCCCTCGTCATGACTTAATCTACTACTGTAACTATGGTAAGTATCCCAGATGATCTATGAGTACAAACTCATGTACAGAAAACCTGGAGGGGAATTCCACACCATGTCTTGACGCATCAAGCATGTATTCTGTGGCAATTCAGCCTCCTTCATGGCACACAATCCTCTTGCAGTCACCAAATATCCCACAAGCATCGCCAAAATCCCGATAATTCCGGAGTAGTGCTGTAATACCCTGATTTTCCAAATATATGAAGATTATTTATTTTGTTGCATGTGTGTGCACGTGTAATATTGTTGGCTATTATTTTCAACATGATGAATAAGAATATTATTTTCTATAAAGCATTTTGTTTACTAAAGCCCAAATATTAATTTACTTATCTCTCTTTTAAAACAATTATTTCGGCCCAATTAATTTTAGCCATGAATTTAAACCCTTTTATTATTTTCTACAACTTGTAATGAGTAGCATCCTTTTAACTTGTTATTTGATGTACAAAGTTTTGTAGGGTGGTTTGTGTGTGCACGTACACTCTATGTACACGTGCATTAAGCACAATTCTTGGCCGGTTTTGGGGTGGAGAGTGGGCATGAGTGTGGGTGGTTACTCAAAGTGTGGGTAGTTTTCATAACCCCCTAGTCAATCCCAGCCTTTGATCCCTTAACCATCTACCGAATCCTGGCCCTCCATCTCACTCCTATTTGTATATAAATACCCCCTCTCTCATCCATTGTTCTTTACACTAAGATTATTTTATAAGATTACTATTGTGAGAATTTGTGTGTGTGAGCCGGGCATCATTCCCTGGAGATCTTCGGCAAGGAGCAAGGAGCAAGGAGCAAGGAGTGCTGCGTCGCATTAAGGAGCTTTTGCTGGATTCGATTACTTCGTCAAATAAGGTGGGTGTTTCTCAGGACTTCTAGTGTAGAAAACATGCCATAATTGTGATGTTTGTTACTGTGCCCATGAGAAGTAAAGTGGTATGTATTAGAATTGCTTGAGTATGTTTATGTTGATAATTATGGAGGACTAATAGTGTAGTAATGGCACTGAAAACAAGAGGATGAATTGGGTCGGTACAGTCGACTGTCGTGTAGATAAGTCGACTGGTTCGAGACTTCTGTTACATGATTTGTTAGAAAGCTTCATGACATATATGCGAATAATTAAAATGAAGTAGTAAGGATAAACTCATATCCTTCATGATGTACAAGACTAAGTAGACATGAGCATGTGGAAAAAGAACTAGGGATAATTAATAAAACTGTGAACGACTGGTGCAGTCGACTGATGTTATGAACAGTCGACCGATGCATCGATTAAACTTGAATATGCCTGTAATTCCATGAATTGAGATATGTTTTCATTGTGATTGTTCTAGTGTAAGTGAGAATCATGTTTTATCTCTGCACGAAAGTTATGAATAAGTGTGAATGCATGTTTAAAATATTCCCTCGAAGAAAAGATAACATTAGCAACTTGAAATTCCATGTTGCGATGTTACTGAACAGTAAGAGACTCTGTGTTTATGAAACATGAATTTATGTAGACTGTAAATTGACATCATGATGCAAGTGCATGTAAGAACTGTTGGGAAGATAATCTCTTAATTTGAAGTATGGATCTGTCCAGTCGACCTAATGCGAGTAGCAGTCGACTGAGCTGAACGTAGAAATGTACTGTTAAAACCCCCAGGACAGACGACTGATGAGATAACAGTCGACTGTCACGTGAATAACATTTGAACATGAAAAGTTGCGGGGCAGCCGACTGGCTATGTGCAGCAGTCGACTCTCCCGAGTATTTATGAAGAATCTGATTTGACTGTACAAGTCGACTGGTTCTTTTCCAAGTCGACTGTACAGAGTAGATTTTGATATGTCAGAGGTTTCATTTTGATTACTGTTAAAGATTGTGACTGATGTTGTAAACTCTATTTTGCTGCTGCATGAATGTATATGAAATGAATCGTATTTCTGAATTGAGAAACTTACATGAAATGAGTCATACTTTGAATGAAGAATTATATGAATATGAGAATTAAGAACATGATATGCTGAGGCAATGAAAATGAATTCATGAGTTAGAATTGCTCAAACTGGAAATTGTGAATTAGAAATTGAAACAAAAGAGTAGCTAAGTCTCCCCCGGCAATGGAAATGAAATGAAATTGAAAAGAAGACCAAGGTTGGTCATGTATTGAAATGAATGAATAAGTCCGGTTTAGGGAGAGGCTAACTCTAGAGCTTTGATTTTATTCATGATTCTATTAAAATAAGGACTAGTACGTAGTGGAGATGTGATAAAAGTAAGAGACAAACATGAGTATGAGGGCTATTGGGTAGCGGCGAGAGCGTATCCCAGGAATTCCCATGATGAGTCTGGGTGAGGATACTACTCCAGAGTACCGTCCCAGTGGCGACGCTCGTGGGATGTTTGAAAACTACGGGTGGTGTCATGTCTACGGTGAGAGCTGATTACCACAGGATGTCTGCATGATGAGTCATGTCAGCGAGGGGATTCCCTCCAGAGTGCCTAGACATGAGTTCGTAGGTCGGAAAATATCTAAGATACTTACCGTAATTACAGTAGTAGAGTAAGTCATGGCGTGGGATTGAACCCTACAAAAATGAAGAACGATTAAGAGGCTTGCCCTCGGACTTATGTAGTATGGGATGCATAAAATCCGAACAAGTGCGCATTAGTGTCATCTAATTAAACAATTGCATTAAGGATTAAGTGCACGATCACGACACTACATCATTAAGATTTTCCCCCTTACTTTAATTGTTATGTGAACAAGTTTGTGATTTGTTAAGAAATGAGATTCATTATACTGTTTCTGGCATAGAGAGGATGGCCATGTATAATTATCGTCGGTTGAATAAACTGACGTACCCACAGTTTTGTATGCAGGATAAATTACATGTTAAAGAGGAATGGATGCATAAAGATGTTTACCATGTTGTTGTACATTTATGCAAATGTTGTATATTTTTTTACTTCCGCTGTGCAAATGAAAGGTGTAATATGATGTAAACTCTGATGTAAAGTGAAAAGTTTAATTTCCTTGTAAAGTTGTACTAAAGAAAGTGAAAAGATCCTGTAGAACATCTCGAATTCAGTGTATTTGGGATTCGGGGCGTTACAAGTGCCCACGCCATGTCCTGACGCATCAAGCATGCATTCTGTGGCTCACTCTCACATCGTAGACTCGAGGCCCTCATACTTGTGTTTTTCTCTCACTTTCATCACCTCTTCACTATGCACTAATTCTTAATTTAATGAAATCATGAACAAAATCAATTCCTTAGAGTTAGCCTTCTCACTACTACCTGTCTTATTTCTTTCATTTCACAATGATCCAAACTGGTCTTTTCAATGTCAATAATCATAATTCATCACTTTTCACTTGCCGGTGTGAGTTTTGGCTACACCATAATTTTCAATTTCAATTTTCAAAATTGACAAGTTGAGTTGTCATACTCAATAACATTTCTCTTTTCCAATCACATGATTTCTAAATTATTCATGAGTCAATAACCATACATGGAGTTCAATTATTCATCATGTATTTCATCCAAAATTTATTTCCACATTAAAATCATATCACCAATTATATGGTCAAAATGAATATTCACAACTCATTATTGTCACACTATTCTTCAATAAAAATAATTCATACAAACTTCACCTTATATATTTTCTTTCTTTGTTATTTTTCTTTTCTAGCACTTATTTCAATTCTTTTGCAAAAACACATCTTTCACAAAAATATACAAGTGTAGAACCATAGTTCCAACTACACTTTTATTCCCAAAATATACTTCATTTCATTCTAATAACTCCCAGTTTATTTTTCATAAGTCACGCATAATTTAAGTATAATAATAGTATTTTTTTCATAATTTTTAGACACAAAAAACCCACCAAAATATCATTTTCTCCACAAAGTAAAATTCTGGCCGAGACCAGGATTCGAACCGGCAACCAAAGAGAACCCAACCGCACACACTAGCCACTCGGCCACTTGTGCTCATCGGTATAAAGAAGGATTGGAGAGTTATATACTCTCGGACTGAACTTGATTTAATTTTTAAACGCACACAAAATAAAATGGTGTCATCTAGTATCGAACCAGCAATCCGTGGGGCACAAGCCACACATACTGTAGCATTAGAAGCCTCCCGACCACTTGAGCTATAGGCTCAAGTTGTCTTGAATACAACTTATATTTTAATTAAATCAGTTCTCTGTTTTTAATAGAATATTTCGATATTTCAAAAGCTCTCATTTGAGTTTTGCTTTTACTAAATTTCCTGTAAATCTCTAGAATAATTATTCAAACAATAATTGATACTCCAGTAATTTAAAATAATTTTTCCAGTAATTAAACACTATTTTTCATACAATTAGTTTAAATGTATGCTACTACTACCACATCTCATTTCAATATTTCTTATACAATTTAGCATTAATATTTCCTATATCAATTCCTGTTTATGTTCCTTTTTCCAAACCCAAAAATATAGTCATTCATTATAAACATTATCACAAAGGGTTCATCCAAGCACATAAGACAACACTTTCATCTACTAACATTTGCATTTAATTTTGATGCTAATAACGAATTTTACTTCAAGCATTCCATAGCTATAAATAATTCACACACAACTTAAGTTTGATGATGGAATAACATACAATCTATTTAGCAACATTTCAATCAACTAATAAGCTATTTTTCTATTTAAATGCACTCTTATTAATCTTTTTCATGCATTATCATTTCAATTCAATCTTAGCATGCTATCTAATTAGAAACATGGAAAATAACCCACCTTATTTGGAGAGAATAAAATTGCAACACCTCCTAAACACAAGAGTCCTTGCCAAAAGAGCGTTCCTCCTCCTCCTTGATGTGCACAACCGAGCCTCAAAAGATGCCAACCCGAGAGCTCCTTGATGATGATGCCGGCATTCCCTTGGTGCAAACACACTCACACACAACTCTCAATCTTTTTATCTCACTTACTATACTACTAACAATTTGTATCTTCTACTATAGGTTTTGGAGAAATGAAGAGTACAAAAATAACTAGGCTAGGGGGGGGGGTATTTATACTAAAATTTGGAGCAAATGAAGGGTTAGGATCAATCTAGGAGTTAAAAATAAAAGGCTAGGATTCAAGGGGAAGTTGTAGTAACCAACCATGATCAAACAACTACCACCCATAACCCCACTCTTTTTTTTCCCCTCCAATCCAAAACCAGCCTCCTAGTGTGCTTTTTTGCACGTGTACGTGCAATGCACGTGCATTCATTAGTTCTCCATTTAAAAAAAGTTGTATATTTTATTTTTTTATAAAAATACTCTTATAAAAATATTCTACATTACAAGTTGTAATAAAAGAAGAAAATAGCTCATGGGCTTTATTTAATGGGCCAAATAATAGTTTACAAAAAAAAAAGATTTGGGCTAAAAAGAAAGGCTTATGTTTATATGAAGAAAAATGGGCCTTTATAAAAATAATCAGAGAACACATATACATATATATACACATCATCCATAATGAAAATAATTATAAGATTTCACACTATAAAAATTGCACATGCACACTACGTGCAAAAATTAATAATTTTTATAAATGAAAATCGGGGTATTACATCAAGCGTGTAGCACAGCCATAGTAGGGGGCTCGGTCTTCCTCCTTGACGCCATAGGGTACCCCCCCCCCCCTCCCCCCGAGCAGAGTCAGATTAACTTTGAGTGAGTTGATGACCAGGAAGAAATCTCTTTATCCGAAGGGGATCAGACCAAGTGTTTTTGGATTAGCCAGACTTTCTCTCATTAAGGCAAAGAATAGTTTGGTACTTGCATTAGAGAGAATCAAGACTTATTTGCTTGGACTACTACCTACATGCCTGGTATCTCGAAAAACTTTATCACGCACCGCCTCATTATTAATCCAAATGTCAAGCTGGTCCAACAGAAGTGCAACAAGTTTGCCCCCGAAAAGCAATAAGCAGTTAAGGAAGATGTCGACAAACTCCTAACCGTCCTCTTCATCCAATAATTTAGTTACCCAGAGTGGCTGGTCAATATAGTCATGGTAAAGAAAGAGAACAACAAGTGGAGAATTTGTATCGGTTTCACCAACCTGAATAAAGCATGTCTGAAGGACCCTTCCCACTCCCCGGGATAAATGTCTGCGATGCCACATCCGCACAAGACCTCCTCAATTTCTTGGATGCCAAACAGATCTAATTGTTCTCCCCTGATATCTCAAGACATTCTTCTTCACCGACCAGCCTCTATTTCTATCGAGTCACGTCCTTCGGGTTGAAGAATGCTGGAGCCACTTACTAGCACCTAGTGAACAAGGTCTTCTAGGAACAAATTGGTCGAAACATGGAAGTCTACGTAGGTGATATGCTTGTAAATAGCCTAAAAAAGAGTGACCATGTGATCAATCTCTAAAAAGCCTTTCATGTTCTCCAAAACCATAACATGAGACTTAACCCCTCGAAGTGCGCCATCGGGTCTCATTGGGAAAATTGTTCAGATTCTTGGTGAGCCAAAGAGGAATTGAAGCCAACACAAAAAAGATCATGGCCATTCTCAACATGTCTCCCCCATCCAGCATCAAAGAAGTTCAGAAGCTCACTGGGCACCTCACTACCATTAGGTATTTTCTTTCCAAGTCTGGAGAGAAGTTCCTACCTTTCTTCAAGGCTATCTGAGGATTAAAGGGCTTTGAGTGGGGGCAAGCACAGCAGGAAGCTTACGAACATCTTAAGGCATACTTTACCAATCCTCCACTCCTTAACAAGACTGAGCAAGGAGAGGTATTCTACCTCTATTTGACCACCTCAAATCAGATCTTCAGTGCAGTCTTGGTGAGGGAAGACGAAAGAGCCTGGAAGCCAATATACTATGTGAGCAAAGTATTTCATGATGCCTAGCTTCATTACTCTAAGATGGAAAATATGGCCTATGCTCTGATCACGGCTGCCCGCAAGCTCCTCCATTATTTTCAAACACATTCCATCTTAGTCCTCACCAACCAACCTATTATTAAAGTACTTCACAAGCCAAAGAACTCTAGGCAATTCATAAAGTGGTCCACCGAGTTGAGCCAACATGACATCAACTACTAGCCCGGCTATCAAGGCCAAAGCCTTAACTAAATTTATTGTTGAAAGCATTAGCCCTGATCCCCCCAAAGAAGATGATGACCCTCCAACCTAGAGTGTATACATCGATGGATCCACTTGCATCGAAGGGACCGGAGCAAGTGTAGTACTGCTTGGGCCAAATGAGTTTGCCCTCTAGTACTCACTCATCTAAACTTCTGAGCCTCCAACAACGAGGTTGAGTATGAGGCACTGATCGCTAGCCTCCTCTTATCTTGAAAGGAGGGGCTCAAAAGGTCAAAGTGTTCAGTGAATCCCAACTTGTAGTGGACTAATCCAATGAGACTATGAGTCCCGAGATGACTGCATTGTCAAGTACTTGGCTTGTGTGAAGAAACTCCTTAATACGTTCAAAGAAGTAGAAGTCATCACATCCCTCATGAAGAAAATGGGCAAATGGATGCCTTATATAAACTAGCCTCCTTTTCCTTCGAAGGACTTGACCACATAGTGCTCATAGAAGACGTACTCAAGCCAAGCATTAAAGAGGAAGCGTTAGAGCTCATGTTCATCACACCTCAGATACCCAGAGATTTTTGGATGAAACCCTTGGCCGACTTCATCGACAAAGGAATCTTTCTGATTGATCACAAAGAAGCAAGAAAGATTAAGGTATGCACAAAAGATACACACTTGTCAAAGGATTCTTGTACAAGAGCTCATATACTCTCATAGATGGCAGGCCTTACCTAGATGCCTTTCTCCTGAGGAGGCTAAGTACACACTTAGAGAAGTACACGAAGGAATTGGTGGTAGTCACATGGGCGCGAGGTCCCTTGCGTGGAAGATTCTTAATCAAGTGTAGTATTGTCCCTCATTCCTCGATGACGCCCAAGAACACGATGACGCCCAAGAACACGTTCGTCGATGCTCCTCTTGTCAGAAGTTCTCTCCAATGAACCAGGTGCCCCAAACCGACCTCAGCTCCATATCGAGTCTGGTCTCATTTTCCATGTGGGGAATGGACTAGCCTCGAACATTTTCTTCACGCGACTGGACAGAGCAACTTCCTAGTATCGATTATTTTACAAAGTGGATCGAAGCGGAACCACTAACCTCTATAATGGTTTTTGAAGAACATTGTTTGCTGGTTCGGGATCCCCTGAATCCTTGTCACCGATAATGGAACATAATTTTCCACCAAGGGATTCCACAAATTTTGCACCGACCTGGGGATCGAACAATGAATTATTCCATCTCACATCCCCCAGATCATTAGCTAAGAACGCCAATCGACAAATCCTTGATGGCCTCACGAAGAGGCTTAACGAAGCTCCCAAAGGGTTATGGGTAGAAGAACTCCCTAGAGAGAATACCAATAGGAGAATCCCCGTTCAATCTCACCTTTAGCTTTGAGGCATTGATCCCCCTAGAGGTTGGACTACTTTCTCCCACCTCCTCTCCCTTCAATGAAGAACTTAATTGACCTTCGAGGCAATCTTGAACTCATTGATGAAGTTCATGATAAAACTCACCCTCTGAAGATGCATCTATCAACAAAGGGTGGAGAAAGTTCTACAATAAGAAGGTCCGCCTAGAAAACCTCAAATAGGGAACCTTGTCCTCCAGAAACTCGAGATCTCGACCCACGCAAGAAGGAGAATCTCGCTCCAAATTGGGAAAGAGGATACAAGGTTTCCAAATGATTTGAGTGCTGAACTCATTCCCCGAGCCACACCGACGGCTCACTGAGTGCTAAAAATAGGCTCAGAGTCCAACTTTCCTTTAGAGCTGCTCTCATAGGTCGTTAATGCTTAGATAACAAGTTTGGAGTTCACATGTGGCTCGACGCCGCTTTAGCAACTTATAGACAAGCAAGTGCGGAGTAGGGCTCGCCGTTCGGAATTGATCCTGCAACTCGTTAACCCTTTAGTAAAAATTTGGAGTCCAACATGTGGCTCGATGCCACATTAGAAATTTGCAACAAGCAAGTGGGAGCATATATGAATCGCCATTTGGAATTGCTCATGCAACTCATTAGCACTTTAATAACAAGTTTGGAGTCCAACACGTGCTTCGATGCCGCTTTACCCGCTTGCAAACAAGCAAGTACAAAGCAGAGCCCCCCCGTTTGGAATTGCTCCTGCACATCTTTACCATTTAGAAAACTAGTTCAGAGTTCACAATCATTGCTAAGAATCACTCCCCACAATTCACAAATATTCGAGTTTGGAGCTCAAAACAGCCATTCGAATTACTCCTAAAACTCGCTGGTTTTTACCCAAGCAAGTCTGGAACACAACCCTTCCCCAAGGTTACTCTCACTACTTGTTCCATAAAATAACATTCAGCACAGAAGAGCAAGTATAAAGAATTTTACATCTGACACATAAAAATTTGTAAGCTAAAAAAGTCATTCATTAGAACTTGGAGATACATAAGCAGTGGTCAATCCGCAATTAGGAAACTACAAAATCAATAAAAGCAAAGATAAATGCTAAGAAGGAGAATTAGGGCTCCACATCGGTAAACTGAACTAAGGGAGTGGGAATCTCAATCGCATCTTTCCCCTCCTCTTCACTCGGAGATTCCTCCTGGGCCTCCTCCTGATCCGCCTCCCCCTCCGCACCGGCCTCCTCTCCCACTAACTTCATGTAACACCCCATAAAAATAAAGATATTTTTGTGAATTTTTAATTATTATCAATTTAATTGATTTATTATTTTTATTATTTTTCATTGACTACTATTTTTGTACGTGCATATGCAATAGTATGATGTTACAATTGTTAAATTATTGTTGTTCATATCTATATTCCTCATTATTTCTGTTATTATTATTTTTGTTTGTACGGATGAGGAATTATCCATGTGGGCTAACAATACAATTATAATTAAACATATAATAAAAGAATGCTATTTTGGGCCCATATAAAAGCCCGATCCAACACACAAAGCAAAACAACCCCTAACCCTAGATGTGATGGCCGGCCAAATATAGTGTGTGTGTGTGGGGGGGGGGTTGCTTATTTTGGTGGCTATTTTACTTGGATTATTCTCAAAGATTTCTACTTTAAGGTGGGTGTCCTTCTACTCTCTTGTATTGTTTTAATTTGTTTATTTGATGAACCCAATAGAAAGCATGCTAGGGCTATCATATGGACATATGAAATTTTATTAGCAAGTTGTTCATGGTTGAATATGTGATAATTGATGTAGGCATGATGAATGATTGTGGTATTGATATTTTTTCATGGAACTAGAACTCTATTGAAGTGTGTTTATCATGAAAAAAAATTGTTTATTGATGTTAGACACATAAAAGAACTCATCTTGATTTATGAACTAGTTAATGATTATGGATTGTGTAGTAAATATTGGTCCTCTGATAATTTAGAGATCATCATGATATACAGATTACCAATTTGTAGTTGATAAAGATTTAATCTTTATGAGAAATTATTCAATTGTTTATTGTCAATTTTATCAAGAATTCATGTTTAAATTCGAAGTTTTAAATTATATACAATGATAAATGGGTTTGAGATGAATTTCATGCGGGTTTGGAGTTATTGGGTTTTGGATTTGGGGTGGTCAGGTTTAAACAGTAAAAGGGGTGTGCTCGGGGTTGTACAGTAGAGGTGTGTTCGGTTTGAATAGTGGAGAAGGGTTCCAGTTTTGTTCATTATAAACTTCATAGAAGCAATTAGCAGTGTGGTTGATTGGATTTCTTGACTAGCGTGCTTAAGTTAGGGCGCTCGGTTAGTGGATTGGTTGTGGGTTTGAACCTGAGGAGGCTCATGTTGTTTTTATTTTATTTTTGTTTATGAATTAATTTTTGTGGCTGGTGTTTCTTTCTTTCTTTGTTTATTTTTTTTCTTTCAGGCTGCCTTTGACACGGTTAAGCCAAGGAATAAATTAAGTTGATTTGGAACGAGTTTTGACTTGGATTTGTTCGATAAAGAATATTTTTGATTAAAATTGAAAGGGATACCTAATTAAGTGGAGATTTCAATGATTTATATTAGGAAGATATCATTATTGGTTTCAGATTTTTTTTATTAATTGTTAGTTTCAGATTTTTAGAATTTGTAACTTTTATATTTGATTGGTTATTCGTAGAATTTTTTTAGATTGACTAACTCTATGTTTAAAGTAGACCAATTTCAGTTTTTAAAACAATTAGTTTCAGATTTTTGAGTTAATAATTTTCAGATTTTGGATTGACTTGTTTTAGTTTTATGATGATATAGTTTCAGATTTTGCTAATTTCATGATTCATATTTTCAGATTTTGATAGTTTATGTTTCAAATTTTGAGAAGTTTGGGGTTTTATTTTGATAGTTTATATTTCAGATTTAGTTTGTTTAAGTTTCAGATCTGTATGATAAAAGTTTCATATCTGGGTATATAAATATTTCAGTTTGGTATAATATGATATCAGATCTAGTGGAATATAATTTCAGGATATATAATTTCTTATTTTAGAAGCATATAATTTCATATTTGGAGATGTGTAATTTCATATTTTGAGTGAATGTAATTTCAGATTTGGAAACATATAGTTTCAGTTTTTAAGGAGTATAAATTTTAGATTTTTGAATTGTTTTGTTTCAGTTTTAAATTGATTAAATTTCATATTTAAATGTATGGAGTTTCAAATATAGAAAGATATTTTATGAGTTGAAATGTAAACGGTTGATCCATTTAAACTAGTTGATTTTCTTGGGTCATTTTGATAAATGTTAGACAGAATTAAAGCATTTATGAAATAGATTTTTTTTTCTTTCATTCATTTGAGAAAAGATGATCTTATGATAATCTAGTCTGTTTTTAAATAAATAATTGATTAGTAGAAAATGGAAGTGAGTAGAGATACGTATTAATTAAACCAATGAAAGGGGTTAAGTAAAAAGTTGTCAATTGGGGGAAAGAATACAAGAAATATTGAGTTATGAATGAACTGTTTGTGAATATCCCAAGAGTTAGGGTTAATGTAGAAACCCTAGGGAAGAAATGTGTTGTTGTTAATTGTGTGACAGCTCTAGAGACTGAGCAGGATCATAATTACCAGAAAGTTGTTATTATTAGAATGTAGGAGTTAGCCAAGTTGGGCTAGAGCTCCAAGTGATGATTGGGTTAAGTCCGGTAGGGTGAGCTAGCTCTAGATGGCGGTAGATATTTATGTTTGAATATAAGGACAAAGACTAGATGGGAGTTGTGATTAAACTTAAGCAAAAGTGATTAGGGGGGCTCTATATGGTCAGGCAGATGAATTTCGTGACTACAGTTACAGTCAGGCGGATGTACTCCAGAATTGTGATTGTCATGCAGAGGAAGAAGAGTCTTAATTATTTCTATTATTATAGTTTTGAGAATTAGAAGATCACTATTATTATAGTATTGCATCAATTACATTCAACTGACGTGCCCAAAGTTTAATAGTTTTGTAGGACTCTTGGTAATAAGTGGCATGGATAAAAGTTATGACATGGATTCTAATGAAGAAAGAAGTTGAATATTGTAACAAGTTGTAAATTAATGTGAAATTATTTTGCTGTGCATTTGTAAAGAGAGTGGATGTATTAAAAATTTTAAATTTCCCTGTATTTTGTACTGTGTTTACATTACATTGAAGCAAAAGATTCTGGATGAGTGACGAATTTCTTTTGTTTGAAATTCGGGGGTGCCACGCACTTCATCCCTGGTTGGAGCTCCAGGATATACCCCTTCCCATCAAAGTTAGAGATGCGCTTCACCACATTTATGATAGCCTTGGCATAAGACTGATCCATCATGCTGGTAATGTAGTCCATCACCTTTGCCTCCACCGCAATTGCCTTCTTCTTTGCCGCTTCTTCCCACCACTTCCTCTGCTCCACCTCGATGCTAGCAAGGAGAAACCGACTCCCCTACCCTTCATCACCTCCAACTCCTTGGCGACCTTCTTCCTATCTCTCTTGGTCCTGGCGACCATCTCCTTCCAAGCCTTCTCCTTAGGCATGAAACAGCTTGATCAGATTTTCTGACCTGGCAAGTAATCTACAAAAAAAGAATGCCAAGGCTTGGAAACTTGAAAGTTCAAAATAAGATTTGGAACTATAAGTAGAGCAACTTACTAAAACACCAGCTTAGGATAGCTCCATGATGGAGGCATTGATCATCTCCCTCTCCAAAATACACTGGTCATGAGGTTTGGGGGGGGGGGGGGGTTATTTTGGGCTACCTCAATACACTTCGCCGAGTCCCCCAGGTTGGCGTCTAACCGCTTCAAGCACCAGTTCAGAGCTTACACCTTCTTCTTCTCAGTGTTGAAAATTACATTTGCAGTGACAGTTGGAAGGCCTTGCCTGAAGACCAAGAGCGCGCCTAAGAACGAAGTCTCTTCAGCATGACTAGTTGACGCCCTCTCCAGCCAACTGC